>JALAZF010000301.1:5022500-6292500 GCA_022829125.1 Lathyrus tuberosus | reverse complement strand
TTCCGGGTATTCCGATATTTAATCCTCTTGCACCCCGAATGCCCGAATACCTTCGTCATTCACACCTTCGGGTCCAAGAAGATTAAATAGGGGCATCTGTAATACCCCAAATTTTGACCACTAAAGTTTCCCATCATTGTGCAAATCATCATCACAATATGGATGAACCATCATACCTCACCAAATGCCTCAAGGGTTGTTGAGCATTCACTACAATCAAAATTAGGGTTTCAAGCCCTCTCAGAGTTCTTAGACAAAGGATCAATCAAGGAATGACATGATTTTCAACTTGTCTAACCTCTCAAACATCCACAATGGATCAAGAGGACTCCCACTTCAAGGATTAAGCACAAGGTTGCTCCCTACTAGGTGGATCAAGCTTCAAAGATCGCCAGTGTCACGAAATTAGGGTTTTGGTCGACCAGGGCCTCTAGATGGAAAGTTTCATCTGGGCATAAGCCAAAGATCCAAAACACAACTTAATGTACTCCATGGAACCTCATGGACCCATCCATCAAGTCAATTTGACATCAGGGGATGCATACATCAAAAATCAGGAATTAGGGTTTTTTGACCTAATTCACCCCTAAGTTGACTTTTGGGACAAATCATGAACCAAGACCTCAAGAGAGGGTTTGAGGGTCTCTAATGAACTATATTGATCCATTTAGAACAATGGATTAATCCAAGAAGCATGAGCAACAAGTCTCAATTTCATCTGCACCACAATTAGGGTTTCACGAGGAAAGTCAACTGTAACTTTGACTTTTGACCAGGACATGCTCCCAAGCCTTAGGACATGCCCCAATATACCCTATGACACCCATGGAACATGTCCATCAAGTTTTATTTAGGTCAAGGACATGATTTCCTGAAGAATTGCACAATTTGGAATTCATCTGATAAAAAGTCAACTGTGCACAAAAGTCAATTTTGACTTTTTGAGATTTTTCACCAAAATGGATTTTTAACCGTAAAATGATGTTAATGTATGATTTGAATCATCATTCATCAAGAAAAATCAAGAAAAGTGGGATAACTTGTAAAAGGGGTAACCATAAAACTTAGAAATTTTTCTAAGTTATGGAAAAAGTACCACTAATACACCAACTTTGGAGGACCATAACTCCTAAACCACATGGCCATTTTTTCTCATCCAAAGATAGATTTGTAGCCCTCATTACCCTCTACAAAAACTTCAACTAGACCTAAGTCCAATTCATTAAGGATTTTGAGTTATGGAGTGATCAAAATCAAGAAATCACACTTTGTTCCAACACTTAGTGAAAATTTCACTAAGTCAGATTTTGCTTCACTTTTTGCCAAATGTAGAGGGATTTTTCACTTGGAATTAGAAGAGATCAAAACCAAACTTGTTCAAACAGTTGTTGTATCATGTAAGGGCTTTCCAAAATGGCCAAGAACATTGCCAAATTCAACTTACACCATGAGATATGACATTGTCAAGTTGCCTTGCTGAAATCTGTCAAAGGCAAGGCAGATTTTGCATTTTGGCTCGATTTGCCAAAATCAGCCAAATTCAAATGCTCCTATCCACTTGGACACATCTGAGGATTGAATCTAAAGGGGACAATCACTGAGCTAAGCCTCCAAAGTCCATGGAACAAGAAATAGCATGTTGAACCTAGAATGACCAAAATAGGGACAAGACTCCAAATTTGGATTGAAGCATTCAATGGAAGCATCAAGGTGGCATGGACTGAGCCATTCTCATCTGAAATCAGTCAAGACTTATCCAAGACCAAGGGAACCAAAGCTCTGTGCCCTAACCTCTAGTCAATGGCTAGAGGAGACTTGGATTTTCATTTGCCAACATTGGCCAAACCTACTTACCAGTTGCCATTCACTATTCCTTGCAAAAAAAACTTGCTCTACTATAAATAGAGCTCAATTGTGATCAGTTTGAGTACACCAAAGCCATCAAACAGATGCTTTCCTCAAAATCTCTTCTTTCACTCCAATTTTGCCTTCTAAGGCAAGTCACTATCGGGTTTTGAGTTTGAGAGGAATTCCAATCAAACCAATCACTCACACACCTCACATACATCACATATGAGCTGATCAAACACTTAGATCACTTCTGAAACACCAATTTCACAAAATCACCAGCTGGTTGCTCAAGGTTTTAACCAAAGTGCAGCTGAGGTACCACAAAGTGATCCAGCCAATTTCAATCAAGTCCAACCATTCAAACACACTCCATAGGGTGTAGGAAAGCTGTTCAGATCATCACCACTCATCTGTAACACCTCCAAATCAAAAATCACATTGCACTTGCTGTCACGGCTTGGAGGTAAGCACATACTTGGTCATCTCTCAATCTATGCATATTTCCTCGCACAATAATTTGGCCATATGTTCATAATCATGCATGGAATGTTTTCCCTCAATTAATTGCATTGTTTGAATCGTGTATAAAAAATCCTAGCCTTCATGCAGAAATTAGGGTTCTTGAGGATTTTTCATGATTTCTTGTTGTATGTTTAATTTAAATGAAATTAATGGACATATACATGATCGTGAGGTTGAGACGAGCATAATGATATGTGGATTGCATGATATAATCAAGTATTCAGTGTGATTAGATAGAAAATGCAAATCAGCCAAACCCAGAACACGCGCGTGTTCTTCAGCTGTTCTTGGCGCCATTTCTTTCAAATTCAAATATTTGAATTTTGTGATTTTATTTAATTGATTCAAAAATTAATTTCTCTCTGAGTTTTAATGATTTTGAGTTGATTCTTTTTTTAATAATTCACAAAAATGTTAAAATATTTTATTTTATCAAAAAATAACAAAAATATTATTTATTTCATATAATTGATATTTTTGCAAAGAATTAATATTTTAATTGTTTTTGACATTTTAAATATTTTTTCTACATTGATTTTGCAACTTTTAATGCTTTCTAATTATTTTGTAGGTCAATACTTAATTTTTGAAGCATTAATCCAAAATCACAATTTGTTTCTCACATGTTAAACAATTTTGATCATTTTAATTGAATTTTTATTCAATTAAATACATTTTTGAAAACAAATTAGGGTTTTTGGATTAATTCAACCCTCATAAATCATTTTCAAACCACTTTGGGCCTCTAATAGAGTGTAAGACCTAATCCTTTCTTGACCAAATCATTTTTGGGCCTCAGTGTATTGTATAAGTCCCAATACCGTCAAAAACAAACGGCGCGATCGTCGCCTTTACAAAATAACCCTTGGGCCTCTCCTTGAGCTATAAGACCCATTCAAAACTTTTGGGCCTCTAATAGAGTGTAAGACCCAACCCCCTTTTAAACGGAAAAATCAATTGGGCCTACCCTCGTGTTATAAGCCCCACTCTTTTTCTTTAAACCTTTTGGGCCTCTTGAGAGAGTGTAAGACCCATCCCTTTGTACAGAAAACATTTTGGGCCTCAGTCACTTGTATAAGTCCCTCTGTACAAATTCAAACAGTGCGCTCACTGATAAAACCCTGGGCCTCTCCTTGAGCTGTAAGCCCCAAATCTTTCTTTTTCAAAGCACTTTCTCCTTTGATTTTGAATATACTATTGTTTTCAATCTTTCTTTGTTGAACAACTAACCAAACAGCATGGAAGCTCTACAACCGAGTAAGTGTTTATATGCTTTCATTTACCGCTTTCATATACATATAACTGTATTGTGGGATTGTTTCACTGTAAGTCTTCTTTCATAAACTCATATCGACTGTGTAATAATAGTATAGATATTTAGAGTTTCCCCGGGAACTACGTCTAGAACTAGGTGACGCCGTTTCGTTTATTCATAGAAATAGACAACTAGATCCCCAATAGGATCACCAGATACAGTCTTCTCTCAGGCTGTCCTCATTAAGAATTGTCAAGAAACTCTACTCCCAGAGATGAATGTATTCTCCGTGAATGACATCTTTGAGTTTCTTCCAAATTCTCGAACTTTCCTGACTTTGATCTATTCTCGGTGAATAGCATTGCCTTGAATTTCTCGGGGTTTTGGGGACCCATCGGCTTCTTAAAAGCATCGGCCTCCTCTTGGGCATCGTACAAGGAACCACAGGCTTCCTAAAAGCAACCCGGCCTCCTCTTGGGCTTAGTACAAGGACCCTACGGCTTCTTAGAAGTATTCACATCCTCCTCTTAGGCTTCGTATAATGATCTCTTTCTCCAGGAATGATAGCCTCCTCTTGGGCTTCGTACAAGGACCCGTTGGCTTCTTAAAAGTCTCCAGCCTCCTCTTGGGCTTCGTACAAATTGTCCCGACGACCTCCTAGACGTATAGGAACAGAACTTAGTCATCCTCGTAGAATAGTCCTTTCATAGAGTCTACTACTGTTTCTCAAAACATAGTACAAAAGATAAAACTCTAGACACGGACAGTCTAACTTCCTTGAGTCTCAAAGACATTCTCAAGTGACCCCTTCGTTAAATAGGAAGGAAACCCGCAGACTCGGACAGTCTCAATACCCTTCGGATTTCCCGCTTCCTTAAAGAACAGGAATAACCCGGATCCTTGAATCAAATCCATGAGTACAGTATTGCTCATATAAGAACTGATTTTCTCTTTAAAATCAGTATATTGGATCTGTCACTTAACTTAACAGTCACCATAGCCTCCTCTTGGGCTTTGTACAATGATCCTCCCCAGCGGAGTCAAACAACGTTTAGCCTCTCTCTCGGGCTTTGTACGAGACACATAAGAGACTCCCTCGTTGAGTCAATCACCCCTTTCGCCTTCATCTTGGGCTTTATACGAGATACAAAAGGGTTCTTATTGAGCCAAACAAATTTTTGCCTCCATCTCGGGCTTTGTACGAGATACAAAAAGATTCCCTCGTTGGGTCAAAACCTTTTAGCCTCTCTCTCGGGCTTTGTACGAGACACATATTAGCCTCCTCTTAGGCTTTGTATAAGAAAACCACTGGTTAATCCAATTAACCTTTTAGCATCAAAGTTGTGCCTCGTTCACAGTACACAAACATCAACAACTCCTTCCCTTTCATCTAATCGCTGTAAGCGGCAAGCCTCTGGATCATCTACATCCATGCCACTGTCCTTCTTTTAGCATGAGAAATTCCTAAGGAAAGATGGCATTACTATACACTGAGTTAAAGTCTTCTCCTTCAGGTTAAAAACCCCTATAAAGGAAATTATGGCATTACCGGATTCACATATCCCGGTTAAAGTAATTCTCCTTTATAAACAGTTGTGACATACAACCCCCTCTTTAGAGGTGACAAATTCTCTCTAAAGCCGAGGTCTTTCAGCTTCACGTCTTGGGCTTTGAACAAGACACAAATAGACTTTTCAGCTTCACATCTTGGGCTTTGAACAAGATACAAATCACCTTTCGCTTCACGTCTTGGGCTTTGAACAAGACACCAAAAACACCCATTTCCTCCCATAGAATAGGAGGAACTACGAACGCTCTGATTTCCCTGTTTCGGTAAACGGGAATACGTAGGCATAAGATTGAAAGAAAAATCTTAGCGAGCACACTAAACAAAAAACCCAAAAACCCAAAATCCCATACTCTCATCAAAAGCATCAGTCCTAACATCCTAATCCTTGTTCCCGGCCAGAAACCTTCTGCCTAGATAAAAACCAGTATTGGCGAAAATACAAATAACCAGTACAAAGGCCCCCCCACATTGATAGCATCCGTAACCTAACAGACCACTGTTTAAACTCAGTATGCAAAGTAGGGTTAATTGGAGACATCTATTTCCCTTCCTTCATCAGCTCACAATAGGATAAAAAATGAATCGACCTGTAGTTTTAAGCTCAAACCGCAGAGAGCGACCAGCGCTTAAGAACCGCGTCCAAAATCGCTTGCTACACCTTGTCAATAAAGTTTATTGACAAAAGAAATTGAGACCAGTTCCTTGGTAAGAAACCAGGATCAAGGGGAAGTTTATATCAGAAACTAAGACCAGTTCCTTGGTAGGAAACTAGGATCGAGGGGAAGTTTAAATCAACAACTGAGACCAGTTCCTTGGTAGGAAACCAGGAACGGGTGGGGAGGTTGACAAAAGAAACTGAGACCAGTTCCTTGGTAAGAAAACAGGATCAAGGGGAAGTTTATATCAAAAACTAAGACCAGTTCCTTGGTAGGAAACCAGGATCGAGGGGAAGTTTAAATCAGCAACTGAGACCAGTTCCTTGGTAGGAAACCAGGAACGGGGGGAGGTTGACAAAAGAAAAATGAGACCAGTTCCTTGGCTGAAGACCAGGATCGAGGGGAAGTTTACCTTTTCTAAGCATCATTGCTCAGCAAAAGAAGATGGATGCGATCCGCCATTCATAACCACCATCAAAATTTTGGGTATTCCGATATTTAATCCTCTTGCACCTTGAATGCCCGAATACCTTCGTCATTCACACCTTCAGGTCCAAGAAGATTAAATAGGGGCATCTGTCATACCCCAAATTTTGACCATTAAGATGTCCCATCATTGTGTCAATCATCATCACAATATGGATGAACCATCATGCCTCATCAAATGCCTCAAGGGTTGTTGAGCATTCACTACAATCAAAATTAGGGTTTTAAGCCCTCTTAGAGCCTTAGACAAAAGATCAGTCAAGGAATGACTTGATCTTTAACTTGTCTAACCTCTTAAACATACACAAAGGATCAAAAAGGACTCCCACTTCAAGGATTAAGCACAAGGCTGCTCCCTTCTAGATGGATCAAGCCTCAAGATCGCCAGTGTCACCAAATTAGGGTTTTGGTCGACCAGGGCCTCCAGATGGAAAATTTCATCTGGGCACAAGCCAATTATCCAAAACATAACCTAATATACTCCATGGAACCTCATGGACCCAATCATCAAGTCAATTTTGCCTCAGGGGATGCATTCATCAAAAATCAGGAATTAGGGTTTCTTGACCTAATTCACCCCTAAGTTGACTTTTGGGACAAACCATGAGCCAAGACCTTAAGAGAGGGTTTGAGGGTCTCTAATGAACTATATTGATCCATTTGGAACAATGGATTAATCCAAGAAGCTTGAGCAACAAGTCTCAATTTCATCTGCACCACAATTAGGGTTTTAAGGGAAAAGTCAACTGTAACTTTGACTTTTGACCAGGACATGCTCCCAAGCCCTAAGACATGATTCAATATGCCCTATGACACCCATGGAACATGTCCATCAAGTTTGATTTAGGTCAAGGGCATGATTACATGAAGAATGGCACAGTTTGGAATTCATCTGATAAAAAGTCAACTGTGCACAAAAGTCAACTTTGACTTTTTGAGATTTTTCACCAAAATGGATTTTTAACCCTAAAATGATGTTAATGTATGATTTGAATCATCATTCATCAAGAAAAATCAAGAAAAGTTGGATAACTTGTAAAAGGGGTAACCATAAAAACTTAGAAAATTTTCTAAGTTAAAAAATAAAGTGACATGGGTACCAACTTTGGAGGATCATAACTCCTAAACCACAAAGCCATTTTTCCTCATCCAAAGATGGATTTGTAGCCCTCATTACCCTCTACAAAAACTTCAACTAGACCTAAGTCCAATTCATTAAGATTTTTGAGTTATGGAGTGATCAAAGTGGCTGAAAAGTGAAAATATCACTTTTTCCAACACTTAGTGAAATTTTCACTAAGTCCAAATCTGTCTTCACTTTTTGCCAAATGTAGGGGGATTTTTCACTTGGATTCAAAAGAGATCAAAACCAAACATGTTCAAACAGTTTTTGTATCATGTAAGGGCTTTCCAAAATGGTCAAGAGCATTACCAAATTCAACTTACACCATGAGATATGACATTGGCAAGTTGCCTTGCAGAAATCTGTCAAGGCAAGGAAGAATTTGCAATTTTGCTCGATTTGCCAAAATAAGCCAAATTCAAATGCTCCTATCCACTTGGACACATCTGAGGATTGAATCTAAAGGGGACAATCACTGAGCCAAGCCTCCAAAGTCCATGGAACAAGAAATAACATGTTGAACCTAGAATGGCCAAAATAGGGACAAGACTCCAAATTTGGATTGAAGCATTCAATGGAAGCATCAAGGTGGCATGAACTGAGCCATTCTCATCTGAAATCAGTCAAGACTTATCCAAGACCAAGGGAACCACAGCCCTGTGCCCTAACCTCTAGTCAATGGCTAGAGGAGACTTGCATTTCCATTGGCCAACATTGAACAAACACCTGCTGCAGTTGCCATTCACTGTGGATCCCAAAACAAACTTGCTCTACTATAAATAGAGCCAATTTTGTTCAGTTTGAGTACACCAAAGCCATCAAATAGATGCTCTCCTCAAAATCTCTTCTTTCACCTCAAACTTGCCTTCCAAAGCAAGTAATTCTGAGTTTTTGAGCTAGAGAGCAATTCCACCCAAACTAATCACACATACACCTCATATATATCATATGTAAGCTGTGCAAACCATCAAAAGTGACCTGTAATCACAACATCACAAAGTCACCTCTCAAAACCTCAAAATAGCACTTTTTGCATTTTTCAAGCCATGTCTTGATTCAGTCACTTTCCAAACCAGATAAAACCTCAAACACACTCCAAATATCATCCTTGAACTGTCCCAAATGGTTCCCACCATCTGGAACACCATTTGAGGGAGTTGCTATTTTGGTCACTTTTAACCCCTTTTGCAAGAAAGTGGCAGTTTGTGTTTTTGCAGGTACCAGCTGATTCCAATCATCCTAAAAGCATCCAAGGGATCATTTGAGGTGGTTCAAAGCATAAAATCATATCTGGAGCAAGAGGGTTGGCAGATTGCAGAGAAACCTCCAAAATCTCAAAGAAGGGTAAGCCTCTCAACTTGCACTCACCAAAACATGTGTGCATTTGAAGTTCATTGATCATAAACATCTCATACATGTCATATATGTTGTGTTTGAGCTAATTCCCCATGTAATTCATGCTTGTACCAAGTTGTAGCATAGAAAATGCATTTATAGGTCATTTTCAAAACCACTATCGGGTTTTGAGGAGGGAGTGTGATCTAAAAAAACTACCACCACCATTGGATTCCTTATGAAATTCTGGCCCAGATGCATATAAATTTTGTCTCAAACCATTAAGAATTGAGAAAGTTATGACCTTCACGTTTTTGAGCCAAAACTTGCCTTGGGCAAGCCAAAACCAAGGCATGACTTGTGTATTTGTTGGTTTGTTTCAAACAATGGATGTATCACCACCCCAGTGGTAAGGCGCGCGCCTTGTATGCTTGAGGTCGTGGGTTCAAACCCCACCCATGCCATTTTGTGATTTTTTTCACATTTTGCTATTTTTTTCAACTATTTTCATGTTTTGTTAATTATTTGGAAAATTAATAACTCTTTCAATTTTAATTATTTTTTATTGGTTCTTTTTGCAAAAAATCACAAAAATGTTGAAATATTTTATTCCACAAAAAAATTGAGTTTTTATTATTTATTTAATATAGTTAGTATTTTTGTGAATAAATTCATTTTTATTTGTTTTTAAGCATTTTAAAATGAATATTCATCTTGAAAAATCAAGACCAAATGAGTTTTAATATCTCTTGTGATTTATACCTCATTTTTCAAACCTTAAACAAAAATCACAAGTGGTTTATTCAAACATATTTGGTATTTTTCATTGATTTTCTTTAAATATTTATTTTTAAAGAATAAAATTAGGGTTTCTTTGATTTTCATTCAAACAAATCATTGTCAAACACTCATGGGCCTCTCCTTGAGCTATAAGACCCATTCAAAAATTTTTGGGCCTCTATTAGAGTGTAAGACCCAACCCCCTTTTAACCAAAATCATTTGGGCCTCACTTATTGTATAAGTCCCTCTGCGTTAAAAGAAAACCTCGGCGCGATCGCCATTTTTTAACGAAAAAATCAATTTGGCCTACCCTCGTGTTATAAGCCCAACTCTTTTTCTTTAAACCTTTTAGGCCTCTTGAGAGAGTGTAAGACTCATCCCTTTGTACAGAAAACCTTTTTGGGCCTCAGTCCCTTGTATAAGTCCCTCTGTACAAATTCAAACAGTGCGCTCACTGATAAAACCCTGGGCCTCTCCTTGAGCTGTAAGCCCCAAATCTTTCTTTTTCAAAGCACTTTATCCTTTGATTTTGAATATACTGTTGTTTTCAATCTTTCTTTGTTGAACAACTAACCAAACAGCATGGAAGCTCTACAACCGAGTAAGTGTTTATACGCTTTCATTTACCGCATTCATATACATATAACTGTATTGTGGGGCTGTTTCGCTGTAAGTCTTCTTTCATAAACTCATATCAACTGTGTAATAATAGTATAGATATTTAGAGTTTCCCCGGCAACTACGTCTAGCATTAAGCCCGTTGATCACTCTTAGAAATAGTCTAAACTAGATCCCCATAGGATTACCAGACACAGTCTTCCCTCCTCTTGGGGTTAAACAATATGGAGATATGAAAGGCAGCATTCCCTGTGAACCCTTTCATAGACTGTCACTCGTAGAAGTTGTCAAGAAACTCTACTCCCCAGAGATGATCTCTTCTCCGTGAATGGCATCTCTTGAGTTTCTTCCAAATTCTCGGACTTTCCTGACTTTGATCTATTCTCGGTGAATAGCATTGCTTTGAACTTCTCGGGGTTTGGGGACCCACAGGCTTCTTAAAAGCAATCGGCCTCCTCTTCGGCATCGTACAAGGACCCACAGGCTTCCTAAAAGCAACCCCGCCTCCTCTTGGGCTTAGTACAAGTACCCTACGGCTTCTTAGAAGTATTCACAGCCCCCTCTTAGGCTTCGTATAATGATCACTTCCTCCAGGAATGATAGCCTTCTCTTGGGCTTAGTACAAGGACCGATCAGCTTCTTAAAAGTTTCCAGCCTCCTCTTGGGCTTCGTACAAATTGTCCCGACGACCTCCTAGAGGTATAGGAACAGAACTTAGTCATTTGCATAGAACAGTCCTTTCATAGAGTCTACTACTATTTCTCAAAGCATAGTACAAAAGATGAAACTCTAGACTTGGACGGTCTAATCTCCTTGAGTCTCAAAGACATTCTCAAGTAACCCCTTCGTTAAATAGGAAGGAAACCTGTAGACTCGGACAGTCTCAATACCCTTTGGATTTCCCGTTTCCTCAAAGAAAAGGAAATATCCCTGATCCTCGAATCAAAATCCTTGAGTACAGTGTTGCTCATATAAGAACTGATTTTTCTCTTTAAAATCAGCATACTGGACCTGTCACTTAACTGAAACAGTTACCATAGCCTCCTCTTAGGCTTTGTATAATGATCCTTCTCCAGTGAAGTTAGCCTCCTCTTGGGCTTTGTACAATGATTCTCCCCAGCAGAGTCAAACAACGTTTAGCCTCTCTCTCGGGCTTTGTACGAGACACATAAGAGACTCCCTCGTTGAGTCAATCACCCCTTTCGCCTCCATCTCGGGCTTTATACGAGATACAAAAAGGTTCTTATTGAGCCAAATAAACAACAGCCTCCATCTCGGGCTTTGTACGAGGTACAAAAAACTCTCTTGTTGAGTCAAATAGCCTCCATCTCAGGCTTTATACGAGATACCAAAAGACTCCATCGTCGGGCCAAAACCTTTTAGCCTCTCTCTCGGGCTTTGTACGAGACACATACTAGCCTCCTCTTAGGCTTTGTATAAGAAAACCACCGGTTAATCCAATTAACCTTTTAGCATCAAAGTCGTGCCTCGTTCACAGTACACAAACATCAACAACTCCTTCCCCCTTCATCTAATCGCTGTAAGCGGCAAGCCTCTGAATCATCTACATCCACGCCACTGTCCCTCTTTTAGCATGAGAAATTCCTAAGGAAAGATAGCATTGCTCTACACTGAGTTAAAGTCTTCTCCTTCAGGTTAAAATCCCCTATAAAGGAAATTATGGCATTGCCGGATTCACAAATCCCGGTAAAAGTAATTTTCCTTTATAAAACAGTTGTGACATACAACCCCCTCTTTAGAGATGACAAATTCTCTCTAAAGTTGAGACCCTTTCAGCTTCACATCTTGGGCTTCGAACAAGATACAAATCACCTTTCGCTTCACGTCTTAGGCTTTGAACAAGACACCAAAAACACCATTTCCTCCCATAGATTAGGAGGAACTACGAACACTCTGATTTCCCTGTTTCGGTAAACGGGAATACGTAGGCATAAGATTGAAAGAAAAAACTTAGCGAGCACACTAAAAAAAAACCCAAAATCCCATATCTCCATCAATCAAAAGCAGTAATTCAAAAGCATCAGTCCCAATATCCTAATCCTTGTTCCCCGCCAGAAACCTTCTGTCTAGATAAAAAGAAAAAAACCAGTATTGGTGAAAATACAAATAACCAGTACAAAGGCCCCCCCACATTGATAGCATTCGTAACCTAACAGACCATTGTTTAAACTCAGTATGCAAAGCAGGGTTAATTGGAGGCATCTATTTCCCTTCCTTCATCAGCTCACAATAGGATAAAAAATGAACCGACCTGTAGTAAGCTCAACCGCAGAGAGCGATCAGCGCTTAAGAACCACGTCCAAAATCTCTCGCTACACGGTGGCATAAGGACTGGAGGTTCCTGTAAATACGTCTTTATCCTTTCAAACGCCTCTCGACAATTTTCATTCCACCTGACCTCTTGATCCTTTCTTAGCAACTTGAAAATTGGTTCACACGTGGCTGTCAGATGAGAGATGAACCTAGCAATGTAATTCAACCTTCCCAAGAAACCACGAACCTCTTTCTCTGTCCTTGGCTCAGGCATCTCTTGTATGGCTCTTATCTTGGCAGGGTCAACCTCGATACCTCTTTCACTAACAATGAATCCCAGCAATTTACCAGACCTCACGCCGAAAGTGCACTTGTTCGGATTCAATCTCAGTCTGAACTTCCTCAACCTTTCAAACAGTTTCTGGAGGTTTACCAAGTGTTCTTCCTCTGTCTGTGACTTCGCAATCATGTCATCAACATAGACTTCAATCTCCTTGTGAATCATATCATGAAAGAGAGTCACCATTGCCCGCTGATAGGTTTCCCCAGCATTCTTCAATCCAAAGGGCATTACCTTGTAGCAAAATGTTCCCCACGGTGTTATGAACGTTGTTTTCTCCATGTCCTCTGGGGCCATTTTGATTTGGTTATACCCAGAGAAGCCATCCATGAAGGAAAATACATAATATTGAGCAGTATTGTCCACCAACACGTCAATGTGGGGGAGCGGGAAATCATCCTTCGGGCTCGCCCTATTCAAATCTCGGTAATCGACACATATCCTGACCTTCCCATCCTTCTTAGGTACAGGTACAATATTAGCAACCCACGGAGGATAATTTGTCACAGCAAGAAATCCGGCATCCAACTGTTTCTGAACCTCTTCCTTGATCTTGACAGCCATATCTGGTTTCGTCCTTCTCAGTTTCTGCTTGACTGGAGTACAACCCTCTTTAAGCGGCAATCGGTGTGAAACAATGTCAGTGTCAAGCCCGGGCATGTCTTGGTAAGACCAGGCGAAGATATCCACATACTCTTGAAGCAACTCAACCAATCTTCCTTTAACAGTGTCTTCCAAGGCAGTCCCAACCCTTACTTCTCGTTTAACATCCTTGGTTCCCAGATTAACAGTCTCAACTTCCTCCTGATAAGGTAGAATAACCCTTTCCTCTTATTTCAGTAGCCTGGCTAATTCTTCTGGTAAGTCACAGTCTTCGTCAGTCTCTTCTTCGGCTTGATAGATAGGATTGTCGAAGTCATATCGAGCCATAGCTAAGTCATGATGGGTGGAATCTGAACAAAGAAACCTGCATGATGGATGTTTTATGTTTATTATGAGTGCAACAAACAAGAAAACACATTGCCATTTTGATGTAGGTTAATGCAAAAGGTAAAAAAAAAAGACAGAAAAACAGGGATCAAAATATTTGAATGAAAACGTCCTTTATTGATGATAAAACTAGCAAATAAAACATCCAAGCCCTACAAATAAATATCACTACGTCTCGGGCAGAACGTAGGATTTAACATAACAGAAAACAAAAGTAAATTACTCCGGGCGAGTCACTTGGATGACTTTCTCGGAAGACCAGTTGCCTAAACTCTGACCAGGGGTGCAGGGACAGACCCATTCATCCATGTCACAGTCACTATCTCCTTCATCCTCAATAGCATTAACCTGATTAAAGAAAACCCCAACACTTGTGAACCGAATCAGGCCAGCATACTTGGGAGGATCTTGAGCTCGTCGCGGTGGCTTGTACCCTAGTCCATGGGTATCCTGCTTTCTTTGAACATCAATGACACTGCCCCACTTCTGAGAACCACCAGCTTCAACTATAGCGCGCGCCTCTTTGAAAGAGGACATCGGAACCTCTGGTTGTCTGATGACTTCAGGTTGGGCAATCACCTCAGGCTGACTGACTGCCCTTGGGGGTTCCTCGGGAATTTTCACAGCTTCAAAGGCTTGGCACAAAGTTTCCTGTACTTCACCATCTACCTCTACATACTTGAAGGTCGATAGGTGACTTACCATGATTTCTTCCTCACCACAAACAGTCACAACATGGCCATCCACCATATACTTCAACTTCTGGTGCAGCGTAGATGTTACTGCTCCAGCACCATGGATCCAAGGGCGACCCAACAAACAACTATAGGCAGGCTGAATATCCATTATGTAAAAGGTGGTGTTGAAAATCTCAGGACCCACCTTGATTGGCAGAACTAACTCTCCAAAAACTGACCTCTTGGAGCCATCAAAAGCACGTACCACCAAGTCACTTGGTGTACAAATCAACCCACGAGTATCCAATTTCAGCAAAGCCTTCTTCGGTAACACATTCAAAGACGACCCAGTGTCAACTAACACATGCGACATTAAGGAACCACATCATTCCACTGAAATATGCAGAGCGTTGTTGTGATTCCTCCCAAATGGAGTCAGATCTAAATCGGTGAAACCCAAGCCATTACCAGCATTCACATGAGCCACAACCCCTTCTAACTGGTTGACAAATATTTCCTGCGGTACATATGCCGTATTCAAAACCTTCATCAATGCATTTCGGTGTGCCTCGGAGCACAACAGTAAAGATAAGATGGAAATCTTCGATGGAGTTTGGTGAAGTTGATTAACAATCTTGTAATCGATTTTCCTGATCAATCTCATAAACTCCTCTACATCTTCTGAGAAAGTATCCCCAACTGGCTTTGTCATAGAATTATTTGCTTCCTGCCTCTATATAGACTCATCCATCATTTGTTTACCTTTGTCTTGTTTTGAACTGCCTACTTGATCCTCGGACGGAATAAAGACTCTACCACTCCTAGTGATAGCCCCTACTTCAACAAGATTTTCAACCCCTGTATTCACAGCTGATGTCTCTACCAATTCCTGCTTCTTACCATTAACAAACACCTCGGCCCCATAGTTTCATGGGATGGCCTTGGTACTCTCATACGGGACTGGTCCAGGAACAGTGATAATGACCGACGCTGGTCTCGCCGGCGCTGATATAGTTATTGTCTTGAACGGAATTATTATTGTGGCAACATCGATCTCTCTGTCAGTAACTTTACTCTGCCTACAACCCCTTTCAAACTGTAATATCCCTTCATTGATCATTCTCTGAACACCAGCTTTCAATAAACCACAACCGCCTGGCTGCGACACATATCCTACACAACCTTCATCACAACCGAGAAATACCCCTCCCTTCAACAGTCTTTCCTTCACCACACCCAAGGGAGTTTGGACTTTGTTCACATCTAAAATCAAACTCAAGCCTTCACAGTCTTTAATAATAGCATTGACCCTCGGCTCACCGTGATTCGGCATCGGGTTCTGATTCACATTTGGAGCATGATTGGAGAAATAGATGGCTTTGGAATCCACTAAATCTTGAACCAGATGCTTAAAAGCTCTACAGTTCTCAGTATGATGTCCGGGTGCTCCAGAATGGAATTCACAGTGGGTGTTGGCGTCATAGTCAGGAGGTGGATTACCAGTAGGTGGAGCCAATGTTCTCTTCTGAATTAACTGTAGCTTTAACAAGTGCTGAAATAATTGAGAGTAGGGAATAGGCGGAGTGTCAAGATGCCTATCCCGCGTAGACGCAGGCTGTGGTCTGCGAGGAACCTGATTTTGTTGTTGAGACATTGCTGGCTGCTGAGGTGCTGCTGGGATGGTTACATAAGCCACCTGCTGATTGAAGTTCTGACGAGGTCCTTCTCTACCACGATATGAAAACACATAATTTGTATCTCCCTCTTTCTTCTTGTAACCACTAGCATACGGCTTCTTACCTCCTCCAGATGAGGACCCATCACCGCCTGATATTTTTCCCGCCTTAATTCCGCTTTCCACCATCTCTCCTACTAAGATGAGATCAGCAAACTTTCCAGTCATACACGGTACCAGCTTTTCATAGTAATGACCCTGCAAGGTGGCCATAAACATACCTATCATTTCACGTTCCAATATAGGAGGTTGAACCCTTGCTGCCAATTCACGCCACCTCTGGGCATACTCCTTGAAACTCTCATTGTTCTTCTGTGATAAGTTCTGCAGCTGTGTTCTGTTAGGAGCCATGTCAGTGTTATATTGATAGTGTCTAATAAATGCCTCTGCCATATCTCTCCAACTACGCACATCTTTCCTTTCTAGTTGCATATACCACTCCAGGGATGCCCCAGATAGGCTATCTTGGAAGCAATGCATCATCAGCTTCTCATTCTTTGCATGTGCAGCCATTTTACTTGTGTATGCCCTCACGTGAGTCCTTGGGCAAGACAAACCATTATACTTCTCGAAAGTGGGAGTCTGAAACTTGTGCGGGATAACAACGCCTGGAACCAGCCCCAAATCCTCTAGATCTATACCCACAGAATCCTGATTCACAACACCCCTTAGTTGTTCCTTAATCAACCTGAATCTCTTATCATTGTCAATCTGGGGACCAGCATCCCCACCTGGCACAGAGAATGCATCATCTTAAACATCATCATACTGACGACCATGAATTGTGCAGACACTGTTACCTCCCCCCACTAAAGTGGGAACCACAACATTTTCTCCTCCGCCCGGAGGGATCATAACACCAGTAACAGGAGTACCTCCGCCCGGAGGGCCATTCTGAACATTATTACCAGTAACACCAGTATGAATTCCTCCATGAAGGACACTCTCTTCATCAATTCTCGCAATCAGTGGCTGAATGAGAGTCCTTAACTGCTCTTGGCCTTGAGCAACCCCTTGCATTAAATCCATGAATTGGTTCATGCGAGTCCGTATCTCAGTCATCTCATTTTGTAGCTGATCCATGAGCCCCTTTTGATTTTGTCTGGTAGAATACCGGTGAACATGCTGATCTGCAATCATGCGCTGAGGATGAGAACAAGATAAGAACACCAGAGATAAACACCTGTTATGCAAAATGATTATGAATATGCAAATGCAAATGAACATGTTTAAAAAATTCACAGGGCGATCCACCCCTTGATTCCAGTTTAACAACAAGATAGAACGGAACTTCTGCTCATGTATTAAGAAAAACCAGAGGATAACCAAATGTCAACAATCACAACCCAAGATAACAAGTCTGAACACAATAATCATAGATCCCAACCAACAAGCCTGATGGTGATCCAAATACAATAAAAGAAAATAGAAAACTACGGCATGTCATCAAAGTCCACCAGTGCCAATCCCCCCCATCCATTAAGTTCTTTGCTCCAGTCTTGAATTTCCTTGAACAACTTTTTGGTGTCAGGATGCTTCGGTCTCTGAATTAGCTCTTGAATGAGAACATCTCTCCTATGCATAATCCCTTTCAAGTATCGGCAATGCAACTCCCAAGCGTCTTCTTCAAAAACACCATCCCTGCTAGGACCCTCATTTCTAGGTCTCTTTACCTCAGCTTGGATCTTTAGTTCCTTTATGGAGGCTATGGCTTCATTGAGGCGACCCTCGACTGCTTGTCTCTGGAATACCCCTGATAGGATCTCAGCGTCTTTTTTCTTGAGCTTCAACTTCAATTGATCAATCTGAGCTAGATAATCGTCTTCCTTTAGCTTATTTTTAGCCATTGCAGTTTCTTGGTGAGCATTGAACTTGTGAATTTTCAACAAAGCCTCGGCCAATTCCTCCTTCTTAGACTTGAGAACCTTACTGATACCCTCTAGAGCTTGCTTCATCCTTTGTCTGGCTGTGACCTTGTCAGCTAGCTCCTTTTCTGCCTTAGCGAGAAGCTCTGTCTTCAACTCGGCGATATGAACAACTTCACCCCGCTCATGTTTCAACTGGTAAATCTCTCTTTGTAGCTCACTGTTTTCTTCTCGCAGCTTTTCCTTTTCAGCCCACAACTTGTTAAACTTCTCTATCTCAACTGTGGTAAGAGGCTCAATCAGCAAGGGGTAAGACGATGGTTCTTTGGAGAATGGTAAAAGTTCCTTCTCTACCCTTTTCTGAATCTAATCTTCGTACGCAGGAAAGGTTCTGTTGTTGCTCTTCCCAAAAGAAGTCTTCCCCTTCTTATGACGATCTTCCTAAGTATTTGCAGCTTCTTTTAACAGTTCTGGATTGATTTCCCCACTCAGATATAGAGATTCTTGGACCTCCTCGTCTCTTGGTGGCTCTTTCAAGGCATACCCGAGTTGCCTAATAGTGAGAATAGGGTTGTAGTTAATTCCCCCTTTCCTTCCTATTAGAGGCACATTTGGGAGACCTCCACAACTAATCATGATATCTTGGCCCAACAAGTCACGGTTAACCCAAATTAGATTATCTGCCCCCAAGCCCATCAATCTTTTGGACCACTCCAAAGTTCCTTGAGTATCTACAAATGCCCCAGATTTGGGAAGACGATCAGCAAACCATTTGTAGAAGACTGGGGCACAAAAATAAAGGGGTCCTCCCCTCCTCTTCTCGTTCTTATAATGTACTGAATAATACAGATCTCCAAGCAAAGTAGGTACCGGATTCTTCATGGTAAATATCCGGACAGCGTGCATGTCCACAAAATCCTTCATATTCGGAAACAACACCGTTCCATAGACACACATAGCCAAGATGGCGTTGAAAACTGACCAACATCTAGCTTTAGCATACACAGCAGCCTGTTCTACCAAAAATTTCACATGAAAGCCTTTACACCCTCCCTTACTGGCAATGTTATTTTTCAACAAAGATGGATCCAAATGCAAAGCCTCGGAGACCCTTTCTAAATCAGGAAGTTCTTCAGAAGGATAGAAATGAACCTCTTCTTTAATGGAAACCTCCAGAATGAGAGCAAATTCCTCCAATTTCGGAGCCAAAAGATAATCAGTGAATAGAAAACAACGCATGCGAGGGTCATAGAATTGCACCAGAGTGTGCAAAGCCCTATACTCGTATTCAGTTATGTTGCGAGTAAAATTCAGAATTCTTCCATACTCTTCTCTAAAGTCTGCCAATACCCCAGGTTCTGCCATAGACACAATCTTGTGAACAGGATCCAGAATAAGTGATGGGAACTTGTACACTATGATGTTCTTTTTCTTCTCAGTACTCATCCTTAATAGTCTTCAAAAACCAAAATCAAAGTTAGGATGCAACCCTGCAAATGAATAAACATGTTAGGATGCAAAATGATTATGTAAATGCACACATGGGATCAAGGATGCCACACTGACTGGACAACTGCTGCACTGAACAACTGTATAATCTCAAGGATCTTCCCAAATACCCAGAATACCAAAATAACCATAATACCACACTGATAAATCTGCTGACCAGAAAACTGGGTATGTTGAAGGTCAAGGTTACCTGCAAACCTTTAAACACCCTGCCCTCTCACATGTGGGTACTAGAAAGCCGAGGATCCTCAATATCATGGGCTCTTAGGTCGAGAAATGATGATACGTTCACCATTTCTGGTTTAACATCATCACCAATCGAGGAGGCCTCAACTGATTCCCCTCAAAAGAAAACATCTTATGGCAAGTCCTCAGTTTCAGCACTGAGGTCGAGAAGCAATAGTACATTCATCCCTCGGGGTACAGTACTATCGCCAATCGAGGAGTGCTTCCACTGATTCTTTCCTAAAAGGAAACCCTATAGCAAGTTCCCAGCATTGGGTCCTCGGATCGACATGTGTAATGGGTTTGCCATTTCTGGTCTGCCATTATCACGTCTCAGAAGGAGTGTCGTTACTGAGTCCTCGGGAATGGCCGCCAGAGTCGACAGTTTTCCAAGTTACATTCAATCATCTGCACCAATGCACAGGATAGAACATTACCAAAGAAAACCTCGTCTGGATGTGGAGTTTTCATGTATACTACGTCTGGCCAAATGCCACACCAGTCACACTACTTTCCACGCTAATCCTACGTGTACGCTCAAGCCTGGGTATTGGGCTTATCTCTCAGAACTCCCAACCCGCCAAACAAAAAAACAGTGCAGCAGATGATAATAATATGCAATGCAGTAAATGCGGTAAAAATAAAATACAACAAATAAGGCAAAATAAAAAACAAAAACACCCAAAGAGAACAAAAACAAACAAGCGCTAGGAGAGACTCACTTAGGGAACCAGAGTCCCCAGCAGAGTCGCCAGTTGTCGCTCCCAAGATTTTCATCCAGGTACAAACACGAAAGTGGCGCGGAACACAGAGTCGCCAGCAATGTATATTTATCCCAAGAGGGGGAAATAGAACACCGCATAAACCTAAGGAAGAGGGAAAGGAATGATCATCGCAACCAAAACCTGGTTCGGGAGTCGGTTACGCGAGGGGAAGGTGTTAGCACCCCCACGCGTCCATCGTACTCGATGGGATCCACGCTTGTTGTCTATTCTAAGGGTGAGTTATCCTAACATCTATGGCTGTACTAAAATGGAGGAGGGAAAAAATAAAGACCGACTCGGTAGGACATCGTCGTCCTAGGCCTACATACTCCCTTTGTGCAATGGGAAATTCAGAGTCAACGTAGTTCGGACCGAGTTCTTTTTGTGTTTTTTATGAGCGACGTTAAGTTCGCGTCCGGCAGTTAGGGTCGATGCCTGTTTGCGACTCAGACGGAAAGTAACGTGCCCTTTTTGAAAATAGCCTTTAGTTTGACAATCCCGAAGGACAAAAATGTTTTGAAATTTGTTTGTATTTTTTAAGATAGAAGTGACTTGAGTTAGTTCGTAACTCAACTTGAACCAAAGTCTATGACACGGGAACGAATGCGTCGCATGATCGTCCCCAATGGGACGTATGCTCAACATTCTAGAAGAGAGAAGGGGGACCCCTCAATCTTCATTTCCTATGTTTAAGGCTTGTGTACAAGGCAAGTTGAACTTATTAAGTATCTTAGAAATTGTTATGAGATGAGAAGAGGGACTCAAAAGAAAAGAAAAAAAACTACGGGGAAAAATCTATCCTAATGTTATCATGCAAAGGTGGCCCTAAGGGGAGGCTTGGAGGGAGACTACCCTATGGAATTTAGTCCTAATATTATCATGCAAAGGATTGAAAGCCTAAAGAAAAGAAAAGATGAGAGAAAGAAAGAGTGAGGGTGGACATGGATAACTATCCACACCCTCAAATAACTTACCTCGGCCCCTGCATACAAGGTTAGTACAAAACAGACATAAGTAATAATAAGACGAATGAAACCCAAGCAAGTCACAAACCAAAGAGAAAAGGTTACAAACTAAATGAAACTCATCCAAGCCAGAATATACACCTTAGAGGTGACCCCCAATGTTTACCAAACAAAATCAAGCAAATAGAATGCAAACCATTGGCAAAACAAACAAGAGAGTTATCAAAGAAGGAATAGAAGAAGGAAGAGTGGATATGCAAGGTGATTATGCAAGAATGCTTCAAATAATATCCAAGTCAGAATGTGGATGGCTTAAACATGTGCTTAAACATGCTATACAAGTGTCACATGAGACATGCAAACAGATATCCAAGCATCAAACATCAATAGAAGAAGAAGGAAACATATAAGGGAAACATGTTCAAGTATGTAAGATGAAGCATGAATAGCATATGACATGAATGAATGCAAAGCTCCAAGGTTAGAAACATACATCAAATGAAGTTCCAATGAATGATAAGGTATGGCATATATAAACCAAACATAAGTCATGAATAAGCATAGATGAGATGAGGTGAGAAGATAAGTCAAAGAAAAGGCATGTAAACCAAGCATTGAACATATGCACAAAGTATGCAACAACCTCACACCAATTGCCTATAATGGCAATCAAGTGACCTATAACAATTCAAATATGGTTTATGAAGTCAAAGAAGCAATCCCAAATGATGGCACAAGTGCCTTCTCAAACAAGTACTCAGACATGATCAAAGATATGCATAAAAGAAGACTTCAAATGAAGAGCAATCAAACAATTAGCAAAACATCTTCTAAAATTACCAAATTAAAACTCAACATACCTCAACCAGGGATAAACATCATGTAAAAAACTCATGCAAAAATTCACAAGATAGGTCACTCAAACAATTATGCAAATTCAAGTAGGAAACATGGTTTAATATGCAAAGGAAAAGGACCAAAATGCAATATGAAATGATTTTAAAAATGAGAGAAAAATGTTTTAATGAACTTCAATATGTTGATGAAACAATGCAAAAAGAATGGACTCAAAATGTTTTATGGATGATGAGAAATAAAATAAACAAGTTAGAGTATACATATATGGAATAAATTCAAAAGAAAATAAACAAAAAATTACTTCAGATGCTAAAAATAAAATAAAATAATAAAATAAAATTTGAGAAAATTTTATAAAATGCCAAATATGCTTCATGATTTTTTTTGTAATTTTTGGATGCATTTAACTATTTTTAAAAATTGAAAATGAAAACAATGCAATTAAATAAAATAAAATGAATTGAAATGAGCATTGGGGTATGAATAGCAAGCAACACACGTTAAAAAATGATAATGGGCTTAAAGGAGGGGTGCAAATAGCAAGCCCACGACACTAAAATCCATCAACGAAGAAAAAAATAAATAAAAAAAGGAAGAACACGTGGACTTCAGTCAATGCAGAGACTCACACCAGCCATTGGATCCATCTAACGCGTGGCATCAAATCAATCAAAACAAAAGTAAGCAAGATCAACGCTTCAGATTAAAAGCACACCCTAATAATGATACACACAACCACACACAATTACCCAGAAATTAAAAAAGAAGCACGTGGGGGACACACCATATCATTAATGCGTCGGCATTGTGTAGGCCATCAGATCATATCAACGTTCCAGATCACATCATCAAATCAATAATCAAAGGAAATGAAAGGCTCAGATTAAGGGTGCATAGTAGTTAGTGTGGAATGACACACATGTAAACCATAAAATAAAAACAAAAATTAAAAGACGTGGCATCATGTGGACCACACGATCAAAGCCATGGATGGTTGAGATTGTGTCATCTTCCTCTAAACCCTAGCCTCACCAGAGATCAGACCAGACGCCGGAGCCCTAGCTCCGATCGTCACTTCCGGCCACCTGCAACTAAAAAATCACCAGAACACGCAAACGAATATACATTCTTGACCAGAATTTCACCAGGATCAATAATATCACATTAGAAATTACAAACAATCAACATACAAAGAGAAACGAATGAAACAAGTTATGGTTCCAAAACTTAAAACTCACGAAACAACCAATCTATACGTCCAAACTCAAAACAAAACACATCAGAGACATCAGTGAATGTCAAATATTATTATACGCATCAAAAAGTTGAGTTTTGAGAGCATGCAAATTACCACTAACTTGAGATCTCGCAACCTTTACCCTTGCTGTTAGCTTCAAACGATGGTTGCTTCGTGCTCTATGGATCCCCAGGAAGAAGGCTGTGAAAGAAGTTTTTGAAAAACCCTAGTGGATGAGGAGATTCGATGAAGAGAAATTTTAGGGTTCACACTTGAAATCTCACAAAAATAATGTGCCTCCTCCTCTAACCAGTGCATGAGTAAGCTTAAATATATTAGGTTATTCCACTGATTAGCATTTGGGCCTTGTTAATTCCTCACTTAATGAGTTTTGGGTGATTTTGGAAATTTGCATAATGTGAAATACGTGATGAATAAGCCATGGATCCACTTGATTCAAAGGCCAAAAATGGTCCTTATGGAATGTACTTTGATGTTAGAATGTGCCTTGAAGCAATGGAACCAATTATAGATCCATACGTCCCAAAATGCAAAAGTTGTGAAAATGGAACCATAAGGAAACCCTAAAAACCACCTTGCCCTCTTTTGATCATAACTTGAGTTTCACAAATGATATGGAGACCATCTAGTACTTGTTGGAAAGGGGAGAAAAAGATCTTCAACTTTCAAGTTTGAGGAAAATTCACTTGAACCTTCTTTGATGATGAAAAGTCAAGTTGAATGTAGTGTAAAAACTTGCCAAAAATGGAAACTTTCAAATTATAGGTCATTTCCATATTTAGTAACTTTTGTACCAACCCTTGATTCTTGATAAATGGTATGAGACTTGACTCTTGAAGACCATGTGAGACCTTGAAAACCTTGAAGAGAACCTCAAAATTTCACAGTTGACTTCCCCTCTCACTGTTGACTTTTCTCCAATTCTCCTTATTTGCAATCCATTGGCCAATTGAATCTCTCATGAACCAAACTGATGGACAATCTTCCATTTCTAGATACCTAGGGACCCAAGGAATACCATGGAATCAAGTCTTGCCCAAAAAATCAGAAATAGACTGCTTTATAGCAAACCCTAATTTTGGTACCCTCAGTCTAGGAGGAAATAACACAGTCTCCAAATCCCAATTCCTCTGAATATGATGTGTATCCTCTCCAACAAAGATAAGATATTCCATTTGGTGATGATAAAAACTCAAGAAGCTTGCCCGTTGGAGCAATAAACCCAAGAATCTCAAAACCCTAATTTCTGCACTGGTTAGGAGAGAGTGAGCCACTTGAGATCTCTTGGACAATATAAGGACTCTTGCTTGACCCTTTGAAGAACATCTTCTCCTCTTGAACTGCCTCAGGCACCTTGACCCCATGCTAAGAACCAATGATAATGCAAAAATGAAATGAAACATAAGCCAGTTAGTACTAAAGTAAGGAGAGCAAATTTTGGGGTGCTATAGGGAATAGAGTTTCTTTGACGATTTCTAAAGGTGACAGTCTGTGAAAGGGTTCACCGAGAATACTGCCTTTCACGTCTCCATATTGTTTAACCCCAAGAGGACGGAAGACTGTGTCTGGTAATCCTATGGGGATCTAGTTTTGTCTATTTTAAGAGTGATCAACGGGATTAATGCTAGACGTAATTTCCGGGGAAACTCTAAATATCTATACTATTATTACACAGTTGATATGAGTTTATGAAAGAAGACTTACAGCGAAACAGCCCCACAATACAGTTATATGTATATGAAAGCGGTAAATGATAGCAGGTAAACACTTAATCGGTTGTAGAGCTTCCATGCTGTTTGGTTAGTTATTCAACAAAGAAAACTTTGATTACAATATTATATTCAAAAATCAAAGGAGAAAGTGCTTTGAAAAGAAATATTGGGGCTTACAGCTCAAGGAGAGGCCCAGGGTTTTGGCAGTGATCGTACTGTTACTTTTGTACAGAGGGACTTATACAAGTGACTGAGGCCCAAGAAAGGTTTTCTGTACAAAGGGATGGGTCTTACACTCTCTCAAGAGGCCCAAAGAGTTTAAAAATAATGGGGCTTATAACACGAGGGTAGGCCCAGATGATTTTTGTTTTGAAATGGCGATCGCGCCGAGATTTTCTTTTAACACAGAGGGACTTATACAATATCTGAGGCCCAAATTTGTTTTGGTTAAAAGGGGATTGGGTCTTACACTCTAATAGAGGCCCAAAGAGTTTTGAATGAGTCTTATAGCTCTAGGAGAGGCCCAAGGTTTGTTTTCAACGGACTATGATCGCGTCGAACTTTTTGAAATACAACAGGACTTATACCATAAGTGAGACCCAAAAAATTTGTGTATTTACAAAAAGGGTTTGGGTCTTATACTCTATTAGAGGCCCAAATAGTAAAACAAAGGGAATGGGTCTTACTACTCGAGGGTAGGCCCAAAGGTTATTTGTGTAAAAAACGACGATCGTGCCGAGGTTTTTGAAAATACCCGGAGGGACTTATACAATAAGTGAGGCCCAAGAATAGGTTATTTTACAAAAATGCTTGGGTCTTACACTCTATTAGAGGCCCAAAGTGTTTGAAAAAAATTTGATGAGGGTTGAATTAATCAAAACCCTAATTTGTTTCCAAAATGTATTTTAATTGAATAAAAATTCAATTAAAATGATTAAAATTGTTTAACATGTGGAAAACAAATTGTGATCTTGGACTAATGTTTCAAAAATCATGTTTTGACCTACAAAATGATTAGAAGTCATTAAAATTTGCAAAATCAAGAAGGAAAAAATATTTTAAATGTCAAAAACAATTAAAATATTAATTATTTGCAAAAATATCAATTATATGAAATAAATAATATTTTTGGGATTTTTTGACAAAATAAAATATTTCAACATTTTTGTGAATTATCAAAAAAAGAATCAACTCAAAATCATTAAAACTCATAGAGAAATTAATTTTTGAATCAATTAAACAAAATCACAAAATTCAAATATTTGAATTTTCAAAAAAGGGCGCCAAGAACACCCAAGAACACGCGTGTGTTCTGGGTTTTGCCCATATTTGCATTTTCTCTCCTATCTCCCTGAATACTTGATTATATCATGCAAACCACCTATCAATCTGCTCGTTTCAACCTCACGATCATGTCTATGGTCTTTAATTTCATTTATTTTTAACATGGAATAAGAAATCAAGACAAAACCTCAAGAACCCTAAAATTTGCATGAAGGCTGAGAATTTTGATACACGATTCAAACAAAGCAATTAATTGAGGGGAAACATTCTATGCATGATTATGAACATTTGGCAAAAGTATTGTGCGAGGAAATATGCATAGATTAAGAGATGACCAAGGTTAGGCTTACTTGAAGGTCGTGACAGCAAGTGCAATGTGATTTTTGAGTTTGAGGTGTTACAGATGTGTTGTGATGATCTGAACAGCTTCAATGGATGTTGTGGAGTGTGTTGCAAGCTTTGGAACACTTTGGAAGTCTTTGGATCAACCTGGAGCACTCCAACTGCATAATTGAAGCATAATGGCTAGGTTGATGGGTGATTTTGAGCTGGGGGTGTTACAGTTGGTGTTTAAGTGTTTGGACACCTCAAATACATCATATGTGATGTGTCTAGGCAATTGGAATGGATTGCTTATGGCTGCAACTCAAAACCCGATAGTGGTTGCTCAAAAACAAGAAAACTTGGCACTTAAGAGAGAATGAGAGAAAGCAGTGTTATAACTGGCTTTGGTGTGAGTTGAATGATCCATTGGAACCTCTATTTATAGGTGATCAACTATTGTCTTAGAGGAATAGTGAATGGTTGCTGGATCAGATCACATTCGAATGGATTGGCTTAGAGGATTTCTTCTCATGCAAGGCAAACTAACCCTTCCCAAGAACAGGGTTATGTCTTGACCAAATTCACCTTCTTCAGATGTTTTTATTGTTGTTTAATCAGAGAACTTGACTGAGTAGAATGGCTACCTTGACAATGCACTATTCCACATTAATGCCCTTTGAATTCAAGGCAAAATGTGCCAAAATGCATGCACTTCAAGTTGGAAGATTCCTTGGCTTTTTGACTCAGCTTTATCAGTTGGATCAGTTGCATTGTTATTGGTTTGAGTACAGGTGGCATAGTGATCCTTGGTCTTTGGCTCAAAATCGTGTGTGGCAAGCAAACATGCAAACTGATTTTTCCAAAACAGCTTGCAGCAACATGACTTTGGGCATGGATTTCTCTTGGCTCAAGATGAATCAGTTCATGCTAGTGAGCTCTTTGGATTCTTGGTAATATTTGCAACAACATTGATGTTTATCTTTAGAACTGATTCAGCTTGCATCTATGTGAAAAAATCCCACAAGTTTTGATGTTTCAGCAAAAATCTGCCTTGCCCAGAATTTTTCTAAGTGTTGGAAAATGATTGATTTTCATGTTTTAGTGATTTTGATCCAACCATAACTCAAAATCTATAATGAATTGGAATGACTTGTAGTTGACACTTTTGTAGAGGGCCATGAGGGCTACAAATCCAGCTTTGGATGGGGAAAAATGGCTTTGTGGTTTAGGAGTTATGATCCTCCAAAGTTGGTACCCTTGCCACTTAAAAACTTAGAAAATTTTCTAAGTTTTTATGGTTACCCCTTTTATAAGTTATCCCACTTTTCTTGATTTTTCTTGATGAATGATCATTCAAATCAGACATTAACATCATTTTAGGGTTAAAAAACCATAAAAGTGAAAAATCTCAAAAAGTCAAAGTTTGACTTTTGTGCACAGTTGACTTTTTATCAGATGAATTCCAAACTGTGCAATCCTTTAGGAAATCATGTCCTTGACCTAAATCAAACTTGATGGACATGTTCCATGGGTGTTATAGGGTATATTGATTCATATCCTAGGGCTTGGGAGCATGTCCTGGTCAAAAGTCAAAGTTACAGTTGACTTTTCTCGCGAAACCCTAATTGTGGTACTGATGAAATTGAGACTTACTGCTCAAGCTTCTTGGATTAATCCATTGTTGCAAATGGATCAATATAGTATATTAGAGACCCTCAAATCATGTCTTGAGGTCTTGGCTCATTATTTGTCCCAAAAGTCAACTTAGGGGTGAATTAGGTCAAGAAACCCTAATTCCTGATTTTTGATATATGCATCCCTTGAGGCTAAATTAACTTGATGATTGGGTTTATGATGTCCCTTGGAGCATCATAGGTTATGATTTGAAGCAATGGTTCATGCCCAGAGGAAAAACTTCCATCTGGAGGCCCTGGTCGACCAAACCCTAATTTGGTGACACTGGCGATCTTGAGGTTTGACCCACATGGAAGGGAGAAGCCTTGTGCTTAATCCTTAAAGTGGGAGTCCTCTTGATCCCTTGTAGATACTTGAGAGGTTAGACAAGTTGAATATCATGTCATTTCTTGATTGATCCTTTGTCTAAGAACTCTGAGAGAGCCTGAAACCCTATTTCTGATTGTAGTAAGTGTTCACCCATCTTTGGGGAGACTGATGAGGTATGATGGTTCATCCATATTGTGATGATGATTTTCACAATGATGGGAAATCTTAGTGGTCAAAATTTGGGGTATGACAGGACGCTAGTTATGCTGCTGTGGCTTTGGCTATTCATGAGATCGTCTTATTCCCCAACATAAATAATTTTGTGGATGTGACTGCCATTCAGATTTTCTTGACCAGAAATCCCGTACCAACTCTTCTGGCAGACACTTTCTATTACTTGAGCTGGAGGAATGAGAAGTAGGGAGGATCAATTATTTGTTGTGCACCTCGCTTATGTTAGTGGTTGATGATGCATCTACCGACAAAAGGACCATTTGTTGATCGAGCTAGTGATAGTTAGCCTCAAAGGGTGGTATCCCTCCAATCTACCGACTTTTCTTGGTACTCTTAAGACTATGATGAAATTATTTCCAACTGTTGTGAGTTCCCCAACATCCCGCTTATTGGAACTCGAGGCTGCATTAATTCCAACCCTATGTTATCAGTAAGGCAGCTCGGATATCCGATGGTGGCTCCTCCCGAAGAGATGGATTTGGAAGCTTTCATGATACATGATTTGGGAACTGAAAATCCTGAGTTATTCAAGAGGATCACAAGAGCTTGGAGGAGTATCAAGAGGAAAGGGAAGGCCGACTTAGGAAGAAAGAATAGCATTACAAAATAGCCTTACTTCCAATGGGTCAAGGATAGGGTGAAGATAATTAAGTTGCCTTTTGAGAATAAGACGCCTGACCCCCTTCCTGAGCCTACACCCACTCATGTCCCAATTTAGGAGGTTGAAGGATTGAAAGCTACCATAGCTCAGCTGGTCAAGGAAAATGAAGAGTTGGAGGCTAGACTTCGTCAGACTAATGAAGAGAAGAATCAGATGAAATGGGAACTTAAGTTAAAGAGGAATCAACTCAGAACCATTGAAGAAAGGGTGGATGAAGAAGAGCATAAAAAGAAGAAGACCAAAGTTTGTATTGATCAAGCGTATGGTCGTCTCAGTGAATTGAAAGAAGAATTGAAGTATGCTTGGAGCAAGTGCCATGAGAATGAAAATTGTTGTTTGCTTGTAACTAAGGAAACCAAAAGGATTAGAACTGAACTTGGAGCTGAAGTTAAAGAGCTCACTGCTACTCTACACCTTTCAAAGGAAAAAGAAGCAGAACAGCGACGTCTCAAAAGGATAGCTAGACAAGCTTCCCAAATCACACCCGAGTCTTGGGAGCAGTTTTGTAGAGACTTGGATGATACCAAAAGGAAAGCTGAATATTGGGAGAACTGTTTCAATGCTTTGCTCAAAGATCATGCCATATGGGCGGCTGAAAGAGAAGACGTGCTTCGTAATTATGAGAGTTATGAGTAGTCTACACTTTGCTTGAAGAATGATCGAGATAGGTATCGCTCAAAGCTCAATGGCTTGGCTCAGTTTTGTAATTGGTTGGCCCTGGATTTACCTTTGAAGCTCAAAGTTGCTATGGAGGCTATAGATGAAGATACCACTCCTCCGGCCATTTGTGATTTCCTTCTTCACTGCAAGACTATGTTGAAAAGATTCAAAGAAGAGTTAGAGGAGCGTGAAGCCCGAAGGCCAAAAACTTAAAGATTATTTTGATTTTTTTTGTACTTTTCATTATGGGTTGTATTTGACATATTTGTTACTATGACTTTGTATTACACATTTGATTTATCTAATGAATTAATATGTTTGGGTACTTCCTGCTTTGTTTGTTATATCCTTATTATTTTTGAATGACTAACGACTAATTCAAACGATTCCCCGAAACGACAAAGGGTGCATACCACTTGCATTGCATCGCATATGCATCCACACATGCATACATGAGTTTTCAACTTCTTTTCTCATTCTATCTCTCTCATTCTAGTTTCCATCCTGAATCCTCAACACAAATACAATACAAAAGCCCGCGCTCGCCAAAGGATGTCTGAAGCGGAAGAAGAGAACGCAAGACTCAGATTTGAACTTGAAGATCTTCGAGGGAATGTTGTCATACCCCAAATTTTGACCACAAGATTTCCCATCATTGTGAAAATCATCACCACAATATGGATGTAATTCATGCCTCATCAATCTCCTCAAGGACTGTTGAGCATCCACCATGATCAAGAATTAGGGTTTTGAGCCCTCCCAGAACATTTAGACCAAAGATCAATCAAGAAATGATATGATATTCAACTTGTATAACCTCTTAAAACATCCACAAAGGATCAAGAGAACCCTCACATAAAAAATCAAGCACAAAGTTTTCACATTCCAAGTGGTTTGATCCTCGAAACACCCGATATCGCCAAATTAGGATTTCGGACGACTGGGACCCCAGAGTGAGATTTTCACAAAAGGATGAGCCAAGACTCCAACATGTGACTCAACATGCTCAAAATAACCTTAGGAAACCATTTTAAAATATAAATTACCCTCAGAGGATGCATTCCCCAAAAGTTGGGAATTAGGGTTTTTACGCGTCGAACCGCTCCGGAGCCAAAAGTCAAAACATGACTTTTTTTGGCAAAAATGATCCTTATGACTCATATTTTCATAAAATATGATTTATAATGTCATTTGAATAAGAATTGATCAAGAAACCAAGATAACTTGCAAAAGGCGTAATCTTGAAAAATTGAAAAAATTTCTAAGTTACTAAATTTGGATGGTTTTGGTGCCAACTTTCAAGGATCATAACTTTTGATCCAAACAACCATTTTGAGTGATCCAAAGCTTGATTTATAGGTCTTCCTACATTCTACAAAAGCTTCAACTATATCAAACTCCAATTCTTCATGGATTTTAAGTTATGGAGTGATCAAAATGACAAAAATGAAGAAAATGACACTTTTTCAACACTTAGTGAAAATCTGCATAAGTTACCAGCCTTGAACATCAAAGTTCATGAGGTTTTTTCAATGGGATCCAAATAGTTTCAAGACCAACTATGATCACACATGGATTGTACCATATGAGGGCTTTCTAAAAAGCACAAGAGCTTTCCATAACTCCATTTGAGCAAGGAGATATGAGCTCCTCAAAACCACATTTTCAAACTGTCTTGTGCAAGACAGAATTTGTCATTTTTGCTCGAATTGGAAAAATTGGACAAGTTCAAGCATGGTTATCCATATGTACACCTCAAGGGGAAAAACCAAGGGACAAACACTGATTCACAAGCCTCACAAGTCTATGGATCTATATTTAGGCATGACACCCCTAAAATTCAAAATGCTTCAAGTGGTCAATTTTGTTTCAAAGAATTTAACTGATGCATAGAGGTGGCATTCATCAAGACAATGTTATCCAAGTTCAGTTAAGCCTTATCCCTGCCACAGAAGATTCATAGCCTGTGCTCTAACCTCAAGTCAATGGCTAGAGGAGACTTGAGATTCCATTGGATCACCATTTACCACAGACCTGTTGCGGTTGCCTTTCATTATTGTAGCCAAAAAAACTTGCTCTACTATAAATAGAGCTCATTTGTGATCAGTTTGAGTACACCAAAGCACCCAAACTGATGTTTTACTCAAAATCTCTCTTTCACTCCAAATTTGCCTTCTAACTCAAGTCACTATCGGGTTTTGAAATTAAGAGTGATTCCAACCAAACCAATCATACCAACACCTCATAAACATCATATGTAGGTGATCTAAACACTAAAATAACATCTAGAACATCAAATTCATAAAGTCACCAGCCAATTGCTCAAGTTCTTGACAGAGTTGCAGTTAAGGTGCCACATCAAGTTCAAGCTCATTGCAATCCACTCTAAGCATTCAAACACACTCCTTGGCACCTAAGGAAGCTGTCCAGATCATTGGAATACATCTGTAACACCTCCAAACCAGAATTCGATTCTCACTTGCAGAGGTAAACCTCAAACTCTCAAACTCAATGAATCATGCATCATAAACATATTTTCCAATTACCAATGTGTTTCTGAATGTTTGTAGATCATTTACCCTCAATCAATTGATGTTTATAGTTCGTGTATAGGATTTCATTAAGCTCTTGCAAATTTTAGGGTTCATCTAATTTTAACTTGTTATCTTTTGATTCACTTAATTTAAACAAAATTGAATATTTCCATTGTGTTCCTTGTTTAAAAACGCACGATTTTCATATTTGGATCGTGTGAAATGGTTGAGAAATGAGTGAGATAAGAGGCTTCACGTAGCTTTCCCAAGGAAGAAGGTGGCCATGGCGCCATTCTTCAGAAAATCAACTAGTTTTGATATATATTATACACTTGCCATATTATGTTTGAATTGGCATTGTGCCCTAGTGGAAAGACTAGTATGTGTGTGTGTGTGTGTAGCGAGCGAAAGGTCTGGGGTTCAAATCCCCCTCGCCCCAGACCTTTTGGTATTTTTTTAAACTATTTTAAAGGGATTTATCACATATATTCATTGTTGCCATCCTCTTTCAGCCCACGCACATGGCTCAGATGGTAGAATTTTAAGCTCTCCACCCCAAGGGCGTGAGTTCAAGCCTTGGGGGGACCATTTCTAATTTTTTACCACTTGTTTTCTTTTCACTTTTTCACCATCTTTTTAATAACTTCAAAAATTAATTTCTCACTCATTTTTTATCATTTTTTATTGGTTCTTTTTTCAAAAAGTCACAAAAATGTTAAGATATTTTATTCTATAAAATTCTCACAAAAAATATTATTTATTTTATATATTTAATATTTTCATAAAGAACTTATTTTATTTATTTTTTAACATTTGAAAATATTTCTTTTCTCTTGATCTTTTCAAAACCAAATGAGTTTTAAGTCATCTTGTGATTAAAACATCATTTTTCAAACTTTAACCAAAAATCACAAGTGGTTTATTTAAACTTATTTGGTGTTTTTATCATTTTAAATTAATTTCCTTTGAAAAATTACTTTTAGAAATGAAATTTGGGTTTCTCTGATTTTGATCTTTCTCAAACATTTCATAAACTCTTGGGCCTCTAATAGAGTGTAAGTCCCATCCCTTTGTACAGAAAACCTTTTTGGGCCTCAGTCATTGTATAAGTCTCGATAAAATCTCGACGTGATCCCCAATTTTAAAACAACTTTCAACTGGGCCTCCCCTTGTGTTGTAAGTCCTATTTTCTTTTTTTAACATTCTTTGGGCCTCTAATAAAGTGTAAGACCCAACCCTCTTTTGTACATAAATAATTTGGGCCTCAGTCATTGTATAAGTCCCAGTACAATTTTCAACTGGGGCTCTCTTTGAGTTGTAAGACCCATCCATTTGTAAATAAATAATTCTTTGGGCCTCTCCTTAAGTGTAAGCCCCAATCTTTTCAAAACAACTTCCCTTTTTGATTTAGGCTCAAATTCATAGTTGTTATCAAAACTTTCTTTAATTTCTTAAACAACTAACCATACAACTATTACCATGGAAGCTTGCTCACCTGTAAGTTTTAAACACCTTTCTTTTACATACTTGCACACACACACACACACACACACACACACACACACACACACACACACATATATATATATATATATATATATATATATATATATATTTGTTTGTGCTGGAAGTTTACTCACCTATAAGTCCTCCTACCCTCTTTTACATACAGTATATATTTCATCTGTATATATATGCCTGTATATTATCTTGCTTAGAGTTTTCCCCGACAATTAGGTCTAGGATTAGATAAAGCCAGTGGTCACTTTTTTAACACAGTCAAAATTAGTTCCCCATAGGAGTTCCAGATACAGTCTTGCCTCCTCTTGGGCTTATACAATATGGAACAAAGAGAAAGGCATTATTCACGCTGAAACTTTTCTCAGACTGTCACTATTAGAAAATTATCAAAGAAATTCATTTCCCCAGAGAGGATTAATTCCCAGTGAAACCTCTCTTGAACTTCTTTAAACCTTATAACTGTTCACTAAAGAAAGGATTATTCTCGATGAAACTTTTCTGGAACTCTTCTTAGGTTTGGACCCACTGGCTTCCTAAAAGCATCCCCAGCCTCCTCTTGGGCTTTGTATAAGGACCCTCAGACTTCTTAGAAGTTCTCATGCCTCCTCTTGGGCTTAGTACAAGGACCCAAGACCTCTTACAGGTATAGGACAGAACTTAGTCATCCTTTGTTAGACCAGTCTTTCCAAATAGTCAAAACCTCAGACCAATTTAGGGTTGATTCTCATCCCTTAAAACACCAGCCTCCTCTTGCGCATCATACAAAGCTAAAACCTTTCATTTCAGTAGACTTGGACAGTCTAATCTCCTTTTGGATCTTAAGAAATCCTCAAGCTCCCTACAAACACGGGAAAAACCCTGGTCGTTTATGTCATACCCTAAATTTTGACCACCAAGATTTCCCATCGTTGTGCAAGTCATCATCACAATATGGATTTACTTACATGCCTCACCAATCTCCTCAGAGATGTTTGAGCATTCACCACAATCAAGAATTAGGGTTTCAAGCCCTCTTAGAGCACTCAGACAAAGGATCAATCAAGGAATTACAAGATCTTCAACTTGTCTAACCTCTCAAACATCCACATAAAGGATCAAGAGGACTCCCACATCAATAATCAAGCACAAAGTTGCAACATTCCAAGTGGATCAAGCCTCAAGATCGCCAGTGTCACCAAATTAGGGTTTTGGTCGACTAAGGCCTCCAAATGGAATTTTTCCTCTAGGCATGAGCCATTGCTTCAAAGCACAACCCAAGATACTCCAATGGACCTCATGGACCTAATCATCAAGTCAATTTAACCTCGGGGGAAGCATTCATCAAAAAATCAGGAATTAGGGTTTCTTGACGTAATTCACCTCTAAGTTGACTTTTGGGACAAAACATGAGCCAAGACCTCTAGACATGATTTGAGGGTATCCAATGCACTACATTGATCCATTTGCAACAATGGATTGATCCAAGAAGCTTGATCCATAAGTTTCAATTTCATCAGGACCACAATTAGGGTTTCGAGGAAAAAGTCAATTGTACCTTTGACTTTTGACTCAGACATGCTCCCAAACCTTGGGACATTATTCAATACACCCTACAACACCTATGGAATATATCCACTAGGTTTGATTTAGGTCAAGGACTTGATTTCATAAAGGATCGCACAGTTTGGATTTCATCCATTAAAAAGTCAACTGTGCACAAAGTCAAGTTTGACTTTTTGGAATTTTTCACATTTATGGTTCATTGACCCTAAAACAATGTTAATATGTGATTTGAATCATCATTCATCAAGAAAAATCAAATAAAATGAGTTAACTTGTAAAAGGGGTAACCATAAAAAACTTAGAATATTTCTAAGTTATGGAACAAAGTGGCTAGGGTACCAACTTCCAAGGACCATAACTTGAGATCCAAGCAACCATTTTGGATGGTCCAAAGCTGGATTTGTAGCTCTCATTACACACTTTAAAAGTGTCAACTATAGTTCATTCCAATTCCTCATGGATTTTAAGTTATGGAGTGATCAAAATGACTGAAAACATGAAAATGACATTTTTCCAACACTTAGTGAAATTTTCACTAAGTCAAAATCTGCCTTACTTTTTCCCAAATGTAGGGACATTTTTCACCTTGATCCAAGTCAAACCAGGTCTAGGGGTGGACATCAATGTTAAATTATGCCATGAGGGCTTTCCAACAAGTACCAAATCATCTTCAAATTTCATTTGAGCAAGGAGATACAACCCTTGGAACATGGCATCCTGAACTGGGTTTTACAAGGTAGATTTGTGCACATTGGCTCGATTTGTCCAAATTTGATCAATCCAAGCCTTGTCATCAATTTGGACACATCTGAGGATAAAACAAGAAGGGAATGATCTGATCCCTAAGCCTCCAAAGTCCAAGAATCTACAATAGCCATGCCAAACCTAAAAAGGCTACAAAGATGCCAAGACTCCAATTTTGTTTCCAAGCATTTAATGGATGCACCAAGGTGGCATGAACTGAGCCTATTCCAACTGAATTTGGTCCAAGGTTATCTCTTAACCAAAGCTACAAACCATGTCCTCTCATCTTAAGTCAATGGCTAGAGGAGACTTGAGATTCCATTTGATCACAATTGGCCACAGACCAGTACCAGTTACCATTCACTATTGCTTGCAAAACAAACTTGCTCTACTATAAATAGAGCTCATTTGTGCTCAGTTTGAGTACACCAAAGCACCCAAACTGATGCTTTCCTCAAAATCTCACTTTCACTCTAATTTTGCCTTCTAACTCAAGTCACCATCGGGTTTTGAGTTTGAGAGCAATTCCAACCCAACCAATGGTTCACACACCTCACATATAACATATAGAAGTGATCCATAACACAAAATCACATCTGGAACATCAGATTCTCAAAATCACCAGCCACCTGCACAAGCCTTTGATAGATTTGCAATTGAGGTGCCAAAACAAGTTCCAGCTCAATTCAATCCACTCCAAGCATTCAACACACTCCATAGCACCTAAGGAAGTTGTCCACATCATTGGAACCAAGCTGTAACACCTCCAACCTAGAACTCGATCACCAGCTGCAAGAGGTAAGCATGAACTCTTCAAACTCCATGATGCATGCATATTTTACTGCACAATAATTTTGCCATATGTTCCTAATCATGTATGGTGTAATAACCCTCAATCAATTGCCATGAATCAATCGTGTGTGAGATTTCATTGTGTTCATGCAGAAATTAGGGTTCTTGAGATTTTCTTCTAATTTCCCACTCAATACTCAAAATAAATGTAATTAATCTATATGGTTGTGATCCTTGTTCAAAAGCGAACAAGATTGGTACTTGGATCATGCAAAACCATTGAGAAATCGTGGAGAAAAGTGAGAAAACGCAAATCTGAAAAAACAGAGAGTGCGGGCAAGAACTTGGTGTTCTTGGCGCCATAATTCAAATTTTTGAATTTTAGTTATTTTGGTTTATTGATTCAAAAATTAATTTCTCTCTGAATATTTATGTTTTTGAATTGATTCTTTTTCTCAAAATTCACTAAAATGTTTAAATATTTTATTTTGCAAAAAAAATCAATTTATATTATTTATTTAATATAGTTAGAATTTTTGTAATTAATTTCATTTTAATTGTTTTTAAACATTTTTTTAATGAAATTCTCACTTTGATATTGCAAAACCAATTGAATTTCAAACTCTCATGTAATTAAACATGATTTTTCAAAATATTTTCCAAAGTGTACAACTTGTTTTTGAATATAATTGATATTTTATCATTTATTATTTAAATTACCTTTGAAAATGACATTTTTATTTAAAAGTAGGGTTCCCTCTTGATTTTAAATTTTCAAACACTTTTGGGCCTCCAATAGAGTGTAAGACCCAATCCCTTTTTGAAACCAAAATAACTTGGGCCTCAGTTATTGTATAAGACCCACTATGATTTCAAAAATCTCGGCGCGATCGCCGTTTTCAAAACATTTTCATCTGGGCCTCCCCTCGTGTTGTAAGTCCCATTTCTTTTCCTTTTTCAAATAATTTGGGCTTCTCCTTGAGTTGTAAGACCCATCCCTTTGTACAAAAACCTTTTTGGGCCTCAGTCGTTGTATAAGTCCCGATACGATATTCAAAACAACGGTGCGATCACTATTAAACCTTGGGCCTCTCCTTGAGTATAAGCCCCAACAATCTTTTCAAAAACAACTTCCCTTTTGATTTAGATTCAAATATACATGTTGTTATCAAAACTTTCTTTAATTTTTTTGAACAACTAACAATACAGCATGGAAGCTTGCTCACCTGTAAGTTTTAATAGTTTTCATTTACTCGCTTTCATATGTATATAACTGTATTGTGGGAAGCTGCTCCTCTGTAAGTCTTCTTTCATATCCTTTTAAATACTTGTCATATATCAATTGTATATATACTAGTATAGCTATTTAGAGTTCTCCTCGACAACTAGGTCTAGAACTAGGTAAAGCCATGTTGATCACTCTTTAAATACAATCAAAACTAGATCCTCATAGGATTTCCAGATACAGTATTGCCTTCTCTTGGGCTTAAACAATATGGAACAAAGAGAAAGGCAGTATTCTTCGTGAACCTTTTCTCAGACTGTCACTATTAGAAATTGTTAAAGAAATTCTACTCCCCAGAGTTGATCTATTCTCGGTGAATAGCATCTCTTGAGTTTCTTCAAACCTCAAAACTTTCACTAAATGATCTATTCTCGGTGAATAGCATTTCTTGAACTTTTCTTGGTTTGGGACCCACAGGCTTCCTAAAATCATCCCTGCCTCCTCTTGGGCTTTGTACAAGGACCCTCCGGCTTCCTAGAAGTTCTCATGCCTTCTCTTGGGCTTAATACAAGGACCATGAAGACCTTTTAAAGGTATAAGACAGAACTTAGTCATCCTTTGCTAGAGCAGCCTTTCCAGTGTCAAATCATAGACCAATTTAGGGTTGATTCTCATCCCTTAAAAACACCCGCCTCCTCTTGGGCATCATACAAGAGTTAAAACTCTTTCGCACCAGTAGACTTGGACAGTCTAAATCCCTTTGAGTCTCAAAGACATTCTCAAGTTCCCTACAAACGTGGGAGGAACCCTGATCATCCGATCAATTCCCAGCTGAGTTAAAACCCAGTCTCCTAAAAATTCTCCAACTAGGGTTAGTTTATCATCAGTATAAAACTATCCCAAATCAGAACCTCAAGGTATCTTATATCTCAACTTTTCTGGAAACCATCAGCAAGAGTTGATTTCCCCATTTGGACCTGCCTAGGGATCTCAATAATCCTCAGCAAAAAGCTAGCCTCCTCTTAGGCTTTGTATAATGACCTTTCCTCAACACAGTTAGCCTCCTTTTGGGCTTTATACACGTGATTCTCCCCAGCGGAGCTAACCTTTTCAGACTCTCTTATTGAGTCAATCACTTTTCAGACTCTCTTGTTGAGTCCACCAACTTTTCAGACTCTCTTGTTGAGTCAATCACTTTTCAGACTCTCTTGTGGAGTCGATCAACTTTTCAGACTCTCTTGTTGAGTCAATCACCTTTTAGTACTCTCTTGTTGAGTCATTCCTTTTAGCCTCAATCATGGGCTTTGTACAAGACAGTCACTCTCTCGTTGATTCAATCTTTTCCAACCTCCTCGCAGGCCAGGTATAAGGATTTCCCCTAGCAGAAGTCAGAGTCCTCTTAGGTAGGATGATTTCTCCAGCTTGTCCAGCCACAATCCTGGGCTTCATACAAGACAGATAAAAACACTCTCTTGTTGAGTCAAAACCTTTTTCGCCTCAATCTTGGGCTTTTTACAAGACATAAATCTTCAAAACCTTCTCTTAAGCCTGGGACAAACATCTTCCCCAGCGGAGTCATTTCCTCCCAGCCTTCTTTTAGGCTTTGAGGAATGATTTCCCAAGCAGAGTCAAACTCATTTCAGCCTCAATCTTGGGCTTTGTACAAGACACATAAAAATATCCTCACCCGAGTCAGTTAAATTTCCCATTTCAGCCTCAATCTTGGGCTTTGTACAAGACACATACAAACCTCCCCGGTGGAGTCAAAATCCCTCTTTAGCCTCAATCTTGGGCTTTGTACAAGACAGATAGAACATTTTCCCTGGAAAAGTCAAACTTATAGTCTCCTCTTAGGACTTGTATAATGATATCCCCAAAGAGTCAGTCTCTTTTTAGCCTTAATCTTGGGCTTTGTACAAGACAGATAAAACACTCTTTTGTTGAGTCGGTCATTTCCAGCCTCCTCTTAGGCTTTGTATAAGGACTTCCCTAGTGGAGTCAATCATCCTCTTAACTTCAACCTTGGGCTTTGATCAAGGCACACAAAAATTAACAATCCCCTCAGCGGAAGCCCAATCCCTCTTTAGAGATAACAAATCCTCTCTCTGTCAGACCTTTTAGCTTCAATCTTGGGCTTTGAACAAGACACAAATAAACTTGTTTAGCTTCAATCTTGGGCTTTAAACAAGACACCAAAACATCATTTTCCTCCCTTAGAATATGAGGAACTAAGATTGCTCTGATTTCCCTATTTCATTTAAACGGGAATACGTAGGCATAATATTAGGAAATCTTAGCGAGCATACTAAACAAAAACTCTAGGTCCAGTACCTTCACACATCAATTAAAACTTAGGTCTAGTAACTTACCAAAAACATCGGGAGTAACCCGAACATTAACAAAACTCACTCACTCGCTCATATTTCCCAAGAAACTTTCCCAACCCATTAACAGATAAACACCATCAAGTACAAAGCGAAACCTAAAGCTAATATCTTGTGGATAACCATATATAGGATGGGTAATTGACAACTCCCCATTGCATAACCTGGCCCTAGACCCCCCAATCTCTTTAAAGTGTTTGTTCAGTTAAACATTCGCGTGCAAGGCTAGTTTTAGATAGCTTCCCTTTCCCTTCCAGCTTCACGGGATAAATAAGAAATCAGAAAGTAACACCCCCTCCTACCATTACAGTGAGGAAAACCCAGCGATAAGGTGGCCGCGTCACCGACATAAATTGCTCGCTACAGTTTAATCAATCTCCAGCAGAGTTAAAACCCCCATAGGTTCTAAAACTCAATCTTTCATCCTAAACTTCCCCAGCTAAGGGTCAGCTTATCATCAATATAACACTATCCAAAATCAGAACCTCAAGGCATTTGATATCTCAACTCTTCTGTAATTCTCAGTAAGAGTTGATTCCCTACTTTGGACCTGCCTCTGAATCTCAATAATCCTCAGCAGAAGATAGCCTCCTCTTAGGCTTTGTATAAGAAATTCCCCAGCCCTCCTCCTCTTAGGCTTTGTATAATGATTCTTTCTTCTTCCTCGTGACCTTTCAGCCCTCTCTTGTTGAGTCAATTTTCTTTCTTAAAACACTCTTGTGTTGAGTCGACCTTTTTAGCCTCAATCTTGGGCTTTGTACAAGACAAACAAAAACACTCTCTTGTTGAGTCAATCTTCTTTCTTAAAACACTCTCTTGTTGAGTCGACCTTTTTAGCCTCAATCTTGGGCTTTGTACAAAACAAACAAAAACACTCTCTTGTTGAGTCAATCTTCTTTCATAAAACACTCTCTTGTTGAGTCGACCTTTTTAGCCTCAATCTTGGGCTTTGTACAAGACAAACAAAAACACTCTCTTGTTGAGTCAATCTTCTTTCTTAAAACACTCACTTATTGAGTCAACCTTTTTCAGCCTCCTCTTAGGCTTTGTATAATGATGTTCTTCAGTAGAGTTAGCACCAAAAACACTCTCTTGTTGAGTTAGTCTATTCAGCCTCAATCTTGGGCTTTGTACAAGACAGATAAAAAACACTCTCTTGTTGAGTCAGTTCTTTTAGCCTCAATCTTGGGCTTTGTACAAGACACCTGAAATATCCTCAGCTAAGTCAATCATCTCCCTTTAGCCTCAATCTTTGGCTTTGTACAAGACATATATAAACTTTCTCTAGCAAAGTCAAATCCTCCTAAATCTTCTCTTAAAATATCTCCTAGCAGAGTCAATTCCTCTCAGCCTTCTTTTAGGCTTTGGGAGTTAATCTCCCTAAGTAGAGTCAATCTCCTTTTAGCCTCAATCTTGGCCTTTGTACAAGACACCCCAAATATATTCCCAGTGAAGTCAATAAGTCTTTTTCGCCTCAATCTTGGGCTTTGTACAAGAAGATAAAAACCTTCTCCAAAAGTCAATGTCTAGCCTCCTCTTAGGCTTTATATAATGATATTCCCCAAAAGAGTCAGTCTCTTTTCAGCCTCCTCTTAGGCTTTGTATAATGATTTTCCTCAGTAGAGTTAGCCTCAATCTGGTGCTTTATACAAGACAGATATAAAACTCCCTAATAGAGTCAACCTTTCAGCTTCAACCTTGGGCTTTGATCAAGGCACATACAAAAACCAACATCCCCTCAGAGGAAATCAAAAACCTCTCTGAAGGAGGATATTTCTCTGTACATCACACAGACATTCAAAACAAACCCTAAATCCCAGATAACCGCTGTAAGTGCCACACTTGTTGATTCAAATATCCAAGTTGTAGTCCATCTCTTATCCTGGTAAACCTCTTTCATCTAATTGATGTAAGCGGTAAGCCTCTGGATTACAAACATCCACGCCACTGTCCCTCTCTTAGCATAAAAGATTCCTAAGGAAAAATGGAATTGCTCTACACTGAGTTAAAGTTTTCTCCTTCAGGACAAACCCCCTATAAAGGAAATTATGGCATTGTTGGATTCAAATATCTAAGTTAAAGTAATTCCCCTTTATAATCAGTCACCCAACAGTTGTGATGAACAGGTGAGATGTCTCCCTTTAGAGATGACAAATTCTCTCTCAATCAAACCCTTTAGCTTCAATCTTGGGCTTTGAACAAGACACAAATACTCATCTAGATTTAATATTGGGCTTTGAACAAGACACCTAAACATCTATTTTCCTCCCTTAGAATAGGAGCGAATTACGATTGCTCTGATTTCCCTGTTTATCTTTAACGGGAATACGTAGGTATAAGATTGTGAAATCTTAGCGAGCACACCAATCCAAAACTTTAGGTCCAGTACCTTCACACACAAATAAAAAACCTTAGGTCCAGTACCTTACCAAAAACATCGGAAAGCTCAAAATTAACAATAACTCTCTCTCTCTCTCAAAAATATCCCAAAGGAGAAACTTTCCCAATCAGCAGACAAACACCAGTAAATAGAAATAGTATAATTGCTAACAATTTGTGGATAACCACATATAGGATGGGTAATTGACAACTCCTCATTGTATAACCTGACCCCGGACTCCCTAATCTCTTAGCATTTGTTCAGTAAAACATTTGAGTGCAAGGTTAGTTTTAGATAGCTTCCCTTTCCTCTCCTGCCTCATAGGATAAATAAGAAATCAGAAAGTAGCACCCAAACCCTACCATTGCGGTGAGGAAAACCCATGGCGATAAGGTGGTCACGTCACTGACAAAAATAGCACGCTAAAAATGTGAATCAACTCATTGAAATGATCTTAACCTTGACTACTAGGAGCCTGCCTCCTCAAACTGCTGTTGTCTCAGAGATCATAAGATCTTTCAGAGAAACTCAACCTATGATGTATGTGCCTTCCACATGGCCTCCATATGGTTTACATCGTGACTTTGTGCCTCGAATGGAAAGAACACTGGAAATGGGGCAATCTATGCCACAAACAATCCCTTTGCCATTCTATACTGAGACGCGTCCTGTCATGCATATTGTTCTACAAACTGTTGTGCATACTATTCCACAAATAGTCATTCCAACTGGGGTTGTGCCACAATTTAAGGACTATAACCAAGTGTATTATGCTCCTGAGTCGACAATTGTAGGTGATGATGCGAGAGATGAGGACCTCAAAGAGGTGAAAGAAAACTACCAAACCCTCGTGAAGCGACTCCAAGCAATGAAGGGTGATGATTTTTTTGGTACTGCTGTTGTAACGCGCGATTTTTGTCGGTGACGCGACCACCTTATCGCGGGAATTGGGGTCTTCTCCTCAATGAAAAGGAGGGGGTGCTACTTTCTGATTTCTTATTTATCCCATGAAGCTGGAAGGGAAAGGGAAGCTATCTAAAACTAGCCTTGCACGCGAATGTTTAACTGAACAAACTCTTTAAGAGATTCGGGGAGTTCGGGGTCAGATTATACAATGGGGAGTTGTCAACTACCCATCCTATATGTGGTTATCCACAGGTTGTTAGCTTTAGGTTCTACTTTGTACTTGATTGTGTTTATCCGTTAATGGGTTGGGAAAGTTTCTTGGGAAATATGAGAGAGTGAGTGAGTTTTTGTTGATGTTCGAGTTTTTTCGATGTTTTTGGTAAGGTATTGGACCTAAGTTTTGATTGGTATGAAGGTACTGGACCTAGAGTTTTTTATTAGTATGCTCGCCAAGATTTTGCAATCTTATGCCTACGTATTCCCGTTTAAATGAAACAGGGAAATCAGAGCAATCGTAGTTCCTCCTATTCTAAGAGAGGAAAAAAGATATTTTGGTGTCTTGTTCAAAGCCCAAGATTGAAGCTAAATGGAGTATTTGTGTCTTGTTCAAAGCCCAAGATTGAAGCTAAAAGGTTTGACTGAGAGAGAATTTGTCATCTCTAAAGGGAGACATCTCATTTATTTATCACAACTGTTGGGTGACTGTTTATAAAGGAGAATTACTTTAACTGGAATATGAGAATCCAACAATGGCATAATTTCCTTTATGAGGGATTTGTCCTAAAGGGGAAAACTTTAACTCAGTGTAGAGCAATGCCATTTTTCCTTAGGAATTTCTCATGCTAAGAGAGGGACAGTGGCGTGGATGTAAATAATCCAGAGGCTTGCCGCTTACAGCAATTAGATGAAAGAGAGGGTTTACTAGGATAAAAGATGGACAACAACTTGGATATTTGAATCAACAAGTGTGCCACTTACAGCAGTTATTTGGGATTAGGTTTTGATTTGAATGTCTGTTTTGAAAAGTGATAAACAGAGAAATGACTTCCTACAGAGATATTTTGATTTACTCTGAGGTAATGTTGATTTTTGTGTACCTAGATCAAAGCCCGAGGTTGAAGCTAAGAGGTTGATCGACTCCACTGGGGAAGTCCTTATACAAAGCCTAAGAGGAGGCTAAAAGAGATTTGGCTCTCATGGGGACATCATTATACAAAGCCTAAGAGGAGGCTAAAAGTTTGACTTTTCCGGGGAAAATATTCAGTTTGTCTTCTACAAAGCCCAAGATTGAGGCTAAGAGTGAATTTTGACTCCGTTGGGGGAGGGTTGGTATGTGTCTTGTACAAAGCCCAAGATTGAGGCTGAAAAGAAAATGACTCTGTGGGAAAGAAATCTTTATCTGTCTTGTACAAAGCCCAAGATTGAGGCTAAAATATGACTGACTCGACTGAGGATATTTTAAATGTCTTGTACAAAGCCCAAGATTGATGCCGAAATGAGTTTGACTCTGCTGGAGAATATTATCTGTCTTGTACAAAGCCCAAGATTGAGGTTGAAAAGGAGAGGATTGACTCTGCTTAGGGATATTATTTCTCAAAGCCTAAAAGAAGGCTGGGAGGAATTAACTCAGCTGGGAAAGATATTTATCCTGAGCTTAAGAGAAGGTTATGAAGGTTTATGTCTTGTACAAAGCCCAAGATTGAGGCTAACAGGGTTTGACTCAACAAGAGAGTGCTTTTATCTGTCCTGTACGAAGCTCAGGATTGTGGCTGAACAAGCTGGAGAAATCATTATACAAATCCTAAGAGGAGGCTGACTTTTGCTAGGGGAAATCATTATATCAAGCCTAAGAGGAGGCTGGAAGATTGTCTCAACAAGAGAGTGTTTTTATCTGTCTTTTACAAAGCCCAAGATTGAGCTAAAAGGGTTGACTTAACAAGAGAGTGCTGAAATGTGATTGACTCAACAAGAGAGTCTGAAGAGGGTGATTGACTCAACAAGAGAGTCTAAAAAGGTGAGCTCCGCTGGGGAGAATCATTGTACAAAGCCTAAGAGGAGGCTGACTATGCTGAGGAAAGGAAGAATCATTATACAAAGCCTAAGAGGAGGCTATCTTCTGCTAGGGATTATTGAGATCCTGAGGCAGGCCCAAACGAGGAATCAACTCTTGCTGAGGATTACAGAAGATTTGAAGTATCAGAGACCTTGAGGTTCTGATTTAGGGTAGTATTATACTGATGATAAACTGACCCTGGCAGGGGATTTTTAGGAGAGAGACTGGGTTTTAGAACCCATGGGTTTTAACTCTATGGGAAATTGATCCAGAATGGCCAGGGTTTCTCCTATGTTTGTAAGGAACTTGAGAATGTCTTTGAGATCCGAGAGGGGATTTAGACTGTCAAAGTCTATTGATATGGAATAGTTTATCTTTGTATGATGCCCAAGAGGAGACAAGTGTTTTAAGGGATGAGAATCAACCCTAAATTGGTCTGAGATTTGACACTGGAAAGACTGCTCTAGCAAAGGATGACTATGTTTTGTCTTATACCTTTAAGAGGTCTTCAGGGTCCTTGTATTAAGCCCAAGAGAAGGCATGAGAACTTCTAAGAAGTCGGAGGGTCCTTGTACAAAGCCCAAGAGGAGGCAGGGATGCTATTAGGAAGCCTGTGGGTCCCAAACTTAAGAAGAGTTCAAGAAAAGTTTCACCGGGAATAATCTTTTCTTTAATGAACAGTTCTAAGGTTTGAAGAAATTCAAGAGAGGTTTCACCGAGAATTAATCCTCTCTGGGGAAACTGAATTTCTTTGACAAATTCTAATAGTGGCAGCCTGAGAAAAGGTTCACCGAGAATACTTCCTTTCTCTTTGTTCCATATTATTTAAGCCCAAGAGAAGGCAAGACTGTATCTGGAAATCCTATGGGGATCTAGTCTTGACTGTATTAAAGAGTGACCAACTTGCTTTACCTAGGTCTATACCTAGTTGCCGGGGAAAACTCTAAATAGATATACTAGTATATATACAATTGATATATGACAAGTATTTAAAAGGATATGATAGAAGGACTTACATGGGAGCAGCTTCCCACAATACAAATATATATAGGAAAACAATTAAATGAAAGCTGATAAAAACTTACAGGTGAGCAAGCTTCCATGTTGTATTATTAGTTGTTCAAAGAAATTAAAGAAAGTTTTGATAACAACTGTATATTTGAATCTGAATCAAAAGAGAAGTTGTTTTTGAAAAGATTATTGGGGCTTATACTCAAGGAGAAGCCCAAGGTTTAATAGTGATCGCACCGTTGTTTTGAAAATTGTATTGGGACATATACAAATGACTGAGACCCAAAAAGATTTAATTACAAAAGAATTGGGTCTTACACTCTTTCAAGAGGCCCAAAGATGTTTTGAAAAAGAAAGATGGGACTTACAACACGAGGGGAGGCCCAAAGTTTAACAGTGATCGCACCGTTGTTTTAAAAATCGTATTGGGACTTATACAAATGACTGAGGCCCAAATTATTTTACAAAAAGAGGGTTAGGTCTTACACTCAATTAGAGGCCCAAAGTGTTTTGAAAGGTTTGATAAGGATAAAAAAATCAAAGAATACCCTAATTTCATTTTTTTAAAGTAATCCTTTTAAGAAAATTAATAAAAAATGATAAAAATACCAAATAAGTTTAAATAAACTACTTGTGATTTTTTGTTAAGGTTTTAAAAATGAGGTTTTAATCACAAGATGATTTAGAACTCATTTGGTTTTGATTTTCAAGATAAAAATTCATTTTTAAAATGTTTAAAAAAAATAAAAAATGAATTTATTCACAAAAGTACCAACTATATTAAATAAATAATACAAATATGTTTTTTTGGAGAATAAAATAATTTAATATTTTTTTTTTCAGAAAAAGAACCAATAAAAAATGATTAAAATTGAATGAGAAATTAATTTTCAAAGTTATTAACAAAAGTAATATGAAAAATAAAAATAGTAAAAAAATGAAACAAGTGATAAAAAAGAGGTCTGGGGCGAGGGGGATTTGAACCCCAGACCTCTCACTCGCTAATACACACAAACCAGTTGATCAACCACTGGGGCGCAATGCCAATTCAAGAATAATATGGCAAGTGGAAATTATATAGTAAAACAAGTTGGATTTCTGAATCATGGCGCCATGGCCATCTTCAACCTTAAGCTCAGATACGTGAAGGCTCCTATCTCCCTCATCTCTCAATCATTTCACATGATCCAAATATGAAAATCGTGCCTTTTCAGATGAGGAACACAATGGCAATACCCAATTTTATTGAAATTAATTGAATCAGAACATATCATGATAAAACCTGAAGAACCCTAAAATTGGCAAGAACTGAATGAAATCCTATACACAAATTGTAAACAACAATTGATTGAGGGTAAATGATCTACAGACATCCAGAAACACAATGGTAACAAGAAAACATGTTTATGATGCATGATTCAATGAGTTTGAGAGTTCAAGTTTTACCTCTGCAAGTGAGAATCGAATTCCGGTTTGGAGGTGTTACAGATGAGTTCCAATGATTTGGACAGCTTCCTTGTACCTCAATGGATGTATTTGAGTGCTTAGGTTGATTTGAAATGAGTTGGAACTGGTTGTGGCACCCTAGTTGCAACTCTGCTAAAAGTTTGAGCAAATGGATGGTGATTTCATGAATTTGGTGTTCCAGATGTTGTTTTAGTGTTTGATCAGCTCACATATGATGTTTGTGAGGTGTGTGTATGTGTGATTGGTTTGGTTGGAAACACACTCTAACTCAAAACCCGATAGTAACTTGCATTAGAAGGTATTTTTGGAGTGAAAGTTGTGATTCTGAGAAAGGCATTTGTTTAGGACCTTTGGTGTACTTAATTTGAGCACAAATGAGCTTTATTTATAGTAGAGCAAATTTTTTTGGCATCAATAGTGTTTTGTAGCTTGGATCAGACCTTTGGCCAATGTGGATCAAATGGAATCTCAAGTCTCCTCTAGCCATTGACTTGATAATAGAGCACAGGCCTATGGTTATCTATTGTATGAGCTTATCTTGACTCATTTGGTTGATCATGGACTGATACATGTTAGCTCTATGCATCCATTGAATGTCTCAAAACAAAATTGGAGTCTTGAGGCATCTTTAGCTTTTTAGGGGTGGCACACCTACATGTAGTTCCAAAGACTTGAGAGGCTTATGGATCAGTGTTTGTCCCTTGGTTGTTCCCCTTGAGGTGTGCAGATAGATAATTGTGTTTTAATTTGCCTAAATTGATCAATTCGAGCACTAAGGCACAAATCTGCCTTGCAAAAACAGTTTGCAGCAAGGCATGTTGCAGCTGTCATAACCTCTAGCTCAGTTGGAGTTTGATGGAGTTCTTGGACATTTTCGAAAGCTGACATATCCTACTTCAACATGATGTCCAACTTTGGTTTTGAATAAACTTGAATTACAATGAAAAATGCCTCTACATTTTGGAAAAAATAAGGCAGATTCTGACTTAGTGAAAATTTCACTAAGTGTTGGAAAAATGTCATTTTCATGTTTTTTGTGATTTTGCTCAAGCAATAACTCAAAATCCAGGATGATTTGGAATGAGGTCTAGTTGACATATTTGAAGTATGTAACATGAACTTCAATATGAGCTTTGAATGGGAGAAAAAGGCCTTAGGGTTTGGGAGATATGGCCTTGCAAAGTTGGTACCCTAGCCACTTTGTTCCATAACTTAGAAAAATTCTAAGTTTTTTATGGTTACCCCTTTAACAAGTTAACTCATTTTCTTTGATATTTCTTGATGAATGATGATTCAAATCATATATTAACATTGTTTTAGGGTTAAGGAACCTTGGTTGACCAAAAATCCAAAAAGTCAAACTAGGATTTTGTACAGTTGACTTTTTCATCAGATGAAATTTTGACTTTGTGATCCCTTTGTGAAATCAATCCTTGGGCTCAATTAAACTTCATGGGTGGCCTCCAAGGGTATTTGGGAATGTCTTGGACCCCTCCCCTAGGTTTGAGATCAAGGGTAGGTCAATAGTCAAGGATAGGGTTGACTTTTTCCATAAAAAACCCTAATTTGTGATCAGATGATTTTGAGTTCTTGTGGCTTATGATTTGAGCTCTTTGAGTCAATAAAATCTTGTAAATATGTTAATATGATGTATTTAAGGCCTTTGAAGTTGATTTTTAAGCTTCAAGCCATGCCTCACTTCACAAGTTAACTCAAGGGTTGAATTAGGTCAAAACCCTAATTCCTGATTTTTTGATAGATGAACCTCCAAGGTGATTTTCCCATTGTGGATGGGCTCTTGAGATCCTTTTGAGCTTATAGGACCATACATTGAGGCATTGGCTCATGCCTAGAAGAAAATTCTAATTTGGAAGCCTCAGTCGACTAAAACCCTAATTTGGTGACACAAGCGATCTTGAGGCTTGTTCCACTTGGTATATTGCAACCTTATGCTTAATTCTTGATGTGGGAGACCTCTTGGTCCTCCATGGATGTTTGAGAGGTTAGACAAGTTGAAGATCATGTCATTCCTTGATTGATCATTTGTCTAAGTGCTCTGAGAGGGCTTAAAACCCTAATCCTTGATTGTAGTGAATGCTCAACAATCCTTGAGGAGATTGATGAGGCATGAAGGTTCCTTCATATTGTGATGATGATTTGCACAATGATGGGAAATCTTGGTGGTCAAAATTTGGGGTATGACAGATGCCCCTATTTAATCTTCTTGGACCCGAAGGTGTGAATGGGGAAGGTATTCGGGCATTCGGGATGCAAGAGGATTAAATATCGGAATACCCAAAATTTTGATGGTGGTTATGAATGGCAGCTTGCTCATCCATCTTCTTTTGCTAAGCAATGATACTTAAAAAAGGTAAAAACTTCCCCTTGATCCTGGTTTTCAGCCAAGGAACTGGTATTAGTTTATGAAATAAACTTCCCCTCGATCCGGGTCTTCAGCCACGGAACTGGTCTCAGTTTCTTAAATAAACTTCCCCTCGATCCGGGTCTTCAGCCACCGAACTGGTCTCAGTTTCTAAAATAAACTTCCCCTTGATCCTGGTCTTTAGCCACGGAACTGGTCTCAGTTTCTTTTGTCAATAAACTTTTTTGACAAGGGACGCTATTTGTAGCGGTTTTTTCCTCAAACTTCTCGCCGAATTTTCCTAGGGAGATGTCATTTGACGGAAGAAGTTTTGTTGTCAGACTTGCTGGGGAACCTATTCATCTAAGCTGTAGAGGTGTTCAAACTTCTCTGTTGGAGATGCCATTTGTTGACTCTACTGGGGAAAACTAGTCTCTTGAGAGGTTGTTTCCTGCTTGGGGATATTACATCATAATTTTCCTCGAGATCTTCTCGGAGAAATGCCATGTGATGCAATCTAATTTTGAGGTGTCGATGACTTCATTATCATTGACTTTCTTGGAGAGAAAAATCAATGTGTTGCTGAGAGTCTTTGGTGATGAGGCTTTCTCTGGGGATTTTCCTTAATCCGGGAAAGTGAAGATATCATCTTCAATGGAGAAGAGTGACATTTGTCGAATGTCTTCTTGCTTTTCAGAGGTTCAAGTTATCAAAGTAGTCAAGGGACCAACTCCAATCCAGAAATAAACTGGAAGAGAGATTGTTCAGACGCAACATTTCCTGACGAGGAAAGAACTGGCAACTCGATTGATGAAAGGACTTTTATCACTAGGGGACAAGACCAACCAAAGTGATAGTGATGCAATATGAATATGAATGCAAATCAATAATGCATGATGTATGTATGTTTATGCTGACAAAACTGACACGACATACAGACTAGTGAATGAACATGACTGGATACTCGGCCACTGTTGGGGACGAAGAAGTATTATTTGGTCCAAAATAGCAATTCTGCCTTGCTTAGGAGAGATAATCCCCTTGGGGAAAAACGTTGGTCGGACTTAGGAGGTAAGAACTCTGACGGGGATGTCGAACAGAATATTCGCATCTGACACAGCTGATCCTTCATCCAGGCGCACTGGTTTAAAAGGAGTACTTTGATTCTGCACTTTGAGGTTCAATTACTTCCGGAGAAGCGATCGATGTTCTTTCGATGTTCAACAGTCAAAAGAATTGCCATATTTATTTTAAAAGCAGAAAAAGTTTGACAAGTAAATTCATTTTCGTTTCATTTGAAGAATCGTTGATCATATTAAAAACATCATTTTGTAAAGCTAAAATAAATAAGAATTGCAAACAAAAGCACTAGGGCTCAAATTTTATTTATAGAATGGAAATCAGCCAAGCGTGTGATTCCATAGAGTATTTACAAAGTTAGAAAATGGTAATTTAAGGAAAAAGGGCTACATCGAAACATAACGACCGTTATCCTTCTACCAACTTTGAATTCTGGACATCCTGAGCTTCCATCGAAGATGAACTTGACTGGAGTTTTCCTGATGGATGGCATTACTGCAGGGGATTTAACCTCGTCGGACGTAGTTACTTGCCATTAATCCCTAACTTTTACCTGGATTGTACTTTGAGATTTCCAATCCATCGGGGTAATTTTTGCTTATGTCTCTAATTTTTGCCTGGACCGCCCTTTCCGGTTTTCAATCCACCGAGATGTTTTTTTTTGTTTAGGCGAAGTATTTCTTGACTATGTCAACATTTTTGGGGTAGGCAAATTCCTCTCCGTCCATGGTTGCGAGTCTCAAGGCGCCGCCTGAGAAAGCTTTCTTGACCACGTAGGGGCCATCGTAATTCGGAGTCCATTTACCCCGGGAATCAGTGAGAAATGATTGTATCTTCTTGAGCACGAGGTCTCCTTTTTTGAAGACGCGAGGTCGAACCTTTTTGTCGAACGCCTTCTTCATTCTTTGTTGATACAACTGACCATGGCACAGAGCCTTTATTCGCTTTTCTTCGATCAGATTTAGTTCATCGTGTTGACTTTGACATCATTCAGCCTCTGTTAGCTTAGCTTCCATCAATACCCAGATCGATGGGATCTCTACTTCTATGGGAAGTACTGCCTCCATGCCATATACTAGAGAGAAAAGGGTTGCCCCTGTTGAAGTGCGGACAGATGTGCGATAACCGGGAAGAGCAAAGGGTAGCATCTTGTGCCAGTCTTTGTAGGTTACAACCATCTTTTGAACGACTTTTTTTATATTCTTGTTAGCCGCTTCTACCGCTCCATTCATCTTAGGTCGGTAGGGAGATGAGTTAGGGTGTTTGATCTTGAACTCAGTGCACAACTCTTTCATCATCTTGTTGTTCAAGTTGGATCCATTATCAGTAATGATCTGGCTTGGAACACCATAACGGTAGATGATATTGTTCTTGATAAATCGGACCACCACTTGTCGGGTTACATTGGTGTATGATGTTGCTTTGACCCATTTGATGAAGTAATCAATGGCTACCAGGATGAACCGATGTACGTTTGAAGCCTTGGGTTCGATTATGCCAATCATGTCTATTCCCCATATGGAAAAAGGCCATGGGGAAGAAAGAACTTTGAGATGCATTGGCGGTACATGGATTTTGTCTGAGTATATCTGACATTTGTGACATCTCCTCATGTACTTGTAGTAATCGGATTCCATTGTCAACCAATAGTGCCCTGCTCTTAGAAATTTTCTCGCCATTGTGTGTCCGTTGGCATGAGTGCCAAAGGAGCCTTCGTGAATTTCTTTTATCAACATGTTTGCTTCTGGTCTGTCTACACATCGGAGCAAGACCATGTTGAAATTTCTCTTATAGAGTGTATCACCGCTCAGGAAGAAACTATCTGCCAATCTTCTGAGGGTCTTTCTGTCTTTTCTTAATTCCCCAGGTGGGTACTCTTATTTCTGAAGGAAGCATTTGATGTCGTGATACCAAGGTTTGTCGTCTATGACTACTTCAATTGCGAAGATGTAAGCAGGCCTTTCAAGGCGCATTATGTCGATCTTAGGTATGTCGTTCCATTGACCTACACTAATCATGGAAGAGAGAGTGGCTAATGCATCAGCCATGTGATTCTCTTCACGAGGGATGTGATGAAACTCGATTTTGTTGAATAATGGTAATAACCTTCTTGCGTAATCTTTGTAAGGAATCAGTCCTGATTGGCATGTGTTCCAATCTCCTTTGATCTGATTGATAACCAGGGCTGAGTCTCCATATACATCCAAGTTCTTGATCCTTAAGTCGATCGCTTCTTCGAAGTCCAAGATACAAGCTTCGTATTCGGCCTCGTTGTTGGTACACTTGAATGTCAGTCGGGCGGTGAAAGGAATGTGGGTGCCCTGAGGTGTTATGATGATTACCCCAATTCCGTTTCCATAATGGTTGACAGCTCCGTTAAAGATTAGTCCCCATTGGGAACCTGGTTCTGGCCCTTCACTAGGTAGCGGTTCATCGCAATCTTTCATTTTCAAGTACATGACATCTTTTTCTGGGAAGTCAAATCCGACTGATCCTTGATCGTCAATCGGTTGATGAGCCAAATGATCGGCTAAAATACTTCCTTTGACGGCTTTCTGAGCATGGTACTCGATGTCGTATTCTGATAACAACATCTGCCAACGGGTGATCCTTCCCGTGAGAGCAGGTTTTTCAAAGACATACTTGATTGGATCCATTTCGGAGATTAACCAAGTAGTGTGACGAATCATATACTGGCGAAGATGTTTGGCTGCCCAAGCCAGAGCACAGCAATTTTTCTCAAGCATATCACAGTCGGTGAATTTCTTGCTCAAATAATAGATGGCAGACTCTTTCCTTTTGGTTTCGTCTTGTTGGCCAAGTACACAACCCATTGAGTCTTCTAAGACTGCTAGGTAGATAATCAACGGTCTTCCCTCTACTGGAGGTGATAGAATCAATGGATTCAATAGGTATTCCTTGATACTGTCAAAGGCGATTTGGCAGTCTTCTGTCCATACGCAGTCCTGATTCTTTTTTAGTAATTTGAAGATTGGCGCACATGTCGTGGTCATGAGGAATATAAATCTGGAAATGTAATTCAAACGTCCTAGGAATCCCCTGACTTTTTTTTTTAGTCTTTGGAGAATGCATTTCTTGAATGGCCTTGACCTTGTCAGGATCAACCTCAATTCCGTTATGGCTGACGATGAACCCTAGCAGTTTTCCTGAGCAGACACCGAACGTGCACTTGTTGGGATTCAAGCGGAGTTTGTACTTTCTCAAACGCTCAAATAGTTTTGACAGGTGGGTCACATGCTCCTCTTCTGTCTTAGATTTGGCAATCATATCATGGACATACACTTCTATTTCTTTGTGTATCATGTCATGAAACAGAGTAGTCATGGCCCGTTGACAGGTTGCCCCGACGTTCTTCAAGCCGAACGGCATTACCTTGTAACAAAAGGTACCCCATGGGGTGATAAAGGAAGTTTTACCCATGTCTTCCAGCGCCATTTTGATCTGATTATAGCCCGAGAAGACTTTGAACTTCGCAGTACTGTTTACCAGCATGCCTATGTGCGGTAAGGGAAAGTCATCCTTTGGATTGGCTTTGTTCAGATCCCTATAGTCTACACACATTCTGACCTTTCCGGTCTTTTTCGGAACTGGTACTATGTTGGCTAACCATTGAGGATATTCTGATATGGCGAGGAAACCCACGTCAATCTGTTTCTGTACTTCCTCTTTGATTTTGATGGCCATATCCGGGTGAGTCTGTCTTAGCCTTTGTTTTATTGGCGGACATTCTGATCTTAACGGTAGATGATGTTCCACAATGCTGGTATCCAACCCTAGCATGTCCTGATAGGACCCAACAAATACATCGGGAAACTCTTTGAGAAGCTTTATCAAACTTTCTTTGACAGTCGGACTGAGCAGTGCCCCAATCTTGACTTCTTTTCTCTCTTCTTTTGAACCCAAGATGACCGTTTCCAACGTCTCTTTGTGAGGTTCAATGGACCTTTCCTCTTGTCTGAGTAATCGGGAGATCTCTTCTGAAATTTCTTCGTCATCTTCTTCTTCAGCCTCAAATACTGGGAATTCAAAGTTGGGAGAAGGCATTGGATCGTATGTTTCAATGGGGTTTAAAACAAGCAATCTGCATGACGTGATGATTTATTTTTAGAAGAGATAGAGAAAATGCAAGAGTGTGTGCAGTGTATTTTCTGAAAAAATGCTTGTTTTTATTATTTGAGTTGTTTTTAGGATTCTTCTGAAAAAATGCTTGTATTTTCTGAAAAAATGCATGACGTGTTGGAGTTTGTTTCCCAGGCAAAATTGTCGTAGACGAATTCTTCTGTTGTATCTTGCACAGTGTTTTCATTCTCAGGTGGATCTCCCCATCCAGTTGGCTGGATGTCTTCGAGGCTGATACGAGAGCTTTCAGAAGCGATGTACTTGACCAAGAAGTCGTATTTGCAAACTTGGTTGTCCTAAGGTGTCAGACACTTCTTTGGAACTGGAGGAGTTATCCCTTTCGATGACGTTGACCTCAGGAAAAGCATAGTTAAGGAACTCTTGTCCTGCACTCTTTGCAAATTCATCGTTGTACGGGATATCTTCATAATTCCCTGAGTAATGATCCCATGATTCGGTGGGGACAGAGGTATTTTTTTCAATGATGCTCAGCTGATATGCATCATTGGACTGACTCTTTTGCCCCAAGTCTCCTGGGTATGGCTGCCAGATAGGCAGGTCATCCATTGGGCCATAATAGTCAAAGTTGTTTTTCATCAGAGTGTCCTCCTCTAATGAGTTTGGTGGAGCACAACATCCTTCCGGATCACAATCTCCGTATACCATTTTGACGACTGATCTTGGTATATATCTCGGACTCTGTGTGGTGTAGCAAAATGGCGTAGGTACCTCTCCCTGAGACATATAACTGTCTTCGTTAAGATAGGACTTCCATTCTTCGTCTGTATCGGAGGAATCACCCTCGTTGATGGTATGTACTTCTTGAGACACAAGGTGAAGGAAACCTCCACTGTGGAAGAAGTCCTGAATGGGATGAATTCATCGTTAGTAGCAGTCTGGGTACAGGTTGAGGAGAAACCAAGACCTTTCTTCGTCTTGTTATCAGTAGGAATGACAAGCTGTCCCCATCCTTTTGCATTGTTAATTTTGATCATTTCGAGAGCATCTTTGTACGAGGAAATCAATGTTCCCTTTTCTGATTGGTTGTCATTGCTCACCGAAAATGCTTGGAACTGGGTTCCAACAACCTCCTCTGGTTCTACACAAGTGGACGATGATAAGTTGCTCATGATCAAGGCCTGCTCTCCGCAGACTGTGACTAGTTGGTCATTCTTGACGAACTTCAGCTTCTCGTGAAGTGTCAAAGTGACTACCCAGCCTCGTTTATCCAAGGTCTTCCTAACAAACAGTTGTATGTTGCATGGATGTCCATGACCTGGAAAGTGTGAGGACTGATAGTTATGGGAAGGTCGACTTCACCGATAACTGTTTTCCAGGATCCGTCAAATGCTTTGACGATGACCTCACTGCCTCTCATCGGAGATCCTTGAAAGGATAGTCGCATTAGAGTAGATTTTGGCATAACATTCAGAGTTGATCCAGTGTCTACCAGTACGCTAGCTAATGCATCATCTTGGCAGTTGACTATAATATTAAGTGCCATGTTTTGATGTTTGCCTTCTTCCGGCAGTTCTTCATCACTAAACCCCAAGTTGTTGCAGGAAGTGATGTTGGAGATGATGCTGTCAAAATGTCTTATTGTCACATCTTGTTCCACAAAGGCTTGCTCTAAGACTTTCTGTAGAGCTTCCTTGTGAGCTTCGGAACTGAGTAAAAGAGATAGCACAGAGATTCTTGAAGGAGTTTGCAACAATTGATCAATGATGTTGTACTCACTCTTTTGGATGAGCTTCAGCATCTCATTGTTGTTCTTTGAAAGGTCGGGATTACTAGATTGACCGATTGGTTGACTGGGAACTTCTGTTTGAGGTTCCTTTTCTATGGTGGGTTCTCCAACTCCTCCGTTGAAGATTCGACCGCTCCGTGTCACTCGACTAATGTCTGCAATATTCACGACGGAGGGTAATGGAGTTTCCTTTCCATTCTCAATTATTGTTGCATCGTATCTGTAAGGGATAGCCTTATCAGATTTGTACGGTACTGGTCCTGGCAGATAGATAACTACAGGAGCCTTTAGATTTTTCTGACCGTCGTAGCTGGCCTCAATTGGTTCGAGGTTGAGAATCTTTCCACTATCAAGAGGAACTCTTGATTCATGGAGTAAAGGGATTATGGCGCATACATTTATGGCCACTTCTCGTTTAGGGATTAAGACAACATCTTTGCCTCGTTTGGGAAGATAGTCTGATATTATGTTGATCGAACCAGAGCTTGAACACAGTTGAACCTCTTTGTGGTCCAACTGACTTTGAAGGGATGCTCGCACGAGGTAGCATCCATGATTGTTCTCTGAGCAAACTCTACAGCGCTCATAGTTGTGTGGTGGCACCCGGCCACGTCCACTTTGCATGCAGTGTAACCTTACTAGATCTGTTTCTATTAATCGAACATCCTGACTTTGATGCCTAGTAGGGTTCCCGTCAATCATACTGACTTATTGTGTGTCTTCATCTAGATAGATCAGAAGCCACCAGTGGTTCAACAGGTGTTGAAGCATTCTTTGAACGAGTGCACATCCTTGGTCACTCTCATGACATACCTTACAGTTCTGATAATCGTGCGAAGTCAGAAATCCGAGTTGGACTTGCTTAGCATGTAATTCCACCAAGCTGGTATTCATCAAGCGAATATCAAAGATTTGAATCATATTAACTTGATAATGACTTCTATCACGGTAATCTTGAATCCATCCTAGATTCATCTGACGTTGGAGGGCCTCTTGTATAAAAGAGCATCCCTGGTTATTTACCGAGCAGACCAGACATGAATCGTAATTGTGCCACGGCAGGTTGTGATGTTGGCTTTGCCTTGAGTGCATTGCCACCAAGTTGACATTCATTGCACGGATGTCGTGGTTTTGAATGATGTTGGAATTTGCATAAGTCATGTTGACTTCACGAATTCGGTGATCTTGGATCCATCCGAGATCCATCTGTTCTTGTAGAGCTGATTGCACCACAGAACATCCTTGATTTTTTTAGAGCAGATATCACACTGGTGATAATTATGAGATGGTACATGACCGTATCCCCTCTGTCTGCAATGCATCTTGACCAGGTTAGTTCCCAACAAGAGTACATTGTGAATTTGATAGTTGTGGTTAGACTCTTCCTCTATCAAATTTACTGCAGCTTTCTCGTGTTGAGGCAACGGGTTCATCTGAACATTTAGATTTGTATCCTTGAAGGATAGAACCCCGTTCCTGACAAGCTTCTGCACATCGAATTTGAAGCTGAGACAGTTTTCTATGTTATGCCCTGGTCCTCCTTGATGGTAAGGGTAAGTTTGATCCGCATTGAACCAAAAAGGAAGATTTTTCGGTAATGTAAGAGGAGACCTGGTTTAGACGTTCCCCTTAACCAGTAGTAGTGGAAACAATTTTGTGTACAACATTGGTATACGGTCAAACCCTGGTGGTCGCGTTGTATGGTTGTTGTTGTATTGAGGACGAGCCTGTTGAAAAGGCTGTTGTGTCCTTTGTCGATATTGTTATTGATTCGGTTGGCTTTGAGCAACCTGAGGTTGATACGTTAGAACAGTCGCAGGGTTGATAGCAGGAGTTACTGCTGCTACTGGTTGATACCTTCGCCTTTACTTTTCGAGAGAGATATTACCAATATCTTTCTCTTTTTTCTTAGGGAAAGTACTACCGTATCTTTTGGTACTGCTTGATGGTCCTGCATCTTTGACCAGGTGTCCTTCTCGGATTGCTTCCTCAAGACGTACTCCCATGCTCACCATCTCAGTGAAGTCGCTGGGTGCACTGGCGACCATTCGGTCATAATAAAACGAGCTTAAGGTTTTCAAGAAGATCTTTGTTATCTCTTTTTCCTCAAGAGGTGGACAAATCTGGGCGACAACTTCACGCCATCTCTGAGCATATTCCTTAAAGGTTTCCTTGTCTTTCTGCGACATGGCTCTAAGTTGATCTCTATCTGGTGCCATGTCCAGGTTATACTTATATTGTTGAACGAATGCAGCGCCAAGATCTCTGAACGTGATGATATTGGTGCGGTTTAAACCCATGTACCATTTATGTGCGGCACCGGTTAAACTATCTTGGAAGTAGTGGATCAGTAGCTGTTGATTCTCTGTCTAAGTTGACATATTTCGAGCGTACATCACCAAATGACTTTGAGGGCAAGAGTTGCCCTTGTATTTCTCAAATTCGGGCACCTTAAATTTATGCGGAATTTTCACATTGGGGACCAAACAAAGGTCTGTGGCGTCCTTTCCAAATAGATCCAGACCGCGAATGGCATGCAGTTCCTTTTGCATCTCTAGGAATTGTTCCTGGAATTCATTCATTCTGTCGTACATACTTTCATTCCCACCAGAAGGTATCTATGGAATCTTTCCTTCTGGGACAGTGTGTACCACGGGTGTTGGTATAGTCATTACGGTTGTGACTCTTGGTGCTTCCCTATCCCGAAGTTTGTAACCTTCAGGAGTTGCTGTCGTGCCCCTTGCATCCTCGCTTTCCCGAGGTTTGTAACCTTCAGGCCCAACGGTTCCTGCTGCAGTTTTTGGATCTTTCGTGATCAGAAGAATATATCCTTCCGGGATATAGTTGAGTGGCATACCCCAAGGACGATCTTTAGGCATGTTGTACCGAGGATCATACTTTTCCACTATGGGCATAGATGTGATCTCTAGGATCACAGTCCTTTGTTGTTGTATCTGAGCTACTGCCAGAGATTGCATGTCATTGTAAATTTTCCTTAGATCTTCTTTCAGAGTGTTGATTTCTTCTCTCAACTCTCTGTTCTCTTCCTCGAGATCATCCATTTTCTTTTTTCGATTGACCCAAGTATTGTACGAATGAGACAGTTTAACTCTAGAATCGAGACACATACGTGAGATTCATATGTAAGAAGAATGTGTTACGTGAGAATGATGAATGATATGCAATAATTATATTTATAATTTTTTTAATCAAAATAAACTTCAACAATTGGATTGCAAATATCATACAGTGGGGAGACCCCGTTTTATTGAATTCAACAGATTGCGGAAATGGAAATACAGTAATTTACAAAGTGTTGTAAAAGGAAAATTTTAAGCTTATGGATCCTGAGTCCTCTCTGAAGAGGGCTCATGTGCTAGTTCTGGTATTTTTCTTTTCTTTGACCAGGGCCCTTGAGCCGTTGTCAGGTTGTCATTCCTTTGCCAAGTTAAAGGAGCGAGCAAATTTCTTCGGTCTTCTTGACTTTCTACAGCATGTTGCTCTAAAATCTCTATCAGAACATCTTTTTCTTTTAACAGTTGCTGCATTTTAGTACACTCCACATTAAGAATGCGGTACTTGTTCTTCCAAGACTTCCTTTCCCGTTGAACTTTGTTGAGAGCGACCTAGAGTTTTTTCGTATCAGATATAAAATAAAGGACAGATTCCTTTAACGAAAGAACTTCTTGACGAGGGTAAGGCATCCTCAGCTTGAGGGCTCTAGTTTGTGCCCAGTGGAGATAAGGTTCCACAGAGACACAATCTGGTTTTCCTAGAGACTCTCTTCCTTTCCTGTGAACATGTTTCCAGGCATACACTATTTCTGTCTTTAGTGCCCTGTCGTTTTCTCCTTCCTTGAAGAAAAGACCTTCCAGATGAACATTACGTGGGATATGCCTCATCGGGTATCCGAGTTGACGACGAACCAAAACTGGATGATAGTTGATTCCTCCTTTAGTTCCTATGAGGGGTACATTAGGGAAATTTCCACATTTGTCAATGATCCTTATCCTGTCATAGATCTGATTGTACCAATCTATGTCAGAGTTGGTAAGAGACATGATTCTCTGTGACCAACTATAGCGAGCGATTTTCGTCGGTGACGCGACCACCTTATCGCTGGTTCTTCTCCTCACCGCAATGAGGAGGGATGGGTGCTACTTTCTGATTTCTTATTTATCCCGTGAAGCTGGAAGGGAAAGGGAAGCCATCTAAAACTAACCTTGCATGCGGATGTTTAACTGAACAAACGCTTTAAAGATATTCGGGGAGTTAGGGTCAGTTTATACAATGGATAGTTGTTAGTTACCCATCTTATATATGGTTATCCACAGGATATTAGCTTTAGGTTTCGCTTTGTAATTGAGGGTATTTATCTGGTAATGGGTTGGGAGAGTTTCTTGGGAAATATGAGTGAGTGAGTGAGTGAGTTTTTGTTGATGTTTGGGTTTTCCCGATGTTTTTGGTAAGGTACTGAACCTATGTTTTGATTGATGTGTGAAGGTACTGGACCTAGGGTTTTTTATTGGTATGCTCGCTAAGATTTCGCAATCTTATGCCTCGTATCCCATTTAAACGAAACAGGGAAATCAGAGCAATCGTAGATCCTCCTATTCTAAGGGAGGAAAAAGATGTTTTGAGGTCTTGTTCAAAGCCCAAGATTGAAGCTAAAAGATTATTTGTGTCTTGTTCAAAGCCCAAGATTGAAGCTAAAAGGTTTGACTGAGAGAGAACTTGTCATCTCTAAAGAGGGATTGGATTTCTTCTAAGGGGATTATTGATTTTTGTGTGCCTTGATCAAAGCACAAGGTTGATGCTAAAAGGTTAATTGACTCGGCTAGTGGATTTCCCTGTATAAAGTTGAAGAGGAGGCTAAATATGACCGACTCAACAAGAGAGTGTAGATATAGGTGTCTTGTACGAAGCCCAAGATTGAGGCAAAAAAGAGACTGACTCTTTGGGGATATCATTATACAAATCCAAATAGGAGGCTAAAAAGGGTTTTTACTCCGTTGGGGAGGTTCGTATGTGTCTTGTATAAAGCCCAAGATTGAGGCTGAAAGGAGAAATTTAACTGACTCTGGTGAGGCTATTTTTATGTGTCTTGTACAAAGCCCAAGATTGAGGCTGCAATGATTTTGACTCTGCTTAGGAGATTGTTCCTCAAAACCTAAACAAAGGTTGGGAGGAAATGACTCGGCTGGGGAAGATATTTATCCCCAGTTTAAGAGATGGAGATTTATGTCTTGTATGAAGCCCAAGACTGAGGCTAAAGGGTTCTGACTCAACAAGAGGGTCTAAAAAGGTGATTGACTCAACAAGAGAGTCTGAAAGTTGATTGACTCAACAAGAGAGTCTTTTATACTCAACAAGAGAGTGATTTGATGTCTCGTACGAAGCCCGAGATTGAGGTTAAAAGGGTATTGACTCAACAAGAGAGTCTGAAAAGGTGATTGACTCAACAAGAGAGTCGGAAAGTTGATTGACTCAATAAGAGAGTCTTTTATACTCAACAAGAGAGTGATTTGTTGTCTCGTACGAAGCCCGAGATTGAGGCTAAAAGGGTATTGACTCAACAAGAGAGTCTAAAAAGGTTAGCTCTGTGGGGAGAATCATTGTACAAAGCCCAAGAGGAGGCTGACTAAGCTGAGGAAAGGAAGGATCATTATACAAAGCCTAATAGTAAGTTATCTTCTGCTAGGGATTATTGAGATCCCGAGGCAGGTCCAAATGGGGAATCAACTCTTGCTGAGGATTACAGAAGAGTCGAAGTATCAGATGCCCTGGGGTTCTGATTTGGGATAAGCTGACCCTGGTTGGGGAACTCTCATGAGAGAGACTGGGTTTCTGTTGGAGATTGATCCTGAGTGACCGAGGTTCTTCCTATATTTGTAAGGAACTTAAGAATGTCTTTGAGGCTTAAGGGGATTAAATTGTCCAAGTCTACTAGTGTGGGAGAGTTTTATCTTTTGTATGATGCCTAAGAGAGGCGGGTGTTTTTTAAGGGATGAGAATCAACCCTACATTGGTTTGAGTTTTGACACTGGAAAGACTGATCTAGCAAAGGATGACTAAGTTATGTCCTATACCTTTAAGAGGTCGTCTGGGTCCTTGTATTAAGCCCAAGAAAAGACATGAGAACTTCTAAGAAGCCGAAGGGTCCTTGTACAAAGCCCAAGAGGAGGCGGGGATGCTTTTAGGAAGCCTGTAGGTCCCAAACCAAGAGAAGTTCAAGAAATGCAATTCACAGAGAAGAGATCATTTTAGGAAAGTTAAAGGGTTTGAAGAAACTCAAGAGATGCTATTCACATAGAACATATCAACTCCGGGGAATAGAATTTTTTGACAATTTCTAGGGGTGACAGTTTGAGAAAAGGTTCACCGAGAATATTGCCTTTCTCTTTCTTCCATATTGTTTAACCCCAAGAGAAGGGAAAACTGTATCTGGAAATCCTATGGGGATCTAGTTTTGTTTGTATTTAAGAGTGACCAACATGGCTTTACCTAGTTCTAGACCTAGTTGTTGGGGAGAACTCTAAATAACTATACTAGTATATATACAGTTGATATATGACGAGTATTTTAAAAGAGTATGAAAGAAGACTAACCGTGCGCAGCTTCCCACAATGCAGTTATATATATATATATATATATATATATATATATATATATATATATATATATATATATATATATATATATATATATATATATATGCCATGTATTTAAAATAATGAAAGAATACTAACCATGCGTCGCTTCCCATAATACAGTTATATATATATATATATATGAAAGCGAGTAAATGAAAGCGGATAAAACTTACAGCCGGGCAAGCTTCCATGCTGTTTTGTTAGTTGCTCAAAGAAATTAAAGAAAGTTTTGATAACAACAAGTATATTTGAATCTAAATCAAAAGGAAATTTGTTTTGAAAATATTGTGGGGCTTATACTCAAGGAGAGGCCCAAGGTTTAACAGTGATCGCACCGTTATTTTAAAGATCGTATCGGGACTTATACAACGACTAAGGCCCACAAAGGTTTATTTACAAAAGGGGTGGGTCTTACAACTCAAGGAGAGGCCCAGAGATTATTTTAAGAAAATAAATGGGACTTATAACACGAGGGTATGCCCAGTTGATTTGATTTTGAACTGGCGATCGTGCCGAGATTTTCCTTTTAACGCAGAGGGACTTATACAATATCTGAGGCCCAAAAATGGTTTCGGTTAAAAGGGGATTGGGTATTACACTCTATTAGAGGCCCAAAGAGTTTGAAAATGAATAAAGATGGGTCTTATAGCTCAAGGAGAAGCCCAGTTGTTTTTTATTTAAACTGGCGATCGCGCCGAGGTTTTTGAAAACATCGTGGGTCTTATACAATGACTAAGGCCCAAATTATTTTGGTTTTCAAAAAGGGTTGGGTCTTACACTTTATTAGAGGCCCATGAGTGTTTGAAAGATTTGTTAGGGTGAAAATCAAAGAAACCCTAATTTCATTTTCCTTTAAAAGTAATCCTTTTAATAAAAATGAATAAAATAACCAAAATACCAAATAAGTCTAAATAAACTACTTGTGATTTTTGGTTAAGGTTTGAAAAATGAGGTTTTAATCAAAAGATGATTTAGGGCTCATTTGATTTTGATTTTCAAGTTGAATATTCATTTTTAAAAGGTTTAAATAAAAATGAATTTATTTACAAAAATACCAACTATATTAAATAAATAATATAAATCTAATTTTTTTGTGGAATAAAATATTTCAACATTTTTGTGATTTTTTGCAAAAACAACCAATAAAAAATAATTAAAATTGAAAGAGTTATTAATTTTCCAAATCATTAAAAAAAATAACCAAATATATACAAAAATGGAAAAAAGTGGTAAAAAGAGGATCTGGGGCAAGGGGGATTCGAACCCCAGACCTCTAGGGTGCAGCACACGCCCTCTACCACTGGGGTGGTGATACATCCGTGTATCAAAACCACCCCATGGATATATGAGGCATGCCTAGTTTTTGGCCTGACCAAGGCAAGGCAAGGCAAGGTTTTGGCCAAAAACATGAAGCTTATAACTTTCTCATTTCTGCATGGATTGGGACAAAATTTAGGTCTATCCTGCCTAGAATTTCCCAAGGAATCCAATGGTGGTGGTGGTTTTTTCAGATGAGGTTCCTATTTCAAAACCCGATAGTGTTCTTGAAATAGGCCTATAATTGTATTTTCTATGCTACCTCTTGTTACAGGCATGAATTTTATGATGAATTGGTTCAAACATAACATATATAACATGTATGAGATGTGCATGATCAGTGGACTTCAAAACAATGCATATTTCAAAGAGTTCAAGTTGTGATGCTTACCTCTTTAGGAGCTTTTTGTGCAATCTGCCAAGTGCTTTGTTCCATAAACAATTAGATGCTTTGCACACCCTCAAATGATTCCTTAGAAGCTTTTAGAATGGTTGGAACCAGCTGGTATCCTCAGGAACAAGTTTGAGCTATTTCTTGCAAAAAGGGCAAAAGTGACAATATAGCAACTCTCTCAAATGGTGTTCCAGATGTGGGGAACCATTTGGGACAGTTCAAGGATAATATTTGGAGTGTGTTTGAGGTCTTATCTGGTTTTGAAAGTGACTGAATCAAGACATGGCTTGAAAAATGCAAAAAAGTCCAATTTTGAGGTTTTGAGAAGGGACTTTGTGATTTTGGTGTTACAGGTCACTTATGAGAGTTTGGACAGCTTAGATATGACATATTGGATATGTTTGGATCATGAGCTGTGATGTAAATGCTCTCTAACTCAAAAACTCAGAGTTACCTTGCAAAAAAGGCATTTTTTCCTAGAGAAAGAGATTTTGAGGAAAACAAGTGTTGTAGTGCTTTGGTGTACTTAAACTGAGCACAAATGAGCTCTATTTATAGTAGAGCAAGTTTGTTTTGCAAGCAATAGTGAATGGTGGCTGCAGCAGGCCTTTGGCTAATTGGATCACTTTGGAATCTTAAGTCTCCTCTAGCCATTGACTAGAGGTTAGAGCACAAACCTATGGTTCTTTGGGTCAGAGCTTATCCTTAACTCATTCAGTTAGAAATAGCTCAGTTCATGCCACCTTGGTCCATCCATTGAATGTATTGAAACAAAATTGGAGTCTTGGCATCTTTGTAGCCTTTTTAGGTTTGGCATGCTACTTGTAGATTCATGGACTTGTGAGGCTTGGAGATCAGATCATCCCCCTTGGATTTGATCCTCATATGTGTCCAAAATGATGACAAGGCTTGGATTTGTCAGATTTGATCAAATCGAGCAAAATGCATCAAATCTTCCAAATCTGTCTTGGAGGAAATTAGTTCATGAGGCCATGTTTCAAGGGTTGTATCTCCTTGCTCAAATGAAATTTGGAGATGATCATGTACTTGTTAGAATGCCCTCATGGCATACTTTAACTTTGATGTCCACCCCTAGACCTGGTTTGACTTGGATCAAGGTGAAAAATGTCCCTACATTTTGGAAAAAGTAAGGCAGATTTTGACTTAGTGAAAATTTCACTAAGTGTTGGAAAAATGTCATTTTCATGTTATCAGCCATTTTGATCACTCCATAACTTAAAATCCACGAGGAATTGGAATGAGATGTAGCTGACACTTTTAAAGTATTCCATGAGAGCTACAAACCCATCTTTGGACCATCCAAAATGGTTACTTGGATCTCAAGTTATGGTCCTTGGAAGTTGGTACCCTAGCCATTTTGTTCCATAACTTAGAAAAATTCTAAGTTGTTCATGGTTACCCCTTTTACAAGTTATCCCACTTTCTTTGATTTTTCTTTATGAATGATGATTCAAATCACATATTAACATTGTTTTAGGGTTAAGGAACCATAATTGTGAAAAATCTCAAAAAGTCAAACTTGACTTTTGTGCACAGTTGACTTTTTATCAGATGAATTCCAAACTGTGCGATCCTTGGTGAAATCAAGTCTTTGACCTAAATCAAACCTAATGGATATGTTCCATAGGTGTTGTAGGGTGTATTGAATCATGTCCCAAGGTTTGGGAGCATGCCTGGGTCATAAGTCAAAGGTACAATTGACTTTTCCCTAAAAACCCTAATTGTGGTCCTGATGAAATTGAAACTTGTGAATCAAGCTTCCTAGATCAATCCATTGTTACAAATGGATCAATATAGTGTGTTAGAGACCCTCAAATCATGTCTTGAGGTTTTGGCTCATGTTTTGTCCCAAAAGTCAACTTAGGGGTGAATTAGGTCAAGAAACCCTAATTCCTGATTTTTGGATAAATGCATCCACTGAGGTTAAATTGACTTAATGATTGGGTCCATGAGGTCCCTTGGAGTATCTTAAGTTATGCTTTGAAGCAATGGCTCATTCCTAGAGGAAAATTTCCATCTGGAGGCCTCAGTCGACCAAAACCCTTGTTTGGTGACACTGGCGATCTTGAGGCTTGATCCACTTGGAATGCTGCAACTTTGTGCTTGATTCCTGATGTGGAAGTCCTCTTGGTCCTTTATGTGTTTTTGAGAGGTTAGACAAGTTGAAGATAGTTTCATTTCTTGACTGATCCTTTGTCTAAGGCTCTGAGAGGGCTTAAAACCCTAATCTTTGATTGCAGTGAATGCTCAATAATTCTTGAGGAGATTGATGAGGCATAAAGGTACATCCCTATTGTGATGATGATTTGCACAATGATGGGAAATTTTAGTGGTTAAAATTTGGGGTATGACAGATGCCCCTATTTAATCTTCTTGGACCTGAAGGTGTGAATGGCGAAAGTATTCAGGCATTCGGGGTGCAAGAGGATTAAATATTGGAATACCCGAAATTTTGACAGTGGTTATGAATGGTAGTTCACGCATCCTTCTTCTTTTGCTAAGAAATGATGCTTAGAAAAGGTAAAAACTTCCCCTCGATCCTGGTCTTCAGCCAATGAACTGGTCCCAGTTTCTGAAATAAACTTCCCCTCGATCCTGGTTTTCTACCAAGGAACTGGTCTCGGTTTCTGATATAAACTTCCCCATGATCCTGGTTTCCTACCAAGGAACTGGTCTTAGTTTCTTTTGTCAGTAAACTTTCTTGACAAGGGACGCTATTTGTAGAGATTTTCCTCAAACTTCTCGCAGAATTTTCCTGGGGAGATACCATTTTATGGGAAAAACTTTTGATGTCAGACTTGCTGGGGAACCCATTTGTCTGAGTTGTAGAGGTATACAAACTTCTTTGTTTGAGACGCCATTTGTCGACTCTACTGGGGAAAACGAGTCTCATGAAAGACTGTTTTCTGCTTGGGGATATTACATCGTACTTTTCCTCGAGATCTTCTCGAAGAAATACCATGTGATGTAATCAAATTTAGAAGTGTCGATGACCTTTTCGTCAACGAATTTTCCGGAGAAGAACTGCGGTATTGCCGAAGCTTTGATTAAGAGGCTTTCTCTGGGGATTTTCCTTAATCCGAGAAAGTGAAGATATCACCTTCAATGGCAAAGAGTGATGTTTGTCGAAAGTCTTCTTGCTTTTCAGAGGTTCAAGTTATCAAAGTGGTCGAAGACGATCTCTAATCCAGAGATAAACTGGAGAGAGATTGCTTACATGACACATTTCCTGACGAGGAAAGAACTGACAACTCGATTGAGAGAACTTTTATCACTTGGGAACAAGACCGAATAGAGTGATAGTGATGCAATATGAATATGAATGTAAATTAATAATGCATGATGTATGTATGTTTATGCTGACAAAGCTGACACGACATACAGACTAATGGATGAACATGACTGGATACTCGGCCACTGCGGGGGATGAAGAAGTACCCTTTGGTCCAAAATAGAAATTCTGCCTTGCTTAGGAGAGATAGTCCCTGTGGGGAAAATGTTTGTCGGGCTTAGGAGATAAGAACTCTGTCGGGGATGTCGGATGGAATATTCACATCCGACACAGCTGATCCTTCATTCAGGTGCACTGGTTTAGAAGGAGTACTTTGATTCTGCACTTTGAAGCTCAATTACTTCTGGAGAAGCGATCGATGTTCAAGAGTCAAAAGAATTTCCATCTATATTTTAAAAGCAGAAAAAGTTTCACAAGTAAATTCATTTTTGTTTTACTTCAAGAATCGTTAATCATGTTAAATACATCATTCCGTAAAGCTAAAACAAATAAGAATTACAAACAAAAGCACTAAGGCTCAAATTTTATTGAATGTATGGAAATCAGCCAAGTGTGTGATTCCATAGAGTATTTACAAAGTTAGAAAATGGTATTTTAAGGGGAAAATGACTACATTGAAACATAACGACCACTATCCTTCTACCAACTTTAAATTCTGGACATCCTGAGCTTCCGTCGAAGATGACCTTGATTAGAGTTTTCCTGACTAATAGCATGACTGCTGCTGCGAATTTGCCCCTTTGTTGGGCGTAGTTACTTGCCATTAATCCATAATTTTTGTCTGGATTGTACTTTGAGATTTCCAATCCACCGGGATGATTTTTTTTTGCTTATGTCTCTAATTTTTTCCTGGACCGCCCTTTCGGGTTTTCAATCCACCGAGACGTTTTATTTATTTATTTTATTTAGGCGAAGTATTTCTTGACTACGTCAACATTTGTGGGATAGGCAAATTCCTCTCCGTCCATGGTTGTGAGTCTCAAGGCGCCGCCTGAGAAAGCTTTCTTGACCTCATAGGGGCCGTCATAATTCGGAGTCCATTTGCCCCGAGAATCAGTGAGAAATGATTGTATCTTCTTGAGCACGAGGTCTCCTTTCCTGAAGACACGAGGTAGGGCCTTTTTGTCAAACGCCTTCTTCATTCTTTACTGATACAACTGACCGTGGCATAGTGTCGTTATTCACTTTTCTTCTATCAGATTCAGCTCATCGTGTCAATTTTAACACCATTCAGCCTCTGTTAGCTTAGCTTCCATCAATACACGAATTGATGGGATCTCTACTTCTATGGGGAGCACTGCTTCCATGCCATATACTAGAGAGAAAGGGGTTGCCCATGTTAAAGTGCGGACAGATGTACGATAACCGTGAAGAGCAAAGGGTAACTTCTCGTGCCAGTCTTTGTTGGCTACAACCATCTTCTGAACAATCTTCTTGATGTTCTTGTTAGCCGCTTCTACCGTTCTGTTCATCTTCGGTCGGTAGGGAGATGAGTTATGGTGTTCGGTCTTGAACTCATCACATAACTCTTTCATCATCTTATTGTTCAAGTTAGATCCATTATCAGTAATGATCTGGCTTGGAACACCATAACGGCAGATGATATTGTTCTTGATAAATTGGACCACCACTTGTCGGGTAACATTGGCATATGACGCCGCTTCGACCCACTTGGTGAAGTAATCAATGGCCACCAGGATGAACCGATGTCCGTTCGAAGCTTTGGGTTCGATCATGCAAATCATGTTGATTCCCCATATGGAAAAAGGCCATGGGGAAGAAAGAACTTTGAGATGTGTTGGCGGTACATGGATTTTGTCTGAGTATATCTGACACTTGTGACATCTCCTCATGTACTTGTAGCAGTCGGATTCCATGGTCAACCAGTAGTACCCTGCTCTCAGAATTTTTCTCGCCATTGTGTGTCCGTTGGCATGAATGCCAAAGGATCCTCCGTGAATCTCTTTCATCAACATGTTTGCTTCTGGTCTGTCTATGCATCGGAGCAAGACCATGTCAAAGTTTCTCTTATAGAGTGTATCACCGCTCAGGAAGAAGTTGCCTGCCAACCTTCTGAGGGTCTTTCTGTCTTTTCTGGATGTCCCGGGCGGGTACTCTTGTTTCTGAAGAAAGCATTTGATATCTTGATACCAAGGTTTGTCGTCTATGACTGCTTCTATCGTGAAGATGTAAGCGGGCCTTTCAAGGCGCATTATGTCAATCTTAGGTACGTCATTCCATTAACCTACACTAATCATGGAAGAGAGGGTGGCTAATGCATCAGCCATGTGATTCTCTTCACGAGGGATATGATGAAACTTGATTCTATTGAAGAATGGTAACAACCTCCTTGCGTAATCTTTGTAAGGGATCAGTCCTGATTGGTATTGTCATAACCCAAATTTTGACCACTAATATTCCCCATCATTGTGCAAACCATCATCATAATATAGATGAACCATCATACCTCATTAGTCTCCCCAAAGATGGGTGAGCATACACTACAATCAAACTTAGGGTTTCAAGCCCTCTCAGAGCCTTAGACAAAGGATCAATCAAGGAATGACATGATCTTCATCTTGTCTAAACCTCTCAAACATCCACAAAGGATCAAGAGGACTCTCACTTCAAGAATCAAGCACAAGGCTGCAACATTCCAAGTGGATTAAGCCTCAAGATCGCCAGTGTCACCAAATTAAGGTTTTGGTCGACCAGGGCCTCCAGATAGAATTTTTCCTCTGGGCATGAGCCAATGCTTCAAAGCATAACCCAAAATACTTTAAGGGACCTCATAAACCCAATCATCAAAGTCAATTTAGCCTCAGGGAATGCATTAATAAAAAAATCAGGAATTAGGGTTTCTTGACCAAATCCACCCCTAAGTTGATTTTTGGGACAAAACATGAGCCAAGACCTCAAGACATGGTTTGAGGGTCTCTAATAAATCACATTGATCCATTTGCAACAATGGATTAATCCAAGAAGCTTGATTCACAAGTTTCAAGTGCATCAGAGCCACAGTTAGGGTTTCGCGGAAAAAGTCAACTGTGCCTTTGACTGTTGACCAGGACATGCTCCCAAACCTTGGGACATGATTCAATACACCCTATAACACTTATGAAATAAGTCCATCAAGTTTGATTTAGTTCAAGGACTTGATTTCATAGAGGATCGCACAGTTTGGAATTCATCTGATAAAAAGTCAAGTGTGCCCAAAAGTAAAAGTTTGACTTTTTGATTTTTTGATCAATTATGGCCCCCTAACCCTAAAATGATGTTAATGTGTGATTGGAATCATCATTCATCAAGAAAAACCAAGAAAAGTGAGATAACTTGTAAAAGAGGTAACCATAAAAAACTTAGAAAATTTCCAAGTTATGGAACAAAGTGGCTAGAGGACCAACTTCCAAGGATCATAACTTGAGATCCAAGCAACCATTTGGGCTGATACAAAGATGGATTTGTAGCTCTCATGGCATAATTTAAAAGTTTCAACTACACCTCATTCCAATTCATCATGGATTTTGATTTATGGTTGGATCAAAATGGCTGAAAACATGAAATGTCACTTTTTCCAACACTTAGTGAAAATTTCACTAAGTCAGAATCTGTTTCACTTTTTCCAAAATGTAAGGGCATTTTTCACTTGGATCCAAAAAGTGTCAAGACAAACTATGATCACACATGTGTTGTATCATATAAGAGCTTTCCAAAATGGCCAAGAACTCCATGAAACTCCATTTAAGCCATGAGATATGACAATGGCAAGGTGCCTTGCTGCAAACTGTCATGGCAAGGCAGATTTGTGCATTTTGCTCGATTTGAGCAAATTTTGCAAATGACAAACAAGTTTATCCATCTGAACACCTCAGGGAGATACCAAGGAGGGACAAACGCTGATCTATAAGCCTCTCAAGTCTTTGGAACTAAAAATAGCATGCCAAACCTAAAATCCCCTAAAGAGGGACAAGACTCCAATTTTGTTTTGAAGCATTCAATGGATGCAACAAGGTGGCATGAACTGAGCCTTTTCCAACTGAATGAGTCAAGGATGATCTCTCAACTAGGGAACCAAAGGCCTGTGCTCTAACCTCTAGTCAATGGCTAGAGGAGACTTAAGATTCCAAAGTGATGCAATTAGACAATGAGTTGCAGTTGCCATTCACTATTGCTTGCAAAACAAACTTGCTCTACTATAAATAGAGCTCATTTTTGCTCAGTTTAAGTACACCAAGGCCATCAAACAAATGCTTTCCTCAAAATCACCTTCTCACTTCCAAATTTGCCTTCCAAAGCAAGTCACTATAGGGTTTTGAGTTAGAGAGCTATTCCAAGCAAACCAATCACACACACGCACCTCATAAACATCATATAGAAGTGATCCAAACACTTAAACAACAACCGTAACACTGATTTCTCAGAATCACCAGCCAGTTGCTCAAGGTTTTAACCAAGTTGCAGCTAGGATGCCATGAAGTGATCCAGCAATTTCCAATCAAGTCCAAACATTCAACCACACTCCATATGGTGTAGGGAAGCTGTTCAGATCATCACAACTCATCTGTAATACCTCCAACTCAAAAATCACTTTGCTCTTGCTGTCACGACCTTCAAGTAAGCCTAAACTTGGTCATCTCTTAATCTATGCATATTTCCTCGCACAATACTTTTGCCAAATGTTCATAATCATGCATAGAATGTTTCCCCTCAATTAATTGCTTTGTTTGAATCGTGTGTCAAAATTCTCAGCCTTCATGCAAATTTTAGGGTCCTTGTGGTTTTGTCTTGATTTCTTATTCCATGCTTAAAATAAATGAAATTAAAGACCATAGACATGATCGTGAGGTGAAAACGAGCAGATTGATATGTGGATGGTGTGATTTCATCAAGTATTCGGTGAGATTGGATAGAAAATACAAATCAGGCCAAACTCAGAACACGCGCGTGTTCTTGTCATGTTCTTGGCGCCTTTTTCACAAATTCAAATATTTGAATTTTTGTGATTTTATTTAATTGATTCAAAAATTAATTTCTCTCTGAGTTTTAATGATTTTGAGTTGATTCTTTTTTTAATAATTCACAAAAATGTTAAAATATTTTATTTTGCCAAAAATTCATAAAAATATTATTTATTTCATATACTTGATATTTTTGCAAAGAATTGATATTTTATTTGTTTTTTAACATTTAAACTTTTTTTCTCCTTGACTTTCCAAATTTAATTGGTTTCAAATCATTTTGTAGATATAAACATGATTTTTCAAACATTAATCCAAGATCACAACTTATTTTTCACACATGTTTGATAATTTTGATCATTTTAATTAAATTTTTATTTAATTAAAATCCTTTTTGAAATTAATTTAGGGTTTTGATCTTAATCACCCTAAATAAATCATTTTGAAACACTCATGGGCCTCTAATAGAGTGGAAGACCCAACCCCTTTTTGAAACTAAAATATTTTGGGCCTCAGTGTATTGTATAAGTCCCGATACCGTAAAAACGTTCGGCACGATCGTCGCCTTTTTAACAAAAATCTTTGGGCTTCTCCTTGAGCTATAAGATCCATCTTTATTTATTTTTAAACTTTATGGGCCTCTAATAGAGTGTAAGACCCAATCCCCTTTTAACCAAAATAATTTTGGGCCTCAGATATTGTATAAGTCCCTTTGCGTTAAAAGAAAAATCTTGGCCCGATCGCCAGTTCAAAAATCAAATCATCTGGGCCTACCCTCGTGTTATAAGCCCCATTTCTTTTCTTTAAATTTCTTTGGGCCTCTAATAGAGTGTAAGACCCAACCCCCTTGTACATAAAAACTTTTTGGGCCTCACGTATTGTATAAATCCCTCTGTACAGTTTTCAAAACAACGGTGTGATCATCGTTAAAACTTGGGCCTCTCCTTGAGCTGTAATCCCCAACCATCTTTTCAAAGCACTTTCTCCTTTGATTTTGAATTAAAATATATGTTGTCATCAAAACTTTCTTTAATTTCTTTGTTGAACAACTAACCAAATGGCATGGAAGCTCTACAACGGGTAAGTGTTTATCCGCTTTCATTTACCGCTTTCATATATATATAATTGTATTGTGGGGCTGCTTCACTGTAAGTCTTCTTTCACATCCGTTTATATACTTGTCACATATCCACTGTGTAATACTAGTATAGTTATTTAGAGTTTTCCCTGGTAACTACGTCTAGCACTAGATAAAGCCTGTTGGTCACTCTTAAATACAAACAAAACTAGATCCCCCATAGGATTCCAGATACAGTCTTCCCTCTTGGGGTTAAACAATATGGAACAAAGAGAAAAGCAGCATTCTCGTTGAACCCTTTCTCAGACTGTCACCCTTAGAAATTGTCAAAGAGACTCTACTCCCCAGAGATGATCTTTTCTCCGTGAATGGCATCTCTTGAGTTTCTTCCAAATTCTCGAACTTTCCTGGAATGATCTCTTCTCTGTGAATTGCATTTCTTGAACTTCTCTTGGTTTGGGGACCCACGGGCTTCCTAAAAGCATCCCAGCCTCCTCTTGGGCATTGTACAAGGACCCTTCGGCTTCTTAGAAGTTCTCACGCCTTCTCTTGGGCTTACTACAAGGACCATGACGACCTCTTAAAGGTATAAGACAGAACTTAGTCATCCTTTGCTAGAGCAGTCTTTCCAGCGTCAAAACTCTGGCCATTTTAGGGTTGACACTCATCCCTTAATGCCCACGCCTCTTCATGGGCATTGTACAAAAGATAAAACTCTAGACTTGGACAGTCTAAACCTCTTGAGTCTCAAAGACATTCTCAAGTTCCTTTCCAACATAGGAAAAAACACCGATCACTCTGGATCAATCTCCAGCAGAAACTCAGTCTCTCTCATGAGAATTCCCCACACTTGGGCCTGCTTCAGGATCTCAATAATCCTCAGCAGTAAGTCAGCCTCCTCTTGGGCTTTATACAATTACTCTCCCCAGTAGAGTTAACCTTTTCAGACTCTCTTGTTGAGTTAATCTCCCTTTAGCCTCCGTCTTAGGCTTTGTACAAGACACATATAAAACACTCTCTTGTTGAGTATAAAAGACTCTCTTGTTGAGTCAATCCCTTTTTAGCCTCGATCTCGGGCTTTGTACGAGATAGAAAAAACCACTCTCTTGTTGAGTATAAAAGACTCTCTTGTTGAGTCAATCTCTTTTTAGCCTCAATCTCGGGCTTTGTACGAGATAGAAAAAACACTCTTTTGTTGAGTGTAAAAGACTTTCTTGTTGAGTCAATCTCCTTTTAGCCTCAATCTCGGGCTTCGTACGAGACAATAACTCACTCTCTTGTTGAGTATAAAAGACTCTCTTGTTGAGTCAATCAACCTTCAGACTCTCTTGTTGAGTCAATCACCTGTTCAAGACACTCTTGTTGAGTCAACCTTTTTTAGCCTCCATCTTGGGCTTTATACAGGACAGATAAAAGTACTCTCTTGTTGAGTCAAACCATTTCAGCCTCCATCTTGGGCTTTATACAAGATACATTCTCCCCAACAGAGTCAAAATCCCTTTTAGCCTCAATCTTTGGCGTTGTACAAGACAGAAAGAACATTTTCCTCGAAAAAGTCAAACTTCTAGCCTCCTCTTAGGCTTTGTATAAAGAAAACCCCGGTTGAGTCAATCAACCTTTTAGCATCAAAGTTGTACCTTACTCACAGCACACAAACATCAACAACTCTTCTTTAGAGATGACAAATTCTCTCTCAGTCAAAACCCTTTAGCTTCACATCTTGGGCTTTGAACAAGATACAAACTACCTTTAGCTTCATGTCTTGGGCTTTGAACAAGACACCAAAATAACCCATTTCCTCCCATAGAATAGGAGGAACTATGATCGCTCTGATTTCCCTATTTCGTTAAACGGGAATACGTAGGCATAAGATTGCAAAATCTTAGCGAGCATACTAATAAAAAAAACTTAAAATCCAGTACCTCCACACATCAACCAAAGAAAATCAGGTCTAGTAACCTAACCAAAAGTCTCACAGATAACCCTGACACTTGTATTCTTAAGAAAATAACCCTAAGAATGACCCCCTATTTTGATAGCATCTGTAAACCAACAGTTTTGACTGTTTAACCTCAGTACGCAAGCAGGGTTAATTGGAGACATCTATTTCCCTTCCTTAATCAGCTCAATAGGATAAAAAATAAATCGAATTGTAGTACCAAAGCGATAGTGATTCGAAACCACAAAAATTGCGCTACAGGTATGTGTTCCAATCTCCTTTGATTTGATTGATAACCAGGGTTGAATCGCCATATACATCCAAGTTCTTGATCCCTAAGTCGATCGCTTCTTCGAGACCCATGATACAAGCTTCGTATTCGGCCTCGTTGTTTGTACACTTGAATGTCAGTCGGGCGGTGAAAGGAATGTGGGTACCCTGAGGTGTTATGATGATTGCCCCAATTCCGTTTCCATAATGATTGACAGCTTCGTCAAAGATAAGTCCCCACTGGGAACCTTGTTCTGGACCTTCACTGGGTAATGGTTCATCGTAATCTTTCATTTTCAAATACATGACATCTTCGTCTGGGAAGTCAAATCCGACTGATCCTTGATCGTCAATCGGTTGATGAGCCAAATGATCGGCTAAAACACTTCCCTTGATGGCTTTTTGAGCATGGTACTCGATGTCATATTCCGATAACAACATCTGCCAACGGGCAATCCTTCCCGTGAGAGCAGGATTTTTAAAGACATACTTGATCGGATCCATTTCGGATATTAACCAAGTAGTGTGGCGAATCATATACTGGCGAAGATGTTTGACTGCCCAAGCCAGAGCACAGCAAGTTTTCTCAAGCATAGTGTACCGAGTCTCGCAGTCGGTGAATTTCTTGCTCAAATAGTAAATGGCAGACTCTTTCCTTTTGGTTTCATCTTGTTGGCCTAATACATACCTCATTGAGTCTTCCAAGACTGTTAAGTAGATGATCAGTGGTCTTCCTTCCACTAGAGGTGATAGAATCGGTGGGTTCGACAGATACTCCTTGATACTGTTGAAGGCGGTTTGGCAGTCTTCTGTCCAAACACATTCCTGATTCTTTTTTGAGTAATTTAAAGATTGGCGCACATGTCGCAGTTATGAGGAATATAAATCTGGAAATGTAATTCAAACATCCCAGGAATCCCCTGACTTGTTTTTCAGTCTTTGGAGAAGGCATTTCTTGAATGGCCTTAACCTTGTCAGGATCAACCTCGATTCCTTTTTGGCTGACGATGAACCCTAAGAGTTTCCCTGAACGGAAACTGAATATGCATTTGTTGGGATTCAAGCGGAGTCTGTATTTTCTCAACCGCTCAAATAGCTTTGACAGGTGGGTCACATGCTCCTCTTTCGTCTTAGATTTGGCAATCATATCATCGACATATACCTCGATTTCTTTGTGCATCATGTCGTGAAACAGAGTAGTCATGGCCCTTTGATAAGTTGCCCCAGCGTTCTTCAAACCGAATGGCATTACCTTGTAACAAAAGGTACCCCATGGGGTGATGAATGAAGTTATCTCCATATCTTTCGGCGCCATTTTAATTTGATTATAGCCCGAGAATCCATCCATGAAGGAGAAGACTTTGAATTTTGTTGTACTGTCTACCAGCATGTCAATGTGTTGTAAGGGAAAGTCATCCTTTGGACTGGCTTTATTCAGATCCCTGTAGTCTACACACATTCTGATATTTTCGTCCTTTTTTGGAACTGGTACTATGTTGGCTAACCATTGAGGATATTCCGATGTGGCGAGAAAACCACGTGTCAATCTGTTTCTGTACTTCCTCTTTGATTTTGATGGCCATGTCTGGATGAGTCCGTCTCAGCCTTTGGTTTACCGGCGAACATTTTGATCTCATTGGTAGATGATGTTCCATGATGCTGGTATCCAACCATGGCATATCCTGATAGGACCAAGCGAATACATCGGGAAATTCTTTAAGGAGCTTTATCAAACTTTCTTGGACTGTTGGACTGAGCAGTGCCCCAATCTTGACCTCTTTTCTCTCTTCTTCTGAACCCAAGTTGATTGTTTCTAATGGTTCTTTATGAGGTTTAATGGACCTTTCCTCTTGTCTGAGTAATCGGGAGATCTCTTCCAGAATTTCTTCGTCATCTTCTTCTTCAGCCTCAAATACCGGGAATTCAAAGTTGGGAGAAGGCATTGGATCGTATGTTTCAATGGGGTTTAAAATAAGTAACTTGCATGACGTGATGATTTATTTTTAGAAGAGATAGAGAGAATACAAGAGTGTGTGATGTGTACTTTCTGAAAAACGCTTGTTTTTATTATTTGAGTTGTTTTTTAGGATTACCATTTTCTGAAAAAGAAAAAAGAGAAAACAGCAATAAATGCGGAAATTACAGAACAACGTTATTTTATTTATCATTTTTTCGATTCTTGAAACTACAGCCCTATAAAACAAAACTCTGTCGCTTTGGGAAAAATGAAGAGGTACATTTACAGAAAGTGAGCCCTATTAGAACATCCGTTTCATCTGGGCAGGGTGAAAGGTTAAGATAAAGACGGCAATTACTTAGACTTATGAATGACTCTCGAAACGTTGGCTGCAACCCATTGGCGGCGAACTCCTCGGTGAATCACAAAGTCTGATACCTTCTTTCTTTGTGCACTTATTCGGATTCAACCTCAATCTGAATTTCCTCAACCTTTCAAACAACTTCTGAAAATTCACCAAATGCTCTTCCTCCGTTTGGGACTTCGCAATCATGTCATCAACATAGACCTTAATCTCTTTCTGAATCATACCATGAAAGAGAGTTACCATCGCCCGCTGATAGGTTGCCCCAACATTTTTCAATCCAAAAGGCATTACCTTGTAGCAAAAATTTCCCCACGGTGTTATGGACGTCGTCTTCTCCATGTCCTCTGGGGCTATTTTGATTTGGTTATGCCCAGAGAAGCCATCCATGAAGGAAAATACTGAATAGTGAGCAGTGTTGTCAACTAATACATCAATGTGGGGGAGCAGGAAGTCATCTTTTGGGCATGCTCTATTCAAGTCACGATAGTCAATGCACATCCTGACCTTTCCATCCTTCTTAGACATAGGAACAATATTAGCAACTCACAGAGGATAATTGTTACAGCAAGAAAACCAGCATCTAACTGCTTCTGAACCTCTTCTTTGATTTTGACAGCCATGTCCGGTATTGTTCTTCTCAACTTCTGTTTGACCGAAGGATAACCCTCTTTAAGCAGTAACCGGTGTACAACAATATCCGTGTCAAGCCCAAGCATGTTTTGGTATGACCCGGCGAAGATGTCCACATACTCTCGCAGCATTTCAATCAATCTTCCCTTAACACTGTCTTCCAAGGCGGCCCCAATTCTAACTTCCTTTTTCATGTCCTCGGTGCCCAAATTAATAACTTCAATGTCCTCTTGATGAGGCATAATGATCCATTCCTCTTGTTTTAGCAGTCTGGCTAATTCCTCAAGCAAGTCACAGTCTTCATTAGTTTCTTCTTCGGCCTGATAATTGGGATTATCGAAGTCATACCGAGCCATAGCTGAATCATTATCGGTAGAATTTAAACTGATAAACCTGCATGAGTGATGTTTTATGTTTATTATGAATGCAACAAATAAAAACACATTGCCATTTTTATTTTATCAAATGCAAAATGAAAAAAAGGAAAACAGGGAGCAAAACATTTGAATACAAAAACGTCCTTTATTCAATGATGAAATTGAAAATGAAAACAACATGGCCCTACAGAAAGAAATCACTACGTCTTGGGCAAAACGTAGGACTTAACATATGAAGAAAACAATAACAATTACTCTTCACCGGTGACTTGGATGACTTCCTCGGAAGACCAGTTGCGCAACTCCTGACCAGGAACACATGGGCGGATCCACTCATCCATATCGCAATCACTGTCACCTTCATCATCCCGAATATCATTAATTCTGTTGAAAAATACTCCAGCACTAGTAAACCTGACTGGACCACTATATCTTGGAGGCTCTTGAGATGGCTTGGACGGCTTGTACCCCAGACCATGATTATTCTGCTTCATCGGGATTTCAGAACCTGGCCCCACCTCTGAGAATCACCAGACTCTACCACTGCGCGCACATCCTTGAATGAAGACATTGAAACTTCAGGCTCTTTAACCTCAACAGGAGTCTCCTTCGGAATCTGAACAGCTTCAAAAGCCTGACATAAAGTTTCATGAATTTCTCCATCCACTTCCACATACTTGAAGGTCGACATATGACTGACCATTATGTCCTCCTCACCACACACTATGACAACTTTACCTTCAACCATATACTTCAATTTCTGATGCAATGTTGTTGTCACTGCCCTAGCATGATGAATCCAGGGACGGTCCAACAAACAACTATACGCTAGTTGAATATCCATAATATAGAAAGTTATGTTGAAAACTTCTGGCCCCGCCTTGATGGGCATAACAATCTCTCTAAACACAGATCTCTTGGAACCATCAAAAGCACGCACCACCAAATCATTAGGCGTGCAAATCAACCCCTGTGTATCGAGCTTCATGAGTACCTTTTTTGGAAGAACATTTAACGATGAACTAGTATCCACCAACACATGCGACAACAATGAACCCCTGCACTCCATGGAGATGTACAGAGCGTTATTGTGATTTCTCCCTGCGGAAGTTAAATCCAGATCAGTAAAACCCAAGCCATTCCCTATGTTTACTTGTGCCACCACACCTTCGAGATGATTCACAAAAATCTCTTGTGGCACGTATGCAGCATTTAACACCTTTAGCAACACATTTCTATGAGCTTCTGAGCACAACAACAATGACAGAATGGAGATCTTGGAAGGTGTCTGATGCAATTGATCCACAATTTTGTAATCGCTCTTCCATATTAACCTCATGAACTCTTTCGTATCTTTCGAAAAAGAGTCATCAACCTGTTTTTGTGCAGAGTCATCAATAACTTACTTACATTTCTCTTTATCAGACTTATCAGTATTAACCTCTGGCGAAGAAAACACTTTACCACTTCTTGTAATACATCCAACCCCCACAATATTCTCAACAGTAGATCCCGTGCCTGACGAACCCACTAGCTCTTATTTTTTTCCATTGAAAAATACTTCAGCCCCATAATTACATGGAATGGCTTTAGTACTTTCATAAGGTATTGAACTTGGAACAGTAGTAATAACTGGTGCTTGCCTTACCGGTGTTGAAATCTGCACTGTCTTGTAAGGGATAGATATCGTAGCAACATCATCCCCATTATCAACAACCTTCTTCACCCATTTAGCTCTGTCAAACTGCAATTTCTCGTTGTCAATCATCCTCTGAATACCTGACTTCAATGAATCACAGCCCTCTGGTTGCAGCAGACACTCTTGACAATCATTTGTACACCCTAGAAACACTCCACCTTTCAGCAAATGCTCTTTGACAAATGATAAGGGAGTTTCAGCCCATTAACATCCATTACCAAATCCAACTTCTCTCCACCCTCAATAGCATTAGCCCTTGCCCCACCATGATTAGGCATAGCATTCTGAATCACATTTGGACCATCGTTTGTGAAATTGATAGCTTTTAAATCAAGCAAGTCCTGGACCTTGTGCTTGAATGATTTACAGCTATCAATATTGTGGCCTGAAGCCCTGGAATGAAACTCACAATGTGCATTGGCATCTTACCCAGGTGGTAGAGTACCTGTGGGTGGAGCCAAAGTCCTCTTTTGCACTAACTGTAATTGTAGAAGATGTTGTAGTAAATAGGCATACGGCATTGTCGGAGCCTCAAAATCTCTGTTTACTTTGGGTCTGTCCTGATATCGGTGTGGAGCAGTATTATGTTGCTGTGGCGCAGCCGAAATAGCCACGGTAGCAACTTGTTGAGTAAAATTTTGACAGGCATTGCCCTTCTGCCGATTTGAAGAAACAGAGTTCGCATGACCTTCCCTTTTCTTGACAATTGCCCCATATGGCTTCCTATTTCCTCTAGATGGGGATCCACCACTGCTTGATATCTTATCGATCTTAATACCACTCTCAACCCTCTATCCAGCTAACACGAAGTCTAAAAATCCAGCAGACAAACATACCACCAACCTTCCATAGTATGGCCCCGGTAGCGTAGCCATGAACATGTCTATAAGTTCTCTCTCCATCATAGGAGGTTGAACTCTAGCAGCCAATTCACACCACCTCTGGGCGAACTCTTTAAAGCTCTCATTGTTCTTCTGGAAAGGTTCTATAGTTGCATTCTGTTTGGTGCCATATCTGTACTGTATTAGTAATGTTTAATAAATGCCTCAGCAAGTTCCCTCCAACTACGGATATAAGTCCTCTCCAGCGGCATATGCCACTCTAAGGATGCCCCAGCTAGGCTATCCTGAAAGAAATGCTTCATTAGCTTCTCATCATCCCAATAGGTAGACATCTTTCTGTAATATGCCCTAATGTGAGCCTTAGGGCAGGTGGTTCCAGTGTACTTGTCAAAAGCGGGGACTTTAAACTTGTGAGGAATTTTCACACCTGGGACCAAACCCAAATCAGCCATGTCAAGACCCAAAGAATTCTTATTTTCATAAGCTTTCATCCTCTCCTTAATCAGCTTAAACTTCTTATCAGCCTCGGTTGGGAGGCCAACATCCACACCTTGCATAGAGAACACGTCTTCCTGATGATCTTTCTCTTAGTGATGGCCCCCAGCACCATGCACTGCACATACACTACCAGCTCCGCCAACCACTACAGGGATTCCCCCAGCTGCTCCTCCGCCCGGAGGAATGACAATAGTAGAATGCCCTCTCCCGGAGGATTGGCACCACCAAGACTACCTCCGTCGGGAGGAACAACATGAACACCACCATGAATAATACCCTCTTCATCAACATGTGCAACTAAATGTTGCACCAGAGTTCTCAACTGATCTTGTCCCTGAGCTACATTTTGCATCAGCTCCATAAATTGAGCCTTACGGTTAGGGAAGTCTTTAAGTTCGGCTTGGACTTAGTTCATAGCTCTTTGTTGGTCGTTGCGAGTTGCGTACAAATGAATGCGAGATTCCGCAATCCTGCTATAGAACACTAGGCAGAGATAAGAAAACCAATCAGAAACACCTGGTATGCACATGATTATGAAAATGCAAATGCAAATGACATGTTTGAGTATTCCCGGGGCAATCTACCCCTTGATTTCAGTTTAAAAACAAATATCAACAAGAATGGACGAAACACCAACAATATCTGCTCATATATAAGAAGACCGGAGAGTAATCATCAGTCAATACATACAACCCAAAATAGAGAGAGATATCTGAATACAAAAGTCAGCGATCCCGACCAACAAGCCTGGTGGTGATCAAATACAAGAGAAAGACTAAGATACATCATCAAAATTTACCATAGTTAACCCTCCCCAACCTTCACGCTCTTCACACCAAACTTGAACCTCCTTGAAGAGCTTTCTTGTATCTGGATGCTTTGGCCTTTGGATCAGTTCTTGAATAAGAGTATCACGCTTGTGCATGACTTTCTCCAAGTACTGATAGTGTGTCTCCCAAGTGTCTTCACCAAAAGCATCTTTCAGCTTAGGATCTTCAACTTTGGGCTTCTTTACTCCTGCTCGGATCTTGATCTCTTCCAAGGCTGATAAGGTCTCATTAAGTCATTCTTCAGTTATGTTCCTCTGATACGCCTCTGTCCTGACTTCTTCATCTTTCTTTTTGAGTTGCATCTTCAACTTCTTGATCTGTTCTTAAAGGTTGTCTTCTTTCCTCTTATGTTCGGTCAATGCGGTGTTCCGCTGACTGTCGAACTTAAGGATTCTAACAAAAGCTCTATCCAACTCCTCTTTCTTTGACTTAAGTAGGCTATGGGCACCTTTTAGATCTAGTCCTACCCGTTGTCTGCTTGTGATCTATTCAGCCACTTCTTTTTCTTTCTTGACCATCAGTTCTGTCTTCACCCTAGCCGTATAGATAGCTTTATTCCGTTTATGTCCCAACTGACTGATCTTTCTCTTCATCTCTTCATTTTCTTTGCGCAGCTCCTCTTTTTTTGCCCATAGCTTGTTATATTTCTCAATCTCTATGGTAGTGGGTTGTTCGATCATCAGTGGGTACAAAGGTGGTTCTCTGGAGAAAGGCAGGAGCACCTCTTCCACTCTCTTCTGAATCCACTTAACATAAGGAGGATAAGCTCTGCAGTTACTCTTTCCAAAAACAGTCTTCCCTTTCTTATGCATATTTCCCCAAACACCTACAGCTTTCCTAAGCATCTCCTGGTCTTTAGTACCATTAAAGAACAGAGACTCTTCGACATCTTGGTCTTCGGGAGGATCTCACAAAGCATACCCGAACTGTCAGACGGCAAGAGAGGGGTTATAATTAATTCCACCTTTTGAACCCACTAAGGGCACATTTAGGAATTCCCCACAACTGGAAATGAGCTTTATCCCCAAAAATTTATGATCAAACTAGACAATGTTATCAGCAGTCAACCCCATTATCCTTTTAGATCATTTCAATGAATCCTTCGTATCAACAAACGCACCAGACCGAGGAAGATGGTTCATAAACCACTTGGATAAGAGCGACGTACAATAATTCACAGACCCTCCTCTCCTTTTCTCATTCTTGAAGTGTATAGTGTGGTATAGTTTATCAAGGAGAGTTGGTATCGAATTTTTCATGACGAAGATCCTGACGGCGTGCATATCCACAAAATCATGCACATTTGGAAATAAGACGATTCCATAAATGCACAAAGCCAAGATAGCATTAAAAATAGTCCAACTGTCTGCGTCGGCATACTTGCGAGCTTGGCAAACCAGAAACTCCAGATGAAATCCTTGAAAACCTCTTTTACCAGCAACATTATCACTCATAACAGATTGACCCAAATGAAGAACAGCAGCAACTTCTTCCAAATCCGGACACTCCTCGAAAAAGAAAGGTACTCTCTGCTTGATGGGGACCCCCAAGATGAAAGAGAATTCTTCCAATGTTGGAGCTAAAATATAATTTGGAAAAGTGAAGCAGTGCAACGGAGGATCATAGAACTGCAAGAGTGTATGAATAGCATCATGTTCATACTTTGTGATATTACGAAGAACATTCAATAACCTCCCATATTCTTTTCTGAAATCAACCAAAGCACCAGAGTCAGCCAAAGCAACCAAATCATGAAGTGAGTCCAAAGTCGACTTTGGAAACTTGTACGCCACATTTTTCTTTCTCTCGGTGTCCATTTCGGGAAAACTTCAGCAACTGGAATCAAGGATAAGATACAAACCCTGGAAATAAACAAACATGTTAGAATGCAATTATGATGCAGATGCAAGCATGGGACCAAGGTATCAAAAAGCTCTGAATATCTGTTGTGTTGTTGACTGAATAAGAACCAGAAATCCACTCTGATAAGAATACCAGAAATCCAGAATATCGGGATAATTAAAATACCAGGTTGATAAGTTCACACCGACAAGAAAATCGGGTTGGTTGAAGGTCATGGTTTCCTGCAAAACCCATCCCCTCTCACATGTGGGTTCTAGTCTTGGACAGGGCAATCCTAGCAGGTCCTCAGTATCACAGACTCTCAGGTCGAGAAATGATGATACGTTCACCATTTCTGGTTTGGCATCATCATCAATCAAGGAGGTCTCAACTGATTCCCAATGAACGGTCTCCAGAGTCATAAGCTTTCTAAGTCAACATTCTGACATGCACAAGACGCGCACGTCGGAATATCTCCCAAGAAAACCTCGTCTGAATGTGGATTTCATGTAAACCAAATGTACAAGATGCTACGCAGGCCACACTACTTTCCACTCTAATCCTATGTGTATACTCAAGCCTGGGTATTGGGCTTATCTCTCATGGAACCAACCCAACCCAACAGCATAACAGCAGCAGAGCAATATGATAACAATAATAAAATGCAATAAATGAGGTAAAATACAGTAATATGCAACAAATAATGCACATAAATAAACATCCAATGAAACAGAAACAGACAAGCGCTAGGACTGACTCACATGGGGAACCAGAGTCCCCAGCAGAGTCGCCAGATTTCGCAACCTGCGAAAAAACAACCGGCGGAAAAAATAGAAGAGTCGCCACCGAAAATTATTTATCCCGACGGGGGAAAGGAAATGATCTAAGAAACCTCAAAAGGGGAGAAGACATGGTCATCGAAACCATAGTCTGGGTTCGGGAGTCGGTTACACGAGGGGAAGGTATTAGCACCCCCTCGCGTCTGTTGTACTCAATGGGATCCATGCTTGTTGTCTAATCAAAGGGTGTGTTATCTAAATCCTATTGCTAAACGGAAACGGAAAAGGGAAAAACAAAAAGGAGACTCGATAGGACATCGTCGTCCTAGGCCTACGTATTCCCTCGTGCAATGGAAAAGTCAGAGTCAACATAGTTCGGAAGACTACGGGTGAAGGGGGGAAGGTTGCTCGCCAAGACATCTCCGTCTTGTGCCTACGTATCCTCGATCGGACAAGAGAGAGGAAATTAGAGCAGTTGTAGTTTGTGGTTACGACCACAGATTGGTTAAGTGTTTTTTATGAGCGATGCTAAGTTCGCGTTTCAGCAGTTAGGGTCGATGCCTGTTTGCAGTAGAACAAAAATAACGTGCTCTTTCCTGAAAATGATTTGAAACCCATCCCGAAGGACAAAAATATTTGCATTTGATTTGTGTTTTTTAGACAGAAGTGAGTTAAGTTAGTTTGAAACTTGTATTGCACTGCAGTCTATGACATAGGATCGAATGCGTTGCAAGATCGACCCAAGACAGGACGTATGCAAAACACCCTAGACAAGGTAAGGAGGGACTCCCGCTTATCACTTCCCATGTACTTAAAGCTCGTGGCGCACAATACTCGCTGTATTTATTAATTATTTTTTATTTTGTTATGAGATGAGAAGAAGAAGGACTCAAAGGTTGAAAAGAAAACAACTAGGGGAAACTAGATCCTAATGTTGTCGTGCACAATGGTCCTAAAGTTGAGATAGAAGGGAATTCTACCTAATGTTTGCATGCAAAAGATAGACATATGGTTGAGGTTTAAAAGGGACTATCCTAATGGTTATCATGCATGGATTAGATCCTAATGTCTATCCTACTCCAAGCTTAATCAAAAATTAAGTTGAACTAGGGAATCCTAAGGGAACATGCAAAAGCAAACTAAAACCAAGCAAAAGAGCTCAAACCAGCAGCTACAACAGCGCTCCAGCACCAATACAGCAGTAAAATCTAGCACACAAGCAAGACAGCTTTTAACAGCACATGTTTTTAGACAGAAACAGGTGTAATAGGCAGCAAATAGAATGGATGCACAATTAACAGCATGTGAAACTCCAAAACAACAGGTGTAAAAGCTCAGGCAGCAATGCATCAAGACAAATGTATATGGAAAGGCATCAATCATGCACAATCATGTAACAACACAATATTAAGTATGCATCCAAGGGTGATCAAACAATAATGAACATGTCTTGTATCCAAGCACAACCATGTATCAAAAGAATCACACACAAACATGCCTTCACACACGACTTGCAAACATGCACAACCACCATGCAAGAATGAATGCTTCACATGCATATGCAAATTAAGCACAAAGCGATTAAGCATGAACGAAATCAAAGATATTGCATACTTGAACATTCTCCAAAAGCATCGCGGACAATTCAACAAATCAACAATTAATCGCTTGAAACGAACACGCCATCATAGAATCGAAAGCAAACATGAACATGAATCATATATTCAGCAATGCAAACATCAAGAACGAGCAAACACAGTGGCACAAAGGATTATGCAACATGATCATCACACCAAGAATGCAAAACGGATGAAACGTGCATATGTGTTACGGAAACCAAAAGTCGTGTGTCGAAGAATCGCATCCAAACCATCATGTGAGGTGAAATAGCTCAAGAATAATCCATAAATCAACATCACATCAATCCATGAAGTTTAGGTATGAAAAGGAACTCAAACAAGCTTGAAAATGCAAGAAAAAGGCAATTTGTCCCAGTGGTAATCGATTACCTCATCCTGGTAATCGATTACCTCATCCTGGTAATCGATTACCCTTTGAAAACATGCAAAAATACACTTGGAGAGGGAAGGGTAATCGATTACCCACATATGGTAATCGATTACCATTGAGACAGTGGCAAAAAAACAGTTCAGAAGCACTTTTCAGCAGCAAATGGCTTATGCAATCATCCAAATGATCATGTAATCAATTGTGCAAGAAATTCACATCAAATATCTGTAATCAAACACCAATTGCATCAACCAAACAACAAGATCATAAGTCAAATCAAGCAAACGAATCAAATCACATTGAAAACCATGGATCTACATTGCATAAGTTGAAATTAAGCTAGATCAAGCATAGATCTAAGAAAAACCAACCTACAAAGCTAAGAATTGCTTTGGTAAATGTTGCAAACGAAAATTGATGAATCCAAGCAAGAAATCAGAGATCTATGAACCTTCTTGCAAGAAAAGCTGGAAATCCAAACAATAAGCTAGAAGTGCTTCAAAATCACTTCAAATAATCACTTCCAAAATTCCAGATCTAGATCCAAACGAAAATGAACAATGGAATCAAACAATGGAATGGTAATTAGAGGCTTTAGCTCAAGGATTAACAAATTCCAATGAAGAGTTTGTTAACACTTATGGAAGAGCTTTGGAGTGAGGTTGAAGATGAAGATGAAGAATGAAAGAATGAGAGTGAATTAAAAGCAAATTCTGAAATTGAGGGTGAAAATGAGTGTGAAAATGAGTGTGAATGAGAATGAATGAGTGAGGTTTGGAGCAATTTGATTTAAATAACCCCTAGATTAGGAATTCAAAATGTGGTTTAGAGCGTGGGTTAGTGAGACGAATGGAAATTATGAGTGGAATTAGGAATATGAGTGTTTGAATTTTGGAGGGAAATGCAATTAAATTGTGAAAATGAATCAATTCTAGATCCTTCTAACTGATGCACAAGGAAATCACATGACCACCATTTGGAACCAAAATCTGCAGTGCTGAAAAATGAACAATCTGGGCAATTTTCGCATAGGGTAATCGATTACCCATATGTGGTAATCGATTACCACCTTCAAAATTCAAAAGTTTGGCGCCATAAGGAGGGAACCTTGGAGAACCGCCTGTTGCCATCTGTTCTGAGCCACATTACACCTTTAAAACTTTCCATTTGATATTGTCACAGAACCATGCCTGAAATATGCTGTGAATTTCGTTCTGCGCTCGAGATATCCTACTGGAAAAATAATTGTCCGGTGCCGAATCACTGAGCAAAAGAAAATGTCGGGACCTCTGACAGTTAAATCATCTTCTGAGTAAAATAAATGCTGGAAATAACTTTGACGACTATTCGTTTAGATTTGTACACTACTGAATTAACCTCGGAACTAATGACACCCTGAGCTGCTGGAAAATACCTTGATCCCATGTCTAAGAGAACCATGCAAATGCAAAAGATGATACAAATGAAATGAAGCAATAAGCCAGATTAGGTTAGAAACGAGAGGGGAAATTTTGCGGTGCTACACCTACCACCCTTGTTTGATCTTGTAGATTGAATGTCTTGGCTCCATGGAGAGAATATGGTTTCTTGATAGTGGATGCTCAAGGCATATATGCCGTGATATTTCCCTATTCATTGACTTCACACCAAAGAAGAAAGGATTTGTGACCTATGGAGACAACAATAAGGGTGCAATACTTGGTAAAGGTAGTGTAAGTAATCCCTCTTCTACTACTATCTCTGACGTAATACTTGTTAAAAGTCTTAAACACAATCTTGTTAGCATTAGTCAACTATGCGACAAGGGATATAAAATAACTCTTACAAATAGTTGTTTTATGATTGAACATAATGAGAAGAAAGATAATTTTTTTAAGGGCTTGAGGGTTAACAACATCTATAAGCTTAAATTGAATGGTGAATCTTTAGAAAGTACTAAGTGTTTAGTAACCATGATTGAAGACTCTTGGTTATGGCATAGACGCTTAGCATATGTTAAATTTAATCTACTCAATAAAGTAGTTTCAAAGGATCTAGTTATCGGTCTACCGAAAATTAAATTTTCAAAAGATCGCCTATGTGATGCATGTTAAATGGGAAAGCAAATAAGGGTCTCTTTTAAATCCAAAAATATTGTCTCAACTTCTAGACCCCTTGAGCTTCTCCATATGGATCTTTTTAGTCCTTCTAGTACAAAAAGCTTAGGTGGAAATTACTATGGTTTTGTTATAGTAGACGATTATTCTAGATTTTGTTGGACTATATTCTTGCGTAACAAAGATGAGACTTTTTCATCTTTCACATCTTTTGCAAAGTTGTCCCAAAACAAATTAAGTTCAAACATAGTTGTTATTCGAAGCGATCATGAAGGTAAAATTGAAAAAATCCTCTTTGAAGATTATTGTGATAAACATGACATTGAACATAATTTTTCTGCTCCAAGAACTCCACAACAAAATGGTGTTATGAAGCGCAAAAACAGAATTTTAGAGGAGTTGGCAAGAACTATGATCAATGAGAGTAGTCTACCAAAATATATTTGAGCCGATGTTATTATTATGGCGTGTTATGTTTTGAATAGTATACTAATTCGTCCTATTTTGAACAAAACACCTTATGAGCTTTTAAAAGGTAGAAAGCCAAATTTATCACATCTTCATGTCTTTGGATGCAAATGTTTTATCTTAAATAATGGTAAGGATAACCTTGGAAAGTTTAATGCAAAAGCTGATGAAGGTTGAGGAGCCTATGCATGTCACTTTTGATGAATCTTATATGAGAAATGTCTGAAAAGGTATTTCTTTTCATGATGCAGGTATATCTTCAGAAGACATACTGAAAGACACCGAAAAAGGAATTGATCAACCTAAATCGGTGAAACCTGAGGAGGAGGAGGAAGATGACAATCCTGAAAAAGAGAAGGATAAGAGTCCAACTAAAGTAGATGATCTTCCTTTGGCTTGGAGGTATTCCAAGGACCATCCAATTGACAGCATTCTCGGAGACATCATCAAAGGCGTGACTACATGCTCTAAGCTAAGTAATTTCTGTTATCACTTTGCATTCGTTTCATAAGTTGAACCTAAAAACAAAAAATAATGCCTTGATTGATGTGCATTGGTTAATGGCCATGCAAGATGAGATAAATCTATTTAAAAGATATGATGTGTGGGACCTTATCCGACCTCCGCGAGATCAACAAATTATTGGTACTAAGTGGCTTTTTAGAAATAAACTAGACAAAAATGGAGTGATAACTAGGAACAAGGCTCGACTAGTGGATCAAGGATATAACCAAGAGTAAGACATAGCTTATGAGGAAACTTGTGCTCCGGTTGCCCACCTCGAGGCTATTGATGACACTCTGTCATTGCATGATTTCGGTCGAAGAAACAGATCAAAAAAAGTTAAAGAGGAGTAAAAATGAAGAATAAAGGCAAAAGAAATAAGAAAAAATGACTAAGTATGGAGGAATAGGGACTTAGTGAAAATCAGGTGAAAAAGGGAGCAAAGGTGTGCAGCTACCGGAATAATCACGCGCAACATTATGCACCATCGCGCGCACGATAGGGAAGTAAAAGTTGCATCGCGCGCGCAATATGAGTTATCAAGCGCGATGACCCTTTTCTGGGCTTTCATGACGCGTTATGATCCATTATGAAGGCTTTAAATAGGGAATTTTGGTACTTTTTCAAGGGTTCTGAATTTTTACATGTGAAGGAAGGGTTTACAACACCATAGGGCATATTTGGAGAGCATTTGAAGCCATTGGAGGCCAATTCTTCAAGGGATTTCTTGTGCAACTTTCTTATTTGATTTTGGTATTGTAATTTTCACTATGAGTAACTAGTTCTCTTTAGGGTAGGTTGTGTTTGACGAACATATTTTGATATTGTTGGGACATATGTTTGATTTGATATTGCATGAATAATTTGATCTATAATTCTATTCAATTGCACCTAGTTCTAAATGCTTTTTATGTGAGATACTCTTTTAATATGAATTTGGGCACATAGGGAATACTGACGATTAGTCTATGTGATGGACCTAGGGCCATTGTTATGCTTACGCTGATGGACTAGGGATAGGAAACTCCGAGTAGTGGCTTAGGAATTAATGCTTTATTGCATTGCCTAATCTTGCTTACGCTGATGGACTAGGGATAGAAAATTCTGAGTATTTATTAGTGAGATATACACCAAGGGATTGGGTATAGCAGTCTTTTTAATTCGTCGTGGGTTTATAGTGACGATATCATTCATGTAATGCATCGAACATCAATAATAGATAAATAAGGGATTTTATACACAACCTGACCGCTTTCGTAAATTTGTCAGAACATTTTATTTTCTTTTTGCAATTCAAACTTAAAACACCCCTCCCCCCCCCCCCCTAATTTAGTATTTTCTACGCATTGCACAATATTGTCTTGTTATATAGCAGTCATTGTGGATTCGATCTTTTTTATTACTGTGACATTATCGTTACACTTGTCGAGAAGTCATCAAATATTTTGCGCCATTGTCGGGGATTGTTGATAATTTCAACAAGGAAATTCTTGTGTAACGTTTTGTTTTATTTTTTTGTTAATTACAGTACTACTAAGGTATTTCTTGTTTGTGTATGCGTAGCTCAGGATCAGCATTGACACCGTTTGATCCAGAAATTGAAAGAACTGCACGTGCTATCAGGAGAGAAGTTAGAGAAGAAACTCCAGCTTAAAGGATTTTAGTAGAAGATCACCCATTGATTTCTTTAGACATTGAAGAGGAGATCACCATGGCAGATGAACAGCCCCAAACTATGGGGGATTACTGCAAAAGATGCGATGAAGGACAGGTTTCTAGAGGGTTTGTACCGGCAGACCCTACTAACTTTGATATTAAGAATTTTGTGCTTTCAGGTTTGAGAGATAATCTACTCGAAGGGAACGCGGTTAGAGACTCATGGGAGCATCTTGCATGCTTCTACGAAATAACTTCGATGTGCAAACCAGTTGATGTCACTGAAGACCAGGCCAAGCTGAGGTTGTTTGGGTTCTCACTAATTGGAAGAGCTAAGGACTGGTTACTTTGCCTTCCAAATGGAACGAGACGAACATGGAAGGAGCTTGAGGACAAATTCTTAGAGATATTTTTCACCACTACTCAATTTGCTGAGCGAAGAGCATAAATTACAAATTTTGAGCAGCATGAAACTGAATCGTTGTATGACTCATGGGAAAGGTTTAAACTTTTACTACGCACATGCCCAAATCATAATATGAATAACATGGAGCAAATGCATAATTTTAGAAAAGGTCTCAATAGTCAAACACGCATGTTGTTAGATGCTTCTGCGGGAGGCACGATAAGAACAATGACTGAATCACAAGTCAAAGACCTGATTGAGAAGATGTGCTTAAATGAATATCGTTCAAAGAGAGAAAGGTCGGTAAAAATTGAAATTGTAGGCACACCCAAAGGTATGTTAGCTATTGATACTTATATTACACTTTTAGCACAAATTGAATTATTAAATAAAAAGCTAGTCAAAAGCAGCTTATCTAAATATAACGTGAGTCAAGTACAAGCACTTAGTTGTGATTTCTGTGGAGAGGGACATGCAAATGGAAGAAGTTCTTTGGAAGGGTCAGGTGAAGAAGCTTAATTTTCCAATTTCCAGAAGAATAACCCTTACTTCAACACCAAAAATTTGGGATGGAAGGATCACCCAAATTTCCGATGGAGCAATAACCAGAATACAAGTACTAATCAAGGTATGCAGCCAAACTAACAAGCTCTAATCTAAAGGAAACCTTCACAACTGGAAGAGAACCTCTAAAACTTCATCAAGGCCACTCATAATAGCTTTGATCAGGTGAATAAAAACCATGATACAAATTTGGAGATGCAAATTGGTCAGTTATCTAGACAAATAACTGCTTTACCTAGCTCGAGTGGAGGATTTACATGTAATACTATAGACAATCCTAACAATAAATCTTGCAAGGCTGTAGAAACATGTTTTGAGGTGATCACCGACGGGGGTGAGGATGAAATAGTGGAAGAGGATTTGATGGAAAAGGTAAGAATTGGGGACGGAAAAAGAGGAGAGTAAAAATCAGGGTGATCAATATGAGAGGGGAGTCACCATTGAAAAATTGATAGATAAAAACTCCCCTTGGAGAATGACTAAGAAGCAAGTCCTTAATGATCCCGGTTCAGAACTATCTGATTACATCAAACCACCTTATCCTATAATTAAGAAGAAACCATTACAGGAAGATGAGGCAGGGTTGTTCGCAAGGTTTAAAGAGATGTTCACTACACTTCATGTAAGTATTTCGTTTCATGAGGTTTTAGAATTAATGCCTAAGTTTGCTAAATTTATGAAGGCATTACTAAAGGGGAAGAAGCATAAGTTAGTCAAAGAAAAGGTAAGCATGACGGAGAAGGATGAGATGGCAGTGCCTCAAACACTGCCACCCAAACTGAAGGATCCAGGTAAGTTTACCATCTCTTATACTATTGGTGCAGTAAAGATCCTACACGTTTTATGTGATTTATGGTCTAGTATCAATGTCATGCCACTGAATAAAGTTGAAGAATTTCACTTGGGAGAGATCATAACGAGTAATATGACTCTCACTTTAGCTGATTCATCTGTTACTCACCCGCTTGGTATCTTACAGCCATACCCCAAATTTGTCCTACCTATATAATATTGCCTTCATTTGTGTTTCCATCTACTAACCATTATTCAAAAATCCAAAAATATGAAGTTGTTTTCGTTTTTCTTATTGCCTAAGTCCAAGTTGTTGCAAGGTTGAATTAGGTTTCAGGTCAAGCTAACATGTCAGGTGTGTGTGTAGTATTGATTAGAAGTCAGTGGAATTTGACTTGATCTTGGTCAAGACAAAATGGAATTATGGATCAAGTTATCAGGTTGTGCTAAATTCAGATGTTTCATGGTGGAGAATCATATGGAATTTGTTCTTTTCAATTAGGGTTTTTAGAGCAGTTGTAATGCAGTTCATATCACAAGTCATTATCTTCTAATTTCAAGGCATTTGTTGTTCATTTAGTTCATGGTGAAAGCTTTGGTTTATTCAGAAATTTGATTCATCAGTGGTTTCATTTTTTCAAGGCATGTTCATAATATTGTTCAAGAAGGTTTAAGGTGAAGATTATGGTTCATTAAGATTCAAGTGACTTTAAGTGCAAGGGTCGATTCAATACTTTATTTCAAATGAAGATTTAAAGAGATTCGAGAATTGTAAATCATACTGATTTGACTAAAAGTGTATCATGGTGCAAATTAAACTTTTGAAGTCCATAAAAATCCAAAGTCAAATTCTAAAATTTCATTCAAAGTCCAATACATAAAAACCAAACAAAAAGGACATGAACCAAAACCCAATTTACATTGTTTTACAACCAAAATTGAGAAAATTATACAAAAAAGCCCATACATGTTAAACAAAAAACATAAAGGTCCATGATCCATCTTTGATTACAAAAATTCGCAAAAAAATATAAGGAAAAGCTCATGGAGTCAACAATTTATCCAAGCCACAATTCAAGAGACCATTACAATGAAAGCCCAAGTCTTTTTTACAAGGAATATTTCATAAAACACATGCTACATTTCCACAAACATGAGCAACAATAATTTCAGCCTAGTGTCCTTCACAAGCCATTACCATATGAGGTACAAGCCAAACATTTGAGCTGCATAAGCAAGCCTCCTTTTCACACCAGCCACGAGCTACACGCAAGCATCAACCAACATGTTTTTTCAGCAATTAAACCACACCCTTGAAGCCAAGCCTCCACGCGAAATACACAACAAACCTATGAAGCTCCGACACGCCATTCACACAGTGTGTCGCCGTGTCAGACACGTGTCCGACACGGATACGCGTACGACACACGTATCTGACACGTTTTTGAAGTGTCCAACACAAAAATAAATTTGAATCACAACGGACACGGATACGACGCCTTATTTCAAATAAAGGACACGGTCCAACTCAAAATTTCAGAATTAAACTAAAAAAATTTATCTTTCATATTCCACTTCTCCACTATAAAAACAACACGATTAGGATTCTTTATTTTTTCATGTTCCACTGCTGCTTGTGTTGAAAGAAATTAGAGCACATATTTATTTATCCATTCTTTGAAGAAAAGCAAGATAGCACCACATTGAGCGGAAACTTTAGTATATATGTATAGTAACCTTCCACTTCTATCAAGGAGCACTCCCTAATTTCATCAAGAGGAAACTAAAATGTGGGATGTCGCCGAAGATGAGTTTGGATCATTAGATTATAAAGAGTTTCTTGAAATTGTTGACTTGTTTTTGGATGAGCTAGGTTTAGAGGTTGTTTTTCTCAATGTAGAGTAACTATGATATGATTTGTATCATTTTGCTTTGGTGAATTTATGTCTTTTTTTCTTTGATTAAAAGTATTAAGTTTAAATAAACATAAATTTTACTTCTCATTTTAAACTCTTTATAAATTGTGCTCATAAATTGCATTATTATATTAATATATAAAATATATATAGCCGTGTTCGTGTCCTATGTTTTTTATATTAGCGGGGTCCTCGTGTCCGTATTCGTGTCGTGTCCCGTATCCGTGTCCGAGTCCGGGCTTCATAGCAACAAACACAAGCCATGAGCAGCATCACACCACACGCATAAGCCAAATGCCCAGCCAAGGAGAGACTTTTCCAACCTCAGCCAAGCTACATGCATACTACAGTGTACACAAGTCGTTCCACAATTCCAAGTTGTCCACCACACGATTACCCATCCAGCCTTATGCATTTGTTCAGCCACGAAATTCCCAAGCAACAAAACTGACCCCACATCCCACGCACACAATGCACACTGCAAGCAAAAAAAAATTCACAATAAGAACTCATCACACACCAAAACGAACAAAACACAGAAAAGATTATGCAAACGACATGAATCCCAACCTCACCTCATTATAAATAGACCTTTCTCCCATTCATTTTTCTGAAGATTGAGAAAGCCAATGTTACGCTACTGAAACCTCACCCTCTCCTTCGAATTTTCAACTAACCTTCTGCTCAAATTAGTACAAACCTTCAATCAAATCAACCATCAAATACACATCAAACCTTCACAATATCTTCATCACCCACAAACTGATATCAACAACAACAACAACAACCAAAATGAAATCAAAACCTTAAAACACATTGAAAACAGAGACTAGAGAGATTCAAGTTGAAACGAGAAACAATGAATGAGAAATAGAAGAAGAAGGAAAGAGGCGAAACAGAGAGAAAAATTCAAACACGGAGACGAAACCTAGTAGACTAGGTTGAGAGGTTGAAGCTGCTTCGTGAAAACTGAGGGTGTTTGTCATCGTACAAGGAGAAAAATAAGATGTAATACTCTGTTCTTAATGCTGGGATCCTTGTTCTTTTTCTTTATTATTTTCATTTTCTCTTTATTTTTCATTTTTGGTCATTAAAGTTTTAAATATCATGGATTGTTGGTTATTGAAGTTGTTTAACCTTCATTATTTCAAATCTGTGGGAAATGAACATTTGGATAATTCTTCATACTTTGGGATAGTGATAGGTTACCTTTGATTAATCGATGAAATTTCTTGATTAAGATGAGACTGTTCTCCTTTTCTTTTCGTGTGGCACGACTTTAGGAGAATGATCTACATATCATTTCTCTATCGTGTTTTAACACAAACATTGTTATTGACCGGCCTCCCATAGTATGATCTTCCTCATAGATTGTGCTACGATTGTTTAACATATCTCTAAATTGGTCCCGATTCAAAAAGTGATCATCCGGTCAATGACAATTAAAAACTAACATCTAACTTTAATTTCCGCTCTTTATTATCTTGCTATTTACTTTTTCGCAACTTATATCATTGTTCATTTATATCCTTGTTCATATGTTTCATATTGTCATCTTATTCATCTTTTTTCATCTCATTCAAAAACTACAAAAACATGATAAAAGATCAAAATCCTAAAAAACTTTCAAGCTTGAACTGTGGTTACTATCCTTAGCATCATGGAGTTTGGACCTTGTACATAAACCCTAGTAAAGGAGCTTTAGATTGAACTTCTCTATCTTGTATTGCTTTGTCTTAGGACATTTTTGCACATCATTCATACCTTACTCTTGGGGTTTCTTACAATGATATTTATTTGATTAATTACTTCTAGTTGGTCGCCTAAAAGACTAGCCCACTTTGCTAGTACACGTGTAGTTTATCATTTGGGTTGTGTGCTTATTGTTTATTCCATCCTCATTTTGAAAAATGTATCCCCACTGTCATTCCCTAATTTTTACCCCCTAAAATCCCACTTCATTCACCTCATTTACATAACATTCATCATTACATACGTATGTGTCTTTATGCATCACTAACCCATTACAAATACAAGATATGTGTGTTTGGTTGCTTTACAAGTTAGGTGGTCCCCCAAAGGCTCAAGCAGAAGAATTATCAAAGGATGGGCATCATATTCAACATCTCAAGTCCCTTATTAATCCATGAAGATCAAGAGATTCCCTTCATCAATAATTAAGTGCGAGACTGCATTATGAAATGCTCATCAAGCCTCAAGATCCTCGGTGCACCAAAATTAAGGTTTTGACCCGATCAGGATCACAACTGACTTTTTCATTTAAGGAGGATCTCATACTTCAAGATATGATCCAAGTACCTCAAATGCACCATATTACTCCATTCAAATGATTGGATTGATTCAAGAAGTTTGATTCATAAGCAATGGAAGAATTCAAGTTTATTTGATGAAAAGTCAACTGTGATCAAAATCAAGTTTGACTTTTGAGATTTTTGGTCAGCCATGGGATCCTCAAGTAAAAAATGATGATAATATGTGATTTGGATCAATATTGATCAAGAGAAATCAAGAAAAGTTAGGTTACTTGCAAAAAGGGAAACAGTGGAGAAATTGAAATTTTTCTATGTCATGAAAAACAATGATTTTTGCTCATCTTGCCAAGGTCATAATTTTCAATCCAAGTAACCATTTTCTTTGCTCCAAAGACCAAATTGAAGAGCTTGTTACATACTAAAACTTTGTCCTTGAGGATGAATTCCCAAAAAATACATAGATTGAGAGATATGAAGCCATGAAGTTGGAGGTTCCACACTTTTTTAGTTTGGACACTTAGAAAAATTTTCACACAAATCTGCCTGTGTTGGAGCCAACTTTAAGGCCATTTTTCTCCATGATCCACATTGATTCAAAACAAACCTTGAACATAAAACTTGAAGTATGTTATCTCAGCTTTCCAAAATGTCCAAGAACATCCATTTACCTTACTTGAGCAAGACGTTATGAATTTCACAATAGGCCTTGTTGCAACTGAATTCTCAAGGACAAATTTGTTGGTACGCGATTTTGAGATCAATTTGGATGACTTTGCTAGCCTCATTCCTTCACAAGATCAACATCAAAATCATAATACACCATGTGCTCTGCAAGATCACAATAGAATTTTCAAAATTCTATCCCTTTGCATGTGAAAATCATCATTCAAAAGCCATGAACTTAAGTTTTGTCCTCTAGCATTAAAGTGTAATAGTGAATTGATCAAAAACCACCACAATCTGTCAAAGAATGATCAAAACACCAAGGATCAAGATGCAATATGATAGAATCAAGCTCAAAAGATCAGAATTTGTAGCCATGTGAGAAGGGATGTTATGTACCTTAGCACTCAAGTAATAGGTACATGTCATTATTCCTTGGGTAATAGCATGTATCCTAATCCAAATATCTTTACAAAAATCTAAAACATTTTCCTATAAATAGGACTCATTTCCTTCATTCAAATCACACCAAAACATTTCAAGAAGCTTGTTTTCTAAAAAATCCTCCTCCTTTCCAAAATTCAAAGTCCAAAGAAGTGAGAATTTGGAACTTCAACTCCAAGCAATCTCCAACCAAACCAAGCATCCAAACAGTTCATATACATCATATAGAATTGATCCAAACACTCATATATTAATTGTAACATCAGAATCATCAAGATCACATCCCACTTGCACCAAGTTGCAGATTGATTCGAGCTGAGAGTTCCAGAAGGTTTCAAACCATTCTAAGCATTGCAACACACTCCTTAGAGGTCAAGGAAGCTGTTAACATCAAGAAATTACTTCTATAACACCTCTATCAAAGAATTCAATCTTCACTTGCAAGGTAAGTTTTCAAAATCTTAACTCTATGATCCATGCATCATACATGATTATTTGAGTTATCAACATGTTTCTGGTAGTGTAAGGATCATTCCCTCTCAATCAATTGCATTATATCATGACTATATAGGATTTCATTTTGAATTTTCAAATACTAGTTTCAGTTTAATTGTGTGAGATATACTGAATATAAATGAAATTGGTTGATACCATTCAATTCCTGGAAAAATTTCTAACAACTTCGATGTTTACATCATGTCATTTGGTTGCGTATTGAGAGAGTTAGCAATTTGAAAAAAGAAGAAGAAGTTGGAGCTCGAGGAAGAAGAAGACAATGGCCATGGCGCCATTTTTATATTTTTAAAATAATTTTAATATATTATTTTATGATTCCAAGTTATATCATGAATTGGCATCGCGCCCTAGTGGAAACACTAATATTTGTGCATTGTGTGTGAGTCCAAGGTCTGGGGTTCGAATCCCCCTCGCCCCAGACCTTTTGATGTTATTTTTTTAACATTTTTTAAACTTCAAACTTAACAGATTATATACCGCGTGCATCATACTATCACCACACGTGCAGTGGCCCAGTGGCTAGACTTTTAGCATGAGTTCAAGGCTTGGTGGGAACATTCCCTTCTTTTTTATCACTATTTCTATGGTTACTTTCACAACTTCAATTGATTATTTCTATGAGTTCCTTTGATCTTTTTGAGCCAATTTTTTGCACACTTCTCATTTATCTTGTATATTTTAAGAATACGTCAAAAAATCCCAAAAATAATATTTATTTTTGAAATTTTTATTAGGTTGAAAACTAGTACTTTTAAAGTATTTTTCATGCCTTTTCATGATTCCTTTTGATCATTTCTTTGACCTAATTATACATATGTGTTTGTATGGTTATAGTATACTTTGTCTAAGTCTTGTTTAATATACATAACATGTTGTATTGACTTATACACCATTAATATACCATGATTAAGTATTATTTATTTTGAAAAATACTTTGATTATTAGTTGAAACCTTAGGGTTTTGTGCAACTAATCTTTTGAAAACATCTTGATACATGACTAGGGCTTCCACTTGAGTTTGGATTCCCTAAAGCCCTTGATTCAACCATGTTCAAATGTCTTGTTCATGTGCTTACCTTCATAAAACTTCGATTAGGGCTTTGTTTACCCTTTGCTATATTCATATGATCTTTGATTCATTTTGAATACATGCTTACTTGAACTTTTTTGTGATTGCTTCTATTGATCAAATCTTTGCTCATATATTCAAGTATTTCCTTCATAAACTCTCACCATGATGAACATATCTACTTGTCTGATGCTCATTCATATGTTGATATACCATGCTTAATCACAATCATGTTCATCCTTGATGACTACATTTTTTAAGAGCTTAATCAATTTTGTCTTGTTAAGTTTCTCTTGACATTTATGTTTATAACACTTGCATTCATACAACTGTTGCATTTCAATACTCATCCATAAGTTTAGACTCGTTTCGAACTTTAAGACCCTCTTCAAACTATAACTCAGTTAAAAGTCTAGGGTCCCCTTTGAGGTTCTCAACTTCAATAAAACCTTAGGATTCCTCTTGAAGTTTTCAACTTCATTCAAAGCTCAAAACCATAGCCCCTCTGTGGCTATAATCCTCAAACTTCAAGTCAAGACCCTAGCCAACCTTTGGCTTCAAACTCAAAACTCTCCCCCCGGAGATGAGACATGAATCATCTCTATAGAAGAGATGTCTCTTCTATCCCCCACAACATAAATCAAACATTACAAAAAAAATCCATTTAAGTGATGTAAGTGGCACACTTGTTGATTCAAAATCCAAGCTGGAGTCCTTCTCTTATTATGGTACAAAAAACAATTCTTTTATTTAAGTGATATAAGTGGCACACTTGTTGATTCTATATCCAAGTCAAGATTCTTCTCTTAGTATGCTAAGACTCATTTAAAGGAATATGTGGCATTACTATGGATTTTCTACATCCAAGTTTAAAGATTATTCCCTTATTATCTTCTTTCTCAAAATTTTTGTGGTGAATAGGTGAGATATCTCCCTTAAGATGACAACTTGTCTCTTCTCTCAAACCCAACAAACCCAATTCCAGCCATTAGTAGGTGGAACTATGAGCACTTGGATTTCTCAACTTCCTTTTGAGAATACGTAGGCATAAGATTGTGAGATCTTAGCGAGCATAATAATAAGTAAAACCTTTAGGTTCATACACCTTTATCTTAGTTTATTTCAAGATACCTTACAAAAATAACAAAAACATTTCCCATTCTTATCACTCACTCAAAACAGTCAACAAATCCCCAATACACAACAGATGACTTAATCAACAGTGACAAAAATATACACAAGAGGCTCCTATAGGATACTATAGATACTTAGGGTGCTAGTACCTTCCCTTTGTATAACAAACCCTGATTCCTGATCTCTTATTGCATTGTTTTACATTGCACACTCACGGGTTTATTTAGATTTTTTTCCACTTCCCTCTTTTTGGGATAAATTAAAAGTTTACATGTGGGGCGACCTCGAAAATCTCTTGTACACCCACTCCCATGACATGTAATAACTTTACAGCTTTCTCTTTGCTTGCTAGTTGCTTAGGCTTTCCTTAACGCACGAATAAAATTAACCCTTTTTCAAGATCACAAATAAGCTTGATACAATGTCAAGCATTTTTCATAATAAATCAAAATTCAATAGGTTTCCATCACCATTTATCCCTAACCAATCACACTCTACTTTGCATTCACCCTTTGTAAGTTGATTGCCTTGTGTGTTGCCATCAACCTTCCCATTCACCAAAACATTTTCATAATCAACCAAACAAACCCTTCATCCAACATCAAACGGATTTTTCTTAAGAAAATTCAAAACACAATAAGATACGATTGGGATTGTGCGCCACGAGCCTTAAGTGGTGGAGAAGGGGTGAGAATGGAGCTTCCCTACACTCTCTCTAATTATTTCAACACAAGACGTTCGACTTGGTTGCTTGAAATAATCACCTCTACCCATAGTCTTTAGTGTAGTCCTAATCAAGAATAATCTCTTTTCAAAATCATAAAAACAACATCAACTCATCAAACTTCTCTTTTTACGCCTTAGGGCCTCACTCCGAAAATCCTTTTTCAAGGTAAAATCAACCAACAAACAATTATTTCTTAAGGTTGAACTACGAAGCTCTGACTTCTTCATTGCACCATGAGGATACGTAGGCATGAGGCCAACACCGAGGCGAGCACCCTAATAAAAAACATCATTTTACCTTTAGGAGATAAACCTTTAGATAAACAACACCTTTTTATGCGCAGACAACCTAGATGGTTCCCGTTGAGTACAACAGATGTAGGGGTTCTAATACCTTCCCCTTACATAACTGACTTCCGAACCCTGACATTGGTTGCAATGATCTTATCCTATCCTTTTCCATTTCATGGGTTTTCTCGATATTTTCCCTTTTCCTCTTTTGGGAATAAATAAAGTTTGGTGGCGACTCTTCTGTGAGTCTAATCTGCGAGCTTTCCTCGCGAGGTCGTGTTCTCTCATTTTTCCGAGGTGCGACACTTACAAGACGTGTTAGTACATGTCGATGGTTTAGTTTTTCCTGAAGATTTTGTGGTCATTGATATGAAAGGAGATTCATGAGGGTCAGGAAGGCTTTAATAGATATGGAAACTGGTGAACTGGTCTTGAAGTTCAACAAGAAGAAAGTGGTGTTTAATGTGTATGAATTTACTCCATATGTGGATGACCTAGAGACATGCTACCAACTAGAAGAAAAAAGTAGTAAGGTTGACAAAGGAACGAAAGCAAGTTAATTGAATGGTGTAAGGGTATCCCTTGAGCATGACGTGCCTTAGGCACGAACCGTCAAGCTAATGACGGAAAAGAAGCGCTTTATGGGAGATAACCCATCAGTAAGTATTTATTTTATTTTATTTTTAAGTTAATTTTGATTTTTAAACGTGTACAATTTATGTGTTGTTTTGTTAGAAAAGTAAACAGGTGAAAGAGAACAAATGAGAAGAAAATAAGAAGAAATTGTTGAAGCCCATGGAATAATCATGCAGGCCATCACGCGTGTGATAGGACTACATCGCACACACGATGCCTGCATAATGCACACGATAGAGACGTTGGGGAAAATCTGAATACCATTAGCATTGTACGCCTGATAAAAGCATAACGTGCGCGATATAGTCGTTATTGAGAGACGTTGGGGAGACCATTACCATCGCGCATGTAATAGATGTATAATACACGTGATGGAAACGAATATGTGGCCTATAAATAGAGATTTTTTAAATCTCTTTCCTCACAAATCCCTTTCTTCTCATTCTACTTCAAAAATACTCATCTGAGCATGCTTTTTGCTAATTCTTTTTCTCTGTGCAGTGTTATTTTGTTGTGTTGTTGTAGATACAAATGGCTTCAAAGAGAGGAAGATTGACAAGACTCATTTTCAAGAGATGCCCCCGCTCTTAATGCTCCTATCTTTCCTAATCTCAAATTTCTTTCAAAGGCTAATGTTGAAAAGTATCTCAAATTGGTTGATTACCATATTGTGAGGGAGAGAGAATTCGCATGCGGAGATCTGCAAAGTTTTTGAGAGGTAATGGAGATGCTGCAACAAAGGCATTGGGTAAGTTTCAACAATTTGATTCAAGAAGCAAACAAAAATATAGGCTTAGAAATTTATGCAAACACGACATTTAGCGAGGTAGGCACCTACACTTCTTATGTACGAGGTAAGTATGTTAATTATTCTCCTAGTGCTATTAATTCTCTTTTTAATCTTCAACCTCCTCCTGCATGTGCTATTAGGAACTATAGAAATGAGCATAAGGTAATAAACGAGGCAATGGCCCAAGAGATATAGAAGCGTTTTGTAGGCCATGGCCAAAATTGTTGGTTGAGCGTGGCTTAGCGCTGCAACTCAAAATTGTTGAATTCCGCCAAATTTCGAGGGCTTGGGCCTCATTTTTTGTGCAGTTTTTAGAAGCCGCATCTAACCAATCACAATTTATTATGAAGCTGTGTTTAGGACTTTTAGCTCTTTTGAGGGGAAAACCTATTGATTTGGGGCGTTTAATTTCTGAAAATATAAAATACATTACTAGCGCTGCACAACGAGCTTGTGGGCATTTTTGCGTTATTAATAAACTGTGCAGGAGAGCAGGTGTGCCCGTTTACCCTGACGATGAGATGATAAGCCCAAAAGCACATCTCAGCACTTCGGCTATAAGGAGGCTGCAACATATGCATCCAGCTGAAGTTGCTCCAAATTATCAAAAGGATAATCAAGCAGAAAATGACGAAGGCTTCTACTAACCACAAGTGCAGCACCAACCAGAGCAAATGCAAGGTCAAGAGGCTTCATAGTTTCAAAGAAGAATGGAAGCTCATGCAGTGAGGGTTACAAGGTGGATAACGGAAGTTTCATCCACTTTGTATTCTGAACCTCCGAGATTCGCTCCTTTATTCCGAGACTTCTATAACTGGCAAGAAGACTGTATGCCTGCTCAGAGCTTAAGAGAACAGTTGAAATAGCTAAAGAGATGAATAATTAATTCACCAATCAAGATCAATGGCAAGCAAGGAGAAGAGACCATATGCGAGCAGAATGGACTAGGCAGAATAACGACTTCAACAACATAATGAATGACAGCATGATCTTTTCCACAATGATAACATATGAAAAGACATGTAGTTTGTTTTTATTTCTTAGAAGATTTTATTTTTATTTTCAAATGTATCCCTAGATAAGAGTAATAACAACTATAAGTACTCTCCCCATATGTATTATTCAGTAATGTTGTTTTTAATGAATGAGTTTGTAGTTGTTGTTTCTTTCAGATTTACAAATTTGCAACTATAGCATTTAAAAAATGAACCAAAAGGAAACTTTATCATCAAGAAAGCAACTTACAATTTGAAGCCAAAGGATGAAAAAAGAATCAAAGGACTTGCACTCAACTTTCATATACCTCAAATAGTAAGGTTTGAGCCAAATATATTCCATAATTTACTATTATTTCTTATTGAGTGTATCCATGCAGTATTGTTTTATAAGGTTTGAACTATTTTCGATTAAATTTGTCTGGTTTTATTGACACACACTGAGGCAGTTATTTGCTTTTAACTTTAAGCCTTTTTAACCACCCTGTAGTAATAGGTATATCTATTGCTCACCACTTTGAGCTTAGCCTTTCTTTCGGTGACTTAGCCTTAATTCCTAGCCGTATGACTTGAAAGATCTTATCTTTCCACGCTCTCTTTGGAATTAGGTAGAATTGTAGTTCTTAAATGGTATGAAAAAAGATTACGTTTGGGGTTGCTCTTGGAAGTGAGCAAATTTTTAAGTTTGGGGTTGGGGTACTAGAGAAAAATGGTCAAAAATTCAAAATTATGAGAAAATAAGAAATGGAAAAAGGAACTTCTTCAAATGAAAAAAAGAGATTAAAAGAATGCAAAGTGTATAATAAAGACTACAACAGTAATATCTCTAGTACCATTAAGAAGGAACAAAGAGGTATGATAAGAGAAAGAGAACTAGACACGTAACTCCAAAGGTTTAAACCTACTTTCCCAAAAATATCCTACATGAACATAAGCCAAGATACAACCAGAAAAGCCATAAAATTTGTGTGTTTTGGTTTCTTTAACGAAGTATATTAGAACATGATAAAGCTAAGTATAAATTATTTTGCATGTTGATTGAGAGAATACCTTATCCATTGAGTGAGTCAAGGTGATATGAGAGGTAGGTTGAGTACTTGTCAAAGTTTGAGGATGTTTTCTGAATTTTCTGGATGGAAGTTAGAAGCTAGAACGATGGTTAGGTAAAAGAAAAATTTATATGGTGATGTTTAATTGTTGTTGTGCAACTTGTTTTCTATTGGGAATTGGCAGTGTAGGCGAGTTACTTGAGGACGAGCAACATTTCAAGTTTGGGATTGTAATGTCACTCTGTCATTGCATGATTTTGGTCAACGAAACGGATCAAACCAAGTTAAAGACGAGCAAAAATGAAGAATAAAGGCCAAATAAAGAAGAAAAAATGACTAAGATTAGAGGAATAGGGACTTAGTGAAAATCAGGTGAAAAAGGGAGCAAAAGCGTTCATCTACTGGAATAATCACGCACAACATCGTGCGCAAGATAGGGAAGTAAAAGTTGCATCGTGCGTGCGATACAGGTTATCAAGCGAGCGGTGACCCTTTTCTAGGCTTTTTCTGACGCGTTCTAATCCATTTTGAAGGCTTTAAAGGGTGAATTTTGGTACTTTTTAAGGGTTATGAATTTTTACACATGAAGGAAGGGGTTACAACACCATAGGGCATATTTGGAGAGCATTTGAAGCCATTGGAGGCCAATTCTTCAAGGGATTTCTTATTCAACCTTCTTATTTAATTTTGGTATTGTAATTTGCACTATGAGTAGCTAATTCTCTCTAGGGTAGGTTGTGTTTGATGAACCTATTTTGATATTGTTGGGACATATGTTTCATTTGATATTGCATGAATAATTTGATCTACAATTCTATTCAATTGCACATTCTTATTAATGCTTTTTAGGTGAGATACTTTTTTAATTTGAATTTTGGCACATAGGGAATACTGACCATTAGTCTATCTGTTGGACCTATGACAATTGTTGTGCTTAAACTGGTGGACAAGGGATAGGAAACTCTGAGTAGTGGTCTAGGAATTAATGCTATATTGCATTGCACCCAGTCCCTTGGTGTATAACTCACTAATCAATATTCAGAGTTTTCTATCCCTAGTCCACCAGCGATTTTGTTAATTCGTCGTGGGATTATGGTGACGATATCATTCATTTAATGCATCAAACATCAACAATAGATAAATATGAGATTCTATACATAACCTGGCCGTTTTCATAAATTTGTTAGAACACTTTATTTTCTTTTCTCAATTCAAACTCGAAACCCCCCCCCCCCATTTTAGTATTTTCTACGCATTGCACAATATTGTCTTGTTAAATAGCAATCCCCGTGGATTCGATCTTTTTTATTACTGCGACATTATCAGTACACTTGCCGAGAAGTCATCATCTATACATATTTTACTAGCATTTTCATGCTCCAAAGGTTTCAAATTATTTCAAACGGATGTGAAAAGTGTTTTCCTTAATGGTTATATAAATGAGGAAGTGTATGTTTCACAACCTCCCGGTTTTGAAAACCATGAGTATCCTAATCATGTTTATAAACTAAAACGAGCTTTGTATGGTCTTAAACAAGCCTCTAGGGCTTGGTATGAGTGACTTAGTAAATTCTTACTTGATCAAGGATACTCTAGAGGGAAGTTAGATACAACACTTTTTATTAAACGTCAAGGAAAACATCTTCTTCTAGTTCAAATTTATGTTGACGATATAATATTTGGTTCTACTAACATGCAACTAGTCAAAGAGTTTTCAAAGCTTATGTAGGGAAAATTTGAGATGAGTCTAATGGGGGAGTTAAATTGCTTTCTCGAACTTCAAATCAAGCAGCTCAAAGAAGGGACATTTGTGTGTTAAACAAAATACTGTCACGAGTTACTTAAATGCTTAGGAATGGCATATGCAAAGTCAACTGACACTCCAATGCCCACTAACGGGAACTTAGATAGAGATGATCATGGTAAGGATGATAACGTCAAAATGTATAGAGGTATGATCAGATCTCTTTTATACCTTACTACATCTAGGCCTGGCATAATGTTTAGTGTGTGCATGTGCGCTCAGTATCAATCCGCTCCTAAGGAATCTCATTTAAAAGCTATAAAGCGCATTCTTAGATACCTTCGTGGTAAATCTAAGTATGGGCTTTGGTTTTCCAAAGAGAGCGATTGTAGTTTGGTTGGTTATTCCAATTCTAATTTTGTCGGTTGCAAATTAGATAGGAAAAGTACTAGTGGAACATGTCACTTATTTTCAAACTTCTTAGTTAGTTGGCATAGCAAGAAGCAAGCCTCTGTTGCTTTTTCAACTGCCGAGGCCGAATGCATCGCAGTCGGTAGTTGTTGTGCTCAAATATTTTGGCTCAAACAACAACTACTTGATTTCGATATTAAACATCAACGTATTCCAATAATGAGCATAATACTAGTGCGATTAACCTAACCAAAAATCTAGTGCTACATTCTCGTACTAAACATATTGAGATACGTCACCATTTCTTACGAGATCATGTTGAAAAAGGCGATGTCGTTTTAGAGCATGTTGATAGTAAAAATCAACTTGCCGACATTTTCATAAAACCTATTACGACTGAGCCGTTTTTCAATATTCTTCGGGAATTGGACATTCTTGATATCTCAAATCTTGCCTAAAATATGTTGTATCATACACTCTTTATATTTTGTTTAACATTTGTTTGAAAGTTTATTTTCTTGTGAAGTGTGATATTCTGGTATGCAGATCACAAATGTCTTATTAGATGTTGAGACATTTGATCTCTACTAAAAACTGAACAAGGACAGAACAGAAACATTCAAAAACACTTCAGGTTAAAACAATGTCGTAACAGATGTTTCAACATCAGTCAAGACATAAACTTCTGATCAAGAGAGAAAACTGAATTAAACATAAAAGAAAAATAAATAACACCAAGATATGATGACCCAATTCGGTGAACAACAACACCTACATCTGGGTGCTACCAAGCTAGGAATGAATTCACTATTCGTAGTATTAATTTAGAGCTAAACTCTCCCATTTACAACTCCTCACTTAATCCCTACCCAGTACAATTCTACCTAGAAATCACCATCTAGATAAGAGAAACCCATCTCAATTCCTAAATCACCTCAGTGATATCTAAAAGTTACAACCTCCGGCAACTGCATCAATCTGTTCAATTGAAAGACACCCCTTCCAATACAATATTCAGTCAAGACTCTTGACTAACAATAACACTTGAATTTTCTTAATAGCTTCATCCAAGAACAATACACAATCCATTACCTACAGGTTTCTGAATCTGTAAAACTATGTCTACCATAATGTATTGAACGATACAAATGGTGACTTAAAACACAAGAAAGTACACGACTCTTAAAACCCTAAACCCTTATTTTCTACTTTACAAAAGTCTTAATAAGAAATCTTATTCTACCCTAGGTCTTAGCCTTCCTTTTATAACCTTCAGCTGTCCATGGGCTTCGAAATATTCGTTTAATCATCCCTTGATCCGCGTTCTGATTACTCTTTAAATCTTGGACCAGGTCTGCAACAACCTGATATATCAGACCAATATGTCGAATCCACAAGCTAGGACATCTTGTCTGACATGTCTTCTTTCAGCAGATTTCATCATGTCGGAACATCTTGTTCAACACCATGATTTACCAAAATTTAGTCAAATCTTTTAGAGCCGTATGTGAATTATGCGGAGGAGATCACCCTACCAGGTATTGTCCTCCGGCAGTGGAAGAAGTGAATTATTCTAGAAATCCAACTCAGGCTATCAAGGAATACCACCTTACCAAAACACTCAACAACCTTACCAAAATAATCAAGGATACCAACCATGAGGGAATTATCAAAATCAACAAGGATACCGTCAAAATCCTTATCAACTAACCCAAGATCAAGGTGGAAGTTCAAGGATGGAAGAGACTTTCACATAATTCATGCAATTATCAATGGCCACTCAAAAGAGTACGGAAGCTTCAATTAAGAATCTTGAATCTCAAGTAGGGCAACTTGCAAAGCTATTAGCCGAGCAACAATCGGGGCTATCCTTATCCGCTAACACTCAAACAAATCCAAAGGAACATTGCAAGGCCATTTTTACAAGAAGTGGACGAACAATAGGTGGAGATGTTGAAAATGAGGTGGTAGTTGAAAAGGAGAATGAGATTGTAGTGGAGGAAGTTGAAAAAATTGATGAAGAGGTTGAAGTTGAAAAAGATGGTGTAGAGGTAAAGAAGAAAAAAGATACAAAAAGAAAGGAGCATGAGAAAGAGGTTTTACAAAGAAGGTTACCATATCCTCTTGCTCCTAAGAAAAAAGAAAACGATAGGCATTATGCGAGATTCTTAGACTTATTTAGTCGGTTGCAAGTAAATGTTCCTTTCTTTGAGGCTCTCGAGCTAATGCCTAAGTATGTCAAATTTATGAAAGATGAACTTTCGAAAAAGAAGAGGTGCACGGATAAGGACAACATTGATCTCAATGCCGATTGTAGTGCCGTTGTTCAAAGTATGCTTCTGCGGAAAGAAAAAGATCCAGGAAGAGTAGCTTTACCTATCACTATAGTTAATGATTTTAAATGTAAAGCTTTGATTGACATGGGTGCTAGCATCAATTTAATTCCTTTGTCTGTGGTTAAAAGACTTGAGAACATGCAAGTGAAATCAACCACCATTTCATTGCAACTTGCAGATAAGTCAAGGACTCGTCCTCATGGTGTTGTGGAGGATGTGCTTTTAAAAGTGAACAAATTTTTGTTTCCGGTTGATTTTGTGATCATTGATATGGACGAAGATGAAGATACTCCAATCATTCTTGGACGACCCTTCATGAAAACCGCAAAAATGTTAGTTGATATTGATAAAGGAATCATGAATGTGAGAATTAAGTCTAGTGGAAAAGAGGAAGAAGCATGTTTCACACTCTTTAACAGAGTGATATATTCAAGTCAAGTGGAAGAGGACACTTATAAAGAAAAAAAATGTGCAAGAGAGGCTTTGCAAAAAAAGAAGGATGAAGACGCGAAAGTGGCAATGATGAAATCATGTTGGGATTTTTCCTTTATGAGGAAAAGGGGATAAAAAACTAGACATGATAATGGTTGAAGTCTTTGTTTATGGAGCGTTGTTTTTCTCGGAAGCTAATTCGTGAGCTTTTGGTTTCAAGGTTTCAAGCCTATGGACCGTCGAGCTCAAACGACGTTAAACAAAGCGCTAGTTGGAAGGCACCCCAACATTTAAGTATTCATGTATTTTTTTAGTGTTTTTGTGTATTAAGTTGTTTAGAGTGTGTAGGAAGTTTGGTAACAGCCTGTAAAAAATTTCAAAATGTTGTCATGTTAGCTTTACGAACCTGGAGCGAGTGTTCGCTGGCCAGTTCGCACTGCGAATGTAGAGAGACACACATAAATTGTCTGCTGCCACATCACTTAAAAAAGGATTAAAAGAGTTTATGGGTCCGATTTTTGGGCCCAAGACCCACTCTTTTCTAACTTGAGAGGAAACCCCACCTCTTCTTTCCACTCTCATTCTCACAAACTCACACACTTTGTGACTTTCACTCTCCAAACTCTCACGAGCTCTTTAAGGAATTTGTGCAACTTCTCACTCAATTTTCCAAGTTAATCTTTTCATTATCACAGGTTTGCTCTTATTTATCTCTTTTAATTCTTAGTGAAAGCATGTGGTTAGGATTGATGTTAAACATTAGAGAGAAAATTTGACTCTAGGTTGAAATGTAACAATGTTGTATGTTCTTAATGTTTTGTTGTTTTTGCATGTGGATATGTATTTAAGCATTAAGAATAGAATTTTGTTGTGAAATTTTTTCTGATTTTGGTTAGGTGGGCAGAACCTACTGAGTTAGAAATTCGCAGGGTTCGCCATTAGTTCGCCTAGCGAACCTGGGGCGAACATTCGCCAGAAGTTCGCCTAGCGAATCTGGGGCGAATGTTCGTCAGGGCTTCGCCTTGCGAACTTTTGGGCGAATAGAGCAGATTTTTCAAAAACATTTACTGCTTGTTTCTGATTCTGATAATTATTGTTGTGTTTCCTTAACTGTGTGTTGGCTAGTTGTTTGTTGTTGCTGATGGTTTTACAGATGGCACCAAAAATTATTCCTTCAAAGAAAAGAAAAACTGGAAGCTCTTCTCGACCAGTGCCAATCCAGTTTCATAATGACCATTTTCGTGGACCAAAGTAGGTTGTGCGGTACTTAACTCTTGAACGAAGGAGCATACTGCCTAAGAAGCGATTCAACTTGAACCCACAAGGAGCCTACCGAGCAGTAACGACACTCCTGGAATCAAAGAAATGGGGGAAGTTGATCACTCCCATAGACAGTTATAATGTAGAGATGATTCGGGAATTCTACGCGAATGCGCTCCCGGATGATGGTGAGGAATTTGCATGGAAGACTTTTGTTTGTGGAAAAGTTGTGAAGTTTGATCGGGATACAATAAACAGTGTTCTTGATAACTCGCTGACCTTAAGAGAGAATGATATTGACTCCTACCATTGAACCTTGAGATTGCACAGGGATACAGATACCATCACTCGAGATTTATTGCGTGAAGGAAAAATGGTTGAATTAAACCCATCTGGGATTCCAAAGAGGTACCATAGAGAGGACATGCGTCCTTTGGCTTAGCTAATTTTGTTGTTGGTGTTGATGCCGGTACAGGTACAGGTGATGGGTCTGGTGGTTCAGGATCTCACGGATTCTACCCATATCAAAGAGAGATTTGCCAGTATAACTGGGATTGGATGGGGCCATCTCAGCGCGCCATGCTTGATTTACACGATTTTATGTATGTTTTGTAGCTGCAAATTAGAGAGCCCTCTGCGGACCATTCGATGATGACTAGGGAGCAATTCCTAGACCATGCTGGCTGGCCTGAGGCCAGGCCAGATTTTGGTGAGAGGGTAGCTGCAGCTGAGCCTGAGGATGCTAAGGATGCTGATGATGATGAGGGTGTTGAGAGATCTAGTTCAGAGTCTGGTTCCGAGGTTGAAGTATCTGGTTCTGAGTTCGAAGAGGACTAGTTCTGTTTTGATGACATTTTGTACTTCCTTTGATCTTCAAAGTGAAGTTTTCTTATTATTATGTTTATTGTATTAGTTTTCATTGTACTTCATCCACTATGTGGAATATTTTGGGATTTTTGTAGTATTTTGATGTACTTTGTACCGTTGTGAGGTACAAATACTTTTGTTGGTGTTTTTAACACCATAGCACACTATTATTATTAGTATTGTTGTTCAGATGAATTGTTCAGTTTTCATTCTTATTTTTCATTTTTTTTATTGTTGTTGTTAAGAGTTGAATTCTTCAGTTAAAGAATGTTCAACCCTTAAATTGTATTATTGGTATGCTTATTTTTGTATTGTTGGTATGCTTGTGTAAATTTTAATGTTTCCATTTTTGGGTGTTGAATTGAAAGAACTTTTAGGTTGGTGATGTTGTTCATCAAGGAATATTCTTCCAAGTTTGGATGGTGATGATAGTACTTAAGCATGTATTTGTTGGCAAGGTACATGGTTACCTATTTCTAGGATTTAGAATGTGTTAGAACTTCTTGTCTTTTTGCAAATGTAATGTTGTTTCTTGTTGCAACTTTGTAATTGCTTATATCACTTAGGTCCGAAAGCCAAAATGGTGAGAAACCTTCATTGTCTACTAAATGCATAGGATTGCTGATGAATTTTGTTTTGGACTTTTAACTTATGCTTTATCTTATGATTTATTTGATTTTGTGGAAGCATTAGAAATGATCAAGGCATTTGTTGATAATGAGCACTGTTAGTTCTTGTATTGGCTGGAATTTTGGTAAAACAAAGTTGAACAATGTTAATGTCATGTGTCTGGTGTCTTAACATTAGTGAATGTTAAGGTGATGAAGAGTTAAAGTGCTGAAGAGTGATGTCACATGCGATGTCTTGACATCACTATACCAGGACATTAGAACATCAGGTGGTGATGTTTTAGGGCTGCGCGTTTAAGTATGACTTGGTCAGATCTGTTAGAGATTTAGTGGGCAAATTTATTGGAGAAGATTTATTCTGATACAATTAATTCTGCATATCTTGTGGAGAATAGTTTGTTACTATTTTTGTGCAAATAAACATGGAGAATTGTTCCTATTCGTGTAGAGAAGATCTTGCCTATTTGTGTGGAGAAGACCTTGCCTATTTGTGTGGAGAAGATCTTGTAGTTGAATTAAAAAGTGAAGATTTAAAAGATACATAATATCCTGGAAATATTATGTGGAGCTGAAGATTGAGTATTTAAAATATAAAGAATTAATTGTTGAAGATTTAATTAAAGATTTGATTGAAGATCTAGAAGCAGGATCTGTTGCAGATTTGTTACAGAAAATATGATATGATTTGAAGGCCCAAATCCAGTTGGGAAAAAGCTATAAATAGAATGCTTGTAACCTAGTTTTGGTAAGCCGACCATCATGTAGATTATAAGGGTTGTGTTGGTTGATGAACCACCGGGTTTGTGGGATGTTCATCATGTTTATCTCGAAGCCTATAGGTAAGAGATGTATTGTTCTTGGAGGAAGCTGTTAAGTAACTCTAAGTATTGTTCTTAGTCATGGGTGTCATGTCTAGGTATTGTCATGGAAGTGTGTCTTCTACTCTTCTATGTGTTTGGAGAGTTAGTTGTTGGTAATCAAGCTGTTGATGCAGTGGCGGAGTTGTTGACTGCTAGACATCATTGCGATGATTGGGAGTGAGATGGAGTCTCTTACCTAGGGAGGACTTAGGTAGAAGGGTCATTGGTTAGTGATTGAATTAGGTAGATTGTCAACTGGTCTGTTGAGTCTGTAATTTGATACTACTAATAGTGGACTTCCTTCCTGGCTTGGTATGCCCCCAGATGTAGGTTGTTGAACCGAACTGGGTGAACAATTCAGTGTGTTATTTACTGTTTATATTATTGCCTTGTTCAGCAGATTGCGATGTTGTGACATTGCACAAAGACATCACACATCTGTACCAGAATTTCAATTGGTATCAGAGCAGGCGTCCTGTCTGTTTCTGGATGAGATCTAGGGAAGATACTTTCTGGTTCATGAGCAAGGAAGATTGTTTTGCTAAGTTCGTGTATGGACTTGGTCAGTTCATAGAGATGTTTGTATGATCCCTTGAAGTGGAGGATGAACTATTCTTGACAGGGTGTGTATTGGACCTGTCTATTGTTATCAGGCTTGTAACTTTGGTGGTGAACTGCTGTAGTTTCAAACCTATGTTGTCCTAGTGCACATGGAGTGTCGTGTTTGTACAGGGTTATTATGTTTTGCCTGAAGGTTGCAAAGGAGTTTTCTGTTGTGTGTTCCGCTGCATGGTATCTGATGTGACCCTAGGGTTCTTGTATCTCTGGTGGTGAGATTCTAGGAAGGTATTCTCTTGGAAAGACAATAGGGTTTGGTCTCCTCAGCAGGATATTCTCTGAATTTGTAGTTTATGCAAGACAGCTTCAACCGTTTGAGATGCCAAAGATACTTGAGGATTATCTCATGTCCTTGTTTTAGGAAAGAAGTGATCATAAGGTGAATGGATCTTATTGAAGATTGTATGACATGGAAGTTACAGTTTTTTTGGAGAATATATTTCATATCAGGCATTAAAGACCAATCTGTCCAGAACATTGATTCCTTCTTTAACAATGAAAGAAGTGGGTGGAGACAAAGCAAAAGAGTATCACTGTCAAATCTTTCATGCGGGAGTGAAGATCTTGATAAGTTATCTCTTAAGCTTAGTTGTGATGACCGAATGAGGAGGAAGTTTCATCAAGAAAGAAGTTGAGCTTAATATGTCAATTCTAATGTCTCGACATCGCGCTACACATGAGCAGTTTATTGTAAATGCTAAGTCAAGGACCTATTAGATTGTAGCTATTTTGAAGAATCACTGAAGCTGTGAAGTTGAACATTTTTTTATGCTAGTTGAAGAGAAGGGAGAAGGCATCCAAGAGTTAGTGCAGTAGCAGGGCAATTCAGCCAGTGGTCAATTGGTGGTTGTTTGAGCTCTTTCAGTATTGTGCTTTGAAGGATTCAAAGTAGCAGGTAGTCGTTGGTATGGCAGTTATTACTCCTTGGTTAGAAGGTCTGAACCTTGTACTTATTAGAAGAAGCATCTGGAAGAGTGTGTTATGCAAGTTACTGCAGTTTTGTAGGTCTATGCTGATATGCTCTCGTATGTTCCCTGCAAAGAGATATGTGTGAATGAATACGATTAGGAGATATGGCAGAACTGATGTTGAAACATCATTTCAGTTCTTTGCTCAGAGTAGAGTAAAAGATCAAGACACTGACCTTATCTGGAAGAGTTTTGTGGTAGTCATGATGAGAAGATTCAGCAGATGGCAGTTACCTTGACAGGAGTTGAGTATTTATCTGCTTTTGATAAAGTTGTGCATTCAACTAATGACAAAATACATTGACGGGAGACTATGTATATGTCTGATGTAAAAGTGCAGGACTGCAGAAGTGTTGAGAATTTACTTTTCTCTATGTGGCTGTATATTTCTCCTTGTGGTGTGTGACGACCTGAATTATGTTGTTAAAGATGAAGATGGAAGACTATGAAGACATCATAGTCTTGATGGTTGGATCAGTTTATTTCTGGTCTCGGTGCTTTGGAGCATGGGTTTTGTGGAGTGAAAGTCGAGGATATGTGGCAGTTATCTCTGGCTTTCTACTGACGGCTCTACTAAGGGAAGTGACTTTCTTAGTATTTCTATGGGGTAGTCTTGGACTACTTATTTTCTGAAGATTCAGATGTGGTAGGTTTGAAGTCTTTGGAGTTTCTAAGCAGAATGGAGGTTGTCTACTCAAACTTAATTGTTGAATCAAGTCTATGAGAGCATGGAAATCTGTTTCTGCAAAGGGAGGAGGTTCTTTTGAGTGGAAGAAGGAAGAGCTGAATTCAACAGTTGGATGTCATAACGTTCTGACATCTAGCTTAACATCAGAAGTCTCAGCTGGTGATGTGGCACATCAGCTTAAGATAGAAGTGATCTACAGTAATGGAAGTTATGGATGCTTCAAAAAGGTTTGTCTCATACAGTTTGCGGGAGCTGTGGTTTGAAAAGATATTACTGACTTAGAGATTCTAAGTGTAAGCAAGAGGAACATGTGGTTTGAAGATCAATTTCAGTGGGTAGATCAGGATATCTTTGTGAGAGTTTTGACAAACGTGAAGAAGACAATTTGTGGCAGTTGGCTTTTTCATATGAGGATTCATGAATGAGGTAATCAAACTGTGGCATTTGGGTGATCTCAGAAGTGGATTCGAAGAATCAAGATAATCAGAGTGTGGCAGCTAGTTATTATTGAGGAGTGTCTTGGAACAAGTTACTCTTGGGCAGAAGGGTGATGAGTTGAAGACTCAAGGAGATTATTCTTATTGAAGGTGGATGAGAGGTTAATTCTCTAGCTCTTTGGATTACTATGCAATAGTAAGTCCAGTTGGTGGAGCATTCAAGAATCATGGTGATGATGTCTTGGTGTGGAGCAGATGTTCTAACCTGTGTTAGGACATTATCTGTCTGGATATCCTTGGTGAAGGATAATTATGCCCTGGTTCAGAAGATTGGTGCCTACATCATGCCTAAGGAGCGTCTACATAGTCATACGGGAGAATGATGAAGTAGAAGGTCTGCCTTGGATGGAGAATGTAGAGAAGACTGAAGTAGATCAGGTATTAATTAATTGGAAGTCTGAAGATGAAGAGTATGATAGAGAATGACTGCCTTTAGAGAAAGGGACAGTGGTACCAAATTGCATGTGCTCAGAAGTGTGCTCAAATGTTCATCCTCACATAGAGCATTAGTTAACCATGACAGGGGGAGTACTTGTCTATGGATTCTGCAGCAAAGGTACATATATTGTGAAGATTGCATGCTGATCAAGATTGTGAAGATTGGTTGAATCTTATGAGGATATAATGCCAGATAACATGTTATGACATTAGGCTGTTGGTTGGCATTGGATGTTAGGACAATTGGGTATAGCCATGTGAATCATGTGTGCACATGCTTCTGAGGAGAAGTTTGAAGACTGTGTCTGGATTCTCCAAATGTTATGATGTACTGGTCAAGGAGCATCAGTTGTGAAATATAAGGGGAGAACTTCTGTCTGTACTAGTGTGGTACTTGGATTGTTTGAGGATTAAGCATTATGTGAATGTGTTCAGCAGGTGTGTTGAACAGAGGGTGCGCTCTTGAAGACATGAAGATGAGACTTATGTTTTCCATTCATTTAAGGTGTTCTTCTTGCAAAAGAGCACTGGTTATCTTAGATAGGGGGAGAAGTAGCTAAGAGAGCCAAGAGTATCAAAGAGTACAAATGTCAGAGCGTCAAAGCCAAGAGTACAATTGTCATATGCTGTCAAAAGGAGTTGATTGTTGCTGCTAAGGAATCAAGTCAAGGAATATACTGCAGAAGATGTAGCTGATTGTTGTTGTTATAGTGCAGAAGTGCTGAAATTAAGGGGGGGAGAAGTAGGTTTGTTCAGCTATTGTGAGATGGAGATTAGCCTGCTCTGGTCTAAGTATATTGGTTGGATGACTCAGGGGTTGTTTTTGAAATTTTATGCTTGCTGCTATGTTCAGAGTTTGTCCAATTATGGCTAAAAAGGGGGAGAGAGTTGCCGAGGTGTCGAGGTGTGGTTGTGAAGCCTTTTCTGATATGGTGCAGCTTGTTGGTTTTTGCTGCTGATGTTAGCTGAGATTGTTTTAGCCAAAATTAGCCAAAGGGGGAGATTGTTAGTTCTTGTATTGGCTGGAATTTTGGTAAAACAAAGTTAAACAATGTTAATGTCATGTGTCTGGTGTCTTAACATTGAGTCATAACATTAGTGAATGTTAAGGTGATGAAGAGTTAAAGTGCTGAAGAGTGATGTCACATGCGATGTCTTGACATCACTATACCAGGACATTAGAACATCAGGTGGTGATGTTTTAGGGCTGCGCGTTTAAGTATGACTTGGTCAGATCTGTTAGAGATTTAGTGGGCAAATTTATTGGAGAAGATTTATTCTGATACAATTAATTCTTCATATCTTGTGGAGAATAGTTTGTTACTATTTTTGTGCAAATAAACATGGAGAATTGTTCCTATTCGTGTAGAGAAGATCTTGCATATTTGTGTGGAGAAGATCTTGCCTATTTGTGTGGAGAAGATCTTGCAGTTGAATTAAAAAGTGAAGATTTAAAAGATACATAATATCCTGGAAATATTATGTGGAGCTGAAGATTGAGTATTTAAAATATGAAGAATTAATTGTTGAAGATTTAATTAAAGATTTGATTGAAGATCTAGAAGTAGGATCTGTTGCAGATTTGTTACAGAAAATATGATATGATTTGAAGGCCCAAATCCAGTTGGGAAAAAGCTATAAATAGAATGCTTGTAACCTAGTTTTGGTAAGCTGGCCATCATGTAGATTATAAGGGTTGTGTTGGTTGATGAACCACCCGGTTTGTGGGATGGTCATCATGTTTATCTCAAAGCCTGTAGGTAAGAGATGTATTGTTCTTTGAGGAAGCTGTTAAGTAACTCTAAGTATTGTTCTTAGCCATGGGTGTCATGTCTAGGTATTGTCATGGAAGTGTGTCTTCTACTCTTCTATGTGTTTGGAGAGTTAGTTGTTGGTAATCAAGCTGTTGATGCAGTGGCGGAGTTGTTGACTGCTAGACATCATTGCGATGATTGGGAGTGAGATGGAGTCTCTTACCTAGGGAGGACTTAGGTAGAAGGGTCATTGGTTAGTGATTGAATTAGGTAGATTGTCAACTGGTCTGTTGAGTATGTAATTTGATACTACTAATAGTGGACTTTCTTCCTGGCTTGGTATGCCCCCAGATGTAGGTTGTTGAACCGAACTGGGTGAACAATTCAGTGTGTTATTTACTGTTTCTATTATTGCCTTGTTCAGCAGATTGCGATGTTGTGACATTGCACAAAGACATCACACATCTGTACCAGAATTTCAAGCACAACCATTTTCAAATAGTAATTTACCTGTGATTAGTGAGTATTCGTTAGCCCTTTGAGCCTAAAAAGTTTAGATCTCGTCTTAGTGATGAACTTTGTGTATGTACATAATTTGAACATTTAGTTCATCATTGAATTCTGAGAGATTCTAAAAAAATTTCTTCTTAAACCTTTGAACATTGTTTTCATTGATTTCCTTGCCTTAAAAAGCAAGGAGCATTCACTTAAGGTTTAGTTGAAAGTAAGTTGGGGAGAATGAAAAAGAAGATTGGTAAGTTGCTAAATTTTTGAAAAATTTCAAGCATGCATGAAAAAAAAAGAAAATGTGAATATAAATGTGAAAAACAAAGAAAAAGAATGCTTGCTTGAATGAGAAAAATAGAGACCAAAATTATTGTGCATAAGGAAGTTTGAGAAGGTTTGTGGTAAAGGAATGAAAATGGTGAATGAAGTTGAGATGTGTGAATACTTTGTATAGTGAATGTTCTTTTGCATCGAAAATTTCAATTCAATGGCCTTTAGAAATGTCCCTTTATTGTAAACCTGACCAAGCTACAATCTTAAAAGCCCTTAGTGATCTTTTTGCTTCCATGATTTCTTTATTGATCGTTTGGATATTGTATGAATTGGTTGGTATTTCTATTATTTGTCAGATGAGCGAAATTGCCCCGCGTTTGTAAGCGCGTTTTTCCTTCAATTATTTTTCGAAGAGGAGTGTTAGAGTGATATGAGCATGTGAGTTTAGTTGTTACTTGAAACATTGTCTGATATTTGTTTAAGAACCAAGTTCTTTTGCATTGTTCGATTCTAGGAATTTGTAATCGTTGCTTGTTTGCATTTGTTGTTTATTTGAGCCTTAAATATTTTCTTGGTTGAGTTAAATGCTTGATCAAATCCTCTTGTTTTCAATGAGAGGCATACTTTGCTTGAGGACAAGCAAAGAGTTAGTTGGGGAGAGTTTGTTAGATGTCAATTATGCCTTATATTTGTCACTTATACTTGGCATTTTTCAACTCTTTTATGTTGAATTGATGGAGTTTATTCTGGAAAGTTGTCATTCTTCAAACATTGTGAAAATACCTTTGATACTTGTAATTTGTGTGTTATTGTGCAGAAAAAGGCATTAATTCATCAAAGAAGTGAGACACAAGAAAAGTGATTCAAGTTGCCAAAGGAAATGAACAAACTTCAGTAAGTTCGCTGTGCGAACTTGCTAGCAAATGTTTGCTAAGCGAACATCTAGCAAAGTTCCAACGAATACTCCCATACTTGAGGCAGAAAGAAAAGGCACCTAAGTTTGTTGTGCAAACTTTCCAATGAATGTTCGCTATGACAACGCTCCAACGAAGATCTAGCGAAGGACATCATGGAAGAGGCAGTAAGAAAAAGGACCTAAGTTCGTGGTGCGAACTTGTAGGCGAATGTTCGCTAGGCAAATATTCCTTCGCACTGCAAACTTTTGATATTTATCAGAGGCAGTTTAACTATACAGAGGCACATCAGGTGCCTATTTTGCCATTCGCTAGGCGAATGAATTATTCACAGTGCGAACTTAATAGATTTCATGTGATGTATAAAAGCATTTTTTGTTATTTTTTGGGAATCATATCCTATTTTCTCACACCATAACCTAAGTTTCTGACTTTTCTTCATCCAAGAGTGATATTTCACATAGAGAAGCTGGATTTGCATCCGATATCGATTATTCGACGCAGATGCTTTTTCATCTCCTCCTGATTCTTGTGAAGCAAACTACCTTTTGTGTCAAGATTAGTGGTAGGTAATCCTTTCATTTGTATGTATTGATCTTGATAAATAGTTTGTGAACCTTCTTGATGATTAATATATGGTGAAAAACTTTTTTTGTATGATTTATACTTTGTTTTGGTTCATGATTGAGAAATATGTTCTAAGACTTGACCTAAGTTTTAATCCATCAACAATCATGAGGCTAGATATAATTTTGAGAGTTGATGTTCATAAATACTGATCTTTTAATGCTATCATATTGATAGTTAGAGTGAGAGATCATCTAAGGATCAATATGGTAAATCTCACAACAAGTGTTAGAGATAAACTTGTTGAGAGGATATGTGATCATATTCATTGTTAACAAGCTTACATACTTTATCGAGTAAATATGTATGAATCGGATTATCGCACCCTAATCTTGGCATGCTTTTACCAAACGTTTTAAAACCAATTTCTTTTACCATTGTTATTAACTTTTTATGCAAACGTTCCGTTACAAATCAACCAAACCCCTTGTTACCTTAAGTTTAAAATGATTCCAACTATAGAATGGCGGTAATATCTATACAATCCATGCGGATACGATAACAAAAAGGCCCACTGAATTACTTTTCAACAGTTACCAAGCCAGGAATGAATTCACTATCAGTGGTATTAATTTAGAGCTAAACTCTCCCGTTTACAACTCCTCACTTAATCCCTACCCAATACAATCCTACCTAGAAATCACCATCTAGATAAGAGAAACCCATCTCAATTCCTAAATCACCTCAGTGATATCTAACAGTTACAACCTCCGGCAACTGCATCAATCTGTTTAATTGAAAGACACCCCTTCCAATACAATATTCAGTCAAGACTCTTGACTAACAATAACACTTGAATTTGCTTAATATCTTCATCCAAGAACAATACACAATCCATTACCTATAGGTTTTTGAATCTATAAAACTATGTCTACCACAATGTATCAAACGATAAAAATGGTGAGTTAAAACACAAGAAAGTACACGACTCTTAAAACCCTAAATCCTTATTTTCTACTTTACAAAAGTCTTAATAAGAAATCTTATTCTACCCTAGGTCTTGGTCTTCCTTTTATAACCTTCAGCTGTCCATGGGCTTCGAAATATTCGTTTAATCATCCCTTGATCCGTGTTCTGATTGCTCCTTAAATCTTGGACCAGATCTGCAACAACCTGCTATATCAGACCAAGATGTCGAATCTACAAGCTAGGACATCTTGTCTGACATATCTTCTTTCAGCAGATTTCATCATGTTGGAACATCTTGTTCAACACCATGTTTTACCAAAATTTAGTCAAATCTTTTAGAGCCTTCAAAGTGTATTCTTCGTCTCATCCTATGAGGTAATATCATTCTCAATTTATAACTTTGTTCTTAAAGTTTCCATGTAATGTGTTACTTATATATGATTAAATTGGTTGAATGTTTATGATCCAAGAGTGTGTAATATACTTGATGTATGATGAATCTCACATTTGTTCATTTCCAAAAATATCATTAATTACACATGAGTTTATTAATTTATATGCTTATAGTGATGTCTTGTTTGATCTCTTCATCATATGTATCTCACATCATTAAGTTCTTATATTTGAAGTAGTTTTAATGATATTTTTGGTTTAGCATTCTTCATCCCCTCCTTGTACTCCTACTTCGCCACTACTATGTAAAAATAAGTTCCCAAAATTATGGTGCGTAATACCCCAAAATTTTCCCTCTCATTTTCATATCATTTAGCATGTGCTTTCATTTCATTGCATTGCATTCAAGCATAGAAAAATAAAACATAAAGCATTGCATTGCATCTTGCATAAGGGCATGGGATCAGGTGATCCTCAAAGGTATTGATCATCTAAAGCAAGAGAACAAGAGCCAAGGGTCTTCAAACAATCCTCAAGGGTCTCTTATGTCATATATCATCTCATTTGATCCCACAAGGCATTGGAAGAGGGGAATTCATCAAGAAGATTGGACAGTGCATTATCTCTTACACCAAGCAGTCTAAAATGGGGATCTGACCCTCAAATGGGCAAGCTCTTTGAGTTTTTATCACCTCCAAATGTCATATCTCATCTTTTTTAGATAGGATATGCATCATATTCAGAGGAATTTGGATTTGGAGGATGTGTTATTTCCTCCTAACCAGAGGGTGCCAAAATTAGGGTTTGACATAAAATCAGTTTATTTCTATTTTTTTTGGACAAAACTTGATCTCATGGTATTCCTTATGTCCTTAAGTGTATAGGGATGGAAAATTGCTCATCAATTGGTTTCAGAAGGGTCTCAATTGATCAGTTGCTTGATAATCAAGAAATTGGGGAAAAAGTCAACTGTGTAGTGAAAAAAGTCAACTCCTGACTTTTTAAAGTCAAATTCATGAAATTCATCTTACATATGTTCATTGGACAAGATTTGATCAAGAAATAATGGAGGAATCATAAAAAATCAAGAAATCACAAAATTGCCAAAAATAGAAACTTTAGGGTTTCCAAAAATGGCAAGTTTGGACCATTTTACACCACACTTTGAGGCTTTCTTTCTCCAAGATAAAAGCTCCAAATTTCAGGCCCAAGTTGAACTAATTAAAGTTCATGTTCTAAGCTTCAAATCCATATAAAGAACATCTCCATTGGATCAATATTGGGAGAGTTATGGTTGATCAAAGTTTGACAAAACTAGGTCAAAAACCAAGTCATGGCAAGGCAAGACTAGGCCCACGCGCCATAATTTTGACAAACACATGGTGTGCCAAATGTCCAGCCATTTTTCTCCATCAAGGAAGCTTAAAATGGAAAACTTTCTAACATTAAAGTTGTTCCTTTCCATGCCCTCTTCAATGTTCATGTTGGACATTTTTTAATTTGAGCAAGTTATGAGATAGTTATGAGGGGTCCAAAGTTGGTTGATTCACACTGAAAATTCCCCAAGTCACATGGCCATGCCCAACTTAATTTGCCACGCCATACACCAGTTTTGATTCCCAATGTTTTAAGTCTTTTTTGAGCATGTTGGAAGCTTTATTTCCAACCATGTTTCATACCAAACTTGTAGAATTACACCTCCTCAATCCAATGACCTCAAAAACTCATCAAATCATCCATTGAGTATGGAGAATTTCATCTGCAAACTACCCTATTCTTCAATGATGCATTGATATTTCTTTGTGCACGATTTGGTTCAGTCATCCAACAAACAACTCATGTACTTTATTTCCTCATTTGTACAAACATCCCCTTACATCATATGTTATACATGTTGTGCCATACACTAAAGAGGAAGAACATAAAACTTGCGCAACAAGTTTCTTCTGCAGCTGCTACATCAGTGCCATCACCACCACTCTTTTCTCTCAGCTCCACCATAACATCATAGACATTTCCACACCATAACCAAGCCCATTCACTCGCCCCTAACTAACTTGACTCAGTTAGTTAGGGTGCACTCACTTAACCTCACCTAGTCAACTCACTTAACCATGAGTTAACAGAATTAACCCAACCTATATATTTGAATTTCACTCACAATTCAAGAAAACTGGATTTTTTCACTCTCACTCAAAATCGTTCTCATTTTTCTCTCTGAAATTCCCTCTACTCTCTCACTCTGACTTCACACGATGTCATCATTTTCCTCAATCATCTCCATCATTTGTTGATTATTGAGCAAGAGCACTCAAGAACAAACTCATCTCTCCAAGATCAACATCATTGCAGTTGCTGTTTTCTTCTCATACTCAAGATCAACAACATTTATTTTGCTTAAAGTGGAAGTTCTACAAGCTCAGGATCTCACAAGTCCTCTGGTTTTCTCAACACTTTCAAGATTTGCAAGTTTCAGGTTCCACAATACTCACACTTTTCTTGCGTGATTTCCATTGCTCTTGGTATTTTTGTGTTGATTTGAGCTGAATAGAAGCACCTTGACATTTCTGGCTAGTTGATAGACCTCTTAGAGGTGTAGAGCAAAACCTAGGGCAAACTTCTTGTGCTTGATTCTCATTATGTGTTTGTGATATATGAAAACTGAACCTAGATTCATGATCCTTGTAACTTCCTCTTTCTAATGGTATATGGTTTGCATGTTTCTGGAATCATGTAGCATTTGCATTGGCCGAAGAGTGGCCGGAGAAGATGACCGGAGGTCCTTCTCCGGCCGGTGAGGTTTAATATTAGGGTTTTACAAGTTTAAATCATGGCCGTCTGGTCATTCCTATCGTGTGGTTTAAATTGTGCCAACACATTAATGAAGTGGTTGCGTGTGTGTGAGTGTATGATAACTAATATGTGCTTGCGTTCTCATCCATGAGATTGTTTGGTTTTTTTGATGATGGATTGTTTGATTGATCTTAGGGCTCACATCTTGCCAGCACATTAGTGAACGTATGGTCCCTCACATGCTATTTTGTTTAAATCAGATTGATTGCATGCGCGTGTGTACGTGGTAACTGTGGTGTACGTGCTATGTGTTGCGTTAGATCATGTTATTTGATTAATTGTGTGTCTATGATTGCATCTTCATGGTAACTGATTGCACACTGCATCACACGCGCATACATTTGTAATTGGATTCGGTCTGATTACTATTTATACCCCCATACTGAGCCCAATGCCTATTTTGAACGTGCATTTTACTTCTCTTGCACCCCCACTCCATTTTCTCTTGTTTTTTATTTTCTTTTCCATGTCTGTTTGATTTTTGTATTTTAAAAATAGTAAAACATTTCTAAAAATTCTAAATAAATTCATGTGTATTCTTTACACATTTAAATAATTTTATTTTATTTTTAATTCTGGTTTTGTTAATTTTTGCATTTAATTGCATAATTTTCGTCCAATTTTCTTTTTAGTTGATGTTCTTCATTGACACTCCAACTTGCATATTTTCTTTCTCCCATTTCACATCACATTTTTAACTCATTCTTTTTGAATTTTTTATATAACATATTAAAGCATCTAAATCCATTTTTATTTGATTTTTAAAGTCATTTTATCATGTGTGTAGGTGTTCATTTTTGTGTAATCTTGTGATGTGTTTCAATGTGAACTTGTGGAACTATTAGGTCATGCTTTCTCTTGATTTTTTATATGAGTTTTGGTGCATGTTTTTGCTTCTGACTTGGATTGTTTAGGACTTAATTTTACAATTTTATCATATACTTTGATAGTTGTTTAATGCCTTGCATTTGAAGTTACTTGTGTGCATTCTTTTATGCCCCATTCTCACATGTTTTGATGAGGCATTTATGCCACCACTTGATGTTTGGTTGTGCATCTATTATAGGTCATTTGTATAATGTTAGAGGTCATATTTGTTTCATTATAGGTCATTTAGATATGTGTTTGCATTTTGACTTGAGTTTATGCTTTCTAATTTGAAGTTTGATATGAATTCTTGCATCTTCTCCTCTTATGCTTTAATTGCTTTATGTGTGCATTTTATATGACATCTCCCTCATTCCATTTACATCTCATCAATGTTATGCCACTGCCCATGTGCATTTATCAATCATTTTACATGATATGCATCTATAATATGTCATTTTGTGCATATATTGAAACATGTTTCACTTCTACTTCATCTTATTCCTTCTACTTGTATTTTTTTATCCATGTTTTGTATGATGATTCATGTGCATATTAAGACATTTATGAATTGAATATGGTTCTGACTTTAACCTTTCATGAAGCATTAATGCATGATTACTTTGCATATTCACTTTTTATTCATCTATTTCTTCCATGATTCACTTCTTTGGTGTTTAGGACATTTAATTGTGCATAGTTAGTATGTGTTTGATACCTTAACATTAGAGAATACCGTTGGATGTAGGTTCTGACCTTAAGTGAGTTTCATCTCTTAGGATCCTATTTCATTGGTTCTTGATTGTTTTGATCATGGTTTGGTATTCTTTCTTCATTCCATTACTTGTAAATGTTTTGTGAACTAACACTTTTCATGTAGGTGCAAATGGTAAGTAAGTGTGTGGATATGCTTCCACATACACTTCTTTCTTTCATCCTCTCTTTTTTCTTTTAATAATTCAAATGGTGATTTTGATAAGCATGGACATGCTTTCTTTGAATAATTTCTTCTTCATCCCTCTTTAAGACCAACTTAACTTCCATCTTGGAAGTAAGTTGCTTCTTTTGTTCTTCTTCTCCTTTCTTTTAGGATTAGATTTCTTAAACCCCATTAACCATAGGATGACCATGTATGATAACATTAAGATTAAGTCTTAGTCTCCCTCATTAGATTTTCACCTTTGATCCTCCTTTGAGTCTCTTCTTCTCATCTCAAAACAAAAAGTAAAAAATACTTAATAAAGGCATAACAAATATTGTATTCGAGCCTTTCATGTAAGAACGAGATAGTGAGGGGTCTTCTCTCACTTTCTTGGAATGTTTAGCGTACGTCCCGTCTTGGGTCGATATGCGAGGCATTCGATCCTATATGAAGGACTTAAATACAATATGTGTTACAAAACACAAAAACAACTTTAAAAACGCTTCTTTCTAAAAAGGACAAATAAACAAACAATAACGTCTTTCCTGCGGGAATTCTTTTCTCATCTCACTCATTCTCAACGTACGAACGTGCTTCTCCTCGTTCTCTTGCAAGACGGTAACGCCTAAGTCTCCATACAGTGAGCTGCAACACCTGAGCTAGAACATTAGTCGTTCCCTAAAGAAAAACACAAACAACTTTTCCCTTAGTGAGGGGAACTACGTCGCTCTGATTCTCATGTTCCCGATGAGATACGTAGGCAGTGGGGTAGGGCCCATTCGAGCACTTCTTTTATTTTCCCTAAATTTGCTTCTTGTTCTCTCTCCTTTCTTTTCTATCCTTTCTTTTACCTTTCTTTCCAGTAGCAGCGGAGCTCCAGTTTCCTACACCCTTTGATTGAAGCAGCAAGCGTGGATCCCATCGGGTACGATGGACGCGTGGGGGTGCTAATACCTTCCTCACGCGTAACCGACTCCCGAACCCAGTTCTCTTGGTCGCAAGACCATGCTCTTCCCTTCCCTTCCGGTTTACGCAGTGTTTCCTTTCCCTCTCTTAGGATAAATACACATTGCTGGCGACTCTGTTTCGGTGTCACTTTCGCGTTTGTACTTGGATGAAAATCTCGGGAGCGACAGTTGGCGACTCTGCTGGGGACCGAACCTAGAATCTCTGGTTCCCTAAGCGAGTCAATCCTTGCGCTTGTCTATTTTTCTTTCATTGGGTGTTTACGTTTGCTGTATTTACTGTTGTACTGTATTGATATTTACTGTTACTGCTTTACTGTATATTACTGTATTTTCCGCATTTTAGCATTTTCATTTCATATGCTATATTATACTATACTGGACTGTGCTGTGCTGGTTTTCTATTTGGCGGGATGGGTATTCTGAGAGATAAGCCCATTACACAGGCTTGAGGGCATACATAGGAGTAGAGTGGACGGTAGTGTGGCCTACGTAGCATCTTGTTATCTATGGTTTATACGAAATCCACAACCAGACGAGGTTTTCTTGGGAGATGTTCAGATTTGCGTGTCTTGTGCATTTCGGGATGTTAACCTAGGAAGCTGTCAACTCTGGTGACCGATCATTGAGGACCTTAGTGGAAACATCCCTCTTTAGTGGTGACAGTGGCAGCCCACATTCTGTGGAAAACCCATTCGTACCCGAGGGCCCACTTTGGAACTTGCATAGGATGGCCTTTATTTTTGGGGAATCAGTGGACGTTCTTTTTGTTTGGCAATAGCATTGTATCCTACGGGCTGAATGTGTTATTGCTTCTCAAAGTAGAGAATCCGAAACTGAGGAACCGTTATTCTAGTACCCACATGTAAGGATGGGCGGATGTTTACAGGTTTGCAGGTGACCATGCCTCTTACATACCCTGGTATTCTGATATTTTCACAGGCAGATGATGTTACAGTCAGTGGGTTTCTATCTACAGTTTTATTCTCAAGCTTGTACAGACACTGTGCACACAGTCCAGCACAGACACAGAGCACTGATACCATGCCTTTTGCATTGCATTATCATATCATAACATTCATGTTTGTCATTCCCAGGTGCTTATTTTACCTCTGATTCCAGTCAATGGGTTCGACGGAGACTAATGCTAGGAGGAAGAATAATGTTGCTTACAAATTTCCAGAGCCAACATTGGATCTACTTCACAAAATGGTAGCCATGGCTGACCCGGGTGTTCTCATCACTTTCCAGAAGAAATATGGGAGATTGGAGAAAATGGTCTGTAACATTACAAAGTACGAGCATGATGCCCTCCACACTCTACTACAGTTCTATGAGCCTTCGCTAAGATGCTTTGCCTTTCTGGGGTATATCTTGATGCCTACACTGGAGGAGCTTTCATTCATCTTGGGTATTTCAGTCAAATCAAATGTGTCATTCTTTTATGGAGATCACCCTAGCATAGAAGAAATTGTGATGGCTCTACAGGTGGAACAGCCAGTGCTGAAGAGAAATGTTGCTAGTAAAAGTGGAGTCAAAGGTTTTCACTTGGAATTTCTTGCAGATCAAGCTCAGGAATGTGCCAACGCTAAGAATTGGACGGTCTATAGCTCTATCCTGGCCTTGTGTATATATGGCATTGTTCTATTTCCTAACCAACATCACTTTGTGGATATGCACGTTGTGAGGGTTTTTATCCGGAAAAATCCAGTTCCCACTTTGTTGGGTGATTTCTACCACTCGGTGCATTTCAAAAATGAGAAAAGAAGAGGAGGTCTTGTCAACTGCTGTACTCCGCTTTTGTCTGATTGGTTTCTGAAACATTTGCCTCAATCTGGTGCGTTTGTGGACACTAGGGATTCTCTAAAGTGGTCTAAACGAATAATGGGGTTGACTGCTAGCAACATTGTTTGGTTTGACTGTCAGTTGCAAGGAATAAAGATTATTACCAGCTGCGGAAACTTCCCGAATGTGCCTCTGATAGGCAGGAAAGGGGGAATTAACTACAACCCAATCCTGGCTATCAGACAATTTGAGTATGCCTCAAGGAACCCTCCTGAAGACCAACATATAGAAGAGTTTTTGTTCTTCAATGGGGATGAAGATACAAAAGTGTTAAGAAGGGTTGTGCATGCTTGGGGGCACATCCACAAGACTGGGAAGACTGTCTTTGGAAAAGGTGATTGTAGAGCCTATCCACAGTATACTGAATGGATTCAGGGAAAGGTTGAAGTTCTTTTACCATTTTCAAGATAGCCACCTCTATATCCAGCAATTCTGGAACAACCTACCACCGTTCCCATGGAGGAGTTTGACAAACTGCAAGCTACAATGAATGAGCTTCGGGTGGAGAATTCTGATTTGAGTAGTCTTCTTCAGAATGCTCTACATGCCAACAAAGAGCTGGAGCGGAGAGCCCAAGATGCGGAACAAATGTTAGCAGCAAAAGAAAAGGACTTTGCTGAAAGAGCCCAACATTTCCAAAAGGTTAGTAAAGGTGTTGATGTTGCTACTCAAGCTCACAAGAAGACCAAACAGGCCTTAGCGTAAAACAAAGAGAAGTTAGCCAAGTTTCAGCAAGCCTGGGGTGAGGTCAGGCTTGAGAATGCAGAGTTATAGGAACAATTAAAGACCAAAGACGACGAGCTTCTTAGAGCGCATGAACAACAGAGAAAGCATCGGGAAAACTTTGGAAAAAGCCAAGAGCAGCTAAGGAATGTTAATGATGAACTGAAAATGTCCAAGAAAAATCTTGAAGATGCCATGATAGAGATGGGAAGACTCAAGATACAAGCTGGGGTGAAAAGGTTTAAGGAAGTCAGTACTGATGAAGCTCTCCTGATGCACACAGATTCATTAACCGAAGCTCTGAATAGGAGAGACATTCTGATCAAAGAGTTGATTGAAAAGCCGGGCCATCAGCGCACTAGAATCCTTTTTGAAGAAATCAAGCATTCTAGTGAGAAATTGAAAGATTTGGAGTTAGATGTTTGATCTTAATTTCCCATCCTTTTAATGTAGTTTTGTTGATGTATTGTTGGCTACCATCAGGCTTGTTGATGGAGTCATCTTCTTGATGTATTTCCCATTTATAAACTCATTGTAAAATGCTTCGGCACTTATTAGCTTTCTGTTCAATGAATGGCTTATTCAAAAGGGTTTCTTCGGCATCACGTTATTCACCAGCACATTATCACAGCACAGTTCTTCGCAATATTTTCTCTCAATATTATGTGACTATCATTGAGATTCTTATGATTAAGACTGGAATCAGGGTGTAAAACGCCCTGGGGGTGATAAACATGGCATTTGCATTGTATTGCATATCATTTTGCATGTTGTTTTTTGCTTCGCAGGTACTCGTTGCGGGATCTCTAACCTTTATTTGGTTTTAGGCATTATAGCTGAGAATCACGTCCACCGATACTCAACTCGAAGAAATCAAGCAAGGATAATGGATCAAATGCAGAATGATTTGGCTGAAATGAGGGCACGCATGGACCAGTTCATGACCCTCATGACTGGCATGGCACAGACTCAAGAGAGATTGAGACTTCTGGTCGAGCGTCCAGAGACTACGCCAGGAGGTAATCAGGTTGACAATTCACAGACTCATGACACTCCTCCTCCTGTTGGCAATCCTCCTCTTGTTGGTAATCTGGGTAATGGAAATGTCAGAAATGCTGGTGTTGTTCAGGAAGATCAGTTTACCCTGCTAGATGCTGATATGGGTAATCCTAATGATACAAGGTACGATGAGTTGGCTGAGAAAATACGGGCAATGGAGTGCAAGAATTCTATGGGCATTGATGTTACCAATTCGGGTCTAGTACCAGGGGTCAGAATTCCTCCAAAATTCAAGCCGCCCACTTTTGACAAATATCATGGCAATACATGTCCTCAGACACATATTCAGGCTTATTTTGGGAGGATCTCAGCTCACACTAATGACGAGAAGTTATGGATGCATTACTTTCAGGACAGTTTGGCTGGAGCTTCTTTGACCTGGTATATGAAATTGAACAGAGCTGCTGTGAGAAGTTGGAAAGATCCGGCAGAAGCATTCCTAAAGCAATATCAGTACAATATCGACATGGCACCCAACCGCACTCAGCTGCAAGGGTTGTCATAGAATGCTAAGGAAAATTTCAAAGAATACGCTCAAAGGTGGAAAGAAATGGCCGCCCAGGTTCAACCCCCTTTACTGGAAAGAGAAATGGCAGATATGTTTATGGGCACCCTGCAAGGGGCATTCCTTGATAGATTGGATGCCTGTCCATCAACAGGATTTTCTGACATTGTGATTGCGGGTGAAAAGATTGAGAGCCTGTTGAAACTCGGGAAGATTCAAGACGTAAGTGGAGCTGGTTCCTCTGGAACGAAGAAACCTTTTGCTAATGGTCAGAAAAGGAGAGAAAGTGATACAAACACTGTGTATAGAGGACGGGGAAGAGGACGTTCTCAGGCTTATCATCAAGTAGGTGCAGTGACGATCCCAGCACCGGCCGTTCAGCAACCACAACAGCAGGTTCAGCAACAGCAGCAACCTCCTTTCTAGCAAAGGTCTAGGCAGAGGGACCGCAAAATTGACCCTCTCCCTATGACCTATTCAGCACTGTTACCTCAGTTACTCAAATTAAAGTTGGTTGAGCTTCATACTATGAAACCTCCTGCTGCTGGTAACTTGCCACCTAATGTTGATGTTAACGCTCGCTGCGATTTCCATTCAGGTGCTCCGGGGCACACTACTGAAAAGTGTTGGGCATTTCAAAATAAGGTGCAAGATTTGATAGATGCTAAAGCAATCAATTTTTCTCTACCTCCTAATGTTCTCCAGAACCCCATGCCTAATCATGATGTGGCAGATGTGCATGCTATTGAGGACGGAAAGAGGTTGAACTTGGTAGCAGATATCAATCAGGTGAAGACTTCCTTGTTGGTTGTAAAAGATCGTCTGTTGAAGGGACAGGTGTTCCCAGGTTGTGACCAAGATTGTTCTGAGTGTATGAGTCAAGAGAATGGTTGTGATAAGTTAAAAGTTGGTTTGCAGAATCTGATCAATGAAGGTCGTCTACAGTTTGACCGGGTTGTGAAAGACATTGATGAGGTGTCAACTGTGATAATTTATTATACTCCTGCTGACATTCAGGTACCTGCAAGGGCATCTCCTATAGCAAGTGTTGTGCCGGAAAGACCCAGTCCTGTTACCATCACGGTGCCAGGACCTGTTCCGTTTACCTCTAATAAAGCAATCCCATGGCATTATGGGGCAGATGTGTACTATGAAGGGAAAAAGCAGGAAGTCGAGACATCAACCAGTTCAAATATTGATAACATGGGTGGTGTAGGAGGCTTTACAAGGAGTGGAAGGTTGTTTTCTCCCCAAACCCTTCGAAGTGATAAAGAAGTTGAGGCTGCGGCAAAAGCTAAAGGAAAACAGGTGGTTTAGAGTGTGCCCGTACCTGAAACAGATACCAAGATTACCTTTGACAACGAGGTAGAAGAGTTCATGAGAATAATAAAGAAAAGTGATTACAAGATCGTCGATCAGTTGAATCAGACCCCCTCAAAGATCTCAATTTTGTCATTGTTAATGTGTTCTGATGCACACCGAGAGGCGTTACGGAAGGTGTTAAAGAGAGCCTATGTTCCACAAGAAATTACCGTCAATCAGCTAGAGGGTGTGATTTCTAATGTCAACGTCAGCCATGGATTGGGTTTCACGAGCAGAGATTTGACTTCTGGAGAAAGAAACCACAACAAAGCTTTGCATATTACAATGGAGTGCAGGGGTGCAGTGTTGTCTCACGTGTTGCTAGACACTGGTTCCTCGCTCAATGTCTTACCTAAGAAGATGTTGATGAGGCTAGAAGTTGATGGATTGATTTTAAGGCCAAGTGATTTGGTTGTCAGAGCATTTGACGGGACGAAAAGATCTGTGTTTGGTGAAATGGAATTACCTGTGCAAATTGGACTGCAAGTGTTCAAGTCGACATTCCACGTGATGGATATACAGCCTGCTTATAGCTGCTTATTAGGTCGCCCATGGATTCATGCGGTCGGGGCTGTCACATCCACACTACACCAGAAGCTGAAATACGAGTTTGAAGGACAAGTTGTGACAGTGTGTGGTGAAGAGGACATTTTTGTCAGTCATTTGTCCACGTTCAAGTATGTTGAGATGGATGGGGAAATCCACGAAATGCTTTGCCAGTCGTTCGAGGCGGTGAATATTGATAACGTGCCTGAATCTTCCCTTGCACCAGATAGAGCTGGCACATCCATTTCATCCTATAAGCAAGTTGTCGAGGTTGTTAGAGCAGGTAATGCCCAAGGTTGGGGCAAGCTGATAGAGACACCAATGAAGGAGGACAAGTTTGGTATTGGCTATCAACCCTCTATGACTTCTGTTACAGAGAACAGTGGACCCATCACTTTCAGCAGTGGGGGAATCATATATACAGATCAATCTTGTGCGGCTACAGAGGATGGCATTGACAGTGACTGTGACTTGGACAATTGGGTGCGCCCACGTGCTCCGGGACAACAATTGCAGAACTGGTCCGTTGAAGAAGTCGTTCAAGTTACTCTTCAAACAGAGTAATTTTCTTTGTTTTTATAACCATAATGCCTGTTAAAATCTTGCGCTCTGCCCAAGGCGTATAGATTCATTTGTAGGGCCACCCATTTTCATTTGCAATTTTAATCATCAATAAAGGACGTTTTGCACTTAAATTTTGTTCCCTGTCTTTCATTTTATTTTTGCACAAAGAATTAAAAATGGAAATGTTTCATTTTTTTTGTTTTAAAATAAATTCTAAAATAAAGCATGAACCCGTTCGTGCAGACTTGATCCTCCGGATTTCATTGATAACAGTTCTGCTATGGCTATGTATGACTTTGACAAATCGATTTATCAAGCCGAAGAAGGGGATGAGAAGGGCTGTGAACTCCCTGAGGAACTGGCCAGATTGTTAAAACAAGAGGAAAGGACCATTCAGCCTCACCATGAGACCATAGAGATCATCAATATTGGCACGGAGGATGTTAAGAAAGAGATCAAAATTGGCGCCAGCCTGCAAACAGATGTGAAGAAAGCTTTGACTGAAATGTTGTGTGAATATGTTGATATCTTCGCCTGGTCGTATCAGGACATGCCGGGGTTGGATACCGATATTGTTGTGCACAGGCTGCCATTGAGAGAAGAATGCCCGCCAGTCAAGCAGAAACTTTGTCGGACTCATCCCGATATGGCCATAAAAATCAAAGAAGAAGTTCAGAAGCAGTGGGATGCAGGGTTTCTTGCTGTGACTAACTATCCTCCCTGGGTGGCCAACATCGTGCTGGTACCGAAGAAAGACGGAAAGGTTAGAATGTGTGCGGATTATCGAGATCTTAACAATGCTACTCTGAAAGATGATTTTCCACTACCTCACATCGACATGCTGGTTGATAATACAGCTCAGTTCTCAGTGTTCTCGTTTATGGACGGTTTCTCCGGGTATAACCAAATTAAGATGGCACCTGACAATATGGAGAAGACCACGTTCATTACTCCATGGGGTACATACTGTTATAAGGTGATGCCTTTTGGGTTGAAAAACGCAGGGGCAACGTACCAGCGGGTAATGGTAACTTTATTTCACGACTTGACTCACAAAGAGATTGAATGTTATGTGGATGACATGATTGCCAAGTCGAGAACAGAAGAAGAACATCTGATTAACTTGAGAAAGTTGTTTGAAAGATTGAGAAAGTTCCGCTTGAGACTGAATCCGAACAAGTGCACTTTCGGGGTGCATTCTGGAAAGCTGTTGGGTTTCATTATGAGTGAAAAAGGGATTGAGGTTGATCCTACCAAAGTGAAAGTAATACAAGATATGCCTGAACCGAGAACAGAAAAAGAAGTTCGTGGTTTTCTGGGTAGATTGAACTACATTGCAAGGTTCATATCTCACCTAACAGCCACGTGCGAACCAATATTCAAACTGCTAAGAAAAGATCAAATGGTCAGGTGGAATGACGATTGCCAATTGGCGTTCGATAAAATAAAAGAATACTTGCAGGAACCTCCAATCCTCATGCCTCCAGTTTTAGGAAGGCCTTTGATAATGTATTTGACAGTGCTTGAAGGTTCTATGGGTTGTGTTCTCGGTCAACACGACGAGACAGGTATGAAGGAGCATGCTATCTACTACCTGAGCAAAAAGTTCAATAACTGCGAGTCCCGGTACTCGATGCTTGAGAAGACATGTTGTGCACTTTCATGGGCTGCTAAGCGATTGAGGCAGTATATGATCAGGCACACGACTCTGTTGATTTCAAAAATGGATTCTATCAAATACATTTTCGAGAAACCAGCACTAACAGGCAGAGTTGCACAGTGGCAAATGGTTTTGATAGAATATGATATCCAGTATACTTCTCAAAAGGCCATCAAAGGAAGTATCTTGTCAGACTATCTTGCGCAACAGCCGATTGATGATTACCAACCCATGAAATTTGATTTCCCTGATGAGGACATCATGTTTCTCAAAGCTAAAGATTGCGAGGAACCACTCCCGGAGGAGGGGCCAGACCCTGAATCCAAATGGAGTTTGATGTTTGATGGGGTTGTCAACATGAATGGGTGCGGAGTTGGAGCAGTCCTTATCACGCCAGAAGGTGTTCATATGCCTTTCACTGCCCGAATAACTTTCGGGTGCACCAACAATGAAGCAGAATATGAAGCTTGTATAATGGGATTGAGGAGGCAATTAATTTACGAATTAAGACCCTTGATATCTTCGGTGATTCAGCTTTGGTAATCAATCAAGTGAAAGGGAGTTGGTACACGCACTAAGCAAATCTGGTTCTGTATAGAGATTATACAAGGAGATTGTTGACCTTTTTCACAACAGTGAAGCTGTACCATATTCCTCGAGATGAGAATAAGTTTGTTGATGCCTTGGCCACATTGTCTTCTATGATTAAAGTGCAAAGGTGGAATCATGTACACAAGATTGAAGTGTCTCGTCTTGATAGACCTGCATTTGTGTTTGCTGTTGATGCAACGTCTGATGACAAGCCATGGTTTCATGATATCAAGTGTTTCTTAAAAAGTCAAGAGTACCCGCCAGGGGCATCTACTGAAGATAAGAAAATGTTGAGAAGGTTGTCTGGTAGCTTCTTCTTGAATCAGGACGACGTGCTGTACAAACAGAATTTTGACATGGTTCTGCTCAGATGCGTGGATAGACACGAAGCAGACTTGTTAATGCAGGAAGTGCATGAAGGCTCTTTCGGTACCCATGCCGGAGGACATGCAATGGCAAAGAAACTATTGAGGTCGGGGTATTATTGGTTAACAATGGAGACAGATTATTGCAAGTATGCCCGCAAATGTCACAAGTGCCAAATTTATGCAGACAAAGTGCATGTGCCTCCAAATCTGTTGAGTGTCATGTCCTCGCCTTGGCCCTTTGCAATGTGGGGCATTGATATGATCGAGAAAATTGAGCCTACTGCTTCAAACGGCCATCGCTTCATTTTGGTCGCCATTGATTATTTCACTAAATGGGTTGAAGCAGCATCTTATGCCAACGTCACTAAACAAGTGGTAGCTCGTTTCTTGAAATGGGATATCATTTGTCGCTATGGAGTGCCCGAAAGAATCATTACTGATAATGGTTCTAATCTGAATAACAAAATGATGACTAAGCTGTGCCGGGACTTCAAAATTGAACATCACAATTCTTCTCCGTATCGCCCGAAGATGAATGGCGCTGTGGGAGCGGCCAACAAGAATATTAAGAAGATTGTGCAGAAATGGTTGTCACATATAAAGATTGGCATGAGATGCTACCGTTCGCCTTGCATGGGTACCTAACGTCAGTACGCACATCCACTGGGGCAACACCATTCTCACTTGTATACGGTATGGAGACAGTATTACCGGTCAAAGTTGAGATTTCATCCCTTAGAGTCATGATGGATGTCAAGCTAGACGAAGCTGAGTGGGTTCGCACCAGATTTAATCAGTTGAGCCTTATTGAAGAGAAACGACTGGCAGCAGTATGTCATGGGCAGTTATACCAACGGAGGATGAAGCAGGCATTCGATCAAAAGGTGCGTCCTCGGGTTTACAAAGTTGGAGATGTGGTACTCAAAAGGATCCTTCCTCCTAGTACAGATCACAGGGGCAAATGGACTCCCAACTATGAAGTTTCATTCGTGGTTAAGAAGGTCTTCTCGGGCGGAGCCTTATTACTTACAACCATGGATGGCAAAGATTTTTCATCCCCTGTCAACTCAGACGTAGTCAAAAAATACTTCGCATGAATAGACCCGCTGGACAAAAAAAGAAAAGTCCAGGCAAAAAAGGGCATCCCGGCGAACCACAAAAAACAAAATAAAAAGGTTCAGGCAAAAAAGGGTATCCCGGTGGATTGAAAACCTGAAAGGGCGGTCCACGCAAAAGAGGGATTTAAGCGAACGATTACGGTCTAAGTTATCTGTACTCCATCACCGTTTCAACGACTGACATTCCAAAGGGTAGGAATCGGTCTAATCATTCCTCAGAAGGCAAGGTCGGGGAGTTTTGAAGACATACTGGCCATAGCAAAATTGAAACTCAGTGGAATGTCGTTTTCACATTGCCATTAGGATAGTTTCTTTTCTCAATTTTCAGCAATCACCTTTTTCCAGGGATTGTTTCCTGATGTAATTGCCTATTCTGGGCATTTTCGTCAATAAATTGAATTTCAGTCAATAGCTTCTTATTTTGTTTTACTGCTTTGTTTGCAAAAACGTCCGAATTTTTGATAAAACATTGCATTTGAAAACATGGTGGCTTTACAATAACATGCGCAGAAAAACATTTAAAATTACTTTGAATGTTGAATAATCCTGGATGGTGGATTCAAACCACGCAACATTCTGGGGCATGTGTGTGTATTCTGTTGTTGCAGGTAAACAGGTCCAAATGATTTAAAGCACAAGTGTCATTCATCTTAGACGAATAACCACTTATTCCCATGCAGAAGACCGGGGCAATCATGTTTAGGGAAGGGTTCACTTGTCACCTTTTTGTCACAACGTTTACTGATTGAGTCCATCATTCGGTTGGCGGTCGGTCACGACGATTCGATATCGGTGAATTGAGTTCAACTGGGTATCGTTGTATATTATTAAGTTGATTCTCTCATTCAGTCCTTCCAACAGCTACAAGCTTTTCTGTGTCGATAACGGTTGCAGAATCTCCAGTAGAGTTGCCTCGCAGACTTTGCAACTAGTGTTCAAGACTCAGTAAATGTCCAAGAGTTGGAAGATGACGAATTCTCTGTAAAATCCTCTTGGGACGATTTCTTCAGATCACTCTTGTATCATGGAGCAAAAAGCAAGGTGTTGACCTTCCTAAGCATGGGGAATCTTGAATTTCCCCGGCAGGAGATGTCCCAGATCTATTATCCCCAGTAGAGTTTGAAGATGCTTGGTCTTCTGTAAAATTCTCTTAAGAGACATTCCCCAGCACGAGACGCTTTGAAGAGGTTCTCCCTAACAGAGCTTGTTGTAAACTCATTATCCCCAGTAGAGTCGTCAAACGGAAAGTTCGCCTAACGTGGGGCATTGTGCACTTATCCTAAGCTCGACAGTTTTGTTGCTCAGTATACTACCGTGGAGTTGTTTTGTGTTTCCCCAGCAGCTCTCTAGGGACTCTTTCTCAGCATGTTGCAACAGATTGTCTTTCAACTAGGATTTGCGTATTCCTGACGGAGTGGCCCTGATCCCCGCCAAGATCGTATCTCTGGCAATGGTATCCCCACAGAGTTCATCATCGAATATTGTCAACAATACTCCTCAGCTGAGTTGTTGTTCTCCCCGCAAAGGTTTATAAGATCAACATAATCTCTTCCTCAGCTAAGTGTTAGTACATTCTTTCCCCAGCCGAGTTAGAAGGTTGATGATCCCCGCAAAGCATCTCGAGTTTGGTAGAGCTCCAAGCAGAGTTTTAATGACTTGTTTCCTCAGCAGAACGTCATTCAGAAAATTCTCATCCCCAGTGGAGTTGTTGTGACCATAATTCATCCCCGAGAAGATAAAGTAATTTTTGGCAGAATCATCACTCCCCTCATATCTCAAAGTCCAATTTATTTTTGGCAAACATGACGATTCAAAGCAGACAGATTGTTCATTCATTCTCCAGCAGAGATATTATCCTTTCAGGAGTCTCTGAGATCAAATCATTAATCATTGTTCCTCAGCAGAGTCAGCAGAGATGTCTGATACGTATGCAGAGCGTAATCCAATGTTGAATGTTTTTGCAAAAGTCCAACAGCAGTTTGGCAAAAGTCCGTCTTAGGGTGGCAAATCAGCAAAGTCCAACAGCAGATTGGCAAAAGTCCATCTTAGGGCAAATCAGCAAAGTCCAACAGCAGATTGGCAAAAGTCCATCTTAGGGTGGCAAATCATTAAAGTCCACCAGCAGCGTGGCAAGCCAGTAGTCTTCTGGCGTCGTTCCAAAAGACATTATTAAAGTCCACCAGCGGCGTGGCAAGCCAGTAGTCATCTGGCGTCGTTCCAAAAGACATTATTAAAGTCCACCAGCGGCATGGCAAGCCAGTAGTCGTCTGGCGTCGTTCCAAAAGACATTATTAAAGTCCACCAGCGGCGTGGCAAGCCAGTAGTCGTCTGGCGTCGTTCCAAAAGACGTTGTTAAAGTCCACCAGCAGCGTGGCAAGCCAGTAGTCATCTGGCGTCGTTCAAAAGACAGTTTTCCAATGCTATCCTTCCCATTAGAGTTTTTATACAAGCAGAGTTCATTTGGTTGGGTTTATATCCCTTTTCTTCTTCTCCACAGAGTGCAAATTTTATGGTTATTTTTGGTATTCAATCCCTCCATACCTTGAAAGTCTGACAGCAATCGCTATCATCCATTCAGGTCTAAAGTGATTGAATAGGGGCAGCTGTAATACCCCAAAATTTGCCCTCTCATTTTCATATCATTTATCATGTGCTTTCATTTCATTGCATTGCATTCAAGCATAGAAAAATAAAACATAAAGCATTGCATTGCATCTTGCATAAGGATATGGGATCAGGTGATCCTCAAAGGTGTTGATCATCCAAAGCAAGAGAACAAGAGCCAAGGGTCTTCAAACAATCCTCAAGGGTCTCTTATGTCATATATCATCTCAATTGATCCCACAAGGCATTGGAAGAGGGGAATTCATCAAGAAGATTGGACAGTGCATCATCTCTTACACCAAGCAGTCTAAAATGGGGAACTGACCCTCAAATGGGCAAGCTCTTTGAGTTTTTATCACCTCCAAATGTCATATCTCATCTTTGTTAGATAGGATATGCATCATATTCAAAGGAATTTGGATTTGGAGGATGTGATATTTCCTCCTAACCAGAGGGTGCCAAAATTAGGGTTTGACATAAAATCAGTTTATTTCTGTTTTTTTTTTTTACAAAACTTAATCTCATGGTATTCCTTATGTCCTTAAGTGTATAGGGATGGAAAATTGCTCATCAATTGGTTTCAGAAGGGTCTCAATTGATCAGTTGCTTGATAATCAAGAAATTGGGGAAAAAGTCAACTGTGCAGTGAAAAAAGTCAACTCCTGACTTTTCAAGGTCAAATTCATGAAATTCATGTTACATATGTTCATTGGACAAGATTTGATCAAGAAATGATGGAGGAATCATGAAAAATCAAGAAATCACAAAATTGCCAAAAATAGAAACTTTAGGGTTTCCAAAAATGGCAAGTTTGGACCATTTTACACCACACTTTGAGGCTTTCGTTCTCCAAGATCAAAGCTCCAAACTTTAGGCCCAAGTTGAGCCAATTAAATTTCATGTTCTAAGCTTCAAATCCATATAAAGAACATCTCCATTGGATCAATATTGAGAGAGTTATGGTTGATCAAAGTTTGACAAAAGTAGGTCAAAAACCAAGTCATGGCAAGGCAAGACTAGGCCCACGCGCCATAATTTTGACAAACACATGGTGTGCCAAATGTCCAGCCATTTTTCTCCATCAAGGAAGCTTCAAATGTAAAACTTTCTAACATCAAAGTTGTTCCTTTCCATGCCCTCTTCAATGTTCATGTTGGACATTTTTTAATTTGAGCAAGTTATGAGATAGTTATGAGGGGTCCAAAGTTAGTTGCTTCACACTGAAAATTCCCCAAGTCACATGGCCATGCCCAACTTAATTTGCCACGCCATACACCAGTTTTGATTCCCAATGTTTCAAGTCCTTTTTTAGCATGTTGGAAGCTTTATTTCCAACCATGTTTCATACCAAACTTGTAGAATTACACCTCCTCAATCCAATGACCTCAAAAACTCATCAAATCATCCATTGAGTATGGAGAATTTCATATGCAAACTACCCTATTCTTCAATGATGCATTGACATTTCTTTGTGCACGATTTGGCTCAGTCATCCAACAAACAACTCATGTACTTTGTTTCCTCATTTGTACAAACATCCCCTTACATCACATGCTATACATGCTGTACCATACACTAAAGAGGAAGAACATAAAACTTGCGCAGCAAGTTTCTTCTGCAGCTGCTACATCAGTGCCATCACCACCACTCTTTTCTCTCAGCTCCACCATAACATCATAGACATTTCCACACCATAACCAAGCTCATTCACTCGCCCCTAACTAACTTGACTCAGTTAGTTAGGGTGCACTCACTTAACCTCACCTAGTCAACTCACTTAACCATGAGTTAACAGAATTAACCCAACCTATATATTTGAATTTCACTCACAATTCAAGAAAACTGGATTTTTTCACTCTCACTCAAAATCGTTCTCATTTTTCTCTCTGAAATTCCCTCTACTCTCTCACTCTGACTTCACACGATGTCATCATTTTCCTCAATCATCTCCATCATTTGTTGATTATTGAGCAAGAACACTCAAGAACAAACTCATCTCTCCAAGATCAACATCATTGCAGTTGCTGTTTTCTTCTCATACTCAAGATTAACAGCATTTATTTTGCTTAAAGTGGAAGTTCTACAAGCTCAGGATCTCACAAGTCCTCTAGTTTTCTCAACACTTTCAAGATTTGCAAGTTTCAGGTTCCAAAATACTCACACTTTTCTTGCGCGATTTCCATTGCTTTTGGTATTTTTGTGTTAATTTGAGCTTAATAGAAGCACCTTGACATTTCTGGCTAGTTGATAGACCTCTTAGAGGTGTAGAGAAAAACCTAGGGCAAACTTCTTGTGCTCGATTCTCATTATGTGTGTGTAATATGTGAAAACTGAACCTAGATTCATGATCCTTGTAACTTCCTCTTTCTAATGGTATATGGTTTGCATGTTTCTGGAATCATGTAGCATTTGCATTGGTCGGAGAAGATGACCGGAGGTCCTTCTCCAGCCGGTGAGGTTTAATATTAGGGTTTCACAAGTTTAAATCATTGTCGTCTGATCATTCCTATCGTGTGGTTTAAATTGTGCCAACACATTAATGAAGTGGTTACGTGTGTGTGAGTGTATGATAACTAATATGTGCTTGCGTTCTCATCCATGAGATTGTTTGGTTTTTTTTATGATTGATTGTTTGATTGATCTTAGGGCTCACATCTTGCCAGCACATTAGTGAACGTATGGTCCCTCACGTGCTATTTTGTTTAAATCAGATTAATTGCATGTGCGTGTGTACGTGGTAACTGTGGTGTACGTGCTATGTGTTGCGTTAGATCATGTTATTTGATTAATTGTGTGGCTATGATTGCATCTTCATGGTAACTGATTGCACACTGCATCACACGTGCACACATTTGTAATTGGATTGGGTCTGATTACTATTTGTACCCCCATACTGAGCCCAATGCCTATTTTGAACGTGCATTTTACTTCTCTTGCACCCCCACTCCATTTTCTCTTGTTTTTTATTTTCTTTTCCATGTCTGTTTGATTTTTGTATTTTAAAAATAGTAAAACATTTCTAAAAATTCTAAATAAATTCATGTGTATTCTTGACACATTTAAATAATTTTATTTTATTTTTAATTCTGGTTTTGTTAATTTTTGCACTTAATTGCATAATTTTCGTCCAATTTTCTTTTTAGTTGATGTTCTTCATTGACATTCCAACTTGCATATTTTGTTTCTCCCATTTCACATCACATTTTTAACTCATTCTTTTTTAATTATTTATATAACACATTAAAGCATCTAAATCCATTTTTATTTGATTTTTAAAGTCATTTTATCATGTGTGTAGGTGTTCATTTTTGTGTAATCTTGTGATGTGTTTCAATGTGAATTTGTGGAACTATTAGGTCATGCTTTCTCTTGATTTTTTATATAAGTTTTGGTCCATGTTTTTGCTTCTGACTTGGATTGTTTAGGACTTAATTTTACAATTTTCTCATATACTTTGATATTTGTTTAATGCCTTGCATTTGAAGTTACTTGTGTGCATTCTTTTATGCCCCATTCTCACATGTTTTGATGAGGCATTTATGCCACCACTTGATGTTTGGTTGTGCATCTATTATAGGTCATTTGTATGATGTTAGAGGTCATATTTGTTTCATTATAGGTCATTTAGATATGTGTTTGCATTTTGACTTGAGTTTATGCTTTCTAATTTGAAGTTTGATATGAATTCTTGCATCTTCTCCTCTTATGCTTTAATTGCTTTATGTGTGCATTTTATATGACATCTCCCTCATTCCATTTACATCTCATCAATGTTATGCCACTGCCCATGTACATTTATCAATCATTTTACATGATATGCATCTATAATATGTCATTTTGTGCATATATTGAAACATGTTTCACTTCTACTTCATCTTATTCCTTCTACTTGTATTTTTTTATCCATGTTTTGTATGATGATTCATGTGCATCTTAAGACATTTATGAATTGAATATGGTTCTGACTTTAACCTTTCATGAAGCATTAATGCATGATTACTCTGCATATTCACTTTTTAGTCATCTATTTCTTCCATGATTCACTTCTTTGGTGTTTAGGACATTTAATTGTGCATAGTTAGTATGTGTTTGATACCTTAACATTAGAGAATACCTTTGGATGTAGGTTCTGACCTTAAGTGAGTTTCATCTCTTAGGATCCTATTTCATTGGTTCTTGATTGTTTTGATCATGGTTTGGTATTATTTCTTCATTCCATTACTTGTAAATGTTTTGTGAACTAACACTTTTCATGTAGGTGCAAATGGTAAGTAAGTGTGTGGATATGCTTCCACATACACTTCTTTCTTTCATCCTCTCTTTTTTATTTTAATAATTCAAATTGTGATTTTGATAAGCATGGACATGCTTTCTTTGAATAATTTCTTCTACATCCCTCTTTAAGACCAACTTAACTTCCATCTTGGAAGTAAGTTGCTTCTTTTGTTCTTCTTCTCCATTCTTTTAGGATTAGATTTCTTAAACCCCATTAACCATAGGGTCACCATGTATGATAACATTAAGATTGAGTCTTAGTCTCCCTCATTAGATTTTCACATTTGATCCTCCTTTGAGTCTCTTCTTCTCATCTCAAAACAAAAAGTAAAAAATACTTAATAAAGGCATAACAAATATTGTATTTAAGCCTTTCATGTAAGAACGAGATAGTGAGGGGTCTTCTCTCACTTTCTTGGAATGTTTAGCGTACATCCCGTCTTGGGTCGATATGCGAGGCATTCAATCCTATATGAAGGACTTAAACACAATATGTGTTACAAAACACAAAAACAACTTTAAAAACACTTATTTCTAAAAAGGACAAACAAACAAACAATGTCTTTCCTGCGGGAATTCTTTTCTCATCTCACTCATTCTCAACGTACGAACGTGCTTCTCCTCGTTCTCTTGCAAGACGGTAACGCCTAAGTCTCCATACAGTGAGCTGCAACACCTGAGCTAGAACATTAGCCGTTCCCTAAAGAAAAACACAAACAACTTTTCCCTTAGTGAGGGGAACTACGTCGCTCTGATTCTCATGTTCCCGATGAGATACGTAGGCAGTGGGGTAGGGCCCATTCGAGCACTTCTTTTATTTTCCCTACATTTGCTTCTTGTTCTCTCTCCTTTCTTTTCTATCCTTTCTTTTACCTTTCTTTCCAGTAGCAGCAGAGCTCCAGTTTCCTACACCCTTTGATTGAAGCAGTAAGCGTGGATCCCATCGGGTACGATGGACGCGTGGGGGTGCTAATACCTTCCTCACGCGTAACCGACTCCCGAACCCAGTTCTCTTGGTCGCAAGACCATGCTCTTTCATTCCCTTCCGGTTTACGCAGTGTTTCCTTTCCCTCTCTTGGGATAAATACACATTGCTGGCGACTCTGTTTCGGTGCCACTTTCGCGTTTGTACTTGGATGAAAATCCCGGGAGCGACATGGTGGCACAACCTTTTCCCAAATACACTGATGACAACATATACAGAAACGCTTATTTGTTTAATAAGGAGGCATACATGAAGAAGACTCTTACAATATTCTAGAATGGTCATGGAGAAATTGCAGAATGAAAAAAGTTACATTAAGACAAATTTGACAGTCGATACTAACACTAAGGAAGAAAGGAATCCATTTTTTGGTGAGAAAGGGTTCCTTTGTGAACTTATTACTTAACCTATTTTTTATCAATTTGTTTTTCTTGTTGCCGATACGACTTGATTATAAGTGTATAATTGACCTATTTGACACTATCATTGTCACACACCGATTAGCTTATTTAGACCGAAGTAATACTAAAAACTCCCAATTTATGCTAAATTACGAATTATCCTAATAAATAAGCATTAGTCCTATTTTATACCTTTTAGGTTGGAAGATGTAAAAGCAAAGCTAAAAGGATCAAATTCGTAGTCAAACAAGATCATCTAACCTGAAGACCTAGAAGTCATAACCATATTTGCCAGGCGAATTTAGGCTCGTTTAACAAATGAGATATACAAGGCATGGCTGAAAACCAAGACAAATTCACTATGTGAATCCAACCTTGACCAGTGAATCTAAGAAAAACAAAAGGGAGATCAACTTGGTTAAAATATAGCTTGCCCAATGAATTTAAGGTAGAAATGCAAAGGCGGTTGAGAAGACTTTAAAGATAAGAATTCCTAAAAGCAAGATTTGTTGGACAAATTATTGCTCGCTAATGAATTGAACCAATTTATGGAATTCTATAAATAGGGATCTTGACTAGTTTACTTGATAACAATTTATAACATAGTATTAGTAAGTTTATAGTTTATTATAACTTTTAGTGAGAGAGATCTAGAGTTGTTATAATATCGAATGTCTAGTCGAAGGAGCTGACCCAGGGACCTTTAAATGGAAATTCATTTATGCACCTTCTGTCTAACTATTGTTGTCATGTGTTTTATTTACTTTATATGATCAAGGTGTTATGCCCAGATTAATCTATGGTATGCCGCAAGCGTATAATAATATCGTAGTAGTACAAATATCGCCCACAAATACCAATTCCTAAGTACTGAGTTCTATTGCATCTGTGTTTTGCTAAAATGATCGATTGGTTTGATGATTGGAAAAAGATTTTTGTTTTAAAATTAAAATGCTAAAAAGCAGGACCTAAGGCACATGCATTTTATCTCAGACAAACTCAAACAGACTTCCAATTTAATACGAAAAACATATCAGTTTGTAGAAAAATAATAGAAAAGTTGGACAATTCCTACTTTTGTCGGCGTGTTGTCCTATCTTAAACAAATAATCTACCCACTTTTGTTAGTGTAAATCATTTGTTTAAGATTTATTTTAGTGCAACTATTAAAAATGGAGTTTTCTCAACTGAGTTCGAGACACTTTTGTAGCCTCAAACTCGATTGTCTAGAATTTTGCATTCGGATATCAGATCACACCCTTTAAACATGTGAATAATATCTAAAATATATTTACTTTCATAGAAATATCTAAGTGAAAAGCTCGAAATCTAGAACAATCCATATTTATTTCTCATAATAAAATGATAGAGAGTTTACATGAGGTCTGTCATAAGACAATCCTAATGAACTTTAGTCCCTAAGAATCTACTCAGACATAACGGTAATGGAAGCAAATATAGTAATAATAAGTAGAGACATAGGCATGGCAACGGGGCGGGTCGGGGCGGGTTTAGCTAGCCCCACACCCGCACCCGCCTTCCTATTATAGACCCGTCCCCGCCCCCACACTCAGTCGGGGGTGAAAATTTATCACCCAGACCCGCCCCCGATAGAAACGGGTTTGCCCGCACCCGCAAAAAAAATATTTTTTTAAATTGTAATAATATTAACAATTTTATTAAAAACTTAACTATTTTAATAATAAACTTGTTTCTAAAGATGTGAGTTTGAGTGAATGGTGAAAAATGCCTAATGAGGATTTTTAATTACTTATTCAAAAGTGAATAAATGTGATATAAAATAATTTAAATATGGGTATTAAAGTAAATATTATAAGACCGGGCGGGAGCAGGGGCGGGGGCGGGCGGGTAGTAGCATCCCCCCGCCCCCGCACCCGCAATTACAAATCGGGTTTTACCCGCACCCGCACCCGCACCCAATCAAATCAGGCTTTTCCCGTTAATTTCGGGCCGGGTCCGGGCGAGCCCGGGTTTTCTTGCCATGCCTATAGAGACATAATCATAACAAAGTAAATAATATGGATGGCAACGGGTCGGGTCGTGTGCGGGTTTCACACTACCCAAACCCGCACCCGAAATCACCACCCGAACCCAAAGGCTATTCGGGTGGCAAAATAACACTCACGCCCGCACCCGTTGGGTTCAGGTTTTTTCACCCAAACCCGAACCCGTAGCAAAAACTCAAAAAAAAAAAAAAAAAATATATATATATATATATATATATATTTATAGCGGGTGTAGTTTTGGGTTTCGAGCACGGGTTTTACACTACCCAAACCCGCACCCGAAATATCGGGTGGCACCCAAACCCGAACCCGAACCCAGTTAACTCGGGTTTTCACCCGTTGACTCGAGTTCGGGTTCGGGTGCGGGTGCGGGTGGGCCCTGCGGGTTTAGGTCTGCCTGCCATCCCTAGTAAATAATAAAGAAACAAGACATGTATTGCAATTGTTCTCACTATTACAACTTGCTCCACAGAGACTTTTACAAACAACAACGGGAAAACAAGAAATGCAGAAAACTAACTTGGAATACCAAGAAATGTAAAGCAGTCTGATTCTTGGTTAGGGATGGCAATGGGCAGGGTATGGGTAGGATACTATAGTACCCGTCCCCATACCCGCTGTTGAAAAAAATCCCCGTACCCGAGCCCATACCCGCTTGGGTATCAAAATTTGCACCCGTCCCCGTACCCTATGGGTATATAAGTGCCCGTACTCGTACCCGTTACCCGCATTTCTAATAAAAATAAATATATCAAGTATAAAATATCATAATATTTTAAGTTTTTAAAAATATTAAAAAGTTTTTAAATTTTTTTATTGTTGAATTATAAAATAAATGATCACTTATATTAAATTGTAGTAGTTTAAAATTGATTTTTTTTTAATTTTATAAACATTTATTTTTATATAATAATATAAATTAAAATGTAAAATATATATTGTGCGGGTATGGGGCGGGCTGGGTACTAAGGTGCCCATACCCGCACCCATCCCCGCTTATTTAAATGGGTAATTACCCGAGCTCATACCCATACCCATTTTTGCGGGTTTTTACCCTACCCGTTGTGGGTAATTTTGTGGGTACCCACTGGGTATGGGTCAAATTGTCATCCCTATTCTTGGTGCTTTGCTCTATGTTTTCAGTGCTATTTATAGGACTCCAGGGCACTAAATTAAAATAATAATCTCATAAATATGAATCAAAACCTCCAAAAATTCAGAAGGCTTTGAATTGAAATAAACGGGAATCAAAAGTCACTCTTTGGTATAGGGAAATTACGACTGTAACACCCTATTATGGGATAACCTTAATTTCCATAACTTTTTTTTAGCCAAGTGTTTTCTTCTGTTCCTTTGTTGTGCCTGAAAATATAGATAAAAACAACATAACACAATAAAAATCCAAACAAAACAAGGTGAAAACTTAAGGAAATTCCTAAATAGAAATCGATGAAATAATTTTGATCAATCTATCAAACATATTTAATCTTTCATATTATTCTTAATGCATGCTATGTTTGTATTATGCTTATAAACCTATGAGGTGTCGATAATGTCTCATAGGTTTAAACCAAGGGTAACTTGTGGTTATGCCTTAAAGTACATGATCTTTTATAACATAATATGTGGATCTAGAAAATGCCAAGAAGTTTTCTTAGATTTATACACATGGAATCATATATTTTGGGCTATAGTCTAGAGATACATCTAGACGTGGAATTCACATATACTGTTGAATTGTAATGATTTCATATTAGAATATCAGACTATTAATACAAATGATATCGCAATGTTACTTTAAACATAGATAACATTGTTGAGCAATAGGTGATAATATGAATTGAAATTTAAAATGAGCCTCACTAGTCATCTAATATGCATAACATTAAAATGGATGTGGATAAAATGATACAGTTTATAATAACTGGAAAGGAAATTAACATTGCATGTATCATCTGCGACAAAATATAGAGCATCTTACACGTTAAAAATCGACCGCTTTGTTTTCCAAGCCTACTGATAGGCATGTTTTGTTAGACTAAGGCAACTTATCTTGAGGGGGTGAATAGATCCCTAATAAAATTGTTTAAAAAAATTGTTTTAAAAAATAATGGCTAGCAGAAGTAACTTGGATCGATTTATCTAAACCGAATCGCTATCGAAAAGCTCAGATATGTGTATATGAAACCAATCAAAGATAATGATAAGCTATTCAACCAATATATTTCAATCACAATATATTGAAGGCAACTCAACAAGCAATGCTATATCTAATGATAATTCACACAAAAATACAAAGAGGCAAATTATCGAACACCTTGTGTGTAATCGTTTTTGTTTGGAAATTTGTATAGTTTTGTTGATCTTAAATTCCAATCAAATTCTAAAGGATTATGATCGACTCAACAAAATGTTTTTCAACCGTATTTCAAAAGAATTTTCCAAACGAATGAATCCCACAAATGTTGAAATCAACAATTTGCAAATGAAATGTACAAGAGAGAGAGAGAGAGAGAGAGAGTACACAAGGATTTGTTTAGGCAGTTCCTCAATCGGCCTCGCTATGGGTACGTCTGCCCTCAATTCCAACTCGAGTTGAGATAGTGAAATTAACCTTACTTTGCAAACTATAGTTTACAAGAGAAATGTAGCAATGGAACCCTACAAACCATATGTTTGATCTTGATGCTAACACTTTCTCTTCCCTTGATCTGAGCTTTATCAAGTCACCCAACAATTCCAATTTGATTCATCGTCTCACGCTACTCCTTTGCAAGAACCGCAGCTCTTCAAAGCCTTCACTCGATCGAATCCAACTTGAGTAATCTTGTCCAAAACCTTCAAATTGCCACTTTGATCTTGAAGGAAAACCCTACCTTGGTTTTCTTATTTGAAACCCCCCAAGATCTTAACCCAATTTACAATACCACAAGCTAAATTGGACGTTATCAACTTGATTCTAGATGGCACCCAAACAATGAATGATTATGTCCACTTTGTTTGCGTGTATGCATAAAACCAAGGTTGAAGATGAAGAAGACTCTTAGTATGTTCCAGGCTTTTTCTCTTCCTCCTTGCCCTTACCTTTCTCCTTCTTCATCTTCTTCTCAAGATTTTTCTCATGTTTTTCCAAGCAAGTGAGTTCTTGCTTATGTTCTTCTAGCTTGCCAAATAAAGTTGTGAGATCAAGTGTTTTAAGATCATCCGCTTCTTTGATCACGGTGACCTTAGATTGCCATTCCCTATTAAGACACCTCAAAACTTTATTAGTAGATATACCATTGAAGATAGGATTACCTAGATCCTTCAAGCGATTTTTAAGATGTATGAACCTCTTTTACATTTCAGCAATGGTTTCATCATGCTTCATGCGAAATAGTTCAAACTCTTGATTTAACGTATTCATCCTAGCTTATTTGACCTCATTAGTTCCCTCATGGGCAACTTCTAATTCATCCTACATAGCTTTGGCGGTCTCACAATGAGACACACAATAATATTCATCAACATCGAGTGCAGATATGAGAGTACTTTGTGCCTTCCAAACATGTGACCACAATTTCTTATCATTATCATCCCATTGTGCTTATGCTTTTGGTAGGATAACACCTTCACCATTGGTCATTGTAATTTCATTAGGACCATTGATGATGGTGTCCCATACACCCATATCAATCGAGTTGATATGTGCAACACCCCCAATCTATACCCCCAAGCTATTAAAGCGATAAATAAAATTTAAAATTTCATCAGAGTATATTTACACATTCACGACATAGACTGGAGACGCCACATCAATTTTAAACCAACATACAACACCTGCTCATACAGATATGCAACAATTCAGGTAGTAATGCACCCATAATTCAGAAACAGAATGAAAGCAGAAAATTCGTAACTGAATCTCACACACACACATATATATATATATATATATATATATATATATATATATATCCTGAAAGGTTTTCCTGCCAAATACAATCATACATGTACAATCCAAAAGATACATATACATAATACAAATAATCACAAACGGCCTCCCTAACTACCTGGTGTCACATATCAGAGCCGACTGACAAAAGAATGAAGACCTAAGCTTCACAAAAAGACCTCCAACAACTCTAATCTGCAATGCCTCATAGAGCATTATAAAACAGCAGAAGGGTGAGAAACACAATCATAATACAGTTGCATATAAGTATATATTAACACAGAATGCACAAGTAAAATATTTTCACCACAAATACGCCACAAACAAGTACAACACAACACAGTACAATTATCAGGTATCCATCACCAATGCACATCAATCATACACAATGCACTCATCATCAACACAATTATACACATCCCATCTCATCAATCACATTCACAATTCCATACATAATTAACCCATGATTTATGCAAATGCACAGAGACCGACACAACGACTCTATGCAATGCACATGCGGTACCGACTTCCAATGTTTCTCATCACTAGTTCACTCAGGAACTCTGCTGGACCCATCGCTCGTTACATCACTGTAACTCCCCGTCGGGCATACGATGTTCCCCGTCGCTCACACCCCATACGGGCACACGACGTTTATGGATTGCTCACACCCCACGCGGGCACACGACCCGCTCACACCCCACATGGGCACACGATTGTCTATAACCATCGCTTTCGGTCCTCTTATTTTTAAGGCGATTCATTCCTCTTATTTTTAAGGCGCACGATGTTATAGCAGATTCCCTCTGGAATCAATCCGTCACTTAAGACGTCACAAGAGTGCATATCATGATGCTTGTCATACAATGACTCATGGCATTCAAAATGCACACATACACATCCATAATCATGCATATATCATCAAATACCACACCATGCATTTTCCTGCCCTTAGGCCACAAATCATCATCACAACATGTGTTTCATACATTTTCATCACACAATAGCACACAAGTCATACAATATCCACATCAACCACACATTGTATAATACATATCAAGTTCACACAATTCAGCCGTAAAAGTCGCCCAAACAACACATTTTCCAAATTCCCGACCCAATTTAATTGGCCAACCATCTCAAAACCATTATCATAATCAAGAACATTTTATAAGCTTCCTAACGCACCAAACCACGCCTCAAACCGAACCACAGATCAAAAGTTATTAAGAAAACAAAATTGCACAAACAGCCATGTTCGCTAGGCGAACAATCCAGCGAGCATTCGCTACTGCCTTCGCTAGGCGAATGTCCAGCGAACCCACTACCAGCTAGAAAACAGACACAAAGTTCGCTAGGCGAACCCCTTGGCGAACCAAGGCATAACCAACCAGCACCAAAAACACCCAAAGTTTGCTAGGCGAACAACTCAGCGAACCTTCGCTAACTGGTTCGCTAGGCGAACCCGCGAAAACTTCATTCGCTACCACCTTCGCCCCAGGTTCGCTAGGAAAACCTGCGAAAACTCAGAAATCTTCAGCGCTGTTTGAAAACCGAAAATGATATTTTTTCCAACCAAAACATTTCCAAATCAACATATATCAATCAGAACCTATTCTAATCATGGCGACAAGCATTCTACCACATTTACGTCGATTTCCCACCGCTAAAACTTCGATTTCTATCATTTTATCATTTTCAAACTAGAAGTGAAAAACATGGAAACAAGAGAATCATCCAAACACACATACATAATCATACACAACCATAGTATAATCGAGTTTCGCACCCTTACCCGATTAAATCGCGTGTAGAAAAGTCGGGAGATTGATTTCTTCTTTCTCAATTTTTTCCTCTCTTCTTCTTCCTCTCTACTTTTCTTCTTCTCTTTTTCTTTTCTTTTCTATTTTTCTCTCTATTCTTTCTATTTCTATTATACTAAATGACCCTAAATACCCCTACACTCAAATATCCTGCAAACGCTCCCAAAACGCGATAAAATATAATCACGATGAAAAATAACATATTTTCACATAAAAGTCAGAAATAAAATAATATAATAATAAAATACTCAAAACGACTCAATTAATTAAAAAGACAAAACTGACAAAACTGATTGGGGCGTTACAATATGGATATGCATACAAGCTTTCCAATAGCCATAGTTTTCACCGGTGAAAATCGGTGCTCTATTGTATGCCCCTTTAGGTTCGATAGCCATTGTATAATAAACGAATATTTGAAGCACGGAGTTAACCAGAGCTCGTGATACCATGTGTTAGACGAAGGTGACTTATATAGAGGGGTGAAAAAAATCCCCAATAAAAATTCTTTACAAAAAACTGTTTTTAAAAACAATGGCTAGCGGAAGTAACTTGGATCGATTCGTCTAAACCGAACCGCTATCGAATAACTCGGATATGCGTATATGAAAACCAATCGAAGATAATTATAAGTTATTTAAACAATATGTTTCAATCACAATCTCTTGAAGGCAACTCAACAAGCAATGCTATATCCAATGATAATTCACAAAAAAATACAAAGTGACAAATTATCGAACACCTTGTGTGCAGTCGATTTTGTTTGGAAATTTGTATAGTTTTGTTGATCTTAAATTCCAATCACAATCTAAAGGATTGTGATCGACTCAACAAAATATTTTTCAACCGTATTTTAAAAGAAATTTCCAAACGAATGAATTGCACAAATGATGAAATCAACAATTTACAAATGAAATGTAAAAGATATGGAGCGAGCGAGAGAGAGAGAGAGAGAGAGAGAGAGAGAGAGAGAGAGAGAGAGAGAGAGAGAGAGAGATAGAGATAGATAGAGAGAGAGTACACAAGGATTTGTTTAGGCAGTTCCCTAATCGGCCTCGCTATGGGTACGTTTGCCCTTAATTCAAACTCGAATATAGATTGTGAAATTAACCTTACTTTGCAAATTGTAGTTTACAAGATAAATGTAGCAATGCAACCCTACTAACCCCATATTTGATGTTGATCCTAACACTTTTTCTTCCCTTGATCTGAGCTTGATCAATTCACCCAACAATGCCAATTTGATTCACTGTCTCACGCTACTCCTTTGCAAGAACCGCAACTCTTCAAAACCTTCCCTCGATTGAATCCAAATTGTGAATTGTTGTAACCCAAGATTTACCTAGATGATCCACCGTCTTACGTTACTCCTTTGCAAGAACTGGAACTCTTCAAAGCCTTCACTCGATCGAATCCAATTTGAGTTCCAAAACCTTCAAATTCCCACTTTGATCTTGAAGGAAAACCCCACTTTGGTTTTCTTATTTGAAACCCCCCTAAGATCTCAACCCAATTTACAATACCGCAAGCTAAATTGGACGTTATCAGCTTGATTCTAGATGGCACCCAAACAATGAATGATTATGTGTACTTGTTTGTGTGTATGCATAAAACCAAGGTTGAAGATGAAAAAAACTCTTAGTATGTTTCGGGTTTCGTTTATGATTTAACCAAAATCATTAAAAAGAAATGATGCGCGTATGAAGTATTTATATGCATGCGTGTTTAGAAGGAACAGGAATGCAAAAGATTTGAAAAAATTGTGAATTTTTGGAAAATTTCTTTGCACGGGCCGACCTATGAAAGCTATGTGTCAACCTGTATAGGTCATGCGTCGACCTATAAAGGTTATGTGCTGACCTGTAGAGGCGACACATTTAACCGAGCCTACATGCTTTAATAATGTAGTAAATGAGCTGACCTATGAAGCGGATGTGTCGACACATAGATATTTTTTTCTTGTATATGTCGACCTGAAGTATGTATGTGTCGACCTATAGGTTTATTTTTCACAAAAATTGTTTTTTATGCATGAAACCTTTTCCAACTTGGTTACAAATGCTTTTATGCTTCCTAATGCTAAGATGCACATTGAGAATCAGAGGATATCGTCAAATATACATTAACGCTAAAGTATCATAGTTTTGACATCATACAAAATACATCTAATGTAACGAAAAGTTGCACTCACATGTTTAAAAGATATCAAATGTCAATTCCTGAAATGTCTATGTGTCCAATAAATCCAAACATCGATGATGCCTACATCAACCACTATTGTCAGGAAACGTTTAACAAAAAGGCTCCTCGTAATAGAACTATGTCAGCCAACTTTGAATCAACAAACCTTTGCACCTGACATTGTTTCACCCATATTTAGAACAAGTTGAATAATCAAGATAAAATAAGTATCTCTCTTAACAAGACATTGCATTGGCCATAATTACATCACCCACCAACTTTTATCGAGTATCTGACACAACTTCTTTCAATGCACTTTGTGCATGGCTCGAGGACATAATTTTTTTTACCTAAGAGGAATGGATCTGGAAGAGTATGACGATGAGGAAGGAAGCATGAAGAAATAGCTGAGTCTAAATAGGAAAGTGATTGTGATTGAGAATGAGAAAGAAGGTTGAAAACGACAAAACGAATATAAATTATATTTAATCTTTCAGTCTTTTTGAATTAATATGCGTGTGTTGTCTATCAGTTTGCTATTATTTATTTGTTGTTTTTAGTTATGATTTCTCTTCATTAATTTGTTTTAATTTACTGTTTTTTTGTAGTTTAAAATCCATACTTAGTTTAGTTTTAAACATGATTTCTAAGAGTATGATTAAGATTAATTAAAATTGATATAACTACCACCAGTGATGTTTAACATGGTTTTATAATCAACACTTGAAAACATGATGTATATTTTAGGCATTTGATTGAATAAGCTTGCATGAAGTATATTTTTTCAATTCTGAGACTAATTTAATGATTAATTATTGAATACAAGCCTAACTATGAATTTGTTATTTTTTCAAAGTATACTTTTAGTGAAACCATGAAATTGATTAATCATCCATTGTTTAATTATAATGTGTGAAACCATCATTGCATGATTGAATGTTATTTTGATTGATTCTATTGAGTTGCTTGACTTGTTGAAAAAACTATGAAAATGATTAAGACATTGTTTCAAATTTGAGAGAAAGTCACTTGACCTATAAAGCTAAAACGTGAGCGAGTGATCTCTCATACCCTCTTTTAAGGCGAATGTTAAAAATGATTTCTTTTTGAAAAATTACAACCCTAAACTTAAATAGATAAAAAGTTATGTCCCTTGTCTTAAGGATTATGAGAGCAATCATTACACTGCGAGATTGTAAGCAAGTTAGGGAGAAACATGTTGAATAAGTCAAAGTGTAGAAAAATGAAAATATATGGGAATGAAAAATAATAAAATTGGCAAAGCAAAGTAAAAAAATAAAATTAAAAGCATTCCAAAATAATATAAAAACATCATAAAGATAAAAAGAAAAAGAATGTGGTAAAGATGAAATAAAAAGAAAAAAGAAAAGAGATTGTGTAAAAAATGACAAATGATTGCTCTATTGAACCTAAATGCTCTTTGAATCCAAGAAAAACAAAGATTTATTATGAGGCTAACTATATTGCCACATAAGAAATACCTAATTCCATGATTAGATAACTTATTTGCATTAATATAGATGATAATCAATCGGATTGAAGTGAATGCACGTGTATCGTAAGAGAGAAATATTTGGTGGGGTCAATTCAGGGGGATTCAACATGATGGAGTATTTTTTACTTTGGAGTTTTTCTTTAATAGCAACACACATTTGTGAGAGACACATACCACTTATAAATACTCAATTTTCTACATTCCTAACTAATGCGGGACTTCTCCACACTACTCATATTTGTAATTTTTTTTCAACAATATTCACCCTTGTGAGAGAAAGAATATGAAGCATAAATGAATGATTGGTTGTCAAAAGAATAAAATCTTTGAGTTTATCCTTTGTTTTATAAGTCAAGTTAGGGAGAAACATGTTGAATAAGTCAAAGTGTAGAAAAATGAAAATATATGGGAATGAAAAATAATAAAATTGGCAAAGCAAAGTAAAAAAATAAAATTAAAAGCATTCCAAAATAATATAAAAACATCATAAAGATAAAAAGAAAAAGAATGTGGTAAAGATGAAATAAAAAGAAAAAAGAAAAGAGATTGTGTAAAAAATGACAAATAATTGCTCTATTGAACCTAAATGCTCTTTGAATCCAAGAAAAACAAAGATTTATTATGAGGCTAACTATATTGCCACATAAGAAATACCTAATTCCATGATTAGATAACTTATTTGCATTAATATAGATGATAATCAATCGGATTGAAGTGAATGCACGTGTATCGTAAGAGAGAAATATTTGGTGGGGTCAATTCAGGGGGATTCAACATGATGGAGCATTTTTTACTTTGGAGTTTTTCTTTAATAGCAACACACATTTGTGAGAGACACATACCACTTATAAATACTCAATTTTCTACATTCCTAACTAATGCGGGACTTCTCCACACTACTCATATTTGTAATTTTTTTTCAACAATATTCACCCTTGTGAGAGAAAGAATATGAAGCATAAATGAATGATTGGTTGTCAAAAGAATAAAATCTTTGAGTTTATCCTTTGTTTTATAGCACATATACATAGAAGTTCTTTATTTATGAATCCTATTGTAATTGTCTTGAATTTATCTACTGATAAAGTTATGCAAGTTATTGAAAAAACATATTTAATCAAAATCTTGAATTGTGCATGCATGTATCGAGGAAACTATGTTTAAATGTTTGTCTTACTTTTATTTATGTTATTTATGAATAAACAAATGTTAAGTAGGGAAGACTTGATAAGTGTGTAATTTATCTATTTGATATTGTGATTTTCACGCACTTATTAACTTTCTTATACATGAAATAATATTGAAAACCGTCAAAATTATTTTAAATTAAAAATTATTCTAATGATAAAACAAGACTAAAAAAATCAAATGTTAAGTGAGACATGATCATCTGACCAAAGATTTAAAAACTAAAATTGAGTCAAATTTATTGAATAAATTTAAATTCAACTGATATGTGCTAATAAAATTAAATAACAGTAAATTAATTATATAAAGTTCAATAATCGAAGACATTATTTATTTTATTTTTTTTGTAAGTGGTTGATATTTCAACAATTAAAAAAAAAACTTGTTCAAAGATTCACCATAATTAAACTCATCAATTTCAAAATAAGTTAATTATTTAAATAAAATAATAAAAACCTTATGAAAAAAAAAATATTCATAGGAGTTATTTTACTACCTAGAGCTTCCAAGTTATTGCCGCGACTTTTGTTCTGTTGTGTGTCTGAATCAAGTCTCCCTCGCGCGACGACGACAACGGCAGCGTTTCAACCGAGATCTCGACGGTGGCTCTCGATCTGCCACCGTCCAACCTTCTCCTCTTCTTCAGGCGACGCCGTTTCCAGATCTGAAACCTCTATCTGATATCAGGTTTCATTCTGCTCCCATTCAATCCCAATTGATTCAATTCTATGTCTATCAATTTCGAATTTCCCCATCGTCGTCTTGAATGTAATATGAACTTCAGGATTTGAAATTCACCTTGATTTCATACAGCTTACTCGATCTAGATTTCGAATTTCAGGTACAATAAGCTTGTTATCTGAGCATTGCCGAAATCACGTGTCTCCGAGAATTGTGCTAGAGATTTCTTTAACCGAAGGTTTCTCTCTTCTCAGGTCTCTGATTTTATTTCTAATAAGCTTATGCATATATGTTAGGTGTTGGAGCTTGTCGGTGTGGATTGTGGAGTAATGCTATAAATTACGTATACCATGTGAATTTATTAGTTGCATAGTTAATTTACTTTTGGGTCTTGTATGTCATGCTGTGTTTGATTAAGGGAATGTTTGGATTGATGGAATTGGATGGATTGGAGTGGAAAATGGTGGTGTGGATTCCATTCCATTCCACCGCTTACCACCATATTTCTTTCCTTTCGATTTGGGCGGAATGAAAAACTTACCGTGTTCCATCCTAAAATATTCAAACGATGGAATGAAATCTTCATTCCACTCCGTTCCATTCCACCCTTTTCATTTTATGATATTCAAACATAGCCTAAAATCGTAAAAATATATCAAGTGCCTTGAACTTTTACCACTTGTGTAATGAGTATTCTAGCAGCGGCATTTGGTTTTTGTCATATTTCTTTGAGATATGTATTGTATTATTATTTACTAATACTAATACAAGCAGGAATACATTATACTATTAAATAAATAAATTATTTTAGTATGTATATTATTACTAAGTATTAATTACTAATGCTGACTTTGAAAGTGTTGTTCTCTCTTTCAATTTAAGATCCGTGTTTTCGTGTAATTTTATTTTGTTGAATCATAGATGTGTTTTCTATTGTAATGTTGAAAGTTTGTCACATTCTTGTGGTCATGATTGTATATGGGCTTTCTAAGGTTTATTCCTTTCAAATGACAAACAAGGTAATCTGTAACAGTTATTCCTAGACTAAAGGAGAATCAGAGAGAAATGGAAGTCAACAATTGGCATAACGATCTTACATATGATAATTGGGTACCTATTATTGTATCTGGTGCACGTCCTCCCGCTCGCTACAAGGTTTCTTTCTCTCCATCTTTCTCTTTTCCTTATTTTATTAGAGGATGAAAGAATACAAAATTGAAATGAAAGCATAAAAGTAATTCATGATTGATTGGGTCTTGTCATGAGCTATTTTGCTTTGAATGATAAAAATGAATTTGTCATTCTTGGCTTCTTAGCTGAAAACCTTGTTTAGCTTTGGCCCAAATTCTTATTCCTATTGTTGTCCTTTCACTGTAGCATGCAGCAGCAGTAGTTGATGAAAAATTATACATTGTTGGTGGAAGTCGTAATGGCCGGCATTTATCAGATGTTCAGGTATATGGTATGCTCAGATGCTCTGAATCTTGGACTCTTTGTAGTGAGTTACATGATTTAGCTGTTTGCAGGTTTTTGATTTAAGAGGTTTGACGTGGTCTTCTCTAAAGCTAAATGCTGATACTGGAAAAGATAATGGCAACAGTTCACAGGAAAACCTGCCAGCTACATCTGGTCACAGTATGGTAAAACTTTCTGCCCACAAATAATCTCTCTGCATGCATACATATTTCAATATTAAATATTACTTTTTTTGGTCTGGCAATTGATGAACCTCGAGTTTTAGTGACCATCTGTGTGTTTGATTTATTAGAGATTTGTAAATTTCTGCAGATTAGATGGGGGGAGAAACTACTTATTCTTGGTGGCAATTCAAGGGGTTCTTATGATGCATCAACAGGTTGCGATCTGTAAATTAATTTTATCATGTGGAGGAAATATATATAAGGGCCTAATTTATTTCCTATATGTGCATAGTATGTTATAGCATGGTATGTTACATTTAAAACTTAAAATGTTCGTTGGATTTCTTGCAGTTCTATACATTGACATTGGAACATGCCAGTTTGGAGTTATTAAGACTTCTGGAAGTGTTCCGGTAAGTGTGTCCATTAATTTTAAAGCTTGATATCTCCTACACTAAATGGTTTCACTGAAAATTTGGTTTATGAGAGGCTAATGGTGTTGATTGATTCATGTAGCCAACCCTAGTAGTGGGGTAAGGGTTGGTTGTTGCTCTTCTGTTTATATCCCTTTATCCTACTTCTTTTTCTTTTTGATCTATATAATTTTAGGATATTCAATCTGTGCAATATTTCTTCTTAGTATCCATTAATAAATGTGGGAGTCACTTTTAGTGTGGTTAAATAGACGTTTGAATTTTTTTTCCTTCTATTTTTCCAGGTACCCCGTGTGGGACAGTCTGCAACACTGGTTGGTTCAAGAGTGATATTGTTTGGTGGGGAAGATAGGAGCAGGAAGCTGTTAAACGATGTCCATGTTCTTGATCTTGAAAGTATGACTTGGGATATATTAAAGACTTCGTAAGTAGTAGCTGTTTTTCACTTCTAGAAAATGTGTTTTCATGCTTTAGAGAAATTCAGTGCGATTATACCACTTTCTTGCATTTTGATAGGCAGACACCTCCAGCTCCTAGATATGATCATGTAGCTGCTATGCATGGCGAACGATACCTTATGATTTTTGGTGGTTGCTCTCATTCTGTCTTCTTCAATGATCTTCACTTATTAGACCTGCAAACTGTGAGTAGATGTTAGTTTCAAACTTCTTTCCCATGCTTAATTAAATCAAAGTATTAATAAGGTTGTTTCTTCTACCTGGGGCGTTCAGTTATTTCTGTCTGTCCCCCATACACATTAGTTTTTTTTTTTTTCCGTAGGTCACCCCTACCCAAAGCAGTTTTTTCTGTTTGTCCCCCATTCACAAAGCAGTCCTCCCCTGTTCACCCATACCCAAAGCAGTTTTTTCTGTTTGTCCCCCATTTACAGAAGTGCTTTCTCATTATAGTTAGACCTCCCATTACCCAAGTACTAGCGCGAGTGCCGGTCTGTCCGCTTTTTTAATTCACACACGTAAAAATTTTAATTAAAATTATATATAAAAAAAATTGAATGAAAGAGTTGTGTAAACTGCCATTTAACGGTTAATAAAAAAGAAGTTAGTAAAAGAGAAGTTAAAATTTAAAAAAAATTAAAAAGGGTATAATCGAAATAAAAATAGGCTACACCAAACTCAAATATTCCCTTTATATATGTTATAGATACACTCAGAAGAAAAAGGACTGTAGAGAGTCAAGGCATGCATGCAATTTCCTGTACTGTGATAGCATAATCAGAGGAATCTGAGTTGGTGGAAATAATTCCCCCCTCCCCCCTTAGTTTTGTCATTTAGTCTGGATGCTAGTTACTGAATTAGACTAGAGAGGACCTTCTGTTCTAATGTGCATATTTATATCATTTTGTCATCATTTGGGCAGTTGGGTATTGATGATAAATACATAAATACTGTGCATAATATACAACTACTACTACACTCTTCTGCATCTGATGCTTGACAACAACTATTATTTTTAGAGATTTCCTTTCATATGCTGGTTTTTGAAGTAGAATATGTTTCATTGGAAACATAATGGTTATGGTCTTACTTCATTTATCCGGACACTGTAATCCATAAAATGAAAGTAAAGAACAACTTTGATATTCCTTTTAAACTTCAAAGTTCAAAATTCAAATTAGTTTTATACTTGCAATTCTTTATTCTGAAAAATGCTTTAGTTTTGGCCATTGATCTTCAAAGCTGTTTTTTTTCATCATTACAAGTTTAGCACCAACAATCAGATGATCTAACAATCTCATTTGGTTTAGATGGAATGGTCTCAACCACAATCTCAAGGTGATTTCGTATCTCCCAGGGCTGGACATGCTGGTATCACTATTGATGAAAGCTGGTTCATAGTTGGTGGCGGCGATAACAAAAATGGTATGTACTAAATTAAGAGAAATAAAAAAATAGTGACATAGAGAGAATCAACAACGCTGCGTGGAAGTCCACTTCATGTGTTTTTTAGAATAATAACTAACTTTTGTTAGAAAAAAAGAATAATAACTAACTAGAAAATGCATTGACCTTAGCACTGGTGTGAAACATTAAATACAATCCTATAGCACATTCTAAGGGAAAAATGACTCCCTCTAAGGATGTGTGGGCATTCTGCTCAAACCAAATATATCAGCGGACTGCATAAACCCCACACTCCAAAATAAAAGTTGCTTCCTTATTTCTAAATGAACCAAAATAAGCTGCTTAAAAGCATGGGGTAGTTAAATTAATTATTGATGTCAACTATGCATAATTATGCTCTCTGCATTAATGACATTCTGTTCTGTATGGATGTATGATTATCTGATTTTCGAAACAGGTTGCCCTGAAACCCTGGTCTTAAACATGTCTACTCTTGTTTGGTCAGTATTGGATGTTGTGAAGCAAAAAGATCCACTTTCTAGTGAGGTAGTTACTTTATGCAATCTGTTCATTTCATATTTTTCTACGTTTCCAGGAATGTTGTATGGAGGATAGTAATTCTCTCTTTTCCAAGACTGGTTTTGTATAAAAAAATTTATATTTTATTTTCTCATCCATATTTCAATTCCGAGATGGGGAACCACTTTCTTTTTTGACCCACATTTGAGACCTTCTGATTAACTCTGTTTGCCATTCTGATTGCCAAAGTTGTTCAAAAAAGAGTGTCATAATGATTCACACCCTTTGCATATTGATTTATATGTGACGGAAGTTTTCATTGCGTATCAGGGTCTTAGTGTCTGCTCAGGATTGATTGATGGTGAAACATATTTGTTTTCTTTTGGTGGTTACAATGGGAAGTATAGCAATGAGGTATGTAAGAATATCTATCTTAACATTGAGAAATTAATTATTAAATACCTTTTGTGTTGTCAACATCTTAGAAAAGATTATTTTTCTTATAATAGATGGATGATATACTTAGTTAATTGATTTTGTTGAATTCAAGTAAATTAGGCTCTCCTATAACTTGAGTCCAAATTAGTTTGCTAAGAAAAACATTGGTTCAGGTTTTTAGAATTGGTTTCTCGGAATTAGCTTTATGTGTTTCTAAGCATCAAAGGTTCAACTTGTACAAGGGAAGAAGATAAGAATTCTCAAGGAATTCAGAGTATGCAATAAATTGGCTGATTCGAGAAAGCCACTCTCCAATTACTATTGAGTTCAAAAATCAATTCTCCCTTCCCTCCAATTACAATTTAAAATACTGTTTTACTAACCGAATTAGTTATTCATCTGTTACATGTACTCGCTTGTAAGCTATCCGTGCTTTCTCATGAGCTGTCACCTTTTAGCAAATGTTTCCATTTTGCCAATACTTATGCTGCTCCCTGGCTGTTGTATCTTTAGCTCAATCACATCTTCCAATTCTGACACCATGTATTGCAAATGGCATGATATGCTCTACAAATTCTAAACTTGCTAGCTTTACATATTTTTAAGTGCACTTTTATTTTTTAATCAAATTTTGGGGTATTCTGTAGTGGTTTCTGTGACTGATTGCTAGGGACTGTACAAATTTAGGTTTTTGTTATGAGACCCAAGGCAAAGAACACTTTGCGTCCCAAAATTTTCCAGTCACCGGCTGCCGCAGCTGCAGCAGCTTCTGTTACTTCTGCTTATGCATTGTCTAAGTCTGAGAAGTTGGATTTCACGCAACTGGATGTTACAAATCCCAAGTCATCTGCAAATGGTCATCATCAAGATGATGTCACAGTTAAAATTGAAGCCATTAAAGAAGAAAAGCGCTTATTGGAACTGTCAATTGCAGAAGTCAGGGCCGGAAATTCTAAGCTTGGAAGTGAGATACATGAAGTAAATAGTACTCATTCTGAATTGACCAAGGTATGTATTACAATTTCTCTGCCAAGGTACACTACAACTTAATTGATAATCGTGGTTTTCATAATAAATATGTATTTTCAGGAACTCCAATCAGTTCAGGGACAACTTGTGGCTGAGAGATCAAGATGCTTTAACCTGGAGGTTAAAATTCACTTTCCCATCTTTGAAGTTAACTCTTGATTTATGTGTGTAGAATTTGAGTATATAGGTAATGTTTGTTTCCAGGCCAAAATTACAGAACTCCAAAAGCTGCTTGAATCAATGCAGTCTGTGGAAGATCAGGTACAGGCTCTTCGGCAAAAGAAGTCCGCTTTTGACCAGGAGATGGAGCATGCTGCAACTGCTCAGAGGCAGAGTTCTGGTGGAGTTTGGCGATTGTTTGGTGGGAGTGAAAAATAAAGACCGAGGGCAATGCATCTTAAAGTGATTTTTCAAGTAGCTGATTATTTTATGTTATTTAAGTTCATGCAGCAAATGGCATTTCCTTGCTACAGAGCTTTTGGGCCCCCATCTTGTGTTGCAATGCATGATGGATAATATATTGAGCTCCAATTTTGATGGACTGCTACTTTCAAAAGATGGGTATACAAGATTTTTAAATTTGTAATTCACACTTTTAATAGGTTCACTTTGTCGGGCTCATTTCATATTATTCTATTTCATTTTACTTATCCGTACTTCACTTTCAATTGCTAGATAGATGAGCACAATTTTAAATTTATTTTGTTTCAACTTTCAAGCATGATGTCTTCTTCAGCCACACCTATATTTTCATTTTATAGAATATAATTATTTGATTTGGTGCCCTTTGGAATTCCTACAGTCCCTTTTCACTTTTCATTCACTGATGGTCATGATTGCAGGGAGAGTAGGATTAATATCGCCAAGGAAATATGGTCATGACATGGTTCCCTTAGCTTATGGTCCTTTTTTGTAAGATCATTGTTCATTTCTTGAAATATTTCAATATACAAATATTAAAATAGCATCATTCTTCTGCCGCATGCAATCACCATCACAATCATATTTCTTCAACAAGCAAAGCTTTGAAAATTTTCAGATTAAAGCGGGTCTTTGTATGATTATAGCTTAAAACAGAAACACAACTAAAGAATTCACAAATGTACAATATCTAAAGTACAAGCATCAATATTCTTTATTAAATATTTTATTTTAGATGCACTGGTGGTTGAGATGGCTTCTCTTCAGTTTTGAACTTAAAGCAAAACATTCCGTAGCACCATCATTTACATTCAAGTTACTCATAACTTAGAGACAAGTTGATATTTGCTTTGGGAAACAAGATCCTTGCGCAATATCTTGCCAGCAGCTGATCTTGGAATATTGTCAATAAAACTCACTCTTCTCACCTTCTTATAGGGAGCCACCTGAAAATTCTCAAAATTAGTTTAACTAAAAAAATAAAGAGAAACAAATTAAAATCACTGTATTTAAGAGTGGTAGAAATGGGCTTGAAGAAGTCAAAATTCCCTGCAGTCACTGTATCTAGGTCGTTAGATGTAAAATAAGATGTTTTAATTTCCAGTATGTGTCTTAAACCTAGTTAGGTGAAGTCAAAATATTATCAGCTTACAATACAAACTTAGAATACGAATTGTTTGATCTTCATCCAACAACTAAGCAACAATGGTTACAGCTACTGCAGCATTTTTTTTGTTGCACGAAATCACGTTCCGAGAGCGGCATACCTGGCCTGCAACAAATTGAATGACTTGGTCTTCTGAGAGTTGAGAACCAGCTCTTCTCACAACATACGCCATTGGTATCTGTCCAGTTTCTTCATCTTCAACACTGCATCATTTTTTTTCATTTAAAAAGTCTTAGAGAGAATGAAAATAAGAGTGACAATAATCTGAGGCTAACATACGGTATAACTGCTGCATCAACAATAAGGGGATGACTTAGTAGCACAGATTCCAGTTCCGCAGGAGCGACCTGATACAAGCAATCCACATATGTATTAATGAAAACTGAAACCGTTTGAACAATTACCAAAGTCAACTTCAACTTTAAAACTAAAGTGATTTACTGAAAATATTGAAAATTGTTACCATTGAAAACTGAAACTATTTATGAGTACCTGATACCCTTTGTGCTTGATTAGCTCCTTTATTCGTTCAACTATGCAGACAACTCCATTCTCATCAATACAACCAAGATCACCTGTTCTCAACCAACCTTCTGAATCAACTGTTGCAGCTGTGGCCTCCATATTTCCTAGATATTCTTTCATAATAGAGCCACTTTTCAGCCATAACTCTCCTTCCTTATTAGGAGGCAAAGGCTTCCCGGTTTTAATGTCCATCACTTTTGCACAAAAAGTCGGAATCAACTTTCCACATGCTTCTGGATGAGCTTTAGCGTCTTTATCCAACGCAAAAAAGGTTGCTGCCCCACAACTTTCTGTTAGTCCATAACCCGTCCTTAGTTCAACCCAAGGAAACATCTTTCTGAACTCCTGTGACATTTCCTTACTCAAAGGTGCTGCACCTGAACCAATCCTTCTTAAGCTAGACAAGTCACACCCATCTTTGCTTGCATGTTTCACCAACGCGTGGATCACCGGCGGCACTGCTGGTATGTTATTAACTTTGTACTTTTCGATTGCGCTAAGCATAGCTTGGAAATTGTATTTCTGCATCAAAACTGTTGTAACACCAACACACAACAACCCAAATCCAAAGAACATGAGCCCGTAGATATGAAACATTGGTATGAAGGCGAGGAAAACATCGTCTTGAGAGGCTGATACATCAGCAGACCAGCAGAATAGTTTCATTATGGTTATGAGATTTGAATGTGTCAAAACAACACCTTTGCTTACTCCTGTAGTCCCTGAAGAGTAAAGTATAGCAGCAGTGTCTGATTGTTCCACACGAACATGCGGCAAATCTCGTGAATCATAGCAGCCTTCTATTAACTCTTCAACCGATAAAAACTTTTCATCAGATGAACTAGAAGTGAGAAGTGTAGGAACACCTGTTGGGACCAGTTTGTGTAACTCTTCTGGTGTTGAGATGGCTAGTTTAGCACCTGAATCATGTACTTGTTTCGCGATTTCCGACTTTGTATTCAGAGGATTTGCAGTGGTAAGAATTGCACCAATTGATAACACAGCTAAGCATATAGTCGAGTACAAAACCGAGTTTGGAGACAATAAAAACACGACGTCGCCTTTTCTTACTTCAAGTCCATGGAACAAAGCTGTTGCAAGCGAGTAAACCGATCGGCGAAGCTCACCGTAGGTTACACTATGATTAGTATTTAAATCAATAAAGGCAATTTTCGCGTCAGCATGTTCCGCTTGTGGGAACTGTGATAGCACAAGACTTGCAATGTTAAGGTTTTGCTCTGTTGGGATTTCATGCTTGGTGCTAAGCTTTTCAAGAGAGTGATATATTCCTGTTTTTGAATTGTAGCCACTACTGTTATCAAATGGAGGCAGAGATTTTCTAGATTCTTTTTCAACTGAGGGCCAAATTTCCTCTCCTGACATTTTTTCCTGCAAAACTGTTGTTGAGGTGAAATGAGAGTTAACCATACACAACAACATATATAGAATGCATTTTTTCGGAAAGTACTAGGACTAACGTTGTTAACTACTATGACAATTATATTGAAGTTAAGGTTAGTAAGACAGTACATTTTTGTCCTTAGTTTTCGGTGGCCGGCCAAGAGAGTGTGAGACATAGATAACAAGTATTAGCTAGAAGATATATACTTGATGTTCTCTGCATAGGCCAAGAGAAATAATTGAAAAATAAATATTCTTTTCATCAACAATAGAAAATAGAATAATTGAGTGTGTTGTGCTCCTTCCTTAAATGATGGTGCACTATATTAGAGTATAGATGTATGATCCTCGATATAATGTAACTAGAGTTAGTTAAGGGTTAGTTAAGAGTTAGTTAGGATTCTGTTACATTGTTGTAACAGAATCAGTTAGAGGTGGTTACTAAAGGATACTATAAAAATATCCTAACTGTAACTGTTGTAACTAACACACACAATAATGAAATAATTCTCTCTTCTCTCTCTCTCTCTCTCTCTCTCTCTCTCTCTCTCTCTCTCTCTCTCTCCTCTCTTCATGTACATTCAACTTCTAACATGGTATCAATGAGCTTCTGATCTTCGGTGTTTGTCTCTGCAACTATGGCTACACCTTCTCCATCGCAATCATCTACAGCAAACGCTGCAACTTCCGCTGCTGCAACAACCTTCAAACAGAAGATTTCTGTGAAATTGGACAATTCCAATTATCGTAAATGGCGCCAACAAGTAGAACGCGTCCTTCGAGGTACGAAAAATGGTGAAATTTGTCGTTTCGCCTCAAATTCCTGAACGGTTTCTCTCCATTGCTGATTGCGATGCTGGTTCTGAAAACCATAGCTTCGTCGCGTGGGAAGAACAAGATGCCTTACTGTGCACATGGCTACTGTCAACAATCTCTGATTCGCTTCTCTCAAGGTTCGTTTTACTTCGTAATTCGTGGAAAGTGTGGGAAGAAGTTCACTCTTACTGTCACACGCAGATGAAAACGCGTTCCAGACAGCTGTGATCTGAGTTACGATCGCTATCAAAGGGAATGCGCACCATATCTGAGTTTCTTACTCGTGTTCGCACCATTGTTGATACCTTGATGTCCATTGGTGATCTTGTGTTACATTGTGATCAAATCGAGCTTATTCTTGAAGCTCTACCTTCTGATTTTGATTCAGTGGTTGTTGGTGTCAATTCAAGACCTGAGTTTGTGTCTCTTGATGAACTTGAGTCACTTCTTCTTGCTAAAGAATCACGCATTGAAAAGAATAAGAAAGAGGCCACTAAAACTGTATCTGTTAATCTTACTCAAGGAAGTCCTCAACCTAATCTTCCTCATTCCTCTGAAACAACTGATTCAAGCCAGTTTGATGCTCTTGTAGCTGGCTTTGGTGAACGTAATAATCAGTCTCGTGGTAGAGGTCGGCGTGGTGGTAGGTTTCGTGGTCGTTGTGGTGCACGCCATGGCTATAGAAATGTGGTTCAGTGCCAAATATGTCATAAGCCTGACCATGATGCCAAATATTGATATTTCGTCACACTCAGGATTCCTATGGCTACCCTCCTGCTTCTGTTAATTTTGGTATGCCTCAGTCCAATGTGTGGACTCATCCTGGGTACATGGCACCTAATCATCAGTATTTTTCTGCTCCCAGACCTAGAAATCCTCCTGTCTAGGCTCACTATTCTTCACCAAGACCTCATGCCCTTGTTGCTGGCACTGACTACACTCCATTCTACAATCAAAATTGGTATCCTGATTCTGGAGCTACTCACCATGTCACCCCTGATGCCTCAAATCTTATGGAATCCATTTCTCTTCCTAGTTCTGATCAGGTCTTGTAGGAAATGGGCAAGGTTTGGCTATTACCTCTCTTGGCTCTATGACATTTCCTTCAAATTTAAGCCCTAATAAGTCTCTTAAACTAAATAATCTTCTCTTAGTACCTTCTATTACTAAAAATCTGGTTAGTGTCAGGAAATTTGCCAAAGATAATCTGGTCTTTTTTTAGTTTCATGCTAATGATTGCTTTGTCAAATGTCAGACACCTCTAAGGTGTTGCTGAAGGGCTCACTTGGTAGTAATTGACTATACAAATTTGACAGCTCTCCTCATTCTGCATCTCCACAAGTGCTTAGTGTTACTCACAAAATAGTAAGTCATCAACTTACATCTTCTCATTTAGGACCTATTCTTGCTTTTAATATTCAATGTAATAATGTCAATGCATCTAGTTCTAGTCTGTGCCAAATATGGCATCAGAAGTTAAGGCATCCTAGTCATGAAACTCTAAAGCATGTTCTTAAACTATGTAACATTCATATTCCTAATAAAACTTTTACTGATTTTTGCAATGCTTGCTGTATGGGCAAGGTCCATAGATTACCTTCTATTGCTTCTACTATTGTCTATACCAAACCACTAGAGTTAGTTTTATGTGATCTATGGGGACCCTCCCCTGTTACTTCTTGTGGTTTTACCTACTTTCTCACATGTGTTGATGCTTACAGCAGGTATACATGGATGTATCCTCTCAAATTAAAGTCTCATACCCTCACCACATTTGTCCAATTCAAATCTCTTGTTGAATTATAGCTTAATCTTAAAATTAAGTCTGTCCAAACTGATGGTGGTGGTGAATTCAAGCCTCTCACTCATTTTTTGACCTCTCATGACATCATTCACAGAATCACATGCCCTCATACCTATCATCAAAATGGGTCTGTGGAGATGAAGCATAGACATATTGTTGAAACATGATTAACTCTCTTAGCCCAAGCCAAGTTGCCTATTAAATTTTGAGACCATGCCTTTCTCACTGCTACTTACCTCATCAACAGACTTCCTACTCCTTCTTTAGCCAATGTATCTCCTTTCTTTCTTCTCTATTTCAAATTCCCTGACTATAAATTTCTGAAGCCCTTTGGTTGGGCCTGTTTTCCTCACTTAAGACCCTATAATTCCAACAAGTTTGCCATGCACTCCACATAATGTATTTTCCTTGGGTATTCTTCATCACATAAAAGGTACAAATGCATGGATTCTAGTGCCAGAGTTTTTATTTCCAAAGATGTCTTGTTTAATGAGGTCTGATTCCCTTATCCAGACTTGTTTCCTTCTCATCATTTTGAGTCAGCCACTGTGTCAGCATGGTCACCTCAGTTTAACTCTTCCATACCTAGACCTTTGCAGGTTCATAATCTTACATAACCCCTTTCACCTTTGCCAAGTACTAGTCCCTCCAATACTAATTTACCTAGCCCAATGGTCCAGTCAATTCAAATTCATCTGTTCCTATACCTAGCCCCAACGGTTTAGTCAACTCAAATTCATTTGCTCCCATGTCTGCTACAAATCTGTCTGCTCCCAGTCCTATTGCAAACTCTCAGCCTTTATCTCACACTACTGCCCATATTGTATCTCAGCCTTTATTACCTCATTCTAATAATGCTTCTTCCTCTACATCATCACCTTCTAATGACCCCTCCCACTCTGTGTCAGGGAGCCCTTCCTCCCACCCTAACTCCACAACCTCACCAATACCTTTCACACACCCTCAGAATACACATCCTATGGTAACCAGGGTAAAAAATGGTGTTGTTCAACCAAGGTTACATCCTACCCTTCTCCTAACTCATCTTGAACCAACATCTTATAAGAAGGCTATGGATGTTCCTGAGTGGTATGTTGTTATGCAGTCTGAATATGAGGCATTAATGAAAAATAACACCTGGACACTTGTTCCCACTCCATCTCACAGAAAACCAATTGGTTGTAAGTGGGTTTTTAGAGTGAAGGAAAACCCATATGGCTCTGTTAATAAGTACAAGGCTAGGTTAGTGGACAAAGGGTTCCATCAGGTTGAAGGTTTTGACTACACTGAGGCATTTTAACCTGTAGTCAAACCAATCACTGTTAGGGTTGTCTTGACATTAGCTATCTCCCAAAAGTGGGCTATCCAACAGTTGGATGTGAATAATTCCTTTTTAAATGACACTTTCAATGAGGAGGTCTATATGGTTCAGCCACCCAGGTTTTGTGTAAGGTGACTCAGGCTTGGTTTGTAAACTCCACAAGGCACTATATGGCCTTAAGTAGGCCATAGAGCCTGGTTTGATAGGCTCAAAGTGTAAGAACAAGAGTTGTCTCTGCAAGTCATCTCTATGTTTTGATGATAACAATGAGTATTTGTGAAAGAACTATTTTATGTTCTAATGTTTGTTTCTGTGCAGATCATAATTATTAAAGATATTAGATCAAACAAACATGTGCAAAGATGTGCGTAAAAGATTACATGCGAGTTACTATGTGTAACACAAGTCGCAAGAAGCAAGTTTGCTTCTGTATCTGGTAACAAGCAGAAAGATCCAAGGATGCCGATATTGCTGTTGCAATGCTCTTGTGGATTCTGTTCTGAAGGTGTTTCAGATTCTGAAGTTAAGCAAAGCTTCTGGAGAAATAATCTTCTAAAGAACCAAGTGCTGAAGACTCTAATGACTTGAAGTTCTGAAGGCTGAAGGCTCTGAAGACCAAGTGCAGAAAGACTCTGAAGACTGAAGTGTTCTGAAGATTAAGATTCAAATGATCAAGTGCTGAAGACTCTGAAGACACATTCTGAGTGAACAAGGTTCTGAAGACTCTGAAGACTTGAAGCTATGAAGACAAAGGGTTTCAAGACAAGTGCTGAAGTTCTGAAGACAAGACTCGGAATGAGCAAGTACTGAAGACTGAAGACTTATGATTATGAAAACCCAACTAAAGTCTCTACTCATGCTTCAACTAAATGCCATCAGAAGCCTCTGAATATTTGAAGACAATTTTTACCGTTAGCAATGACTGTACACAGTACTAAAAAGATCTATCCCATCACTTCTACAGTAAAAAGAAGATATGGCAGTACAACTTTCATCATTGCATTACGAATCTTTTCAAATAGCCAACGACTCTTTAACAGCTCTTTTTTTCACTTGGCTATATAAAGGAAAGAAGAAAATGCTTTTGCGGCGTCGTGGATCGTGCGTGTTAAAAGTCGGTTTACACGATCAAGATCACCATCGTCAAACACAGTTATTGCTGAAATACGACCATTGTTGTTGAAACATAAAGAATCATCTATCAATACAACAATCAGGAAGTACAGAAGTTGATGATCCAAGACATTGTTGCAAACAATTAAATCATCAACCACTTCATCATCTGAGCTATATTGAAGATCAGAAGCAAGGAGTTGTTGCTCGAAGCTTGCTCAATGAAGAAGATCTACAAGATGTCATCAAATGTCAAATCAACATTCATCCTTGTAGAATCTGAAGATAGCAAGGAGTTGTTGCTCATATCTTGCTGGAACACTCTTGTGTTCATATGTACTTAAACTTAGGAGTTTATCAGCTTATTTAGAAGCAATCGATGTAATCTCCAGAACAACTAATTCTATGTGAATTAGGATTCCTCAAGTGATCAGTGTGATCGGAGACTTGAGAAGACAATGGATGGGTGTCATTGTGGAAATCCTGAAATATGGTCAATGATAGTCATATCTCAAAGAGGACCAATTGTGTGTCAGACTCTTGTGAGATCACTGATGGAACTCATTGAAAATCCTGGAAGAATGGTCAATAAACGTTATATTCGTTAACTCGGATCACTGAATGTTTAGCTGTGAAAATCCTGATAGGAGATCTTGCGAGATTGGATTCTATTAGGTCAATGTTCGTTATATCCATTAACTTGGATCACTGAACGGTTCATTGTGGGTTAGTAACAGCTGTGGTTGTACAGGTTGTTAGTAACCGGCGTTAGCCCGTGCATCTGTAATCGGTTCTGATTATAGTGGATTAAGTCCTTGTGATCAAGGCGAAATCACATTGGAAGGGTGGACTGGGTTAACTTGAGAATTGCTCAAGGGAACCAGGATATATTGTGTGTTCTTTACTCTTGCTTATGCTTTGGTTTATTGTTTATGTTTATGTATCGGTTATCAGAACCTTACAACTCAACTCTGATAAGCTTCCGCATTGCAAGTCTGATTCATGCATCGCTAATTCAGATTCTCCTAGTTGCTTATGCTTCATGCATCGCACAATCTGAATAACGCATCGCAAGTCAGAGTCTCTCGACGCAACTCTGATATTCTCTTAGTGCATTAACGATAAGAGGCGAAAAGTTTTTAAGAATTAAAACACAATTCAAACCCCCTCTTTCTTGTGTCTTTCTCACACCTTCACAAAGGTGTTCTTCTCTCTCTTGGATTCATAGCCAGCAAGTGTGACCCTTCTTTATTCATACTGCATTCTACTTCATGTTACACACTTGTTTTAATGTATGTGGATGACATTATCATCACTGGATCCTCACAACAATTTATTCACACATTGGTGTCCAAACTTAATCTTTCATTTTCTCTAATGGACCTTGGTCAGGATGACTATTTTCTTGGCATAGAAGTTCACCATCTTGCTAATGGCTCTCTCCTGTTATCCCAAAGCAAATACATTAGGGATCTCTTGACCAGAACAAATATGCTAGCAACCAAGGGTATTTCCTCTCCTATGGCTTCTAGTACAAAGCTTTCTAAAGTTGACTCAGCTCAAGTGAGTGATCCAACTTATTTCAGGTTTGTGGTAGAGGCTCTGTAATATGCCACTATTATAAGACCTAAAATTTCCTATGTTGTTAACAATGTCTGCCAGTTTCTGTCTAATCCTTTAGAGGATCATTGGAAGGTTGTTAAGAGAATTTTGAGGTACTTGCAAGGCACCTCCAGTCATGGTCTCTTACTTGCTCCAGCTAATCTCAGCACTTCTATTATAATCACAGGATTTTGTGATGCAGATTGAGCTTCTGACCCTGATGATAAGAGGTCTACTTCATGGGCATGTCTTTTCCTAGAACCAAATCTTGTCTTATGGTGGGCAAAGAAACAAACTTTGGTGGCTAGATCCAGTGCTGAAGCAGAATACAGAAACCTAGCTCATGCAATAACTGAGATTTTCTGGCTTCAATCTCTTCTTCTTGAGCTCCAAGTCAAGCATCAGGTCCCTAGAGAATACAGAAACCTTAGTGTTGTCTCACTGGCTCACAATCCAGTACCGCATTCCAAGACAAAGCACATGGAATTGGATATTTTCTTTGTTAGGGAGAAAGTTCTAAACAAAAGTCTCATTGAAGCTCACATTCCTGCCTCTGATCATTGGGCAGACGTGCTGACAAAATCTCTATCTACCAACAGTTTTCTAGCTCTTAAAGACAAACTTAGGGTTATTGACAAGTCCAAACTTGTTCAACCTCCATAAGTTTAAGGGGGAAATATTAGAGTATAGATGCATGATCCTCAATATAATGTAACTAGAGTTAGTTAAGAGTTAATTAGGATTCTGTTACACTGTTGTAACAAAATCAGTTAGAGGTAGTTACTAAGGGATACTATAAAAATACCCTAACTGTAATTGTTGTAACTAACACACAATAATGAAATAATTCAGTTCTCTCTCTCTCTCTCTCTCTCTCTCTCTCTCTCTCTCCCTCTCTCTCTATCTCCCTCTCTTTCACTCCGGTCTTTCTTCTTCTTCTTCTTCTTCTTCTTCTTCTTCCTTTCTTCATGTACATTCAACTTCTAACACACTATAGTTAAAACCATTACAACAGTTCCAATGCATTGAAAAAGGGGATGGACATTTCAAAGTCTTGGAACTATTTACTTGAACTTGATTATACATTAATTTAAAAAATATGAATATTACCTCGCTCTTTGTTAAATATGGCTCATATTAGTGAGATAATTATAAGTTCTTAAAATCATTATGAATTATTGAGAGTATAATTCATTGTTGAGATGATTATGGATTGTTGAGATAACTATAAATTGTTGAGAGTATAACTCATTATTAAGATAAGGGAAATGCTAACGAGTGCCCTAGGGACACTCTTTAAGGCCTTAAAATAGCAAGTTTTTATTGGAAATGTGTGTATTTAATACATTGAAAATTGAAATGGTTAATTTTTTATTAAATATTTTCTTTATTTGGAATCCTTAAAGAGTGCCCCTCGAGCACTCATTAGAAAGACCCGTGAGATAATTATGGGTAGAGATAATGATTTGTTGAGGGACACTAGGGATTAAAGTTTTAGATAAACCAAAACCTAGCATTATATATATGACTTGTATCATTGTAATCCAATGCAATTTTCACAAGACAGAAATAAATGGAATTATAGTTACTCTATAGTCACAAACGTAAGCGATTTGGCTGAACAGCATGAACAAAAATTTTGTGTGTTTCTCTCTACTTTGATCTATATTCAAGTTACTGTTCTAACAATTGATATCAGTTGGAGCTTAATCTTGGGATGCAAAATTCAAAGTGACTCGGTTCGCGTTTGATGGAACAAACAATTTTGGTTTATGAAAAAGAAGAGTTAAGGATTTGTTGGCTTAGCAAGGTTTATAGAAGGTGCTTTGTGATGAGAAACTGACAGACATCGCAACCGTTGATTCCAATGAGATGAAGGAGAAGGTCGCATGCTTGATAAGACTTTGCGTTTCTAATGACCTGATGAATCATATCCTAGACCCCACAAATCTGAAGGATGTCTGGGAAAAATTGGAAAATCAGTACATCTCCAAGACACTCATGAATAAATTGTTCGCTAAGCAGCGTCTTTATAGTCTTAAAATGCAGGAAGGAGGCGATTTGCAGACTCATGTCAATGCTTTTAACAACATCCTCGCTGATTTGTCACGACTTGGTGTGAAGGTTGATGAGAGGATAAAAACATTATTTTGTTGTGCTCTTTAACAAGCTCTTATGATCACTTGGAGACCACTCTCACATACGGGAAGGAAACAACCTGCTGGATTCTATTTCTTCTACCCTTTTGTAACACGCACAACGTTGCCAAAGTGTAGAGGAAAGTGGAGGAAGTTTAGGTGAAGGTTTGTTTGTGAAGGGAGATCAAAATTGTGGTAGAGGGAGGGGAAAGTAGTGGGTTATGGAAAGAAAAAAAAGGTTCAAGTCCAAGGACAGAAAAACATCAGAATGTTATAGTTTCAAGAAAATAGGCCATTTGAAGATGCAACAGTAGTTTAACAAATGTAGTTCAGACTGATGGTTCCTGTAGTGAAGAGGATTTGCTTTGCGTTTCATTTGCAAAGTGCACTGATGCATAGACCCTTGATTCTGGGTGCTCCTATCATATGACGCTGCACCGAGAGTGGTTTAACTCTTTTAAATTAGGTGATTTTGGTTTTCTCTATTTAGGTGATGGTAAAACTTGTGCCATCACGAGAAAATGGAAAATTAAAATTGCTCTGGATGATGGTAGCAAGTGTTACGTTCCAGAAATTGGTTGTCTTTGAAGCTTCGAATTACTTACCTTTTGATACATATCTTGTTTTCTCTTCATCATCATCTTCTTCAATCTTCAACAACTTCCAGGGCGAACCTCTAGCTTGTAGGTAGAATCCATTTTTACTTCTTTCTGCTTCAAATATGTTGCAGGCATGTAGAGGATATTGGGGGGAATCAAAGCCCCAAGGTTTCTTGCTTTGATTCCCCTCCATTGTGATTAATTTTGTATTAAGTAGTTAGGGTTCTTAGGAATTGTAGTACGAATTGGAGAATTGCAATGGATTTTGAGGGAGATGGACATGAGCAATAGAAAGGGGGCGAAGAGACAAGTGTATTAGTGGTGATTATTAGTGGTTCTGGGTTGCTTCGCCGCCTCCGGCGCAACAGAGTGTTTTCCAGCCAAAGGGAAAGATAGAAGAGAGGATGAGAGCTTGTTTGGTGTTTGGAATGAAATGAGGGTGAGTCTGAGCCCTTTCACCCTTTTCCCATTCACATTAGGCCTTCAAGGCACTAAGCCCATGCCTTTATTGTACACACACCCTAACTTCTAATTTACCTCCCCCTCTCTGAATGCAACAAGAGAATACATTGACCTTGGGCTTTAGCCTGAGCCCGATGCCCTCTTTCTTAACCAGACACCCTGGTCCAGTTGCACACCCCCTGCAAAGTGGATTTACTTGTGTAATTAATTATTGTTTTTTCTCTTCTTTAATTGCTTGCAACACATTTAAATACATATTGAAAACACAACAAAATAGTATAATGCTTAGGCTAGATTTTAATTAGGTTTAATATTTTAATTGAATTTAATTGCTAATTTTTTTTAATTTCATTTGATGATTAATTAGAGATTAGGATTAACATTGATTTAATTTCAATTTTAATGCCTTATTTCTTTCTCGTGATTTCATGTGCTAGATTGTATGATTTGTAGCATAATCCCTTATTGGTGGATTAGTTGATCAATTTCATTTTTGATAAATTAATTACCTTTTGTGAGTTAGACTTGTTTGGTATAACTTTCCATGAACAATTGCATGCTTCCCTTAGGATCCCTATTTATTCAAGTGATCATAAGTTCTTTGATCACTCAATTAAATTAGACCTTTTACATTTGCACTATATTTAGTTCATCAAGTCAAACTCAAAGTCCAGATTCACATTCAATACCTTGAAGACAAAAGGACATCAAGACTTGATCATGCTGAGCTTCATCCATTCAAGCACATCGCCTCACCCTTATTCAAAACTAAAAACTTCTTTTACACTTCGAACACCTGTTAATTATGATGCGAATTGTGCGCCACAAGCCTTAAGCAACAGAGAAGAATGAGAGGGATTATTCCTACCTTTGTTCTGAATATCTTTGAATACGGGACGTAGGCCTCAGTTATTCAAAGAATTCACCTCCATTCATAGACTTTAGTGCAATTCAAATCAAACAACTTTCAAACTGTTTTCCCCACATACAAGACTTCAACAATCAACATCCACAATACCTTTCTCTTTGGAACAAACATAATACTCTTTTGATACTAATACACTATTGAGGTTAATCACATTCTCTTGGTTAATCACCTCCTCCATGGGTTAATCACCTTCTTATGGTTAAAATACCCATCTCTGAACCATACATCTCTCTTTGGGTTAATCACCTATCATGGTTAGAACCCTTCTTCATGCATGTTGTCCTTGGTAGTCTCATGCTTAGGTCATTTTCATGCATGTCTATCTTTTTAGTCTCATGCTTAGGCAAACCCCTTTTTTCATGCATGTTTGCCTTGTTAGTCCCATGCTTAGGTAAACCCTTATTTTCATGCATGTCTGTCTTGTTAGTCCCATGCTTAGGCATACCCCATTTTCTTTCATGTTTGTCTTGTTAGTCCTATGCTTAGATAGACCACTTCATGCATGCTTGCCTTGTTAGTTCAATGCTTGTGCAAGCCCCTTCATGCATGTTTTCCTTATGAGTCTCATGCTTAGGCAAACACCCCTTCTTGTAGGTCTTAATCCCTCGGGTCTAGGAAAAACCCTACAACTCTGCATTGGCTAATCACCATCTATTGGTTAAACGCCACACTCTTTGGTTCAGATACACCACTCTATGGATTCAAACTACACAATCTTGGTCCAAACAATGTCCAAACAACACTTTCATCATTTCACAAATCTTTTCCAATTCATTCATAATTTTTTTTGAATTCAATTAAAGCAACAACCTTTTTTCTATTAAACTCTTTTCAAATTCAAAACAACTTTCTTTTCATAAAAGAACTGTTATAATCCGTTCCTTAGCAGATAGACTAAAAGCTTGGAGCATCCGAGCAAGTATCAGAATTAGCTAGCGTCGAAACACTTCTAGGATACAGTTATAAGTGTTCCCTAAAAACAATCAACAAATGCTTATTTTTTACCCATGAACTATGAAACTATGATTTTCTCATTTAATTATGAGAATACGTAGGCACAAGGGTTTGAATCCTTGACGAGCACATTAATTAAAAGCTTTTTATCCCTTAATTTAAAACCAGTCACAAGTAACCTTTAGATAATAACACCCATCCGCACAAAGAACAATCAAAACGGTTCTCGTTGAGTACAACTGATGTGAGAGATGCTAATACGTTCCCCTCGCATATCCGACTCCCTTACCCGTTTCCCTTTCTTTGGGTTTTATCGATATTTTCCCTTTTCTTTTGGAATAAATAAAGTTCAGTGGAGATTTTGTTGTATCTTCGAGCGTGTGATGCGCTCGGATATTTTTTCGCGCCACGACAACTGGCGAATTGGGGACATAATTGCTTCTGCAAGAGAGAGTCAAGCCTAGTTTTGTTTGTTTCCTTTGTTTTTTTTGGGTGTTTATCTTTATCGCCTTACTTGCTTTATCTTTATTTTATTTATCGCATCTTTACTGCTTTATATATTCATCATATTCTGGATATCTGCTATATTCTTTATTGTGGGTTGGGCTTTATGATGTTACATGAGTGAAAAGATCTATACCCAAGCTTGAGTATACACACAAGATAGTATGTGGTAGGGTCGTGTTGATCTCCTTGGTGTTATGCCTCGATCATGGTCAACACGAGACACCATGCCAGTAGATCCTTTTGGGAGCATCACTGTCCGACAAGTCATTCGTTCTAGCCAGTGGTATCTCAATACGAGTCTATGTCTCTAAGGACCTTTTATGAACTTTCTTCTTTGAAGACTAGTACCTACCTGTGAGGGGATATGGGTTTACAAGAAACCCAAGACTCTATATACATTAATTATCATGAATACATAAGACCTTTAAACCTACATCGAGAAATATATACAGATTACTCAGAATATGTTGAACCTTTGAATAAATGGATGTTGCATATATGTTTGCATTTAGTCCATATGAAAATCATTTTAGCACGTGCATAATTTTTTAGGGAATCCATGGTCATCCAGTCATAATTTTATGGGTACAAAAGAGTTCTAGAAGTGTGTTCATAATTTCCTTCGCTTGTGCTAGTCTCACCCTCTTCAACTTCGACTGTGTCTGGAATATCAACAACTACTTCAACTTTGACTTCATCAGTTTCTTCGTCGAACCCATAAGTCATCAAAGGCTTGATAATTGCATCACCAGAATTCCAATCCCAGGCAGAATTTTCATCAATCACAATATCTCGACTCATTACAATCTTCTTATTGATTGGATTGAATAGCCTATATTCTCCCATTTTGTGATATCCAACCAGAATCATAAGTTCACTTTTATCATCAAGCTTCCTTCTTCTTCCATTAGGAACATGCTTGTAGCAAATAGAGTCAAACACCTTCAAATGACTCACTGATGGTCATTTTCCACTCCACACTTCTTCAGGAAACTTATTCTTTAGTTTCTTGGTAGGGAACCTATTCAAAATATAAACAACAATAGTACCTGTTTCACCCCATAAGGGTTTTGGAAAATTCTTTTGCTTCAGCATGCATCTCGCCATATCCAATATGGTCCTATTTCTTCTTTATACTATTCCATTATATTTAGGCGTGTAAGGAGCAGTTACCTCATGATCGATACCATGTTCCGCATATAACTCTTCAAACATCTTGGACGTCTATTCACCACCTCCATCTGTTCGCAGAACTTTGATCTTCTTTTCACTCTGGTTTTCGATAAGCATCTTGAATCTCCTAAAGATTTCAAATACTTCGTCTTTGCACTTGATCACATAGATCTAAATATTTCGACTATACTCATCGACAAATGAGACAAAATACTGGTTTCCGCCAATGGTATGATGTTCAAACGGGCCACATATATTTGAATGTACAACTTTTAGTATGCAATAAGACCTCATTGGCATAGTCGAAACAAAATACTTTTTGGATTGCTTCCCTACTAAGCAACCTTCACAGAGTTTGTCGGCCATCTCAAGATTTGGTATACCAATTACCATATCTTGAGTAATTAGTTTATTGAGTGACCTAAAATTCAAGTGTCTAAACCTCAAATGACACAACCAACTATTCTTGTGGATGTCAATTATTTTAAGGCATTGTACCTCAATCAAACTGATCATGGTCTTAAATGTCATGTTCTTCGACAAAGGAGATTTTAAGACCAAACTATTTTGGGTGTTAAACAGTGCTAAGGATCCATCTTTCATAACCATTGAGAAGCCTTTTTTGGCCAGTTGTCCAACACTTAGCAGGTTTCATTTTATTCTAGGTACATAGAGTACATTTTTTATCATAGATTTTGTTCAATTGCTCCTTTGAATAACTATGTTACCAGTACCTTCTGCTTACAACGAGATATTATTTGCAATTTGACCTTGCTCTTCTTCGACTCGGTGAAATCTGCCAACCACATTTTCCTACCAGTCATGTGATTCGAGCAAGTTGTGTCGAGGAACCATATTTTAGAGTCGACATGGTCATCTACAACTACATCCATAACCACCATATCTTCATAATCATCTGAATCTTGGCATGCAAGGTTTTCTCCTTCCTCTTTTCCTTCTGTTGCTCCCTTGTCTTTCCTGTACCAATAATTCTTGGCCAAGTGACCCCATTTTTCACAGTTATAGAGCTACACACCTTTTTTTTGCTTCTTTGTCTTTCCAATAGGACACTACTACGAAAAACCCATTTAACAACAGTTGGGAAAGATATATAATCATGCGGGCACAGACGTTGTTATGTAGAGTGTCATTGTATATATGATACTTACAATCACGACCCAGTAACCGTTGTAATAAACTGGAAAGCGCGCGCCCTATCAAAACAGGTTTTTCAAAAGACCGTTGTGATAAAAATAATGGTTCTAGGTTTGATTCCCAACTGCGTTGTTTTGATGTTTATTTTTTTCTGGATAACGCGCGAGATATTATAACGGTTATATATATAACCATTGTTACATTTTCTGCAGAATTAACAAATATTATCCTGCTTTTATAATTAATCCCATTTTTTAACCTGTATTATTGTTCACCATATCACAGCAGAAAATACAACTCACATTTTTGATAAAGTTATCATAATAATATTAATTGTATCATATTCATAATATCACATAATTATATCATATTGAATTGTATCAGAACAAACATCCTACAATTTATTAGAACAAACAACCTACAATTTACACATTACATAACATCACATAATTGTAACTTGGTGTTTTTGCTTTTTTTTTCTCTTGGTATCTTGTCTATTGGTGCCTTGTCTTTTGGTGTCTTGTCTCTTGGTGTCTTGACTCTAAAGACCTATGTTTTCAAATAATTATATTTGTTAGTAAAAATACTTAGAACCTATAACATACAATTAATATATTATGAATAAAGAATAAATTACGTACTTGTTAATTTTCCCATATGCCTTCTTCATGATCGATTCGAATAGTATGCACGACATCTCCATCAACTTCATCATATGAGGTAGGAACTTGTGTTGTGTAAGAAGGTGTGGATGAAATATCAAGACTTTCGTCACTAAGAGGAATGTGTTTTCCTTGGAGAACGATTGACCATTTCCCCGATATGTCCGATGGATCGGTAACATAGAAAACTTGTTTTACTTGAGAATCCATGATGAATGGTTCGGTCATAAAAGATGCCTTGCCAAGGTCGATTCGGGTGAATCATAAGTCATCAATATGTACACAATTACTATTATTGGGAACCCACTTGCATTTAAATAAAGTCACTTTGAAAATAACATAATCAATCTCCCAAATCTCATCAATGACACCATAAAATGCGGTAGTTGCCAATACATGATTCTTATATTTCGAAATTGAGAAATACATCGATTCGGCTTCAACCATAACCCTACTATTTTGCATTGTACTACGATCATCTTTTGATTTTGTATAAAAGGTATAATGACCAATGTCGTATGCAGTCAGGTAATGACACACAATTTTGGCTCGTACGAAAACCATTTAAGTATCTCAGATGCATTACGATCATTAGATACACTTTTATTAAACCAATCTATGAATCTCTTGTTATGCTCTATCAACAACAACTTGTCACTTATTCAGGGATATTTTTTCCTCAAAAGTCTTTTGTGAGTATCTATGAAAGGTTGAACATCATCTATATTATTCAATATATAGAAATGTGCTTGAATAACTACATCCCGAGCCATTGACTTAACATTTAGACCTTGAATATCTCTTCCATTTGTGTCAGTATGGTGAGACTTTAGAATTCCTATAGAATATGCGTCTGACAAATAGTTTGTACAAAACTCAACAACTTATTCTCTGATGTACCTTTCAACAATCGAAACTTTTGTTCGATGATGATTCTTCATATATCCTTTAAATATCTTCATATATCGCTCAATTGGATACATTCACCTTAAATAAACTGGACCACAAATTCTGATTTCTCTGACTAGATGAACAAGTAAGTGAACCATAATGTCAAAAAATGATGGAGAAAAATACATCTCCAATTAACACAAGATTATGGCAGCCTCATCTTTTAATTCATCTAATTTTTTGAAATCAAGAACTTTATTACGTATGGAATTGAAGAATAAGCACAATCTCGTTATAATTACTCTCACATTTTTTGGTAGGATCCCAAGGATAGCCATTGGTAGAAGTTGTTGCACCAATACATGACAATCATGATATTTTAAACCAAATAACTTGAGATCTTTCATTGATACAAGTTTCTTGATGTTTGATGAGTAACCTTGCGGAACTTTAATACCTTGCAAACACTCGCAGAAAAATTTCTTTTCCTTTTTAGATAGAGTGTGACATGCTGGAGGCAGATAAGTTCTTTTTCCTTTCTCTATTCGAGCCAACTATTTTCGTATACCCATCTTCTCCATATCAAGACGGGAAGTCTTACTATCTTTAGTTTTGCCTGGAATATTTAGAAGTGTGCCAACCAAACTATCACACACATTTTTCTCCACGTGCATCACATCAAGATAATGTCTAACATCAAAACTTGACCAATATGGAAGATCAAAGAAGATGAACCTCTTTTTCCATATATTTTTCGCAACTGCCCCTTTTTCTTTTTATCTCTTCCCAAAGACAACATTAATGTGTTCCTGTCGTTGATAAACTTCATCCCCGGTTAAAGGTTCAGGAGCCTCATCAAACTTTTGCTCTCCATTAAAAGCCTTCTGCAATCTATGATAAGGATGACCGGGTTTTAGAAATTTTTGATACCCAAGGTAAACGGTCTTTTTTCCAAATTCAAGTTGGTGATAATAAGTATCATCTTCACATATAGGACACACTCTATGTCCTTTGACACTATATCCAACCAACTTACCGTAAGTAGGAAAGTCGTTGATTGTGCAAAATAACATTGCACACATCTTAAACTTTTCCCCAGAATATGCATCATCAACTTCAATGCCTTCATCCCACAAGAGTCGTAAATCATCAATTAATGGACTTAGATAAATATTTATGTTGTTACTAGGTTGTCTTGGTCCAGAAATCATCATACTTAACAGTATATACTTGCGCTTCATGCACAACCTAGGAGATAGATTATAAAAAGTGAGAAGAACAAACCACGAAGTATGATTAGTGCTCAGATTACCAAAGGGGTTCATTCCATCGTCGGCAAGCCCAAGCCTAAGGTTTCTTGGCTCAACTCCAAAATCCGAAAACAACGAATCAATTTTCTTACATTGCAACGAATCAGCTACATGGTGAATGTTTCCATCACGAGTCCTTTCATCTGCATGCCATCTAAGATTCTTTGCGTCATTCGAATTAGCAAAAAGTCTCTTAAACCGTGAAATTATTGGCAAGTACCATAACACTTTAGCAGGAGGATGCTTCCTACTAACATTGTCATAGTCATTGTCATCACCATTGTTGGCCTTCAGCTTGTAACGCGACACACCACATTTCATACATTGATACAAGTCTTTATACTCTTTCCGGTATAATATGCAATCATTAGGGAAAACATGTATTTTGATATACTCCAGACCCATTAGACACAATATCTTCTTGGCCTCATAGCAACGATCCGACAATTTGTTATCTTCTGGTAACATTTGCTTTAGCAATTTAATTAATTCCATGAAACTTTTATCCGACCATCCATTTTTTTGCCTTCAGATTAAACAAATTTAACACCGCCAACATTCGTGTAAAATCTGTGCATCCCTTATATAAAGGGGTGTCTTTATCACTACATAAAATATCATAAATATGAGCATTCTTAAAAGAAGATTCCCCAATATCACGAAACATATCCTCTAGTTCATCTTCATCCACTCTTTAACTTTGTGATACCCGATTTTCCTCTTTATCCACCTCACCATGCTACGTCCATATTATATAATTTTGACATATACCATCACAACAAAGGTGATGGAATATTTCTTTCTTTGTACCCTTTTTGATATTCGTACAAATAACACAAGGACAATAAAAGATACCATTATTGTCGGGAAGATGTTTATCAACGTATTCAAGGAATTCAAGAACTCCGTTCTCATAAACCGGACCTAATGTATCGGCTTTCATCCAACTACGATCTATATTAACTTCTAAAATTTATACACGTATAATAATGTGAGTGACACACAAAAATCTAATCCAAAAACTTAAGCATATGCATATGCAAATCTAAACCTAAAGCATAAGAAACATGTACTCTCATACTGACTTGAGCATATACAACATAAACAAAGAAAAAAGGAATGAAGATGTTGAAGAATATCGTACTTCAAAGCTGAAGAATCTTATGCATGTAAGAAATGAAGATGTTGAGGAGTATCGTACTTCGAAGTCGAAGAATCAAATGAACGAAGAGGGTGAATATTTGAGCATATACAACATAAACCAAGAATAAAGGAATGAAGATGTTGAAGAGTACCGTACTTCAAAGCTGAAGAATCAAATGAACGAAGAGGGTGAAGATTTGAGCTCCAAATGAATGGATACGAAAATGGTAAAGATTACGCCACCGTTGTCGCCTATGGCTCGCTTGTTCCCCTAGGGCGTCTTATGAAAGAAATACAAAATAAGTTTTATTTTAATTTATCAGTAAACCCTTTAATCGTGGTTGGACAACCCAATCGTAGTGGAATTGTAAGTCCTCTAACAACGGTTGGTTTATTTCACCGTTGTAAAATCATTTAAAATTTATTTTTTAAATAATGGACTTAAGTGACACACGCTTAATGTACTCTAAAAAATGAAAAAATTGTAGTTGCTGGGAATCAAAGCTTCATACACATCATTTATTACTACGGTGTTTTAAGACAACCGTTATTAAATTACTGTTTATAAATCCAGCTACTCATTGGGAACAGAAATTTTAACTTATTATAACGGTGTATATGAATCTGTTGTAAACTTGGCGTTGTTGTTTGCGCGTTTTGTAGTAGTGGGATTTTCCTTTTCCTCATTTGGAGGATTCATAGGCCCTATCATCAACCTTATGCTTTGGAGGGTTTGACCAAGACTTATTACTTTGAGTCTTGTCTCCTTTGCCCTTGAACTTGTTGGAACCACCATGTTTTTTTCCATGTCTGAGCATGTAGTTCTTTATCAAATCTTGAACATATTTCCTTTCGACAATCCTCGTCTCATGTGCCTCTAGCGAACTAACCAAATCTTCCAGTTTCATGGTTTCAAGATTGTTGGATTCTTGAATGGCTACGATAACATGATCAAAATGAGAGGTCAAGTACGCATTACCTTCTCAACTATTATCTTATCAGTTAGGGTTTCACCATGGCCTTTAATGATATGGATAAGATTTTGTACCTTCGAGATATAGCCTGCAACTTTTTCTTCTTCTCCCATTTGCAATAATTCATACTGCCTTCGCAACGTCTGTAATTTGACGACTTTTACCTTCTCACCTCCATCGTAATGCCTGACAAGAATATCCCATGCCTCCTTCGTCGATTCAGCACGATAAATCCGATCGAAATTCATCGCATCTATTGCAGATTGAATGCAGAACACAACCTTGGAATCTTTCTTCTTCGCATCCTTGTGAGTAACTCTCCGAGCATCGTTTTTCTTTTGAGCAAGCTCAAAAAATCCATTAATAACCACTTCTAGGGTTTCTTGAAAGCCAAACAATGACTGCATTTGTTTTCTTCATTGGACCCAATTTTTTCCATCAAGAATTGGAAGGGAGTTGGGAATACAATTGCTATCATTCATATTTGGAGAAAACGTGATTCACGATCCCTGGAAACACGACCATCAACATGAAGTTATTGAATTTCCAATCAAGAAAAATGAACCAGAAGCTCTAGATACCAATTTGTTAGTGCGCGAGACACTTTAAGTGAGAGAAGGAATGAGAGAGAGAATGAAAAGTAATTAATGAATTATTATTATTGAAAGCTGTTAAACTGAATTACAATTATGTGTATATATTAAACTATGTTACTTATATACTAAGTAAATAACATAACTGTCATACCCCAAATTTTGACCACTAAGATTTCCCATCATTGTGCAAATCATCAGTACAATATGGATGTACCTTTGTACCTCATTAGTCTCCCCAAAGGTGGGTGAGCATTCACTACAAACAAGATTTAGGGTTTCAAGCCCTCGCAGAGCTCTTAGACAAAGGATCAATCAAGGAATGACATGATCTTCAACTTGTCTAGACTATCAAATATCCACAAAGGATCAAGAGGACTCCCACTTCAAGGATTAAGCACAAGTTTGCTCCCTTCTAGGTGGATCAAGCCTCAGGATCGCCAGTGTCACCAAATTAGGGTTTGGTCGACTAGGGCATCCAGATGGAAATTTTCCTCTGGGCATGAGCCAATGCTTCAAAGCATAACCTAAAATGCTCCATGAAACATCATAAACCCCGTCATCAAGTCAATTTAGCCTCAGGGGATGCATACATCAAAAATCAGGAATTAGGGTTTCTTGACCTAATTCACCCCTAAGTTGACTTTTGGGACAAATCATGAGCCAAGACCTCAAGACATGATTTGAGGGTCTCCAACATACCACGTTGATCCATTTGCAACAATGGATTGACCCAAGAAGCTTGAGCAACAAGTTTCAATTTCATCTGAACCACAGTTGGGGTTTCGCGGGAAAAGTCAACTGTAGCTTTGACTTTTGACCAGGACATGCTCCCAAGCCGTGGGACACGATTAAATACACCCTATAACACCCATGGAACATGTCCATCAATTTTTATTTAGGTCAAGGACATGATTTCCTGAAGAATCGCACAGTTTGGAATTCATCTGATAAAAAGTCAACTGTGCACAAAAGTCAAACTTTGACTTTTTGAGATTTTTCATAAAAATGGTTTTTTAACCTTAAAATGATGTTAATGTGTGATTGGAATCATCATTCATCAAGAAAAATCAAAGAAAGTGGGATAACTTATAAAAGGGGTAACCATAAAAACTTAGAAATTTTTCTAAGTTATGAAAAAAAGTGGCAAGGGTACCAACTTTGGAGGATCATAACTCCTAAACCACAAAGCCATTTTTCTCCATCCAAAGCTTGATTTGTAGCCCTCATTACCCTCTACAAAAACTTCAACTAGACCTAAGTCCAATTCATTAAGGATTTTGAGTCATGCTTGGATCAAAATGGCTAAAAAGTTAAAATTGACATTTTTTCAGCACAATGTCCCAACTTCAAGGCTGTTTTTCTCCATGATCCAAGTTGAACCAGGTCTAATTTTAAACATCAAAGTTGATGTACGTCATCTAAGCTTTTCGAAAAGTCCTAGAACGTCCATGTAGCATACTCGAGCAAGGAGTTATGGATCTTACAAAATGGCTTGCTGAAGCTGAATTTTTCAAGGCAGATTTGCACATTTTTTGTGCCACACGAATTTTCAAGCCTTGTCATCAGTTTGGACACATCTAAGGATCAAATCCAAGTGGGATGATCTGATCCATGAACCTCCCAAGTCCAAGGAACAAAGAAAAGCATGCCAAAGCCTAGAAATCCCTAAAAGAGGGACAAAACTCCAATTTTGGTTTGGAGCATTTAATGGATGCTTAGAGGTGGCATGTACTGAGCCATTCTCATCTGAAATTAGTCAAGACTTATCCAACAACTAGGGAACCAAAGCTCTGAGCCCTAACCTCTAGTCAATGGCTAGAGGAGACTTGGATTTCCATTGGCCAACATTGGCCAAACCTCTGCTGCAGCCACCATTCACTGTGGATCCCAAAACAAACTTGCTCTACTATAAATAGAGCTCATTTGTGCTCAGTTTGAGTACACCAAAGCCATCAAACAGATGCTTTCCTCAAATTCTCTCTTTCACTCCAAAATGCCTTCATTAGTAAGGAAATTATGAGTTTTTGAGCTAGAGAGCAATTCCACTCAAACTAATCACACACACACCTCATATATATCATATTTAAGCTGTGCAAACCATCAAAAGTGACCTGTAATCACAACATCACAAAGTCACCTCTCAAAACCTCAAAATGACACTTTTTTGCATTTTTCAAGCCATGTCTTGATTCAGTCACTTTCCAAGCCAGATAAAACCTCAAACACACTCTAAATATCATCCTTGAACTATCCCAAATGGTGCCACACATCTGGAACACCATTTGAGAGAGTTGGCATTTTGGCCGTTTTTGACCATTTCGCGAGAAAGTGCACAAACTTGCTCCAGAGGTTTCTAGCCGATTCCAACCATCCTAAAAGCTTCTAAGAGGTCATTTGAGGTTGTCCAAAGCATCAAATCATTTCTGGAACAAAGCACTTGGAAGGTTGCCCAAAATCTCCAAAAAAGAGGTAAAATCCACAACTTGAATCCTTTGAATCATGCTTTCCTTTGTTGTCCACATACATGCATCATATTGAACAATTCTTGAGGTAAAAATGTGGTCCTTAATGTGTATGTTGTGATCCTCCCACTATTTGCATTTTGACATGTTTGTTTTGTGGAATTTTGGTTATTTTAAAACATGTACAGTTCTGATTTTTTGTGATTGGTGTGTTCTATACATTAAGTTTTAGTTTGCATGAGTAACACCATTGGATTCCTTTCGAAAAATCGGTCAAGATAGGTTTTTACGGATTTCAATTCCGATGAAAATTGAGAGAGTTACGCGCGTTGGAAATTTTACGCGAAACGGCGTTGAATTAACGATAGCGGTTCTGTTTTTTTTTTGCTTTGTACAGTGAGTTTCCGAGTGCGTGAATAATACCATTGGATTCCTTGTGAAAAATCGGTCAAGATAGGTTTTTACGGATTTCAATTCCGATGAAAATTAAGAAAGTTACGCGCGTTGGAAATTTTACGCGAAACGGCGTCGAATTAACGATAGCGGTTCTGTTTTTTCCGCTTTGTACAGTGAGTTTCCGAGTGTGTGAATAATACCATTGGATTCCTTGCGAAAAATCGGTCAAGATAGGTTTTTACGGATTTCAATTCCGATGAAAATTGAGAGAGTTACGCGCGTTGGAAATTTTACGCGAAACGGCGTCGAAAACAACGATAGCAGTTTTTGTTTTTTAATTTCTGCATTTTGTGCATCGATTTTCCGTATGCGTGAGTAATACCATTGGATTCCTTGCGAAAAATAGGTCAGGATAGGCTTTTGAGGATCTTGATTCGGTTAAAAATCGAGAGAGTTACGCGCGTTGGAAATTTTACGCGGAACGATGTTTTAAACGACAGCAGCTCTGGTTTTTTTATCGCTACGTTTTGTACGTTGAGTTTCGGTGTGCGTGTACGATACCATTGGATTCCTTGTGAAAAATCGGTCAGGATAGGCTTTTGCGGATCTTGATTCGGTTAAAAATCGAGAGAGTTACGCGTGTTTGAAATTCAACGCGGAACGATGTTTTTAATCGATAGCAGTTTTTGTTTTTTAATTTCTGAGTTTTATACGTCGATTTTCCGCGTGCGTGAGTAATACCATCGGATTCCTTGCGAAAAATCGGCCAGGTAGGTACTTCCGGATTTTGATTCCGATAAAAATCGAGAGAGTTACGCGTGTTGGAAATTCAGCGCGGAACGGTATTTTCAAAACGATAGCAGTTTTTTCTGCATTTTGTGCGTCGATTTTCCGTGCGCGTGAGTAATATCATCAGATTCCTTGCGAAAAATCGGTCAGACAGGTATTTCCGGATTTTGATTCCGATAAAAATTGAGAGAGTTATGAGTGTTTGAAATTTGATAAAAACGTGTTGAAAATTAAAGTTTCGGTACTCGTTTTTATCCCAAAAAATGTCGAAAATGATATTTTGATATCTTTTCTCTTTTTCTTACTTTTTATTTTCAAAACTCAATCAATTTTTTTCACATAGCAAAAAATCATCATTTTCCAATTCGTACCCCATAATATTTTAATACAAAAAAATCAAAAAAAGTATTATTTTTAATATATTTAAAAATAGTGTTTTAAATTGTTTTAAATGCTTTTAAAATAATTTCTTTTTTTTCTTGATTTTTAAAACCAAAATGATTTTAAATATTTATGTTGATAAAATATTTTTTTTTTCATAAACTTTAATCATTATTTAATGATTTTATTTGATATTTTTATCATTTTTTACTTAATTTTTCTTAAAAAAATGCATAAAAAATGAAATTGGGGTTTTCTTTGATTTTTACCCTAATAAATCTTTTTTAAACATTTGGGCCTCTAATAGAGTGTAAGACCCAATCCTTTTTTTGACCAAATCATTTTTGGGCCTCATTCATTGTATAAGCCCCGATACCGTCAAAAACAAACGGCGCGATCGTCGCCTTTTTAAGAAATAACCTTGGGCCTCTCCTCGAGCTATAAGACCCATTCAAAACTTTTGGGCCTCTATTAGAGTGTAAGACCCAATCCCCTTTTAACCAAAACAATTTCGGGCCTCACTTATTGTATAAGTCCCTCTGCGTTAAAAGAAAACTTCAGCGCGATCGCCATTTTCAAACGAAAATCAACTGTGCTTCTCTTTGAGCTGTAAGTCCCATTTCTTTTCATTTTTTTACACTTGGGCCTCTATTAGAGTGTAAGACCCAACCCTTTTTTAACGAAACAATTTTGGGCCTCAGCTATTGTATAAGTCCCGATACGTTAAAAATCTCGGCGCGATCGCCATTTTCAAACTGAAAATATTTTGGGCCTCTCCCTGAGTTGTAAGCCCCATCTTTTGTACAAAAATACACTTTGGGTCTCTAATAGAGTGTAAGACCCAACCCCTCTTTTTTATATTTTCTTATTATTTTTTAATAATTTGAAAAATTAATAACTCCTTCAATTTTGATTATTTTTTATTGGTTCTTTTTCTGAAAAATCACAAAAATAGTAAAATATTTTATTCTACAAAAAAATCAAATTTATATTATTTATTTAATATAGTTGGTATTTTTGTGAATAAATTCATTTTTAATTGTTTTTAAGCATTTTAAAAGTGAATATTCATCTTGAAAATAAAGACTATGGGCCTCCCCTCGTGTTGTAAGCCCCATTTCTTTTCTTTAAACTCTTTGGGCCTCTATTAGAGTGTAAGACCCAATCCCTTTGTAAATACCAAAATTTTGGGCCTCAGTCACTTGTATGAGTCCCACGGTGTTTCCAAAACCTCGGCGCGACCGTCGCCCTTTTCAAAACTAACCATTGGGCCTACCCTCGAGTAGTAAGACCCATTTCTTTTCTTAAAACTTAATTGGGCCTCTTGATAGAGTGTAAGACCCGTCCCTTTGTACAGAAAACCTTTCTTGGGTCTCAGTCACTTGTATAAGTCCCTCTGTACAAATTCAAACAGTGCGCTCACTGATAAAACCCTGGGCCTCTCCTTGAGCTGTAAGCCCCAAATCTTTCTTTTTCAAAGCACTTTCTCCTTTGATTTTGAAAATACTGTTGTTTTCAATTTTTCTTTTTTAAACAACTAACCAAACCGCATGGAAGCTCTACAACCGAGTAAGTGTTTACCCGCTTTCATTTACCGCTTTCATATGTATATAACTGTATTGTGGGGCTGTTTCACTGTAAGTCTCCTTTCACAAACTCATATATATATAACTGTATTGTGGGGCTGTTTCGCTGTAAGTCTTCTTTCATAAACTCATATCAACTGTGTAATAATAGTATAGATATTTAGAGTTTCCCCGGCAACTACGTCTAGAACTAGGTGACGCCGTTTCGTTTATTCGTAGAAATAGACAACTAGATCCCCAATAGGATCACCAGATACAGTCTTCTCTTCGGCTGTCCTCATTAGGAATTGTCAAGAAACTCTACTCCCAAAGATGAATGTCTTCTCCGTGAATGGCATCTTTGAGTTTCTTCCAAATTCTCGAACTTTCCTGACTTGACCTATTCCTTGTGAATAGCTTGCCTTGAATTTCTCGGGGTTTGGGGACCCACGGGCTTCTTAAAAGCATCGGCCTCCTCTTGGGCATTATACAAGGACCCACGGGCTTCTTAAAAGCAACCACGCCTCCTCTTGGGCTTCGTACAAGGACCCTACGGCTTCTTAGAAGTATTCACAGCCTCCTCTTAGGCTTCGTATAATGATCTCTTCCTCCGGGAATGATAGCCTTCTCTTGGGCTTCGTACAAGGACCTCTCGGCTTCTTAAAAGATTCCAGCCTCCTCTTGGGCTTCGTACAAATTGTCCCGACGACCTCCTAGAGGTATAGGAACAGAACCTAGTCATCCTCATAGAATAGTCCTTTCATATAGTCTACTACTGTTTCTCAAAGCATAGTACAAAAGATAAAACTCTAGACACGGACAGTCTAACTTCCTTGAGTCTCAAAGACATTCTCAAGTGACCCCTTCGTTAAATAGGAAGGAAACCCGCAGACTCGGACAGTCTCAATACCCTTTGGATTTCCCGTTTCCTCAAAGAGACGGAAATATCCCTGATCCTCAAATTAAATCCCTGAGTACAGTGTTGCTCATATAAGAACTGATTTTCTCTTTAAAATCAGTATACTGGACCTGTCACTTAACTGAAACAGTTACCATAGCCTCCTCTTGGGCTTTGTTCAATGATTCTTCCCAGCGAAGGAAACGCTTAGCCTCCATCTCGGGCTTCGTACGAGATACCAAAATTCTCCCCAGCGGAGTCAAACAACGTTTAGCCTCTCTCTTGGGCTTTGTACGAGACACATAAGAGACTCCCTCGTTGAGTCAATCACCCCTTTCGCCTCCATCTCGGGCTTCGTATGAGATAAAAAGACTCTCTTGTTTAGTCAAACCTTTAGCCTCCATATCGGGCATCGTACGAGATACAAAGACTCTCTTGTTGAGTCAAACTTTTAGCCTCCATCTCGGGCTTCGTACGAGATACAAAAACACTCTCTTGTTGAGTATAAAAGATTCTCCTGTCGAGTCAACCCTTTTAGCCTCTCTCTCGGGCTTCGTACGAGACACATAAAAACTCCCTCTTGTTGGGCCAATAGCCTCCTCTTAGGCTTTGTATAAGAAAACCACTGGTTGATCCAACCAACCTTTTAGCATCAAAGTTGTGCCTCGTTCACAGTACACAAACATCAACAACTCCTTTCCCTTCATCTAATCGCTGTAAGCGGCAAGCCTCTGGATCATCTACATCCATGCCACTGTCCCTCTTTTAGCATGAGAAATTCCTAAGGAAAGATAGCATTGCTCTACACTGAGTTAAAGTCTTCTCCTTCAGGTTAAAATCCCCTATAAAGGAAATTATGGCATTGCCGGATTCACATATCCCGGTTAAAGTAATTCTCCTTTATAACCAGTCACCCAACAGTTGTGACAGACAAACCCTTCTTTAGAGATGACAAATTCTCTCTAAAGTTGAGGCCCTTCAGCTTCATATCTTGGGCTTTGAACAAGATACAAATAGACTTTTCAGCTTCACATCTTGGGCTTTGAACAAGATACAAACCACCTTTCGCTTCACGTCTTGGGCTTTGAACAAGACACCAAAACACCCATTTCCTCCCATAGAATAGGAGGAACTACGAACGCTCTGATTTCCCTGTTTCGGTAAACGGGAATACGTAGGCATAAGATTGAAAGAAAAATCTTAGCGAGCACAATCAACAAAAAACCCAAATCCCATATCTCCATCAATCAAAAGCAGTAATTCAAAAGCATCAGTCTTAACATCCTAATCCTTGTTCCCCGCCAGAAACCTTCTGCCCAGGTAAAAAGAAAGAAAACCGTATTGGCAAAAATACAAATAACCAGTACAAAGGCCCCCCCACATTGATAGCATTCGTAACCTAACAGACCGCTGTTTAAACTCAGTATGCAAAGCAGGGTTAATTGGAGACATCTATTTCCCTTCCTTATTTAGCTCACAATAGGATAAAAAATGAATCGACCTGTAGTTTAAGCTCAACCGCAGAGAGCGACCAGCGCTTAAGAACCGCGTCCAAAATCGCTCGCTACAGAAAAATGGCGCCCACCGTGGGGCCTATCTCTTCAGCTTCTTTCCTTTTTCCTCCTTTTCACCTCTTGTGTGATACCACAGATTGGGGCTTCCGCCGGGGAACCCATTTTCTGTCAGGAACTTAGGATTCATAGCTTTAAAGGTCTAGGATGTTTAGGACAAATATATATATATTGCTTTTCCTAATTGCTATACGTGTTTATTTTTCTGCTAATGGGAATGCGGGTGATGCCGTATGTGGAAAGATTGAGTATACACTTAAGATAAGTGATGGCGACGGGGTCGACCATCAACCTCAGTGGAGGCTGACCAACGCAACCCATTCACTCTTCTAGCCAATGGGCTGGTTGTTAAGTCTGAGAAGCTGAGGAGCCAAACCTTTCGTAGTGCGGAAACTATCGAAAATAGTTGTTACGCGATACTACCCTCATTTGAGGCTGGTGATCTATTCTCGGTGAATGGCACTTACTCTAAGATTGCTCTACAACTCGCTGGCGATCCGCTTGTTGTTTTGCTTTCCTGGGAGGAGCTGATGATAATGAGTACAGGTACAAAAATCACCCTAGTATAAACCTTTGGGGATGGGTAGAGCCTTGACTTCATGACAACGACCCTTTGACCCCATGTTTTTTCTATGTTTTTGTGTGCTGCATTCATGCATTCATTTAATAAAACATTAAAACATTAAAAAAAACTTCTCTTCTAGTCTCTCTGTTTTTCAAATTAAACTAAGACTGTGATTGTAAATATCAGAAAAGAGGATTACGCTAATGGATTTCGGTAGAAGGAGAACTCATACGTACACCTTCAAGGTTCCAAAACTAGGGGATTTGAGAAGGTTAGCAAGGATGATCACTAACCGAGAGGCTTTCAGAGCCAAGTACGGAGGTTTACTACCACTGTTAAGAGTCCATGTGATTGAGGGAATCATGGATGCGCTCATTCAGTTTTACGATCCGGTTTATCACTGTTTCACATTCCCGGATTACCAGCTAGCACCAACGCTGGAGGAGTATTCTCACCTGATCGATCTACACATCACTGATCGAGCTCCATTTTTTGGACTGGAAGAAATTCCAAAGAATCAGACCATTGCAAGAGCAATTCATTTGGACGAGTCTGAGGTCAGGACTCACATAACCACTAAGGGTGGCATCCAAGGTTTGCCAGCCCAGTTCTTGACGAAGAAAGCCCTGTACTTCACTAGTATCGGGAACGTGACTGCTTTTGAAAGCATCTTTGTCTTGCTCACCTACGGGTTATTTTTGTTTCCCAACATTAATAACTTCGTCGATATCAACGCCATTAAGGTTTTTCTCATTGGAAACCCTGTGCCGACTTTGCTCGCAGATGCGTATCATTCTATACACTTAGGAAATTTGTACAGTGGAGGGGAGATCACATGCTGTGTACCTCTGCTTTATAAATGGTTTATCTCTCACTTGCCCAAGTCTGCTGCTTTTTGGGACTGTAAGACTGCTTTACGTTGGTCTCAGAAAATCGTGTCTCTTACCAACTCTGATATAGATTGGTGCAATAGGATTTATGAGGGAATCAGGATCATTGACCGTTGTGGAAACTTCCCCAACGTACCCCTTATAGGAACTAAGGGAGGAATCAACTACCATCCGATATTGGTTTTTCGTCAATTTGGATACCCGATGAGACACATCCCACTGGGTGTTCATCTGGAAGGTCTTTTCTTCAAGGAAGGAGAAAGTGACCGAGCACTAAAGATGGAAATAGTGTACGCTTGGAAACATGTTCATAAGAAAGGACGAGAGTCTCTGGGAAAACCAGACTGTGTCTCGGTGGAGCCTTATCTCCATTGGGTACAAACTAGAGCTCTCAAGCTAAAGATGCCTTATCCTCGTTACGGAATTCTTCCGCCGAGGGAGTCTGTCATGTACTTCATGACGGAAACTGAAAAGCTTCAGGTTACTCTCAACAAAGTTCAAAAGGAGAGGAGTTCTTGGAAGAACAAGTACCGCACCCTCGACGTAGAGTGCATCAAAATACAGCAATTACTGAAAGATAAGGACGCTCTGATTAAAATTTTGGAGCAACATGCTGTAGAGAATCAAGACGACCAAAGGAATTAGCTCACTCCTTTCACTTGGCAAAGGAATGACAACCCGACGACGGCTCCAGAGCCCCGGTCAAAGAAAAGGAAGATATCAGAATCAGCACCCGATTTCTCTTCAGAGAGGACTCGGGACCCATTAGTTTAGGTTTCTGTTTCTGCACTTTGTAATCTACTGTATTTCCATTTCTGTAATCCTTTGAATTCAATAAAAAGGGGTTTCCCCACTGTTTGATATTTACAATCTAATTGTCGAAGTTTATTTTGATTAAACAAAAAAAAACAATTAATATAATCATTGCATTCATCATTCTCACATCGCGTATTCTTCTTACATACGAATCTCACGTTTGTGTCTCGGTTCTAGAGTCAAACTGTCTCATTCGTACAATACTCGAGCCAATCGTCAGAAAAAGATGGATGATCTTGAGGAAGAAAACAGAGAGTTGAAAGAAGAGATCGACGCTCTGAGAGAGGATATGAGAAAGCTTCGTAACGACATGCAAGCCATGGCAGAAGCTCAACTACAAAGAACTGTGATCTCAGAGATCACCTCAATGCCCATAGTGGAGAAGAATGATCCTAGGTATCAGATGCCGAAAGATCGTCCCTGGGGCATGCCTGTCAACTATATCCCGGAAGGATATGTTCCGCCGATCACTGAAGATCAGGGAATCGCAACAGAAGCCGTTGGGCCTGAAGGTTACAAACTTTGGGAAAGCGAAGATGCCAGGGGCATACCAACAACTCCTGAAGGTTACAAACTTTGGGAGGCGCCAAGACTTACTGCCGTAGTCACGGTACCACCCCCTGTGGTGCACACTGTCCCAGAAGGACAGATTCCACAGACACCTTCTGGTAAGAAGGAAACTATGTTTGACAGAATGGAGAAATTCCAGGAACAGTTCTTGGAAATGCAGAAAGAGCTGCAAGCCATTCGCGGTCAGGATTTATTCAGAAAGGACACCGCAGACCTCTGCTTGGTCCCCAATGTGAAAGTCCCGCACAAATTCTAAGTGCCCGACTTTGAAAAATACAAGGGTAACTCTTGCCCTCAAAGCCATCTGGTGATGTACGCTCGGCGGATGTCAGCTCAGACGGAGAATCAGGACCTACTGATTCACTACTTTCCGGATAGTTTAACCGATGCCGCACTAAAATGGTACATGTTTAAACCGTGCTACAATCAGCACTTTCAGAGATCTTGGTACTGCCTTCGTTCAACAATACAAATACAATTTGGACATGGCACCCGACAGAGATCAACTCAGATCGATGTCGCAAAAGGACAAGGAAACCTTTAAGGAGTATGCTCAAAGGTGGCGTGAAATTGCCGCTCAAATTTGTCCACCTCTTGAGGAAAAAGAGATGACAAAGATCTTCTTAAAGACCTTAAGCTCATTTTACTATGACCGAATGGTTGCCAGTGCGCCCAGTGATTTCACCGAGATGGTCGGCATGGGCGTACGTCTTGAGGAAGCCGCCCGAGAAGAAAGTTTGGTAAAAGACACTGGATCGACGAGCGGTACTAAAAAATACGGTAGTGCTCTCCCTAAGAAAAAAGAGCAAGATATTGGGAATATCTCTCTCGGAAAGCAAAGGCGTCGATATCAACCAGTAGCGGCTGTGACTCCTACTGTCAACCTTGCGCCTATTCCTACGTATCAACCTCAGGTTGCGCAGAGCCAACCTTATCAGCAAAGGAAACAACAGCCTCTTCAGCAGGCTCGTCCTCCATACAATAACAACCGTACAACACGACCATCAGGGTTTGATCCTATACCCATGTTGTACGCAGAATTATTTCCGTTACTACTGGCTAAGGGGCACATCCAGACTAAGTCTCCTCTTACCGTACTGGAAAATCTGCCTTTTTGGTTTAAGGTGGATCAGACATGCCCTTATCATCAAGGAGGTTCAGGGCATAACATAGAGAATTGTCTCAATTTCAAGTCCGACGTGCAAAAGCTTGTTAGGAGCGGGCTCTTATCTTTCAAAGATACGAATCCCAATGTTCTCACGAACCCGCTGCCTCAACATGAGAAAGCTGCAGTCAATCTGATTGAGAAAGAGACTAACAATGTCTATCAAATTCATGATGTACTCTTGTTAAAGACCAATCTGGTCAAGATGCATTATAGACAGAGTGGATATGGCCATGTACCACCTCATAATTATCACCAGTGTGATATCTGCTCTAAAGACAACCAAGGATGTTCGGTAGTGCAATCAGCTCTACAGGAACAGATGGATCTCAGATGGATCCAAGAGCACCGAGTTCGTGGTGTTAACATGGTCTACACGAATTCCAATGTCATTTAGAACCACGACATCTATGCAATAAATGTCAACTTGGTGGCGATGCACTCAAGGCAAAGCCAGTATCATAATCTGCCGCGACATGATTACAGTTCCTGTCTGATTTGCTCGGTAAACAAACAGGGATGCTCTTTCATACAAGAGGCCCTCCAGCGTCAGATGGATCTTGGATGGATCCAAGACTACCATGATAGGAACCCTTATCAGATCAATATGGTTCAGATCTTCGATATTCGCGTGATGAATACCAACCTGGTAGAGTTACATGCTGAGCAGGTCCGACTCAGATTCTTAATATCACATGACTATCAAAACTGTAAAGTAGGTTGCAAAAACGATTGAGGTTGTACCCTTGTTCAGGAGGCATTTCAGCACTTGTTAAATCATTGGTGGATGCCAATCTACATGGACGAAGATACTCAGCAAATTAGTATCAGTAACAGGAATCCTACTCGTCGTCAAAGTCAGGATGTCTGATCAGTGGAAGCTAACCTAGTGAGGTTACATTGTATTCAAAGTGGGCGTGGCCAGGTGCCACCACATAATTATGACCGTTGTAGCGTCTGTTCGGAAAGTAACCAAGGGTGTTACCTGGTGAGAGCAGCTCTTCAGGGTCAGGTGGACTGTGGAGAAATTCGTCCATATCCGGGTTCTGGACCCATCAACTGGACGCCGAATTACCTTGCCGATCAAGTTGAGGATGTTGTCACCATCTCTGGTCGTCACCAGACCAGGGATGTTTTTGCCATTATCCCTCTACTTGACGAATCTAAAGTTCCCAATCGGGAACGGATCGAGATCACTTATGATGGTCAGAAAAATCAGAAGGTTCCCGTAGTCATCTATCTACCGGGACCACTACCGTATGAATCAACTAAAGTTATCCCTTACAAATACGGTGCAACAATAGTCGAAAATGGAAAGGAAATTCCATTACCCTCCATTGTGAACATTGCAGACATCAGTCGAGTAACACGGAGTAGTAGAATCTTCAACCGAGGGGTTGGGGAAGTTAACAAAGAAAAGGAACTTCAGACAGAAGCTCCCGATCCACCAATCGGTCAATCCAGTAATCCCGACCTTTCGAAAAATAATGATGAGATGCTGAAGCTCATCCAAAGGAGTGAATACAACATTGTCGATCAACTGTTACAGACTCCTTCAAAGATCTCGGTATTATCACTGTTACTCAGTTCAGAAGCACACAGAGAGGCTCTACAGAAAGTCTTGGAGCAAGCCTTTGTGGAACAGGATGTAACAATCAGACAGTTCGATAGCATTGTCGCTAACATCACTTCCTGCAATAATTTGGGATTTAGTGATAAGGAATTACCCGAAGAGGGTCGCCGTCATAACATGGCACTCAACATTACAGTTAACTGCCAGGACGATGCTTTAGCCAGCGTACTGGTAGACACAGGGTCAGCCCTGAATGTTATGCCGAAGTCCACTTTGATGCAATTATCATTCAAAGGCCCTCCAATGAGAGTTAGCGAGGTCGTCGTCAAAGCATTCGATGGATCCAGAAAAACAGTTATCGGTGAAGTTGATCTTCCCATAACTATCGGTCCTCACACTTTCCAAGTCACTTTCCAGGTCATGGACATCCGGGCAACGTACAGTTGTTTATTAGGAAGACCTTGGATACATCAGGCTGGAGCGGTCACTTCAACCCTCCACCAAAAGCTAAAGTTCGTCAAGAACGGCCAACTTGTCACGGTTTGTGGGGAACAAGCCTTGCTTGTGAGTAACCTATCATCATCTACTTGTGTGGAACCCGAGGAGGTTATTGGAACTCAGTTCCAAGCACTATCGATGAGCAAGAACGATCAATCTAAAGGAGGAACCTCGATTTCCTCATACAACGATGCTATCAAAGCGGTCGAGAGTACCGATACGACAGGATGGGGACAGCTTGTCATTCCCATTAACAATAAAACAAAGAAGGGTCTTGGTTTTTCTGCAACATGTACCCAGACAGCTGTCAATGATGAAAGTCTTCATCCCCTTCAAAACTTCTTCCACAGTGGAGGTTTTCTTCACCCAGTGTCTCAGACAGTTCATGCTATCAATGAGGGAGATCCCTCTGACACAGATGAAGAATGGAAGTCCTATCTTAATGAGGACGGTTATATGTCTCAGGAAGAGGTGCCTATGCCTTTTTGCTTTCCTACAAAAAGTCCGAGATTTATACCAAGATCAGATGTCAAAATGATATACGGGGATTGTGATCCGAAAGGATGCCGTGCTCCACCAAATTCATTAGAGGAAGACACTCCGATGAAAGACAATTTTGACTACAACTACTATGGCTCGATGGATGGCTTGCCAATGTGGCAGCCTTACCCAGGAGACTTGGGGCAAGAAAGTCAGCCGAGTAATGAAACTCAGCTGAGCATCATTGAACAGAATACCTGTGTCCCCACCATGTCATGGGATCAACACTCAGGTCATTCGGAAACTACTCAACATGAAGATGAATTCGCAACGTTCGCAGGACTAGAATTCATCAACTATGCTTTTCCTGAGGTCAACGTCATCGAGAGGGATGATTCCTCCAGTTCCAAAAAAGTGTGGGACACCTTGGGACAACCGAGTGGAAAATACGACTATATGGTCAAGTACACCGTTCCCGAAAGCTCTCGTATCAGGCTCGAAGATATCCAGCCAACTAGATGGGGAGATGTACCTGAGAGCACAAATGATATGCAAAATACAACTGAGGAATCCTCCTACGACAATTCTGCTTGGGAGACAGATTCCAATGATCCCGCTCCACCAGAAATCAGCGTCATTTCTAAAGACAAATCAAGGAAGGTGCCAGACTTTGTGATTCACCGAGGAGTTCGCCGCCAATGGGTTGCCGTCGAGGTTCCGAAGGTCGTCCATCAGTCAAAGTAATTGCCATCTTTAAACCTTTCACCCTGCCCAGGTGAAACAGATGTTTTGATAGGGCTCGCTTTCTGTAAATTTCCCTCTTCGCTTTGCCCAAAGCGACAGAGTTTTGTTTTATAGGGCTGTAGTTTTAAGAATCGACTTGTTCATTAATAAAATAACGTCGTTCTGTAATTTCCGCATTAATTGTTGTTTTCTCTTTTTGCTTTTTCAGAAAATGGTAATCCTAAAAAACAATTCAAAAATAAAAATAAGCAGTAAAACAAATACACTGCACACACTTGCATTTTCTCTATCTCTTCTAAACACGACTCATCACGTTATGCAGATTGCTTGTTTTAAACTCAGTTGAAACATACGATCCGATGCCTTCTCCCAACTTTGAGTTCCCGGTATTCGGGGTTGAAGAAGAAGTTGACAACGAAATTCCAGAAGAGATCTCCCGACTACTCAGACAAGAGGAAAGGTCCATTGAACCTCATAAAGAACCGTTGGAAACGGTAAACTTGGGTTCAGAGCAAGAGAGAAAAGAAATCAGGATTGGGGCACTGCTCAATCCAATTGTCAAAGAAGGTTTGATAAAGCTTCTCAAAGAATTCCCCGATGTATTCGCTTGGTCCTATCAGGATATGCCAGGATTGGATACCAGCATCGTGGAACATCACTTACCGTTAAGATCGGAATGTCCGCCAGTAAAGCAAAGGTTGAGACGGACTCACCCGGACATGGCCATCAAAATCAAAGAGGAGGTGCAGAAACAGATTGACGCAGGTTTCCTCGCCACATCAGAATATCCTCAATGGTTAGCCAACATCGTACCCGTTCCCAAAAAGGATGGAAAGGTGAGAATGTGTGTTGATTACAGAGATCTAAACAAGGTAAGTCCAAAGGACGGCTTTCCTTTACCACACATTGACATGCTGGTTGACAGCACAGCAAAGTTCAAAGTATTCTCCTTCATGGATGGATTCTCGGGCTATAACCAGATCAAAATGGCGCCGAAAGACATGGAGAAAACTTCGTTCATTACCCCATGGGGTACCTTTTGTTACAAGGTAATGTCGTTCAGTTTGAAGAACGCCGGGGCAACCTATCAAAGGGCCATGACTACTCTGTTTCATGACAGGATACACAAAGAAATCGAAGTGTATGTCGATGATATGATTGCAAAATCAAAAACAGAGAGTGAGCACATTGAACATCTGTCAAAATTGTTCGAACGTCTAAGAAAATTCAAGCTCCTCTTGAATCCCAACAAGTGCACCTTCGGTGTCCGTTCAGGGAAACTACTAGGGTTCATCGTCAGCCAGAAAGGAATTGAGGTTGATCCTGACAAGGTCAAGGCCATTCAAGAAATGCCTTCTCCGAAAACTGAAAAACAAGTCAGAGGATTCCTGGCACGTTTGAACTACATCTCCAGATTCATATTCCTCATGACCGCGACATGCGCGCCGATCTTCAAGTTACTCAAAAAGAACCAGGATTGCGTTTGGTCAGAAGATTGCCAAACCGCCTTCGACAGTATCAAGGAATATCTGTTGAATCCTCCGATTCTATCACCTCTAGTGGAAGGAAGACCACTGATCATTTACCTCACAGTCCTAGAGGACTCAATGGGATGTGTACTTGGCCAACAAGACGAAACTAAAAGGAAAGAGTCTGCCATCTACTATCTAAGCAAGAAATTCACCGACTGCGAGACTCGGTACACAATGCTTGAGAAAACTTGTTGCGCTTTGGCTTGGGCAGTCAAACGTCTTCGCCAGTACATGATTTGTCATACTACTTGGTTGGTCTCCGAAATGGATCCAATCAAGTACGTTTTCGAAAAACCTGCTCTTACGGGAAGGATTGCCCGTTGGCAGATGCTGTTATCAGAATATGACATAGAGTACCACGCTTAGAAAGCCGTTAAGGGAAGTATTTTAGCCGATCATTTGGCTCATCAACCGATTGACGATCAAGAATCAATCGGGTTTGACTTCCCAGACGAAGATGTCATGTATCTAAAAATGAAAGATTGCGATGAACCGCTACCCAGTGAAGGGCCAGAACCAGGTTCCTAGTGGGGACTTATCTTTGACGGAGCAGTCAATCATTATGGAAACGGAATTGGGGCAATCATTGTTACCCCTCAGGGTACCCACATTCCTTTCATCGCTCGACTTACGTTCAAATGTACGAACAACGAGGCCGACTACGAAGCTTGTATTATGGGTCTCGAAGAAGCGATTGATTTAAGGATCAAAAACTTGGACGTATATGGCGACTCAGCCCTGGTTATCAATCAGATAAAAGGAGATTGGAACACATACCAATCGGGATTGATTCCTTACAAAGACTATGCAAGAAGGTTGTTACCCTTCTTCAACAGAGTCTACTTTCATCACATCCCTCGTGATGAGAATCACATGGCTGATGCATTAGCCACTATCTCTTCCATGATTAGTGTAGGTCGATGGAATGACATACCTAAGACCGACATCATACGCCTTGAACGACCCGCTTACATCTTCACAATTGAAGCAGTCATAGACGAAAGACCTTGGTATCACGATATCAAATGCTTCCTTCAGAAACAAGAGTACCCATCTGGGACACTCAGAAAAGACAGGAAAACCCTCAGAAGATTGGCTGGAAACTTCTTCCTGAGCAGTGACACTCTTTATAAGATAAATTTTGACATGGTCTTGCTCCGATGCGTCGACAGACCAGAAGCAGACATGCTTATGAAAGAAATTCACGAAGGATCCTTTGGCACTCATGCCAACGGACACACAATGGCCAAAAAAATTCTGAGAGCAGGGTACTACTGGTTAACCATGGAATCCGACTGCTACAAGTACATGAGGAGGTGTCATAAGTGTCAGATATACTCCGACAAAATTCATGTACCGCCATCACATCTCAAAGTTCTTTCTTCCCCGTGGCCTTTTTCCATATGGGGAATCGACATGATTGGTATGATTGAGCCCAAGGCTTCAAACGGACATCGGTTCATCCTTGTAGCCATTGATTATTTCACCAAGTGGGTCGAAGCAGCGTCATTCGCCAATGTAACCCGACAAGTGGTGGTCCGATTTATCAAAAACAATATCATCTGCCGTTATGGTGTTCCAAGCGAGATCATTACTGATAATGGATCTAACTTGAACAATAAGATGATGAAAGAGTTGTGTGCAGAGTTCAAGATCGAACACCATAACTCATCTCCCTACCGACCCAAGATGAACGGAGCGGTAGAAGCGGCTAACAAGAACATCAAGAAGATCGTTCAAAAGATGGTTGTAACCTATAAAGATTGGCACGAAATGCTACCCTTTTCTCTTCACGGTTATCGAACATCTATCCGCACTTCAACAGGGGCAACCCCTTTCTCTTTACTATATGGCATGGAGGCAGTTCTCCCCATAGAAGTAGAGATCCCATCAATCTGGGTATTGATGGAAGCTAAGCTCACCGAAGCTGAATGGTGTCAAAGTCGACACGACGAACTGAACCTGATCGAAGAGAAGCGAATCACGGCACTATGCCACAGTCAGTTATATCAGCAGAGAATGAAAAGGGCGTTCGACAAAAAGGTCCGACCTCGTATTTTCAGAAAAGGAGACCTCGTGCTCAAGAAGATACAATCATTTCTCACTGACTCTCGGGGTAAATGGACCCCAAATTATGATGGCCCCTATGTGGTCACGAAAGCTTTCTCAGGCGGCGCCTTGAGACTTGCAACCATGGACGGAGAGGAATTTGCCTACCCCACGAATGTTGATGTAGTCAAGAAATACTTCGCCTAAACTAAAAAAAAAAAAAAAACGTCTCGGTGGATTGAAAACCCGAAAGGGCGGTCCAGGAAAAAGTTAGAGACATGAAAAAAAATCATCCCGATGGATTGGAAACATCATAGTACAATCCAGGCAAAAATTAGGGATAATGGCAAGTAACTATGTTCAACAGAGGCAAGTCCCTCAGCAGCAGTTACATCATCTGTCAGAAAACTCCAGTCAAGGTCATCTTCGACAGAAGCTCAGGATGCCCAGAATTCAAAGTTGGTAGAAGGATAGTGGTCGTTATGTTTCAACGTAGCCCTTTTCCCTGTAAATTACCATTTTCTAGCTTTGTATATGCTCTTTGGAATCACGCGTTTGGCTGATCTCCATCTTATCAATAAAATTTGAGCCCTTGTGCTTTTGTTTGTAATTCTTATTTGTTTTAGCTTTACAGAACGACGTTTTCACATGATTAGCGATTCTTGAAATAAAACAAAAATGAATTTACTTGTTAAAACTTTTTCTGCTTTTAAATTAAAGACGGCAATTTCTTTTGATTGTTGAACATCAGAAGAACATCAATCGCGTTTCCAAAGGTGTTCGAACCTCAAAGTGCAGAATCAAAGTACTCCTTCTAAACCAGTACGCCTGAGTGAAGGATCAATAATGTTAGAGACCATGTTCCATCTGACATCTTCGGCCGAGTTCTCATCTCCTAAGCCCGACCAGCGTCACCCCCAACAGGGACCGTTTCTCCTAAGCAAGGCAGAATTGCTATCTTGAACCAGCGATATTTCTACACGCCCCGCGGTGGCCGAGTATCCAATCGTGTTCATCCCTTAGTCTGTATGTTGCGTCAGTTTTGTCCGCATAAACATACATACATCATGCATTTTATTTGCATTCGCATTCGTATTGCATCGTTATCACTCTAGTCGGTCGTGTCCCCTAGTGATAAAAGTCCTCTCAATCGAGTTATCAGATCTTTCCTTGTTAGGAAGTGAATCATCTAAGCAATCTCTCTCCCGTTTATCTCTGGATTAGAGACGGTCCTTGACCACTTTGATAACTTGAACCTCTGAGAAACAAGAAAACTTTCAACAAATGTCGCTCTTCGCCATCGAAGACGATATCCTTGCTGTCCCGGATTAAGGAAAATCCCCAGAGAAAGCCTCTTAATCAGAGATTCGGCGGTACGGCAGTTTTTCTCCGAAAAAACCACTGATGAAAAGGTCATTGGCACCTCAAAATTGGATTCCATCATATGGCATTTCTCCGGAAAGATCCCGAGAAAAGTATGATGTAAGACCCCAAACGAAAACAGTCTCTCAAGAGACTCGCTTCCCCTAGTAGAATCGACAAATGGCGTCTCCAAAACAGAGAAGTTTGTGTACCTCTACAATTCAGACGAATGGGTTCCCCAGCAAGTCTGACATCAAATCTTTTTCCACTCAAATGGCATCTCCCCAGGAAAATTCGGCGAGAAGTTTGAGGAAAACTGCTACACATAGCGTCCCTTGTCAATAAAGTTTATTGACAAATGAAACTAAGACCAGTTCCTTGGTAGGAAACCAGGATCGAGGGGAAGTTTAAATCAGAAACTAAGACCAGTTCCTTGGTAGGAAACCAGGATCGAGGGGAAGTTTAAATCAGAAACTAAGACCAGGTCCTTGGTAGGAAACCAGGATCGAGGGGAAGTTTATATCAGAAACCGAGACCAGATCCTTGGCAGGAAACCAGGATCGAGGGGAAGTTTAAATTAGAAACTAAGACCAGGTCCTTGGTAGGAAACCAGGATCGAGGGGAAGTTTATTTCAAGAGAAACTGAGACCAGCTCCTTGGCTGAAGACCAGGATCGAGGGGAAGTTTACCTTTTCTAAGCATCTTCTCTTAGCTAAAGAAGATGAATGCGTAAGCTACCATTCATAACCACCATCAAAATTTCGGGTATTCCGATATTTAATCCTCTTGCACCCCGAATGCCCGAATACCTTCGCCATTCACACCTTCGGGCCCAAGAAGATTAAATAGGGGCATCTGTCATACCCCAAATTTTGACCACTAAGATTTCCCATCATTGTGCAAATCATCAGCACAATATGGATGTACCTTTGTACCTCATTAGTCTCCCCAAAGGTGGGTGAACATTCACTACAAACAGGATTTAGGGTTTCAAGCCCTCGCAGAGCTCTTAGACAAAGGATCAATCAAGGAATGACATGATCTTCAACTTGTCTAGCCTCTCAAATATCCACAAAGGATCAAGAGGACTCCCACTTCAAGGATTAAGCACAAGTTTGCTCCCTTCTAGGTGGATCAAGCCTCAGGATCGCCAGTGTCACCAAATTAGGGTTTGGTCGACTAAGGCCTCCAGATGGAAATTTTCCTCTGGGCATGAGCCAATGCTTCAAAGAATAACCTAAAATGCTCCATGAAACATCATAAACCCCATCATCAAGTCAATTTAGCCTCAGGGGATGCATATATCAAAAATCAGGAATTAGGGTTTCTTGACCTAATTCACCCCTAAGTTGACTTTTGGGACAAATCATGAGCCAAGACCTCAAGACATGATTTGAGGGTCTCCAACATACCACGTTGATCCATTTGCAACAATGGATTGACCCAAGAAGCTTGAGCAACAAGTTTCAATTTCATCTGAACCACAGTTGGGGTTTCGCGGAAAAAGTCAACTGTAGCTTTGACTTTTGACCAGGACATGCTCCCAAGCCGTGGGACACGATTAAATACACCCTATAACACCCATGGAATATGTCCATCAATTTTTATTTAGGTCAAGGACATGATTTCCTGAAGAATCGCACAGTTTGGAATTCATCTGATAAAAAGTCAACTGTGCACAAAAGTCAAACTTTGACTTTTTGAGATTTTTCATAAAAATGGTTTTTTAACCCTAAAATGATGTTAATGTGTGATTGGAATCATCATTCATCAAGAAAAATCAAAGAAAGTGGGATAACTTGTAAAAGGGGTAACCATAAAAACTTAGAAATTTTTCTAAGTTATGAAAAAAAGTGGCAAGGGTACCAACTTTGGAGGATCATAACTCCTAAACCACAAAGCCATTTTTCTCCATCCAAAGCTTGATTTGTAGCCCTCATTACCCTATACAAAAACTTCAACTAGACCTAAGTCCAATTCATTAAGGATTTTGAGTTATGCTTGGATCAAAATGGCTAAAAAGTTAAAATTGACATTTTTTCAGCACAATGTCCCAACTTCAAGGCTGTTTTTCTCCATGATCCAAGTTGAACCAGGTCTAATGTTAAACATAAAAGTTGAAGTACGTCGTCTAAGCTTTCCGAAAAGTCCTAGAACGTCCATGTAGCATACTCGAGCAAGGAGTTATGGATCTTACAAAATGGCTTGCTGAAGCTGAATTTTTCAAGGCAGATTTGCACATTTTTTGTGCCACACGAATTTTCAAGCCTTGTCATCAGTTTGGACACATCTAAGGATCAAATCAAAGTGGGATGATCTGATCTATGAACTTCCCAAGTCGAAGGAACAAAGAAAAGCATGCCAAAGCCTAGAAATCCCTAAAAGATGGACAAAACTCCAATTTTGGTTTGGAGCATTTAATGGATGCTTAGAGGTGGCATGTACTGAGCCATTCTCATCTGAAATTAGTCAAGACTTATCCAACAACTAGGGAACCAAAGCTCTGAGCCCTAACCTCTAGTCAATGGCTAGAGGAGACTTGGATTTCCATTGGCCAACATTGGCCAAACCTCTGCTGCAGCCACCATTCACTGTGGATCCCAAAACAAACTTGCTCTACTATAAATAGAGGTCATTTTTGCTCAGTTTGAGTACACCAAAGCCATCAAACAGATGCTTTCCTCAAATTCTCTCTTTCACTCCAAAATGCCTTCATTAGTAAGGAAATTATGAGTTTTTGAGCTAGAGAGCAATTCCACTTAAACTAATCACACACACACCTCATATATATCATATGTAAGCTGTGCAAACCATCAAAAGTGACATGTAATCACAACATCACAAAGTCACCTCTCAAAACCTCAAAATGACACTTTTTTGCATTTTTCAAGCCATGTCTTGATTCAGTCACTTTCCAAGCCAGATAAAACCTCAAACACACTCTAAATATCATCCTTGAACTATCCCAAATGGTGCCACACATCTGGAACACCATTTGAGAGAGTTGGCATTTTGGCCGTTTTTGACCATTTCGCGAGAAAGTGCACAAACTTGCTCCAGAGGTTTCTAGCCGATTCCAACCATCCTAAAAGCTTCTAAGAGGTCATTTGAGGTTGTCCAAAGCATTAAATCATTTCTGGAACAAAGCACTTGGAAGGTTGCCCAAAATCTCCAAAAAAGAGGTAAAATCTACAACTTGAATCCTTTGAATCATGCTTTCCTTTGTTGTCCACATACATGCATCATATTGAACAATTCTTGAGGTAAAAATGTGGTCCTTAATGTGTATGTTGTGATCCTCCCACTATTTGCATTTTGACATGTTTGTTTTGTGGAATTTTGGTTATTTTAAAACATGTACAGTTCTGATTTTTTGTGATTGGTGTGTTCTATACATTAAGTTTTAGTTTGCATGAGTAACACCATTGGATTCCTTGCGAAAAATCGGTCAAGATAGGTTTTTACGGATTTCAATTCCGATGAAAATTGAGAGAGTTACGCGCGTTGGAAATTTTACGCGAGACGGCGTCGAATTAACGATAGCGGTTCTGTTTTTTATTGCTTTGTATAGTGAGTTTCCGAGTGCGTGAATAATACCATTGGATTCCTTGCGAAAAATCGGTCAAGATAGGTTTTTACGGATTTCAATTCCGATGAAAATTGAGAGAGTTACGCGCGTTGGAAATTTTACGCGAAACGACGTCGAATTAACGATAGCGGTTCTGTTTTTCCCGCTTTGTACAGTGAGTTTCCGAGTGCGTGAATAATACCATTGGATTCCTTGCAAAAAATCGGTCAAGATAGGTTTTTACGGATTTCAATTCCGATGAAAATTGAGAGAGTTACGCGCGTTGGAAATTTTACGCGAAACGGCGTCGAAAACAACGATAGCAGTTTTTGTTTTTTAATTTCTGCGTTTTGTGCGTCGATTTTCTGTGTGCGTGAGTAATACCATTGGATTCCTTGCGAAAAATCGGTCAGGATAGGCTTTTGCGGATCTTGATTCGGTTAAAAATCGAGAGAGTTACATGCGTTGGAAATTTTATGCGGAACGATGTTTTTAACGACAGCAGCTCTGGTTTTTTTATCGCTGCGTTTTGTACGTTGAGTTTCGGCGTGCGTGTGTGATACCATTGGATTTCTTGCGAAAAATCGGTCAGGATAGGCTTTTGAGGATCTTGATTCGGTTAAAAATCGAGAGAGTTACACGTGTTTGAAATTCAACGCGGAACGATGTTTTTAATCGATAGCAGTTTTTGTTTTTTAATTTCTACGTTTTATACATCGATTTTTCGCGTGCGTGAGTAATACCATCGGATTCCTTGCGAAAAATCAGTCAGGTAGGTACTTCCGGATTTTGATTCCGATAAAAATCGAGAGAGTTACGGGTGTTGGAAATTCGGCGCGAAACAGTATTTTCAAAACGATAGCAGTTTTTTCTGCGTTTTGTGCATCGATTTTCCGTGCGCGTGAGTAATATCATCGGATTCCTTGCAAAAAATCGGTCAGACAGGTATTTCCGGATTTTGATTCCGATAAAAATTGAGAGAGTTATGAGTGTTTGAAATTTGATAAAAACGTGTTGAAAATTAAAGTTTCGGTACTCGTTTTTACCCCAAAAAATGTCGAAAATGATATTTTGATATCTTTTCTCTTTTTCTTACTTTTTATTTTCAAAACTCAACCAATTTTTTTCACATAGCAAAAAATCATCATTTTCCAATTCGTACTCCATAATATTTTAATCCAAAAAAATCAAAAAAAATATTATTTTTAATATATTTAAAAATAGTGTTTTAAATTGTTTTAAATGCTTTTAAAATGATTTCTTTTTTTCTTGATTTTTAAAACCAAAATGATTTTAAATATTTATATTGATAAAATATTTTTTTTTTCATAAACTTTAATCATTATTTAATGATTTTATTTGATATTTTTATCATTTTTTACTTAATTTTTTTTGAAAAAATGCATAAAAAATGAAATTGGGGTTTTCTTTGATTTTCACCCTAACAAATCTTTTTTAAACATTTGGGCCTCTAATAGAGTGTAAGACCCAATCCTTTTTTTGACCAAATCATTTTTGGGCCTCATTCATTGTATAAGCCCCAATACCGTCAAAAACAAACGGCGCGATCGTCGCATTTTTAAGAAATAACCTTGGGCCTCTCCTCGAGCTATAAGACCCATTCAAAACTTTTGGGCCTCTATTAGAGTGTAAGACCCAATCCCCTTTTAACCAAAACAATTTCGGGCCTCACTTATTGTATAAGTCCCTCTGCGTTAAAAGAAAACTTCGGCGCGATCGCCATTTTCAAACGAAAATCAACTGGGCTTCTCTTTGAGCTGTAAGTCCCATTTCTTTTCATTTTTTTACACTTGGGTCTCTATTAGAGTGTAAGACCCAACTCTTTTTTAACGAAACAATTTTGGGCCTCAGCTATTGTATAAGACCTGATACGTTAAAAATCTCGGCGCGATCGCCATTTTCAAACTGAAAATATTTTGGGCCTCTCCCTGAGTTGTAAGCCCCATCTTTTGTACAAAAATACACTTTGGGCCTCTAATAGAGTGTAAGACCCAACCCCTCTTTTTTATATTTTCTTATTATTTTTTAATAATTTGAAAAATTAATAACTCCTTCAATTTTGATTATTTTTGATTGGTTCTTTTTCTGAAAAATCACAAAAATAGTAAAATATTTTATTCTACAAAAAAATCAAATTTATATTATTTATTTAATATAGTTGGTATTTTTGTGAATAAATTCATTTTTAATTGTTTTTAAGCATTTTAAAAGTGAATATTCATCTTGAAAATAAAGACTATGGGCCTCCCCTCGTGTTGTAAGCCCCATTTCTTTTCTTTAAACTCTTTGGGCCTCTATTAGAGTGTAAGACCCAATCCCTTTGTAAATACCAAAATTTTGGGCCTCAGTCACTTGTATGAGTCCCACGGTGTTTCCAAAACCTCGGCGCGACCGTCGCCCTTTTCAAAACTAACCATTGGGCCTACCCTCGAGTAGTAAGACCCATTTCTTTTCTTAAAACTCACTTGGGCCTCTTGATAGAGTGTAATACCCATCCCTTTGTACAGAAAACCTTTCTTGGGCCTCAATCACTTGTATAAGTCCCTCTGTACAAATTCAAACAGTGCGCTCACTAATAAAACCCCAGGCCTCTCCTTGAGCTGTAAGCCCCAAATCTTTCTTTTTCAAAGCACTTTCTCCTTTGATTTTGAATATACTATTGTTTTTAATTTTTCTTTGTTGAACAACTAACCAAACAGCATGGAAGCTCTACAACCGAGTAAGTGTTTACCCGCTTTCATTTACCGCTTTCATATGTATATAACTGTATTGTGGGGCTGTTTCACTGTAAGTCTCCTTTCACAAACTCATATATATAACTGTATTGTGGGGCTGTTTCGCTGTAAGTCTTCTTTCATAAACTCATATCAACTGTGTAATAATAGTATAGATATTTAGAGTTTCCCCGGTAACTACGTCTAGAACTAGGTGACGCTGTTTCGTTTATTCGTAGAAATAGACAACTAGATCCCCAATAGGATCACCAGATACAGTCTTCTCTTCGGCTGTCCTCATTAGGAATGGTCAAGAAACTCTACTCCCAAAGATGAATGTCTTCTCCGTGAATGGCATCTTTGAGTTTCTTCCAAATTCTCGAACTTTCCTGACTTGACCTATTCCTTGTGAATAGCTTGCCTTGAATTTCTCGGGGTTTGGGGACCCACGGGCTTCTTAAAAGCATCGGCCTCCTCTTGGGCATTATACAAGGACCCACGGGCTTCTTAAAAGCAACCATGCCTCCTCTTGGGCTTCGTACAAGGACCCTACGGCTTCTTAGAAGTATTCACAGCCTTCTCTTAGGCTTCGTATAATGATCTCTTCCTCCGGGAATGATAGCCTTCTCTTGGGCTTCGTACAAGGACCTCTCGGCTTCTTAAAAGATTCCAGCCTCCTCTTGGGCTTCGTACAAATTATCCCGACGACCTCCTAGAGGTATAGGAACAGAACCTAGTCATCCTCATAGAACAGTCCTTTCATAGAGTCTACTACTGTTTCTCAAAGCATAGTACAAAAGATAAAACTCTAGACACGGACAGTCTAACTTCCTTGAGTCTCAAAGACATTCTCAAGTGACCCTTTCGTTAAATAGGAAGGAAACCCGCAGACTCGGACAGTCTCAATACCCTTTGGATTTCCCGTTTCCTCAAAGAGAAGGAAATATCCCTGATCCTCAAATTAAATCCCTGAGTACAGTGTTGCTCATATAAGAACTGATTTTCTCTTTAAAATCAGTATACTGGACCTGTCACTTAACTGAAACAGTTACCATAGCCTCCTCTTGGGCTTTGTTCAATGATTCTTCCCAGCGAAGCAAACGCTTAGCCTCCATCTCGGGCTTCGTACGAGATACCAAAATTCTCCCCAGCGGAGTCAAACAACGTTTAGCCTCTCTCTTGGGCTTTGTACGAGACACATAAGAGACTCCCTCGTTGAGTCAATCACCCATTTCGCCTCCATCTCGGGCTTCGTATGAGATAAAAAGACTCTCTTGTTGAGTCAAACCTTTAGCCTCCATCTCGGGCTTCGTACGAGATACAAAGACTCTCTTGTTGAGTCAAACTTTTAGCCTCCATCTCGGGCTTCGTACGAGATACAAAAACACTCTCTTGTTGAGTATAAAAGATTCTTCTGTCGAGTCAACCCTTTTAGCCTCTCTCTCGGGCTTCGTACGAGACACATAAAAACTCCCTCTTGTTGGGCCAATAGCCTCCTCTTAGGCTTTGTATAAGAAAACCACTGGTTGATCCAATCAACCTTTTAGCATCAAACCTGTGCCTCGTTCACAGTACACAAACATCAACAACTTCTTTCCCTTCATCTAATCGCTGTAAGTGGCAAGCCTCTAGATCATCTACATCCATGCCACTGTCCCTCTTTTAGCATGAGAAATTCCTAAGGAAAGATATCATTGCTCTACACTGAGTTAAAGTCTTCTCCTTCAGGTTAAAATCCCCTATAAAGGAAATTATGGCATTGCCGGATTCGCATATCCCGGTTAAAGTAATTCTCCTTTATAACCAGTCACCCAACAGTTGTGACAGACAAACCCTTCTTTAGAGATGACAAATTCTCTCTAAAGTTGAGGCCCTTCAGCTTCATATCTTGGGCTTTGAACAAGATACAAATAGACTTTTCAGCTTCACATCTTGGGCTTTGAACAAGATACAAACCACCTTTCGCTTCACGTCTTGGGCTTTGAACAAGACACCAAAACACCCATTTCCTCCCATAGAATAGGAGGAACTACGAACGCTCTGATTTCCCTGTTTCGGTAAACGGGAATACGTAGGCATAAGATTGAAAGAAAAATCTTAGCGAGCACAATCAACAAAAAACCCAAATCCCATATCTCCATCAATCAAAAGCAGTAATTCAAAAGCATCAGTCCTAACATCCTAATCCTTGTTCCCCGCCAGAAACCTTCTGCCCAGGTAAAAAGAAAGAAAACCGTATTGGCGAAAATACAAATAACCAGTACAAAGGCCCCCCACATTGATAGCATTCGTAACCTAACAGACCGCTGTTTAAACTCAGTATGCAAAGCAGGGTTAATTGGAGACATCTATTTCCCTTCCTTATTCAGCTCACAATAGGATAAAAAATGAATCGACCTGTAGTTTAAGCTCAACCGCAGAGAGCGACCAGCGCTTAAGAACCGCGTCCAAAATCGCTCGCTACAATAACAAACTCTAACTCTAACTAACTTGGGATTGGACTACAACTTGGGTAATATCACAACACCCATATGGTCAAATCTCGCAAATAAATTGTCAAAAATATTTTTTTTTGTGATTTTTTTCACATTTTAAAGAATATATTGAGAATCTCTTTTATTTTTAAATATTTTAAATGGATAAAACCGAAGCCTAATGAACCAACTCAACCCACGCTAAAACATAGGTTCAATGGATTAGACTCAAAAGACACAATCGACTTTTTCCATAGTTTTTCACTGCCCAATCCATAATAAAATACATGTTCAATGGACAAATACGATTATATATATATATATATATATATATATATATATATATATATATATATATATATATATATCTGTGTTCTGGACTGGACCAATGGCTAGGCATGGCCCAATCCACTTCTGCTCCCAGAACGGCCCAATTGCCTAAGTCAAATCCACAAAGGGGCGAAAGTTACCTTTCTGCCCCTCCAACCGGGCAAGGACAACATCACTCCTCCCCGGAACCTCTGCCCGTTCTGCACGGCTCCTTCTGTCCCCGAACAACTAAGGGCATGTGCCCGAAACTACGTCTATGCCCGACATAATGGCTAGTTTTGGGCACCCTGCCCGACATAACGGCTAGTTTTGGGCAGTTACCTATTTTTCGGGAAAACAATTATTTTGCCCCGAAAATAGGACCATTGGCCACGCGCTGGGGGCACCATATAAACCCTCTCACTTGAGATAGCGAGGTATCCAACTTTCATCCTAAGAACACACTTTGTACTTGCCCCTTTTCTCTGACCCTTTCTTACTTGAGCGTCGGAGTGCCTTGCAGGTACACTTACCTCCTCCACTCCATACGCCCATCATCTCAGACGTACTTGGTGGCCCAATTCAATAGGATCTGATTAAGCCTTCACGATCAGTGGCTCCGTCTGTGGGAACTCTTGTTCTCCCCTTCTTTCTTTCCCCAGACACCAAAGATCAAAGAAAATTTCCAAGATCGTCATAATGGCCTCTCATGATCACGCCAAAGGTGCTCTCCAATCCGATGTCCTCCCCGTCAACAAGACTGACGTTGACGGTCCATCTTGTCTCCTCGGAGATCCCCATTTTCTGAGAGATGGGGCCCCAACCTCCTCTTCCCTTACTCCTGCTGATCACGAAGATGATCAGCCCTCGCTGGCCATCCAGCCCGTTCCTGCTCCACCCAACGCCGACCCGGCCGTGGTGGCCCTTCTGGAGGCGATCAACAAAACCAACCTCCTGATCCTTCAGCAGAACGAAAGGATTGGGTGTCGTACCTCAAAAAAATACGATCCTCGCGATGGACGCGGAAAAAACTGTTCGAAACAGAGTCGCCACCGAACTTTATTCATTCCAAGGAAGGAATAGGAAAATATTGATAAAACCTTTGAAAGGGATAAGAAAATAGTCATTGCAACCAAATTCGGGTTCGGGAGTCGGTTACGCAAGAGGGAAGGTATTAGCACCCTCTACGTCCGTTGTACTCAACGGGAACCTCTTGATTCGATTTGTGAGAAAGTTAGTTAGGTTTGTTTGTTATCTTCTAAGGTAAAATGATTTGTTTTTGAAAGGGACAAGGGATGGGTTTTTTATTAGTGTGCTCGGCAAGGATTGAGAACCCTTGGGCCTACGTATTCCCTCGTGCAATGGAAAAGTCAGAGCATTCGTAGTTCGTGGGACTACGGTTTGTTGGTTCGTGTTTTTTAAGCGAACGAGTGTTTAATTCGCATTCTAACTGCTAAACGTTGGCTTGTCGGCTCGTCATGGGAGGCTGAAGCACTAGTTCATATGCGTGGAAGAATGGACTAAACAATGTTCTTTTTGTGAAAGTTGTTTGAGTATGAATTAATTGTTTTAAAGATTTGATTGAGAAAAAAGGTTTGATTTGGACGAGTTTTTAGGCGAACGAGAGTTTAGGTTGCATTCTAACTGCTAAACGTTGGCTTGTCTGTGTAATACCCCAAAATTTGCTCTCCCTCTTTGTCATCATAGCATGGCATTATCATTTATCATATCATATCCACCTCATTAACATTACATTGCATTTAACATAGAAAAATGAAGCATGGCATCCTTCTTACCATTAGGGCATGTGATCAGGTGGAAGGTGGACAATCAAGGAATCATTCAAAGCACAAAAAGGTCAATCAAGTTGCCTCAAGGCAAGCCAAGAGTCTCTCATGTCTCATACCATCTCAATTGATCATCCACAATCTCAAGGAAGTGAGATCCAAGGGGAGATTGAAGCAATACATACTTCAACATGCAAGAAGTCCAAAAATTGAAGGAAAATCCTCAAAAGAGATAGCTCATTGATTCAAAATCATTCTCAAGTGGCATTTCTCATCATCTTTTAAGAGGATACACAATATACTCTGAGGAATTTGGATTTGGAAGATGTGCAATTTCCTCCTAACCAGAGGGGGTCAAGATTAGGGTTTCCAATTAAATCAGGGTATCTCTGATTTTTTGGACAAAACTTGATGTCATGGTATTCCATATGTCCCTAAGTGTATGTATGTGGAAAATTGCATCTCAATTGGTTTTAGAAGTGGTTCAATTGGAAGAAAGATCAAGAATCAGAGAAATTGGGGCAAAGTCAAATAATCAGAGGAAAAAGTCAACTCTTGACTTTTTGAGGCCAAATTCATGAAATTCATGTTACATATGTCCAATGTACAAAATTTGGTCAAGAAACTCCAAGGGAATCATGAAAAAAATCAAGTTGTGAAAAGTTGCCATTTTTGGAATAAGAAGGGTTACTAAAAATAGTAATTTTGGACCATTTTGCACTACACTTTGAACCAAGGCCATTCAAATTTGGAGTACCAAATGAAAATTCCACTCTGCCTCAATGAAAGGCCTTGCTTTAAGCTTCAAATCCATGTGTGGAACATCTCCATTGGATAAAAAATGAGGGAGATATGATTGATCAAAGTTGGAGGAAAGTAGGCCAAAAACCATGTCATGACCAAGTTTGGCCAGGTCTGCGCGCAGTCATTTTCTCAAACAGTTGGTGGGCAAAATGTAGGGATCAATTACTCATGGTTAAAGGCTTCAAAAGGAAAATCTTGCAACATCAAAGTTGTTCCCCTATGTGAGATCTTCAAGATTGATGTTCATGATTTTTTCATTTGATCAAAGGATAAGGAATTATGATAGCTCAAAGATTGGTCAACACAACTGAATTTCCATAGGCACCAAGGCCTTGCCTGCAGACCAAGTCACATGCCCATACGCCAATTTGGTTCCTTCTGTTGCAAGCTATTATTGATCATGTTCCAAACTTCCATTCAATCTAATTCCAACACTAAACATGTTCTCTTATGTCTCCTCTTTCTAATGACACCAAATGCTCTTCATTTCATCCATTGTACACCAAGAACTCCATCTCCAAATCTCCATGTTTTCACTAATGAGAGGTTGCCAAAACGTAATGTGGTGACTTGGCATTTGTTTGGTCCATGACAGTCCACGCGTATGCTACACACCATCCACCCTTACTTCATTAAGACCAACATTCCCTTACACACATGAATACCATGCTGCTATCATACACTAAAAGGGAAAACAGAAGCTTGCCCTGCAAGTCATAATGTAAACATCAGTACCATCATCACCATTCTCCATTATCCTCACCATAAGTGACCATGAGCTTTTCCACACTCTAACCAAGCTCTCCAACTCGTGCCAATAACTAACAGGACTCAGTTAGTTAACTCAAACTCAGTTAACTAACTCACTCTAACCAGAGTTAAACCATAACCACACCTATATAAACAATTCTAACAGATTTGGAAAGGGAGATTCTCATTGTTTCACTCTCACTCCAAAAGCACTCTCAACTTTCTCTCTGAATTTTCTCTCTACCTGCACGAATTCCTCAAGTTCTTCTTCAACCTTCACAATCAAGCAAGAAGACATTACTGAAGCATGGAATAGCACAGTTATCTCCAATTTCAGATTCAGATTTCCTCTTATTCTCAAGATCAAATAGCATTTATTTTGCTCAAATTGAAGTTCTAGAAGTTCAAGAACAAGTCCTCACCTCTGGTTTTCTCAAAAATCCAAAGATCTTCAAGTTTCAGGTTCCAAAAGTTCTCAAACTTTGCTTGCACGATTTGATGTTATTTTAACTGGTTGATGTGTTATTTGAGCTTATTAGAAGCTATATGAAACCGGTTAGTTGATAGAGCTCCTTAGGAGTTTAGAACTGAAACTTAGGGCAAATTTCTCTTCTTCGATTCTCTGTATCCATGCTTGATCTTTGAATTTTGTTGTTGGATTTGTGTTCCTCATGAGCTTAGCTTTCGTTTGGTATATGGCTTGTGAATTTCTGGAGAAAATGTGAGTTGCAGGTGATGGCTGCTGGCCGGAGAAGATGACCGGAGGTCATCTCCGGCCGGTGACTTTAACTATTAGGGTTTGTGTGCGTTTTAATCTCAGCCGTGTGTTTTTCATGATCGTACGCTCCAAAATGTGACAGCACATTAAAAATCACATGCCACTCACGTGAGGATTCTGATTTGTATTTTAAACTTTGTGTGGTGCAGTGTATGGTATGTTATGTGTTCCCTCACGCGTGTGTGTTGATCATGATTACGTTGACTGCTTGTTTGACTTGACTTGATCTCATGGTTGTGATTGCTTTGACATTGTGTTGACTGAAGTGCATGGTTGTTAGTGTGTTATGCGCGTAGCTGGACCTAAGCCAGATTGATATCCACACCCCCTTGGTTAAGGCCCAATGTAATTTGAACTGAATAGTTACTAGGCATGCACCCCCATTCACATTTACATTCCATTTTATTTTTTCCATTTTTCTACACGTTTTCGTTTTAATTTTTAAAAATACCAAAACATATTGGAAAATTCTACAAAAATTCATGTGTATTTTTAAAACATTTAGGAAATTTTTCATGATTTTATTTTCTGATTTTATGACTTTTTGCCCCTGTTCCATAATTTTCTTTGAATTTCCACTTAGATGCATTCTAAGCATGATACATGAATTTGTTTAATTTTGTTCTTGCTCATTACCAACTATTTTGACATGACTCTTTTTGCATTGATTCACTAATACATTGAAGCATGTTATATGATTTTTGTTTGATTTTTTAGGTCACTTTATTACATGTCTTGATGCCTATATTTGTACACTTTGCATGATGTTTCAATTTGACCTATTTGCTTTGTTTGAAGTCATTTTGCTTTGAATTTTGATATGCTATTTTGATATGTGATTCATCTCTGATTAGTGAACTCCAATACCATGTTTTCATATTTTTCATGAGGCCATTTGATTTTTGTTTGATGCATTTCATTTAAAGCATTATAACATGTCATATCATTGTAATCTTTGGTGCATGTTTTCTTTGGTGTACACTTGCATGATCATTTGCATATTTGATGAACCATTCACTTGACATTATAGGTCATTGGTACACATTATAGGTCATCTTTACATGTTCATTTCAATTTGAACTTTGTGCATCATTGTTTGCCCTTTCTTTTTGAACTTTCATTTCAATCCTTCTTATATTACTTCTTGAATGTCTTGAAGTTACCTCATAAATACTTTTGAGATGTTTATAAACCCTTTTCCATTTAGTTTCAATTCTGGTTGTTGATTTACATGTTCCATTTATGCATGTCCTCTTCATTTCTTTCCATCTTTCATCTACCCCTTCTTCTTGTAACATGTTTAAATGCTAATGGGTGATGCTTGTTGCTTATTCACTTGCACTTGTATGATAATAACCATTGGTTTCCATATGATGCCCATTCTGGTTGTGGTTCTAGGATTTGTTTTCTCATTTAATTCTTGTGAGTTTTATGATGCATTACATGTTCTTTTACTTCTTATACTTCTTACACATGTTTACTAACCATGTAGGGGCTTCGGTAAGTTTCAATTGAGTGTGGATAAGGAATCCACATTCAACTTCTATCCTTTCTCTTTTACAATTCCATTTGGTGTTTTGCTAGGCACTTATGTGCTTTCTTTTAATAACTCATTACTTTCCCTTTTTGAATTACAATTCATCTTCTACTTTGGAAGTGAAATGTTTAATTCTTTCTTTCTTTAGACTTTAGGTTGAAACCTCACAAACCTTTAGGATCACTCTCTTTAATCTTCAATTAGGATTGAGTCTTAGTCCATATAGGTTTTACCTTTTCTCCTCCCTTGAGTCTTTCATCTTCTCATCTCAAAGAAAAATGCAAAATACTTAATAAAGGTAGGCATTTATTGCATTTAGGCCTTTCATATAAAGAAAAGATTATAAGGGGTCTTCTCTTGTAATCTTAGAATGTGTAGCATATAGCCCATCTTGGGTCAATGTGTTAAACATTTGATCTTGTATGAGGGACTTAAATGCAATACTTGTTGAAGGTACAAATAAAAAACACTTCTTCACTTCATAATCAACAAAACACTTAATAAATACAAGTATGCTAGTGTGTTTGAACCTTGACAATTGGAACTAAGGGTGAGGGTCTTCTTCACTCTTAGTGTGCTTTCTTACCCATTCCATCTTGGAATGTGAGAAGGTACACATTCCAAGGACTAAGATTTGGATACACTATCATATGCAAACAAATAATAAAACACTTCTTTCTAAAAGACAAAAACAAACAATAACGTCTTTCCTTCGGGAATTCTTTTCTCATCTCATTCATTCTCAACGCACGAACGCGCTTCTACTCGTTCTCTTGCAAGACGGTAACGCACTCGGACCAGCGAGCCTGCAACACCTGAGCTAGAACGTTAGTCGTTCCTTAAAAAAAAAGACAATCCATCCCTAGTGAGGGGAACTACGTCGCTCTGATTCTCATGCTCCCGATGAGATACGTAGGCAGTGGGGTAGGGCCCATGCGAGCACTTCTTTTATTTTCCCTACATTTGTTTCCCGTTCCTTTTCTTTTCTTTCTCCTTTCTTTCTTTCAGTTCCTTTTCCAGTATCCTTTCTTTACACCCTTTGATCGAGACAAGCAAGCGTGGATCCCATCGGGTACGATGAACGCGAGGGGGTGCTAATACCTTCCTCTCGCGTAACCGACTCCCGAACCCAGTTCTCTTGGTCGCAAGACCATGCTCTTTCCTTCCTTCAGGTTTATGCGGTGTTTCCTTTCCCTCTCATGGGATAAATACACATTGCTGGCGACTCTGTTTCGGTGCCACTTTCGCGTTTGTACTTGGATGAAAATCCCGGGAGCGACAGCTGGCGACTCTGCTGGGGATCGAACCCAGAATCTCTGGTTTCCTTAGCGAGTCAATCCTAGCGCTTGTCTGTTTTTCTTTCATTGGGTGTTTACTGTTGTGTTGTATTTACTGCTTTATTGTATGGTTATTTACTGCTTTACTGTACATTACTGTATTTATCGCATTTACTGCATTACATATCATTATTGTGCTGGACTGTGCTGTTATTTTCTGTTTGGCGGGATGGGTGTTCTGAGAGATAAGCTCACTACCAAGGCTTGAGTACATACATAGGTATTAGAGTGGATAGTCATGACGCTTGCGTGGTGGTGACCACGTATTGTTGTTCATGAGACCCACAACCAGACGAGGTTCTATCAGGAGCTTTCTGCTACTGCATGTTATGCAGGCCAGTGGTTATTCTCTTGAGGAACTGTCGACTCTGGTGACCATTCCCGAGGACTCAGTTGCGGCACTCCTCCCGAGTTGTGACAGTGGCAGACCACATTCCGTGGCAAACCCATTGCACATTCTCGATCCGAGGACCCAATGCTGGGAACTTGCTATAGGACATCCCTTTTTGAAAGAGAATCAGCGGAGGCATTCCTCGATTGGCGATAGTACTGTACCCTAAGGGATGAATGTACTATTGCTTCTCGACCTCAGTGCCAGAAGCTGAGGACCCTTTCTGTTTTGGAGAATCAGTTAAGGCCTCCTCGATTGATGATGATGCCAAACCAGAAATGGTGAACGTATCATCATTTCTCGACCTGAGAGCCCGGGATACTGAACATCCTAGTACCCACATGTGAGAAGGGCGGGTTGTTTACAGGTTTGCAGGTAACCATGACCTCCTACATACCCGGTTTTTTATCATCGTTGCACAAAAAGGAAGTTTCATCCTATTGTATTCAGATGGTTCTTATCTATGGTTCTATATTAGTCTCAGAGCTACACTGACACCGTTCACAGTTCAGCACAGACACCTGATTACCTGATCACATTGCCCTTTGCATTGCATTATCATATCCTAACATACATGTTTATTCATTTCCAGGTGCATATATTACCCTTGATTCCAGTCATCAGGTCCCTGCAAAGATGAACACTAAAGAGAGGAAGAATATTATCAGCTATAAGTTCCTTACGCCTACTTTGGGCCCTATTGTTGTGCTGAAGGGAATGGCGAGCCCGGCAGCACGAGAAGCTTTTGAAGAGAAATATGGGTGGATTTTATCTATGGTTCGTAATGTCAGTGATTATGAAGCCAGAGGTCTCCATACGTTGATGCAGTTCTATGATCCGCCTCTGAGATGTTTTGTATTTCCAGACTATGTGTTGGTTCCTACCCTGGAGGAGTATTCCAACATGTTGGGGATTGCTATCAAGGAGGAGCCCCCTTTCTTTGGATCAGTGGGGGATCTTGACTTTGGGAAGTTGGCTGGTGCTCTTTATTTGAGCAAATCAGAGCTAAGTGACAATGTCTCCAACAAAGGAAAGATTCGTGGTTACAAGCTGGAATATCTGATTAAGAAGGCTCAGGAAGCAGCTAAAGGCGAGAATTGGCTTGTTTTTAATGCTTTGCTAGCCCTTTGTATATACGGCATAGTGTTGTTTCCCAACGAGCCGGATTTTATTGATACAGACGCTATACGAATATTCATGATGAAGAACCCGGTGCCAACGCTACTGGGAGATCTTCACTACTCATTGTACAACCGAAATGAAAAGAAAAGAGGAGGGATAATTCGCTGTTGTGCACCTTTGTTCTATAAGTGGTTTGCAGGCCGTTTACCACAATCAGGGGCTTTTGTGGATTCCAAAGATTCTCTGGAGTGGAAACAACGTTTAATGGGATTGGTGGCCAAGGACATCGTATGGGTGGATCATGGGCTGATTGGTAAGAATATTATCCACCGCTGTGGTAAGTTCCCTAACGTTCCACTGATAGGAAGACTGGGTGGGATTAACTACAATCCTTCTTTGGCCATTCGACAATTTGGGTATGCCCTGACAGGTCCGCCTATTAAGAGAGATGTGGAGGAGTCCCTCTATTTTCATACATCAGATGGGTGGGAAGCAGCACAGAAAGCTTCTGAAAGCTGGGGTAGCATACTGAAAAAGAGGAAAGTTACTCTAGGAAAGCCTAACAACCGGGTTTATCCAGCATATGAAGAGTGGGTGAAGAAAAGAGTTGAAGATTTTCTCTTGCCTTTTGGTAAGGCACCTCTTTTGTATCCGGAGAATGAGAAAGCAAGAAGCACTGCTACTGTGGAAGAAGTTGACAAGTTGCAAGCCTTGGTGAAAAAGCTCCAAGGAGAGAATGCCGAGTTGAGTAGCCGTCTTCAGAATGCTCTACATGCCAACAAAGAGCTGGAGCGGAAAGCCCAAGATGCTGAACAAATCCTAACTGCAAAAGAAAAAGACTTTATTGGAAGAGCCCAACATTTCCGGAAGATTAGTAAAGGTGCTGATGATGCTACTCAAGCCCACAAGCAAACCAAACAGGCGTTAGCACAGATCAAAGAAAAGTTAACAAAGTTTCAGCACGCTTGGGACGAAGTTAGGATAGAGAATGCTGAATTACAGGAACAGTTGCAGATTAAGGACGAAGAGCTTGAAAAGGCGCATGAGCAGAGGAGAAAGTATCGGGAAAGCCTCGGTAAGAGTCAAGAACAGCTAGAAGAAGCTAGAGGTGAGCTGAGGAACACCAAGAAAGAGCTTGAAGAAGTCATGATAGAAAGGGAGATACTCAAGACGCAAGCCGGCATAAAGAGACACAAAGGAGTGTGTGATGACGAGGCTCTGATGCTGCATATGGGTTCTTTAAATGAAGCTCTTGAGAAAAGGGATGTCTTGATCAAAGAAATGATTGAAAAGCCGAATCACCAGCGTACCCGTATACTTTTTGAAGAGATCAAATACTCAAGTGATAAGCTGAAGGGTGTGGAATTGTCAGACTGATGTTCTTTTCCTTATATTTTGTTGTTAATGGTTACCATCAGGCTTGTTGATGGATCCATTTTTCCTTGTATTGCATTTGCGGATGAGCCTTTCTTAAATGTACTGGAACACTTTGTTGAATGAGTATGAGCAGTTTTATTCAGAATTATTCCTTATCAGATAGCTGCACACAAGCACATGACCACGACACGTCTCTTTATATCACAATTTCTGGTCTACAGATTTCTGTGGTTGGATTGGAATCAGGGTATAAAGCACCTCGGAAATGACAAACATGGCATTGCATATCATTTTGCATTTTTTGTTACTTGCTTTTCAGGTACTCGTTGCGGGGTCTCTAACCTTTATTTGGTTTCAGGCAGTATAGCGGAGAGTCATATTCACCGATATTCGACGCGAAGGAATCAAGTAAGAATCATGGATCAAGTGCAAAGTGATTTGGCGGAAATGAGGGCGCGTATGGACCAGTTCATGACCCTCATGACTGGCATGGGGCAAAATCAGGAGAGACTGAGGCTTCTGGTAGAGCGTCCCGACAATGGGCCCGAAGGTGATCATCATGACAATTCACAGGGACATGGCATTCCTCCTCCCGGTGGCAACCCTCCTCCTGGTGGTAACAATCGGGGTAATGGAAATGGTAGGCAGGCTGGTGTTACTCTTGAAGATACTCTGGAAGACCAATTTACTCTGCTGGATGCTGATGTGGGTAATCAAGGTGATCGAAGGTATGATGAGTTGGCAGAGAAGATCAGGGCCATAGAATGCAAGAACTCTATGGGTATTGATGTTACCAGCTTGGGGCTGGTCTCAGGAGTCAGAATTCCCCCTAAATTCAAACCTCCCACTTTTGATAAGTATCACGGCAATGCGTGTCCCCAAACGCATCTTCAAGCTTACTTTGGGAAGATTTCAGCCCATACGGATGACGAGAAGCTATGGATGCACTATTTTCAGGACAGTCTGGCGGGGGCGTCCTTGACCTGGTACATGAAGTTGAATAAAGCTGCTGTGAAGAATTGGAAAGATCTGGCAGAAGCGTTCCTGAAGCAATACCAGTATAATATTGACATGGCGCCCAACCGCACTCAATTGCAGGGATTGTCCCAGAATGCCAAGGAGAGTTTCAAAGAATATGCACAGAGGTGGAGGGAAATGGCTGCCCAGGTCCAACCTCCCTTGTCAGACAGAGAAATGGCAGATATGTTCATGGGCACCTTGCAAGGGGCCTATCTTGACAGATTAGCTGCTTGTCCGTCGACTGGATTTGCTGATATTGTGATTGCGGGAGAAAGAATAGAAAGTCTGCTAAAGCTTGGAAAGATCCAGGATGTGAGTGGGGCTGGCTCTTCGGGGACGAAGAAACCGTTCGCTAGTAACCAGAAAAGAAGAGAAGGTGATACGAATGTTGTGTTTAGAGGACGAGGCAGAGGGCGTTCTCGAGCTTATTATCAGGTAGATGCTGTAACAATCCCCACACCGTCTGTTCAGAAACAACAACCCCAACAACAAGTTCAACAGCAACAACCTTTTTTCCAGCAAAGGTCTAGACAGAGGGATCGTAAGATGGATCCTCTCCCTATGACTTATGCCGCGCTGTTGCCCCGGCTACTCGAGTTAAAGTTGGTAGAACTCCGTACTATGAAAGCTCCGGTTGCTGGAAACCTGCCACCTAACTTCGATGCTAATGCTCGTTGTGAGTTCCACTCAGGTGCTCAGGGGCACTCCATTGAAAAATGCTGGGCTTTCCATTATAAAGTACAAGATTTGATTGATGCTAAAGCCATCAATTTCTCTCCCGCTCCTAATATTACTCAGCATCCCATGCCTGATCATAGTGCAGCAAATGTGTACGCTATTGAAGATGGGAGGAGATTGAATTTGGTGTTAGACGTTCATCAAGTGAAAACTTCTTTGTTGGTGGTAAAAGATCGTTTATTGAAGGGACAGGTGTTCCCGGGCTGTAATCAAGATTGCTCTGAGTGTATGAATCAAGAGAACGGCTGTGCTAAGTTGAAGATGGGTTTACAGAATCTGATCGATGAAGGATGTCTACAGTTCGACAGAGTCGTGAAAGACACTGATGAGATATCAACCGTGACCATCTATTACACTCCCGCTGAGATTCAAATGCCGGTCAATGCAGTTCCCGTGGCGAGTGTTGCGCCAGAAGGGCCCAGTCCTGTCACTACCACGGTGCCAGGACCAATTCCGTTCACATCCACGAAAGCTATCCCATGGCACTATGGGGCAGATGTATATTACGAAGGTAAAAAGCAGGAAGTTGAGCCGTCAGTCAGCCCAAATATTGATAATGTAGGGGGTGTAGGGGGCTTTACAAGGAGTGGAAGGTTGTTCGCTCCCCAAACCTTGAGAAGTGATAAGGAGGTAGAAGCTGCGGCAAAGGCTAAGGGTAAACAGGTGGTTGAAAGTGCGCCTACACCTGAAGCAGAGACAAAGATTACTTTTGATAAGGAAATGGAAGAATTTATGAAGATAATCAAGAAAAGCGATTATAAGATTGTGGACCAACTGAATCAGACCCCTTCAAAGATTTCAATCTTGTCACTATTGATGTGCTCTGATGCGCACCGGCAGGCGTTGTTGAAAGTGTTGAAGAGTGCGTACGTGCCACAAGAAATTACTGTTAATCAGCTCGACGGCGTAATCTCCAATGTTAATGTTAGCCATGGCTTGGGCTTTACAAGTAGAGATTTGACTGTTGAAGGAAGAAACCATAATAAGGCTTTGCATATCACGATGGAGTGTAAGGGCGCAGTGTTATCTCATGTACTGGTAGACACTGGTTCATCACTTAATGTCTTGCCCAAGAAGGCATTGATGAAGCTGGAAGTTGATGGTTTGATCTTAAGGCCTAGTGAATTGGTGGTCAGAGCATTCGATGGGACCAGACGATCTGTGTTTGGTGAGGTGGAATTGCCCGTACAAATTGGACCACAGGTATTCAAATCCACGTTCCATGTAATGGACATACAACCTGCATATAGCTGCCTATTGGGACGCCCTTGGATTCACGGAGCCGGGGCTGTTACTTCTACTCTACATCAAAAGCTGAAGTATGAGTTTGAAGGGCAGGTTGTGACAGTGTGTGGGGAGGAAGACATCTTTGTGAGTCACTTGTCCACATTCAAGTACATTGAAATGGATGGGGAAATTCATGAGATGTTGTGCCAATCATTTGAAGCAGTCAACATTGACGATGCACCTGAGTCTTCTTCTGTACCAGTTGGGGCTGGTACCTCCATTTCATCTTACAAACAGGCTGTCGAAGTCGTCAGGGCAGGCAACGCCCAAGGTTGGGGCAGGTTGATAGAGACCCCAATGAAGGAAGACAAATTTGGTATTGGTTATCATCCCTCTACAACTTCAGATGCGGGGAGCAGGGGACCCATTACTTTTAATAGTGGGGGAATTATCTACACGGACCAGTCTTGTGCAGCCACAGAGGATAGTGTTGACAGTAATTGTGACCTGGACAACTGGGTACGCCCTCGTGCTCCGGGACAACAAGTGCAAAACTGGTCCGTTGAAGAAGTCATCCGGGTTACTCTTCAGACAGAGTAATTTTTCTTTGTTTTTTCTAACCATAATGCATGACAAAATCTTGCGCTCTGCCCAAGGCGTATAGATTCATTTGTAGGGCCACCATGGTTGCATTTGCAATGTTTAATCATTAATAAAGGACGTTTTGCAATCAAATTTTGTTCTCTGTCTTTCAGTTTTTATTTTTGCACAAAAAAATATAAAATGGCAATGTTTCATTTTCTTTTGTTTTGCTTAAAAATAAATTCTAAAATAAGGCATGAACCCGTTCATGCAGACTTGATCCTCCGGATACCACTGATAACGATTTTGATATGGCCATGTATGACTTTGACAATCCGATTTATCAAGCCGAAGAAGGGGATGGGAAAGATTGTGAACTTTCTGAAGAACTGGCCAGATTGTTGAAACAAGAGGAAAGGGTCATCCAGCCTCATTAGGAGACTGTAGAAATCATCAATATTTGTACCAAGGACGCCAAGAAAGAGATCAGGATTGGTGCCAGCTTGCAAGCAGATGTGAAGCAAACTTTGACGGAAATGTTGCGCGAGTATGTTGACATCTTCGCCTGGTCGTATCAAGACATGCCGGGGTTGGATACAGATATTGTTGTGCACAGGCTGCCATTAAGAGAAGAATGTCCGCCAGTCAAGCAGAAACTTCGTCGGACTCACCCCGACATGGCTTTAAAGATTAAGGAGGAAGTCCAGAAGCAGTGGGATGCTGGTTTTCTTGCTGTGACAAAGTATCCTCCATGGGTAGCCAACATCGTGCCAGTACCGAAGAAAGATGGAAAAGTGAGAATGTGTGTGGATTATCGAGATCTTAATAAAGCTAGCCCGAAAGATGATTTTCCACTACCTCATATTGATGTGCTGGTCGATAATACAGCTCAGTTTTCAGTGTTCTCATTTATGGACGGTTTCTCCGGGTACAACCAGATCAAGATGGCACCTGAAGATATGGAGAAGACCACGTTCATTACTCCGTGGGGTACATATTGTTATAAAGTAATGCCTTTTGGTTTGAAAAACGCAGGGGCAACGTACCAGCGGGCGATGGTGACATTGTTTCACGACTTGATTCATAAGGAGATCGAATGTTATGTAGATGATATGATTGCCAAGTCGAGAACCGAAGAGGAACATCTGACTAACCTGAAAAAGCTGTTTGAAAGGTTGAGAAAGTTCCGTCTGAGATTAAACCCAAACAAGTGCACGTTTGGGGTACGTTCTGGAAAGTTACTGGGTTTCATTGTGAGCGAAAGAGGAATCGAGGTTGATCCTGCCAAGGTGAAAGCAATACAAGAAATGCCTGAACCGAGAACAGAAAAAGAGGTTCGTGGTTTCTTGGGTAGATTGAACTACATTGCAAGGTTCATATCTCACCTAACAGCCACGTGTGAGCCAATATTTAAATTGTTAAGGAAAGATCAAACGGTCAGGTGGAATGACGATTGCCAATTGGCATTCGATAAGATAAAAGAATACTTGCAGGAACCTCCGATTCTAATGCCTCCAGTTGAAGGGAGACCGCTGATAATGTATCTGGCAGTGCTTGAAGGTGCCATGGGTTGTGTTCTCGGTCAACATGACGAGACAGGTAGGAAGGAGCATGCTATTTACTACCTGAGCAAAAAGTTCAATGATTGTGAGTCCCGATACTCAATGCTTGAAAAGACATGCTGTGCGCTTGCATGGGCCGCTAAGCGATTGAGGCAATATATGGTTAGGCACACGACCTTGTTGATTTCAAAAATGGATCCTATCAAGTATATTTTCGAGAAACCAGCATTGACAGGCAGAGTTGCACGGTGGCAAATGGTCTTGACAGAGTATGACATTCAGTACACTTCACAAAAGGCCATCAAAGGAAGTATCTTGTCCGATTATCTTGCGCAACAGCCAATGGATGATTACCAACCCATGAAGTTTGACTTCCCTGATGAGGACATCATGTTTCTCAAAGCTAAAGACTGTGAGGAACCACTCCCGGAGGAGGGGCCAGACCCTGAATCCAAATGGAGTCTGATGTTTGATGGGGCTGTCAATATGAATGGGTGCGGAGTTGGAGCAGTTCTTATCACGCCGGAAGGTGTTCATATGCCTTTCACTGCACGAATAACTTTCGGGTGCACCAACAATGAAGCAGAGTACGAAGCTTGTATAATGGGGATCGAGGAGGCGATTAATCTACGGATTAAGACCCTTGATATATTTGGTGATTCAGCCTTGGTAATCAATCAAGTGAAAGGAAGTTGGTACACGCATCAAGCAAATCTAGTGCCGTATAGAGATTATACAAGGAGGTTGCTGACGTTTTTCACAACAGTGAAACTGTACCACATTCCTCGAGATGAGAATAGGTTCGCTGATGCCTTGGCCACTTTGTCTTCCATGATCAAAGTGCAAAGATGGAACCATGTACCTAAGATTGAGGTATCCCGCCTTGACAGACCAGCATTTGTGTTTGCGGTCGATGCAACGTCTGATGACAAGCCATGGTTTCATGACATTAAGTGTTTCTTGAAAAGTCAAGAGTACCCGTCTGGGGCATCGTCCAAAGACAGGAAGACGTTGAGAAGGTTAGCCGGTAGTTTCTTCTTGAACAAAGATGGCGTGCTGTATAAAAGAAATTTTGACACGGTCCTGCTTAGATGTGTGGATAGACATGAAGCAGACTTGTTGATGATTGAAGTGCACGAAGGCTCTTTCGGTACCCATGCCGGAGGACAGGCCATGGCTAAAAAGTTGTTAAGGTCGGGATATTATTGGTTGACTATGGAGTCAGATTGTTGCAAATATGCCCGCAAATGCCATAAATGCCAGATCTATGCAGACAAGGTGCATGTGCCTCCAAATCCGTTGAGTATCATGTCGTCGCCTTGGCCGTTTGCCATGTGGGGCATTGATATGATCGGAAAGATTGAGCCCACAGCTTCCAATGGTCATCGTTTCATCTTGGTGGCAATTGATTACTTCACCAAATGGGTTGAAGCCGCATCCTATGCCAATGTTACAAAGCAAGTGGTCGCTCGTTTCTTAAAACGGGATATCATTTGCCGATATGGAGTTCCCGAAAGAATCATTACTGATAATGGTTCTAATTTGAACAATAAGATGATGGCTGAGTTATGCCGGGACTTCAAAATCGAACACCACAATTCTTCTCCGTACCGCCCAAAGATGAATGGCGCGGTCGAAGCGGCCAACAAAAATATCAAGAAGATTGTACAGAAGATGGTTGTCACGTACAAAGATTGGCATGAGATGTTACCATTCGCTTTGCATGGGTATCGAACGTCGGTACGCACGTCCACTGGAGCAACCCCATTCTCACTCGTATATGGTATGGAGGCAGTGCTACCGGTTGAAGTAGAGATTCCGTCCCTCAGAGTCATGATGGATGTTAAGCTAGATGAGGCTGAATGGGTACGAGCCAGATTTGATCAGTTGAGCCTTATTGAGGAAAAGCGATTGGCGGCTGTATGTCATGGGCAACTATATCAGCGCAGAATGAAACAGGCATTTGACCAGAAGGTGCATCCTCGGGTTTATAAAGTCGGAGATGTGGTACTCAAAAGGATCCTTCCTCCCAATACAGATCACAGGGGCAAATGGACTCCTAATTATGAAGGTCCATTCGTGGTTAAAAAGGTCTTTTCGGGCGGAGCTTTATTGCTTACAACCATGGATGGCGAAGACTTTTCATCCCCTGTCAACTCGGACGTAGTCAAAAAATACTTCGCATGAATAGACCCGCTGGATAATAAGAATAAAAAAAATCCAGGCAAAAAAGGGCATCCCGGCGAACCAAAAACAGAATAAGGTTCGGGCAAAAATTAGGGATATAATTAAAAAAATTGTACACCCGGTAAGTTGAAAACCCGAAAGGGCAACTTAGGCAAAAAAGGGTATCCTGGTGGATCGAAAACCTGAAAGGGCGGTCCACACAAAAGAGGGATTTAAGCGAATGACTACAGTCTGAGTTATCTGTACCCATTACCGTTTGAACAACTGACGTTCTGAAGAATAGGAATCGGTCTGATCATTCCTCAGAAGGCAAGGTCGGGGAGTTTTGAAGACATACTGGTCATAACAGAATGGAAACTTAGTGGAATTCCGTTTTCACATTGCCATTAGGATAGTTTCTTTTCTCAATTTTCAGCGATCACCTCTTTCCAGGGATTGCTTCCAGATGTAATTGCCTATTCTGGGCTCTCAGTCAATAAATTGAATTTCAGTAAAAAGCTTTCCATTTTTGTTTTATTGCTTTGTTTGCAAAAACGTCCTAATTTTTGATAAAACATTGCATTTGAAAACATGACAGCCTTGCAATAACATGCGCAGAAAAAACGTTTGAAATTACTTCGAATGTTGAATACTCCCGGATGGTGGATTCTAGCCACGCAATATTCGGGGCATGTGGGCATATTCTTTTGTTGCAGGTAGCAGGTGCAGATGATTTTAAGCACAAGACTAGCAATAAATCACCCCACGCAAAAGACTGGGGCAATTATGGGTAAGGAGATCGGCGTTCATCGGGTCGATCTCAGTGAATTAAGTTCAACTGGGTACCGTTGTATCTTATTAAGTCGATTCTCTCATTCAGTACTTCCAACAACTACAAGCTTTTCTGTGTCGATAACGGTCACAGGTTCCCCAAAAGAGTGGTCTCGTCGACACCGAAACGGATGGTCATTATCCCCGTTGAAATCACTAGGAGTTTGAAGAGGCTAAATCTTCTGTAAAATCCTCTTATGACATCCTCTTCGGGGACAAATTGTTCGGTTCCCCAGCATGAAGTGTTGATCATCCCCAGTAGAGTTTGAGGACAGTTGGTCTTCTGTAAAATCCTCTCAAAAGGCATTCCCCAACACGAGACGCTTTAAAGCAGTTTTCTCCAGCAGAGTTTGTTATAAACTCGTCATCCCCAACGGAATTGTCTAAAGGAAAGCTCGCCTAACATGGGGCATTGTAGTACTTATGCTAAGCTCGACAGTCATATTCTTCAGCAGACTACTGTGGATTTGCTTTGGGTTTCCCCAACAGATCTCTAAGGACTCTTTCTAGCAAGTTGCAGTGGAATGTTCTAACCAGGATTTGCATATCCCTGGCAGAGTAGCCATGATCCCCAACAAGATTGTGTCTCTGGTAATGATCCCCCACAGAGGTCAGTATCGAATCTTGTCAGCAATACTCCCCAGCCGAGTTATAAGGTTGATAATCCCTATAAAGGATCTTGGGTTGAATAAATCCCCAAGCAGAGTTTTAATGGCTCATTTCCCCAGCAGGACGTCATTTAAAAATTCTCATCCCCAGCGGAATCGCTGTGACCAGAATTCATTCCCCCAAACAGATGGAATAATTCCTGGCAGAGTCGTCATTCCCTCATATCTTAAAGTCCAATTTATTTTTGGCAAGCTTGACAATTCGAAGCAGACGGATTGTTCATCCATTCGCCAGCAGAGATATTATCCTTTTAGGAGTCTCCGAGATTAAATCATTGATTGTGGTTCCTCAGCAGAGTCGGCAGAGATGTCTGGCGCAGAGGCAGAGAGTAATTCGATTTTAAAATTCTAAAAGTCCAACAGTGGATTGGCAAAAGTCCGTCTTCGGGTGGCAAAAGTCCAACAGTGGATTGGCAAAAGTCCGTCTTCGGGTGGCAAAAGTCCAACAGTGGATTGGCAAAAGTCCGTCTTCGGGTGGCAAAAGTCCAACAGTGGATTGGCAAAAGTCCGTCTTCGGGTGGCAAAAGTCCAACAGTGGATTGGCAAAAGTCCGTCTTCGGGTGGCAAAAGTCCAACAGTGGATTGGCAAAAGTCCGTCTTCGGGTGGCAAAAGTCCAACAGTGGATTGGCAAAAGTCCGTCTTCGGGTGGCAAAAGTCCAACAGTGGATTGGCAAAAGTCCGTCTTCGGGTGGCAAAAGTCCAACAGTGGATTGGCAAAAGTCCGTCTTCGGGTGGCAAAAGTCCAACAGTGGATTGGCAAAAGTCCGTCTTCGGGTGGCAAAAGTCCAACAGTGGATTGGCAAAAGTCCATCTAAGGGTGGCATATTCTAAAAGTCCAACAGTGGATTGGCGAAAGGTCCATCTAAGGGTGGCATATTCTAAAAGTCCAACAGTGGATTGGCAAAAGTCCGTCTTCGGGTGGCAGAAGTCCAACAGTGGATTGGCAAAGGTCCATCTTCGGGTGGCACGAAGCTGCAAAGTCCACCAGTAGCGTGGCAGGCCAGTAGTCGTCTGGAATTGCATAAAAGACATTATCAAAGTCCACCAGTAGTGTGGCAAGCCAGTAGTCGTCTGGCGTCGTTCAAAAAGACATTTCCAAAGTCCACCAGTAGTGTGGCAGGCCAGTAGTCGTCTGGAATTGCATAAAAGACAGTATTAAAGTCCACCAGCAGCGTGGCAAGCCAGTAGTCGTCTGGCATCGTTCAAAAGACAGATCTCTCCGACGTTTCATCGAGGATTCAATCCAGCAGTCTCGTTGGGTTTATATCCCTTTTCTTCTTCATCACCCAGAGCAAATTTTTGGTTATATTTGGTATTCAATCACTATATACCTTGAAAGTCCGAAAGCAATTGCTTTCAGGCATTCAGGTCTACAGCGCTTGAATAGGGGCAGCTGTAATACCCCAAAATTTGCTCTCCCTCTTTGTCATCATAGCATGGCATTATCATTTATCATATCATATCCACCTCATTAACATTACATTGCATTTAACATAGAAAAATGAAGCATGGCATCCTTCTTACCATTAGGGCATGTGATCAGGTGGAAGGTGGACAATCAAGGAATCATTCAAAGCACAAAAAGGTCAATCAAGTTGCCTCAAGGCAAGCCAAGAGTCTCTCATGTCTCATACCATCTCAATTGATCATCCACAATCTCAAGGAAGTGAGATCCAAGGGGAGATTGAAGCAATACATACTTCAACATGCAAGAAGTCCAAAAATTGAAGGAAAATCCTCAAAAGAGATAGCTCATTGATTCAAAATCATTCTCAAGTGGCATTTCTCATCATCTTTTAAGAGGATACACAATATACTCTGAGGAATTTGGATTTGGAAGATGTGCAATTTCCTCCTAACCAGAGGGGGTCAAGATTAGGGTTTCCAATTAAATCAGGGTATCTCTGATTTTTTGGACAAAACTTGATGTCATGGTATTCCATATGTCCCTAAGTGTATGTATGTGGAAAATTGCATCTCAATTGGTTTTAGAAGTGGTTCAATTGGAAGAAAGATCAAGAATCAGAGAAATTGGGGCAAAGTCAAATAATCAGAGGAAAAAGTCAACTCTTGACTTTTTGAGGCCAAATTCATGAAATTCATGTTACATATGTCCAATGTACAAAATTTGGTCAAGAAACTCCAAGGGAATCATGAAAAAATCAAGTTGTGAAAAGTTGCCATTTTTGGAATAAGAAGGGTTACTAAAAATAGTAATTTTGGACCATTTTGCACTACACTTTGAACCAAGGCCATTCAAATTTGGAGTACCAAATGAAAATTCCACTCTGCCTCAATGAAAGGCCTTGCTTTAAGCTTCAAATCCATGTGTGGAACATCTCCATTGGATAAAAAATGAGGGAGATATGATTGATCAAAGTTGGAGGAAAGTAGGCCAAAAACCATGTCATGACCAAGTTTGGCCAGGTCTGCGCGCAGTCATTTTCTCAAACAGTTGGTGGGCAAAATGTAGGGATCAATTACTCATGGTTAAAGGCTTCAAATGGAAAATCTTGCAACATCAAAGTTGTTCCCCTATGTGAGATCTTCAAGATTGATGTTCATGATTTTTTCATTTGATCAAAGGATAAGGAATTATGATAGCTCAAAGATTGGTCAACACAACTGAATTTCCATAGGCACCAAGGCCTTGCCTGCAGACCAAGTCACATGCCCATACGCCAATTTGGTTCCTTCTGTTGCAAGCTATTATTGATCATGTTCCAAACTTCCATTCAATCTAATTCCAACACTAAACATGTTCTCTTATGTCTCCTCTTTCTAATGACACCAAATGCTCTTCATTTCATCCATTGTACACCAAGAACTCCATCTCCAAATCTCCATGTTTTCACTAATGAGAGGTTGCCAAAACGTAATGTGGTGACTTGGCATTTGTTTGGTCCATGACAGTCCACGCGTATGCTACACACCATCCACCCTTACTTCATTAAGACCAACATTCCCTTACACACATGAATACCATGCTGCTATCATACACTAAAAGGGAAAACAGAAGCTTACCCTGCAAGTCATAATGCAAACATCAGTACCATCATCACCATTCTCCATTATCCTCACCATAAGTGACCATGAGCTTTTCCACACTCTAACCAAGCTCTCCAACTCGTGCCAATAACTAACAGGACTCAGTTAGTTAACTCAAACTCAGTTAACTAACTCACTCTAACCAGAGTTAAACCATAACCACACCTATATAAACAATTCTAACAGATTTGGAAAGGGAGATTCTCATTGTTTCACTCTCACTCCAAAAGCACTCTCAACTTTCTCTCTGAATTTTCTCTCTACCTGCACGAATTCCTCAAGTTCTTCTTCAACCTTCACAATCAAGCAAGAAGACATTACTGAAGCATGGAATAGCATAGTTATCTCCAATTTCAGATTCAGATTTCCTCTTATTCTCAAGATCAAATAGCATTTATTTTGCTCAAATTGAAGTTCTAGAAGTTCAAGAACAAGTCCTCACCTCTGGTTTTCTCAAAAATCCAAAGATCTTCAAGTTTCAGGTTCCAAAAGTTCTCAAACTTTGCTTGCACGATTTGATGTTATTTTAACTGGTTGATGTGTTATTTGAGCTTATTAGAAGCTATATGAAACCGGTTAGTTGATAGAGCTCCTTAGGAGTTTAGAACTGAAACTTAGGGCAAATTTCTCTTCTTCGATTCTCTGTATCCATGCTTGATCTTTGAATTTTGTTGTTGGATTTGTGTTCCTCATGAGCTTAGCTTTCGTTTGGTATATGGCTTGTGAATTTCTGGAGAAAATGTGAGTTGCAGGTGATGGCTGCTGGCCGGAGAAGATGACCGGAGGTCATCTCCGGCCGGTGACTTTAACTATTAGGGTTTGTGTGCGTTTTAATCTCAGCCGTGTGTTTTTCATGATCGTACGCTCCAAAATGTGACAGCACATTAAAAATCACATGCCACTCACGTGAGGATTCTGATTTGTATTTTAAACTTTGTGTGGTGCAGTGTATGGTATGTTATGTGTTCCCTCACGCGTGTGTGTTGATCATGATTACGTTGACTGCTTGTTTGACTTGACTTGATCTCATGGTTGTGATTGCTTTGACATTGTGTTGACTGAAGTGCATGGTTGTTAGTGTGTTATGCGCGTAGCTGGACCTAAGCCAGATTGATATCCACACCCCCTTGGTTAAGGCCCAATGTAATTTGAACTGAATAGTTACTAGGCATGCACCCCCATTCACATTTACATTCCATTTTATTTTTTCCATTTTTCTACACGTTTTCGTTTTAATTTTTAAAAATACCAAAACATATTGGAAAATTCTACAAAAATTCATGTGTATTCTTAAAACATTTAGGAAATTTTTCATGATTTTATTTTCTGATTTTATGACCTTTTTGCCCCTGTTCCATAATTTTCTTTGAATTTCCACTTAGATGCATTCTAAGCATGATACATGAATTTGTTTAATTTTGTTCTTGCTCATTACCAACTATTTTGACATGACTCTTTTTGCATTGATTCACTAATACATTGAAGCATGTTATATGATTTTTGTTTGATTTTTTAGGTCACTTTATTACATGTCTTGATGCCTATATTTGTACACTTTGCATGATGTTTCAATTTGACCTATTTGCTTTGTTTGAAGTCATTTTGCTTTGAATTTTGATATGCTATTTTGATATGTGATTCATCTCTGATTAGTGAACTCCAATACCATGTTTTCATATTTTTCATGAGGCCATTTGATTTTTGTTTGATGCATTTCATTTAAAGCATTATAACATGTCATATCATTGTAATCTTTGGTGCATGTTTTCTTTGGTGTACACTTGCATGATCATTTGCATATTTGATGAACCATTCACTTGACATTATAGGTCATTGGTACACATTATAGGTCATCTTTACATGTTCATTTCAATTTGAACTTTGTGCATCATTGTTTGCCCTTTCTTTTTGAACTTTCATTTCAATCCTTCTTATATTACTTCTTGAATGTCTTGAAGTTACCTCATAAATACTTTTGAGATGTTTATAAACCCTTTTCCATTTAGTTTCAATTCTGGTTGTTGATTTACATGTTCCATTTATGCATGTCCTCTTCATTTCTTTCCATCTTTCATCTACCCCTTCTTCTTGTAACATGTTTAAATGCTAATGGGTGATGCTTGTTGCTTATTCACTTGCACTTGTATGATAATAACCATTGGTTTCCATATGATGCCCATTCTGGTTGTGGTTCTAGGATTTGTTTTCTCATTTAATTCTTGTGAGTTTTATGATGCATTACATGTTCTTTTACTTCTTATACTTCTTACACATGTTTACTAACCATGTAGGGGCTTCGGTAAGTTTCAATTGAGTGTGGATAAGGAATTCACATTCAACTTCTATCCTTTCTCTTTTACAATTCCATTTGGTGTTTTGCTAGGCACTTATGTGCTTTCTTTTAATAACTCATTACTTTCCCTTTTTGAATTACAATTCATCTTCTACTTTGGAAGTGAATTGTTTAATTCTTTCTTTCTTTAGACTTTAGGTTGAAACCTCACAAACCTTTAGGATCACTCTCTTTAATCTTCAATTAGGATTGAGTCTTAGTCCATATAGGTTTTACCTTTTCTCCTCCCTTGAGTCTTTCATCTTCTCATCTCAAAGAAAAATGCAAAATACTTAATAAAGGTAGGCATTTATTGCATTTAGGCCTTTCATATAAAGAAAAGATTATAAGGGGTCTTCTCTTGTAATCTTAGAATGTGTAGCATATAGCCCATCTTGGGTCAATGTGTTAAACATTTGATCTTGTATGAGGGACTTAAATGCAATACTTGTTGAAGGTACAAATAAAAAACACTTCTTCACTTCATAATCAACAAAACACTTAATAAATACAAGTATGCTAGTGTGTTTGAACCTTGACAATTGGAACTAAGGGTGAGGGTCTTCTTCACTCTTAGTGTGCTTTCTTACCCATTCCATCTTGGAATGTGAGAAGGTACACATTCCAAGGACTAAGATTTGGATACACTATCATATGCAAACAAATAATAAAACACTTCTTTCTAAAAGACAAAAACAAACAATAACGTCTTTCCTTCGGGAATTCTTTTCTCATCTCATTCATTCTCAACGCACGAACGCGCTTCTACTCGTTCTCTTGCAAGACGGTAACGCACTCGGACCAGCGAGCCTGCAACACCTGAGCTAGAACGTTAGTCGTTCCTTAAAAAAAAAGACAATCCATCCCTAGTGAGGGGAACTACGTCGCTCTGATTCTCATGCTCCCGATGAGATACGTAGGCAGTGGGGTAGGGCCCATGCGAGCACTTCTTTTATTTTCCCTACATTTGTTTCCCGTTCCTTTTCTTTTCTTTCTCCTTTCTTTCTTTCAGTTCCTTTTCCAGTATCCTTTCTTTACACCCTTTGATCGAGACAAGCAAGCGTGGATCCCATCGGGTACGATGGACGCGAGGGGGTGCTAATACCTTCCTCTCGCGTAACCGACTCCCGAACCCAGTTCTCTTGGTCGCAAGACCATGCTCTTTCCTTCCTTCAGGTTTATGCGGTGTTTCCTTTCCCTCTCATGGGATAAATACACATTGCTGGCGACTCTGTTTCGGTGCCACTTTCGCGTTTGTACTTGGATGAAAATCCCGGGAGCGACAGTCTGCTCGCTAGGGGAGGCTGAAACACGAGTTCATATGCGTAAAAGAATGACTTAAACAATGTTCTTTGGGAAAGGTGTTTGAGTTGTGGATTAAGTGTGTTAAAGATTTGATTGAGAAAATAGTTTGATTTGCTTGTGTTTTAGGGTTTCGGTCGCACGTGGGCGAGAAAAAGGAGTTTTATTCGTATTGGATGTTTTAGAGGTGACAATTGCCCGCATACGAGTAAGAGAACTCGCACCCAAACAATTGAGGAGAAGGGTCAAAGACTCGACCACCCTCACTTCACCTTTAGTAAAATGTGTTTAGATAGAGATTAAATGTTTTAATGATTGCTTGAAAAAAGGTTTGAATGTTGTCGAGTTACAAGTGTTTTAGTGGTGTCAATCATCCACACACGAGTAAGAGAACTCGCACCTAAACAATTGACAGGTTAAAGCTTAAGTTTTTTAGAGGCGTCAATTGTTCACACACAAGTAAGTGAACTCGCACCTAAACAATTGACAGGTTAAAGTTTAATTTTTAGAGGTGTCAATTGTTCACACACGAGTAAGAGAACTCGCACCTAAACAATCGAAGAGAAAGACCAAAGACTCGATCCCCCTCATTTCACCTTTTATAAAAAGTAATGTTTGAATATAAATTATGTGTTTTAAGCGGCAAGTAATTATAAAAAGGTTTGAATAGTGTATGAACAAAGAAACAGAAATGGGGTTAGATGAACGAGTATGAATATGATATGAATAATATGAATAATAACATAATCAAGATAATATGAACAAGATGTAATATTGACATAAAAGTAAATTAAGATAATATTGACGAAAATGTAAAGTTAATGGTTAATCGAGTGAATTGGGTCCAATGTAGCGCTAAGCCATCGTAGCACAATCTATGACGCGGATCATACTATAGGAGGATGCGCATTTGATTTATGTGTTAAAACACGATGGAGAAATGATATTGAGGATCATTCTCCAATGAAATCGTGCCACACGAAAAGAAAAGGATAAAGATCTCGTCTTAATCACAAACTTTCGTCGATTAATCGAAGGTAACCTATCACGATCCCAAAGTATAGAAAGAGATCCCGATGATCACTCACTACAAATTTGAAATAATGAAGGTTAATCGCTTCAACAATCAACATTCGCGAATAGAAAGACTTCATCGATCGAAGATGAGAAAACAGATGAAGATAATAGAAAATGAAATGGAAATAGAAAATAAATCGAAGTGGTCTCGTCTTAATCAAGATTTAATTGAGAAATCGATAATCAACGATATTTGACTTTCATTGACCCACAATGGATAAAGATAGTAGAAATGAAATAGAATCGAAAAGAGGTAAGAAAAAGAATAAAGGTCTCACATTTATCAAGATTTTAAATCGAAAATCGATAAATCATTGATATTTGGTTTTCATTGACCCAAAAATGAATAAAAATAAAGGTGAAAATAAAATCGGTCTCGTCTTAATCAAGATCTTTAATCTTAGATCGATAAGCTATGATTTTTTGACTTATATTGACCGATAAAGAAAAAAAAAAAAAGTGGCCTCATATAAATAAAGATTTTGAATCGATTTCAATAAATCAACTTAATCAAGATTTTTTCATATCATTGGCCCAAAACTATTTAAAAATTGCAAATAGAAACAAAATTAAAAAAATATTTTTAAGAAAAAGAAATCTAAAGCAAAAAAATTATTAACTATAAACAACATTTAGAAAAGAAATTCAAATATCTATTTATAAAAGAAAATGTTAATATTAAAAAACTAATTAATAATAGTGTTGGTAAAATTAAAGACTAAAAACAAGAAATTAATATTAATGAGAACATGGGCCAAAGAGAAAACAGTAAGGAAAGGAAAAGCCTGTTAGAACAACACCCGGTGGGTCGGGTCGGATAACATGATGACCCGCTTTACTCTAAAATGAAACCTAAACCTAAACAGCACAAAAGAAGACGGCTACCCTTCTCTCTTGATCGTGTTCAACGCATTCACTTTCAAAATCAAAGAAACTGCTCGACTCACTTGCATCGCTTCAGTCTCCGCTTCCTCTACTTCCAATTAGTTACGAAACTCTGCTCGTGGATCTCTCTTTCTCACTGAAATAACCAGAGCGCGTTTCCTAAGCTCATATCGCAACTATTCTTAACCTCTCACTGAAATTCATCTTCTCTTCTCATTCGATTTCAAACCATTCTATCTCGCTCAGATTACGTTCCAATCTCAGATTTTCTCGCTCTTACGCTTCAACAACAAATCGGTAGAGATTTTCGCGTAGAAATGAATCGTTTACAGAAACGGAACTCAAATCAAAGCTATTCAGGTATAGATTCACGGGTGTGAAGGTGGAGAGTGATGATATGAGAAAAATTGAAGGTGGCGCAGCAAACGAATAGAGTGCGTGTTTGGCTGCAAGGCAAAGTGAAGGCCGAATAGTGAAGTTCTTGGAGGATGGCGAAGGTGAGCTTTGCGTTATACGTGGTCACAGGGTTAGTTTTGATGGTTTTGTGGGTGAAGGAGGTGGTGCGATGAAATGAATAAGGGTGAAGTGTGTCTCACACGGTGGCTGCGGTTTTGTAAATTATACTGCAGCGTGCGACTTTTATTTTATAGGTGGATAGATGTTGGAAAATGAGGTAACGATTGAGGATATCAAGGTTGATGAGTTATGGCTATGTTCTGGTTTTGTTGTGATCGATGGGGATATGGTTGAGAGGAGAGATTTGGAGTTGGCAGTTTGGTGACGTTTAAGGGTGATGGAAGTTGTAGGTTGCTCTTTGGAGAGTTTATCTCAGGTTTTGTTTTTTCCCATTCCTCTCTTCTTTTTAAAATCAAATTTCCAACCTTGCTTTGTCTTGTTGCTGTTGATAGGTCACTTTCTAGCTTTGTTTGAAAATTACAGGTCATTGTGTTGTTGTTATTGTTGCTCAGATTATTGTCTATTTTGACTGCAGGTTTTGCTTGTTGTTGCAGAGGAAGTGGCTTATCTTGTGCTGCCATTTTTTTGCAATTTTAGTGTAAAGTTGATGTTGGGCACATGGCTTGGAATAGTGGGTAGGTCCTGTACGATTTTGTGGCATGACAGTGGTTGCCGAAATTTTGTTTTGGAATGGCTGTATGTGGATGTGGCCTCCTTTTTTTTATTTGTTTTTGTTGTAAATAAAAAATTTAATGTAATGGGCTTGTAATTTGTAAAATGGCCCTCTTTTGTTTTTTTTTTAATATTTTGAATGGTTAATGATGATTTTTATAAATGTGAATCTTTATAGATGTGAAAAAGAAAAGAATTTAGAAATTGGTTGAAACAAAAAATAAAAAGAAAATGGATTTGAGAATATGGCTTAAAAGAAATGGTTATTGGAAATAATTTGGAAATTGAAGATTAAACAAAATGGATTGTTATTAAAAAATGAATTAGAATGAAATGAGTACATGAAATGGAAAATGGATATTGTGAAAAATGGTTTATGGATTAGTGAAATGTGATTAGAACAGTGAACAATTGGAATGCATTAATAAAAATAATATGGACATTAAATGGATTGAATAATTTGAAATTGGGTTAGAAAAAATGGAGAATTATGGATAATGGATAATGGATAATGGATAATAATGGAGAATGAGTATTTATGGACATTAAAAATGAAGTGGATTTTTATGGATATGGATAAATAATCTTGAAGCAGACATGGATTAAAAGTTTGGATTGAAAATGGTTTGGAAGAAAAAAGGATGTACAGAGGTCATTTATACACAGGTAGGACAAATTTGGGGTATGACAGATGCCCCTATCTAATTGTCTTGAACCCGAGAAAATGAACTGCTGTATGATATTCATTTTTAGGGTGGAAGGCAATTAGATATAAGAAGACCCTAAAATTTGTCCGACATAAGGTGAAGTGATATAGAGTGAGAGTTGACAGAATGAAGTAACAGGATTCAAACTGAACAAAATAACTTGAGGCTCTTTTGGGTGGTCGAAGCAGTCCCTTATTCACTAAGGCTCTCCAATGATACCAAAGTAGTATTCTTGAAAGCAGACGATTCTCTAGGTCGTCGAAGCAGTCCCTTGTCCATTAAGGTTCCTCGATAATACCAAAGCAGTATCTCTGAAGGTAGACGATTCTTCGGGTCGTCGAAGCAGTCCCTTATCCATTAAGGTTCCTCGATGATACCAAAGCAGTATCTCTGAAGGCAGACGATTCTTCGGGTCGTCGAAGTAGTCCCTTATCCATTAGGGTTCCTCGATGATACCAAAGCAGTATCTCTGAAGGCAGACGATTCTCTGGATCGTCGAAGCAGTCCCTTATCCATTAAGGTTCCTCGATGATACCAAAGCAGTATCTCTGAAGGCAGACGATTCTCTGGATCGTCGAAGCAGTCCCTTATCCATTAAAGGTTCCTCGATGATACCAAAGCAGTATCTCTGAAAGCAGATGATTCTCTGGGTCGTCGAAGCAGTCCCTTACCCATTAAGGTTCCTCGATGATACCAAAGCAGTATCTCTGAAGGCAGACGATTCTCTGGGTCGTCGAAGCAGTCCCTTATCCATTAAGGTTCCTCGATGATACCAAAGCAGTATCTCTACGGTAAATTTGCTGAATAATAGTTGAGCAAGATTCCTGCTGGAGGAAATGTGTTGGCTTTGCAGGGGAAAGCTCACAAGAAACTTTCTATGGTATCCTCTACTTGGGGAGTAAGAATAGCAACAACTGCTGGGGGTTGTCATTATCAATTGCTTGGCTGAAGAATGACTTGCTGGGGAATAGGGTTTTGTGAGCACGTACGGGGTATCAACTCTTTTTAGAGGAATACCGCCGATTTTGGTGGAGGACTGGCCAAGATGCTTGCGAATAGATCCTGGATCCTGTTATGCTATGTTGCTGGGGATGAATATGCCATGCATTGCAAAATGCACTGAAACACATGCTAAGATGCAACTGCTAGAGAATCTAATGCACGTATGAATGCACAAGATATGCTAGTGCTTGATATGTTTATGTAATGTTATGCTAGCATGCTATGCATATGACGATGCAAATGATTGGGTATGTTGGGGATAAGTTTCCTTGTCGGGGGTATCACCAGGGATTGGATTTGGTAATTGCCAAGTGAAATTGGACTTTGGTTATTTTGGTGTTTGCCAATAAATTGGACTTTTAATGGTTACCAATGAAGACTGGACTTTAAAGGGTAGATTTGAAGGTGCCAAAGAGTGTGGACTTTTGAGTAGTTGCCAAATAAGGATTGGACTTTGGGTCAAACTTCCAGACTAAAACTGGATTGGAGGATAGATTACCAGATGAGAACTGGTGTTTAAGCTTTTGTTTGTCAGACGAGAACTGATTTTTGGATAGCCTACCAAACGAGAATTGGTGAGAAAAAGATTTGCCAGACGAGAACTGGACCTTAATGGTTTGCCAGACGGGAACTGGACCTTGAATTGGTTTGCCAGATGAGAACTGGGCCTTGGAAAGATTTGCCAGACGAGAATTGGGCCTTAAAATAATTTGCCAGACGAGAACTGGACCTTAAAAGATTTGCCAGACGAGAACTGGGCCTTAAAAAAAATTTGCCAGACGAGAACTGGGCCTTAAAATAATTTGCCAGACGAGAACTGGGCCTTAAAATGTTTGCCAGACGAGAACTGGACCTTAAAAAAGATTTGCCAGACGGGAACTGGACTTTAAAAGATTTGCCAGACGAGAACTGGGCTTTAAAAAATGTTTGCCAGACGAGAACTGGGCCTTAAAATAATTTGCCAGACGAGAACTGGGCCTTAAAATAATTTGCCAGACGAGAATCAGGCCTTAAAATAATTTGCCAGACGAGAACTGGGCCTTAAAATAATTTTCCAGACGAGAACTGGGCCTTAAAATGATTTTCCAGATGGGAACTGGGCTTTTGATTGCCATGCTAAGTTGGACTTTGGACTGCCAAGCTAAGTTGGACTTTTGGTTACCAAGCTAGGTTGGACTTTTGGATTGCCAGGCTAAGTTGGACTTTGGGTTACCAAGCTATGTTGGACTTTGGTGTCAATTCTTGCGATACCAGGCTTTGAGACGTCAAATCTTGTTGGAAAAATTAGGCTTGAGGTATGATACACATGTCTATGCAATGAGCGAAGCGATATGACTAATGCATATGAGTGATTTTTGCAATGATATGAAGGTTTCCAAAGACGCCCCAGTAGAGGATAAGGTATGGGTAGGTTCCTTTGTAGCAAGGTTTCTTGTCAGAAGGAAGGCAAAAGGTTATTGTGGGGTGATAGCATGATTCCCCGACACTCGTCTTGAACTCAAAGGTCACTTGATGGTGTTCGCTTGATCTTGAAAGCAAGTAGAGATTTTGCCCCTCTGTAGCTCATCTTGCCCCAGTCTAGGTCTATGAAGAATTTTTCCTTGACAGGAAATTGGAAACAACTGTACCATGAGATGATCTCAAGATGGCTTGCCCCAGAATTCCAAATCGTGAAAGGCTACATCTTTGAAAGGAAGTTGGAAGTGGATGTACCAAGAGATGAACTCGAGATGGCTTGCCCCAGAATTCCAGGTCATGAAAGCATTTGTCCTCGAAAGGAAAATTCAGAAGCAGATGTACCATGAGATGAACTCGAGATGGCTTGCCCCAGAATTCCAAGTCGTGAAAGGCTTTGTCCTTGAAATGAAGATTCAGAAGCAAGTGTACCATGAGATTACTCGAGATGGCATGCCTCAGAACAATTGTACCATGAGATGAACTTGAGATGGCTTGCCCCAGAATTCCAAGTCATGAAAGGATTCTTCCTTCATTGAATGACTCTTGAAGTACTTGGCTTCAAAGTACTCTTGAGGTAGCTTGCCATAGAATGAGCGTTAGAGCGACTTAACTTATGTTGATTGAACATTGGAGGGGTTTTCCTTTAATCAAAAGAACCTCTGGGTGGCCTGCCCCTGGTTGGTAGAGTCTTGAGATGATCCACTTCTGATCAACTGATTTTTTGACTGATTTGCCCCATAATCAACTAATGCTTCGGGGACTTGCATTAAACTGACTGATTCCATAATCATTGGATGGCAATGCCCCAGTTCCATAGGGTGTTGTCAATCCCAGCCAACATTGTTGAATGACCCAGCTCCCTTTGATTGCTCCTTGTTGGAATCTCCTTGATGTCAAACACTGACTTGCAGTCAAAATTGTTCGTTCACAAATGGTAATTTTAATGCGATGCTCATGCAAGTTTTGAAAAATCAATCATTATTAGAATGATGTGATAGTGTGTGACAGATGGACCATTAGCCCAAACGTGGTGTTGATTTAGCTGGTGTATGAAAGATATAGCAAGAATATGACACCAAAACAAGTGATTAGCAAATTTGTAGGAGTCAGTTTACGCAACCTTGCTGTAGTATGCTCTCAGAATAAACCGAGCCTCAATTAGGTCTTTTAAGGGTTATAACGTGGTCTGGTTCACGATTATAGAAACAAAGGATATAAGGCTCAAAGTGTGTTTTGTACCCACCCCTTCTTCGTGATGTTCTCCAGTCCTACGTTCAGTTAATTCCGCACATGTTGGTTTTCCAAAAGGGTTGACGGCGTAAGCGATGAATGATTCAAGGTTTGCTCGAAATGGCAGTCGCCTTATTTGTTTTTGGTGGATGTCAGTGACCTTTTGATTTTTGACATAGTGGACACTAAATCTTATTTTGCTTCGAGGATTTGAGGACCTCTTTTGCTTTATTTTGATCCCTAATTTTTGCCTAAGTCGCCTCTTTAGGTGGTGGACTTAGCGGGCTTTCCTTTTTTGTTTTTTTGATTTGTTTTTGGTGTCAGAGGATTGTGACTGCCAAGTCATGGGTAATTGATGAACAACCATCATGTTTTTGCTTTTGTGAACTGAGTGCGTAATTAGGTTAACTGAACACTACCCTGCCCCAGGTTGAGTGTAAGGGTTTGAATATCTGAAGGAAACTTCTACTTCTTGGCTTGAAGTGGTTAACTAGGGATTAACTCCTTATCTCTCCAGTGTTTGGGGATTAGAAACAATGCATGTACATCCTTGGCAGGATTTTATCCGAAAGCATATTAGCAGCAATTATGGGTATCTTGTTTTCATCATCCTCCCTCCAATCTTTGCTAAACAAAAGTTTGATAAAGAGAGTGGACAAGAAGTATATGGAAGAATTTTGTTGTTTTTTTTGTTTTTGTATTTTTATTTTTTATGTATAAGTAAAGATAAATGAGCGAATGCGACATGATTAATTCAGAAAACGCATGATCACATCATTAATATTACCATTCAAAACAACAATATTAAAAAAAAAGTAGCATTTAACATAACGAAATTACAAATGCAAATGATAAATGTCCAATGGTTGCTAGTATCTAAGGAAGTCTTCCTATCTGAATCACTGGCTTTAGGGGATGCCTCTTGAAGTCTTGGAACTCATTTGGGCGAGAAGCTGGCGTGCACAACCAAGTTTCCTTCTAGAAATGATATGTACTTTTTGTCAATCAACTGTTGCACCTTGGCTTGAAAAGCTTTGCAATCCTCGGTTGAATGCCCCATTGATCCAGCATGATATCCACAATGTGCATTGGGGTCGTATCCAGGCGGGTATGGTTTTGGAAATGGCTTGATAGCTTTGGGCTCTACTAGTGAGTTTCGGACCAGATGCGACAGAAGTTGAATGTACAGCATAGGAACTAGGTGAAGAGGAGCAGTCCTTATTTCTAAGTTGTTTCGAGGCCTATGCTGATTCTGATATCCTTGACCACGAGCTCATTGATTTGCACGAGGAGAAATCATGGGTTTCTGGTATGACGCCCTAGGATTGACAGGTCGCCCATAAGGATGATATGGCGTTGACAATGATAACTGCCGAGAAACTGAAGGGCCATAAAGTCTTACTGGTGTACCCTGAGAATACTCAACATTTGCTATGACTACATCAATTTCATTATCCTCTTTATCTTGGGGATTGCTGAAGAATTCCGTCTCACCAGCTTGATTACTCGAGACGTCTTGGACTTGTTTAGCTTTGAGGTAACTCTCGATGCGTTCTCCTACTATTATAAGGTCAAAGAAGCTTGAGAATGAATTGCCAGTCATTCTTTCAAGATAGGTGGCATGCAAACTGTCCAAGAACATGTCAATCAATTCTTTGTCTAAGAGTGGTGGTTGCACCCTGGCTGCCAACTCTCTTCATCGTTGTGCATAATCCTTAATGGATTTACCGCTCTTCTGAGATAGGCTTTGCAACTGCGTGCGACTAGGAACCATGTCCAAATTGTACTCATATTGCTTTAGGAAAGCGTTGGATAAGTCTTTCCATGATTGGATACAGCTTCTTTCTAAATCCATGTACCAATTCAAAGATGCACCACTTAAACTGTCTTGGAAACAGTAAATCATCAACTTGTCGTCGCGGACATGAGAAGTCATCTTTCGGCAGAACATTACCAAATGACGCTTCGGGCAACTGAGACCAGCGTACTTCTCGAAGTTGGGTACTTCAAATTTTGGAGGAATTACCAAGTCTGGCACTAGGCACATATCAACAGCATCGAGCCCAGAAGTATCACGTGCTTTCATAGCTTAAACTTTCTCTTCGAGGGCACAAAACCTTTTCTCCATGGAATCAGTCAGCGACATCATCTAAGACTGAGCAGGGATGTTCACTCGTGGAGGATGATCACTAGGTAGACGATCATATAGTGGGTTAGTCGACACAGCAAAACCTGATGGGAGGTCAAAATCCTTCATCCCAATATGTTGAAAACTATCCTCTGACATAGCCATTACAACTTTCAAATTGTCTATGCTCCTCTTATCTCTCCTTGAACTTTGCTTTAAATGCTCTGTGACTACCACGGGTTTAGTATGAGCGTCGGGAAATCAGCTGGCAGGAAATGGACAGAGGATCGGATGAGTTTGTTGGAAAATGATATGCTAATGTCATGAGTATGCAATGCAGGGTTCCAGGATCAAAACAACATCTGATTCTGCGGAAGGAGTTAGACACAAGGATATCTCTGATCACGAGACCCCCCACAAGTAGGTTCTAAACGGGTAGGTGCCTAGAGTTATGGATATATTTCGAAAACATTATAACCAAGACGAAGAGACATCCGACTATAATATCCTCGAAATAATCTCGTCTAGGTGAGGTCTTCGTTTCTTCCCCACGAGAAAGACTCCTCGGAGGCTCCCACTACACAACCATCGACACAAGGGTTCTTAGTAAGGTTCTCAGAATCCTAGATCGAGGTCAAAAATATTACTGTCAGGAAGTAATACATTCGAGGGATCTCATCTGATTATGGCGTTCGCATTAACCCACAAAGAGATAACACTACTAACCACCATGGATAAAAATGGGTTAAAGGTCCTTGGGATCAACGATTCAGGCTCGAAAACATTATCATCGTAACGAAGTAACGTCAAAACGATAACATTTCCAAGGGAATCTACTCCAAGCCGGGTCTTTGCTTTGGCTCACGCGGAAGAAACCACGCAAACCTCCACTACACAACCACCATCTTAATCCTAGGGTTTTTCTCAGACTCGGGTGTAGAGCCGTCTCACAGAGCACCAATGATCAGAGAGCCCCCACAGTGTCACAAGATATAGTAACAGGATATAATAATAATGAGTAAGCAAAAAGATAATCAAACAAGCAAGCAAACAGGCAAGAGAAGATAAACACACAAGCGGATCTAACACTCACGAATCGAGTCAAGTTAGGGTTGACTCTCTCTAGCATAGGGCAATGCATATCCCCAGCAGAGTCGCCATCTGTCGTACCTCGAAAAAAATACGATCCTCGCGATGGACGCGGAAAAAACTGTTCGAAACAGAGTCGCCACCGAACTTTATTCATTCCAAGGAAGGAATAGGAAAATATCGATAAAACCTTTGAAAGGGATAAGAAAATGGTCATCGCAACCAAATTCGGGTTCGGGAGTCGGTTACGCAAGAGGGAAGGTATTAACACCCTCTACGTCCGTTGTACTCAACGGGAACCTCTTGATTCGATTTGTGAGAAAGTTAGTTAGGTTTGTTTATTATCTTCTAAGGTAAAATGATTTGTTTTTGAAAGGGACAAGGGGTGGGTTTTTTATTAGTGTGCTCGGCAAGGATTGAGAACCCTTGGGCCTACGTATTCCCTCGTACAAAGGGAAAGTCAGAGAATTCATAGTTCGTGGGACTACGGTTTGTTGGTTCGTGTTTTTTAAGCGAACGAGTGTTTAATTCGCATTCTAACTGCTAAACGTTGGCTTGTCGGCTCGTCATGGGAGGCTGAAGCACTAGTTCATATGCGCGGAAGAATGGACTAAACAATGTTCTTTTTGTGAAAGTTGTTTGAGTATGAATTAATTGTTTTAAAGATTTGATTGAGAAAAAAGGTTTGATTTGGACGTGTTTTTAGGCGAACGAGAGTTTAGGCTACATTTTAACTACTAAACGTTGGCTTGTCTGCTCGCTAGGGGATGCTGAAGCACGAGTTCATATGCACGAAAGAATGACTTAAACAATGTTCTTTGGGAAAGGTGTTTGAGTTGTGGATTAAGTGTGTTAAAGATTTGATTGAGAAAATAGTTTGATTTGCTTGTGTTTTAGGGTTTCGGTCGCACGTGGGCGAGAAAAGGAGTTTTATTCGTATTGGATGTTTTAGAGGTGACAATTGCCCACACACGAGTAAGAGAACTCGCACCCAAACAATTGAGGAGAAGGGTCAAAGACTCGACCACCCTCACTTCACCTTTAGTAAAATGTGTTTAGATAGAGATTAAATGTTTTAATGATTGCTTGAAAAAAGGTTTGAATGTTGTCGAGTTACAAGTGTTTTAGTGGTGTCAATCGTCCACACACGAGTAAGAGAACTCGCACCTAAACAATTGACAAGTTAAAGCTTAAGTTTTTTAGAGGCGTCAATTGTTCACACACGAGTAAGTGAACTCGCACCTAAACAATCGACAGGTTAAAGTTTAATTTTCAGAGGTGTCAATTGTTCACACACGAGTAAGAGAACTCGCACCTAAACAATCGAAGAGAAAGACCAAAGACTCGATCCCCCTCATTTCACCTTTTATAAAAAGTAATGTTTGAATATAAATTACGTGTTTTAAGCGGCAAGTAATTATAAAAAGGTTTGAATAATGTATGAACAAAGAAACAGAAATGGGGTTAGATGAACGAGTATGAATATGATATGAATAATATGAATAATATGAACAATAATATAATCAAGATAATATGAACAAGATGTAATATTGACATAAAAGTAAATTAAGATAATATTGACGAAAATGTAAAGTTAATGGTTAATCGAGTGAATTGGGTCCAATGTAGCGCTAAGTCATCGTAGCACAATCTATGACGCAGATCATACTATAGGATGATGCGCATTTGATTTATGTGTTAAAACACGATGGAGAAATGAAATTGAGGATCATTCCCCAATGAAATCGTGCCACATGAAAAGAAAAGGATAAAGATCTCGTCTTAATCACAAACTTTCGTCGATTAATCGAAGGTTACCTATCACGATCCCAAAGTATAGAAAGAGATCCCGATGATCACTCACTACAGATTTGAAATAATGAAGGTTAATCGCTTCAACAATCAACATTCGCGAATAGAAAGACTTCATCGATCGAAGATAAGAAAACACAAGAAGATAATAGAAAATGAAATGGAAATAGAAAATAAATCGAAGTGGTCTCGTCTTAATCAAGATTTAATCGAGAAATCGATAATCAACGATATTTGACTTTCATTGACCCACAATGGATAAAGATAGTGAAAAGATAGTAGAAATGAAATAGAATCGAAAAGAGGTAAGAAAAAGAATAAAGGTCTCACCTTTATCAAGATTTTAAATCAAAAATCGATAAATCATTGATATTTGGTTTTCATTGACCCAAAAATGAATAAAAATAAAGGTGAAAATAAAATCGGTCTCGTCTTAATCAAGATCTTTAATCTTAGATCGATAAGCTATGATTTTTTGACTTTCATTGACCGATAAAGAAAATAAAAAAAAAAGTGGCCTCATATAAATCAAGATTTTGAATCGATTTCAATAAATCAACTTAATCAAGATTTTTTCATATCATTGGCCCAAAACAATTTAAAAATTGCAAATAGAAACAAAATTAAAAAAATATTTTTAAGAAAAAGAAATCTAAAGCAAAAAAAATTATTAACTATAAACAACATTTAGAAAAGAAATTCAAATATCTATTTATAAAAGAAAATGTTAATATTAAAAAACTAATTAATAATAGTGTTGGTAAAATTAAAGACTAAAAACAAGAAATTAATATTAATGAGAACATGGGCCAAAGAGAAAACAGTAAGGAAAGGAAAAGCCTGTTAGAACAACACCCGACGGGTCGGGTCGGGTCGGATAACATGATGACCCGCTTTGCTCTAAAATGAAACCTAAACCTAAACAGCACAAAAGAAGACGGCTACCCTTCTCTCTTGATCGTGTTCAACGCATTCACTTTCAAAATCAAAGAAACTGGTCGACTCACTTGCATCGCTTCAGTCTCCGCTTCCTCTACTTCCAATTAGTTACAAAACTCTGCTCGCGAATCTCTCTTTCTCACTGAAATAACCAGAGCACGTTTCCTAAGCTCAAATCGCAACTATTCTTAATCTCTCACTGAAATTCATCTTCTCTTCTCATTCGATTTCAAACCATTCTATCTCGCTCAGATTACGTTCCAATCTCGGATTTTCTCACTCTTACGCTTCAACAACAAATCGGTAGAGATTTTCGCGTAGAAATTAATCGTTTACAGAAACGGAACTCGAATCAAAGCTATTCAGGTATAGATTCACAGGTGTGAAGGTGGAGAGTGATGATATGAGAAAAATTGAAGGTGGCGCAGCAAACGAAAAGAGTGCGTGTTTGGCTGCAAGGCAAAGTGAAGGTCGAATAGTGAAGTTCTCGGAGGATGGCGAAGGTGAGCTTTGTGTTATACGTGGTCACAGGGTTAGTTTTGATGGTTTTGTGGGTGAAGGAGATGGTGCAATGAAATGAATAAGGGTGAAGTGTGTCTCACACGGTGGCTGCGGTTTTGTAAATTATACTGCAGCGTGCGACTTTTATTTTGTAGGTGGATAGATGTTGGAAAATGAGGTAACGATTGAGGATATCAAGGTTGATGAGTTATGACTATGTTCTGGTTTTGTTGTGATCGATGGGGATATGGTTGAGAGGAGAGATTTGGAGTTGGCAGTTTGGTGACGTTTAAGGGTGATGGAAGTTGTAGGTTGCTCTTTGGAGAGTTTATCTCAGGTTTTGTTTTTTCCCATTCCTCTCTTCTTTTTAAAATCAAATTTCCAACCTTGCTTTGTCTTGTTGCTATTGATAGGTCACTTTCTGGCTTTGTTTGAAAATTACAGGTCATTGTGTTCTTGCTATTGTTGCTCAGATTATTGTCTATTTTGACCGCAGGTTTTGCTTGTTGTTGCGGAGGAAGTGGCTTATCTTGTGCTGCCATTTTTTTTGCAATTTTAGTGTAAAGTTGATGTTGGGCACATGGCTTGGAATAGTTGGTAGGTCCTGTACGGTTTTGTGGCATGACAGTGGTTGCAGAAATTTTGTTTTGGAATGGTTGTATGTGGATGTGGCCTCCTTTTTTTTAATTTGTTTTTGTTGTAAATCAAAAATTTAATGTAATGGGCTTGTAATTTGTAAAATGACGCTCTTTTGTTTTTTTTTTTAATATTTTGAATGGTTAATGATGATTTTTATAAATGTGAATCTTTATAGATGTGAAAAAGAAAAGAATTTAGAAATTGGTTGAAACAAAAAATAAAAAGAAAATGGATTTGAGAATATGGCTTAAAAGAAATGGTTATTGGAAATAATTTGGAAATTGAAGATTAAACAAAATGGATTGTTATTAAAAAATGAATTAGAATGAAATGAGTAAATGAAATGGAAAATGGATATTGTGAAAAATAGTTTATGGATTAGTGAAATGTGATTAGAACAGTGAACAATTGGAATGTATTAATAAAAATAATATGGACATTAAATGGATTGAATAATTTGAAATTGGGTTAGAAAAAATGGAGAATTATGGATAATGGATAATGGATAATGGATAATAATGGAGAATGGGTATTTATGGACATTAAAAATGAAGTGGATTTTTATGGATATGGATAAATAATCTTGAAGCAGACATGGATTAAAAGTTTGGATTGAAAATGGTTTGGAAGAAAAAAGGATGTACAGAGGTCATTTATACACAGGTAGGACAAATTTGGGGTATGACATTGGGGCATTGGAAGAATCCGCCCGTCCAAGGTCCCCTCCTCCGAGGAAGAACCATCAACGGTCCAAGAGCCCGTAACCTCGGCGAGAAGTCGACTGAAGGCTGCGCCAAGGACCAGAATCTCGCGGTGTCCGAAAACGCGACCAGGTTTCCCCACGGAACCAGCACTCCCACAGTCACAAGAGGACCCGAAGAGACAAGCAGTCACCTCCGATCAGGTCAAAGGGTCGGGCCCGTTCACGTTCCCCTCGAAGAAGCCGCCGCCACGAGCGAATCGTACGGTCCCCGTCGTTAACCAGCTCTAGCAGCGGCGATGAGGCTCACGGCCCATTGTCCCAAGAAATCTTGGCAACGTGTCTCCCCAAAGGTCTGGAAAAGCCCCCAGCACTGGGCACGTACGACGGCACAACTAACCCCGACGAGCACATCGAGAACATCAATGCGTTATTGGACTACCGTGGTGTCCGGGGCGCCATCAAGTGCCAATTATTCCCAACCACGGTCCGAAAGGGAGCAATGACATGGTACAAGCAGTTGCTCGAAGAGTCCATTACGTCGTGGAAGCAACTGGCCATAATGTTCTCCCGACATTTCACTGCGTCGCGCCGTCACCCCAAGACTGAAGCCTCCCTTGGGGCCATAATCCAAGGAAAGGATGAACCTCTCCGGGCATACATCGAGAGGTTCAACAAAGAAGCGGTACATGTCCCTACGACAGACGAGATGAAAAAATTTCTGCTCGAGCAAGGACTCCGCCCGGGCTCAGAATTTTCTAAAGTTGTCGGCCTCGCATCTTCGAGGAACCTGGATGCCCTCTTCCTCAAGGCACAGTCGCACATTTAGTACGAGGAAAAGGAAGCGGTCAACTCCCTCCAAGCCTCCCGCCACCAGGAGAACGCTCGGGCCTCTAGAGGCGAAGAAGCCTCGACATCTCGTCGAGGAGAAAGGAAGCGCAAAGACCGTTCTCGGGACTCCCACGACAGCAAGGGACCCTCCGGATGATTCCACGACTACACCCCCTGACCGTCTCGAGAGAGAAGATACTGTCCGAATGCGCAAATTCGAATTCAAACACGCAGGGGTCCGCTTCCCCAAATAAGTACCGACCAAACCCAACGCCGACAAATCAAAGTACTGCCGTTTCCATAAGAGTCACAACCACACCACCGAAGACTGCATCCATTTGAAGGATGCTATCGAGATACTAACCAGGGATGGCCACCTGAAATAGTTTAGGAAAAAGAAAGGCACTCCCTGGCAGGACGCCCAGGAGTCCAAGAAAATAGAGGAAGAAGTGTCTTCCTCGGAAGAGGCTAACATCCAGGTCGTCATGTCCGTATCGCGACCAGAAGACTTCTACGTCCCGGACGGACTCAGCGCTCCTGCCTATTTCGCAGCCCATAGCCCATGGGAATCATTCTCCTCCGCCATGGTCATCTCAGGCAGAGGCTTCAATAAAGTCATGGTGGGCTCCGTGAAAAGAAAATTTGAGCACCTAATCAGCACGAGCTCCAATAAGGTGACCACGCTCGACCAAGCCCAGAAAGGCTCTGTCCTCATCTCCTTCTACCGGGAAGAGCTCCTCGGAGGATCTCTAAACTCGAGCATACCCTTGCTCATCAGAGCTCTAATGGCAAACCTCGACGTTCGCAGAATCCTCGTCGACCAAGGTAGCTCGGTCGACATTATGTACTCCCAACTGTTTTCAACACTTCAGCCGGACGAATCACACCTCACCCCTATATGGGATCTAATTTGTAAGGATTCAACGGATCAGTGACCAAACCCTAGGGATACATTGAACTGATCGTCACCTTTGGATCAGCAGAGACGACCAGGTCCATCAAAGTGCAGTTTCTGGTAATCGATTGCCCGTCACTGTACCAGTGTATCTTCGGAAGACCAACGTTGGCCGAGTTGGTAGCCGTGCCTTCAACCGTCCACCTCAAGTTGAAGTATTACACTTCAAAGGGGATGGTCGCCACCCTCCACGGTGACATCGAAGCTGCACGACGATGCTTCGAAGTAGCCACGAAGGGACTCAATGCCATCGCATCCAAGCCAAAGGTGTCAAACAAGCCAGCCTTGCCCAGCAGTTCCGAGAAAGCCAAGCCTCTGCCTCAGGTCGACTCCATTGACCTTGACAGCCGCTTCCCCGAAAAAGACCAGCAGGAGGACCAAGAAGCTTCAATCAGCTCGTCTACCCCGTCCAACAGCAGCTCCCATCCGATGCGCCCAATCCCGGATGGCAACTTCAAGCTTGTTTTGTTCGGCGACGACCACCAGAGGGGGAGTGAAGATTGGAGCAGACCTCCCCGACATCGCAAGGAAGCAACTCAAAGCCTGCCTCCGTGAGAACGCTGATCTGTTCACCTGGAGCATCGCTAGATGCCCGGCTTGGACCTGTCTGTCGCCTGCCATCAACTTACGATTGACCCGGCCGTCAAAGAAGTAGCACAACGTAGGAGTAAACAGTCTCCGGAGAAAACAGAGGCTGCAGAAAAAGCTGTAAAAGACCTCCTCGAGGCAAAATTTATCTCAGAAGCCAAGTACACCACTTGGCTGTCCAACGTTGTACTTGTGAAAAAATCTAATGGCAAACGGCGAATATGCATTGACTACACCGATCTTAATAAGGCATGCTCGAAGGATGCCTACCTCTTCCCCAATATTGATAAACTTGTTGATAACTCTGCCGGTTTAAAACTTTTATCATTCATGGATGCCTACTCGGGCTATAATCAAATACCAATGGCAATGAGCGATAAAAAATACACGACCTTCATGACCGAATCAGACAACTATTACTACAACGTAATGCCTTTTGGCCTGAAGAACGCCGGTGCGACCTATCAAAGGATGATGAACAAGGTCTTCCAGAGAGAGATAGGTGACATGCTCGAAGTTTATATGGACGACATAATCATTAAATCCCGCGAAGAAACCGATCATACTGCCCACCTGAGGAAGGTCTTCGAACAGGTCAGGAAATACCAGATGCGTTTCAACCCGGAGAAGTGCACGTTCGGTATCTGGGCAGGCAAATTCCTCAGTTTCTACCTAACAGAGCGCGGAATCGAAGCCAACCCCGACAAGTGTCGAGCATTCTCCGAGTTTCCAACGCCCAAGTCGAATAAATCCATCCAGTCCCTCAACGGGATGCTCGCATCATTATCCCATTTCGTGGCCAAATCTCCCCAGCACACCCTACCATTCTTCAAACTCCTCCGCAAGGAGGTGGAGTTTGAATGGATCGAGGAATGTGACCAGGATCTCCTCCACCTAAAACGGGCACTTTCGGTGCCACCAGTCCTCTCACGCCCGGACAATGGTGAGACTCTATACCTGTATCTCGTCGTAGCAACCGAGGCAGTGAGCGTCGCTCTTATCTGCGAGACACTTGGCGGGCAGACGCCCATATATTTCATGAGCAAAGCACTGCAGGGACCGGAGCTGAGGTACCAGTAGATAGAAAAATTGGCACTGGCCCTCATCAACGCATCCAGAAGACTGAGACACTACTTTCTAGCCCACACAATCGTGGTTCGAACAGATCAACCCGTGAAGCAGCTGTTAGGACGACCAGACATGGCCAGTAGAATGCTCAAATGGTCGCTAGAGCTGTTCGAATTTTACATCTAGTATGAGAGCAGAAAAGCCCTCAAATCCCAGGCTTTGGCTGACTTCGTCGCGGAAATGACGTTCATAGATTCCCCTATCCGCGGGATGCGCAAATGGACCATTTTCGTGGACGGGGCCTCCAGTTCGACGGGAAGCGGGACAGGCATCATACTGGAGAGCGATGAGGAAATCATCATTGAAGTATCACTCACCCTGTCCTTCCCCACCTCTAACAACCAGGCTGAGTACGAAGCCTTCCTCGTTGGTTTACGCGGAAGAGGTCGTCATCTGCACGGATTCGCAACTAGTAGCCCTCCAAGTTCAAGGATAATATCAAGCCAAAAAAGAAAATCTGTCAGAATACTTAGACCAGGTCAAGAAGAAGATGACAAAGTTCGCAGCGGTAGAGGTGAAGCATGTTCCCTGCGAACACAATGTCAGTGCAGACGTTTTGTCCAAACTGGTAAGCACGAAGAAGAAAGGTGGAAATAAGTCCGTCATACAAGAGGTACTTCCTCGACCCAGTATTGAGAAGACTTCTCCGACGGTCGACGTACAGATGATCAGCGATAGCAACTGCTGGATGACCCCCATTTACAACTATCTCGCTAAAGATGGACTTTCGTCCGACCCCAAAGAGGCCAGCGTAGTTAGGAGAAGAGCTTGCTCCTACGTCATGGTCGAAGATAAACTCTACAGGCGAGGGTTCTCCATTCCGCTACTCAAACGTGTCAAGGAAAAAATGGTTGCCCACATCTTGCGCGAAATTCACGAAGGAATCAACGCCCAACATCTCGGAGGAAGGTCCCTTGCCCGAAAGACCCTCCGAGCAGGGTACTACTGGCCAACCATGCAGCAAGATGCTAAGGAGCACGTGAAGAAATACGATAAATGCCAACGACACGGGGACATGCACCTAGCTCCACCTAACGAGCTCAAGGCTATGTCTTCCCCGTGGCCATTTGCATGGTGGAGCCTGGACATCCTGGGACCATTCGTAGTGGGATCGAACCAGAACAAATACTTGATAGTAGGCGTGGACTACTTCATAAAATGGATAGAAGCGGAGGATCTAGCCAAGAGAGTTTCCCTTAACATACTACGTTTCTACAAAAGAAACATCCTCGCACGTTTTGGCATCCCCTAGGCGATAGTCATGGACAATGGGACACAGTTCATGGATAGAAAGTTCCAGGACTTCGTCGCCCAGCTGGGCACAAAGCAACACTTCACATCCGTCGAACATCCCCAGACCAACGGGTAGGCATGGCAAAAAAACCCAGACCCGCCGGGGCCCGCCCGGACCCGACCCGAAATTAGCGGGGAAAACCCGGTTTAAATGGGTATGGGTGCGGGTGCGGGGAAAACCCGGTTTTTAATTACGGGTGCGGGTGCCGGGGATGCTACTACCCGCCCCGCACCCACGCCCGCCCCGCCCCGGTCAGATGGAATTTACTTTAATGCCCCTATTTTAATTATTTTATTATTATACATTTGTTTTCTCACCCATACCTAATCAACTATCAGTCACATTATACATCTTGACTACTTGAGAACCCTTTCATTTCATTCCTCTCATCTCATCTTCCTCTCAACACAAATACACAGCAAGTTACAAAACATAAATTCTTGGTCGCGACTCGCCAGCGGTAGTGTTTCTCCTCTATTTCTGAAATCAACGGTAGTGCATCTCTCCATTCTTATTTCTTTCTTAGTTTCTCTTCATATCTTCTATTTGATCTAAATCTGATTTTATGTCTTTCTTTGTTTCTCCATAGATCTATTGTTGCTTTCAATTCATTGAACAAAATGAGTTACTGTTTGTTTCTTTTGTTCTATTTTTTTTCTTCTAAAAGGGTTTTGTGATTTGAATGATTTCTAGGTGTTTTGTTTGTTTATCTCTCTATTTTTCATCAAATTTTTAATTGAAATTTACAAGTTAATAACAGTATATTTTAAATTTGGATTGTGTCTACCAGTTGTTTGTTCAAATGTCTGAAAGAAGTTCTGTTATTGTTTCTGGAATAACTGTGCTGCTAGTGAAATCTTTTAGTGTTCTGTTATTGTTTATCTAATTATCTCTCTATTATTCTTCATATGTAGTTTATAAGTTGGAATCTAATGGGCATTTTTTATAAACTGATATATAGGCAACTTGGAAAGTGAATTCTATTGTCATTTGCGATTATAATTATAATTATAGTAAGTATATATTTTAGCTTGCTCTGAATATCATGTGAGAAGTTGGACATTCCTGCATATGTTTTAAAGAAAAATGTGGTGATTTCTTTTATATCTATTTAGCTTGCTCTGAATATCATGTGAGAAGTTGGACATACCTTTATATATTAAAGTATTGTAATTATGAATATGTTATGTTTTTTGAACTATCCTGCATTATTTTAAAGAGAAATGTGGTGATTGCTTTTATATCTATTTGATTAGGAGTCATCCATTTGTAGGTACTTTATTTAGGTTGTGTGTGTATCTCGTGTGTTGTGTCCTTCTGCAGCATCCTGTTGGATATATTTTAATTTCTATGTAGTTATCAAATATTTATTGGTGGTACAAGAATGCTAGTCATGTTGCTGAATTAATTAATAGTATTAGAAAATTGGTCATTCTATCATGTTATGGTGACTGCCAGTAGGTTTTTTTAAAAAAATAAGCCATCCACTTTTTTTTAGCTTCATTTTTTTAAAACATTCCAATATGAAATGTGAATAAATAGATTAGTATTTTTCTCTCTAGAACAATTGTTTTTAGATTGTCAATTTAAAGTGACATTTTACTATATTTTACTATATTGATCGGTAATTTGAAATCTAACGTGGGAAATGAAAATGCCATTTTACTCACTGAAATGGAGTCTGATGATGAAGGTATTATTCATACTATTTATATTAAATTTGTCAACTTAAATTTTTATGGTTTAACTTTTATTTTTCAATACAGATGAGTTGTTGATCAATGGTGCTACTTCTATTTCCAACTCCCGCCTCGAAGACGAAGATTATTAGAAAATTTGTTGTTTATTTGAAACATTTTTTTTATGATGATTTAGTATATTTTGTTCTATGTTGTTGGATTGATTCTTTTATTGATGGTACTATTTTACTTTTGTATTTGTACTTTGCAAAAAATGGTTGGTTGTTGTGAGTGATTTATACCTTGAATCAAACCAATCATGTTTGTGTAACTTTAAAAATATTATGACTATAGTCAAATGTTTGTACTGATTTTAGGGTTATGATTGAAAAAATATTTGTAATGATGTTTAAATATTAAACCCTACAACTATTTACTCAAATTAAGAGTGACTTTTGTATTTTTGATGTCATTATTCATGTTGTCCAGGTGATTTGTGACATAAGAAAAACATGTATTTTTTTATTTAAAAAAGCTATTTTTTTGCGGGCGGGGGCGGGGGACCCGTTCCCCATTGGGCCGGGTCCGGGGGTAAATTTCTATCCCCGAACGGGTTTGGGGGCGGGGGACGGGTCTACTACAGGGGAGGCGGGTGCGGGTGCGGGGCTAGCTAAACCCGCCCCCGCCCCGCCCCATTGCCATGCCTACCAACGGGCAAGCTGAAGCGGTGAACCAAGTCATCCTTCGAGGCCTCAAGCGAAGGTTGGACGAAACGAAGAAAGCTTGGGTCGAGGAACTGCACAGCGTCTTATGGGCATACCGCACAACTCCACACTCTTCAACCGAGGAGACACCCTTTCGTCTGGCATATGGTACCAAAGCTGTGATCCCAATCGAGGTTCACGTACCCTCCAGGCGGACAAAATCGCCCCTAGATGAGGAGATGAACGACGAAGCATTAAGGGAGGAACTCAACCTCGTCGAGGAAGTTTGATCAGAGGCAGCCCTCTGCGAAGCCTCGTTAAAACAAAAAATTACCATCAGGCACAACGCCAAAGTCATACGACGAGAGTTCGATGTGGGCAGCCTCGTCCTAAGAAAAAACCATAAGGACTCTCGCGAAGGCAAACTAGCCGCTAACTGGGAAGGACCCTATCGTGTCCGGGAAAAAACGGAGAATGAGGCCTATTACCTAGAACATCTCAACGGGGAAGAACTTGCTCGACCATGGAACGCCAAAAAGCTAAAGCAATACTATAGCTAAGGCCTTAATTGTCAGTTTGATCCGTCACAACGACGAGCATCACCCACCGACCACGATGCGCGCCTAGGTACAAGCGTCGCATGCCAGTAAAGCAGAACCCCGCTCAGGAACGAGCCAGGTCTCTACTCGACAGCGGTCCCTCAATCGAGCACCACCGTCGTCAGAGTACCACAATAGGCAGAACACCCAGCTCGCGATGGGAGGTTCACGCCGCGAACTCAGGCCTCAAACCCGACCTGAGCTCCGCTCTCTCAGCCAGACATTCCCTGGCCGTTCGACCAGTACCCCTCACTGCCGAACACATCTACAACGAGCAATTCCCTAAAACTTAAAGCAAATCAAAGTAATCCCTATTACGCGCATATATGCATGACGAGCATAAATACAACACTTAGCAGAATTTAAAGTAGATAAAACCATGCAAATCACAAAACCGGCCACGAGGACCAGACACATACATATTTAAAAGTTACAAGTGGCCACAAGGACCACAATTATGCTTGTTACATAAACCGGGGGCCACGTCCCCATTCAAAATAAGTTACAAAGATACACGACACGCAGGCCGGACAAATTACAAAAAGAATAAAAACCCCATCACTCCTCCTCCATCCACTCAGGCTGCTCGAGGTTGGGCTCAGGCCCCTGGGTCTCCTCGTTCAAAACTTCAGCATGCTCGTCACCACCAAGGAGGGAGTTCGGACTAACTATCCTGCCATCCTCGACATGAGCCTGGTAGTGGATACCCTCGGTGGAGAACTCAACCCCGAGGTTGACCACCCGTAGTTGGGCCACGACATTCTTAAAAGGACTCGTCCCCAATGACAATGTTGTCATCCTCATCATTTAGCAGACGAGCAACCAGCTCGGCCCTAGTCTTCATTTCCCAGACATCCTCAGGTTCATCCTAGCCCGGAGCACTTTCCAACCTCAGCTGCTCAACCAAGCTCCTCAGTTGCCTTCTTCTCCATGGCCAACGTAGAGTTCTCCCCCTTTAGCCTGGTCGCCTCCTCATCCTCCTTCTTTCGTGCATCATCAGCACTCTTAGCCTATTCCTTTGCTTTCCTCGCCGTCTCTTCAAGAGATGCCATAGTAGCCCGGGCAGCTCTGAGTTCAGACTCAGTTGCAGAGTCCCCTTCAGCATAGATGGCCGCCATCTCCAAAACTCTGACCAGTGCAGAAGCATCTTGGGCCACCAGCGCCCTCTTTCTCGGGCGATACATGCCCTCTAGCTGGAGAGACTCTGCCCGCGGCACGACCAATGACGTCCCCTCGAAGAACCGTCTATCAAGAATACATGGAGGAAGTTTGAACTTCCCCTTTTATGGCGCTCGGGTGAGATCTACCCCTTCAGTGGCCCTGAATCGCTTGGACCGTGAGGCCAGAGGCAAGGGAGACCCCTGGGGAGGAGTAGGCGAGGAGGTCCCCGCAGCAGGTTGAGGAGGAGTAGGAGCACGTTGGGCAAATCGAGACTTGGGAGTAGCCGCCTCGGGCTTGTTTTTCACGATAGCATTCTTTACCATTCTTTCATGAGCGCAAGGCATCTCACCTACAAAAACAAAACAAACATGTTAGACGAGGAAGGAAACATAATTCAGGCAAGGTAAAATGACTAAAACTACCGAGCAGCTTATGAACTTCCGCGGGAGTCTTGCACTTCAAAAGCGCCTTGGTGTTAATGAAATGATACTCCACCCTCTGGCTACCATCCTCCTCGAAAATCGGAGACCCCTTCTTCGTCCAGCATTCAGCAAGCCGGAAAGAGTTAACGTACTTCACCAATTTCTCATAACCAGCCACATCCTGCCCGTCTAGCATGTACGGTTGAGCAACATATTCATTGGGCTCCTTGAGGAAATGGCCGGGACCCCAGTGAAATTGGAACTTAAATTCTCTATCCCCGATCAGTTTCCCATTCTCATCGCGCATATCATTACCCCCCTCGTCAAGGGAAATCGCCCAGACACACGTGTTATCCTGAACCCTCTCCGACACAGGCTCTATAAGGTAGAACCTTTCCTTGAACGTCCGAATTGACTCTGAAAATGGCTTGAACATCTTGTGGGGTTGTTTCAACGAAACCCAACCATACCTCATCCCCGTCAACTGCCGCTGAAGATGAAAGACAGTGAAAAATAAAGGGAGAGTAACCTCTATCTTTAAATACTCGCACGTCAACTCAAAGGCACGGATGAATGCCAGTGAGTTGGGATGCAACTGCGACGGGGTGAGATCCAGGTGCACGAAGACTGACTGCTAAAAATCGGTGAAGGGCAGTCTCAATCCCAACTCTTTGAACGCGTATTCGTACATGGCAAAATGCTCTCCGAAGTTGTCGCAGACCCTATCATCCTCGAAGGGGAAGTTCACCTTCCACTCCCCCTTTGGCCCAACGACCGTGAAGACATCCCCCAGATATGTCGCAAAAGTAGATACATGCTTGGCAAGCTCAGCCACCGACCACTCCTCCATTGAATCTTAAGCAACCTCCTCCCCGACTTCGCTGGGGACGGTTGAAGCTTCAGTACTGCCGCTCTCCGAGGAGCTCTCCTCGGACGGCCTTGCTGCCACATTGATCACCTAAAAAGCAGAGAAAAAAGTGAATTCGACGAAGAATCAAATCCACCCTTCCACCGTTAGTCAAGTGAAAAGGCGCGCAAAGGGCTGAGGATGACTTCCCTGGCCTAAGCCCCAACATCAAACAAAAAATTTAAGAGCCTCCCACGAGGAGACGCTCGGGACAAACCACTCCCGCATGAGGAACCTCCTCGAGCCACTCCCCAGTTTTCGCTCGAAGCTTCACTGGAAACTGCAAAGCTTCACCGAAAACCGCAAACGTTCGCCGAAAACTTCATTGAAGCACCGAAATCTGAGTAACTGCGATGGTTACACATGCATCATCATCGCGACGACGCCGAAAACTGTCCTACTCGCGAGATATATAAGGGACTCCAGCAGCTTCATCGGTGGCAGAAGATAGCTTAGCCACCGTCCACCACCAACAGCCACCAGGAAAAGCAACAATTTATCTACTAACCCTAAACCTAGCCACATGCAATCTACAAACAACCATAAAAAGGGTAAAGGAACACTTGATCAATGGACTTACTTGGTTAAAAAGGCTGAAAAACGGTTGCTCGGAACTGACGGCGGCGGTTGAAGCAGCGGACGACGGAGGCGGGCAAATGCTCCGAGGAAGACAAAGAAGAAGAGAGAGAAGCGAAAGTTCCAAATGGCCTGAGCTCTCTCCTTTTATACTAAGGGGCACGTGCTGTAGCACACCCTCGTAGGTCATAATGGCTATAAACTAGCCATCATTGCCTAGTAACTGTGGCACAAGGCTCGAGGCACACGTGGCGCCCCAACGTTTCAATTCTTCCTAACCGTTGGTCTCCCCGTACGACAAGCAATCCAGACACGGACATGGATCCCCTGAACACCAAGGGTCACGGGCACCACGATACAACTCCCTCCGTCACCAACGATGACTCCCCGTTAGTTCCCCGGAACCACATGCTATCCTTAAGTCATCACTCCCATGTTAGGGAGCAACGACTTGGGGGGCTCCTGTTCTGGACTGAACCAATGGCTAGGCATGACCCAATCCACTTCTGCTCCCAGAACGGTCCAATTGCCTAAGTCCAATCCACAAAGGGGTGAAAGTTACCTTTCTGCCCCTACAACCGGGCAAGGACACCATCACTCCTCCCCGGAACCTCTGCCCGTTCCGCACGGCTCCTTCTGTCCACAGACAGCTAAGGGCATGTACCCGAAACTACGTTTATGCCTGACATAACGGCTAGCTTTTGGCACCCTGCCCAACATAACGACTAGTTTTGGGCAGTTACCTATTCTTCAGAAAAACGAATATTTCGCCCTGAAAATAGGACCGTTGGCCACATGCTGGGGCACTATATAAACCCTCTCACTTGAGAGGGTGAGGTATCCAATTTTCATCCTAAGAACACACTTTGTACTTGCCCCTTTTCTCTGACCCTTTCTTACTTGAGCGTCGGAGTGCCTTGCAGGTACACCCCCTCCTCCTCTCCATATGCCCAGCATCTCAGACGTACTTGGTGGCCCACTTCAACAGGATCTGATCAAACCTTCACGATCAATATATATATATATATATATATATATATATATGTGTGTGTATATATATATATGATATTTATATTGACTGAGTGTTTGCCTTAAAAATTAGCAAACAATCTCTGGTCTCCTAATTTATAAAAATTAGTTTACTTGTAGGATCGACCATACAAATCCTAGGATAAACGTGCTTTAATAATTTCGACAACACGTATGAAAATCAAATCCTTTATTTATTGTGTTCATCATCATTCTTATAAAGTAATATGATTTGGATTAAAATGATAAAACTTTGTTCTTTAAAGAAGTAACGAAAAACGTAACAAAAGTGCAGAAATGAATTGCAGAAATGTAGAATAAACCGTATATAAATAACTTAAAATCTCATTGAAATGTAAAAGATAAAACTGGTGTTTTTCCAAACGTACATTTTCTCAATGATAACTCTTTTCTCTCACATGAGTACTTTGAGCTTTTTTTGAGTAACTTGTACAGAATTTGAATACACACACGAAAATCTAACACTATGACTCCCTATTTATATACATAATCGAAATAACCGTCAGCAACGATCATTTCCCGTAACGAAGACAAATGGCATTCGGCATGCTTTCGCCTCTTAGATACACTCCACGTGTCTCCTTTTCAAAAACAAAATTCCCTCCTTTATTTCAATTTCAAAATACCAAACGAAAAGAGACCTCCATATAATTGTGTCGAAATGTTTCCAACACTTAGAAAAATCTCCAACTCATCTATTCCAAATAATCCTATTTTCGACTGATCTTCACAAGAAATAACTTTCCGTTGAAAATACTCTAGAAAGTCTTAATCTTTCACTTGCTTTACAAATAAAATCCAGGCGTCGAAATTAGGAGCCTACAAATTGCCCCCCCAAAAATGCATATTTTCGACAAAGGAGAAAAAGCATTTTTTGACAACATAATTCGACGCCTTGACTGATTCGACAAAACGACTGTTCATATGACTTGACATTCTATGACGTCAGAGTCATCATTACACTTTTTCTGAAACGTCTTTTCAGCCCAGGTTCTAAAATCTTTTCAATCATCACGATCCTAGTCCCTAGGAGATCGTTGGTAAAAAAATAACTGCCACCGTCCAATTAGTCTATTCGTGGCTAACACGTGTCCCACGATTAAATAGCAACCCTTTTAAATAGTAACTGCTTCGGTTCCCTTTTCCACTTATAAATAAGTGAAATCTTCTCCTCAATTCACTTTTTCCCGTTCTTTTGTCTTCTGAAAAACCACTTATTTTCTACAACTTCATCTTCTTCATTTCTTCTCTAAATCATTTGCAAGTAACCATGTCTTCTTCCACAGCTACTCAAGGAACCAACACCAAGAACAAAGACTCCTAGAAATCCAAAATTTTGCCACCCGTTCACAGAATCCTTGGTCCAAGCATCATGGGGAATCAACAATACGTACCAAAACCTCCCAATGAAGAAGAAAAATGACGTATTTATCAATCACAGGTATTAATCCCCATCCTTATTTATGGTAAATCCCATGTAATCCTAGGACCTTTGCCTGACTTAACTTTAGATCCTTTAAAAGTAAAAGAATTTTTCCCAGCTTATCATTGTTATAAACCAATAGCTAATGGAGTTAGGCCTAGGACTGAACAAAAAATAACCATAGATGAAAAATCTAAGGTAGATGGTCAAGGGTCACCTTCAACTGTAGCCTCTAGGGATGCCATAAATCTAGAGTATATGAACAACTTTAGGATTTTTAGGTCTTGCCCCCTATCGAAAGACCCATCAGACTACTTATCTTGGTTAGCAAAAATAGAAGCAGTCAAATATGAGGATTAGAAATCCATGTGCATTTTCGACCTTATCCAGCTGTCGAAAGTAGGAGCTGGATATTGTCCATCCATGCTTTTAGCTTCCCTTTACTTTTAGGATAATACCTACAACAACTTTCACCTTCCTTGTGGAATGGTCACCCCCACCCTCTTCAATATAGCTGCCATAACTGGTCTTAGTCATCTCTGGGTGGATTATAATCCCAACCTCCTAGCTGACGATTCCATAGGTTTCGACATTAGTAAAGTTGCCTTTACTTCCTACATCGCGTACTATCATGACAAGGAAACTGTTGAAGTCTCTAACCAAGAGAATGTGGCTTTCCTAGCTCTCTGGCTGTCAATGTGCGTCTTTTTCTCCAGGTGGCGAAAAGATACATCACTATGGCGAATCAACTCCATGTTGGACAAAAACTATGCCTTAGCGAAATCATCCTAGCCAACATATATGAATCCCTTGGCGAAGGAGTCACTTTATTGAAGAATATTAAGGCGAAGGGAAGTCTTCTGTTGTCGGGACCATTTTGGCTCCTATAACTGTGGCTAAATGCCACATTTGAAGCTTCTCTTTTTAATAAAAACCCTATAGACGAAGCTGCTCTAAAAGATAGAGGGTCGAAGGAACTAGGCTGGCACTGCTGACACCCAATGATGAAGGTATGAGCCTCCAGCAAACATTCACTGGTTATGTTATGGTGTTTGCCAAATGTCATAACTTCACACCTAATATGGCCCCTTTTGCAAGCAGAAAAGTTGGACCAGAATGGTTCACTAGGAAGTTCCCCCTTGAGTCGAAAGCACAAGAGGCAGAATTTCTCAATGTCTGGGAATCCTTTCTAACCCCCAAGCTTCTAGCCTCCAGGATCAACCCATTAAAACTAAAAATCTCACTTGTCAACTACCAACCCAATCTGGTCTCTCGACAGTTTGGATTAATTCAAATAAAACCCAAACCTCTTTTTTCAAAGAAAGTTTTGCTCATACACTACAACATGACCCATAATGAAGCTGATTGTACAAAACTGCTGCCAAAATACTCAGACTTGGTCGAAATCTAACCGGTGGCTTTCAAACCCAGCTTCCTCTGTACTAAAGAGTTTGATGACTGGTGGAAGGATTACTACAATTCACAATTCTTAGATGTGTCTTCTTTTACTCTTCAACTGACCAAAGCTTTCTCCCTTGTATAGGACAAATCAAAGAAAGGTACTTCAAGACATATCAAAGAAATCCAAACATTCTAGAAGTACTTTGAAACTGCCTATAAACCCAACGAACTTAGTCGAACCATTAGCGAAGCAGCCGTTACTTTGAAAGAAAAATTTACAAGGAAACTGGATGAGTTAAAACTACCTTCATACGTTCGACCAGATCAACATTATAAGTTAGCTTTTAATGTCTATCCACCTAAGTTCCATCCTCTACCTCCTGCTGGATTTGATGTGGATTTTAGCCCTCCATTTCCAGACTGGTTCGTCTGTGGGAATTTTATGAAAAACCTTCGCCAAGACTACCAAAAACGTGTTAAGCGAGTGGTTCCGACTAAGTACACTTTGGACAATTTCAAAGGCCAACTTCATATTGGCATAGAACACGTTCGCGTGGAATCTCCTATATATGAAGGTGTGGAATGGGAAGATATTCAACACTACTTCCTTTTATTTATATATGTTTTCTTCTTCTTAGCTCATATTTGACTTTTTCCTTTTTTCCCTCTCTTTTTCTTAGCTACAAAAATTCCCGCTAAGAAATCTGCTACCGTCGAAAGGTCAACTGCAGAAGACGAAGAAGACCAAAAGGACATAACCAAGAAACCCGTGGCGAAGGTATGGTTTCTCCTTTTCCCCGATTGTTATATATATATATATATATATATATATATATATTATATCTGCCGTCTAAAATGTATTAGCGAAATCCTTTTGCAGGGAAGTCGGAAACCTCCTCCGACACCAAAGAGAAAAAACGAAGTGGAACCTGAGCTTCACGTTATTGAATCTGACGATGGTGGCAATTCGCCTGACCAAGCTAAACCTTTTAAGAAGAAGAAGAAATCGTCGAAAATCCAACAATCCAAACCTTCTGCTTCTAGAGTATTGGAAATGTGTGCTCCTACCCCTCACAAAAAACCTGTCGAACAAACCACTCCAGCCCCAACAGAAAATGAAAACTCTAGTCTTAAGAGTTAAATTCCAAAGGTATGTTCTCTTTTTCAAATTTCGACGTTTACAACCACTTTCATTCATAATAAAATTTTAACTTATTAATTTTTCAGGTTATCGTTGATACTCATGGAAATCCTCTCGTCGAAGTTCTTCCCAAAACAAGCAGCGGTCCAACCTACGATCCAACAAGCCTCTCGAAGCCTTCCCCAAAGGATTCGACCAAAGAGTATGCTACTGAAGTGAATCAGCCCACCGAAGCTTCTGAGAAACTTCCCAAGATCATCACCACAATCCCATCTCCTGACGTGATCGAAGAGGAAACTGGTCCTGAGGATGATATTTTAGTTGATGTTGGTGGGGACACTGTGATGCCCAATGCAGAACTCACTATGGAAGACAATCATAAGGACAACCCCCTATCAACACAAAAGATAATGAAGAGAAGGATGGGGACGTTGAAGCTGATGACTAAGAGGAAGAAGAAAAAGATGGCGAAAGGAAAACAACTCCAGAGGCTGTTGCTGGTGAAGAAGGGAGAAAGGACAAGGAAAACCTTGATGATCGTCCCAAAGATGCCTCAACAAACACTACTTCGACCAGTTTGTCTCATGAAGAACTTGAAAACTTGAAGGTGCAAAAATCACTGGAATATCTGAAGGCTATGCTTAGTACACGCTATAATTTCTGCGACACCACCACCAGCGGTTCGACCACCTCAAGGACCTTTTCTGGAGAAAAATCCATGGATAAAGTGCTAACCCATATTCGAGAAAAAAAATCCTCAATATAGACTTGTTTCAAACCCTAGAGAAAGATTCCTCTGCCCAATTCAACCTAAAAAAGATCTTAAAATAAATCAATGTTCTAGAAGCTCCCCCTGAAGTGACTGACGTTGTTGTAGATCTGCCCACACTGATTAACCTTGTGGTGGCAGATTTTAACCGACTTCGAGATTACTTGACAAAACTTGACAATAAGTCGGTTACTCAACTTGCTGAATGGGATGCCGCCTCAAATTCTACCATCAAGGTGACTGAACTGGAGAAGACTTCTGAACAGAACAAGAAAGAGGCAACAAGCTGCGATGAAAATAATTGTAAATGGGAGAATCAAATCACAATCCTTCAAGGCAAAATTTCTCAGGCCAAAAACCGCAAAGAAGAACTGCAAAAACTCAACCAAGAGGAAATGGCTAAAGAGCTTGAAGTTGGGATGCATCATGTCGAAAGAGCTCAAAAGCTTGGCAAAGAAATCTAAGAAATTTCGACTAGCAAAGCCCTCTGTGAACGTCGCCTTATGATTTAGAAATCCAAGTTCGACAAACTGAAGAAGTCTTTCCCTGTTTGAAACACTTGTAATTTTATTTGGCCCTTTGAAGCCTAATTTTGTAATGACTTTAAGCCATATTTTTAGCGAAAAGAATTTTAATTCACCAAGTCGGTTGTTTCCTTTGCATGACTATTCGACTCCTATCTTTACCTCTTGCAATGGAGGCTTATATTTTTTCAAATATTTCCCGTTTATTTTTAGCACTCGCTTATCTTTATCTAATTCTTCAACTTCATATGCACCACTTGAAAACACTTTAATAATTTGAAAGGGCCCTTCCTATTTAGGGGAACATTTCCCCATAAATCTGTCTTTTCGATCCATGAGAAGAATAACTTTCCAAACGAGATCACCAATCGAAAATATCTTGCTTTTCACTCTTTTATTATAGGATTTTTCCACCCTTTCTTTCTACCTTTTTAATAATTCTAGTGCATTTAACCTTTCTTCGTCTAAATCCACCAGTTCATCTATCATCATATTCCAATATGAGTCTGATGGAATCTCATGATGCCTTTGGACTCTCGTCGACTGTAAATATATCACGACCGGTAGAACTGCATCATGACCGTATGTTAATCGAAAAGGCGTAGCATTTGTAGCTTTCTTAGGAGAGGTTCGACAGGCCCACCGAATTTGGTCCAAAGTTTTGTGCCAATTCTTTGGCTTCCTTCCCACATGTTTCTTTTTCAAACCAATTATAACCTTATTCGTTGCTTCAACTTGTCCATTGGCTTGAGCATAGTAAGGCGTCGATGTGAGAAGTTTGAACCCCGTTTCTTTCGCAAAAGCTTGCATATTTTTACCAGTAAAAATAGATCCTTGATCTGTTGTTATAGTCTTTGGAATCCCGAACCTATAAATAATGTGTTTTTGAATAAATTCGATCACAGGCTCTTGATCCACATTTACTAAAGGTATGGCTTCGATCCATTTTGTGAAATAATCAACACCCACCAAAATAAACTTCTGATTTTTTGATGTTGTTGGTCGAATTTCTCCAATCAAATCTAAACCCCAACCCCTAAAAGGCCAAGGCTTTACTATAGAATGCAACTCACTTGCAGGAATGTGTTGTATCCCTGCCTGCATCTGGCATTCTTGACATCCTTTCGCAAATTCGACGCAATCTTTCAACGTGGTTGGCCAATACATTCCTTGTCAAAACAACAACCACTTTATTTTATGGCCAACCTGATGCGCACCACATGCCCCACTGTGTACATTCGACATGGCTATGTATGCCTCAGATTCACTCAGGCACTTGAGTAATATCCCCTCAGGAGTTTTATTAAATAATTTATTACTCAAAATAACATAACTCAAAGCTCGATACCTGATTTTCCGTTCGACTATTCCTGTCGGATTTTGTAGATACTCTATTATGAGCTTCCTCCAGTCTTCAATTGTCAAACTATTTATGTTAAAAATTTCAAAATTTTCTTCGTCAGTGTATCCTAGCTTTATTGTTTCCAAATCTGATGGGGATAATTTGGCTGACACGACTCTTCCCCTAACCTCAATGGCTTTTTGCAGACTTTCCTTTGATATTTTATAGCCAGAAGTAATTTGTGCTAAGTCATTTGCCTCCTGGTTCTCTATTCGAGGGATATGTCGAATCGTTACCATATCAAATCTTTTCAAGAGTCGATTGGCTATTACAAAATACATGATCAAATTTTCTTTGACACATTTGTACTCCTTTGTTATTTTTTTTATGACTAACTCTGAGTTGCCCATTATTTCGACTCGAGTTGCCCCCAATTCCAATAAAATTTAAAGTTCGGCTATTAAAGCCTCATATTCTGCCTCATTATTTGAACATATGCCTTCGACTTTATACTTGAATTTTGTTGGAATTTTATTAGGAGAAATGATTAGAACTCCTATACCAATTCCATTTTTATGACTAGAGCCGTCGAAGTATAACTTCCATGGTTCTAGTTCAATGTAGTCCAAAGACTTTTCATTTATAGCGTGGTCGACTATGAAATCTGCCACCACTTGTCCTTTGACAGCTTTTAGAGGTAAGTATGTCTAAGAATACTCAGTTAGTGCTAACGCCCACTTTCCAATTCGACTGTGTAAAATTGGTTTGGATAACATGTATTTCATAACATCGAAATGAGAAGAAACGAAAGCATCCACTGGTTTTATATAGTGTTTCAATTTCTTACATGAAAAGTATAACATAAACACAATTTTTTGACTAAATTATATCTAGTTTCCGCATCGTTCAAGACCCTACTGAGGTAATAAATGGCTCTTTCGACACCATTCTCATCCACTTGAGCCAACATGCTCCCTAATGTCTTGTCCGACGCAGATATGTATAGCCTCATACTCCTACTTTTACAAGGTGGCATCAAAATTAGAGGATGCATCAGGTATTCCTTGATTTTGTCGAAGGCATCCTGCTGGGCTGGCCCCCATTCGAAGTCTTCTTTTTTCAGTCGAAGTAGAGGGGAGAAGGCTTGCGTCTTGCCACTAAGATTGGAGATAAACCTCCTAAGAAAGTTAATCTTTCCAAGTAGAGACTGCAATTCCTTCTTTGTAGATGGCTCTTTCGCCTCCATTATTGCCTTGGCCTTGTTTTGATTTATTTTGATCCCTTTCTTGTGGACTACAAAGCCTAGGAAATCTCCCGCCTGTACAAAAAATGCACATTTGAGAGGGTTCATCTTCAAGCCAAACTTCCTCATCCTTTCAAAGGACTGTCGAAGATGGTCTATATGACTTTTTCCTGAATTAGACTTAACAACAATATCGTCAATATAAATCTGCATGAAAGTCTCAATGAAATCGTGGAAGATCGAATTCATTGCTCGCTGGTATGTTGCCCCAGTATTTTTTAAGCCAAAAGGCATCACCACCCATTCGTAGGTGCCTAAGGCTCCAGGGCATCGAAATGCTGTTTTAGGAACATCTTCCTCAGCAATAAAAATTTGATTGTAACCAGATTACCCATCAAGCATACTAAGGTACTCATGGCCTGCGCCAGAATCGACAAGCATTTCTGCCACTGGCATATGATATTCATCCTTTGGGGTAGCTGAGTTCAAGTCTCGAAAATCTATGCATACCCTTAGTTTGCAATTTTTCTTTATCACTGGAACTATATTGGCAATCCATTCGACATACCTAGTCGTGCAGATGAACTTGCATCAGAGGAGCCTTTCGACTTCTTCTTTAATCTTTGAAAGGATCTCTGGTGCGAATCGCCTTGGAGTTTGCTTAACAGGTTTCCTCCCAGGCTTTATTGGCAGCTTTAGTTCGACCATATTCCTATCAAGACCGGGCATTTTGTCAAAGTCCCACACGAAACAATCCTTGAATTCCTTCAGCAACTGGACTATTTCGACCTTGAGTTAGGGGCTGACTTTTGCACTGATGTAGGTTGGTCTTTTTTCTTCCCCGACCCCAATTCGATTTCTTCGAGTGGATCCTGTGCCATCATCTTGACGTCTGCTGCTAATGGATCCTTCTCAAAGCCCAAAGGATGATCATCATCATAGATCGCGTCGAACCTCTAGTTTTGTAATTATCCCAGATCTTTGCCAGGTGGATCTGGATCAAAGTCCTTTCCAGGACCTTGTTGATCTGCTTCGATCTCGTTGGCTTCGACAACCATATACTTTACTTCGGCCTCTAAGGCCGCTTTGAGCTTGTTCTCGACTATATAAGCCACAATTTTCTCAAGAACCGGTGACTCACTCATTGTCACTAAATTCGCTCCCCCAGCCAGTTGGCTGGATATGTGAGGTTCCAAAAATATAATTCTCTTCGCCAACTACCTCTCTATCCCACTGAAACCCGTGGGTGGGATGAAGGTATAGGGAGCAGAAGGCGTTGTCTGTTGGCGTCATGTCGAACGTTGCAGGACTACAAGAAGCAATATGAGCCAGATTTCTATCAAAGCTTCACCTGTCGACCTGATTTATTTCGGCCAGAAAGTAGCTCTGGTCCGCCTTGATATTTTCGACAATCTCATCGGTACGCCATATCGTTATTCTTTGGTGCATCGACGAAGGGACGACTCATATGGCGTGTATCCATTCCCTGCCTAACAGCAGGTTGTAGTTTACCTTTGAGGCAATTACCATAAATATTGTAGGCCTTGTGATGGTCCCGACTGTTAGATCCACCTGGATTACTCCCATGGTGGTTCCCACTTTACCCTCGTAATTCGACAACACCATATTGTGAGGTTTGGTGTCGGGATCATCCTTTCCAATCTTCTTGAGCATGTAGTGCGACATCAAATTAACTGTCGCGCCTCCATCAACCAGAATCTTGTTTACCCCTATGTTGCCCACCTTTCCTTTAATGAACAGGGGTTTTAAGTGACTCCTCATTGAATCATCTGGTCTTTCAAAGAATGCGTTTTGTTCTTCCATGCATCCGTTGTTCATAATGTAATAACAAACAGGCCTGTGCCTGACCGTTTCGACTTCCATGGTCTCTTCCTCATCTTCGACCTCCATTACCTAGTCATATTCCCTAGGGAGTACTGACACAACGTTACACATCACGTCAAAAGATGCTTCCGACCCTGAGTTGAAATCATCTGTCATTTCATCATCTCTGGTTGCGTCCTCCTTCGAGGACACTTGTTCTGGAGCAACGAACGACTTTCTACCCTTCGATTCCTCTTTCTGATTCGAGGCTTGAATATTACTGCTAGTTTCTAGTTTAGCTATTCCCGCAGCCTCCCTTTCTGCTTTCTTTCGACGCTGATACCTTCTCCATTGTGATTTCGTCATAGGGTTCTTACCCTTGTAGTTTTCAGATGGGTAAGTCACCCTCTTAGATTTTTGGAATTCTTTCCTATATGATAAGGAAGATCCCTTTGTACTTCGAAATCTTTCCACTTTCCTTGGCCTTGGGCTTGCCGGATTGGATTGACCCATTTGTCATCTGGAGCCTTATTCGTAGGCTTGAATGTGTTAGGGTTCCTTCCTCCTAACTTATGCATGTTTTGGTCTCCTCTTCTGGGGTCGAATCTTTCTCCTCTTGCTGGTTGAGAAGGCTTCTAATTTCCCCTTCTTTTTGCCCTATTTATTCCTTCTAGGTTATGTGCTGCCTTTTTGTCGAAGACGGCACTACAACGAGGATAGAGCATTACTTCAGACCTCTTTTTCTGGCATCTGTGGATGAAATCTGCCAAGTTCTCCCCTTCTTTAGGGTATACTAATTTGTGGTATTCCTCAGGTCGACGCTCTTCGTTGACTTGCACGAAACATTCTGAGACACCTCCACCATGTTCATATTGGCAGTTGTCTCTGTGGCAATGCTCAATTTGTTTAACTTCAAACTGAGGCCTTCATTGACCTCATGATCTTTATCGACATGGTTGAAACCCTCATTGGTTTCATTTATTGGTACCTTTGGACGCAGACCCTTGGTAACCTGTTGGCTGATGAATCTGACAGCCCTCCCCTTTGGATCCTCCTTGGTTCTCCAGAGGAGGCCAACATCAGCCTGTTTGTAATAACCTTTAGTAGTTCCTTTGTTAACCAGGACGAAACCATCAGTGGTCTCGTTATTGACTTGGGCGAAACCATCAATAGTTTCATTGTTGGTTTTAGCAAAACCTTCAGTGGTTTCGTTGTTGATTCTGGCGAAGCCTGTCGCTACTCAAAAAATAGTCGACCGAAGGCGAAAAGAGGAAGAAATAGAGAGTCGCCATCGAACTTTATTTATCCCATGAAGGGAAGGGAAAATATCGAGAAAATCCAAAGAAGGAAGGATAAGATGGTCTCGCAACCAAATTATGGGTTCGGAAGCCGGTTATGCGAGGGGATGGTATTAGCACCCCTCATCCATCATACTCGATGGGAACCATTTGCTTGTCTATGTGTAAGGATGTTTGCTAGAGGTATTGCTTTCTAAGAAGTGTTTTAAGAAGGGGGAGAGAATGGTAAGAAACCAAGAATGTGAAAGAAAATAAAAGAAAATGTGAGGAGAATAATAGGGGAAAAGAAAAGGAGACTCGATAGGACTTCGCGACCCTATGCCTACGTATTCCCTCGTGCAATGGGAAAGTCAGAGTCAACGTAGTTCGGAGGACTACGGGTAAAGAAAATGGAAGGGGGCTCGCCAAGATCGTTGCGATCTTGTGCCTACGTATCTTACATTCGGACGAGAATGAAGAATCAGAGCAATCGTAGTTTGACCGACTACGGTTGGTTGGTATTTTTTTATGGACGATGCTAACGTGCGGGTTCTAGCAGTTAGGTGTATTGCGGCTCGCTCGTGGAGTCTTATGCGTTACCTGTTTGCGGTTGAACGGACGCAACATGTCCTTTTTTTGAAAAGGCTTAGATTTCCGCCGTCAAGGCAAGATGTCACATTTGATTTGTTGAGGTTGGTTTTAAGGGCGAAATAAGTCCTCGGATAGGAACCCCTTCGGGTAGTACCCAATTCTTTATCTCAAAAGATTTATTGTGAAAGTGGTGTGGCGAATATAGTCATGTCTTCGTATTGAAAGACGAGTACCGAGACCACACACTCTAAAGTGAGCATCCTAATACTCGAAGAGGAAGAGGTCTTCACCCAATCCCCTCTCTTTATTTCAATACAAAGAGAACCTTATTCTCTTATTTAAGGTGTTTTAGTTTTAGATGGTAAGTGTTTTACGACAGTGAACCCTAAAGGTAATGTCAAACACTCGGGATAGGAGAAGGCCTTCGCCTAACCACTCCACGACCATCTAAGTTTATTAAGAAAATGTTTTGAAAATGCACTTGGCACAAGACCAAGGTTTTTGACTTAAGAAGAGAATGAAAATGAGAAATGAAATAGAAACCGAAATGAAATCGCAATGGAAATAAAATCGAAAAGTAAGAAAGGAAGTGGTCTCATATTGATCAAGAATTTGCAATCTATGATCTTTTGTTATATCATCGACCAAAGATAAAAAATCAAAAAAGAAGAACGAAATATAGAAAATGAATCAAGAAATAGAAATCGTGAGATCTAGTCTAATCTATTGTTAAGTTAAAAAGTTGAAGAAACTAAAAGAAATTAATATAAAAAAGATAAAAAATGAATTCTATATATTATATTTCTAAAAGTCAAATGAAAAGTTAAAAGAACTATTTTTAAATATAATTAAGAAAAATATTTTTGAGTTTTCCAATATTTCAATAGATAAACTAAATGAGAAGAATATGCTACTAAATTAAAAATTACCAATTGAAATAATATATAAACAAATAAAAAAACTAATTAATGCAAAAACTAAAGATGCTTGTTTTTTAAAAGCCAAATTCAGAACTTTGTTTTTTTGTTTTGTAAAAGATGCTTGTTGTTGAACTGTTGTTGTCAATGCTCAGGTTTTCAGGCTGTTGTTGATGCAAGTCTTAGGGGTGTACGGTTTGGTGTAGCAGACTATGTCTGTTGTTGTTGTAGCAGTGAAGCGTCGTGGTCATTGTGTTGTTGTAGGTCGCGTGGCGAACGGTTTATGCAGGATCTGTGTTTGCAGCAGAGGGTTTGCTTTGGCTTGTAGTACTTGGAGTGGATGCTGTTTTCATATTGCAGATGGTTTGTTGTGGGGTAGCATGGAGTGTAGTAACTTTTTTTTAATGTGTTTTGTAATATTGGTGACATGGCTTTTTGTATGGATTTTTTTGTATAGATTTTGTAAATTAAAATGTGAATTGGACTTGGCAAATTTTATTGCAAATGGAATAATACGTTTATGGTTTTAAAAAAATAAAAAAGGGTAAGAAATATGGAATGAATTCAAATGAATAATGGATATAAGAAATGGGTTTTAGAATTGGACTTTATTTAGATAATGTTTTTGAAAATGGGTGATAAAATGGAAATTGGAAAAAAAATCGGATATTAAATGACGAATGTGCAAAGTGGTTTAGAAATGGTTTATGAAATAAAAAAAATGGTTTAGAAACATGAACTGCCCCTCCATTGGTATTCTCCATCAACACATCCGTGAAGCCTTGACTTTTCATATCTTAAATCCTGACGAACCAAAGTATTTACACTGAACCTTCTTTGAACAAATAAAGTGAACCTGATGAACATGCTTTGAAATTACGAGCTCCAGTGCACTAACTTGAATGTTCCTCAACCTGAATCCACTTGATGAACTTGAATTGACACCAAAAACCTTAATCTGCTGATCTTTAGACATAAGGTACTGATTCATGACAAGATTTATCCTGAGAATAGAACAATCTCCTCTTTTTTTACCACAACCGAATCACATCCAATTGAACTGAAAACTACTGCACACATACACTTAAGTCGCTAGCCTCAAGTGAAACTCAACTGAACGACACTTGCCCATCTTAAACACAAAGGGTAAGAAACCCTAATCTTCCTTCCTTGAGTGCACACTAATGAAACAATGACTTAATGAGAACCCAAAAAAACCCTGATTCAAAGTCTTCCAAATTAGGCCACTGATGAAACCCTGAATAATCGATACCCTTGAAAAAACTCAGAGATGCTGACATTGTGCTTTGATGAACCTCTGATAGAAACTTGCTCAGGATGATTGAAAATCCAACACCTTTGCCTCAAACTTGAATATAATAACCAAATAAAATAACCTCTGAATAAAGGAAATCCAGGTTAACAAAAAACCTATGAGCCCATGTCTTAGGAGCTCAATGAAATACATGATTGATTACGACCTAATGGGATGCATAAATGGTGAAAATGATATGATAAGGGTAGGGTGAAAATGAGGGTGTGACAGATGCCCCTGTTTAATCTTCTTGGACTTGAAGGTGAGAGTGGCAGAGGCTTTCTTACTGTCAAGGTACAAGGAGAATAAATATAAGAATATCCAGAATTTTTAGCTGGAAAAGGAAGTGGAATGAAAGTGATGAATTGGTGGGATGGCTTGAAAAAGGCATCTGTTAGTGGGAAATGGTAATTGGTTGTGAGGGATATGATGATATGCTTGAGATGCAATGCGGAATGAATATGAGTGCTAATGATGCGGAAATGTATGCAAAATGCTGGGGATATAAAGATGTGAGAGTCTGGACATTGCTGGGAATAATGGTAGATCAACTCAGGGGTTGAGACTAACAAACATACCATCGACTCGGGGGTCCTGAACAAATCTAAAAAATGAGTCAACTTGGGGGTTGAATAAACAAAAAGATTCATTGTCATCAACTCAGGGATTGAAAAAAAAGGTAAAAGTAACAACATCGACTCGGGGGTCAGAAAGATAAAGACAATATCGACTCGGAGGTAAGAAAATAGAGACAAGATTGACTCAGGGGTCAAAAACAAAAACAAGATATCAACGCAGGGGTTGAGGAAGGAAATTGATGGTATCGACTCGGGGGTCAAAAAAATATCAACGCAGGGGTTGAGGAACAAAATTATTATGTTATGTATGTAATGTATATGTGGATGCAAACAGGCGATTAGTTTTATGAAGGTGCCAATGGGGGGACTTTTGGTAGGTGCCAAGCAGGGTTGGACTTTAGGTGATAGGATTTGACTTCCCGATACTCGGTATTTGACGGTGCGATGATAAGAAGACATGTGTGGATGCTTCTGGTGCCCCAAGCTTGATCATTTGCAGCAGTTGCGTGCTTGTTCTTGAGAGAACCTCGCTTCTAGCTAATGTGTCGTAATGGCTTGCAAAAAGTAGTGGAGCGTAGCGACTTATCCAATGTATGTTGATCGTGTTTTTGCTCCGCCCCGAGGCTTGTTGAACTCCAAGGTTGCTTAGTGTATGACATGGTCAGCTTGACCAACTTGAAAGTATGAAGGGAATTTGATCTTTCGCAAAATATTTGCCCCAGCCCGTAGGGTCTCTGAAGGAGTTCTTCCTGGAAAGGTTTACGCCATGACATAGTCTGAGATGATTTGCCCCAGTGTCTGAATCTTGCAGTGGTCTGCCCCCATTTGAACCTCGGAAGGACTTGCCCCAGATTCACAAGGTCACAAGAAAGTCTTGATTCGAGCCAGTACCAACGAATGATCAAGTTCCTCTTTGATTTCTCTTGGTTGGAATTTCCATAATGTCAAGTACTAATTTGCAGTTAAAATTGATCATTCAGAAATGGTAATTTTAATGCGACATTCATGCAAGTTTTGAAAAGTCATTTATTGAAATGATGTGAAAATGTGTGACAAGTGGACCATTAGTCCAAACGTAGTGCTGATTTACTGGTGTGAAAGATATAGCAAGAAGAGTGACACCAGTGATGAAGATTAGAAAATCTTTGGGGAGTCAGTTTACGCAACCTTGTTGTAGTATGCTTTCAGAATAAACCCTGCCTCAATTAGGTCTTTCGAGGGTTGTAACGTGGCCTGGCTCACGGTTATTGAAATAAAGGATATTAGGCTCAAAACTTATTTTGGTACCCACCCCTTCTTCATGATGATTCTCCAGTCCTACGTTCAGTTAAATTGACACACACATCTAGAGTTTGACGGTGTAAGAGTGAAGATGATGATTCAAGATTTTCTTGAAATGACAGTTGCCTCATTTTATTTTTGTGGATGGATATTAGTGACCTTTTGATAGTGATCACTGAATTTTATTTTGTTTTGCTCGAGGATTTGGGGGCCTCTCTTGCTTTATTCATTTTTTGATCCCTAACTTTTGCCTAAGTCGCCTCTTTGGGTGGTGGACTTAGCGGGCTTTTTATCTTTTTTTTTTCTTCTTTTTTTTTTCTTCTTTTTTTTTTCTTCTTTTTTTTGTTTTGGAAAGGCTTATGACTGCCAAGTCTTTGGTCATTGATTGAAGAACAACCGCCATACAGGACGTTTTATCTTGAAAATATGTGTAATCAGGATAACTGAACACTACCCATGCCCCAGGTTAAGCGTAAAGGTTTGGAAATCCGAAGGAAACTCCTGCTTCTAGGCTCGAAGTGGTTAACTAGGGACTAACTCCTTATTTCTCCGGTGTTTAGGGGATTTAAAACAATGTCTGTACATCATTAGCAGGATTTTATCCGAAAGCATACAGTTTGCAATTATGGGTATTTTGTTTTCATCATCCTCCCTCTAATCTTTGCTAAAACAACAATGTGATAAAGGAAGTGAAGTGGAGAAATATTTTTGTGATTTTTGTTTTTTATGAGAAAAGATGAGTGGATACGAATGGACTTGTTCAAAAAATGCATATTCATTACATTAAAAATACCATTAATAAAGCACAATGTCTAAAAGCAAATAGCACTTAACAAAAAAGAAACTACAAATGCAAACAAATGACAAGATCTAAAAATTGTCAGAATTGGGGAACTGGGCTTTTCTTTCTTGATTCACTGTTGGGCTAGCATTTTTGTTCATCAAGACCAGTATAGTAGCCTTTTTCACACCTACTCTCAGCAGCTTCTTCCATAATAAGGGATGATGGACCCGCCTGATCAGATGAAGAATTGATGTTGATTTGAAGACCTTGAGGCGTAAATGAGATTAGCTTGGACTCAATCAAATCTTGGATCTTGTTTCGGAGTTGTTTGCAATCTTCAGTTGAATGCCCCATTGCACCAGCATGGTAACCACATCGTGCCTTGGCGTCAAAGCCTGGTGGGTATGGAGGGATCACAGGATCCAAGCCCTTTGGCACTATCAGCCCACTATTGATTAAGCGTGGTAGTATATAACTGAATGACATTGGCAATGAATCAAAATTCCTTTTTGGCTTTTTATTATAGTAGCGTCGGCGTTGCAGAGCATGCTGCTGTGCAATATGTTGTTGATGAGGGGTACCTCTATTCACAGGAGGATATTGACCATGTGGAGAGGATGGAGTCACACAGGTAGAACCATAGGATTGCTGACTTTGAACAGATGAGATGCTTGGGGGATAAGGTAATGGAGGTGGGACATGTGGAGCTTCCCAAATAGAGTTAATTTCACCATCCTCTTCTTCCTCCTGGGAACTGATAACTGATTCACTTTCGCTAGCTGGGAAGTTCAAGGAGCCTTGGATCTTTCCACTCTTGAGGATGCACTCGAGGCGTTCTCCTGCTATTACCAGGTCAAAGAAGTTTGATGTCCCAGTGCCAGCCATCTTTTCCAATTATGGACCTTGCAAGGTATTCAAGAACAGATAAACCAATTCTCTATCTAAGATTGGTGGTTGAACACGAGCAGCTACCTCTCTCCATCTCTGAGCATATCCTCTGAAGGATTCGTCGTCCTCTTGAGATAAGCCTTGCAATTGCATGCGACTGGGAGCCATGTCAAGATTGTATTGGTATTGCTTCACAAAGGCGTTAGCTAGGCCTGACCGTGATTTGATATGGCTGCTCTCTAGCTGCATATACCAGCTCAGTGATGCCCCACTCAGACTGTCTTGGAAATAGTGAATCATAAGTTTGTCGTCGTGGACATGCGAGGTCATTCTTCTGCAATACATCACCAAATGCTGCTTTGGACAACTATCCCCTTTGTACTTCTCAAAATTCGGTGTGTTGAACTTTGGAGGTATTACAAGGTTGGGTACCAAACACATGTTTGAAGCATTCAGATCCAAATTATCACGGCTCTTTATGGCGTTAAGCTTCTCTTCCAACACTCGACACTTTTCCATAAGCTCAACAGCTTGCGGATCCTTGGTTTTCATCACAGGGGCCGCCCCTTGGGTATTTGGATCAGAGAATGCAAAACTATGATATTCCATGGCGTCAAGAGAAGAAGAACTTCCATCTTGGACAATGGTATGTTCGCGTATAATAGGATCCTCAACGGGGATCTGCACGGGCTGAGCTTGAGCAACATTGTTCACTCGAGGTGAAATGACATTTCCAGTGGCTGAAGTCCTTTGAATGTTGCCATCTTTCCTTGCCAAGGTTGTCATAGCTTCCACAAGTTTGTCCAAATGGTTTTTATCAATTCAACATCTACTCTTGACGCAAACTGGTTCTGCTCTTCGGAGGCCATGATCCTTCAAAAGCTACTTCAAGTCCGATACGTGCTTCAGGAAGTCAACTGCGGGTTATGGACAAAGGATGGATGAGTTCTCTGGTTTAAGGTTGGAGAATGATATGCAAAATGATGCAAAGATGCTTATGCAAATGAAATGTTATGAATGCAATAAGACATGGAATCAAAGATCGCTAAATCAGGGGTTCGCAACAGGTATCAAGGTCACAGATTCTGCAGGACAACACAACAAGATATCCCTCACCTCGGGTAGGTTATCTATTGGTTTATAACAGGGCATTCCACGGGCTTTCAAACAAGGTCCCATGCATTAACCCTCAAAAGTTTTCCATCATAACGAAGATTCCTAAGACGGTAATCCCTTCAAAGGATGAGCACAGAGTTATGCCTTAGTAACCTTTGGAATAGGGTTCTAAAGGTCCTCAGAATCATGGATTCCCAGGTCAGAAACAAATACACCATTACGACTAATCGTAAGACATAATCATTCCCAAAGGGGCCTCATCTGAGCGGTGGTAGTCAAACCAACTCGAAGAGTCCTAAGTCTCGCAAATTAGTAAGCAACCACCTCCTAGCTTAGTGTATACTCGAAAAGCTCGGGTAGAAAGCCTTTCTCCTCACAAACCATCCCCAGTAAACCCAACAAATAAGAGGAACACAAATAACAAAGCAATAAAAGCAAACAAATAAAACAACGACAAACAAACTAGGTTTGGCTTGCTAGGGTGAACCAATCCCCAGTAGAGTCGCCAGCTGTCGCTACTCGAAAAATAGTCGACCGAAGGCGAAAAGAGAAAGAAACAGAGAGTCGCCATCGAACTTTATTTATCCCATGAAGGGAAGGGAAAACATCGAGAAAACCCAAAGAAGGAAGGATAAGATGGTCTCGCAACCAAATTATGGGTTCGGAAGTCGGTTATGCGAGGGGAAGGTATTAGGACCCCTCACATCCATCGTACTCGATGGGAACCATTTGCTTGTCTATGTGTAAGGATGTTTGCTAGAGGTATTGCTTTCTAAGAAGTGTTCTAAGAAGGGGGAGAGAATGGTAAGAAACCAAGAATGTGAAAGAAAATAAAAGAAAAGGTGAGGAGAATAATAGGGGAAAAGAAAAGGAGACTCGATAGGACTTCACGATCCTATGCCTACGTATTCCCTCGTGCAATGGGAAAGTCAGAGTCAACGTAGTTCGGAGGACTACGGGTAAAGAAAATGGAAGGGGGCTCACCAAGATCGTTGCGATATTGTGCCTACGTATCTTACATTCAGACGAGAATGAAGAATCAGAGCAATCGTAGTTCGACCGACTACGGTTGGTTGGTATTTTTTATGGACGATGCTAACGTGCGGGTTCTAGCAGTTAGGTGTATTGCGGCTCGCTCGTGGAGTCTTATGCGTTACCTGTTTGCGGAAGAACGGACGCAACATGTCTTTTTTTTTGAAAAGGCTTAGATTTTTGCCGTCAAGGCAAGATGTCACATTTGATTTGTTGAGGTTGGTTTTAAGGGCAAAATAAGTCCTCGGATAGGAACCCCTTCGGGTAGTACCCAATTCTTTATCTCAAAAGATTTATTGTGAAAATGGTGTGGCGAATATAGTCACGTCTTCGTATTGAAAAACGAGTATCGAGACCACACACTCTAAAGTGAGCATCCTAATACTCGAAGAGGAAGAGGTCTTCACCCAATCCCCTCTCTTTAGTTCAATACAAAGAGAACTTTATTCTCTTATTTAAGGTGTTTTAGTTTTAGATGGTAAGTGTTTTACGACAGTGAACTCTAAAGGTAATGTCAAACACTCGGGATAGGAGAAGGCCTTCGCCTAACCACTCCACGGCCATCTAAGTTTATTAAGAAAATGTTTTGAAAATGCACTTGGCACAAGACCAAGGTTTTTGACTTAAGAAGAGAATGAAAATGAGAAATGAAATAGAAACCGAAATGAAATCGCAATGGAAATAAAATCGAAAAGTAAGAAAGGAAGTGGTCTCATATTGATCAAGAATTTGCAATCTATGATCTTTTGTTATATCATCGACCAAAGATAAAAAATCAAAAAAGAAGAACGAAATATAGAAAATGAATCAAGAAATAGAAATCGTGAGATCTAGTCTAATCTATTGTTAAGTTAAAAAGTTGAAGAAACTAAAAGAAATTAATATAAAAAAGATAAAAAATGAATTCTATATATTATATTTCTAAAAGTCAAATGAAAAGTTAAAAGAACTATTTTTAAATATAATTAAGAAAAATATTTTTAAGTTTTCCAATATTTCAATAGATAAACTAAATGAGAAGAATATGCTACTAAATTAAAAATTACCAATTGAAATAATATATAAACAAATAAAAAAACTAATTAATGCAAAAACTAAAGATGCTTGTTTTTTAAAAGCCAAATTCAGAACTTTGTTTTTTTGTTTTGTAAAAGATGCTTGTTGTTGAACTGTTGTTGTCAATGCTCAGGTTTTCAGTCTGTTGTTGATGCAAGTCTTAGGGGTGTACGGTTTGGTGTAGCAGACTATGTCTGTTGTTGTTGTAGCAGTGAAGCGTCGTGGTCATTGTGTTGTTGTAGGTCGCGTGGCGGACGGTTTATGCAGGATCTGTGTTTGCAGCAGAGGGTTTGCTTTGGCTTGTAGTACTTGGAGTGGATGCTGTTTTCATATTGCAGATGGTTTGTTGTGGGGTAGCATGGAGTGTAGTAACTTTTTTTTAATGTGTTTTGTAATATTGGTGACATGGCTTTTTGTATGGATTTTTTTGTATAGATTTTGTAAATTAAAATGTGAATTGGACTTGGCAAATTTTATTGCAAATGGAATAATACGTTTATGGTTTTAAAAAAATAAAAAAGGGTAAGAAATATGGAATGAATTCAAATGAATAATGGATATAAGAAATGGGTTTTAGAATTGGACTTTATTTAGATAATGTTTTTGAAAATGGGTGATAAAATGGAAATTGGAAAAAAAATCGGATATTAAATGACGAATGTGCAAAGTGGTTTAGAAATGGTTTATGAAATAAAAAAAATGGTTTAGAAACATGAACTGCCCCTCCATTGGTATTCTCCATCAACACATCCGTGAAGCCTTGACTTTTCATATCTTAAATCCTGACGAACCAAAGTATTTACACTGAACCTTCTTTGAACAAATAAAGTGAACCTGATGAACATGCTTTGAAATTACGAGCTCCAGTGCACTAACTTGAATGTTCCTCAACCTGAATCCACTTGATGAACTTGAATTGACACCAAAAACCTTAATCTGCTGATCTTTAGACATAAGGTACTGATTCATGACAAGATTTATCCTGAGAATAGAACAATCTCCTCTTTTTTGACCACAACCGAATCACATCCAATTGAACTGAAAACTACTGCACACATACACTTAAGTCGCTAGCCTCAAGTGAAACTCAACTGAACGACACTTGCCCATCTTAAACACAAAGGGTAAGAAACCCTAATCTTCCTTCCTTGAGTGCACACTAATGAAACAATGACTTAATGAGAACCCAAAAAAACCCTGATTCAAAGTCTTCCAAATTAGGCCACTGATGAAACCCTGAATAATCGATACCCTTGAAAAAACTCAGAGATGCTGACATTGTGCTTTGATGAACCTCTGATAGAAACTTGCTCAGGATGATTGAAAATCCAACACCTTTGCCTCAAACTTGAATATAATAACCAAATAAAATAACCTCTGAATAAAGGAAATCCAGGTTAACAAAAAACCTATGAGCCCATGTCTTAGGAGCTCAATGAAATACATGATTGATTACGACCTAATGGGATGCATAAATGGTGAAAATGATATGATAAGGGTAGGGTGAAAATGAGGGTGTGACAGATGCCCCTATTTAATCTTCTTGGACTTGAAGGTGAGAGTGGCAGAGGCTTTCTTACTGTCAAGGTACAAGGAGATTAAATATAAGAATATCCAGAATTTTTAGCTGGAAAAGGAAGTGGAATGAAAGTGATAAATTGGTGGGATGGCTTGAAAAAGGCATCTGTTAGTGGGAAATGGTAATTGGTTGTGAGGGATATGATGATATGCTTGAGATGCAATGCGGAATGAATATGAGTGCTAATGATGCGGAAATGTATGCAAAATGCTGGGGATATAAAGATGTGAGAGTCTGGACATTGCTGGGAATAATGGTAGATCAACTCAGGGGTTGAGACTAACAAACATACCATCGACTCGGGGGTCCTGAACAAATCTAAAAAATGAGTCAACTCGGGGGTTGAATAAACAAAAAGATTCATTGTCATCAACTCAGGGATTGAAAAAAAAGGTAAAAGTAACAACATCGACTCGGGGGTCAGAAAGATAAAGACAATATCGACTCGGAGGTAAGAAAATAGAGACAAGATTGACTCAGGGGTCAAAAACAAAAACAAGATATCAACGCAGGGGTTGAGGAAGGAAATTGATGGTATCGACTCGGGGGTCAAGAAAATATCAACGCAGGGGTTGAGGAACAAAATTATTATGTTATGTATGTAATGTATATGTGGATGCAAACAGGCGATTAGTTTTATGAAGGTGCCAATGGGGGGACTTTTGGTAGGTGCCAAGCAGGGTTGGACTTTAGGTGATAGGATTTGACTTCCCGATACTCGGTATTTGACGGTGCGATGATAAGAAGACATATGTGGATGCTTCTGGTGCCCCAAGCTTGATCATTTGCAGCAGTTGCGTGCTTGTTCTTGAGAGAACCTCGCTTCTAGCTAATGTGTCGTAATGGCTTGCAAAAAGTAGTGGAGCGTAGCGACTTATCCAATGTATGTTGATCGTGTTTTTGCTCCGCCCCGAGGCTTGTTGAACTCTAAGGTTGCTTAGTGTATGACATGGTCAGCTTGACCAACTTGAAAGTATGAAGGGAATTTGATCCTTCGCAAAATGTTTGCCCCAGCCCGTTGGGTCTCTGAAGGAGTTCTTCCTGGAAAGGTTTACGCCATGACATAGTCTGAGATGATTTGCCCCAGTGTCTGAATCTTGCAATGGTCTGCCCCCATTTGAACCTCGGAAGGACTTGCCCCAGATTCACAAGGTCACAAGAAAGTCTTGATTCGAGCCAGTACCAACGAATGATCAAGTTCCTCTTTGATTTCTCTTGGTTGGAATTTCCATAATGTCAAGTACTAATTTGCAGTTAAAATTGATCATTCAGAAATGGTAATTTTAATGCGACATTCATGCAAGTTTTGAAAAGTCATTTATTGAAATGATGTGAAAATGTGTGACAAGTGGACCATTAGTCCAAACGTAGTGCTGATTTACTGGTGTGAAAGATATAGCAAGAAGAGTGACACCAGTGATGAAGATTAGAAAATCTTTGGGGAGTCAGTTTACGCAACCTTGCTGTAGTATGCTTTCAGAATAAACCCTGCCTCAATTAGGTCTTTCGAGGGTTGTAACGTGGCCTGGCTCACGGTTATTGAAATAAAGGATATTAGGCTCAAAACTTATTTTGGTACCCACCCCTTCTTCATGATGATTCTCCAGTCCTACGTTCAGTTAAATTGACACACACATCTAGAGTTTGACGGTGTAAGAGTGAAGATGATGATTCAAGATTTTCTTGAAATGACAGTTGCCTCATTTTATTTTTGTGGATGGATATCAGTGACCTTTTGATAGTGATCACTGAATTTTATTTTGTTTTGCTCGAGGATTTGGGGGCCTCTCTTGCTTTATTCATTTTTTGATCCCTAACTTTTGCCTAAGTCGCCTCTTTGGGTGGTGGACTTAGCGGGCTTTTTATCTTCTTTTTTTCTTCTTTTTTTTTTCTTCTTTTTTTTGTTTTGGAAAGGCTTATGACTGCCAAGTCTTTGGTCATTGATTGAAGAACAACCGCCATACAGGACGTTTTATCTTGAAAATATGTGTAATCAGGATAACTGAACACTACCCATGCCCCAGGTTAAGCGTAAAGGTTTGGAAATCCGAAGGAAACTCCTGCTTCTAGGCTCGAAGTGGTTAACTAGGGACTAACTCCTTATTTCTCCGGTGTTTAGGGGATTTAAAACAATGTCTGTACATCATTAGCAGGATTTTATCCGAAAGCATACAGTTTGCAATTATGGGTATTTTGTTTTCATCATCCTCCCTCTAATCTTTGCTAAAACAACAATGTGATAAAGGAAGTGAAGTGGAGAAATATTTTTGTGATTTTTGTTTTTTATGAGAAAAGATGAGTGGATACGAATGGACTTGTTCAAAAAATGCATATTCATTACATTAAAAATACCATTAATAAAGCACAATGTCTAAAAGCAAATAGCACTTAACAAAAAAGAAACTACAAATGCAAACAAATGACAAGATCTAAAAATTGTCAGAATTGGGGAACTGGGCTTTTCTTTCTTGATTCACTGTTGGGCTAGCATTTTTGTTCATCAAGACCAGTATAGTAGCCTTTTTCACACCTACTCTCAGCAGCTTCTTCCATAATAAGGGATGATGGACCCGCCTGATCAGATGAAGAATTGATGTTGATTTGAAGACCTTGAGGCGTAAATGAGATTAGCTTGGACTCAATCAAATCTTGGATCTTGTTTCGGAGTTGTTTGCAATCTTCAGTTGACTGCCCCATTGCACCAGCATGGTAACCACATCGTGCCTTGGCGTCAAAGCCTGGTGGGTATGGAGGGATCACAGGATCCAAGCCCTTTGGCACTATCAGCCCACTATTGATTAAGCGTGGTAGTATATAACTGAATGACATTGGCAATGAATCAAAATTCCTTTTTGGCTTTTTATTATAGTAGCGTCGGCGTTGCAGAGCATGCTGCTGTGCAATATGTTGTTGATGAGGGGTACCTCTATTCACAGGAGGATATTGACCATGTGGAGAGGATGGAGTCACACAGGTAGAACCATAGGATTGCTGACTTTGAACAGATGAGATGCTTGGGGGATAAGGTAATGGAGGTGGGACATGTGGAGCTTCCCAAATAGAGTTAATTTCACCATCCTCTTCTTCCTCCTGGGAACTGACAACTGATTCACTTTCGCTAGCTGGGAAGTTCAAGGAGCCTTGGATCTTTCCACTCTTGAGGATGCACTCGAGGCGTTCTCCTGCTATTACCAGGTCAGAGAAGTTTGATGTCCCAGTGCCAGCCATCTTTTCCAATTATGGACCTTGCAAGGTATTCAAGAACAGATAAACCAATTCTCTATCTAAGATTGGTGGTTGAACACGAGCAGCTACCTCTCTCCATCTCTGAGCATATCCTCTGAAGGATTCGTCGTCCTCTTGAGATAAGCCTTGCAATTGCATGCGACTGGGAGCCATGTCAAGATTGTATTGGTATTGCTTCACAAAGGCGTTAGCTAGGCCTGACCGTGATTTGATATGGCTGCTCTCTAGCTGCATATACCAGCTCAGTGATGCCCCACTCAGACTGTCTTGGAAATAGTGAATCATAAGTTTGTCGTCGTGGACATGCGAGGTCATTCTTCTGCAATACATCACCAAATGCTGCTTTGGACAACTATCCCCTTTGTACTTCTCAAAATTCGGTGTGTTGAACTTTGGAGGTATTACAAGGTTGGGTACCAAACACATGTTTGAAGCATTCAGATCCAAATTATCACGGCTCTTTATGGCGTTAAGCTTCTCTTCCAACACTCGACACTTTTCCATAAGCTCAACAGCTTGCGGATCCTTGGTTTTCATCACAGGGGCCGCCCCTTGGGTATTTGGATCAGAGAATGCAAAACTATGATATTCCATGGCGTCAAGAGAAGAAGAACTTTCATCTTGGACAATGGTATGTTCGCGTATAATAGGATCCTCAACGGGGATCTGCACGGGCTGAGCTTGAGCAACATTGTTCACTCGAGGTGAAATGACATTTCCAGTGGCTGAAGTCCTTTGAATGTTGCCATCTTTCCTCGCCAAGGTTGTCATAGCTTCCACAAGTTGGTCCAACTGGTTTTTATCAATTCAACATCTACTCTTGACGCAAACTGGTTCTGCTCTTCGGAGGCCATGATCCTTCAAAAGCTACTTCAAGTCCGATACGGGCTTCAGGAAGTCAACTGCGGGTTATGGACAAAGGATGGATGAGTTCTCTGGTTTAAGGTTGGAGAATGATATGCAAAATGATGCAAAGATGCTTATGCAAATGAAATGTTATGAATGCAATAAGACATGGGATCAAAGATCGCTAAATCAGGGGTTCGCAACAGGTATCAAGGTCATAGATTCTGCAGGACAACACAACAAGATATCCCTCACCTCGGGTAGGTTATCTATTGGTTTATAACAGGGCATTCCACGGGCTTTTAAACAAGGTCCCATGCACTAACCCTCAAAAGTTTTCCATCATAATGAAGATTCGTAAGACGGTAATCCCTTCAAAGGATGAGCACAGAGTTATGCCTTAGTAACCTTTGGAATAGGGTTCTAAAGGTCCTCAGAATCATGGACTCCCAGGTCAGAAACAAAGACACCATTACGACTAATCGTAAGACATAATCATTCCCAAAGGGGCCTCATCTGAGCGGTGGTAGTCAAACCAACTCGAAGAGTCCTAAGTCTCGCAAATCAGTAAGCAACCACCTCCTAGCTTAGTGTATACTCGAAAAGCTCGGGTAGAAAGTCTTTCTCCTCACAAACCATCCCCAGTAAACCCAACAAATAAGAGGAACACAAATAACAAAGCAATAAAAGCAAACAAATAAAACAACGACAAACAAACTAGGTTTGGCTTGCTAGGGTGAACCAATCCCCAGTAGAGTCGTCAGCTGTCGCTACTCGAAAAATAGTCGACCGAAGGCGAAAAGAGAAAGAAACAGAGAGTCGCCATCGAACTTTATTTATCCCATGAAGGGAAGGGAAAACATCGAGAAAACCCAAAGAAGGAAGGATAAGATGGTCTCGCAACCAAATTATGGGTTCGGAAGTCGGTTATGCGAGGGGAAGGTATTAGGACCCCTCACATCCATCGTACTCGATGGGAACCATTTGCTTGTCTATGTGTAAGGATGTTTGCTAGAGGTATTGCTTTCTAAGAAGTGTTCTAAGAAGGGGGAGAGAATGGTAAGAAACCAAGAATGTGAAAGAAAATAAAAGAAAAGGTGAGGAGAATAATAGGGGAAAAGAAAAGGAGACTCGATAGGACTTCACGATCCTATGCCTACGTATTCCCTCGTGCAATGGGAAAGTCAGAGTCAACGTAGTTCGGAGGACTACGGGTAAAGAAAATGGAAGGGGGCTCACCAAGATCGTTGCGATATTGTGCCTACGTATCTTACATTCAGACGAGAATGAAGAATCAGAGCAATCGTAGTTCGAACGACTACGGTTGGTTGGTATTTTTTATGGACGATGCTAACGTGCGGGTTCTAGCAGTTAGGTGTATTGCGGCTCGCTCGTGGAGTCTTATGCGTTACCTGTTTGCGGAAGAACGGACGCAACATGTCTTTTTTTTTTAAAAGGCTTAGATTTTTGCCGTCAAGGCAAGATGTCACATTTGATTTGTTGAGGTTGGTTTTAAGGGCAAAATAAGTCCTCGGATAGGAACCCCTTCGGGTAGTACCCAATTCTTTATCTCAAAAGATTTATTGTGAAAATGGTGTGGCGAATATAGTCACGTCTTCGTATTGAAAGACGAGTATCGAGACCACACACTCTAAAGTGAGCATCCTAATACTCGAAGAGGAAGAGGTCTTCACCCAATCCCCTCTCTTTAGTTCAATACAAAGAGAACTTTATTCTCTTATTTAAGGTGTTTTAGTTTTAGATGGTAAGTGTTTTACGACAGTGAACTCTAAAGGTAATGTCAAACACTCGGGATAGGAGAAGGCCTTCGCCTAACCACTCCACGACCATCTAAGTTTATTAAGAAAATGTTTTGAAAATGCACTTGGCACAAGACCAAGGTTTTTGACTTAAGAAGAGAATGAAAATGAGAAATGAAATAGAAACCGAAATGAAATCGCAATGGAAATAAAATCGAAAAGTAAGAAAGGAAGTGGTCTCATATTGATCAAGAATTTGCAATCTATGATCTTTTGTTATATCATCGACCAAAGATAAAAAATAAAAAAAGAAGAACGAAATATAGAAAATGAATCAAGAAATAGAAATCGTGAGATCTAGTCTAATCTATTGTTAAGTTAAAAAGTTGAAGAAACTAAAAGAAATTAATATAAAAAAGATAAAAAATGAATTCTATATATTATATTTCTAAAAGTCAAATGAAAAGTTAAAAGAACTATTTTTAAATATAATTAAGAAAAATATTTTTGAGTTGTCCAATATTTCAATAGATAAACTAAACGAGAAGAATATGCTACTAAATTAAAAATTACCAATTGAAATAATATATAAACAAATAAAAAACTAATTAATGCAAAAACTAAAGATTAAAATAATAACTATTAAAAAAATAATAAAATAAAATAAAAAATAAAATATGAGAAAATAAATGTGTTATGAGCAAAACAGGTTGGGCTGAAGAAAAATAAAAAAAAGGTGAAGAGAAAAGTTCAGTAAAATAACCCGGGTCGGACCACTTTAGGTCCAAACCTGCTTTGGTCAGGCCTCATGAGGAAGATTTTGGGTAAACCAAATGTACAGCCACCAATGCATCCGTAAAACGAACAAAATGCTCAACACGTTCAAGATCTGAGAGCAACGTCCAACAACGTTAACCAAAAGAACTCGCCTTTCCAACATCAACCTCTATCCCTCTCTCAATCTATTTCTCTCTGTGAAATCGAATCCTTGTCTCGTTCGCTCTCGGTTCTCACTTATCAAACGTCTCTCGATCTCTTGCTCAGTCACGACCTCCCTCTGTTTGTTTTTTTCACTGCGGAACATGGTTGCGGAGGCTTACGGGTTTGTTAAAGTTGTTGTTAATTAAGAGGAAGAAGCGGGTTGTCGGAGGGAAGGAAGATCTGCGGTGGTTGATGTTGGGAGAAGAGGACCGAGGTGGTGATGATGTTGGGGTTTGTGGATGTGTTTTCACAGTGGTGGTAAATTACTGTGATGTTGTTGTTATTTAATGTCGGGTTGAAGGACAGGGAAGACGGAGGTAATGTTGTTGTTATGAGGTCCACGTGAACGAGAGAGTTTGGCGGCTAAAAACAAGGTTCGGTGGTATGGGGTTGTTTGTGGCTGTGTTGAAGTAGAGTGTTTTGAGGAACACAGCCAATGGAGAGAAAGGTTAAGGTGAGTTTTCCTTGTTTTTTTTTGAAATTTTCTCCCCCCCTTTTTTTAACTCAATCAAATTTGTTTATGCGGTTTTTGATTCCTCTTGTTACTGTCCTCTTTTTTTCTTTTTAAAGCCAAATTCAGAACTTTGTTTTTTTGTTTTGTAAAAGATGCTTGTTGCTGAACTGTTGTTGTCAATGCTCAGGTTTTCAGGCTGTTGTTGATGTAGGTCTTAGGGGTGTACGGTTTGGTGTAGCAGACTATGTCTGTTGTTGTTGTAGCAGTGAAGCGTCGTAGTCATTGTGTTGTTGTAGGTCGCGTGGCGGACGGTTTATGCAGGATCTGTGTTTGCAGCAGAGGGTTTGCTTTGGCTTGTAGTACTTGGAGTGGATGCTGTTTTCATATTGCAGATGGTTTGTTGTGGGGTAGCATGGAGTGTAGTAACTTTTTTTTTAATGTGTTTTGTAATATTGGTGACATGGCTTTTTGTATGGATTTTTTGTATGGATTTTTTTGTATGGATTTTGTAAATTAAAATGTGAATTGGACTTGGCAAATTTCATTGCAAATGGAATAATGCGTTTATGGTTTTAAAAAAAAATAAAAAAGGGTAAGAAATATGGAATGAATTCAAATGAATAATGGATATAAGAAATGGGTTTTAGAATTGGACTTTATTTAGATAATGGTTTTGAAAACGGGTGATAAAATGGAAATTGGAAAAAAAATCGGATATTAAATGACGAATGTGCAAAGTGGTTTAGAAATGGTTTATGAAATAAAAAAAATGGTTTAGAAACATGAACTGCCCCTCCATTGGTATTCTCCATCAACACATCCGTGAAGCCTTGACTTTTCATATCTTAAATCCCGACGAACCAAAGTATTTACACTGAACCTTCTTTGAACAAATAAAGTGAACCTAATGAACATGCTTTGAAATTACGAGCTCCAGTGCACTAACTTGAATGTTCCTCAACCTGAATCCACTTGATGAACTTGAATTGACACCAAAAACCTTAATCTGCTGATCTTTAGATATAAGGTACTGATTCATAACAAGATTCATCTTGAGAATAGAACAATCTCCTCTTTTTTTACCACGACCGAATCACATCCAATTGAACTGAAAACTACTGCACACATACACTTAAGTCGCTAGCCTCAAGTGAAACTCAACTGAACGACACTTGCCCATCTTAAACACAAAGGGTAAGAAACCCTATTCTTCCTTCCTTGAGTGCACACTAATGAAACAATGACTTAATGAGAACCCAAAAAAACCCTGATTCAAAGTCTTCCAAATTAGGCCACTGATGAAACCCTGAATAATCGATACCCTTGAAAAAACTCAGAGATGCTGACATTGTGCTTTGATGAACCTCTGATAGAAACTTGCTCAGGATGATTGAAAATCCAACACCTTTGCCTTAAACTTGAATATAATAACCAAATAAAATAACCTCTGAATAAAGGAAATCCAGGTTAACAAAAAACCTATGATCCCATGTCTTAGGAGCTTAATGAAATACATGATTGATTACGACCTAATGGGATGCATAAATGGTGAAAATAATATGATAAGGGTAGGGTGAAAATGAGGGTGTGACAAAGCCCTCAGTAGCTTCGTGGCTGACGCCATCAGTGGCCTCACCAATGTAATTCTCAATAATTTTTCCGTCGAGATCTTCAGTGACCTTAACCATCACAGCCTGGTTCACGAAGTCATCAGTAACTTCGACCATGTTACTTTTGTCGGCGGAATCCTCAGTAACCTCCACCATGTTCACATTACTGTCGAAGCCATGAGCAACCTCTATCATATTCATGTTGTTGTCGAAGCCTTCAGCAACTTCGACCATGTTCACCACAGATGGCTCAGCGTAGTGGGCTTCTGCCACTTGCAAAGGGTCCGAATCGGTCTTCATCTGGGGCTTCGACTTGTCCCCGAATTTGAGCCTTCCTTCTCTGATTGCATTTTATACTAGATCCCTGAAAAGGAAACATTGAGATGTTTTATGACCCAAAAAATTATAGTATTTGCAAAAATCTCTCTTTTTTTGTTGTTCTAAAGGAGGTGCTTTAGCACCAGGTGGTACTATCATTTGGCCATCCTTAACTAACAGATCAAATATTTCGTCACACTTTGTGACGTCGAACATATAAGTTCTTTTGGGGAACTTGTCGTTCTTTTCCGATTCGATTGGGTTTTTCCCATTCGACGGAGCCAAGACTTTGCAAGCATATGGCGCACCCTGTTTTAATTCCGCCAGATCGACCTCGTGTTCATCGAAATTCAATGATCCGTCTTCGTCATCATCCTCACACACTCCGACATAGGCTACCCTTTCTTTTTTATTCTTGTTAGCCTTAGCTTTTTCGGCTTTTAGTCGTTTGACCTGTCTAACCCTATCAGCCAATTGGGCCATGTCTCTTAAGTACTGGGTATCTAATTTCTTTCTAATTGAGTAGTCGAGGCCACCCGCGGTCATTTCGACTAACTCATGGTCAGACACCTGTGTAAAACACCTTGCTTTGAGCAACCTAAATCTATTCAGGTACTCATCAATTGGCTCTGAGAACTTTCTCTTGACGTTAGCCAATTCCTTCAAACTTATCTTTGTTTGCCCCATGTAGAATTGTTCATGAAACAATCTCTCCAACAGGGTCCAGGTATGTACTGAATTTGCAGGTAGTGTGGTAAACCAAGTAAAAGCGTTTTTTGTTAGCAAACTTGGGAAATATTTCACTTTTAAATTTTCATTATTTGCTATTTTGCCCGCTTCAATCAAATACCGTGCCACATGTTTGACAGTCGATTCACTAGTATCCCCTGAAAATTTCGTAAACTTGGGAACCTTCCATCTTGGGGGTAAATATGCCTGCAAGATATATTCAGATAAAGGGGAAGTATAACTGGGCCTCTGCAGGCCCACATTCATTCCATTTCGTACCATAATCCTTTCGACCATGGCTGCCAAATTATTTTTTGCTGGCATATCGTTACATCGCATTTGTTGTATAATATTATCAACATTTTGGTTTCTATTAACTAATACTACCCTTGGCTCTTGTTGAATAGGAATTTCGACTCCTGGTTGTTCGACTCCTCCTCCTTGGTTCAACACGTTCGCCTGAGGGATGTCTGGTTGTCTTTGATTTATGGTGGGGTCTTCTTCGACGGCTACTCCTGCATTTTGAATTACACGTTTCCTTTGGATAGGTTGAGGGACACCAAAGAAATCAGCGATACACGTCATTTGCGCTGCCAATTGCTGGTTTGTTTGTGTAGTGTTTTGAATTAAGGGGTTAAATATAACCCCCATCTGTTGGGCTAGCATCTGAACCATATCATGGTTGCTTTCGTCGATTTGTTGCCTTATTACTGCTGCAGAATTATTAGTAATTTTTGGAATATATGTTTGATATCCCGTTCCTAAAGGTTGGCTAATCCTACCCATATGGTTTATACCAGAACCAGATCCTTGTAAAGGCGAAGTTACATTTACCGTTGGTTCTGTAAATGCTGATGACGCATTATGTAAACTTGTCATCATTGATGTTGGCATTCCATATGGTTGTTCTCGATTTAGTGCAGGCATGGAAAAGCCGGGTATATAAGGCCTGAACATACTCCCTGATGGAGGAGGGGTGATTTGAGAAATCTGGGGTCCTATGGTAGAGAAACTAGGCGCACTCTGGGGAATTGAATGCGCTCGTGTCGAACCCGTTGTTGATGGCATGGCCTCTGATACTGGTATTGAGGCCGTACTTCCCCCAGTCGAAGGAATATGGGGTGGCTCTCCATCTTTTGGGGAATTCTCATTGTTTGGCGGATTTGCCATTCTCCTTACTCGTCTTCTTCTGGGTCTTTCTTCGTTATTTATGGCTATCTTACCACTTCTTAATCTCATACAACGAAGTGAAGAAGGTTTTGTAAGAGTAATGTAAAAATGAAGGTTTTATGTTGTCAATAGCACAAAGTCCCACTGGGCATGCCAATTTGTTTGCCTTGAAAATTAGCAAACAATCTCTGGTCTCCTAATTTATAAAAATTAGTTTACTTGCAGGATCGACCATACAAATCCTAGGACGAATGTGCTTTAATAATTTCGACAACACGTATGAAAATCAAATCCTTTATTTATTGTGTTCATCATCATTCTTATAAAGTAATATAATTTGGATGAAAATGATAAAACTTTGGTCTTTAAAGAAGTAACGAAAAATGTAATAAAAGTGCAGAAATGAATTGCAGAAATGTAGAATAAATTGTATATAAATAACTTAAAATTTCATTGAAATGTAAAAGATAAAACTGGTGTTTTTCCAAACGTACATTTTCTCAATGATAACTCTTTTCTCTCACATGAGTACTATGAGCGTTTTTTTGAGTAACTTGTACAGAATTTGAATACACACACGAAAATCTAACACTATGACTCCCTATTTATATACATAATCGAAATAACCGCCAGCAACGATCATTTCCCGTAACGAAGACAAATGGCATTCGGCATGCCTTCGCCTCTTAGATACACACCACGTGTCTCCTTTTCAAAAACAAAATTCCCTCCTTTATTTGAATTTCAAAATACCAAACGAAAAGAGACCTCCATATAATTGTGTCGAAATGTTTCCAACACTTAGAAAAATCTCCAACTCCTCTATTCCAAATAATCCTCTTTTCGACTGATCTTCACAAGAAACAACTTTCCGTCGAAAATACTCTAGAAAGTCTTAATCTTTCACCTCCTTTACAAATAAAATCCAAACGTCGAAATTAGGAGCCTACACTGAGATTGAGTCAATTATAAAAAATTAATCTTCCGTGACATGACAAAAGTATTGCCAAAGAATTTACAGTTTATCCCCATAAAAGTTCAAACATCGATCCAGGAAGAATCAATTTTAGTCTTTATTGATGTTTCGTTGTGTAACCAGAAATGGAAAGGATCGCAGAAACTACGACGGAGCGAAGCTTCCAGAATACTGCGAAGATGTGACACTGTGGATCAAAGGTCGCAATCACAGTGCTTCTTGAACCAGAGGTATTAGTCTTGATGCAATGCCGTTAATTGGTGAAGGCTCTAAGATTTGACTAAATTTTGGTAAAACATGATGTTAAGCAAGATGTTCTAATATGAAGAAATCTGTAAAGAACAACATGTCGGACAAGATGTCCTATCTTGAGGACTCGACATCTTGGTCTGATACAGCAGGTTTGTTGCAGATCTGTTCCAAGATTTAAGGCGCAATCACAACATGAATCAAGGAATGATTGGACATAGATTTTGGAACCCATGGACAGCTGAAGATTATAAAAAGAAGACTAAGACCTAGGGCAAATCACTAGTCCTTGTTAAGACTTTTGTAAAGCAAAAATAAGGGTTTAGGGTTTTGAGAGTCGTGTGCTTTTCTTGTATTGTAAGTCACCCTTTGTATCGGTTTGATACATTGTGGTATACATAGTTTTTCATATTCAGAAACCTGTAGGTAATGAATTGTATATTGTTCTTGAATGAAGCTTTTAAGCAAATTCAACTATTAGTGTTAGTCAAGAGTATTGACTGAATATTGTGTTGAAAGGGTTGTCTTTCAATTGAACAGTTTGATACAGTCACTGAAGGTTGTGATTGTTAGATATCACTGAGGTGATTTAGGAATTGAGATGTGTTTCTCTTATCTAGATGTGTTTCTAGGTAAAAGTTGCACTAGGTAGGGAATTAAGTGATAAGTTACCGGAGGTTGTATACTTAGAATTAATACTATTGATAGTGAATTCATTTCTGACTTGGTAGCCTCCAGATGCAGGTGCTGTTGTACCTTGGTGTTATTTATCATTATTCTATGTATAATTCAGTCTATTCTCATGCTCTAAAATATATGTCTTAACAGATGTTGAAACATCTGTCATAACACTGTTATGACTTTGAGATATCAGAATGTTCTTGTTTTGTCCTTGTTTAGTAAAGCAGAGATCAATGTCTCAACATTTCTTGGGACATATGTTATCTGTATACTAGAATTTCAATTGGTGTTTGTTCTCTTTGATACGGTGGACCTAAAGGGGTACCTGCATGGTTAACACTCCAACGTCCAAGTTAATTTATGGTTCAAGATAGTGTAGTGAAAGTGGAGATTCGAGATTGTGTACCTGAAAATCCTTTACGAAGATATTTATACATTGGGCCTGACGGGACAAGTTGAATAATGAGCCTCGTATTATTGGGCCTTCGGCCAACATGAAGCAGGCCGGTACGAAACAATTGATAATCTCTGATCCATTTCCTTTCATAGTCCATATCCTCAAGGGAAGTCGAATCTCCATTGCCTCCTTGAGAGATATATGTCATAAATCGCTAGACTATGGGGGCGTTGTTGCCTAACCTCTATTCTACTATGTTCATTGTATGGATAGTTTTTTTTTTTTTTCAAAATGTCAATATAATGGAATGATATGATTTGATCAAAATAATCTTTCCATCTTTCAGAATTCCTAATATTTTTTATTCATCCTTTAAATTTCTAAATTGTTTATTCCAATCACCAATCTATAATTCAACAAAATAGAAAATAAAACGAAGTAATGCGAAAGAAACCAAAATAAAAATAGAATTCTTTTTGGGACAAAAAATATTTTTTCTATTCAAAATCTAGTAGAAAAGAAGGGATAATAAAAAAAATCATATCATATATAAAATGAAAAAAATCTCGAAGGTTCCATCCCTGAAAATGCTAAGAGGTAGGGGTGTCCGCGGTTCGGTTTGGATCGGTTTTGAAGCAAAATATCATCCGATCCAAAGGTAAATTTACTCACAGTTTGATTCGGTTTTAGATGACTGATTAAAAAAGTCCGATCTGATTCGATTCAATTTAGTACGGTTTAATTTGGATCCGTTTTTTGGATATCCAAATTACAAATTATAGCTTTTATTAATATTCTAAAAGTACTATTAAATAATAAGTTTGACATAATATATAATATACTATATCAAAAGTTAATATTACAAGATGAAAATAATAAAAATAAATAGATAAAATCAAACTAATAAATATTATTTAAACAAATAAGTATCATCTAATATTAAATTAACACAACATATATACTAATAAAAAATAAATAAGTATAGAAAATATATACATGCGGTTTGGTTTGGTTTGATTTGGATGGATCGATTTTGAAAAATCAATCCGAAATCCGATCCGAACCGAGCGGTTTTTATAAAATGAAATTTAAATACATCTAAAAATTTTCGATTTTTTGCGGTTTTCGGTTCTTTTGGATCGGTTTGCGGTTTTTATTTAGATTGGTTTGGAATTGCACACTCCTGCTAAGAGGTATTTGAAAATGGTTTGAAATAATTGAAAAGGAGGATCAGTATGACTATAGTATGACTATTGTTTGTGAAGAGAAAGAAGAAGGAAATAAAGTAAGAGAAAAAAATGTTGAAGGAGTGAACGTGAATGAAAAGTAAGATGATTTTTAAGTTGTTTGGTATGAGTGAAAGTGAATAGAAAATGAGAGGACATAAATATTTCAAAATTACATAAATACTCAAGCATGAACCGTGATATATTAGAGTTTTTTTTTTCATTTTACATTTTACTCTTTATCACTCTTTCATTCAATTTTCTCTCCATTCTTAAGTGGAACCATTTTTAAAGTGGATCTCAGTATTCTTTTTTTCTCTATTTTTTGCAAACCAAACAATGAAAAGATTTTAAAATTTAAACTTTCTTTTTTTTAACTTTCTTTTCATCCTCTTTCACTCCAACCAAACATACCATAAGTAAATTTAACAAATATCAAAATAATTTATTTAAATTATAGAGGACCAATTGCAAAAGGACCATTTTGTTTTTGTGGATTGGTCCGCCTATTGCTCTTTCCTTGCACCAATTTTGCAGTGTTTTTTCTGTAAAAAAAACTTAAAGAAAATGTAAATAATAATAATAATAATAATAATAATAATAATAAAATTACATAGTAATCTAAAAGCACATCATGTGATTCAATCATCCAATAATGTTTCAAAACAATGAAGATAAAATTGTGATGACAACCCAATCTCTAATGTTTTCATGTTTAACCCCCAAACAAAAAACAAGTTGTGGATGATGTTTACTGTGAGTAATCACTTTGACAAGTGTCATTTCCATAGCCTTATACTTGTATTTCAAAATCATCCTCTTTGTTCCTACATACCCTCCTTTTTCCTCCCTTCTACACTTCTCTTCTCTTCATCAACTTTCCAACCAAACCTCCATCTCTTCTCATTCTCTTATACCCTTTTACAAAACTTCTTCAAAAGTGTTCCTTTTAATACTCTTTTCAAGAACCACAGTAACAGTGTTTCTTGAATTCCATTCTTGGACTCTTCATGGCTCTCACACAGTTAAACAACTCCACTTGCTCAAAAACTCAACTTCACTCATCATCACAGCTCTCATTTCTCTCTAGAACTAGGACTAGGACTCTTCCTAGGCAATATCACTGTACTTTTGCTCCACTTCACAGAACTCAGCATGCTAGAATTTCTTGTTCTGTTGCACCAAAGTAAGCAACTTTATTCTTTTTTAGTCAAGTTTATTTCAATTCGGCTACTTGGGTCTGAGTGAATTTTTGTGCTTTTGGTTTTCAGTCAAGTGCAGGTTCCAGCTGCACAAACTCAGGATCCCAAGGGTAAGCCTGATTGCTATGGAGTCTTCTGCCTTACCTATGATTTGAAGGCTGTGAGTATTCTTTACTACCTTTCTGTATTTATTCCATGTATATATGGTGTTTGTCAATATGTGCATGTTGATTCATAATTTCCTTTTTGTAATGTGTTTAGGCTTTAGAGATAGAAGTGGAATTAGTTGGTGCATGCGTGTCTTTAACTCTACTTAGCTTGATTTGATTCCTTCTCTTGTGTTAAGTTTGTGATTTGATGAGATGTTTTACGTTTGATGTTGAAACCTATCAAACATTGACACATACGCCGGACACAATTGAATCTGAAGTGTGGGTGCTATCAATAGATGGCCAAAATGCTTCAAGAACACTATTGATTGTTTCGCATAACAAAACTGTCTTTCTGTTTATATATTCAATTGAATGTCTAATCTAACGGCTCTTTAATGTCAGCACACAGTTAAATTTGTCGGTCTGTGTTATATGTGTTGATCTCGTGTGGAAACATTTGGGCAATGTGTTTACAGGAAGAGGAGACAAAATCGTGGAAGAAGTTGATTAACATTGCAGTCTCAGGTGCTGCTGGAATGATTTCCAATCATCTACTTTTCAAGGTGAGTGTGTCTTTGATCTTAATCAGGACCGTGTTGGTGAAGCACAAGGCTTCAACAGTCATGCAATTTAGCTCCACTGAGTTAATTTCTTTTGTCAGCTTGCATCTGGTGAAGTTTTCGGGCCAGATCAACCTATTGCGCTGAAATTATTAGGATCAGAAAGGTCAATCCAAGCTCTTGAAGGTAATCTTCCTACATGCGTGTTATGAAGCTTCAACTCTGTAGTAAGAGTATGACTTTGTAACTTCAAGGAACACAGTTAAAATATCTCTGAAGATCGTTGTAACATGATAATTGAACATTGCAGGTGTTGCGATGGAATTGGAGGACTCTTTGTTTCCTTTGCTGAGGGAGGTTGTTATCAGCATTGATCCTTATGAGGTCTTCCAAGATGCAGAATGGGCTTTGCTAATAGGCGCAAAGCCTCGAGGACCTGGAGTGGAGCGTGCAGCTTTACTAGACATAAATGGGCAGATTTTTGCAGAGCAGGTAAATTATTTTTCAAATTTAAGCCATATTGATCTATGTAGCACCGACACCATTGAAAAAAGGCGTGTCAGTGTACACTGACACGACACGACTGTCCGACACAACACTTATGATTATGTTCAATTTATTCATATTTTTAATTTATTACTGATGTCAAGGTGTCCGTGTCTGTGTCTGTGTCTGTGCTTCATATATATTGATGCTTTTTCTGTTAACTATATTATTGATATTATATCTTTCCATGTGTACAATAGGGGAAAGCACTTAATGCTGTTGCATCGCGTAATGCCAAAGTTATAGTTGTGGGAAACCCTTGCAATACCAAGTAAGCTCGGTGCTTCATGTGTAAACTAGAAGTTACACCTCGTTCCTAATGTTGCTAATGTTCATGTGTAATTTTATTACAGTGCATTAATATGTTTGAAGAATGCTCCAAATATTCCAGCGAAAAACTTTCATGCTTTAACTCGTTTAGATGAAAACAGGGCAAAATGTCAGGTAAAAAGCGTATAAATTTCCTTTTTTACAAAACAATTGTTCCGCAGAAGAAGAAATAAATAACTAAAATCTTCCCTGCATTTCTTTGATCGAATGTGCAGCTAGCCCTCAAGGCAGGTGTCTTCTACGATAAAGTTTCGAATATGACAATATGGGGCAACCACTCAACTACTCAAGTCCCCGACTTCTTAAATGCCAAAATCGATGGTTTGCCCGTCAAAGAAGTGATTAAGGATAATAAGTGGTTAGAGGAAGAGTTCACTGAAAAGGTTCAAAAGGTAAAAATTTTAATTGGAATCCGTGGATTTTGTAATATGCAGAGTAGAGAATATTTAGTTTTCTTGTCTAAGAAGTTGACAAGTTAATGTTTGATCGGTAGAGAGGTGGCGTGCTTATTCAAAAATGGGGAAGATCATCTGCTGCATCAACTGCAGTGTCAATAGTTGATGCCATACGATCTTTGATCACTCCTACTCCCGAGGGTGACTGGTTTTCTTCTGGTGTAAGTTAATATTACTCAAACGACCTCGTGTATTTACTTGATCTTTTCCAAAAAAGATGGCAAACTTGTTTTGTCTGTATTCTTTCTATTTTCTAGTATCTACTTCGATCATAGAGTTGGCAATTTCTATACCAGGTATATACCAATGGAAATCCTTATGGAATAGCTGAAGATATTGTTTTCAGCATGCCATGTCGATCAAAGGCAAGTGTGCCTACTGTGTTCTTAATTCTTTATAACTTATGAATTGCTTTTGTGCCTCACAAAACCATTTATTCTTTAGGGAGATGGTGATTATGAGCTTGTCAATGATGTTATATTTGATGACTACCTAAGACAGAAATTAGCCAAGGTAAGTGTGAAACTTGATACATTTGGTATACACAAATGCTTTACTTACATTCATTTTTCGCCAAAAAAATACCATAGTCTGGTGTTACTTAAATGAGATTATTATTATTATATGTGAATTTTATGTCAAAATATCATATTTTGCAGACAGAAGCTGAGTTATTGGCCGAGAAAAAATGTGTGGCTCACCTAACAGGAGAGGTAAATATCATAGCCTAGGTCGTCGATCTTTTTAAAATAAAATCTGCATATTTGTGATATTCACTCTGATCTAAACATTTGTATTACATGTTATCAGGGAATTGCTGTTTGTGATCTTCCTGGTGATACCATGCTCCCAGGAGAAATGTAACAAGATAATATTCTGAATGTCAAAGGAGATTTGGAAGTAAGATCATACGAAATTATGACGAAATTATGTAGAATAACGAGGAGTGCTAGTAATACTCTTTTTTCAACCCTTATTCTAATGTTCACCATCTTCCCGGGTATAACTCAGCCGAGTCTCGCCACTTTATGAGGATCCCTATCTAAGTGAGATCCACGTTAATTTTATTCGATGAAAGACTCGGTGTTAGAATGAGAGTTGGAAAGAGAGGATTCCTTGCATTTCGAGAGAAATAATATAAATTTCATTTGACTTTAAAACCTTAAAGCTCATCAACAATGTAATAAGTGGAATTTTGTATAACCTATTTTTAGTTATGAAGCTTGAGATGGGTTGGTATAAATTATTGTGTTATACAAGTTGGAATACAGTTTATGTGTCTTAAGTATACTGATATAACCCAGAAAATTATGATGAACATTGAACACTGTATTAGTGCAAATAATTGAGCTTAAAACTCTTACAATGGTGGTCAATAAAACAAAAAATTAAACCAGTTCCAACACTCCTAAACTAGAGCAGAATGGCTCTGAACCAGAGAATGTCTAACAAACTTTGTAACGAACTTTCTAATTTCATTACTCATTCTCATTTCTTCCTTTTAAATACTCCCTCCGTCCCACAAAGAGTGACCCATTTGGAATAAAATGATGTCTCAAAATATATGATCCATTTCACTTTCCAATGCAACTTTTCATATTTTACCCTCTAATTAATATTACTTTCATCATTCCCAATATATTACCAGGGCACTTTAGTAAAAATATCATTCTCTCTCCCTCATTTATTCTCTTTTTTTTAATTTGTGTGAAAAGTCAACTGGGTCACTCATTGTGGGACGGAGGGAGTATTCCCTAAAATTTAGGGACTATCCTAACTAATTATTATTCTCTTAGCTTTTAGAACCTAGAAGCTGTAAGTATGTGACTTAGGCCCTATCATATACCCTATGGTAATTTTTTTTTTTTTTTTTAAATCAGCTCTCAGATGTTGACTTGGTGGATGTTTGTGACCTAGGAGTGTATGCTCAATTCTCTCGATAACCATTTTTGTGTTGGGCCTGTTCATTAATGTTATCAAATAGCATTCTCATGGCCCCTATAGTGGACATACAGGGTGGTTTTTAGGTTTGTCGCAATGATAATTATTAGTATATATTGCGAGTTTTTCAGCCATAATCTACTGTAATGGCGCCAGCCAGCTGGTATTGTGAGATTTTGGCTCTTTGACATAGATTGTCATCCGCCATGGACAACACATTTGTTCATATAATTGGACTCTCAATAATAGATGGTACCTCTCTATTTTAAATTATAAGATCTTTTGGATATTTTATTCGAATTAAGAAACTTAATTATTATTTTATAAAAAAGATAAATTATGTATGACTTTACGGCAACATCTCTTATAATTACACATAAAAGAAATTAAGAGTTAAAAGAATAAATAATAGTAAATACTTGAGAGTATATTGATGAAAATGTCAATAAATTTTGCATTGGAAATATAAAATGACTTATAATTTGAGACAAATTTTTTTGACAAAATGACTTATAATTTGGGATAGGGAGTAAAATCGGTCTCTAGAATTAATTGTTGGTACTAATTAATAAAGTCTGTTTTGTGGGATTTATTCAGATAAAAAAAGTGCTAGGAACACTTTTTACAATCACTCTAACTATCAGTCTCTTATTAAGCAAAATGAAGGGGTGGCAAAACGGATTTGGTTTTTAGCATGTTCATTTTACTGATATTTTTTTGTTTGCCGAGTCAATATTTTAGAACTACACTCTTTAATATATTTGAGAATTTCTTAATCCACCCATTGATACTCTTAGGCACTTGACAAAATTTCTTTTATGTCCCCTATTTTCGGAGATACACATCTGGACGCACTCTTTTTTTCTTTACGCTGGATGCTTTCGGAGACACATTTACGGAAAAAGATCCGTAGATGCATCTCCGAAATCTTATCAGAACAGGTTTTTTAAAAAAAAATCAAATTTTGTTGGTCGCAGATGAAAATTAACTGTTGCAGATGAATATAAAATAACATACATTCGTAAATAAAATAATATAATATATATATGAGCAGTAATATGTCATAATCATAAAAAAAATTGTACATAAATGTCATAAAAATATATACATAAAAAAGCACATCACAGTCACTACTGTTTGTGCCTGACAACATCTGCATCCCCTCTTCTGCCTATGCCTCTGTCGCCTTGTCTGTCTCTACCGCCTCCTCGACCGCCCGGTCTGCGTCTTCGACCATCGATCCCACCCGTCCTAGCGCGATGCCTGCGATACATAAGTGCCCACTGTGCCACCTCAATCATCTCATCCAATACATGTCTGTGGTCAGACCCCTCAAGGAAGAAACTGGCGACAATGTCTGCCCGCCCCATCTCCACTATCTGACGACAGCGAGGCAGGACATCCTGAGTGTGGTCCAACTGAGACTGCTCATCCTCTAAGATCTCTTAATGAGCTGGTATGGACGGTGATCCTTCTGCAGTGGGCACCATGTATGGGTGCGAGACGGTAAAAAACCACATGATGTAGCCATCAACGCAGCTCCAGTCTCTCGGCGCTCTGGTCGACCGAGCCTCGTTCGGTACCATGTGCGTCTGGTAGTCATCAAAGATATCGTCTATCTGCCTACGGGTTAAGCCGAGAGGAGCAGAGAAAGCTGGGTGTCTGGGTATCGTCTGTGTGTACCCGAACTACCGCATGACGCGCTCAGGCAAATATGGAACAGTGATGGTCGAACTGCATGCCAACCATCCTGAGAATAATGATATGTCGTCAAACGGGCGCGTTTCACGGTGATCGACGTAGATGTCGTAGCGGATGTCCTCAATAGCCAGGCGATCGAGATATATTCGGTAAGGGTCGACCGCCTGGTCCCTCCTGAGCGGGATAAAGGCACGAGCATACGACATCTGCTCTGTGTAATCAGGCACAATCCCCCACCCGACGATCATGGGAAAATGCTGGAATATCCAAGCCTGAAATGAAAATAAAAAACATCAGGATTAAGCATTATCACGAATATAGAATGAAAAGAAATGAAAAAAAGTCGAAGGATATAAGATTGTTACCACAAGTAGTGTCACGCTCCCTGCCACATTCCTAGTCTTCCACAGGTATCCCTCTCCCAGCCTCGAGTATGTGTAAGCTAGGGTAGCCGCCCCCCAGTTGTACTCATGGATCCGTGTGGAATCTAAAAAGTACCTCAGGTAAGCGACATCAGTATATGTGGAGGAAGTGTCCACAAGCAGGTGTGTGCCGACTAAAAATAGAAAATAACACCTCAACACACGCTGCCTGTGTATCTCAACCTCAGCTGGATCACCATCTGCATGGCGTGCAGCATCGAGCGCCTCACCAAATCTACGCGTGAGAAAGGAGAACCTCACATGAGCCCCTTTGGTCTTATCCACCTCCTCAAGCGCATGTCGTGGATCATCCCCAAGCTCCTCAATCAACATCTCTCTCGCATCCTTCTTCGTCATTCTACCGTGACGGAGGAGGATACCCCTGATCGGTATATGCAACACACAGGAGATGTCGTCCAGTGTAATAGTTAGCTCGTCGTGCGGTAGATGGAAGGAGGACGTCTCAGGGTGCCATCTCTCCGCAAAGCCCATCAGTATCCCGTTGTGGATCAGGCTGTAACCGATCTCACAAAGGTTCTTCAAACCAGAGGCGGCATGGACATCCTGGAACCAAGCCTCTTGTGGTTGCTCCTCGGTAACGGTGGTCTGGCTCCGCTCGCGTCTCACAGATGCATGCTGTAAAACCCGTCCAAGTCGCAATCTATCGTCTCTGTCTGCCATAATGTCTGCAAGCTATAACCAAGAAAAAACAATTAGATATAAATAAATTTAAAAAAAAAAAAGAAAAAAAAATTAACATTTTCTACTTCCAGATATACACACACGGAAAAGCTTCCATAGATGTATCTACGAAAGAATCCAGAATTCATAAAGTTTGATTTGTTCTAGAGTTGCATCTACGAAATTGGCCTAACGTTAATTTGTTCCGTAGATGTAGCTCCGGAACAACCTGCAACTCCAAAGGTTACGACCATGGCGTCCCCTACCCATGGAAATGTGATTTTTGAAGCCCTGATCGTCCGTTTCAGCCAACAAACAATACCTACATTGTCTCTAAACTATGTTTCTATAACTATCTAAGGATTTCTACCCCTAAAACTATATTCTAACTCGTTTACGAGAAATACTCTAAAATACCTTGGAAACTCGAAAACTTACTGATTATATAGAGCTTTGAATGTGTTGGTGTTTCTTGATCGTTGAAATGAACGCTCCTTGTCGAACTTGATTAAAAATAATGAAGTTTGGTGGAAAAATACTTTTTGAGGATTGAGAGAGTTTGGAGAGTTTGAGAGTGAGAAGATGAAGAATGAAGAATGAAGGAGGAGAAGAGGATCTGGCGCGAATGTATTGTAAAATATTCCGGAGCTATATAAATGGAAACATTCCGTAGATGTAGCTCCGGAAAAAACCAATGTTAAGTAAAAAAAAGATGCGTCCGGAGATACCTCTCCGGAAGCATGGAGTATTTTTGGAAGCGCACATGATGCGTAAGAATCCCAAGAGGTGGGGTAAGAAACTTCCTTATATTTTTACGTCTCTTGTTTGCGGACTTTTTTGGGCGTGAACATGAATTTTTGCGATTTTTAAAATTTTAAAGGTGCAAAACATGTTTCATCCTATTTTTTCACGTACCTAGCCAAAGTTTTAGATCCATATCATTTACTATGTTCACCTCACAAGGTTGACCATGTGCATGTCTAAGGAGACTCACATCATAGGACCTCAAATAATTAGGGACCCCAATTTTATTTTGGGTTTTATAGAAATATAATTAAATTAATAATAGTATATATTTGTTTTTAAAAATAAGTAATGTTTAGCATGTTGCCCGACGGTTGCGTAATTTTTAATATGTAAAAGATTGTTGGCTTAAACTCATCTGCAAGATATTTGCATTTTATCATTTGTTTTAGACCTTCATATGTGTTGGGTCGGCTTTGCTCACCTGTCTCGATTTTTACTGAGTTTTGTTGAGTAGACTTAATCAGGAGAGGCATGTTTGTCACCTTTAAAAAAATTCATAAGAATCAATGTTTTAAAACCCGACCCAAATCGGCTGGTCGGATTGGGAAACGAAGGCTAGGGCGCTCTGATAAAGGTATAGTATTGTAGTTGCAATTGGCCAAATAAAAATTTGTGTCGGTTGATTTACCAATCAGATTAATGAACCAATAGATTTTTTGATTCAACATATTGATATTTTTTTAACTCGTCATAACAATATATATTTTTGGAGTGAAAGAAATAAAACAAATGTTTTGCCCTTCAATTTTTTTTTTAAACTTATTGAATTGTATTGGTATAATTTATTTGAGTTTGTAATCTTGTTGACTATATTAAGAATTTATTTTATTTTATTATTCTGTTATATTTTGATTTTTAAAAATATTAGAAACTTGTTATATATTTATAAGTATTTTTATTCAATTTATTTGTATGAATAATTTTATAAACTTTTTTTTTAGATTTTATATTTATGAAATTTATTTCATAAATATTTTTTATTTATATAACCCGCGTTGACAATTATGTGGTATGTCAAATAATCCAATGATTTAATAATTTGATTGGGTTGATAATCGGTCCAAATTTCTAAACATTAATAAGAATTCTAGTATTTTATAGTCAAAATTAGGGCTGTTAATGAATCAAACTAATTCGAATATAGTTTGGAATTCGATTTGACAATTAAATTGTTGAACAAGATTAATGAACTAAATGAGTTGAATATGAGTAAAAATTAAATTTGTTTAAAAAAAAAGCTGAACTTGAACTATTCATAGTTCGACTCGTTAGATTCATGAGACAACTCAATTATATATGAGAATGATTATACTGTCTTTAAGATTATGTTTTACTTCAAATCTTAACTCTATATATTTTTTTAATCTAACAATTTTAATTAATAATTTATATTCTCAAATGAGCAAAATATTTTTAAAAATAATTATACAAATAGAATCAACACATCATACAAATTATACAAAAAATATTTTAAATAATACTTTTAAATCCGTGACGCAGGAGAATTGAAAAAAAAAAAATATATATATATATATACTTTAAATAATACTCTATTTGTATAATTATTTTTAATAATACTCTATTTGTGTATATATATGATGTGTTGATTCAATAATATTTTCTTGTTAGGTTCAATTATACCCTATTTAAAATATACAAATGTCTATTTAAAATATTTTAAGAAAATCAAGTATATATTTTAAATAATTTTAATTTAAAAAAAAATATTTTCAAAGAAAATCTATATGATACAAAAATGTCTTTAAATTAAAAAAAAAAACATATATCTTTAATTTGTTTTAAACTATCTTTAAGAAAATAATACTTTTTAAAAGTTTGTACCATATACCGTTTATATATAATTTTAATTAATTTAGATTCAAGGATTTAAATATGCAATATTTACTAATCTTATAACTTTTATTTTATTTCAATATTTTCTGTTTTAAAAAATATTAATTTAAAATATCATATATATATATATATATATATATATATATATATATATATATATACTTAAAAAAAATATATTTTAAATCCGTGACGCAGGCGAATTGAACCTAAAAGATGAATCGAATTGTTTGTACATTTATTACGAATCGAATTTAAATTTAAAAAAACGTTTGTCTTGAACTTGAACCGAAATTTAAGCTGAAACAATTTTTAACAAGTCGAGTCGAGCTGCCTCAGCTCGACTCGACTCATTTTCAGTCCCAGTCAGAATATCCACAATTATAGTATTTTATAAGCACTAATAGAATGAGATCTACCAGTAATTTTGTACCATAATGTTTAAAATAATTGATTTATTTATATATTTATACGAGAGATGCGTTAAATCCATATCGGATACACATTAAGGCACTTTGTCTTTATTTCCTCTGTCTTAATCGCTCTAGCAAAAAGAGAGATAAAGAAGTATACAACAGAGAAAGAATAATATATCTTTCGATAAAGGAATAAGCGTGCATAACAAAATAAATTTTTCGATAAGATTCAAATCTTGAGCAACATCAATCTCGTTTTCAAAATATCTCACCATTTTTTCATTAATCATTTTCATCACTTCAGACCATTTTCTTAACAAAATTGGAAGGAAAAAGACTACCTAGATGAAAGGTTCAGTTGTAGTCCCAAATGCTAGGTCCAAGTTGTAAGAGCTTGAGAGCCATAAGCGTTCGTCTTTCCTTCAAAATACTTGTAAATATTCAAACCCCTTTTCTTAATAAATTGAAAGAAAAAGATTACCTGGGTGAAACGTCCAATCGTAGTCCCGATATTAGATCCAAGTTGTAAGACCTTGCAAGTTATAAATACTCGTCTTTCAAACCCAAAAACACATCAAACACATTCAAATATTTTTGCCTCTTTACACAACTTTCAAATCATTTTTCAAAAACGAAAGACATTTTGTCTCGAGATGATGCAAACCAATGCTTCGTCCATAATGAAGGTGTGAAAAGTGTTAGGTGTCAAGAAGTGTTTATTTTCATAATTTATTTTGATGCCTTTAAGCTCTTTTAATCGCTTTAATCGGGAAACGACTTATTAATTAAGCGATTCTTGCAATTTTGTGAATATTAGGTATTTTGATTTGTTTGAGTATTTTTGTTGAATTTTAGGTGAAAAGATCGCAGCTCGATTCGCATGGAAACACTAAAATTTGGAAAGTTGCGTGTCGCAAATAAGGCCCCTGCACCGCCCGACCCTGCTAAGGCGCAGGATGGCTGCATCGCCCGGTGCTGCTAAGGCGCAGCATCCCTCCATTTTTGTTCAACTTCCAGAATTATTCCTTGCTGCGCCTCTTCAGGCTTCGCCCGGCCGTGGACTCATCGCCCGACGCTCTGATTGCTTCGCCCGACGCTTGATGATATTTTTTGAGCTCCAGCTGACACTGTAGCTGCCACGTGGACTCATTTATGGCCATCGCCCGGCGCTATAAAGGACCGCTCGGCGCTGCTTTCTGTGCTGAAAATGTATATAGGCACATTTGGTAGATATTTTTGGGAGATCGTCACTTTTCATTACCCTCTTTTGTAACCTAGAACCTTGTTTGAAGAAAAAAAAACTCCATTGTTACTCATTTTCTTAGTTTCAAAGCTTTTATGCTTCAATCCTTGAATCTTTGAAGATTGATGCTCCAAAAGCTTTGCAACATTACTTGTTGATCAAGCTACCATGACAATGGATAGCTAAGCAACTCTAGTGTCAAGATTAGTGGAGGTAATCCATCATTTTGTATGGATTGATCTTGTATTAAGTTTATGAACTTTGTTAAGGATAAATATAGAGAAGAAACTTTGTTTATATGGTTTATATTTTGTTTTGATTCATGATTGAGAGATATGTGTTAAAACTTGACCTAAGTTTCAATCCATCAATATTCATGAGGCTAGAGATAGTTTTGAATGTTGATATTCATAAATATTGTTCTTAAATGTTATCATATTGATAGTTTGTGTGAGAGATCAACAAAGGATCAATATGATCAATCTCACGACAAGTGTTCGAGAGAAACTTGTTGAGAGGATATGTGAGTTTATTTATCGTTAGCAAGTTCACACGTTTTTTCGAGGATATACGTACGAAACGGATTACCGGTTACTAATCTTGGCATGTTTTTACAAATCTTTAAAACCAATCATTTTACCATTGATTTTTAAAATTCGAATGCAAATGATCCGATTGAAAATTACCAAAATCTTTGTTACGATTAAAGTTTGAAACCCTTTTAACTATCGAACGGCGGCAATATACACAATCTCTGTGGATACGATAAAATACCCCCTAAATACGTCTCAACAAATTGGCGCCGTTGCCGGGGATTGTTGTTATATTGCGAGCATTGCAATAGTTAGTGAGTTTTGAACTTGTTAACTTTTTCTTGTGCTTGTTAATTTGTTTGGTTTAGTGTGCAAACTTCGTTTTATGTGAGGGAAGTTACCCGTGGACCAACTTCTTTTTGATCCTGAAATCGAAAGAACCGCGCGTAAAATCAATAGCAGAACAAGGCGGAGGAGGCAACTTCCCAACGAAAGACGAGAGCGAGACGAAAGTTCAACTTCGACGCAAATACCACAGTTACCGCCCACTATGACTGAACCACCACCACCACCACCTGCTTCAAGACCTTGTACAAATAGTCTGAGACATACTGCACAGTTCTCGCGTAATGCTCAGGACGGTCGGTATTCAGAAATGAAGACTGGTATTCTCTCGCTTCTATATTAGAATCCTTTCATTGGTATGGATCACGAGGATCCTTTTACACACCTGACTAAGTTCTATGAGATTGCAGGAGCAACTGGTGCACCCGAAGCTGAAGAGGCATCACTGTTTAAGAGACTATTCCCGCATTCCCTCATTGGAAAGGCCAAGAAATGGTATCTTGACCAATCTACGGCAATCATGACGGATTGGAATGTACTTGAGGAAAAAATTTTGGAACGATTTTTTCCACATAATCGTTTTATGGAGGCTAAAACGGCAATATCAGTTTTCACTCAAGGTGGAAACGAATCTCTCAACGAAGCTTGGGAGAGATTCAAATCTATGTTGAGAAAGTGTAAAGGGCATGGTTTCGATGAGCTGACTCAAGTTCACATTTTTAGAAACGGTCTTCAATTAGTGCATAAAACATTGTTGGATGCCACCGCGGGTGGATCCTTAATGAGCAAAAGTGCCGAAGAAGCCATTGCCATCATTGACAAAATGGCTCTAAATGACCATCAAGGGAACCATAATCGCAGCTCTTCTCAAAAGAAAGTTTGAGTGCTAGAGTTGGGAACGAATGATGCCATACTTGCCCAAAACAAACTGTTATCACAACAAGTGGAGTTGCTCACGCAACAAATGTCGAAGCTACCGCAATAGATCAAAGAGATGCATGAGTTGCCTAACAAAAATGTGCAAGTCTTGGTATGTGAGCTTTGTAAAGGTGATAACCCAACCGGATATTGTCCTCCCTGTCCTCCGATAGAAGAAGAAGTGAATTACATGAACAATCCAACTCACAGTACAGTTTGCTTTCTGCAGTATGGACGACTTGCAGCTTTATCACCAACTCTGAGTGGTACCAGATTCTGATATACAATTGCCAAGTGTAGTGACTCGTCTAAATACTGAACCTTCAGCACCAGAGTCTGCGCCAAGCCACACTAGCAAACGTTCTTCAGATTCTGCCACCAGAAGCTAGCAATGAAGCAACTCCCAAGTGTGTCTAAGTAAAACAGATTCTAGTTATTTATGTACAAGAAAAAGAACCTGCATAAATAAAACACACATCAAATAAACCATTGTTCTTTCAATACTTTTGTTATCATCAAAACTAAAAGAGAATATGTCATGAACAAGTCTTGTTCTAACAATCTCCCATTTTTTTATGATGACAAACACAAGTATTTAAATGACAATGTTGGGCATTTAATTTTCTTTACAACATCAGGGTATGAGGTTTGTAAGCTCCCCCTGAGTCTGATAGTCCAAAGCTGAGTTTTATTGAATCAAACACTAAGAACTACTTTTTAAGAAAAAATAAATGAGTCTTCTTAGTAACATCGGGGTCTGAGGTTTGTAAGCTCCCTGAGTCAAACAGTTCCAAGGTTGAGGTTTGTAAGCTCCCTCTCAGTTCCATATTTAAGAAAACCAAAATAAAAATATGTTAACTTTCTTTGGCAACATCAGAATGCGAGGTTTGTAAGCTCCTTTTGAGTCTGATAGGCTAAGTCTGAGGTTTGTAAGCTCTTCCTCAGCACTATGTACAAGAAAATTTAAATATGTTGCCCTTTTAACTTCCTTTGGCAACACCAATATATGAGGTTTGTAAGCTCCTCCTAAGTCTGATAGACTAAGTCTGAGGTTTGTAAGCTCTTACTTAGTTCTATGTACAAGGAAGTTAAAATATGCCCCGTGCTAGGTAACCAAAACAGAAAGTAAATAACAAGAAAATAAATTATCAATATATACAACTGAATGGGTACTCAATGGGTTCGGTTTCCACTTAAATATCTACTATTATTTCTCCCCCATTTGTCACATAAAAAAGAAAGAAATAAAAGAAGGAAAAAGAAGAAAATAAGGAAAGGAAAATAATTTCCACTAATTAATGCAATTCAAATCATCATTACTTGATCAGTTTCCAAGAAAAGAAAAGTAATCAAGTAGCAAGGGTGATTGAGGATTGTGCAAACCAGTTATTGGTCAAAAACAGTTTCAAGAATCAAGCAAGAGATCTTATTCCAACGATTAGGATACTAAAAAATTACAATAAAAAGGACCAACACCTAGTTCATTTTAAACAACATCTTCAAGAGTAATTGAGTCATCAGTTGAGAGCAACAAGAAATCTGTGTTAACAGAGATCTCAAAGCGTCCAACAAGACAAAAAATCTAAAAATGTCATAAACAAGTTGTTTCTGCATCATCTAATACTGACTATGTGCTTCCTACAAAACCTACTTCAGAAGCTACTATGAGACCACGAAGAAAGACCATGAAGAGAACAGGAAGGAAGCGGCTCAATGAGATGTTTGACTAGCTTGCAGTTCCAGAGACAAAAATGGAATATAATATAGAATACGAACCAGATATTGATTATGGTAGCTACTGATTTTGTAGAAAAAGAATGACATAGAACCATCTATTTCTAGGTCCATTCATTTTCCTTTTAGGAATATTTTGTAATTCATTGACAAGATTAACGAAAGATGTTTTGAGCAAATTATTTATTTACATAGTATGCAACAATCATCCAGTTAACCTAGAGACTTTCTGAATGAGCATTAGCAAAGTGAAACTAACAACAGAAACATCAGTAAAACTAATCAAAGATTAACTCATAGTTGTTCAAAGACTCTTAAATAGGTTAGACTGCTAGATAATATTTCCAAGAGTTATTATTAGAGTACTGATAACATTTAACCAATACTTAAATAATTTTAAACTCAAGACCATGTAAATAACACATCTATAAAAAGGACTCAAGTAAGCTTTCTTCCATCACCACCTAATCCCTAAAACACCAAGATGTACAAGCAAAAGCAAATATGGGTTCCAAAGAGAGATTTCAGGAAGGCAACATTACTGAATGCAGCAACTCAAGCAAACTAAGGAAAAGCAACAGCTGAAGGATCTGCAAGTAAGCAGACAACTTCAAAAGAGCTCTCCTCAACAACATCTTTTGTAAAGACAACCAGAAGAAGATCTTCTGGGTCCAGACACTAGCTGAGAAATGAGACTACGGAGTTTTGATAAGTGCAAATTGTAACTATTTTTGTATATAAGTTTTGTTGCAATTATCGATACTTTTTGGTTAATATCGTTCGAATAAACACCGTTTTGTTTGTAAATATGTTTACTTTACATTTTATTGTATATATTGAGTATCGTGTAAATATCATTGAGTTTAATTGTTTTTGTCTCATTTTTGTAGGTATTCAAGCAATGAGATTTTGCCATTGTTTTATAAAGTATTGAATAAGCTTTCCAGCGCTTCCGACCGTGCGTCAATCAGAGTTGCGATTCAGAAGTTGTGGTCAAAATAAGGGCTGGTTTGATGTCAAGTTCGCTTTGCGAGTTTGCCAATGAATGTTCGCTTTGCGAATGGCTGGCGAGTTCCCAGCGAAGGCTCCTAGAATTGGACAGGGGAGTAAAGGACCAAATTTCGCTTTGCGAACTGTGCAGCGAGCATTCGCTTTGCGAATAAATCGTTTGCACTGCAAACTTCTGGAATTTTGCAGAGGCGGTTTAGCATTTCAGAGGCACTTAAGTGCCATTTTTTTAGGCTCGCTTTGGGAGTAAAACGTTCGCTTAGCGAACGTGGCGGATTTTGTAATTCTATAAGTTCATTTTCAGTCATTTTTTAGGTATGGTTTTGGGGATTTTTGCTCCCAACTCCATCAAATTCATTTTTCAGTAGATTAGCTTAGAAAACAACATGGAAGCTTGCATACAGATGAACCGGGGTGGATTGATCGTCGACCGGCGTTGACAAACCGTGATATGTTTGGTTTATTTCTCTTCTTCTTCTTCTTTTCTTCTATGTTGGGTTGTGTATATGTATTTGTTCTGAACTCATGTATATTTGTCGCCCATGGCGTTGTATGATTGTCACACCCTCATTTTCACCCTAACCTGGCATAGCATAACATTTCCATCATCTATGCATCCCATTAGGTCATATCAATCATGTGTTTCACTGAGCTCTTAAGGCTTGGGGTCAAGCAGCTCCTTTGAATCAGGGGTTCCTATCTTCTTTGAGGTTCTTTCACTCAAGCTTGAAACAAGGTGTTGGACTTTCAATCATCATGAGTAGTCTTTATCAGAGGTTTATCAAAGCACAATGGCACGTAAATTAGGGTTTCTTACTTTTTATGTTCGAGATGAGCATGTGTTGTTCAATTCAGGTTCGCTTGAGGCTGGCAGGTTAAGTGTGTGCAGTATTGTGGTATCTTCCATCAATTGTGGTATTTCCTTACCTTACCTTTCGTAGGGGATTTCATTGCCCCTTACGCATGAAATCTTATTCTTTCGCTTTCCTTTCGTAAGCGTTCTCGCTGCCTTACGCACGCGACAAAACTTTGTATTAAGGTATCTTCGATCAATTTGGACGCTTGATGCCTATGTGACCAAGAACTGAATGGTCGCTACTCAGAGAATGTCATCTCTGCCGTTGTGCCTGTGAGGTCAAATGATGTTCTGATACCCTTTGCAAGTCCCCTATTCCTTTTGTATGAAGATGGTTATTTCCCCCAACTTACCTTTTGTGAGTCTTTCGTGTCATTTTTCATGATGTATCTCCTCCCTGCCTTTTGCAATGTGTCCAACTTACCTTTAGTAAGAGCCTTCCCATGCCTTTTGCACAATTTCTTCCCAGCTTACCTTTTGTAAGTCTCCTTCTTACCTTTTGTAGAAAGGAATCTGTCTCCTAACCTTTTGTTCTGGGGTCATCTCTACCTTTCGTAGAAAGGAATTGTCTCCTAACCTTTTGTTCAGGGGTCCTCTCTACCTTTTGTAGAAGGAATTTGTCTCCAAGCCTTTCGTTCTGGAGTCCTCACTGCTTTTGCAGAAAATAGTATGATCGTCTTCTCCCAAGGGAGTCTCCTCTACTTGTTGTAGCAGGAATTTATTTTTTCTCCTAACCTTTCGTTTAGGGGTCCTCTTTGCCTTTTGCAAGAGGAGAACCAATTTCTATCCTTTATCCTCGAGTCCGCTCTACCTTTCGTAGGAGGAATATCTCATCTTTTATTTCTTGAGTCCTCTCTACCTTTCGTAGAAGGAATATCTCATGACCTTTTTTTATATGTCCCGAGTATGCTACAAGGATGCCTCCCCTTTCAAGATTAGGAAAGTACTCATGTTCATTTCGCATTGCATATCATCATGCCCCCCATAACCAATTACCTTTTTACCAAAGACATGTGCCTCTTTCAAGCCAACCAACTGATTAACTACCTTTCATTCCACTCCTTTTCCGGTTGAAAACTCCAGGTATTCTTATATTTAATCTCCTTGTACCTTGACTGTAAGAAAGCCTCTGCCACTCTCACCTTCAAGTCCAAGAAGATTAAATAGGGGCATCTGTCACACCCTCATTTTCACCCTAACCTGGCATAGCATAACATTTCCATCATCTATGCATCCCATTAGGTCATATCAATCATGTGTTTCACTGAGCTCTTAAGGCTTGGGGTCAAGCGGCTCCTTTGAATCAGGGGTTCCTATCTTCTTTGAGGTTCTTTCACTCAAGCTTGAAACAAGGTGTTGGACTTTCAATCATCATGAGTAGTCTTTATCAGAGGTTTATCAAAGCACAATGGCACGTAAATTAGGGTTTCTTACTTTTTATGTTCGAGATGAGCATGTGTTGTTCAATTCAGGTTCGCTTGAGGCTGGCAGGTTAAGTGTGTGTGCAGTATTGTGCAGTTCACTTGGTTGTGACTTCATCTTCTTTAAGAAAGAGGAGATTGTTTCATTCTCAAGGTGGATTTTGGCATGGATCGTTACTTTATGTCTGAAGGTCATCAAATTAAGGTTTTTTGTGCCAATTCAAGTTCATCTGGTGGACTCAATTTGCAGAGCATTCAAGTTGGTGAATTGGAGTTCATAGTTTCAGGACATGTCCACCAAGTCTATATTCTTGTTCAAAAGGTTCAGTGCAAATGCTTTGGTTCATCAGGATTCAAGGACTTAGATGTGAAGTTTCATGGATGTGTTGTTGAAGAATATCAGTGGATGAACATTTCATATTTCTAAACCATTTTCAATTCACATTTCTGAATCCATTAATTGTTCGTTTACCCATTATCCAACACCATTTCCATATTCATAAAAACCCATTTCTTTTTATCCATCATTGTTCATATTATTTCCATAAGTCCATAATTCAAAAAAAATTCATTCAATTACCCATAATATGCATTTAAACCATTTCATTACCCATTTCTTAAAACCGAATATCCATTACCATCCATTATTTTTAATCCATTTCTAAATCCAATTTTCATTGTGCATTTTTCAACTAATTTCAAAGTCCATTACATTGCATAAACTCAACCATATGGCCCATTACATTTTCTTTACATTATTATAAAAAATAAAAATAATAAAAAGAAAGTCCTCACATCCTAAGCCATAAGCCATGCGTGAAAACAACAACACACAAATAGACCTCTGCACACATTTTTGCCTCAGTTGTGCAACACAATATCCTGTGTATATGAAAGTTTTTAGCAGCAATCCCAAACTAAGAAAAACTCCAAAATCCTACACAATATGGACTGTGCTGCTGCTGCTGCTGCTGCGCCAAGACAAATTACTGCAGCATCAAAACAAAACTTCTGCACATCAACAACAGCCTGCCCATGAAAGAGACAATACAAAAAAAAAATAAAAAAAAAATAAATATAGAAGTTAATGGTTTTATAAGGAAGAGTTTTCAGAACTTAGAAAGGAGAAAAAACCATAAAACAAACGGCAGTAAGGAAAATAGGAGAGGAATAGAAAAAAGGGAACAAGAAAAAGAGACAAACTTCTTGAAACCACGGTTCTTTGTTATCATGGAAGCTATCACTCCCTCCGTGTTGAAAACGATTCATACCATTGTGTCTTCACTTCCCCTGTTTCCTTCATAAATGTGGATTACATCTCATCACCTTGGCCACACACAAACTTGCTTCATTATTTTCAAACCTGTAAATCCACCAACAAACGACATCTCCGCCGTCACACCTCATAAACCACCGCTCCGGCGAACTTCTTCCATTTGGCCACCATTTTTGCACCATCACCTTCAACCATAACAACTCACAGCCTCACTTCAATCCTCACTTTCACCTTCAACCTCACCCAAGCTTCATAAATCTCAACCATAAACACAAAATGACATAGAATCAGAAATTGAGATGAAGAGAGAGTGAGGCGAAATCAACATCAAATCTGAACAAAACAAAATCAAACCCGAACCGTGATTTAAAGAAACGAACAGAGGTTTGGGAGAGAAAGAAAACCAGATCGTGAGGGGAAATTAGATGAAGACGGAGAGTTGCAGCCGAGATGTGGATATCGCGGGTGAACGGAACGATGCGAGGAAGAAGAAAGTCGCGAGAAAAAGAATCGAATGAGAGGGGATATTTGGTTAGTTTGTTTTGGGTCAACAATTTGAAGATGATTATGAATCGTGTGGGGTTTGTTTTGGGTTCTTTTGAGTCACTTTTCTATTTCACTGCGTGCTGAAGGTTTTCTTTTAATGGGTATTATATTTTATTTTTTATGATTATTTTTCTTATTAAATGGTTCTGATGTTTTTGTTCCTCTAGATCTAGTCCTCACGGTACTTTTTTTTTTCTTTTCATTATGTGTTATTTGAACTTAGGATTAATTATTGATTTGAAGTTTTTGTGCTTAATACTCAAATAGGATAGATCCATGTATATTAATTAGTTTTTTTCTAATGGCTAATATTTGGTTAATTAGTATTTATATTTTAGGAATATATTCTTATTTAATTTATTTGTTAAAAATAAAGAATTCTCAAAAAACATTTTTTTAATTGATTTTTTCGACTAATCTTTTGATTTAGAATTTAAAATATGTAGGCTATTTTGCTTATTAATTTTTCAATTTTGTGTATAAATGTCATTTATTTTGTATAAAGTATCTTTTAATTTTGGTTAAAAATATTTCTCTCAATTTTGTGTATAAATGTCATTTATTTTGTATAAAAGTGTCTTTTAATTTTATTTAGAAATATGTCTCTCAATTTTGTGTATAAATGTCATTTATTTTGTATAAATGTGTCTTTTAATTTTGTTTAAAATATGTATTTTATTTTGTTTAAAAAATATCTTTTATTTTTTGTTTTAGATATTCTCTTTTAATTTATTTTGATAATTTTTAGTTAATATCTTTGTTAAAAAAATTCTGATTAAATAGTTTGTTAATTATTTTGTGAAAAAATCTTTGTTAATTATTTTAGGTTATTTATTTTGATTAATAATTCCTATTAATAATCTTTGTAAACATTTTGTTGATTATTTTGTAAATATTTTATAATTATTTTGTAAATATGTTTATTAATCAATTTTATTAATTATCTTTATTAGACATTTTTGTTAATTATTTTTTATTATTAGATATTTTTGTTCATATTTTTATTGAATATATTTTTAATTATTTATTAATAATTTTAAATAGTTTTGTTAATTATTTTGTTGCTACTTTTATTTAAACTATTTTCTCAAACCTTTCTTGATTTTATTTTGTTTATCATTCTATTTAAATTTTATTTCTCGATTTATTTATCTTCACTTTTCATTTCTACTTTGATTCATCTTCGATTTTCTTTTCGATTTTATTTTGGTCGATGATATAACAAAAGATCATAGATTGCAAATTCTTGATCAATATGAGACCACTTCCTTTCTTCCATTTCGATTTTATTTCCATTTCGATTTCATTTCAGTTTCTATTTCATTTCTCATTTTCGTTCTCTTCTTAAGTCAAAAACCTTGGTCTTGTACCAAGTGCTCATTTTCAAAATTTCTCTTTGTATTGAACTAAAGAGAGAGGATTAGGTGAAGACCTCTTCCTCTTCGAGTATTAGGATGCTCACTTTAGAGTGTGTGGTCTCGATACTCGTCTTTCAATACGAAGACGTGACTATATTCACCACCCATTCTTTCAAAAATCCTTTTTCTCTCTTTATTTCATCTCCTTGCGTCTAAAAATCTTGGTCTTGTACCAAGTGCATTTTCAAACCTTTTCTTAATAAACTTAGATGGCCGTGGAGTGGTTAGGCGAAGGCCTTCTCCTATCCCGAGTGCTTGACATTACCTTTAGGGTTCACTGTCGTAAAGCACTTACCATCTAACTCAAAACACCTTTAATAAGAGAATAAAGTTCTCTTTGTATTGAACTAAAGAGAGGGGATTGGGTGAAGACCTCTTCCTCTTCGAGTATTAGGGTGCTCACTTTAGAGTGTGTGGTCTTGATACTCGTCTTTCAATACGAAGACGTGATTATATTCGCCACACATCTTTCACAATAAATCTTTTGAGATAAAGAATTGGGTACTACCCGAAGGGGTTCCTATCCGAGGACTTATTTCGCCCTTAAAATCAACTTTCAATAAATCAAATGTGACATCTTGCCTTGATGGCGAAAATCAACCTTTTCAAAAAGGACATGTTACGTCCGTTCTACCGCAAACAGGTAACGCATAAGACTCCACGAGCGAGCCGCAAAACACCTAACTGCTAGAACCCGCACGTTAACATCGTCCATAAAAAATACCAACAAATCATAGTCGGTCGAACTACGATTGCTCTGATTCTTCATTCTTGTCCGAATGTAAGATACGTAGGCACAGGATTATGATGATCTTGGCGAGCTACCTTCTATCCATCTCCCGTAGTCCTTCGAACTACGTTGACTCTGACTTTCCCATTGCACGAGGGAGTACGTAGGCATAGGATCGCGAAGTCCTATCGAGTCTCCTTTTCTTTTCCTCTCCTCTTCTCCATACCTTTTCTATTATTTTCTTTCATATTCTTTGGTTCGTACCCTTCTCTCTCCCCCTTTAGAACACACTTAGAAAGCAATATCCTTAGCAAACATCCTTACACATAGACAAGCAAATGGTTCCCATCGAGTACGATGGATGTGAGGGGTGCTAATACCTTCCCCTCGCATAACCGGCTTCCGAACCCATCTCTTGGTTGTGAGACCATCTTATCCTTCCTTCTTTGGGTTTTCTCGATGTTTTCCCTTCCCCTCATGGGATAAATAAAGTTCGATGACGACTCTCCTGTTTCTTTCCTTTTAGCCTTCGGTCGACTATTTTTCGAGTAGCGACAGCTGGCGACTCTGCTGGGGACATGGTTCATCCTAGCAAGCCAGGCCTAGTTTGTTTATCATATGTGTATTTTTGTTGCTTTATTATTGCTTTATTATCTTGTGTTTCTCTTATCTGTTGGGTATATTAGGGATGGTTTGTGTGGAGAAAGGCTTTCTACCCGAGCTTTTCGAGTATACACTTATCTAGGAGATGGTTGCTTACTGATTTGCGAGACTTAGGACTCGTCGAGTTAGTTTGACTTCCACCGCTCAGATGAGGCCCCTTTGGGAATGATTCTGTCTTACGATTAATTGTAATGGTGTCTTTGTTTCCGACCTGGGAGTCCGTGATTTTGAGGACCTTTAGAACCCTATTCCAAAGGTTACTAAGGCATAACTCTGTGCTCATCCTTTGAATGGATTACCATCTTACGAATCGTCGTTATGATGGAAAACTTTTGAGGGTTAGTGCATGGGACCTTGTTTGAAAACCCTTGGAATGCCCTGTTATAAACCAATAGATTGCCTACCCGAGGTGAGGGATATCTTGTTTTATGGCCTGCAGAATCTGTGACCTTGACCCCTGTAGTGTGAACCTCGGATTCAGTGATCTTTGATCCCATGTCTTATTGCATTCATAACATTGCATTTGCATAAGCATCTTTGCATCATTTTGCATATCATTCTCCAACCAAAATCGAGAAGCTCATTCAGTCCTTTGTCCATAACCCGCAGTTGATTTCTCGACACTCGCATTGAGCCTATGGTAGATGTGAAACATTTGAAGCAAGCGAAGCATAGACGACTTAAAAGGCTAGTTAGACAAAACAAGTTGGAAGCTGAGGTAGCCATGTCAGAGAGCAACCGTCAGAATGTTGATCCCCCACCAGGTTTCACTGTGACAAGTAATCCACTGTATGATCTTCGGCCTGATGATGATCCTCCACGATTAAATGTTCCTACTCGACCCCAGAGGAAGCCATTGACTGATCCTATGAAGGAAATACTTCGTGATATTGAGGAGAAACTCCAAGCTATGAAAGTGCATGATACGCCTGGGCTCGATGCTGCTGATATGTGCCTAGTGCCAGATTTGGTAATCCCTCCGAAATTCAAGGTACCCAACTTCAAGAAGTATACAGGCCTTAGTTGCCCGAAGCGTCATTTGGTGATGTTCTGCCGAAAAATGACCACATATACCCATGATGATAAGCTAATGATTCGCTGTTTTCAAGATAGTTTGAGTGGGGCATCTTTAAGTTGGTACATGGACTTAGAAAGAAGCCATATCCAATCATGGAAGGACTTATCCAGCGCTTTTCTAAAGCGATATCAGTACAACCTAGACGTGGCTCCTAGTCGCATGCAGTTGCAAAGCCTATCTCATAATGGCGATAAATCCTTCAAGGAATACACACAGCGGTGGAGAGAATTAGCAGCCAGAGTGCAACCACCACTCTTGGACTGGGAATTAATTGACATGTTCATAAATAGTCTGCATGGCTCTTATCTTGAAAGAATGGCTGGTAGTACGCCATCAAGCTTCTCTGACCTTGTGATGGTAGGGGAACGCATCGAGAGCTACCTCAAGAGTGGACTAATCCAGAACGTCTCGAATAGCCAAACCGATGAGACTGAATCCCTCATTAACTCCCAAGAGGAAGAGGATGAAACCAATGCAGTTATCGCAAATGTTGAGTATTCTCATGGTGTACCAGCAAAACCTTTTGGTCCCTCATCTTCTCAGCAGTCATCATTTCTAGCGCCATACTACCCTTATGGGCAACCAGTAATGCCTATAGCTTCGTCCCAGAAACCGTGGATTGCTCCTCATGTAAATCAACGAGCCCATGGCCGAGGATACCAGAATCAGCGCCAGAGTCAGCATAGGCCTCGCAACAATCTAGAAAGAAGGAATGCTCCTCTTCATACAGTCCCTATGTCATACAGTCAACTCTTACCGCATCTGATTCAAAGCTCGCTGGTGGTTCCCAAGTCTCTCAAGTCGTTGCTAGAGCCATACCCTCCTGGGTACGATCCCGATGTGCAATGTGGATATCATGCTGGATCAATGGGGCATTCGACTGAAGATTGCAAAGCCTACCAGGCCAAAGTGCAACAACTGATTAACAAAGGTTACATATCCTTTCCAGAAGGAAGCCTAGTTATGCACGTCAACCTCTTGTCTGTTTGAGTTCAAAGACTACAAGGGTCATCTCCTCGAGCCAGTGGGTCAGACAGAAGACATCCCCAGGATTGGCAAATTTTTAGATCTTGTCATTTATTTGCATTTGTAGTTTTTTCTCTGTTAAGTGCTACTTGTTGTTAAACATTGTGCTTTATTAATGGTATTGTTAATGTAATGAACTTGCTTTTTTGAACAAGTCCATTCGTATTCACTCATTTTTTCTCATATATTGCAAAAAATCACAATTTTTTTTCCCACATTCCACTCCCTTTATCAGTTGTTGTCTTAGTAAAGTTTGGAGGGAGGATGATGAAAATGAAATACTCATAATTGCTAATAGTATGCTTTCGGATAAAATCCGCTGATGATGTACAGGCATTATTTTAAATCCCCTAAAAACTGGAGAGATAAGGAGTTAGTCCCTAGTCAACCCCTTCGAGCCTAGAAGTAGGAGTTTCCTTCGGATTTCTAAACCCTTACGCTTAACCTGGGGCATGGGTAGTGTTCAGTTATCCTGATTACACATTTGAATTTCAAGATGAAACATCTTGTTATGGCGGTTATTCTTCAGAGACCAAAGACTTGGCAGTTACAACCCTTCAAAAAAAAAAAAAAAAAGAGCCCGCTAAGTCCGCCACCCTAAAGAGAAAACTTAGGCAAAATTAGGGCAATCCTGATGGACTCGAAAAGTGAAGTCGGTCCATGCAAAAGTTAGGGATCAAAAAATTAATAAAGTAAAAGAGGTCCTCAAATCCTCAAAGCAAAATAAGATTTAGTAACCACTATGTCAAAAATCAAAAGGTCACTATCATCCATCAAAACAAAATAAGGTGACTGTCATTTCAAGAAAACTTTGAATCTTCACACTTACATCGTCAACCCTTTTGGAAGATAAATGTGTGTAGTATAACTGAACGCGGGACTGGAGAATCATCACGAAGAAAGGGTGGGTACAAATCAAAATTTGAGCCTAATATCCTTTGTTTCAAATAACCGTGAACCAGGCCATGTTACAACCCTTGAAAGACCTAATTGAGGCGGGGTTTATTCTGAAAGCATACTACAGCAAGGTTGCGTAAACTGACTCCCCTTATATTTGCTAACTTTTAGCACTGGTGTCATTATTTTTGCTATATCTTTCGCACACCAGTAAATCAACACTGCGTTTGGACTAATGGTTCATTCGTCACACACTATCACATCATTCCAATAAGTGATTTCTTTCAAAACCTGCATGATCGTTGCATTAAAATTACCATTTTTAAATGAACAATTTTAACTGCAAGAAAGTACTTGACATCAAAAGATTCCAACAAAGTGCAATCAGGGAGAAACTTGATCATTCGTTGGTGCTGACTCGAATCAAGACCTTCTCCAAACCTTGTGAATCTGGAGCAGAACATTCAAGAGTGAGTTGAGCAGAGGATCATCTCAAGACTCCGCCAGCCAAAGGTAGACCACTCAGAGATTCTTGTTATTAAGGGAAAATCCCTCCAACGCACAATAAGTGCAAGTTAAGTCGCTTCAACGCTCATTCTGGGGCAAGTCCTTCAAGAGACTTAAGCAAAGGCTGACTATTAAAGATTCAGACATTGGGGCAAATTATCTCAAGACATGTCATGGTATAGCCATCCCCAAAGTTTTTATTCGAGGAGGATTCATTCAAAAACCCTACAGACTGGGGCAGATGAATTGTAAAGGGGCAGATTTCCTCTACAATTTCAAGATTGGTCGAGCAAACCCTGTCAGCCACTAGTGAATGTTGAGGTCACAACAAGTGTCAAAGAGCCTTGGGGCAGAGCAAAAGCGTAACCAACATGCACTAGTCGTGTCGCTATGCTCATATTTTCGGTTGCAAAGTCATCTTGGCATCTCAGTTAGAAGTGAGGATCTCTTAGGAGCAAGCACAACTTCTACAAAGGACCAAACTTGGAGCATTAGAAGCATCCACATCTATCATCTGATCGTAGCATCGTCAGGTTTCGAGTGTCGGGAAGTTAAGCTCATTCCCCATCCAACCCAAAGCCCAACCATACTTGGCACCTCCCACCATGAGCCCAATCATACTTGGCACACCAACCAAAGCCCAATCATACTCGGCACCCTTAACCAGATACAAAATCCACCTTGCTTGCACAACTTTAAAGTCCAGTTCTCGTCTGGCAAACCATAAAACCAGTTCCCGTCCGGAAAACCAAAACAAAAGACCAGTTCTCGTCTGGTAAATAACTTCTATGCCAGTTCTCGTCTGATCACCCATTCTTTAGCCATCTTAAAAACCAGTTCTCGTCTGGCCAACCATAAAGTCAGTTCTCGTCTGACAACTTAACCTTTTGTCACCAGTTCTCGTCTGGTAGTCTACCCCTTAAAAACCAGTTCTCGTCTGGTAAACCTTTTAAAAGCCATCTTCGGTTGGTATCCTTCACCTTACCTATCTCCTTTTCCCCAGCAAGTCCAACCACTCCTTGGAACCTTAACAAAAGCCCAACCATCCTTGGCACCTTAACCAAAGCCCAACCACGTCTGGCATGACCGTCACTCCAGACTCTCACCTCCTCATATCCCCAACATCTTGCATACATTTCTGCATCATTTGCACGCTTGTTTAGTCGGTTCCTGTAGAGGGTGGGGCATTCTTGTGGGCTTCGTCTCTCCCATCACTTTCTACTTCCAACTCCTTTCGTGCCTTTCGCATGACTATTTCCTTACCTTACCTTTCGTAGGGGATTTCATTGCCCTTTACGCATGAAATCTTATTCTTTCGCTTTCCTTTCGTAAGCGTTCTCGCTGCCTTACGCACGCGACAAAACTTTGTATTAAGGTATCTTCGATCAATTTGGACGCTTGATGCCTATGTGGCCAAGAACTGAATGGTCGCTACTCAGAGAATGTCATCTCCGCCGTTGTGCCTGTGAGGTCAAATGATGTTCTGATACCCTTTGCAAGTCCCCTATTCCTTTTGTATGAAGATGGTTATTTCCCCCAACTTACCTTTTGTGAGTCTTTCGTGTCATTTTTCACGATGTATCTCCTCTTTGCCTTTTGCAATGTGTCCAACTTACCTTTAGTAAGAGTCTTCCCGTGCCTTTTGCACAATTTCTTCCCAGCTTACCTTTTGTAAGTCTTCTTCCTACCTTTTGTAAAAAGGAATCTGTCTCCTAACCTTTTGTTCTGGGGTTATCTCTACCTTTCGTAGAAAGGAATTGTCTCCTAACCTTTTGTTCAGGGGTCCTCTCTACCTTTTGTAGAAGGAATTTGTCTCCAAGCCTTTCGTTCTGGAGTCCTCACTGCTTTTGCAGAAAATAGTATGATCGTCTTCTCCCAAGGGAGTCTCCTCTACTTGTTGTAGCAGGAATTTATTTTTTCTCCTAACCTTTCGTTTAGGGGTCCTCTTTGCCTTTTGCAAGAGGAGAACCAATTTCTATCCTTCATCCTCGAGCCCGCTCTACCTTTCGTAGAAGGAATATCTCATCTTTTATTTCTTGAGTCCTCTCTACCTTTCGTAGAAGGAATATCTCATGACCTTTTTTTATATGTCCCGAGTATGCTACAGGGATGCCTCCCCTTTCAAGATTGGCAAAGTACTCATGTTCATTTCGCATTGCATATCATCATGCCCCCCATAACCAATTACCTTTTTACCAAAGACATGTGCCTCTTTCAAGCCATCCAACTGATTAACTACCTTTCATTCCACTCCTTTTCCGGTTGAAAACTCCGGGTATTCTTATATTTAATCTCCTTGTACCTTGACTGTAAGAAAGCCTCTGCCACTCTCACCTTCAAGTCCAAGAAGATTAAATAGGGGCATCTGTCACACCCTCATTTTCACCCTAACCTGGCATAGCATAACATTTCCATCATCTATGCATCCCATTAGGTCATATCAATCATGTGTTTCACTGAGCTCTTAAGGCTTGGGGTCAAGCGGTCCTTTGAATCAGGGGTTCCTATCTTCTTTGAGGTTCTTTCACTCAAGCTTGAAACAAGGTGTTGGACTTTCAATCATCATGAGTAGTCTTTATCAGAGGTTTATCAAAGCACAATGACACGTAAATTAGGGTTTCTTACTTTTTATGTTCGAGATGAGCATGTGTTGTTCAATTCAGGTTCGCTTGAGGCTGGCAGGTTAAGTGTGTGTGCAGTATTGTGCAGTTCACTTGGTTGTGACTTCATCTTCTTTAAGAAAGAGGAGATTGTTTCATTCTCAAGGTGGATTTTGGCATGGATCGTTACTTTATGTCTGAAGGTCATCAAATTAAGGTTTTTTGTGCCAATTCAAGTTCATCTGGTGGACTCAATTTGCAGAGCATTCAAGTTGGTGAATTGGAGTTCATAGTTTCAGGACATGTCCACCAAGTCTATATTCTTGTTCAAAAGGTTCAGTGCAAATGCTTTGGTTCATCAGGATTCAAGGACTTAGATGTGAAGTTTCATGGATGTGTTGTTGAAGAATATCAGTGGATGAACATTTCATATTTCTAAACCATTTTCAATTCACATTTCTGAATCCATTAATTGTTCGTTTACCCATTATCCAACACCATTTCCATATTCATAAAAACCCATTTCTTTTTATCCATCATTGTTCATATTATTTCCATAAGTCCATAATTCAAAAAAAATTCATTCAATTACCCATAATATCCATTTAAACCATTTCATTACCCATTTCTTAAAACCGAATATCCATTACCATCCATTATTTTTAATCCATTTCTAAATCCAATTTTCATTGTGCATTTTTCAACTAATTTCAAAGTCCATTACATTGCATAAACTCAACCATATGGCCCATTACATTTTCTTTACATTATTATAAAAAATAAAAATAATAAAAAGAAAGTCCTCACATCCTAAGCCATAAGCCATGCGTGAAAACAACAACACACAAATAGACCTCTGCACACATTTTTGCCTCAGTTGTGCAACACAATATCCTGTGTATATGAAAGTTTTTAGCAGCAATCCCAAACTAAGAAAAACTCCAAAATCCTACACAATATGGACTGTGCTGCTGCTGCTGCTGCTGCGCCAAGACAAATTACTGCAGCATCAAAACAAAACTTCTGCACATCAACAACAGCCTGCCCATGAAAGAGACAATACAAAAAAAAAATAAAAAAAAAAATAAATATAGAAGTTAATGGTTTTATAAGGAAGAGTTTTCAGAACTTAGAAAGGAGAAAAAACCATAAAACAAACGGCAGTAAGGAAAATAGGAGAGGAATAGAAAAAAGGGAACAAGAAAAAGAGACAAACTTCTTGAAACCACGGTTCTTTGTTATCATGGAAGCTATCACTCCCTCCGTGTTGAAAACGATTCATACCATTGTGTCTTCACTTCCCCTGTTTCCTTCATAAATGTGGATTACATCTCATCACCTTGGCCACACACAAACTTGCTTCATTATTTTCAAACCTGTAAATCCACCAACAAACGACATCTCCGCCGTCACACCTCATAAACCACCGCTCCGGCGAACTTCTTCCATTTGGCCACCATTTTTGCACCATCACCTTCAACCATAACAACTCACAGCCTCACTTCAATCCTCACTTTCACCTTCAACCTCACCCAAGCTTCATAAATCTCAACCATAAACACAAAATGACATAGAATCAGAAATTGAGATGAAGAGAGAGTGAGGCGAAATCAACATCAAATCTGAACAAAACAAAATCAAACCCGAACCGTGATTTAAAGAAACGAACAGAGGTTTGGGAGAGAAAGAAAACCAGATCGTGAGGGGAAATTAGATGAAGACGGAGAGTTGCAGCCGAGATGTGGATATCGCGGGTGAACGGAACGATGCGAGGAAGAAGAAAGTCGCGAGAAAAAGAATCGAATGAGAGGGGATATTTGGTTAGTTTGTTTTGGGTCAACAATTTGAAGATGATTATGAATCGTGTGGGGTTTGTTTTGGGTTCTTTTGAGTCACTTTTCTATTTCACTGCGTGCTGAAGGTTTTCTTTTAATGGGTATTATATTTTATTTTTTATGATTATTTTTCTTATTAAATGGTTCTGATGTTTTTGTTCCTCTAGATCTAGTCCTCACGGTACTTTTTTTTTTCTTTTCATTATGTGTTATTTGAACTTAGGATTAATTATTGATTTGAAGTTTTTGTGCTTAATACTCAAATAGGATAGATCCATGTATATTAATTAGTTTTTTTCTAATGGCTAATATTTGGTTAATTAGTATTTATATTTTAGGAATATATTCTTATTTAATTTATTTGTTAAAAATAAAGAATTCTCAAAAAACATTTTTTTAATTGATTTTTTCGACTAATCTTTTGATTTAGAATTTAAAATATGTAGGCTATTTTGCTTATTAATTTTTCAATTTTGTGTATAAATGTCATTTATTTTGTATAAAGTATCTTTTAATTTTGGTTAAAAATATTTCTCTCAATTTTGTGTATAAATGTCATTTATTTTGTATAAAAGTGTCTTTTAATTTTATTTAGAAATATGTCTCTCAATTTTGTGTATAAATGTCATTTATTTTGTATAAATGTGTCTTTTAATTTTGTTTAAAATATGTATTTTATTTTGTTTAAAAAATATCTTTTATTTTTTGTTTTAGATATTCTCTTTTAATTTATTTTGATAATTTTTAGTTAATATCTTTGTTAAAAAAATTCTGATTAAATAGTTTGTTAATTATTTTGTGAAAAAATCTTTGTTAATTATTTTAGGTTATTTATTTTGATTAATAATTCCTATTAATAATCTTTGTAAACATTTTGTTGATTATTTTGTAAATATTTTATAATTATTTTGTAAATATGTTTATTAATCAATTTTATTAATTATCTTTATTAGACATTTTTGTTAATTATTTTTTATTATTAGATATTTTTGTTCATATTTTTATTGAATATATTTTTAATTATTTATTAATAATTTTAAATAGTTTTGTTAATTATTTTGTTGCTACTTTTATTTAAACTATTTTCTCAAACCTTTCTTGATTTTATTTTGTTTATCATTCTATTTAAATTTTATTTCTCGATTTATTTATCTTCACTTTTCATTTCTACTTTGATTCATCTTCGATTTTCTTTTAGATTTTATTTTGGTCGATGATATAACAAAAGATCATAGATTGCAAATTCTTGATCAATATGAGACCACTTCCTTTCTTCCATTTCGATTTTATTTCCATTTCGATTTCATTTCAGTTTCTATTTCATTTCTCATTTTCGTTCTCTTCTTAAGTCAAAAACCTTGGTCTTGTACCAAGTGCTCATTTTCAAAATTTCTCTTTGTATTGAACTAAAGAGAGAGGATTAGGTGAAGACCTCTTCCTCTTCGAGTATTAGGATGCTCACTTTAGAGTGTGTGGTCTCGATACTCGTCTTTCAATACGAAGACGTGACTATATTCACCACCCATTCTTTCAAAAATCCTTTTTCTCTCTTTATTTCATCTCCTTGCGTCTAAAAACCTTGGTCTTGTACCAAGTGCATTTTCAAACCTTTTCTTAATAAACTTAGATGGTCGTGGAGTGGTTAGGCGAAGGCCTTCTCCTATCCCGAGTGCTTGAAATTACCTTTAGGGTTCACTGTCGTAAAGCACTTACCATCTAACTCAAAACACCTTTAATAAGAGAATAAAGTTCTCTTTGTATTGAACTAAAGAGAGGGGATTGGGTGAAGACCTCTTCCTCTTCGAGTATTAGGGTGCTCACTTTAGAGTGTGTGGTCTTGATACTCGTCTTTCAATACGAAGACGTGATTATATTCGCCACACATCTTTCACAATAAATCTTTTGAGATAAAGAATTGGGTACTACCCGAAGGGGTTCCTATCCGAGGACTTATTTCGCCCTTAAAATCAACTTTCAATAAATCAAATGTGACATCTTGCCTTGATGGCGAAAATCAACCTTTTCAAAAAGGACATGTTATGTCCGTTCTACCGCAAACAGGTAACGCATAAGACTCCACGAGCGAGCCGCAAAACACCTAACTGCTAGAACCCGCACGTTAACATCGTCCATAAAAAATACCAACAAACCGTAGTCGATCAAACTACGATTGCTCTGATTCTTCATTCTTGTCCGAATGTAAGATACGTAGGCACAGGATTGTGATGATCTTGGCGAGCCACCTTCTATCCATCTCCCGTAGTCCTTCGAACTACGTTGACTCTGACTTTCCCATTGCACGAGGGAATACGTAGGCATAGGATCGCGAAGTCCTATCGAGTCTCCTTTTCTTTTCCTCTCCTCTTCTCCCTACCTTTTCTATTATTTTCTTTCATATTCTTTGGTTCGTACCCTTCTCTCTCCCCCTTTAGAACACACTTAGAAAGCAATATCCTTAGCAAACATCCTTACACATAGACAAGCAAATGGTTCCCATCGAGTACGATGGATGTGAGGGGTGTTAATACCTTCCCCTCGCATAACCGGCTTCCGAACCCATCTCTTGGTTGCGAGACCATCTTATCCTTCCTTCTTTGGGTTTTCTCGATGTTTTCCCTTCCCCTCATGGGATAAATAAAGTTCGATGGCGACTCTCCTGTTTCTTTCCTTTTCGCCTTCGGTCGACTATTTTTCGAGTAGCGACAATGATATCTGCTTTACAAATCTTTATTGGTGATTGTCTCTGATTTTTTATTTATGCTCGGGGTTTGGGTTGTGTTAGAGATAAACTTCACAAACTTTGATTAGGAATGATTATCTGTTAGTTTCTGGATTCTAGAGATAGATTTAGAGCTAACAATCTTCAATAGGCGTCGAAGCTTAATGCCTCCGTATCTTGAGTCACGTGGGAGAGTGTCGACGATGGTAACACTGTTGTTCTCTCAAATTTGCATTAGACATAACCTTTGTTGTGAGCGATGGTGGATGATATTGAGGAGTATTGTAGGTGGAGTATAACTAGTCGGTAAGTTTAAGTTTGTGAGGAGTCGATTATGTGCATGTCAGACAAGTTTCTTCTCTCTGAAGAATGAATTCTTTTTGTTTTAATGTTTACTTTTCTGTTTTTACTTTAACCATTTTAAACCCAAACTCATTAACACGGAAACTGTCGAACGACATTCTTTCCCTCTAACCGATCTCTGTGGACACGACATAAATCCCGGAGGGAATTCTTCCGAAAATAATATTTTTGCTTGCCGCTTTACCGCTCCAACAAGTTTGCTAAGGAAGAATGGCAAGATTACTTAGATAGTTTGGACATTTCAGATGATCCTAGATAGATCCTTAGGGTCAATCTAACAGCCCAGGATCATCTAATTGTCTTGTAATATCTTCCTTTCCATTAATGAAATAATTTGCAAACATTGAGTACTTTTACCTATTTATTTTAGATTCTCATGAACAACAGATAATAAATATTCAACAGTTTAAAACTGAACACAAGCATGAACGAACTCTGAATTTATTAATAAGAAGCTTAATACAGAGATTTCAACAGAATACAAGGCATAACTATGCAGAAATCTAACATCAGAATCTTTCATAGATAGCTTCAAACTTGTCTCTCCAAATCTTAGAAGAACTAGTCTCAGAACTTATGTTAACCCCCTGCTGAACAAGTATCTCAGAAATAACTCGTCCATAAGGAATGAAAAAGGTCTTTCCCTTTTGAAAAGAAGAAAGAGACCTTTTCAGATGGTCAAACATAACTTGAGGAAGATCAATCTTCAAATCTGAATTAAGAAGTAGAAGCAGATCTTTTTCAATAGGGTCCAAAAGGTCTAAATCTTTATCCTTAGGAAGTAAGTTTGAATTCAGAATCTGATTCTAAGCAACAGCATCAGGAAGAAGATTTGAGACCTCTGATGTATTAGATGGATCTACAAAGATACGCTAAGTAGGAAGATAGTGTTCCCAAACAAGAGTTTATGGGATTTCTCCAATCTCCTCACAATTGACCACATTTGCAATCGCTTTAGAGGTTACTGTAATAGAAAACTCTAGACAGAATAGCATAATCAGAATTCAGCTCAAGAATGGAGGCATTAATCCAAAACTCTTTGACAAAACTTGGATAAGTGAAACCACAGAGAATCTCAAAGTATCCATTCAACCCTTATTTAGACACAGTCTTCCAGAAGTTGAAACCAATCTTAAGCAACTCATCAAAATCCACAAACTTTTCATTGATGACAACCAACTTATTCAAAGAAGAATGAACTGAGGAACTCATCTCAGGGTTGGTTTGATCAACACACAATTAGGAAGAAATTAAGAAGAAGAAAAAGAAGAAGAAGAACTGAACAAGAATCTTACAAGAATAAGAATCTTGTCAGAAAAGGACACAATGATGTTACACAAGACAGGGAATAGTAACAGCGAGTACTAAAAGAGAAAACATTATTACCCAGAGGTTCTTATCCAGCAAATGTTTTAATTCCACAAGATGAATTTCACCTTTATCGAAGTTTAAGCATTATAAATGTTTTTGGAAAACCTTTTACTTAAACTGTTATGTCATACATAAAGAATCTTCTTTTGAATCTCAGAAACTGACAACTTTCAGAAGCTATCATCCATCAGAGTCTAGTAGATCTAGACTAAGATAGAGATATTATCTGTCAGTTACAATACTATAAGATTTTATTTAGAACTAGCACTTCATTTTGAAACAAGAGTCATGAGTGATAGATGAACATTGAATTGAATTCTAGATAGCTAACACACATCAGTAACAACATAGAAGGTGAAGAAACTGTTTCCATAAATAAGATCATCATATGGCTTAATAAGATATTTAGTATAGACAAACACAACAGAGTTTCCTCTTGAAGATTTTTGAAGTTCTTCTTTTCAAAAGAACTTCTCTAGAAGTCTAACAGAAACTTTGTATTTACATCTATATAAATGTTTCATTGAATAAAAAGATAAACCAGAGAAGAATAAGCATACATTTTTTTGCCAAACTTGATTCAGTATTCAGACTTGACCAATAGAGTCTGAACACAACTTTGAGTGGATTCTGATTTAATGGTTGTCTAACCATTGATTCCACTACTCTCACCAAATTCAGTACCGCTAGTACTTGAATCTGGGTTGTTGGCTCTTCCTCTAATAAATGTTGTAAACAACCTTATGGAAGATGCCTCTGCTTCTTTCCTTGATACCTGTAGCAGATACATTATGATACTCATATTTCTATAAGACCACACATGTAAGTACAAACATACTCTTTTTTACCTCATGTCTCTTCCTGATAATAAAATCACAAACCACTCCAGAGTATAAGTCTAGAATGAGATATGATACGAACAGAATCTTGTTCTAAGCAGAGTCACTAATATCATTGTCTAGGATTAAATCTTTTGACTTTGAAATTAATGACAAGCTCAGAACTAGATGGTGTTAGCTATCATAAATGGACATAAAACAAATCAAAGTACTGTCTTAGTACAGCTGACAGAACCCAAAGAGAGATTGAATATTTCTCATAGAAATGTATTTTAATACAACTTCCATGATGATCCTCAATCAAGAAGCAATGGAGTTTCCTAAGATATCACCTTAAGGAACATGCTCCATATTATCAAATATTTTGAAACAAGATAGATTTGACAACATCTCTTGCTCTTCAATACTTTATTTTTATTTCATAACATAGATTACCAAAATTAATTCCAACCACAAGGGCTTGGACTCATCACAGATGCTTCTTTTCATCTGTATCCTGCACTAATATCAGCTTTAAAAGTTTAGGCATTGAAGAGCATCTGATATTAGGTTCTGGTAGTGTTTCTTCTTGCTTTCAGATTTGGGAAATCAGTTGAAATACAAGTATTTCAGAAGCTTCTGAAGTTACTCTTCTATCAATAGATATCACAATCCATTCAACCAGTATAGAAGTTCTTCTGACAAGAAACCTAAGTTTCTTATCATTAGTCATTCCAAAGAACTTGAGCTAAATTGAGAAGGTGATCTGTTGAATAGTTTTTCATCATCTAACTTAATTTCTTTCCTTTGAAGACTGCAAGACAAACCTTCAGAACACAGCAGATTCAAGATGTAAACATCCTGAATAACCGTGATCTTAGATTTAAGTCTCAGAGAAATCTTCTCAAAATTTGCTTGAAAAGATTAGATGAAGTGTAACTGTTCAAGCTTCAAAAACTGATCCCCACAAATCCAAGCACTAAAGGTCAAAGATTATCCAAGCATCAAACATATCAATGATGTTGATATAATCAGAAGTAAGATAGAGCATCTACTAGAATGTAACTACCTCTGAAGATATTCAATATCATCTTCTGAGCTGGTGAAAGAGATTTTCAAGATGATTATCTTTACACCATCAACTTCTATAGTAATACCTCTTTCAAGGATATTCTATAGACCTTCAAGAACCCTTTATCAAGACCAATGAGTTAAAATAATGTTTAGCTTTTCCATCATTTAAATTCAGTGGAATCATCCTTTGAAAATGGTAGGAAAATCCGTATGATATTTTTCATGTGGCGCTTGATTCCTTCTTGAAGAAGAATTATACTTTTCTTTATTGGATCATTATCTGCGCCACTATTAAGTGTTAAGCACAGACCAGGCTCTGATACCAATTGAAGGTGTGAAAAGTACACAAAAAGAGGGGGTTGAATTGTGTTTCGCGTTTTCTTTAATTTAACTTCTCATCAGAGTTTCAGAATCAGAACTGCTGTTCAGATTTTGTTTTAATTCATTCGCAGCGGATATAGTAGAAGTAAAAAAATAACAGCAGAAGACACAAAAGATTTATCCTGGTTCCTCCCCTAAATGAGAGTACTCCAGTCCCCTTGTCTCACAAGAGATTTTCATTATAACCACTTCATTATTACAATCGTTTATGCTTCTGCATAAGTCTTTTACACTTGCTCAAACCAAGTGTCTGAGACTTTCTTACTTAGAGCACTTGTCTAAGACTTCTGCTCACATCCTCTGACCGAGTCACCTACTCTTTTGGCCATCCAGACTGAGACTTCTTTGCTCACATCCTCTGACCGAGCCATCTGCTCTTCTAGCCATCCAGATTGAGACTTCCTTGTTCACATCCTCTGACCGAGCCACCTGCTCTTCTGGTTATCCAGACCGAGACTTCTTTGCTCAAGCAGCACTTGAGACTTCCTGCTCACACCCCTCAGACGGAGACTTTCCCTTTGCTCAATCAGCCTAGCTGAATAAGACTTTCACAACTCAAACATTTAAGCAATGAGACTTATGTGGCTTAAGCATCTGGGCTCAAGACTTCTGCTCAATCAGCCTTGTCGATTAAGACTCTTACAGCTCAAGCACATAGTAGGAGACATACGTAGCTCAAGCATCTTGGCTTTAGACTTGTTGCTTGAACCCCAATGAGACAAGAATTTTGCTCAAGCACATATCAAAAGACTTTGATCTAAACTGCTGAACAGACCCAACATGACAAAGAACAAGGTGTACATGATACAAGTATCATAGGTACGAGAAATCACCATAAAAAGACCTACAAACAGAAATCTTAAGGCTTTTACAATTACAACCTACAAACAGAAAATCTGCATATTACAATAGAGTTAATAATTGCTTGATCTTGCTACTCCTTCATCTGGAGAATCCTTGTTCACCTTTTCTATAAGAACCTTCAGCCATATTTATAGCCTTTACAGAAAACTAGCCGTTGAGGAAGTAACTTGATCAAGTGTCTTTGTCTTTGCCCCATAGTACAAGAGACGTTGAAGATGAATGCACAGCAGATTCTGAATCCAATGTGCAACACGTTTAACCTTTGAGTCTTCAAGAGGTTCTTGTAATGATAAATTCGTTAGGAGTAGTCATCCATAAAGCATGTCAGCTTTTCTTGAGCCTTGCAATCTGTAGACTCTGACTGACAAACTAATAAGATAGTACAGTTTTCTTTCTGCAGTACGAACGACTTCCAGCTCTATCACCAACTCTGAGTGGTACCAGATTCGGATATACAATTGCCAAGTGTAGTGACTCGTCTAAATACTGGACCTTCAGCACCACAGTCTGCGCCAAGTCACACTAGAAAACGTTCTTCAGATTCTTCCACCAGAAGCTAGCAATGAAGCAACTCCCAAGTGTGTCTAAGTAAAACAAATTCTGATTATTTATGTACAAGAACAAGAACCTGCATAAATAAAACACACATCAAATAAACCATTGTTCTTTCAATACTTTTGTTATCATCAAAACTAAAAAAGAATATGTCACGAACAAATCTTGTTCTAACACATAATCGTTGAATTGAGATATATGGCGTTTTCCCATGATTATTGATACCTAGAAATCCATTCAATGTGATGCAAACGTCTGCTCCTCACTTGTGTTTGGAAAAACAATGTTTTTCGTCGATTGATACAAGATAGCTTTCACTAAAATCAACCAACAAACAAACATTTTTCTACCAAGAACTACGTAAGCCTTGAGTTCTCTAGTGCAACCAGAGATACGTAGGAGCGAGATTCAAAGTCTCTCAGGCACCCTAATAAAAATAAACATTTTTGTCATTTCTTTTCCCCTTTTAATAACTAGAGAAGCCTAACATTTCTAAGCTAACACTAATGTGCATAACTAACCAAACGGTTCCCATTAAGTACAGCGGACATAAGGGGTGCTAATACCTTTCCTTGCGTAATCGACTCACGGACCCTGATTTGGCTGTGACGATCATAATCATTGTCATTCTTTTGAGTTTTATCGATATTTCCTCTTTCCCTCTCTAGGAATAAATAAAATTTGGTGGCGACTCTGTTATGTCCATCCCGCAAACGTGCGATTACGTTTCGCGAGGTTGTGTTCTCATTTTTTAAGGTGCGACAATAATATTTAAAAAAAAAAAGAATTTTAAACACTATTTATTTAATTGAATAACATAATTGAAAGAAACAACATTATTATTTATTGCAAATTCTTATAGCAATAGCACTGGGTGCCCTTTTGCGTAGTAAAGATTTTGGGTGCAAACCTTGTTGGAACTAATTTTTAGAAGTTGTGAATTTTAGCATGCATAAAAAGAATTTAAAAAAAATATTTTAAAGGTAAAGCGAAATTCACTCACATTGTAAAGGATAAAGTGTATTTAACCTTATTATTTTAAATTATTTTTAAAAACAAAAACAAAATTTTGTCATGGCCGGGGATTAAACACCCTTTGTGCAAAAGCATCCATTACCACTAGACTATTTCTGTTTGACGCTATATATTTCCCAACACTCATTTTTATTATAAACTATTCAAAATCTATAAAAATACCAAAAATTACAACAAATTAGACTTGAACACATAAGATTAGAGTAATTCCAATACCCTCTACCACTAGTCTACTGCACCATTATGTTATTTAAGAATAGAATGGATTAAATAAATATTGAATATAGAATGACAAACTAATGTTAATTGAATTGAATTAACTAAAAAGATAATAAAAATGAAATCAAATTGTTTTGAATGAATTCAATACATTTCTATTTTTTAAATGTAATAAATAAACATATTACATAATTATTTCAACTATTAAAAAAAATATTTCAATTAAACTTTAGTTCAATTATTTTATATTTTATATTTAATATTATTAAGGTTTAAATAGTCTTTTTGTCCATATTAATTAGTGTGTTTTTTATTTTAGTTCCTAATTGTTTTTTAAAAATAATTTCTGAATGTTAATTTTTTTTGGTTTTAGTCCTTAAAGTTAAAATTCGTAGGAAAATGTATTGGTTTCCATTGAATTTTTCGGTGGATTTAAAATGTGCATGTTTCCTGCGGATTTTCACTTTAGAAACTAAAACCAAAATAATTTTAATATTTTTATACTATGAAATTTCAATTTTTTTTAACAATATTCAATTTTATATAATATTTACATAATATTCAATGTGAAATATTTTTATTTTTTGATAATATTCAATTTTATATAATATTTAAATAATATTCAATTTGAAATATTTTTAATTTTTTAATAATATTCAATTTTATATAATATTTGAAATATTACGTAATAGATAGTTTTTATATAAATATTGTTTAAATAATTATATGATAAATTTTAAATATAAAATAAATAATTTAATAAATATTATTAAATATAAAATATAAAATAATTGAAATAAAAATGTAAGTAAGAAAAAGAAAGAGAGATAATTAAAATGTTTGAGATATAATTTTTTTAATATGGCAAACAAATTAAATTGTGTAATATATAACTTTCATGAGAGAGAAGAAAACTTAGCCCAATGGTAAGGTGTGTATGCCATTGAGCTAGTAGTGAATTTGTGTTTGATCCCTTTGTTCCAAAATTTTGTAATATTTTATTTTTAAAAACTCCAAATTTAAATAAAAAATAAATAAAAGTAACGTGGATATTAAAAGAAAGATAGTATATTAGTTTTTTAGGTTAATTTAATGAAGAGTATTTTGTGTCTGAAAATTTTTCTCGTATAAACGCATCTTTTATAGTCATTTCAACCATACTATCTTAAGACCAAAAAATGACACCAAAGTATTTATATTCATGCACTCTTCATTGTATATATAAGTTGAATAATATTTTCTTTATAAATTTCTTTCATATAAAAATAATTATTTCTCAAAAAAAATTATTTTTAAAAACTTATTTTATTTAAAAAATATAAGGTTGTGTAATTAATCAATTTCATCGTTGTATTAATTATAAAAATATATGTTGTTAACCATTTATTTTATTTAGAATTCATTAATCACTATCATTATTTCATTAACTAAAATTAAAACAAACTTTATACCACGTTAACCAAATTTGATTTTTATTATTTTGATGTTAAGATACTCTCAATAAGCAAATTATAAACTATTTTAACCAATTAATATACTCATTTAACCACTTCATTTTTCACTTAAAACTACTATTTAATATTAAGATTAAGATGCATACTAATCAAATTATAAATTGTTTCGATAAGACAATTCAATTGATAGCTACTGTATAAGGATATCAAAGTCGCAAATTTGAACTTACGACATTTCGCTTGTAGCTACTGTATAAGGATATCAAAGTCGCGAATTTGAACTTGCGACATTTCACTTGTTCATCTTTAACAAGATGAACTTCAATTATTATTGGATTTGTGAACAGGATAGACATAAGAAATTGATGTCAAAATAGTCATTTTTATTAATTATTGATTATTGAGAAACTTAATCCTATTTAAATGTATGATACAATATAGTAGCCTATTCAAACTTTAACTATTTTTAGTGGACTTCTTGTGGTAGACACTTTGTCTTATCAAGGAGGAGTTCTTTAGAGATAAATTTGATAGGCAGAATTTTAAATTTATTTGAACTTTGAATAGTGGATAGGGTTGATTATGTCTAGGGATCTGTCTTCTACTGTTTGGTTTTTGCTTTGACTTATTTTATTTTGAGTTCCTTTTAATGTTTTTAGATTTTTTTCTATTTTTATTTTGTTTTTGATCGGTTATCTTAGCTGGGTCAGATCTAACTCTCCTGTACATATTTTTTCTTTGTTACTCATTGATTCTTCAAATAATTTTTTTATAATATTGTCTTTAGATTCTTTCACTAGAGATCTTCTAAATCCAAAATTAATAGAAACTCTTATTTTCTCTTCTTTTGAACAAGTAGCTTATAAGTTAAGGTTCCAATTAAGGAAAACAATCTCCATTGTAAAAATGATGTTGAAAACATTTAAAAATTGATTAGGCTATTTAAGTTAATCTATCTCATTACTATGGTATATATAGTTGATGATAACTCTTTTGTAAACAACATTTTCTTCAGTTTCTTGAAGTGATGAATGCAAGAAAGATATAATATGTTATCAGTATCAATTTATATTCATTTCTTATGTATTGTGTTCGTGTGATTATATATAAATTAATTTATTTTTATCGAAAAGATGTTAAATAAGATATCACGTAAATTATTGAGATATTTTGACTCCGTTATCATTTAATAGGTTATTTTTTTGAAAATATTTGGTTTGATTTTAGATTCTGAACAATTTTTTTAAAAGGAAATCATATATGGATTGTATTTTCTTCTGTTTTAGATTATGCGTGATTTTATTTAGGAAGAATCACATTTGTTGTGATTGTATTTTAGAAACTCTAATGAACCTTCTAGACCGATTGATCTATATATAGAGATAGTTTCCCCTAGTGGCAAAGATAGAAAAATACGCACACTTTGAGTTGTTAAACTGTTAACATGTGCATCATAACACATTTCATAATGCAGAAAAAAGAAAAAAAGGAAAAGGAAAACAGAATATTATTATCATTAACTCTCCAACTAAAGTGTACAGATGGACCAATATATATACATAACTGTAACGGTCAAATGCATAATAATAGGAAAACTTAGTCTATTTTAACATCCCCCCTCAAACTGGAATGGATATTGAGCAGTCCAAGTTTGGTGCCAAGAGTTGAAAAAGGACCAAGATGAAGAGATTTGGTAAAGATGTCTGCTACTTGTTGGTTGGATGAAATGGGCATGAGATGAATAGTGTTGTCAAGAACTTTGTCCCTAGTAATATGGCAGTCCATTTCAATATGTTTCGTGCGTTCGTGAAAAACCGGGTTGTTGGCAATGTGTATAGCAGAGGTATTGTCACAAAAGATGGTAACAGGTTTGGGATGAGGAATATTTAAGTCTTTGAGCAGGAATAATAACCATTGAGCTTCACAGGTGGCGTTAGCGAGGGCACGATATTCCGCCTCGGAGGAAGAACGAGAAACGACAGTCTGCTTTTTACTTTTCCAGCAGATGAGGGAGTTGCCAAGGTAGAAGCAGAAGCCAGTAGTGGACTTGCGAGTGTCCGCACATGAACCCCAATCTGAGTCTGAAAAACTGGACAGAATCAGAGATGTAGCAGAGTTGAAAAATAAGCCTTGTCCCAGAGCATTTTTGAGGTAGCGTAATATACGAAGGGCAGCTTATTGGTGTGTTCTTGTTGGCTTGGAAAGGAATTGGCTCAACCTGCAAACGAAAAAACTTATGTCAGGCCTTGTGTGAGTTAAATAAAGTAACTTACCTATTAGGCTGCGGAATCTGGTAGGATCTGGCAGGAGATTATCAGAGTCAGTGCTTAGTTGATGAGTAGGATCCATTGGGGTGGAGGCAGGTTTGGCTCCCAGGAGTCCTGCAGAATGTAAGAGATCCAGACAATATTTTCTTTGACAAATGAAAAAACCATCTTTGGATCTGGCAACTTCGAAACCAAGGAAGTATTTAATATTTCCCAAGTCTTTGATACTAAATGTGTTATCCAAGACTTGTTTTATGTGATTGATTTCTTCTAGGTTGTTTCCTGCAATTAAAAAATCATCTACATAGACAAGTATAACAGTGAAACTTTTAGGCAGAGATTTAGTAAATAGAGAGTAGTCAGCTTTAGACTGAGAGTAACCTAAGTTAGTGAGGGTGTTGGTTAATTTAAAATTCCATTGTCGACTAGCTTGCTTGAGGCCATATAGGGATTTATTTAGCTTACACACCAGATTTTTATGAGAGGTTTGAAGGCCAGGAGGTATTTTCATATAGACTTCTTCGTTTAAATCACCATGAAGGAAAGCTGTGTTTATGTCAAGTTGGTGTACATACCAGTTTTGAGAGGCAGCAATAGATAGGATAAGTCTAATGGTTGTCATTTTAACAACAGGGCTGAAAGTTTCAAGATAATCTATGCCTTCAGTTTGTGTAAAACCTTTAGCCACTAAACGGGCTTTATATCTTTCAACAGTCCCATTAGCATGAAATTTAATCTTAAAAATCCATTTACAGCCTATGGGTTTTTTGTTAGGAGGCAAGGGAACTAAATCCCAGGTTTGAGTTTTAGTTAGGGAGGCAAGCTCTTGATTAATGGCCTGAATCCAATTAGGATTGGTGATGGCCTGAGCATAACTTGAAGGTTCCTCTAAGGAAGATAATTTAATGTTAAACAATTTATGCGCAGCAGATAAATTAGAGTATGAAACAAATTGATTAAGGGGATAAGGAGTATTACCTGAATCATTACCAGACTGATGTAGAGGATTACCTGTGAGGAGAGAGCAGTGATAATCAATGAGGTAGTTGGGTTGTTTAGGAATTCTAGTTGATTTTCTGACTGTGAAAGGTGGGGAAGTCTGGTTAGGAGAATTTTGGTCAGGTGATTCGTGATTGGTAGGAGAAATAGGTTGTGGAGGTGAAGATGTAGGAGTGGGATTATTAGGTAAAGGGGAAGGAGAAATTGGTTCAGGTGATTGATGATGGGCAGGAGAAGTTGGTTGTTGTGTAGTGTTTGGAAGAATGTAATTATAGTCAGAATATAGGTTGCTATTGGGAGGAATGGAAGGATGGTTGTGAGGGCTGGTAGTGGCAGCATGAGGGTTTTTATATGGGAAAATATGTTCAAAAAAGACAGCATCTCTAGAAATAAAGAGTTGCTTGTTGTGCAAGTCAAAAAGGATATCTCCTTTTGTGGTGTCCTTGTGTCCCAAGAAGATACACTTTCTACTATGATGGTCAAGTTTAGTTGTCTTTTGTTTGGAAATGGTGGTGTAAACTAAACAGCCAAAAACTTTCAAACTGGTATAGGTGGGAGGTTTGTTATATAGGACATTAAAAGGAGATTTGTAGTTAAGGAATTTAGAGGGTAATCTATTTATTAAGTATGTGGCATGTTCAAGAGCATGAGCCCAGAAAAGTTTGGGAAGGTGAGCATGAAATAAAAGAGATCTAGTGACACAAAGGAGATGTTGATGCTTTCTCTCAACAACCCCATTTTGTTGGGGAGTGTCAGTGCAAGAAGTTTGATGAATGATACCTTGTTGTTTATAAAAATATTTCAATAAAAATTCTTGGCCATTATCACTTCTTAGGATTTTAGGAGTAGTTTTGAATTGAGTTTGTGTGAAATAAACAAATGCCTTAACAAGGTTACTAGTTTCAGATTTGAGTTTCATCAAAAATATCCAGCAAAAACGACTGTAATCATCTACTATAGTGAGGAAATAACGATGACCAAACATAGAAGGGGTGGAACAGGGACCCCAAATGTCCATGTGAATAATATCAAAAGCAGTATGAGAATGAGTAAAACTATTTGGAAAGGGAAGTCTTCTTTGTTTAGCATAAAAACAAGGATCACAGGGAGTATTATGATGCTGAAATTTAGGTAAATGAAACATTTTATTAACACGATTGGCTATGTCATGGGAAGGGTATCCCAATCTATAATGCCACAGATTACAGTTATCAATATGCCTAGAATTATCAGAAGAATTCAAAAAAGTACAAGAATCAGATAGTGTGGAGGAGATGCTGGAAGGCATGTTAAGGAAGTAAAGGCCTTGATGAAGGTTAGCTGTACCAATCGTCCTTTGGGTATGGTTCACCTGTATGGTGCAATTATTTGAATTGAAGTGAACCGCACATCCTAAAGAATGAGTGAGTCTAGGGATAGAAATGATCGATGTTTGTAAAAAATTCAGGTATAAACAAAACATTGACAAGGTAAAAGTCTTTGGTGAATTGAATAGTGCCACATTTGTTGGTGGATATGGTAGTACTATCAGGAAGTTTGACAGTTATCAATTTAATAGTGAATAATGTGTGAAATAAATCTTTAGTATGGTAAACATGATCAGTAGCACCTGTGTCTAGAATCCAACAATTAGGTTGAGTAAAAGAGGAAGGTGTAGGGAGAATACCTGCAGTGGTGTTCACTGTTGAGTGGAATTGTTGAACTTGAGGCTGATTTGTAGGAGAGGCTTGTTGAAGAAGAGCTAAGAGTGCCTTGTGCTGATCAGCTGTGAAGGTTGGTTGTTGAGCAGCTTCTTCAGATTCCATGACAGAGTTGTTGGTGGTGGATTCAGATGAAGAAGTGGCATTGTTGATCTGAGTCTTCTTTAGGTAAGGGGGAAGACCATGTTTCTTGAAGCAAACTTCAACAGTGTGCCCAGATTTGTTGCAATAAGTGCACATCTTCAGTGTCTTACCACGACCATAAGGAGAGGTTTTAGCGGAGGAATCCGTACCAGAAGAACGATTTTGAGTTTTGTTGAGATTAGCCACGACTTTTTCTTCATCAATAGGAGTGAGGAGTTGTCTTTCTTGTTGAATTAACATGGAAAAGACCTTGTTGATAGGTGGAAGGGGATTGATGAGCATGATTTGAGACCGAACAGGGGCGTATTGCTCATTCAAACCCTTCAAAAATCTAATGACATAATCAGTGTCTTGGTATGATTTGATTGTGGAAATGAGGTTACACGAACATTTGATGGCACAAGAGCAAACAGGTAGAGGGCAGAAATTGTTCAGTTCTTGCCAAAGTTTCTTGAGGTTTGTGAAAAATTGACTTATACTGAGATCACCTTGCCGGAGATTGAAGAGTTCTTCTTGAATTTCAGCGATGCGGAAAATATCACCCTGATGGTAGCGATCGCGAAGCTCATTCCAAATCACTGACGCCGTGTCCATCTAGAGGATACTTTGCGCAATGTCAGGTTCAACATAATTGGTTACCCATGCCATAACCATGGTGTTACAACGATCCCACGCCATGGAAAGAGGATCAGAATCAGCAGGTCGCGGAAGGGAACCGTCAAGAAAACCAAGTTTGTTTTTGGAACGAAGGGCCACCATGATAGAACGACTCCAAGAATGATAGTTGAGATTGTTGAGGGGTGGCGTAACGATGGCAATTCCAGGATTATCACTGGGGTGCATGAAATAAGGATCCAACATATCTTTTTGATAGTTGTTGGAGGAGCATCGGTGGGAGGTGGAGGAGGTGGTTTTCGGAGGTGTGGGCGGCGGTGTGTTTTCGTCAGCCATGGCGGAGGAAATAAAAGAGAATCAAGAAGAAAGGAAAAAAGAAAGAGGAAGAAGACGATAAGGAGGAAAGAGAGAATCAGATGAAAGTGTCACAAGGAGGTAGACGCGTGGAGGGAGAAATCCAAGAATTTGGATAAAGTTGAAGAGATAAGAGATATGTGGAGTAGAAAAGAGATAGGGAAGCGTGAGGTATCTTCACTGATACCATGTTAACATGTGCATCATAACACATTTCATAATGCAGAAAAAAGAAAAAAAGGAAAAGGAAAACAGAATATTATTATCATTAACTCTCCAACTAAAGTGTACAGATGGACCAATATATATACATAACTGTAACGGTCAAATGCATAATAATAGGAAAACTTAGTCTACTTTAACATAAACGTTGAGGCTTGATAATTAAGAAACAAGGGTCGTGTTTCATTCACCACTATTCAGCGAGAGATGAAATTTTTTATTTGTTTTTCGTGAAATTTGTCATGTTCTTATAATTGAGTCTTACAAACATTTGAGAGTGTTTAAGTGGAAGTGATGGGATTTCATATTTATGGGAGAGTCTGAGTTGAAATTCACAGGTAGTAATAGAAAAAATGGCTCTAAACTAAAGATTGTTTAGATAAAACCATCGTGTACTATTAATTACTTTTACTAGAAAAAATGGCTACTGCCCTCAAAACGTAAGTGACAATTGCACCAACTCGCGTTAACAATTCTCTGTGCCTTTTATTTAGTACTTTATTTAATTTTTTATCAATTAGTTCATATTATCTCGTCTCACACACTGTTCAACATTGTGTTTGACATTCTTGTCTTTGATCAAACATAATTTCAATTGGTATCAGAGTTGACATCCTACTTTGTTTGGGTGTGTTCTAGGGCAACTAACCTTTTATGTTTTAGCGCATGTATGCATTTTCTTAATACTTCAAGACTTACTCTTACGTATTTTACATATAACTGATTCAAAAGACTAAAACACTTAAGCGCAAGAGCATGCAAACTTTCACATCTTCACATTCTTTCGATGTTGAACTTTAAAATTGATTTGTTTTAGTTTTCTCTCAATATTGGAACTTCATCAACTTTTATTTTTAATAGCTTTTTTTTGTGTCTAATGATATTTATAATTGATTTTTCCTTATCCAGTTGTCATAATTAAAACCTAACAAAACTTTAACATGCCCAATACTTAAAACCACAATTTTTTTATACAAGAGAGATTTAGTGCATAGATAATCATTGTATGAAGTCTAAAATACATTATAATTGATTCTCTTTTACAAAGTTCATTTGCTAGTGACAACCTTAAGCAAGCCATAGTCTAGAGAACTCAAAAAATATATGTTAATTTAACTATAAATATAAATGAAAATCAAAGAAGAAAAATATAATATGTATCACCTTCACACCCTTAATAGAGTTGCAGAGTAGTTTAAAAATATCAAATAATAACATATCCTTTTAATCTCCAAAAAAAGAGATCGGTCTTAATACTAGTGGAAGTATCTCCAATAATATTGTGAACACTTACTCAATTTGTTTAGTCACCTTCGAAGTAGAAGTAAGAAATTTTTTCTCATGATATAATTCTCTTAATTTCTTTAAATCTTTTTTCTGAAATAGTCAAAAAATAACAACTTAATTATTTATGAAACAAAAAAAATAACTTGAATTAATAGTCAATTATATGTACTAAAATTTACTTGCCATATAAAATTATAACAAATAAAATTATCCTTAAATAAGACGACAAAGGTTTATGATAATTCCAATATAAAGGTCTTCCATGATCAATAATATTGTGCGCGTGTGTGCGCGCGCGTGCCTGTGATGGTAATAGTTATGTTGATGTTGGATCCTTTTAAGGAAATGCACAATTGTCAAGCAGCTTCTAATTCATCCTAAGTTTTGAAAGATATGTTGAAAAGAAAAATAAATAAATAAATAAACATAAGCACGAGCAAACAAACAAAAATACTCAATTCTAAAACTAAAAATAATAGATTTGACTCGCTAGAGTATCCCTAATAGAGTCACCAGTTGTCGCGGTGCAAAAAATGTCTGAACATACTAATGCTCGAAATCAACTATAGAGTCTCCACCGAAGTTTTATTTTTAAAGGGAAACATTGATAAAACACTTGAAGAAAGAAAACATGTTCTTCGCAACCAATTTTAGGTTTGGAGTCGGTTATGTGAGGAAAAGATATTAAAACCCCTTATATTTGTTGTACTCAACAAGAACCTTCTAATTAGTTTAGGTAAAATGAGTGCTTAGCTTAAAGATGTTTGCAGTTATTCTGTTTAATAAAAGACAATTAGGAAAGGCGAAAAAATTTAGTTTTTTATTAATAGGCATGACAAGATGTTGAATCTCGCTCCTACGTATCCGCAGGTGCGATGGAGAACTCAAGGTTACGTCGTTATTTATAATAATGTTTGTGTGTTAGTTATTTTTAGATAATACTGTTCAAGTCATTTGAGTGATAAAAATGTTTGTGTGTTAGTCTAAAAATAAATAAAAAACAAATGAATTGGATAAAATAGTAAAACAAATAACTAAACTAAAAAAACAAAATCAAAGGGGGTATCAAATAGGAATTGGGTGGTGTGAATAAGAGAAATGCAAAGCCCAAACCATAAGATGCCTATAATAGTAGGGAAAAAACAAATTAAGGAAGTGTGGCCATCAAATTGATCTGATGGCCTTAGTTGAACCAAAGGGAGAGATACGATGGATCGTTTGATGGAGGATCAATGGTTGAGATGGGGGGAGTATGTTAGAACAAGATTTGTTTATGACATATTCTCTTTTAGTTTTGATGATAACAAAAGTATTGAAAAAACAATGGTTTATTTGATGTGTGTTTTATTTATGTAGGTTCTTGTTCTTGTACATAAATAATCAGAATCTGTTTTACTTAGACACACTTGGGAGTTGCTTCATTGCTAGCTTCTGGTGGTAGAGTATGAAGAACAATTGCTAGTGTGGCTTGGAACATACTCTGAGCTGAAGGCATCAGCATTCTGATGAGTTACTACACTTGGTAATTGTATATCAGCATGTGGTACCATTCAGAGTTGGTGATAAAGTTGTGGTTATTTGTACTACAGAAAGCAAGTTGTATTATTTTATCAGCTTGTCAGCTAGATTCTACAAGATTGCAAGGCTCGAGAAAGGTTGACATGCTCTACGGATATCTGCTCTCAACAACTCTATCAGTACAGAACCTCTTGAAGACTCAAAGTTTAAACACATTACACACTGGATTCAGAATATGTTGTGTATCAATCTTCAACGACTCTTGTACTATGGAGTAAAGGAAAAGACACTTAATCAAGTTACCTCCTCAACGGCTAGTTTCTGTAAAGGCTATAAATATGGCTGAAGATTCAAGTTTGAATCTTAACAAGGATTATCCATATGAAGGAGTAGAAAGATCTAGCAATTATCAACTCTAATGTAACATGCAAATTTTCTGTTGTAGGTTGTAATTATAAAAGCCTTAAGATTTCTTACCATAGAATATCTTAGAAATCTTAAGAGCTTTAGGTATTTGTTGTGGTGATTTCCCGTACCTTTGATGCTTGTATCATGTACACCTTTTTCTCTATTCTGCTGAGACTTCAGTAGTTTAGATCAAAGTCTCTTGCTATGTGCTTGAGCAAAAGTCTTGTCTCATTAGGATTCAAGTAACATGTATTGAGGCCAGATGCTTAAGCCACGTAAGTTTCATTGCTTAAGTGTTTGAGTTGTGAAAGTCTTATTCAGCTAGTCTTATTGAGCAAGGGAAAGTCTTTGTCTGAGGGGCGTGAGCAGGAATTCTCAAGTGCTGCTTAAGCAAGGAAGTCTCAGTATGGATGGCCAGAAGAACAAGTGGCTCGGTCAGAGGATATGAGCAGAAGTCTTAGACATGTGCTCTAAGCAAGGGTAAGTCTCAACCAAAAGACCTTTGGAGCAGTTGGCTTGGTAAGAGGATGTGAGCAAGGAAAGTCTTAGACATGTGCTCTAAGCAAGAAAGTCTTATATAGCTGATCTGAGCAAGTGTAAAAGTCTTATGCAGAAGCATAACTGATTGTAATCATGAAGTGGTTATAATGAAAATCTCTTATGAGGCAAGGGGACTAGAGTACTCTCAGGTAGGGGAGGAACCAGGATAAATCTTTTATGTCTTCTGTTATTATTTGTTTACTTCTGTTATATCCACTGCCAATGAATTAAAACAGAATCTGAACACCAATTTTGATTCAGAAACTCTGATTAGAAGTTAAATTAAAGAAAATGGGAAACACAATTCAACCCCCGCCCCCCCAAAATTCTTGTGTACTTTTCCCATCTTCAATTGGTATCAGAGTATGGTCTATGTTTAACACTTAACAGTGGCGCAGATAATGATCCAATAAGAAAAGTATAATTCTTCTTCAAGAAGAAATCAAGTGCCACATGAAAAATATCATACGACTTTTCCTACCATATTCAAAGGATGATTCCACTAAATTTAAATGATGGAAAAGATAAACATATTTTTAACGCATTGGTCTTAATAAAGGGTTGCTGAAGGTCTATAGAATATCCTTGAAAGAGGTATTACTATAGAAGTTGATGGTGTAAAGATGATCTTCTTGAATATCTCTTTCACCAGCTCAGAAGATGCATATTAAACATCTTCAAAGGTAGTTGCATTCTGGTAGATGCTCTATCTCACTGAAGCTAGCGGGATTATACCTGAGTGAATCGCACACTCAAAGATACAACAGAGTCGCCACCGAATTTTATTTAGTCCCAAAGGATGGGGAAAATATCGATAAAATCCAGGGGAAGAGAAACGGGTAAGGGGTTGGTTATGCGAAAGGAAGGTACTAGCACCTTACGCATCCGTCGTACTCGACGGGAACCATTTCGCTTGCTTCTAGGCTTGGATGGGTTATCTATCTAAAGGCTTCTAGATAAAAGAGAGAAGGAAAAAAGAAAAAGAAAGAAAGAGAGTGCTCGCGAAGGATTAGGGCCCTCGTGCTTACGTACCCTTATAGTGCAATGAGGAAATCAGAGCGTCGTAGTTCATGGAACCAGTGAAAGAGAAGAGAAGGAGACTCACCAAGATTTCACAATCTCGTGCCTACGTATCCTCATAGTGCAATGAGGAATTAAGAGCCGACGTAGTTCAAGGAACAAAGGCTGAAAAGGAGAGGAACAGGAAAATGCTGTCAAAACCAAGAGCAAAAGAAATAGAAAGATTCCACTGGGGAAAGAAAATGGATGGTGTCAAAACCAAGAAAGAAGGGCACAGGGAAAGTAATAACTCTGCTGAGGATAGGATAAAGAAGTGGTGTCAAAACCAAGAAGATTAAGGTGCAAAAGAATAAAAGTAATTGCTGGGGAATAAACAGAGGGAACGGTGTCGAAACCAAGAGAATAAGGACTTGGTATGTTAACTGACTGAAAGTGGTTAACTGCAGAATGAGATATTAAGGCTCTGTGGAAATAAAAAGGCTTGGTGTCAACAAGCAGACTGTGATAAACCAAAAGGAGAGAGTACTGAACCAAGAGAAGGTGGTTGACTCTGAAAAGAGTTTCGGTATATTAACTGATAGTCAGTCATTAACCGAAGAACGGGTGTGGAACCGATCGAAAGTTGTGACCTAAAGGACGGGTGTGGAACCAAGCGAAGGTTGTGACCCAAAGGACGAGTGTGGAACCAAGCGAAGGTTGTGACCCAAAGGACGGGTGTGGAACCAAGTGAAGGTTATGACCCAAAGGACGGGTGTGGAACCAAGCGAAGGTTGTGACCCAAAGGACGGGTGTGGAACCAAGCGAAGGTTGTGACCTAAAGGGGTTCGGTACACTGACTGAACAAGCAGTATCTGACTGAAGAAAGGGTATTTGAACCAAAAGAAGGTTACTAACCCAATGGCGCGGGTATTTAAACCAAAAGAAGGTTACTAACTCACGGGGTATTGGTTTTAATAGAAGGATTGTGATTAACCAAAAAAGAACGAGTGATTAACCAAGAAAAGGTGATTAACTCAAAAGGAGTTCAGTATGTTAACAGATGGGTTGTGGTTAACTGAGGAAATGGCTGATTAACTAAGAGAAGGTGATTAACCCAAAAGGAACTCAATATGTTAGCAAATAGACTGTGGTTAACTGAGAAGAAGTGCAAATTGGTGTTTTAACTAACAGGCAGTGGTTAACCAATCAAAGGGAGAGGAACCAAGAGAAGGTTGCGAACTTCGCTACGGTTTCAGTGTTTAACAGGTAGACTGTGTTTAACCAAAGAAACCAATTGAGACTCTTCTGGGGAATCAACAAGCAATGATTGACCACAAGAAAAGGGTATTGAGGTAAGAGACGAGTGTTAACCTAAGAGACAATGATCTTTAACCAAGAGAATGGTGATTGATCAAAGGGGAGATTAAAAGGGCAAGAGTGATCAAGGATCGACTCGACTGAGGATGGAGAAACACTACAATCTGGAGATAGAGACGATTATTCTAGGTACAGGGTCATTCTCCCCTACCCAAAATAATCAAGATGAGTGTAGGAATTCTCCACTCTCATTCCTTCTCTAGCACTCAGAGTATAATGCGGAGGTTGAAACCGACAACGTAACAACACCAATTTGTGCAGTGCTCTAGTGCGTCATGCAGACTTCCGGCTCAGCAGGGGATAAAGAGAACAAGACTCTAAAGAATCCTTGAGAGAGAAGCGAGGGGAGATTGAATAATTGAAACATTTTCAATCGATCAAGGGAAATGATCAAGTCAACAATCTTCCAAACGGATAGAAAGATCGTCAAAGCAACATGTGTATTATTGATTATACAAGATTAAACTTGCTCAATGAAGAATAAACTTAATATGATCAATAATGAAATTGCAAGGCAGTACCAAATGTCAATTAACATGCACCACAAATCATGTTATCATGTGAATAAAGTGTGCAAGAAGCATCATGCTCATGTAATGTCAAAAATGCAAATTATTGCATAATCGACAAATCGTGCATCGAAAGTTTGCAAACATGCTTCAAACAGAGGTCAAACAAGTCATAAAACATCCACAAATATCAAGCATATCAAGCCGTGGAAGTTAAATGAGGAAATAATATCAAACAAGCTTGAAAATAGGCAAAAATGGCATTTTGGTTCAATGTTAATCGATTAACCATTTGCTAGTGCAAAGTGGTTAATCGATTATCCCTTGTAAATCAGCAGAAAAACTAAAAAAAAGCAGTGTTAATCGATTAACACTTTTTGCCTAGCAAAGTATTAATCGATTAACACTGAAGTAGTGGCGAAAAATCAATTTTCAAAAGCACTTCCAGCCACTTAATCACTTATCCAATCATCCACATGTTATGGCATGCATTTGTGCACGAAAATTACATCAAGAAGAAGCAATTAATCATCAATTGGAAGCATTAAACATGAAGATCAAAGACTAAACAATCACATGATTAATCCACATCGAAAAACTATCGAAACTACGTCGTAAATGCGCGAAAGTGATCGAAACAGTAAATCGAGCGAGAATTACCAACCTATAATACGGAGAATTTCCTTGGTGATTGTTGTGAGTGAAATGTAGTGAGGAGATGCCAAGAAAACCAGAGAATTCCAATCTTGTGCTTAAATCATAGCGAAACCGATCAAAATGCGATAAAACCTCCGAAATCGAATTTGCACCAAAATGATTAAATTGAACACTTGAATTAAAATGGAAGTTGCTGTAATTGCAGAGATTCAAGAAGAAATGCAATGTGATGGAGGTTTAAGCTCAAGAGAAAGCAATATCAATGTGAAATTTGCTACTCTTCAATGGTGGAATTGAGCTCTAGTGTGGTTTGGGGAAGAAGATGAAGATGAGTGTGAAGAAGTTGCAGCAAATGCAAAGAGAATTAGAGAAATGAGAGAGTAAGAAGTGAAGAATTCTGAAAATGAATCAAGCTCCCTAGTGAAATGGTGAGGGTTTCTTTATATAAAGGCTAGCTTTGGAGTAGGCTAGGTTTGGAGTGTGCTTTGGAGTTAGTTACACTTAACTCATTGAGTAGGAAGTTGACTCACTTAGTTAGTTGGTTAACTCAGTGGAGCAATCCCAATGCAAGTCCAAATCAAATGGTCATCATGCTTGGAAATGAAGTTACATGGTAGTCTTGATCCAAAGTGATGTATTGGAATAAATACCTTGAAGTGTCTTGAAAGGTCTTGAAATATCTAGAAATGTCTAGAATATTCCACACAATGCTAGCACCAAGGAGACCCCAAAAATGTAGAGGAAAAGTTAATGTCATGAAAAAGTAGCAGAATCTGCCAATTTTACAAGGGTTAATCGATTAACCACTTTGCACTAGCAAATGGTTAATCGATTAACCTAGCCAAAATTTGCCCAATTTGCTTGAATAAAGGTGTTGTGGCCATGGCTCCGATTTTTGAACTTTTATGAATAGGCATAAAAACCCTCATTTTTTGCTTGTGTTGATGATGTGATATATTTGTGAGGATATGATTAATCGGGCTTTGAAAAACCTGAATATTCCTGCAACAAAACCACAGAGAAAGAAGTGTTAATGCGTATGCCAGCGATGCGAATGCACATGCTTATGCAAGAAGGCAAAAAAGGAGGTCAAATTTTGGGTTACGACAGCTGCCCCTATTTAATCCTCTTGGACCTGAATGTTCGAATTGCACCAGCTTTTGGATTATTCGAGGTGGAAGGGGATTAAATAAAATAGTAGCTCGAAAATTTGGCCGACGACGACAAGAGAAATGTTTTGTGTGGAGAGTGTTAAGGATTTTGATTGGATGAGAAGTTTGGTTGAATATCTGCTGAGGAGATGAATCAGTCAACAGGGAGTATGCTCGATGCATATGTTATGTATGTTTGATCCTACATGATGCTTGATATTATGTCATACAACAGTGCAGGTTAAGGTATCGTGTCGCAAGTTGGTAGGTTCTGGACGGACCAGAGAGAACTAGAAAGGTTTTGGATGGACCAGAGAATTGAAAAGGTTTTAGAAAAGTTTTTTATACGAGAACTGGACTTTGAAAAAATTTTCCAGACGAGAATTAGACTTTGAAAAGGTTTGCCAAACGAGAACTGAACTTTGAAATTTTTTTCCAGACGAGAACTGGACTTTGAAAAGGTCTGCCAGAGGAGAACTGGACTTTTAACAGAGTTTTCCAGATGAGAACTGGACTTTGACAAATTTTGTCAGATGAGAACTGGACTTTACAAGGATAGAACAGACGGGAACTGACTGGATTTTGCAAAGATTGGTCAGATGAGAACTGGGCTTTAAAGAGACAAGTCAGACGGGAACTGACTACCAGACGAGAACTGGATTTTAAAGAGACAAGTCAGACGAGAACTGACTACCAGACGAGAACTACATTTTGAAGAGACAAATCAGACGAGAAATGGATTTTGAAGAGACAAATCAGACGAGAAGTGGATTTTTAAGAGACAAATCAGACGAAAACTGACTACCAGACGAGGACTAGATTTTGAAGAGACGAGTCAGACGAGAACTGACTACCAGATGAGGACTGGATTTCAAAGAGATAAGTCAGACGAGAACTGACTACCAGACAAGGACTAGATTTCAAAGAGACAAGTCAGACGAGAACTGACTACTAGACGAGAACTGGAATTTGAAAAAATGTGCCAGACGAGAACTGGAATTTTAAGAGACAAGTCAGACGAGAACTGACTACCAGACGGGAACTAGATTTTGAAGAGACAAGTCAGACGGGAACTGACTACTATACGAGAACTGGGTTTTGATTGGGACGCACGTTTGAACCTGTATGGCATAATGCTTCATCTTGATGAATATGCTACGCGTTCGAGGATGTAATGCTATGCGATGATGATTACTATATGCAAAATGTTAGTAATCGGGTTTTAAAGAGATGTCAAGTATAATCTAGCTTATGTCAAGGCTCCATGCTATGCCAGATGAATGATATGCATGAGTGAAACGACATGATTAATGCATGGGAGTGGTCTATGTAATGGTTCTTGAGAATCTATCAAGTGCTTTCATTGCGAGAGGTGTAAGAGTTGAGGTTAGGGTGTAGGGCATAAAGTCGTGATTCCCCGACACCTACTTCAGAATCAGCAGTTGATGCACCATTTCTCTTACCTTAAAATAGGGAGAGAACTTGTAACTTGGTAGCCTATCTTTGCCCCAGTCTGTTGGGTATCTGCATAGATTACCCTAGTTACAAGTTACGTAGTGATCTTATCATAGGATGATCTGGATTTGACTTGCCCCAGCGTATCGGAACAGGGTTCCCCTGATTAACAGTCTCTTGGAGAGGTCGACTTCTTGTGCTCTTGGGTGGTCTGCCCCAATGTAGCACCCCAAAATTTGCTCTCCTACCTTAGTACTAACTGGCTTATGTTTCATTTCATTTTTGCATTATCATGTGTGCATATCATTGGTTCTTAGCATGGGGTCAAGGTGCCTGAGGCAGTTCAAGAGGAGAAGATGTTCTTCAAAGGGTCAAGCAAGAGTCCTTGTATTGTCCAAGAGATTAAGAGGAGAAATGGTTATTGATGCCACCATTATTTGAGTCACTAAGGGGCCTTGGGGCTCAAGAGATCCTATTTGGTCTATCACATCATCAGGAGTTCACAATTGGCAGAAGATCTCAAGTGAACCACTCCCTCCTAACCAGTGCAGAAACTAGGGTTTTGAGATTCTTGGATTTATTGCTCCAATGGATAGGTTCCCCGGGTTTTTATCATCAACAAATGGCATATCTCATCTTTGTTGGAGAGGATACACATCATATTCAGAGGAATTTGGATTTGGAGGATGTGTTATTTCCTCCTAGACTGAGGGTACTAAAATTAGGGTTTGCTATAAAATCAGTCTATTTCTGATTTTTTGGGCAAGACTTGATTCCATGGTATTCCTTGGGTCCCTAAGTATCTAGGATTGGAAAATGGCCCATCAATTTGGTTCACAAGAGGTTCAATTGATCAATTGATTGGAAATCAGGAGAATTGGGAAAAAGTCAACAGTGAGAAGGGAAGTCAACTATGAAATTTTGAGGTTCTCTTCAAGGTTTTCAAGGCCTCACATCCTCATATGGTCTTCAAGGGTCAGGTTTCATACCATTTATCAAGAATCAAGAGTTTGTGCAAAAGTTACTAAATATGGAAATTACCTATAATTTGAAAGTTTCCATTTTTGGCAAGTTTTTACACTACATTCAAATTGAATTTTCATCATCTAGGAAGCTTCAAATGAATTTTTCTCAAACATGAAAGTTGAATATCTTTTTCTCCCCTTTCCAACAAGTACTAGATGGTCTCCATATCATTTGTGGAACTCAAGTTATGATCAAAAGAAGGCAAGGTGGTTTTTAGGGTTTTCTCATGGTTCCATTTTTACACCTTTTGCATTTTGGGACATATAGACCTATAATTGGTCCTATTGCTTCATGTCACATTACAACACCAAAGTACATTCCATAAGGATCATTTTTGGCCTTTGCACCAAGAGATTTCATGACATATTCATCACTTATTTCACATTATGCAATTTTGCAAGAAGCATCAAAACTCATGAATCAAGACATTCCAAAGCCCAAATTCAATTTAGGTGTGATTAGCAATTGAAATGTGAGTGATCCACCATGGAAGGCTTGGGTGTACACGCATGGAGGAGGGTGTATAACTCAAAGTGAAAATTTGCAAAATCATTGAAAACTCATTAAACAAGGAATTAACAAGACTTTAATGATAATCAGGGGAATAACCTAGAGTATATAAGCTAACTCATACACTCATTGCAGGGGGAGGCACGCTAGTTTGGTCAGATTTCACTTTTCACCCTAAAACCTTTTCTCCTTCGAATCTCATCACACACAAAAGCTTTCCACAAACCTCTTTCACATTCTTAGTCCTTGGCCTCTATAGAACACAAACCTACCATCATCTGAAGCTAATAACAAGTGTATTATAGGGTACGAATTTCGGGACCTCTTCTCCAAAACTCAAGATCTAGGTCAGATTCAAGCCCTAATTGCATTTATTTTGCAATTAGGGATTGCTGTGGTGTGATCTGGAGCGTGTAGACGGGTTTCTTGGAGTATTTCAAGCTATTCAAGGTCTCAGGTTAGTCACAATTGCATGCTCTTAAAACTCAATTTTTTGATGCGCATAATGATCTATGATATTCACTGATGATGCTGATATATTTTATTTTGAGATTGGACGTGTATCATGGTCGTATTGTGAGTTTGAAAGTTTTGAACCCTAACTTATTTCGTTCGATTTGTCTTGTGTGTTGGTTGTTTGTGAAAAATAATATGATATTTGTGATCCTTGTGAAAATCTGGACAAAATGGTATACTCGTTTGCATTTTCTGGGAAATTTTGGGTTGCAGGTCGCCGGGGAAGACGATCGGAGCTAGGGCTCCGGCGTCTGGTGTGTTTTCCAGTGAAGCTAGGGTTTCAAAGGTGGAAGATGAAATCCCACCGTCCATTGCCTTGATCCATTGGTCCACAGCGTGCCATGTCTTTTAAAAATCTGTTTTATTTTATTGGTTGTGTGTGTGACATCCCATGATTATTATTGTGCACTTTCAATCTGAACCATTCATCACGTTAATTATTGATAGATCTTGGATGTTGATATGATCTGATGGTTACTAATCTGCCAGCACATTAAATTACTCACGTGCCTATCACGTTTTATTTTTATTTTCTGATTAATCATGGTGTATGTGCGTGCATGTTTATTATTGTGTCCTTTCAATCTGAGCCTCTCATCAGGCATACTATGTGACTTTGTTGACTGAGTGAGGAGCGTTAGATGGATCCAATGGCTGGTGTGAATCCTATGGTTGACTAGGTTCCATGTGTTTTCTTTTTATTTCGCTGATGGGCCTTTACGTATTGGGCTTGTTATCCACACCCCTTTGCTTTGGTCCATTTTATTTCCCAACGTGAATAAGTTGCTGAATACACCCCCTGGCTTTTTATTTCTATTTTATTGCATAGTTTCTCATTTTTATTTTTTTTAAAAATAGATAAATGCATCCAAAAATTACAAAAAATTCATGAAGCATGTTTAGGGATTTATAAAATTTTTCCAAATTTTATTTTTCATTTTTATTTTATTTTTAGCATCTGAATTAATTATTTGGTTAATTTCTTTTGAATTTATTCCATATATGCATACCCTAACTTGCTGATTTTATTTTTCATAGCATATAAAGCATTTTGAACTCATTCTTTTTGTATTGTTTCACCAACATATTGAAGTGCATAAAAAAATTTTTCTCATATTTTTAAGATCATTTCATATTGCATTTTAGTCCCTCTCTTTTGCATATTGAATCATGTTTCCTACTTGATCTTTGCATGATTGTTTGAGTGACTTATCTTGTGAATTTTTGCATGAGTTTTTAACATGATATTTATCCATGGGTGAGGTGTTTTGAGAATTAATTTGGTATTTTTTAAACGTGTTTTGCTAATTGTTTGATTGCTCTTTGTTTGAGGTCTTCTTTTATGCACATCTTTGATCATGTTGGATTACTTGTTTGAGAAGGCACTTGTGCCATCATTTGGGATTGATTCTTTGACTTCATAAACCATGTTTGAATTATTATAGGTCACTTGATTGCAATTATAGTTCATTGGTGTGAGGTTGTTGCATACTTTGTGCATGTGTTCTATGTTTGATTTACATGCCTCTTTTTGACTTATCTTCTCACCTCTTCTCATCTGTGCTCATTCATGACTTATGTTTGGTTTGTGTATGCCATGCCATATCATCTCTTTGCACTTCATTTGATGTATGTTTCTGACCTTGGAGCTTTGCATTCTTGTCATATGTTATTCATGTTTCATCTTGCATACTTGAACATGTTTCACTTACATGCTTCCTTCTCCTTCTTCTAATGATTCTTAATGCTTGGATACTTGTTTGTGTGCCTCATGTGACACTTGTATAGCATGTTTAGGCACATGTTTAGGTCATCCACATTCTGACTTGGATATTATTTGAAGCATTCTTGCATGATCACTTTGCATATCCACTCATTCTTCTTCTACTCCTTCTTTGATGGCTTTCTTGTGTGTTTTGCCACTTGTTTGCATTCTATTTGCTTGATCTTGTTTGGTAAACATTATGGGTCACCTCTAAGGTGTACATTATGACTTGGATGAGTTTCATTTGGTTTGTAACCATTTCTCTTTGGGTTGTGACTTGTTTGGGGTTTCATTTGTCTTGTTGTTGCTTATGTCTGTTTTGTACTAACCTTTTATGCAGAGGCAGAGGTAAGTTATTTGAGGGTGTGGATAGTCATCCATGTTCACCCTCACTTTTTCTTTCTCTCATCTTTTCTTTTCTTTAGGCTTAGGTTGTTCTCAAACCTCCCCTTAGGGTCATCTTTGCATGATAACATTAGGATAGAATCCCCTTAGTGTTTTTTTCTTTTCTTTTGAGTCCCTCTTCTCATCTCATAACACTTCTAAGATACTTAATAAGGTCAACTTGCCTTGCACACAAGCCTTAAACATAGGAAGTGAAGATTGAGGGGTCTCCCTTCTCTCTTCTAGAGTGTTGAGCATACGTCCCATTGGGGACGACCATGCGACGCATTCGTTCCCGTGTCATTGACTTTGGTTCAAGGTGAGTTATAAACTAACTCAAGTCACTTCTGTCTTAAAAAATACAAACAAATCTCAAACCTTTTGTCGTTCGGGATTGCCAAACTTAAGGCTATTTTCAAAAAGGGCACGTTACTTTCCGTTTTGTCGCAAACAGGCATCGACCCTAACTGCCGGACGTGTACTTAACGTCGCTCATAAAAAACACAAAAAGAACATGGTCCGAACTACGTCGACTCTGAATTTCCCATTGCACAAAGGGAGTACGTAGGCCTAGGACGACGATGTCCTACCGAGTCTGTCTTTGTTTTCCCCTCCCCCGTTTCAGTACAGCCATAGATTTTAGGATAACTCACCCCTAGATAGATAACAAGCGTGGATCCCATCGAGTACGATGGACGCGTGGGGTGCTAGCACCTTCCCCTCGCGTAACCGACTCTCGAACCCAGGCTATGGTTGCGATGACCATTCCTTTCCCTCTTCCTCAGGTTTATGCGGTGTTTCCTTTCCCTCTCGTGGGATAAATATACATTGCTAGCGACTCTGTGTTCCGCGCCACTTTCGCATTTGTACCTGGATGAAAATCCTGGGAGCGACAGCTGGCGACTCTGCTGGGGAGACTGGTTCCCTAAGCGGGTCTGTCCTAGCGCTTGTTTATTTTTGTTCTCTTTGGGTGTTCTTGTTTTTTTTTTGCTTTATTCGTTGTATTTTATTTTACCGCATTTACTGCATTGTATGTTATTATTATCTGCTGCACTGTTTTTCTGTTTGGCGGGCTGGGAGTTCTGAGGGATAAGCCCAATGCCCAGGCTTGAGCATACACGTAGGATTAGCATGGAAAGTAGTGTGACTTGTGTGGAATTTGGCCAGATGTAGTATACATGAAAACTCCACATCCAGACGAGGTTTTCTTTGGTAATGTTCTATCCTGCGCATTGGTGCAGATGATGGAATGTAACCTGGAAAACTGTCGACTCTGGCGACCATTCCCGAGGACTCAGTAACGGCACTCCTCCCGAGATGTGATAATGGCATACCAGAAATGGCAAACCCATTACACCTGTCGATCCGAGGACCCAATGCTGGGAACTTGCTCTAGGGTTTCCTTTTGGAAAAGAATCAGTGGAAGCACTCCTCGATTGGCGATAGTACTGTACCCCGAGGGATGAATGTACTATTGCTTCTCGACCTCAGTGCCGAAACTGAGGACTTGCCATAGGATGTTTTTTTTAGGGGAATCAGTTGAGGCCTCCTCGATTGATGATGATGCCAAACCAGAAATGGTGAACGTATCATCATTTCTCGACCTGAGAGCCCGTGATATTGAGGATCCTTGGCTTTCTAGTACCCACATGTGAGAGGGCAGGGTGTTTACAGGTTTGCAGGTAATCTTGACCTTCAACATACCCGGTTTTCTGGTCAGCAGATTTATCAGTGTAATATTATGGTTATTCTGGTATTCTGGGTATTTGGGCAGACCCTTTGAGATTATACAGTTGTTCAGTGCAGCAGTTGTCCAGTCTGTGTGGCATCCTTGATCCCATGTGTGCATTTGCATCATCATTTTGCATCCTAACATGTTTATTCATTTGCAGGGTTGCATCCTAACTTTGATTCTGGTTTTGAAGACTATTAAGGATGAGTACTGAGAAGAGAAAGAACATCATAGTGTACAAGTTCCCATCACTTATTCTGGATCCTGCTCACAAGATTGTGTCTATGGAAGAACCTGTGGTATTGGCAGACTTTAGAGGAGAGTATGGAAGAATTCTGAATTTTGCTCGCGACATCACCGAATACGAGTATAGGGCTTTGCACACTCTGGTGCAATTCTATGACCCTCACCTGCGATGTTTTCTATTCACTGACTATCTTTTGGCTCCGACATTGGAGGAGTTTGCTCTTATTCTGGATGTTTCTATCAAAGAAGAGGCTCCTTTCTATCCTTCTAAAGAACTTCCTGATTTAGAAAGGGTCTCCGAGGCTTTGCATTTGGATCCATCTTTGTTGAAAAACAACGTTGCCAGTAAGGGAGGGTGTAAAGGCTTTCACGTAAAATTTTTGGTAGAACAGGCTGCTGTACATGCTAAGGCTAGATGTTGGTCGGTTTTCAATGCCATCTTGGCTATGTGTGTCTATGGAACAGTGTTGTTCCCAAATGTGAAGGATTTTGTGGACATGCACGCTGTCCGGATATTTACCATGAAGAATCCGGTACCTACTTTGCTTGGAGATCTGTACCATTCAGTGCATTATAAGAACGAGAAGAGGAGGGGAGGACCCCTTAATTGTTGTGCGCCAGTCTTCTACAAATGATTTGCAAATCGTCTTCCCAAATCTGGTGCATTTGTAGATACTCAAGGAACATTGGATTGGTCCAAAAGACTAATGGGCTTGAGGGCAGATAATCTAATTTGGGTTAACCGTGACTTGTTGGGCCAAGATATCATGATTAGTTGTGGAGGTCTCCCAAATGTGCCTCTAATAGGAAGGAAAGGGGGAATTAACTACAACCCTATTCTTGCTATTAGGAAATTCGGGTATGCCTTGAAGGAGCCGCCAAAAGACGAGGATGTCCAAGAATCTCTATATCTGAGTGGGGAAATCAATCCGGAACTGTTAAAATAAGCTGCAAATACTTGGGAAGATCGTCATAAGAAGGGGAAGATTTCTTTTGGGAAGAGCAATAACAGAACATTTCCTGTGTACGGAGATTGGATTCAGAAAAGGGTAGAAAATGAGCTTTTGCCATTCTCCAAAGAACCACCATCTTACCCCTTGCTGATTGAGCCTCCTACCACAGTTGAGATAGAGAAGTTTAACAAGTTGTGGGCTGAAAAGGAAAAGCTGCGAGAAGAAAACAGTGAGCTACAAAGAGAGATTTACCAGTTGAAACATGAGCGGGGTGAAGCTGTTCATATCGCCGAGTTGAAGACAGAGCTTCTCGCTAAGGCAGAAAAGGAGCTAGCCGACAAGGTCACAGCCAGACAAAGGATGAAGCAAGCTCTAGAGGGTATCAATAAGGTTCTCAAGTCTAAGAAGGAGGAATTGGCCAAGGCTTTGTTGAAAATTCACAAGTTCAATGCTCACCAAGACACTGCAATGGCTGATAATAAGCGAAAGGAAGACGATTATCTAGCTCAGATTGATCAATTGAAGTTGAAGCTCAAGAAAAAAGACGCTGAGATACTATCAGGGGTATTCCAGAGACAAGCAGTTGAGGGTCGACTCAATGAAGCCATAGCCTCCATAGAGGAACTGAAGATCCAAGCTGAAGTGAAGAGACCTGGAAATGAGGGTCCTAGCATGGATGGTGTTTCTGGAGAAGAGGCTTGGGAGTTGCATTGCCGATACTTAAAAGGGATCATGCATAGGAGAGACGTTCTCATTCAAGAGCTAATTCAGAGACCGGAGCATCCCGACACCAAAAAGTTGTTCAAGGAAATTCAAGACTGGAGCAAAGAGCATAATGGATGGGGGGATTGGCACTTGTGAACTTTGATGACATGCCGTAGTTTTCTATTTTCTTTTATTGTATTTGGATCACCACCAGGCTTGTTGGTTGGGATCTATGATTATTGTGTTCAGACTTATTATTTTGGGTTATGATTGTTGACAATTGGTTATCCTCTGGTTTTTCTTAATAAATGAGCAGAAGTTCCGTTCTATCTTGTTGTTAAACTGGAATCAAGGGGTGGATCGCCCTGCGAATATTCAAACATGTTCATTTGCATTTGCATATTCATGATCATTTTGCATAACAGGTGTTTATCTCTGGTGTTCTTATCTTGTTCTTATCCTCAGCACAGGATTGCGGATCAACACATTCATCGGTATTCTACCAGACAAAATCAGAAGAAAGTCATGGATCAACTACAAGCCGAGATGACTGAGATGCGGACCCGCATGAATCAATTCATGGATTTAATGCAAGGTGTTGCTCAAGGCCAAGAGCAGTTAAGGACTCTTGTTCAGCCACTGATTGCGAGGATTGATGAAGAGGGTGTCCTTCATGGAGGAGTTCATACTAGTCTTACTGGTAATAATGTTCAGAATGGCCCTCCGGGCGGAGGTATTCCGGTTACTGGTGTTGTGATCCCTCCGGGCGGAGGAGAAAATATTGTGGTTCCCACTTTAGTGGGAGGAGGTAACAGTGTCTGCGCAATTCATGGTCGTCAGTATGATGATCTTCAGGAAGATGCATTCTCTGTGCCAGGTGGGGATGCTGGTCCCCAGATTGACAATGATCAGAGATTCAGGTTGATTAAGGAACAACTAAGGGGTGTTGTGAATCAAGATTCTGTGGGTATGGATCTGGAGGATTTGGGGCTGATTCCAGGCGTCATTATCCCACACAAGTTTCAGACTCCTACTTTTGAAAAGTACAATGGTATGACTTTCCCAAGGACTCACGTGGGGGTATACGCAAGTAAAATGGATGCTCATGTAAAGAATGAGAAGCTGATGATGCATTGCTTTCAGGATAGCCTATCTGGGGCATCCCTGGAATGGTATATGCAACTAGAGAGGAAAGATGTTCATAGTTGGAGAGATCTGGCAGGGGCATTTATCAAACACTATCAATATAACACTGACATGGCTCCGAACAGAACGCAGCTGCAGAATTTGTCACAGAAGAATAATGAGAGTTTCAAAGAATACGCTCAGAGGTGGCGAGAACTGGCAGCGAGGGTTCAACCTCCCATGTTGGAGCGAGAAATGATAAGTATGTTTATGGCCACCTTGCAAGGTCATTACTATGAAAAGCTGGTACCGTGTATGACTGGAAAGTTTGCTGATTTGATCTTAGTAGGAGAGATGGTGGAAAGTGGAATTAAGGCGAGAAAAATATCAGGCGGTGATGGGTCCTCATCTGGAGGAGGTAAGAAGCCTTATGCCAGTGGTTACAAGAAGAAGGAGGGAGATACAAACTCTGTGTTATCATATCGTGGTAGAGAAGGACCTCGTCAGAATTTCAATCAGCAGGTGGCTTCTGTAACCATCCTAGCAGCACCTCAGCAGTCAGCAGTGTCTCAACAACAAAATCAGGCTCCTTGCAGACCGCAACCTCTGTCTAGGCGGGATAGGCATTTTGACACTCCACCTCTTCCCTACTCTCAGTTATTTCAGCACTTGTTACAGTTACAATTAATTCAGAAGAGGACATTGGCTCCACCCACTGGCAATCCACCTCCCGGTTACGACGCCAACGCCCACTGTGAGTTTCATTTCGGGGCACCCGGACATTATATTGAGAACTGTAAAGCTTTTAAGCATCAGGTTCAAGATTTGGTGGATTCAAAAGCCATCAATTTCTCCAATGATGCTCCAAATGTGAATCAGAACCCGATGCCGAATCACTGTGGGCCAAGGGTTAATGCTATTATTAAAGACTGTGAAGACTTGAATTTGATTTCAGATGTGAACGAGGTTCAAACTCCTTTGGGTGTGGTGAAGGAGAAACTGTTGAAGGGAGGGGTATTTCCTGGTTGTGATAAAGGCTGTGCAGGGTGTGTGGCGCAACCAGACGGTTGTGATTTATTGAAAGCAGGTGTCCAGAGAATGATCAATGAAGGGATATTACAGTTTGATATGGGTTGTAAGCAGCGCAAAAATACTGATAGAAGAATTGATGTTGCCACAATAACGATTCCATTCAAGACCATAACTATATCAGCGCCGGCGAGACCAGCGCCAGTCATTATCACTGTTCCTGGGCCAGTCCCGTATGAGAGTACCAAGGCCATCCCGTGGAACTATGAGGCTGAGGTGTTTGTTGATGGCAAGAAGCAAGAATTGGTAAGAACATCAGCTGCAAGTGCAGGGGTTGAAAATCTTGTTGAAGCAGGGGCTATCACTAGGAGTGGTAGAGTCTTTATTCCGTCTGAGGATCAAGGTGGCAGTTCGAAGCAAGACAAAGGTAAACAGGTGATGGACGAGTCTGTACAGAGGCAGAAAGCAAATAATTCTATGACAAAGCAGGTTGGGGATACTTTCTCAGAAGATGTAGAAGAGTTTATGAGATTGATCAGGAAAAGCGATTACAAAATTGTTGATCAACTTCACCAAACTCCATCGAAGATTTCCATCCTATCTTTACTGTTGTGCTTTGAGGCACACCGAAATGCATTGCTGAAGGTTTTGAATATGGCCTATGTACCGCAGGAAATATCTGTCAACTAGTTAGAAGGGGTTGTGGCTCATGTGAATGCTGGTAATGGTTTGGGTTTCACCGATTTAGATCTGACTCCAGCTGGGAGGAGTCACAACAACGCTCTGCATATTTCAGTGGAATGTCGCAGTTCCTTAATGTTGCATGTGTTAGTTGACACCGGGTCATCTTTGAATGTGTTGCCGAAGAAGGCTTTGATGAAGTTGGATACTCGTGGGTTGATTTGTACGCCGAGTGATTTGGTGGTACGTGCTTTTGATGGTTCCAAGAGGTCAGTTTTTGGAGAGTTAGTTCTGCCGATCAAGGTGAGTCCTGAGATTTTTGACACCACCTTTTACATAATGGATATTCAGCCTGCCTATAGTTGTTTGTTGGGTCGCCCTTGGATCCATAGTGCTGGGGCAGTAACATCTACGCTGCATCAGAAGTTGAAATATATGGTGGATGGACACGTTGTGATAGTTTGTGGTGAGGAAGAAATCATGGTAAGTCACCTATCGACCTTCAAGTATGTAGAGGTAGATGGTGAAGTACAGGAAACTTTGTGCCAAGCCTTTGAAATTGTGAAAATTCCCGAAGAACCCCCAAAGGTAGCCAGTCAGCCTGAGATGGTTGCCCAACCTGAAGTTGTCGGACAACCAGAGGTTTCGATGTCCTCTTTCAAAGAGGCGCGCGCTGTAGTTGAAGCTGGTGGTTCTCAGAAGTGGGGCCAGGTCATTAATGTCCAAAGGAAGCAGGATACCCATGGACTAGGGTACAAGCCACCCCGACGAGCTCAAGAGCCTCCCAAGTATGCTGGTCCGATTCGGTTCACAAGCGCTGGGGTTTTCTTTGATCAGATTAATGCTATTGAGGATGAAGGAGATAGTGACTGTGACATGGATGAATGGATCCGCCCTTGCACCCCTGTTCAGAGTTTAGGCAATTGGTCTTCCGAGAAAGTCATCCAAGTGACTCGCCCATAGTAATTTACTTTTGTTTTCTGTTATGTTAAATCCTACGTTCTGCCCAAGACGTAGTGATATTTATTTGTAGGGCTTGGATGTTTTATTTGCTACTTTTATCATCAATAAAGGACGTTTTTTCATTCAAATATTTTGATCCCTATTTTTCTATTTTTTACTTTTTGCATTAACCCACATCAAAATGGCAATGTGTTTTCTTGTTTTTTGCACTCATAATAAACATAAAACATCCATCATGCAGGTTCCTTTGTTCAGATTCCACCCATCATGACTTAGCTATGGCTCGATATGACTTCGACAATCCCATCTATCAGGCAGAAGAAGAGACTGACGAAGACTGTGAATTACCAGAAGAATTAGCCAGGCTACTGAAACAAGAGGAAAGGGTTATTCTACCTTATCTGGAGGAAGTTGAGACTGTTAATCTGGGAACCGAGGATGTTAAACGAGAAGTAAGGGTTGGGGCTGCTTTGGAAGACAATGTTAAAGGAAGATTGGTTGAGTTGCTTTGAGAGTATGTGGATGTCTTCGCCTGGTCTTACCAAGACATGCCTGGGCTTGACACCGACATTGTTGCACACCGGTTGCCGCTTAAAGAGGGTTGTACTCCAGTCAAGCAGAAACTGAGGAGGACGTAACCAGATATGGCTGTCAAGATCAAAGAAAAGGTTCAGAAACAGTTGGACGCCAGATTTCTTGCTGTGACAAATTATTCTCCGTGGGTTGCTAATATCGTACATGTACCTAAGAAGGATGGAAAGGTCAGGATGTGTGTTGATTACCGAGATTTTAATAGGGCGAGCTCGAAGGATGATTTCCCGCTCCCCCACATTGACGTGTTAGTGGACAATACTGCTCAATATTCTGTATTTTCCTTCATGGATGGCTTCTCTGGGTATAACTAAATCAAAATGGCCCCAGAGGACATGGAGAAGACGACATTCATAACACCGTGGGGAACATTTTGCTATAAGGTAATGCCCTTTGGATTGAAGAATGCTGGGACAACCTATCAGCGGGCAATGGTGACTCTCTTTCATGATATGATTCACAAGGAGATTGATGTCTATGTTGATGACATGATTGCGAAGTCACAGACAGAGGAAGAACACCTGGTGAACCTCCAGAAGCTGTTTGAAAGGTTGAGGAAGTTCAGACTGAGATTGAATCCGAACAAGTGCACTTTCGGTGTGAGGTCTGGTAAATTGCTGGGATTCATTGTTAGTGAAAGAGGTATCGAGGTTGATCCTGCCAAGATAAGAGCCATACAAGAGATGCCTGAGCCAAGGACGGAGAAAGAGGTTTGTGGGTTCTTGGGGAGGTTGAATTATATTGCTAGGTGCATCTCTCATCTTACGGCCACGTGTGAACCAATTTTAAAGTTGTTAAGAAAAGATCAGGAGGTCAGGTGGAATGAAAATTGTCGAAAGGCGTTTGAAAAGATAAAGGAGTATTTGCAGGAACCTCCAGTCCTTATGCCACCGGTGCCCGGGAGACCATTAATTATGTATCTTACGGTTCTTGAGAATTCGATGGGTTGTGTGCTCGGTCAACACGACGAGACAGGTAGGAAAGAGCACGTCATCTACTACCTGAGTAAGAAGTTTACTGATTGTGAATCAAGATACTCTATGTTGGAAAAGACATGTTGTGCACTCGCTTGGGTAGCCAAGCGTCTGAGGCAGTATATGTTAAACCACACAACCTTGTTGATTTCGAAGATGGATCCGATTAAGTACGTGTTTGAGAAGCAAGCACTTTCTGGAAGGATAGCCCGTTGGCAGATGGTTTTGACAGAATACGATATTCAGTATGTTTCTCAGAAGGCCATTAAGGGAAGTGTTCTGTCAGAATATCTTGCTGAACAGTCGGTCGAGGATTATCAGCCGATGAAGTTTGAATTTCCAGACGAGCATGTTATGTTTCTGAAAATGAAAGATTGTGAAGAGCCCCTGCCTGACGAAGGACCTGAGATTGGGTCTCAATGGAAGCTGATTTTTGATGGGGCTGTCAACTCATATGGTAATGGAATTGAGGTAATCATTACAACCCCAAAGGGTTCTCATATACCTTTCACTTCCCGGTTAGCATTCGTGTGTACCAACAACGAGGCGGAGTATGAAGCATGCATCATGGGGTTAGAAGAAGCAATTGATTTGAGAATTAACAACCTTGATGTCTATGGTGATTCCGCGTTGGTAGTTAATCAGATTATAGGAGAATGGGAGACTCGTCAGGCGAATTTGGTGCCTTATAACAACTATGCCAGAAGGTTGTTACCTTTCTTTGACAGGGTGGATTTTCATCATGTGCCCCGAGCTGAGAATCAGATGGCTGATGCGTTGGCGACATTGGCATCCATGTATAAGGTGAATCGTTGGAATGAAACTCTGTCGATTAGAATCATGCGTCTGGATAGACCAGCTTTTGTGTTTGCAATTGAAGATGTGTCTGATGGCAAACCGTGGTATCATGATATTAAGGTTTTTCTGAAGAGACAGGAGTATCCAGAGGGTACCTCCACCAAGGATAAGAAGACTCTGAGAAGGTTGGCAGGAAACTTCTTTCTAAACAAGGATGATGTGTTATATAAGAGGAACTTCGATATGATCTTGCTACGTTGTGTTGATGAACACGAGGCAGGTTTGTTGATGGAGGAAGTTCACGAGGGTTCTTTCGGTACTCATACCAGCGGACACACCATGGCTAGAAAGTTGTTGAGGGCAGGATATTACTGGATGACTATGGAGTCTGATTGTTTCAAGTACGCCCAAAAGTGCCATAAATGCCAGATTTATGCAGATAAGATGCATGTACCGCCTACGCCTCTAAACGTGTTATCATCTCCTTGGCCTTTTGCAATGTGGGGCATAGATATGATTGGAAAGATTGAGCCCACTGCTTCCAATGGGCATCGCTTCATTTTGGTTGCCATTGACTATTTCACAAAGTGGGTGGAAGCAGCGTCACCAAGCAAGTGATAGCCCGGTTTATAAAGAAGGATATCATCTATCGTTATGGGGTCCCGGAGAGAATCATTACTGATAATGGCTCGAATTTGAACAATAAGATGATGAAGGAACTATGTCAGAGTTTCAAGATCGAACATCATAATTCCTCTCCATATCGTCCGAAGATGAATGGTGCTGTTGAGGCAGCGAATAAGAATATCAAGAAGATTGTGCAGAAGATGGTGGTAACGTATAAAGACTGGCATGAGATGCTACCTTATGCCCTACATGGTTACCGTACTTTGGTGCGTACGTCAACTGGGGCAACCCCTTTCTCATTGGTATATGGTATGGAAGCGGTTTTACCCTTAGAGGTCGAGATTCCGTCTTTGAGAATTCTGGCAGATGTGAAGCTTGATGAAGCTGAATGGGTGCATTCCAGATTGGATCAGTTGAACCTTATTGAAGAAAAGAGATTGGCAGTCATCGCACATGGTCGGTTGTATCAGAGCAGGATGAAGCACGCCTTTGACCAGAAAGTGCGTCCTCGGAGTTTTCAGACAGGCGAATTAGTTTTGAAAAGGATCCTTCCTCCTCAGACAGATCACAGGGGCAAATGGACTCCAAACTACGAGGGGCCATATGTAGTAAGAAAGGTTTGCTCTGGTGGAGCCTTACTACTTTCAACTATGGATGGCGAAGATTTTACATCCCCTGTGAACGCAGACGTAGTCAAAAATTACTTCGCATAAAAGAGACCCGCTGGACATAAAAAGAAAGTCCAGGCAAAAAAGGGGCATCCCGGCGAACCATAAAAAGGAAAAGGTTCGGGCAAAAATTAGGGATAAAATGTAAAAAAGAAACATGTAAACCCGCAAAGTTGAAAACTGGTAAAGGCAACTTTAGCAAGAATAGGTATCCCGATGGATTGAAAACCCGAAAAGGGCGATCCAGGCAAAAGTTAGGGATTTGAAAGCGAAAGGTTATGGTATGCGTTCGATCTGTGAGCACTTTCGATACTTGGAAATTCTAAAAGAAAGGAATCAGTATAGTTAGTCTCTTCAAAGGTCAAGATATTGGTGGATAAGCAGAATATATGGGTCATAGTTGAGTTGAATCATGGTGGATATATGTTCCCGCATTGCCGACATGTGTATTTTCTCTTTGCTTTTGCGCAATTACCTTTTTTTAGGAATTGCTTCCAATTGTAAATGCCTATTTACAGGCCGCTTTTCTCAATAAAATTTTCATTTCACTCAAAGAGCTTTCCATTGTTTATTTTATTTTTACTGTTTTGTTTGCAAAAACGTCCGATATTTTGATAAACGTTGCATATAAAATTTCGAGCTTTGCAGAACATAACAAAAAAAAGTAGAAATTGCTTAGGAGTTAGCTGTGGTGGATGGTAATTGAGATAGTCATGTTGTGGCATATTCTATTTGTTTTTATTTGACTTGCAGGGCAACAGCATTATACTCCCCCAGTAGGTTTGCTCTTCCCAGCATTGATATTGCACCTTCCTCAGCAGAGCAGACTATCCCCAGCAGGAGACTTGGGGAATATGTTCTCTGGATCGAGACGTTGTTTCCCCACAGAGTCAGGATGGCCACTTTCCCCATCCAGTCAGGGAGTGTGCTCTCACCAACAACGTTATGTTCTAACCCCCAGCAAGGCGAGGGTAAAGTCTTTCTCCCCATCAGCATGCTAAGATCAGCAGTATCCCCAAGCAGGATGGTATTATGGACTGTTTTCCCCAAGCAGGATGGTATTATGGGCTGGCATCCCCCAGCAGGTTCTGAGCCCAATTGGTTATTAGCAATTTTCAGTAACAGATCGCCGATTCCGTTATTGGCATTCATTCTCAACTCCCCCAGCAGAGGAGAAATCTCAGGTTTTGGATGTTACCTTCAGTAAAGGACATGTGTAATCCCCAGTAGTGTGGATGTTCTTTTGGGATTTCATCCCCAGCAGAAGTTGTTGATCCAAAGAGTCGATCAGTGTGATCCTTCTCAGCAGAGTTCTTGGGTTCGGAGGACAATTTATTTTTGTCATCCTTAGCTGAATTAGTCTCTTCTCTCCAGCATTTATTTTGCTGGAGGGGCCCTTTTTTGCATATCATAAGCATTTGCATTGCATCCTCAAATGCGTAGCATTTCCATTTCGTATGAAGCATTACGCCAAAAATTCAAACATTTGCATTCGAAGCATAAGCCAGGTTTGATACTTTCCTTGCCATTTCTCTTTCTCAGCAGAGATGGCATAACTCAGGAGATTTTGGAGGGATGCGTTCCTCATACTTGTGCTCCCCGACAGAGTCTTTTATTTAAACTTCTCCTTTCCCCAGCGGAGTCATCTTGCCTATGGATTATGAGTCGGTTGGGAGTTTGCCTTTATTGGCCCTTTCTCTTTTGTGAAATCCTGTTCTCACCTGGTACTCAGTTCTCGCTTGACGTATTCTATTTATCGGTTTCTCTTTCTCAGTAGGGGTGGTATAAATCAGAAGTTTTGTTTCACGTTATCCCCAGCGAAGTCCGCTTTCTGTAAGTGTTCCTTTGCGAGTACGATTGAGGTCGTATTCGTCTTTTTTCTTTGTGGGTAGAGTGATTGAGGTCAGTCTTCCTTTGCGAGTCCGATTGAGGTCGTATTCGTCGTTTTCCTTTGTGGATAGAGTGATTGAGGTCAGTCTTCCTTTGCGAGTACGATTGAGGTCGTATCCGTCTTTTTCCTTTGTGGGTAGAGTGATTGAGGTCAGTCTTCCTTTGCGGGTACGATCGAGGTCGTATTCATCTTTTTCTTTGTGGGTAGAATGATTGAGGTCAGTCTTCCTTTGCGGGTACGATTGAGGTCGTATTCGTTTTGTGGGTGCGATTGAGGTCGTATTCATATTTTCCTTGTGGGTAGAGTGATTGAGGTCAGTCTTCCTTTGGGGGTACGATTGAGGTCGTATTCATATTTTCTTTGTGGGTAGGGTGATTGAGGTCAGTCTTCCTTTGCGGGTACGATTGAGGTCATATTCATCTTTTTTTCTTTGTGGGTAGAGTGATTGAGGTCAGTCTTCCTTTGCGGGTAGGATTGAGGTCGTATTCGTCTTTTTTCTTTGTGGGTAGGGTGATCGTGGTCAGTCTTCCTTTGCGAGTACGATTGAGGTCGTATTCGTCTTATTTTTGTGAGTATGGTTGAGGTCATACTCCTTATTTTTTAGCACGCTCCATTTCGTTATTCTCACCATTAGCAAATTTCAGGGGCTCTTTCGGTATTCAATCCCCGTGTATCCTGGAATTTCCAAGAGCCGTCGCTATCGTACCTTCAGGACCAAGTTGATTGAATATGGGCAGCTGTAGCACCCCAAAATTTTCTCTCCTACCTTAGTACTAACTGGCTTATGTTTCATTTCATTTTTGCATTATCATGTGTGCATATCATTGGTTCTTAGCATGGGGTAAAGGTGCCTGAGGCAGTTCAAGAGGAGAAGATGTTCTTCAAAGGGTCAAGCAAGAGTCCTTGTATTGTCCAAGAGATTAAGAGGAGAAATGGTTATTAATGCCACCATTATTTGAGTCACTAAGGGGCCTTGGGGCTCAAGAGATCCTATTTGGTCTATCATATCATCAGGAGTTCACAATTGGCAGAAGATCTCAAGTGAACACTCCCTCCTAACCAGTGCAGAAACTAGGGTTTTGAGATTCTTGGGTTTATTGCTCCAATGGGCAGGCTCCCTGGGTTTTTATCATCACCAAATGGCATATCTCATCTTTGTTGGAGACGATACACATCATATTCAGAGGAATTTGGATTTGGAGGATGTGTTATTTCCTCCTAGACTGAGGGTACTAAAATTAGGGTTTGCTATAAAATCAGTCTATTTCTGATTTTTTGGGCAAGACTTGATTCCATGGTATTCCTTGGGTCCCTAAGTATCTAGGATTGGAAAATGGCCCATCAATTTGGTTCACAAGAGGTTCAATTGATCAATTGATTGGAAATCAGGAGAATTGGGAAAAAGTCAACAGTGAGAGGGGAAGTCAACTGTGAAATTTTGAGGTTCTCTTCAAGGTTTTCAAGGCCTCACATCCTCATATGGTCTTCAAGGGTCAGGTTTCATACCATTTATCAAGAATCAAGAGTTTGTGCAAAAGTTACTAAATATGGAAATGACCTATAATTTGAAAGTTTCCAATTTTGGAAAGTTTTTACACTACATTCAACTTGACTTTTCATCATCCAGGAAGCTTCAAATGAATTTTTCTCAAACATGAAAGTTGAAGATCTTTTTCTCCCCTTTCCAACAAGTACTAGATGGTCTCCATAACATTTGTGGGACTCAAGTTATGATTAAAAGAAGGCAAGGTGATTTTTAGGGTTTTCTCATGGTTCCATTTTTACACCTTTTGCATTTTGGGACATATTGACCTATAATTGGTCCTATTGCTTCATGTCACATTACAACACCAAAGTACATTCCATAAGGATCATTTTTTGCCTTTGCACCAAGAGATTTCATGACATATTCATCACTTATTTCACATTATGCAATTTTGCAAGAAGCATCAAAACTCATGAATCAAGACATTCCAAAGCCCAAATTCAATTCAGGTGTGATTAGCAATTGAAATGTGAGTGATCCATCATGGAAGGCTTAGGTGTACACGCATGGAGGAGGGTGTATAACTCAAAGTGCAAATTTGCAAAATCATTGAAAACTCATTAAACAAGGAATTAACAAGACTTTAATGATAATCAGGGGAATAACCTAGAGTATATAAGCTAACTCATACACTCATTGCAGGGGGAGGCACGCTAGTTTGGTCAGATTTCACTTTTCACCCTAAAACCTTTTCTCCTTCGAATCTCATCACACACAAAAGCTTTCCACAAACCTCTTTCACATTCTTAATCCTTGGCCTCCATAGAACACAAACCTACCATCATCTGAAGCTAATAACAAGTGTATTATAGGGTACAAATTTGGGGACCTCTTCTCCAAAACTCAAGATCTAGGTCAGATTCAAGCCCTAATTGCATTTATTTTGCAATTAGGGATTGCTGTGGTGTGATTTGGAGCGTACAGACGAGTTTCTTGGAGTATTTCAAGCTATTCAAGGTCTCAGGTTAGTCACAATTGCATGCTCTTAAAACTCAATTTTTTGATGTGCATAATGATCTATGATATTCACTGATGATGTTGATATATTTTATTTTGAGATTGGACGTGTATCATGGTCGTATTGTGAGTTTGAAAGTTTTGAACCCTAACTTATTTCATTCGATTTGTCTTGTGTGTTGGTTGTTTGTGAAAAATAATATGATATTTGTGATCCTTGTGAAAATCTGGACAAAATGGTATACTCGTTTGCATTTTCTGGGAAATTTTGGGTTGCAGGTCGCCGGGGAAGACGACCGGAGCTAGGGCTACGGCGTCTGGTGTGTTTTCCGGTGAAGCTAGGGTTTCAAAGGTGGAAGATGAAATCCCACCGTCCATTGCCTTGATCCGTTGGTCCACAGCGTGCCACATCTTTTAAAAATCTATTTTATTTTATTGGTTGTGTGTGTGACATCCCATGATTATTATTGTGCACTTTCAATCTGAACCATTCATCACGTTAATTATTGATAGATCTTGGACGTTGATATGATCTGATGGTTACTAATCTGCCAGCACATTAAGTTACTCACGTGCCTATCACGTTTTATTTTTATTTTCTGATTAATCATGGTGTATGCGCTGTAATACCCCAAAATTTTCTCTCTCTTTTGGCATCATAGCATAGCATTATCATATATCATATCATATCCACCTCATTAGCATTGCATTGCATCTTTAACATAGAAAAATGAAGCATAACATCCTTCTTACCATCAAGGCATGTGATCAGGGGAAAGTTGGACAGTCAAGGAATCATTCAAGGAACAAAAGGTCAAACAAGTTCATTCAAGGCAAGCCAAAAGGTCTTTCATGTCTCATACTATCTCAATTGATCATCCAAAACCTCAAGAAGGTGAGATTCAATAGGAGATTGAAGCACTACATCTTTCACTATGCAAGAGATCCCAAAAATGAAGGAAAACCCCCAAAAGAGATGGTTCATTGGTTCAAAATCACCCTCAAGTGGCATATCTCATTATCCTTTAAGAGGATACACAACATACTCTGAGGAATTTGAAATTGGAGACTGCACATTTTTCTCCTGGGAGGTGGGTACCAAAACTAGGGTTTCCAATTAAATTAGGGTATCTTTGATTTTTTGGGCAAAACTTAATGTCATGGTATTTTACATGTCCTTAAGTGTATGTGTGTGGAAAATTGCCTCTCAATTGGTTTTAGAAGTGGTTCAATTGGAAGAAAGATCAAGAATCAGGGAAATTGGGGCAAAGTCAAATAATCAGAGAAAAAAGTCAACTCTTAACTTTTTGAGGCCAAATCCATGAAATTCATGTTATATGTGACCAATGTGCAAAATTTGAGCAAGAAACTCCAAAGGGATCATGAAAAATCAAGATTTGAAAAGTTGCCATTTTTGGAAGAATTAGGGTTTCCAAAAATAGTAATTTTTGGGCCATTTTGCATCAGAGTTTGAACCAAGGACATTCAAAATTTAAGCATCAAATGAAAATTCCACTCGGCCACAACAAAATATCTTGTTTTAAGCTTCACATCCATGTGTAAAACATTTCCATTGGATAAGAATTGAGAGAGTTATGGATGATCAAAGTTGAGGAAAACTTGGGCAAAATGCAAGTCACCTTGGTCAACTTTCAGGTCACGCGCGTGTCATTTTCACAAACACATGGTGGGCCAAATGTTTTGATCAATTACTCGTGGTTAGAGACCTCAAATGGAAAATCTTTCAACATGAAAGTTGTTCCTCTATGTGAGATCTTCAAAATTGGTGTTAATGGTTTTTTCATTTGATCAAAGGTTAAGAAGTTATGTTGAGTCTAATTTGGTGTGATTATGCTGAAAACCTAGATGTCATGTTGTCTTGTCAACCAACCTTTTGTCACGCCCGTGTATCAGTTCCAAATTGGTGTGTTTTAATCCATTTTCCAATCTCTTCCAAGCATCATTTCAGCTCAAATTTCAAACCAAACTTGTAGCATTTCATCTCCTCTTTCAAATGAATCCAAAAACACATCAAACCACCTATTGAGTAGAGAGAAAAACATCACTAAACCACCCTATATTCCACTGATGCATTGATGGCTTGGCTGCATAACTTGGTTCAGACATCCATCAAACATTTCTTTCCCTTATTTGAACACACCATGAACATCCCATACACTGCCATAGCACGTGCCTTGCATGAAAGTGGAAAGAACAACTTGCTGAGCAAGTTTCTGATACAACAGCCATGCCATTCACTTCTTTTCACTTCCACCATAGCTTGCCATGAGTTATCATCACCATATCATTGCTCTCCCTAACTAACTTGACTCAGTTAGTTAGGGATGACTCACCTAAACCACCATGACTCAGTTAACTCACTCATGTTAACCATGGTTAGAGCTCACTATAAAAGAAAACCTCACTCTCAAAATTCATTTCTAACACTCATTTTCCACATTCACTTCAGAAACTCTCTCTTCTTCTCTCTCAATCTCACCAGTGCAACTGATTTTCGAGCTTCACTTTGTTCACTTTCTCATTTCCTCTCAAAAACTCTCTCTTCTTCTCTCTCAATTTCACCACATTGCAACTGGTTTTGGAGTTTGGTTTCAATTTCTATCCACTGAATCATCATCAATTACTCCATCAATGCCTTTATTTGGCCAAGTGAAGCTCAAGGAAGAAGCATTTTCCTCTGGTGTTCTTGTATACTCAAAGCCTCATCAATTTCAGGTTTGAGCTTTTGAACTTAGATTGCACGTTTTCTCCTTAATATCACTTGTTTCTTGTTGATGTGAGCTCACTAGGGGCATTCCTTACTCTGGCTAGTTGATAGAGCTTCTTAGAAGCCTAGATCCAAAACTTAGGGCAATATGTTCGTGCTTGTTTCTTGTTGTATGTGAATGGTTTGATGATTTCATTGGTAGATTCATGATGTGTGTTACTTCCTCTTCATTTTGGTATATTGTTTGTGAAATTCTGGGAAAATTGAAGTTGCAGACGGTGGTGAGTGACCGGAGAAGGTGACCGGAGGTCCCTCTCCGGCCGGTGGTCTGAATTGTTAGGGTTTCTTGCCAGTTTGAATTACAGCCGTTTGATTTTGTTGATCCAACGCGTGAAACATTGCCAGCACATTAAAAATAGGCGTACAGCTCACGTGCATTTTTTCTGATTTCCTTTAAAGGTTTTGTGGTGCAGTACATGGTAGTTAGTATGTGTTCTCACGTGCGTGCGTTGATTTTGTTTACTTTGACTTTCTTGTTGACTGGACTTGATCCAATGGTTTTCATTGCTTTGACCTTATGTTGACTGAGAGTGCATGATTATTGTTGTGTTCTGCGCGCAAATGGACCTGAGATAATTGATTTTTACTCCTCCCATTTTTAAGGCCCAAACCATTTGAACTGATGGATTACTTTGCATACACCTCCTCTCTCATTTCAATTTCTTTGTATTATTTCATTTTACACACGTTTCCTTTTTAATTTTTCAAAAATATAAAACAACATCCTAAAATTCTAGAAAAATTCATGAACATTTTCAAGACATTTATGAAATTTTTGATATTTTATTTCATGATTTTATGACAATTTTACCCCTGTCTCACAATTTTCTTTGAATTTCCATTTGTATGCATTCCAAATGTGATACATGAATTTGTGGAATTTTATGCTTGATCATTATAAATTGTTTTGACTTTATTCCTTTTGGATTGATTCACTAATACATTGAAGCATGTTAGATTTTTTTTTTTTTTTTTTAGGTCATTTTATGACATGTTTTGATGCTTATCTTTGCACCACTTTGCATGATGTTTCAACTTTACCTAATTGCATTGTTTGAAGTCATTTTGCTTTGAATTTTCACATGCTATTTTGATGTATGATTCACTTATGACTTAGGCATTCCAATACCATGCTTGCATAATTTTCATGAGTTCATTTGATTTTTGTTTGATGCATTATATTTGAAACATAATGACATGTCATATCATTTTATTTTAGTGCATGTTTACATGAATTCTTTTGTGCATATTTGCATGAGCATTTGCATATTGTATGAGCTATTCATGTGACATTATAGATCATTGTTACACATTATAGGTCATCTTTACATGTTCATTTCCATTTGAACTTTGTGCATCCTTAACATGTTTTGTTTGCTTTTTCTTTTTGAACTTCCATTTTACTTCTTTTTCTATTACTTCTTGAATGTCTTGATGGTTGATTCATGAATACTTTAAGATGTTTATAATTCATTTTCCAATTAGTTTCATTTTTTACTTTAGGATTACATGTTCCATTTATGCATATTCCTTTCCTTTCTTTCCATCTTTCATCTTCTTTTCTTATGAAAACATGTTTCAATGCTATGGATGATGATTGTTGCTTCTTTCATTTTTGAACTTGTATGATGATGATCACTTGTTGCCACTCGCACCCGAGGGCCCACTTTAGAACTTGCATAGGATGACCTTTATTTTCTAAGGCGAGTCAGTGGACGACCTCTTTGATTGGCATAGCATTGTATCCTACGGGCTGAATGTGCTATCGCTACTCAAACCTCCGAAGCTGACAAGATTTGTTTTCTAGGAACCACATGTGAGCATGGGTGGGATGTTTACAGGTTTGCAGGTAACCTAGCCTCCTACATACCTTACTTGTGATTCTATAATTGTTACAGACATTGTATCCTATGACAGTGGTTTGAGTATTCATCTCAGAAATATGGCCAGATTCAGTACAGAGACGCAGTGCACACAGTTCAACACAGACACAGACACCTGGATACTTGATCACATGCCTTTTGCATGTGCATACTCATATCATAACAGGTTATGTTTGTCAATTTCAGGTACTTACCATATTGTCTGATTCCAATCATGAGTTCCCAAGAAGTTGAGGTCAAGAGGAAGAATAATGTGTCATATAAATCCCTGATCCTAAGTTGGATTCATTGAACAAGATGATAGGCATGGCTGTTTCTGGCGTTCTCAGCACTTTTCAGAAGGAATATGGAGAGCTGATTAAAATGGTATGTGCATTCACAAAGTATGAGAAGGATGGGTTGCACACTTTCTTACAGTTCTATGAACCATCAATGAGATGTTTCCTGTTCCCTGACTACATTTTGATGCCCACTCTGGAGGAATTCTCATTTATTTTGGGAATTCCAGTCACGTCTTCTATACCGCATTTTTCTGAAGGTGCTCTTACCCCCGAAGTCATTGCTGCTGTTCTACATCTAGACCTGACTGTTGTGAAAAGTGGCCTGAGTAAACTTAAAGAAGATGAAGGATTTCATTTGGAGTTTCTTTTCCAACGAGCTCAGGAAGCTGCCAAGGCTAAGAACTGGACTACTTACAATGCTGTGTTAGCTCTTTGTATCTATGGTTTGGTGCTTTTCCCCGGTCAACCTGACTTTGTTGATATGCAGGCAATGAAAGTGTTCGTCTTGAAGAATCCGATTCCTACCCTGCTAGGGGATTTTTATTACTCAGTACACTACAAAAATGAGAAGGGAAGAGGAAGTCTGGTTAGTTGTTGTACCCAATTGTTATGTCGTTGGCTCTTCAAACATTTACCTCGAACTGGTGCTTTCGTAGAAACTGCTGAGACAATGAAATGGTTCAAGAGATTGATAGGTTTGACTGCCAGTAACATCATTTGGTTTGATCCCAAATTACTGACAATAGAGCTTACTGTTAAATGCGGAAGTTTTCTAAATGTGCCTCTACTTGGAAGAAAGGGTGGGATTAATTATAACCCGGTGTTGGCTGCTAGACAATTTGGTTATGCTTCGAGAAATCCTCCTGCTGATGAAGAGATTAGTGCTTCTCTGTTTTTCACGGGAACCAAGAATGAAAGAGTGCCAGAAGTAATAAATGCCTGGAAATTTAGGCAAAGAGAGGGAAAGTTGATTTTTGGCAAAGGAGACTGTAGATTATACGCTGCCTACGATGCTTGGACTGAGATGAAGGTCAAAGAGCTGTTGCTACCTTTTTCAAGGGAGATTCTCTTATGTCCAGATCAACACTCCATGGTACCGGCTGAAGAGTGCGAGAAATGGAAGAAAATGGTTAGAGAGTTGCAGATAGAGAACTCTGGAATGAGCAGATGTCTTCAGAAAGCTTTGGCTGACAACAAAGATTTGGAGAGGAGAGCATTGAAAGCGGAGAAAATCTTGGCAGACAAGGAAGAAGATTTTGATGATAGAGCTCGGTACTTCCGGAAACTTACCTTGGGAGCAGATGATACTAGTCAGGCTCATAAGGCTACAAAGCAGGCGTTAGCCCGAAGCAAGGATTCATTAGCTAAACTTCGTCAAGCTTGGGATGAAGTCAGAATTGAAAACTCTGAATTGCTGACCCAGTTAAAAGATAAAGATGAAGAGCTGAAGAAAGCACATGTAGAAAGAAGAAGGTATCGAGAGGATCTTGGCAAAAGTCAAGAACAAGAAAGGAATGCTGAAGATAAGCTGAAAATTGCCAACAAAGAGCTTGAAGATGTCACGGCAGATCTGAAGCTGGTTAAAATTCAAGCTGGAATCAAGAAGCGCAAAGGAGCTAATGAAGATGAAGCCTTATCGGTGCACATGGGCTCACTATCTGAAGCACTGAAAAAAAGGGACGTCGTAATCAAAGAGCTGATTGAGAAGCCACATCATCAGCGTACCCGCATCCTGTTCGAAGAGATTAAGTATTCCAGCCAGAAGTTGAAGGACGTAGAGCTATCGGATTAATGATTTTTGTCATGTCTTTGTAATTTGCAATGGTTACCATCAGAATTGTTGATGGATCCATTTGACTACTTGTTTCTTTTTCTGTTGACAAATGTGCTTGAAAATTTTTGGGAATTTGTAGGAAATGGGCTATTTCTGTTCACAATTTCTGGTCTTCAGATATATGTGATGTGATAAGATATCTGCACACTGGCACACTACAAAATCACTATTTCTGGTCATCAGATATTTGTGATTGGCGTATTTGTATATCTCTTCAAGGCAAAACTCAATAATCATGATTTCTGGTCATCAGGAATTTGTGGTTATGATTGGAATCAGGATATCAAAAGTATCTTGAAATGACAAACATAACTGTGCATTTGCATTTGCATAACAAGTCATTTTGCATTGCAAGTTTTCTTTTTTTGCAGGCGCCTGCTAACCTTTATTTGGTTTTCAGGCACAATAGCTGATACCCCAGTTCACCGATATTCTACCCGACGCTATCAAGCAAGAGTCATGGAACAAGTTCAGACTGAATTAGCTGATTTGAGGGGAAGGATGGAGCAGTTCATGAATCTTATGCATGGGATTGCTCAAGGTCAGCAGGAGCTGAGGGCTGGTCAGGAAACTATGAGGGTTGGCCAAGAAGCCATGAGAACCACTATTCAGAGGCTGGAGACTGAAATCCCAAATCACAATGTGCGCACTCCTCCTGTTGGTACCATCCCCGCTGGTGGGGTACATCTGGGATTTGATAATAATGAGGATGGTCAAGATGACCAGTTTACTGCATTCAACAATGACATGGGTTTCTACAATGACGACCGGAAGTACGAAGGGTTAGATGAAAGACTCAAGGCTATTGAGAGCCAAAATCCTCTAGGAATTGATGTAGAGGACATGGGTCTCGTGCAGGGTGTGAAGATCCCTCCCAAGTTCAAGCTTCCTGCATTGGATAAGTACAATGGCAGTACCTGTCCCAAAACACACTTGCAGGCTTACAATCGCAAGATTGCCGCTTATACTGAAGATCAAAAGCTCTGGATGTATTTTTTCCAGGATAGCCTGTCAGGCGCCTCCCTGGAATGGTACGTTAAGCTGGACAGGGTTCATATAAAGAGCTGGAAAGATTTGTACGCTGCGTTTCTAAAGCAGTATCAATATAATTTGGATATGGCACCTAATCATACTCAGCTGTAGAGTATGACTCAGGATCCTAAGGAGGGCTTTAAGCAGTACCCACAGAGATGGAGAGAACTGGCTGCTCGAGTTCAACCACCTTTGGGGGATCGTGAGATGGATGATATGTTCATGAGCACACTCCAAGGGCCGTATTTGGATAGATTGGCTGCGTGTCCTTCTACAGGGTTTGCTGACATTGTTGTTGCTGGGGAACGAATAGAGAGTCTGCTGAAGTTGGGAAAAATTCAAGACGTCAGTGGGACTGGTGCTTTGCTAATGGATCAAGGAAAAGGGAAGGGGAGTCCAGTGCTGTGCATAGAGGAGCGGGTAGAGGTAGGACTCAACCCTATCATCAGGTGGATGCTGTAACCATTCCGGTTCCGGCAGGACAGCAAGCTCCAGATCAGCAAGCTAGACCCCAATTCCAGACTAATAGAACAAGGGAACATATGTTGCTCTGTTACCATAATTGCTCAGAGAGAAGTTAGTTGAACTTCAGACTATGAGGCCGATAGATGCTGGAAAATTGCCTCAAGGTTATGGTGCCAATGCTCGATGTGAATTTCATTCTGGTGCACAAGGTCACTCGATAGAGAAGTGCTGGGCTTTTCACCATAAGGTTCAGGACTTGATTGACGCAAAAGCTATTAATTTCTCTAAGCCGCCGAATGTTCGTGATAATCCAATGCCCCATCATGGAGGTGCAAGTATGAATGCTGTTTCTGATGGTGAGAAATTGAATCTGATTACTGATGTTAATTTGGTAAAGACTCCGCTGTTGATTGTAAAAGAGCATTTGTTAAAAGTAAAGGTATTTCCTGGATGTGGCTCTGATTGTGAGGATTGTTCAAGACAGATTAATGGCTGCAGTAAGTTGAAAGTTGGACTGCAGGGTCTTATGGACGAAGGAAGACTTCAGTTTGATAAGGTAGAGAAGGAAAAAGATGTTTCTGCCGTTACCATTTATTATAATCCAGTTGAGATACAGGTGCCTGGTGAAGAGCCTGTTGCTATCATCGTGCCCGAGAGGCCGAGACCAGTTACGATTATGGTTCCTGAATCTGCTTCTTATGTGTCTAATAGAGCAGTTCCATGGCAATATGGAACTGATACTCATCAAGGAGGAAATCAACAGAGAGCAGAGGCTGTTGGTACCAGCGTTGAAAATGTCAGTGGACCAAGTGGTTTTACCAGGAGTGGTCGACTGTTTGCTCCCCATACTCTAAGGAGTGATAGAGAAGCTGAAGCCGCTGTAAGAGCAAAAGGAAAATAGGTTGTTGATGACAAGGTGCCTGTTCAGGAAGAAGACCCTAAAGTCAATTTTGATAATGATGTTGAGGAATTTCTGAGGATTATCAAAAAGAGCGATTACAAGATCATTGATCAGCTTAATCAGACACCCTCTAAAATCTCAATATTATCCCTATTAATGAGTTCAGATGCACATCGGGCTGCTTTGTTGAAGGTTTTGAATATGGCATATGTTCCCCAAGAGATTACAGTGAATCAGTTGGAGGGAGTAATTTCTAATGTCAATGTGAGCCACGGGTTGGGGTTTACGAATAGGGATTTGACTCCAGATGGACGTAATCACAACAAAACGCTACACATCACACTTGAATGCAAAGGAGCTGTTTTGTCGCATGTGCTGGTCGACACAGGTTCTTCCTTGAATGTGTTACCCAAAAAGGCCCTGATGAAAATTGAAGTAGATGGATTGATTCTTAGACCCAGCGATCTGATTGTGAGAGCTTTCGATGGATCCCAAAGATCAGTGTTTGGAGAGGTAGAACTGCCAATACAGGTTGGTCCACAGATATTCAAGACAATATTTTACATTATGGACATTCAGCCTGCTTACAGCTATTTGTTGGGCCGACCGTGGATTCACGCAGCAGGCGCAGTTACCTCCACACTAGATCAGAAGCTCAAGTACGTGTTCGAGGGTCAAGTGGTTACTGTTTGCAGTGAGGAAGATATATTTGTGAGTCATCTGTCCACTTTCAAATATGTGGAAATGGATGGAGAGATTCATGAAACCCTGTGCCAGTCTTTTGAAGCCCTGAATGTCAACAAATCCCCAGAATCTGCTTCAGCATCAGTGGTGTCGAATGTGCCAGTGGGGCCGAGTGCATCAATTATGTCCTATAAGCAGGCCAGAGAAGTGGTTGAAAGCGGAAATGCCCAAGGGTGGGGTAAAGCTATTGACGTGTTCGTGAAAGAAGATAAGTTTGGCATTGGATATCAACCGGGCCGGACGCCAGTTCCCCGATTCCATGGGCCAATCAATTTCAACAGTGGAGGAATTATCAACCCTAATCAGTCCTGCTCAGCAATGGAAGATGACGCTGAAAGTTCAGATTATCTGGACAGATGGGTGTATTCGCTGGCTCCAGGAGAGGCATTGCAAAACTGGTCTAGTGAAGAAATCGTTCATGTTGTACACCATTCAGAGTAATAATTCTTGTCTTTCATAATGCATGCAATCCCACACTCTGCCCAAGGTGTGAGGATCCATTTGTAGGGCCACCATATTTTCTCATATAATGTTCGAATATCAATAAAAAGGACGTTTTTGTTTACAAATTTGTGTTCCTTTATTCTTTCTTTATTTTTATTTTTGCACAAAGAAAATTTAAAATGATAATGCACTTTCTTTTCTTTTGTTTTCAAGCAAAAATAATCTAAAATAAAGCATAAATCCAATCATGCAGACTTGATTCTGTGAATTCCTCTGAAAATGATTCTGTTATGCCCACGTATGATTTCGACAATCCGATCTATCAAGCTGAGGAGGAAAGTGATGAAGACTATGAACTCCCGGAAGAATTGGCTAGATTGTTGAAACACGAAGAAAAGACCATTCAGCCTCATCAGGAAACTTTTGAGGTAATCAATATTGGTTCAGAAGAAGCAAGAAAGAGATCAAGATCGGTGCAAGTCTGCGGGCTGATGTAAAACAGGAGCTGATAGTCATGCTACGTGAATACGTTGACATCTTTGCTTGGTCATATCAAGATATGCCAGGTTTAGATACAGACATAGTTGTGCATAGACTACCATTGAAAGAGGACTGTCCACCGGTCAAGCAAAAGCTGCGCAGAACAAAACCAGAAATGGCTTTGAAGATCAAGGAAGAAGTACAGAAACAGTTGGATGTAGGTTTTCTGGCAGTAACCAACTATCCTCCTTGGGTGGCCAACATATTACCTGTGCCGAAGAAAGATGGCAAAGTCAGAATGTGCGTGGATTACAGGGATCTCAACAGGGCGAGCCCTAAAGATGACTTTTCTCTCCCTCATATTGATGTACTGGTCGACAATACTGCTCAGTTTTCAGTGTTCTCATTTATGGATGGATTCTCCGGGTACAATCAGATAAAGATGGCACCTGAAGACATGGAGAAGACTACATTCATTACCCCTCTGGGTACCTTCTGTTACAAAGTAATGCCTTTTGGGTTGAAGAACGCAGGGGCAACTTATCAAAGAGCAATGGTGACGTTATTCCACGATCTAATTCATAAAGAGATCGAGTGCTACGTGGATGACATGATTGCTAAATCAAAGACAGAAGAGGAACATCTGACCAACTTGAAGAAATTATTTGAGAGGTTGAGGAAATTCAGGTTGAGACTGAATCCTAACAAGTGTACTTTCGGCGTGCGGTCCAGAAAATTGCTTGGTTTCATGGTCAGTGAAAAAGGAATAGAGGTTGATCCTGCTAAAGTGAAAGCTATACAAGATATGCCTGTACCAAGAACGGAGAAAGAAGTTCGCGGCTTTCTAGGGAGATTGAACTACATTTCAAGGTTCATATCTCACCTAACTGCCACCTGCGAACCGATATTCAAAATGCTAAGAAAAGATCAAACGGTCAGGTGGAATGATGATTGTGAAAATGCATTCGATAAGATAAAAAGATATTTACAGGAACCTCCGATTCTGATGCCTCCAGTTCAAGGGAGACCACTGATTATGTACTTGACAGTGCTCGAAGGATCCATGGATTGTGTTCTCGGTCAACACGACGAGACAGGTAGGAAAGAACACGCTATCTACTACCTGAGTAAGAAGTTTACAGATTGTGAATCACGTTATTCAATGCTTGAGAAGACATGTTGTGCACTCGCATGGGCCGCCAAGCGATTGAGACAATACATGCTCACACATATAACCCTGTTGATCTCAAAATTGGATCCGGTCAAGTATATTTTTGAGAAACCAGCGCTTACAGGCAGAGTTGCAAGGTGGAAGATGGTACTGACAGAGTACGATATTCAATTTACTTCGCAAAAGAAATCAAAGGAAGTATATTGTCAGATTATCTTGTGCAACAGCCTCTTGATGATTACCAGCCCATGAGGTTTGATTTCCCTGATGAGGACATCATGTTTCTCAAAGCGAAAGACTGCGAGGAACCACTTCTGGAGGAGGGGCCTGACCCTGAATCCAAATGGAGTTTGATGTTTGATGGGGCAGTTAACATGAATGGGTGCGGAGTTGGTGCAGTTCTCATTAAGCCAGAAGGTGTTCACATGTCCTTCACTGCCCGAGTAACTTTCGGGTGTACCAACAATGAAGCAGAATACGAAGCTTGCATACTAGGGATTGAGGAAGCTATTGATTTACGAATCAAGACCCTCGATATCTTTGGTGATTCAGCACTGGTAATCAATCAAGTAAAGGGAACTTGGCACACACATCAGCAGAATTTGATTCCGTATAGAGATTATACGAGGAGATTGCTGACATTCTTTACAACTGTCAAGTTATACCATGTTCCTAGAGATAAAAATAAGTTTGCAGACGCCTTGGCCACTATATCTTCGATGATCAAAGTGCATGGTTGGAACTTTGTGCCCAGGATTGATGTATCTCGCCTTGATAGACCTGCTTTTGTGTTTGATGTTGATGCAGTGTCTGACGGCAAGCCTTGGTACCATGACATTAAATGCTTCTTGAAAAATCAAGAATACCCGCCTGGGGCATCTTCCAAAGACAAGAAGACATTAAGAAGGCTAGTCGGTAGTTTCTTCTTGAACAAAGATGGCGTGCTATATAAAAGAAATTTTGACACGGTTCTGCTCAGATGCGTGGATAGACACGAAGCAGACCTGTTGATGATTGAAGTGCATGAAGGCTCTTTCGGTACCCATGCCGAAGGACATGCGATGGCTAAGAAATTGTTGAGATTGGGGTATTACTGGTTGACCATGGAGTCAGATTGCTGCAAGTATGCCCGCAAGTGCCACAAATGCCAAATCTATGCAGACAAAGTACACATTCCTCCCAATCCGTTGAGTATCATGTCCTCTCCATGGCCCTTTGCAATGTGGGGCATTGATATGATCGGGAAAATTAAGCCTACTGCATCAAACGGCCATCGTTTCATCTTGGTCGCCATTGATTACTTCACTAAATGGGTTGAAGCAGCATCTTATGCCAATGTCACTAAGCAAGTAGTGGCTCGTTTCTTGAAACGAGATATCATTTGTCGATATGGAGTTACCGAAAGAATCATTACTGATAATGGTTCTAATTTGAATAATAAGATGATGGATGAGTTATGCCGGGACTTCAAAATTGAGCATCACAATTCTTCTCCGTACCACCCGAAGATGAATGGCGCGGTCGAAGTGGCCAACAAAAATATCAAGAAGATTGTGCAGAAGATGGTTGTCACGTACAAAGATTGGCATGAGATGTTACCACTGGCTTTGCATGGGTATCGAACATCAGTCCGCACGTCTACTGGGGCAACGCCATACTCACTTGTATACGGAATGGAGGCAGTTCTACCGATCGAGGTTGAGATCCCTTCTCTCTGAGTATTGATGGACGTTAAGTTAGATGAAGCTGAATGGGTACGAGCCAGATTTGATCAGCTGAGCCTTATTGAGGAGAAACGACTAGCGGCAGTATGTCATGGCCAGCTATACCAGCGCAGAATGAAGAGGGCATTCGATCAAAAGGTTCGACCTCAAGTTTACAAGGTCAGAGATGTAGTAATCAAGAGAATACTTCCTCCGAGTACAGATCACAGGGGCAAAAGGACTCCCAATTATAAAGGTCCATTCGTGGTTAAAAAGGTTTTCTCAGGTGGAGCCTTGTTGTTGACAACCATGGATGGTGAAGACTTTTCATCCCCTGTTAATTCAGATGCAGTTAAAAAATACTTTGTATAAATAGACCCACTGGATAAAAGAAAAAGAATCCAGGCAAAAAAGGTCATCCCGGCGAACCAAAAACAGAATAAAGGTTTGGGCAAAAATTAGGGATATAATTGAAAAAATTTGTACACCCGGTAAGTTGAAAACCCGAAAGGACAACTTAGGCAAAAATGGGTATCCCGGTGGATTGAAAACCTGAAAAGGCGATCCACGTAAAAGAGGGATTTAAACGAATGACTGCAGTCTGAATTAATCTGTACGTTCTCTACTCTTCAGCAAACTGGCAAAGCTCCGAAGGAGGAATTGGTCCGACCACGAGCTTCCGAAGGCGAAGATAGTCAAGAGAGTTGGAATGCATACTGGCTATAACAGAATCAGAAATCAGTGGGATCCAATTTCTGCATTATCATTAGGATAGATTTCTTTTCTCAATTTTATGGCAATCAACTCTTTTAGGGGTTTGCTTCCGATTGTAAATTCGCCGATTGTGGCATTTTATCAATAAAATTGAATATTCAGTCACAAGCTTTTATTTTCATTTTACTGTTTTGTTTGCAAAAACGTTCGATTTTTGATAATAAAACATTACTGTGAAAATATCTTGGCCTTGCAAAAACATGCGAAAAAGACACCTAAAATTACTTTGCTTATTGGACAACCTTGGATGGTGGACTCGAAAGACCACGCAATATCCTGGGGCATGGGCATATATTTTTCTGTTGCAGGTAATGAGTACGATCGATTCAAGCAGCACGATCGTAACCACGAACAGATATTTGCTATGACTTGATATTGTTGTATCTTATTAAGTCGATTCGTCCATTCAAGATTGCCTACCGGGTGTCGTGACGACGACGGTTGCCGAAGATTGAATTCTTCTGTTTTAATAACGGTTATTAATGCAGTGAGCATTCCATGTCTATAACGAGTGAAAATCCTCCGGTACCTCGCAGACGATGTGAAGGGTAGTTCAAGACAGAGTGTTCGTCTAAGAGTTTGAAAACTCTTGGTTTTCTATAAAATCCTCTTAAGAGACGAAACTTCTCGCAGTAACTTTCCTTGTGGCGTTTACCAGCAAGTGGTAGTGTCATATTTCCTACAGGTTTCAGCATGTGAAATTTGTCGAAGAATAATCCCCAGTGGAGTTATTAACCATCCCATGCATAGGGCATGTTATTTCTCCAGCAAAAGATATTCCTGATCTGTTATCCCCAGTAGAGTTTGAGGACATTTGGTCTTCTGTAAAATCCTCTCAAAAGGCATTCCCCAGCAAGGTCTAAATAGATCGAGGGAACCTTTTCTTCAGCAAAGTGGCAGTATATGATATTACCCAGTCGGTGGTGTAATTCTTAGCAGTGCTCATTTACAGCTCAAAGTCCAATTTATTTTTGGCATACAGTTTGTTCATATTATTCCAGCAGGTGGGATAGTATGGCAGATGGTTGTTCCAGCAGGTGGGATGATCATTATGTACAGTTTGTTCATATTATTCCAGCAGGTGGGATAGTATGGCAGATGGTTGTTCCAGCAGGTGGGATGATCACTATATACAGTTTGTTTATATTATCCCAGCAGGTGGGATAGTATTGCAGATGGTTGTTCCAGCAGGTGGGATGATCATTATATTACAGTTTGTTTATATTATCCCAGCAGGTGGGATAGTATGACAGGTGGTTATTCCAGCAGGTGGAATGATCATTTGGCAAAGCTTCCAAAGCCGGTTTGGTAAGCACTAAAGTCCAACGACAGATTGGCAAAAATCCAACACGAATTGGTGAAAGTCCAACGACAGTTTGGCAAAGCTGCAAAAGTCCATCTGAAGATGGCAAGTTTGAGATTCCAAAGCCGGTTTGGTAATCATAAAAGTCCAACGACAGATTGGCAGAAATCCAACACGAATTGGTAAAAGTCCAACGACAGATTAGCAAAAATCCAACACGAATTGGTAAAAGAGCAGCTAAAGTCCATCGACGGTATGGCAAGCCAGTAGTCATCTGGCGTCGTTCAAAAGACATTGTTGAAAGTCCATCGACGGTATGGCAAGCCAGTAGTCGTCTGGCGTCGTTTAAAAGACATTGTTGAAAGTCCATCGGCGGTATGGCAAGCCAGTAGTCGTCTGGCGTCGTTCAAAAGACATTGTTGAAAGTCCATCGACGGTATGGCAAGCCAGTAGTCGTCTGGCGTCGTTCAAAAAGACATTGTTGAAAGTCCATCGACGGTATGGCAAGCCAGTAGTCGTCTGGCTTCGTTCAAAAGACAGATATCTCCGACGGTGTTTCATTGAAGATTCAATCCAGTAGTCGTGTTGGCTTTATATCCCTTTTGTTCTTCATCATCCAGAGCAAATTTTTGGTTATATTTGGTATTCAATCACTATATACCTTGAAAGTCTGAAAGCAATCGCTTTCAGACATTCAGGTCTACAGCGTTTGAATAGGGGCAGCTGTAATACCCCAAAATTTGCTCTCCCTTTTGGCATCATAGCATAGCATTATCATATATCATATCATATCCACCTCATTAGCATTGCATTGCATCTTTAACATAGAAAAATGAAGCATAGCATCCTTCTTACCATCAAGGCATGTGATCAGGGGAAAGTTGGACAGTCAAGGAATCATTCAAGGCACAAAAGGTCAAACAAGTTCATTCAAGGTAAGCCAAGAGGTCTTTCATGTCTCATATTATCTCAATTGATCATCCAAAACCTCAAAAAGGTGAGATTCAATTGGAGATTGAAGCACTACATCTTTCACTATGGCAAGAGATCCCAAAAATGAAGGAAAACCCCCAAAAGAGATGGTTCATTGGTTCAAAATCACCCTCAAGTGGCATATCTCATTATCCTTTAAGAGGATACACAACATACTCTGAGGAATTTGAAATTGGAGACTGCACATTTTTCTCCTGGGAGGTGGGTACCAAAACTAGGGTTTCCAATTAAATCAGGGTATCTTTGATTTTTTGGGCAAAACTTGATGTCATGGTATTTTACATGTCCTTAAGTGTATGTGTGTGGAAAATTGCCTCTCAATTGGTTTTAGAAGTGGTTCAATTGGAAGAAAGATCAAGAATCAGGGAAATTGGGGCAAAGTCAAATAATCAGAGAAAAAAGTCAACTCTTGACTTTTTGAGGCCAAATCCATGAAATTCATGTTATATGTGACCAATGTGCAAAATTTGAGCAAGAAACTCCAAAGGGATCATGAAAAATCAAGATTTGAAAAGTTGCCATTTTTGGAAGAATTAGGGTTTCCAAAAATAGTAATTTTTGGGCCATTTTGCATCAGAGTTTGAACCAAGGACATTCAAAATTTAAGCATCAAATGAAAATTCCACTCGGCCACAACAAAATATCTTGTTTTAAGCTTCACATCCATGTGTAGAACATTTCCATTGGATAAGAATTGAGAGAGTTATGGATGATCAAAGTTGAGGAAAACTTGGGCAAAATGCAAGTCACCTTGGTCAACTTTCAGGTCACGCGCGTGTCATTTTCACAAACACATGGTGGGCCAAATGTTTTGATCAATTACTCGTGGTTAGAGACCTCAAATGGAAAATCTTTCAACATGAAAGTTGTTCCTCTATGTGAGATCTTCAAAATTGGTGTTAATGGTTTTTTCATTTGATCAAAGGTTAAGAAGTTATGTTGAGTCTAATTTGGTGTGATTATGCTGAAAACCTAGATGTCATGTTGTCTTGTCAACCAACCTTTTGTCACGCCCGTGTATCAGTTCCAAATTGGTGTGTTTTAATCCATTTTCCAATCTCTTCCAAGCATCATTTCAGCTCAAATTTCAAACCAAACTTGTAGCATTTCATCTCCTCTTTCAAATGAATCCAAAAACACATCAAACCACCTATTGAGTAGAGAGAAAAACATCACTAAACCACCCTATATTCCACTGATGCATTGATGGCTTGGCTGCATAACTTGGTTCAGACATCCATCAAACATTTCTTTCCCTTATTTGAACACACCATGAACATCCCATACACTGCCATAGCACGTGCCTTGCATGAAAGTGGAAAGAACAACTTGATGAGCAAGTTTCTGATACAACAGCCATGCCATTCACTTCTTTTCACTTCCACCATAGCTTGCCATGAGTTATCATCACCATATCATTGCTCTCCCTAACTAACTTGACTCAGTTAGTTAGGGATGACTCACCTAAACCACCATGACTCAGTTAACTCACTCATGTTAACCATGGTTAGAGCTCACTATAAAAGAAAACCTCACTCTCAAAATTCATTTCTAACACTCATTTTCCATATTCACTTCAGAAACTCTCTCTTCTTCTCTCTCAATCTCACCAGTGCAACTGATTTTCGAGCGTCACTTTGTTCACTTTCTCATTTCCTCTCCAAAACTCTCTCTTCTTCTCTCTCAATTTCACCACATTGCAACTGGTTTTGGAGTTTGGTTTCAATTTCTATCCACTAAATCATCATCAATTACTCCATCAAAGCCTTTATTTGGCCAAGTGAAGCTCAAGGAAGAAGCATTTTCCTCTGGTGTTCTTGTATACTCAAAGCCTCATCAATTTCAGGTTTGAGCTTTTGAACTTAGATTGCACGTTTTCTCCTTAATATCACTTGTTTCATGTTGATGTGAGCTCGCTAGGGGCATTCCTTACTCTGGCTAGTTGATAAAGCTTCTTAGAAGCCTAGATCCAAAACTTAGGGCAATATGTTCGTGCTTGTTTCTTGCTGTATGTGAATGGTTTGATGATTTCATTGGTAGATTCATGATGTGTGTTACTTCCTCTTCATTTTGGTATATTGTTTGTGAAATTCTGGGAAAATTGAAGTTGCAGACGGTGGTGAGTGACTGGAGAAGGTGACCGGAGGTCCCTCTCCGGTCGGTGGTCTGAATTGTTAGGGTTTCTTGCCAGTTTGAATTACAGTCATTTGATTTTGTTGATCCAACGCGTGAAACATTGCCAGCACATTAAAAATAGGCGTGCAGCTCACGTGCATTTTTTCTAATTTCATTTAAAGCTTTTGTGGTGCAGTGCATGGTAGTTAGTATGTGTTCTCACGTGCGTGTGTTGATTTTGTTTACTTTGACTTTCTTGTTGACTGGACTTGATCCAATGGTTTTCATTGCTTTGACCTTATGTTGACTGAGAGTGCATGATTATTGTTGTGTTCTGTGCGCAAATGGACCTGAGATAATTGATTTTTACACCTCCCATTTTTAAGGCCCAAACCATTTGAACTGATGGATTACTTTGCATACACCTCCTCTCTCATTTCAATTTCTTTGTATTATTTCATTTTACACACGTTTCCTTTTTAATTTTTAAAAAATATAAAACAACATCCTAAAATTCTAGAAAAATTCATGAACATTTTCAAGACATTTAGGAAATTTTTGATATTTTTATTTCATGATTTTATGACAATTTTACCCCTGTCTCACAATTTTCTTTGAATTTCCATTTGTATGCATTCCAAATGTGATACATGAATTTGTGGAATTTTATGCTTGATCATTATAAATTTTTTTGACTTGATTCCTTTTGCATTGATTCACTAATACATTGAAGCATGTTATATGATTTTTTTTTTTTTTTTTAGGTCATTTCATGACATGTTTTGATGCTTATCTTTGTACCACTTTGCATGATGTTCCAACTTGACCTAATTGCATTGTTTGAAGTCATTTTGCTTTGAATTTTCACATGATATTTTGATGTATGATTCACTTATGACTTAGGCATTCCAATACCATGCTTGCATAATTTTCATGAGTTCATTTGATTTTTGTTTGATGCATTATATTTGAAACATAATGACATGTCATATCATTTTATTTTAGTGCATGTTTACATGAATTCTTTTGTGCATATTTGCATGAGCATTTGCATATTGTATGAGCTATTCATGTGACATTATAGATAATTGTTACACATTATAGGTCATCTTTACATGTTCATTTCCATTTGAACTTTGTGCATCCTTAACATGTTTTGTTTGCTTTTTCTTTTTGAACTTCCATTTCACTTCTTTTTCTATTACTTCTTGAATGTCTTGATGGTTGATTCATGAATACTTTAAGATGTTTATAATTCATTTTCCATTTAGTGTCATTTCTGACTTTAGGATTACATGTTCCATTTATGCATATTCCTTTCCTATCTTTCCATCTTTCATCTTCTTTTCTTATGAAAACGTGTTTGAATGCTATGGATGATGATTGTTGCTTCTTTCATTTTTGAACTTGTATGATGATGATCACTTGTTGCCAATATGATCCACATTCTGATTGTGATCTTAAGATTGGTTTACTCATCTCATTCTTTTGAACTTTAATGTGTGTTAAGTATTTTTTACTTCTTATGCTTGCTTCCTTGCTTACTAACCATGTAGGGGGTTTGGTAAGTTGAAATTGAGTGTGGATAAGGAATCCACATTCAAGCCTCTTTCCTTTCATTTCTTTTACAATTCAATTTTGTGTTTTGTTAAGCACTTATGTGCTTCCTTTGATTAACTCATTACTTTCCCTTTTGAGTTACAATTCATCTTTTATTTTAGAAGTGAATTGTTTAATTCATTCCTTCTTTAGATTTTAGGTTTTGAAACCTCACAAACCTTTAGGATCACTCCCTTAACTAATCAATTAGGATTGAGTCTTAGTTCACATAGATTTTACCTTTACCTCTCTCTTGAGTCTTTCATCTTCTCATCTCAAAGAAAATTCAAAATATCTAATAAAGGTAGGCACTTATTGCATTTAGGCCTTTCATATAAAGAAAAGATTATAAGGGGTCTTCTCTTGTAATCTTAAAATGTGTAGCATATAGCCCATCTTGGGTCAATGTGTTAAATATTTGATCTTGTATGAGGGACTTAAATGCAATACTTGTTGAAGATACAAATAAAAAACACTTCTTCATCCCATAATCAACAAAAACACTTAATAAATACAAGTATGCTAGTGTGTTTGAACCTTAATAATTGGAACTAAGTGTGAGGGTCTTCTTCACCCTTAGTATGGTTTCTTACTCATTCCATCTTGGAATGTGAGAATGTATACATTCCAATGACTAAGATTTAGATACACTATCATATGCAAACAAATGAAAAAACTCTTAAAAGACAAAAACAAACAATAACGTCTTTCCTTTGGGAATTCTTTTCTCACCCCACTCATTCTTAGCGTACGAACGTGCTTCTACTCGTTCTCTTGCAAGATGGTAACGCACTCGGACCGGCGAGCCTGAAACACCTGAGCTAGAACGTTAGTCGTTCCTTAAAAAATATAAACAATCCATCCCTAGTGAGGGGAACTACGTCGCTCTAATTCTCATGCTCCCGATGAGATACGTAGGCAGTGGGGTAGGGCCCATTCGAGCACTTCTTTTATTTTCCCTACATTTGTTTATCTTTCTTTCTCCTTTCTTTCTTTCAGTTCCTTTTCCAGTATCCTTTTCTTACACCCTTTGATTGAAGCAGCAAGCGTGGATCCCATCGGGTACGATGGACGCGAGGGGGTGCTAATACCTTCCTCCCGTGTAACCGACTCCCGAATCCAATTTCTCTTGGTCGCAAGACCATGCTCTATCCTTTCCTTCAGGTTTACGCAGTGTTTCCTTTCCCTCTCTTGGGATAAATACACATTGCTGGCGACTCTGTTTTGGTGCCACTTTCGCGTTTGTACTAGGATGAAAATCCCGGGAGCGACATGCACGTGCATGTTTATTATTGTGTCCTTTCAATCTGAGCCTCTCATCAGGCATACTATGTGACTTTGTTGACTAAGTGAGGAGCGTTAGATGGATCCAATGGCTGGTTTGAATCCTATGGTTGACTAGGTTCCATGTGTTTTCTTTTTATTTTGCTGATGGGCCTTTACGTATTGGGCTTGTTATCCACACCCCTTTGCTTTGGTCCATTTTATTTCCCAACGTGAATAAGTTGCTGAATACACCCCCTGGCTTTTTATTTCTATTTTATTGCATAGTTTCTCATTTTTATTTTTTTTTTTAAATAGATAAATGCATCCAAAAATTACAAAAAATCCATGAAGCATGTTTAGGGCTTTATAAAATTTTTCCAAATTTTATTTTTCATTTTTATTTTATTTTTAGCATCTGAATTAATTATTTGGTTAATTTCTTTTGAATTTATTCCATATATGCATACCCTAACTTGCTGATTTTATTTTTCATAGCATGTAAAGCATTTTGAACTCATTCTTTTCGTATTGTTTCACCAACATATTGAAGTGCATAAAAAAAATTTCTCATATTTTTAAGATCATTTCATATTGCATTTTAGTCCCTCTCTTTTGCATATTGAATCATGTTTCCTACTTGATCTTTGCATGATTGTTTAAGTGACTTATCTTGTGAATTTTTGCATGAGTTTTTAACATGATATTTAGCCCTGGGTGAGGTGTTTTGAGAATTAATTTGGTATTTTTTAAACGTGTTTTGCTAATTGTTTGATTGCTCTTTGTTTGAGGTCTTCTTTTATGCACATCTTTGATCATGTTGGATTACTTGTTTGAGAAGGCACTTGTGCCATCATTTGGGATTGATTCTTTGACTTCATAGACCATGTTTGAATTATTATAGGTCACTTGATTGCAATTATAGTTCATTGGTGTGAGGTTGTTGCATACTTTGTGCATGTGTTCTATGTTTGATTTACATGCCTCTTTTTGACTTATCTTCTCACCTCTTCTCATCTGTGCTCATTCATGACTTATGTTTGGTTTGTGTATGCCATGCCATATCATCTCTTTGAACTTCATTTGATGTATGTTTCTGACCTTGGAGCTTTGCATTCTTGTCATATGTTATTCATGTTTCATCTTGCATACTTGAACATGTTTCACTTACATGCTTCCTTCTCCTTCTTCTAATGATTCTTAATGCTTGGATACTTGTTTGTGTGCCTCATGTGACACTTGTATAGCATGTTTAGGCACATGTTTAGGTCATCCACATTCTGACTTGGATATTATTTAAAGCATTCTTGCATGATCACTTTGCATATCCACTCATTCTTCTTCTACTCCTTCTTTGATGGCTTTCTTGTGTGTTTTGCCACTTGTTTGCATTCTATTTGCTTGATCTTGTTTGGTAAACATTATGGGTCACCTCTAAGGTGTACATTCTGACTTGGATGAGTTTCATTTGGTTTGTAACCATTTCTCTTTGGGTTGTGACTTGTTTGGGGTTTCATTTGTCTTGTTGTTGCTTATGTCTGTTTTGTACTAACCTTTTATGCAGAGGCAGAGGTAAGTTATTTGAGGGTGTGGATAGTCATCCATGTTCACCCTCACTTTTTCTTTCTCTCATCTTTTCTTTTCTTTAGACTTAGGTTGTTCTCAAACCTCCCCTTAGGGCCATCTTTGCATGATAACATTAGGATAGAATCCCCTTAGTGTTTTTTTCTTTTCTTTTGAGTCCCTCTTCTCATCTCATAACACTTCTAAGATACTTAATAAGGTCAACTTGCCTTGCACACAAGCCTTAAACATAGGAAGTGAAGATTGAGGGGTCTCCCTTCTCTCTTCTAGAGTGTTGAGCATACGTCCCATTGGGGACGACCATGCGACGCATTCGTTCCTGTGTCATAGACTTTGGTTCAAGGTGAGTTATAAACTAACTCAAGTCACTTCTGTCTTAAAAAATACAAACAAATCTCAAACCTTTTGTTGTTCGGGATTGCCAAACTTAAGGCTATTTTCAAAAAGGGCACGTTACTTTCTGTTTTGTCGCAAACAGGCATCGACCCTAACTGCCGGACGCGAACTTAACGTCGCTCATAAAAAACACAAAAAGAACATGGTCCGAACTACGTCGACTCTGAATTTCCCATTGCACAAAGGGAGTACGTAGGCCTAGGACGACGATGTCCTACCGAGTCTGTCTTTGTTTTCCCCTCCCCCGTTTCAGTACAGCCATAGATTTTAGGATAACTCACCCCTAGATAGATAACAAGCGTGGATCCCATCGAGTACGATGGACGCGTGGGGTGCTAGCACCTTCCCCTCGCGTAACCGACTCTCGAACCCAGGCTATGGTTGCGATGACCATTCCTTTCCCTCTTCCTCAGGTTTATGCGGTGTTTCCTTTCCCTCTCGTGGGATAAATATACATTGCTAGCGACTCTGTGTTCCGCGCCACTTTCGCATTTGTACCTGGATGAAAATCCTGGGAGCGACAGCTGGCGACTCTGCTGGGGAGACTGGTTCCCTAAGCGGGTCTGTCCTAGCGCTTGTTTATTTTTGTTCTCTTTGGGTGTTCTTGTTTTTTGTTTTGCTTTATTCGTTGTATTTTATTTTACCGCATTTACTGCATTGTATGTTATTATTATCTGCTGCACTATTTTTCTGTTTGGCGGGCTGGGAGTTCTGAGGGATAAGCCCAATGCCCAGGCTTGAGCATACACGTAGGATTAGCATGGAAAGTAGTGTGACTTGTGTGGAATTTGGCCAGATGTAGTATACATGAAAACTCCACATCCAGACGAGGTTTTCTTTGGTAATGTTCTATCCTGCGCATTGGTGCAGATGATGGAATGTAACCTGGAAAACTGTCGACTCTGGCGACCATTCCCGAGGACTCAGTAACGGCACTCCTCCCGAGATGTGATAATGGCATACCAGAAATGGCAAACCCATTACACCTGTCGATCCGAGGACCCAATGCTGGGAACTTGCTCTAGGGTTTCCTTTTGGAAAAGAATCAGTGGAAGCACTCCTCGATTGGCGATAGTACTGTACCCCGAGGGATGAATGTACTATTGCTTCTCGACCTCAGTGCCGAAACTGAGGACTTGCCATAGGATGTTTTTTTTAGGGGAATCAGTTAAGGCCTCCTCGATTGATGATGATGCCAAACCAGAAATGGTGAACGTATCATCATTTCTCGACCTGAGAGCCCGTGATATTGAGGATCCTTGGCTTTCTAGTACCCACATGTGAGAGGGCAGGGTGTTTACAGGTTTGCAGGTAATCTTGACCTTCAACATACCCGGTTTTCTGGTCAGCAGATTTATCAGTGTAATATTATGGTTATTCTGGTATTCTGGGTATTTGGGCAGACCCTTTGAGATTATACAGTTGTTCAGTGCAGCAGTTGTCCAGTCTGTGTGGCATCCTTGATCCCATGTGTGCATTTGCATCATCATTTTGCATCCTAACATGTTTATTCATTTGCAGGGTTGCATCCTAACTTTGATTCTGGTTTTGAAGACTATTAAGGATGAGTACTGAGAAGAGAAAGAACATCATAGTGTACAAGTTCCCATCACTTATTCTGGATCCTGTTCACAAGATTGTGTCTATGGAAGAACCTGTGGTATTGGCAGACTTTAGAGGAGAGTATGGAAGAATTCTGAATTTTGCTCGCGACATCACCGAATACGAGTATAGGGCTTTGCACACTCTGGTACAATTCTATGACCCTCACCTGCGATGTTTTCTATTCACTGACTATCTTTTGGCTCCGACATTGGAGGAGTTTGCTCTTATTCTGGATGTTTCTATCAAAGAAGAGGCTCCTTTCTATCCTTCTAAAGAACTTCCTGATTTAGAAAGGGTCTCCGAGGCTTTGCATTTGGATCCATCTTTGTTGAAAAACAACGTTGCCAGTAAGGGAGGGTGTAAAGGCTTTCACGTAAAATTTTTGGTAGAACAGGCTGCTGTACATGCTAAGGCTAGATGTTGGTCGGTTTTCAATGCCATCTTGGCTATGTGTGTCTATGGAACATTGTTGTTCCCAAATGTGAAGGATTTTGTGGACATGCACGCTGTCCGGATATTTACCATGAAGAATCCGGTACCTACTTTGCTTGGAGATCTGTACCATTCAGTGCATTATAAGAACGAGAAGAGGAGGGGAGGACCCCTTAATTATTGTGCGCCAGTCTTCTACAAATGATTTACAAATCGTCTTCCCAAATCTGGGGCATTTGTAGATACTCAAGGAACATTGGATTGGTCCAAAAGACTAATGGGCTTGAGGGCAGATAATCTAATTTGGGTTAACCATGACTTGTTGGGCCAAGATATCATGATTAGTTGTGGAGGTCTCCCAAATGTGCCTCTAATAGGAAGGAAAGGGGGAATTAACTACAACCCTATTCTTGCTATTAGGCAATTCGGGTATGCCTTGAAGGAGCCGCTAAAAGACGAGGATGTCCAAGAATCTCTATATCTGAGTGGGGAAATCAATCCGGAACTGTTAAAATAAGCTGCAAATACTTGGGAAGATCGTCATAAGAAGGGGAAGATTTCTTTTGGGAAGAGCAATAACAGAACATTTCCTGCGTACGGAGATTGGATTCAGAAAAGGGTAGAGAAGGAGCTTTTGCCATTCTCCAAAGAACCACCATCTTACCCCTTGCTGATTGAGCCTCCTACCACAGTTGAGATAGAGAAGTTTAACAAGTTGTGGGCTGAAAAGGAAAAGCTGCGAGAAGAAAACAGTGAGCTACAAAGAGAGATTTACCAGTTCAAACATGAGCGGGGTGAAGCTGTTCATATCGCCGAGTTGAAGACAGAGCTTCTCGCTAAGGCAGAAAAGGAGCTAGCCGACAAGGTCACAGCCAGACAAAGGATGAAGCAAGCTCTAGAGGGTATCAGTAAGGTTCTCAAGTCTAAGAAGGAGGAATTGGCCAAGGCTTTGTTGAAAATTCACAAGTTCAATGCTCACCGAGACACTGCAATGGCTGATAATAAGCGAAAGGAAGACGATTATCTAGCTCAGATTGATCAATTGAAGTTGAAGCTCAAGAAAAAAGACGTTGAGATACTATCAGGGGTATTCCAGAGACAAGCAGTTGAGGGTCGACTCAATGAAGCCATAGCCTCTATAGAGGAACTGAAGATCCAAGCTGAAGTGAAGAGACCTAGAAATGAGGGTCCTAGCATGGATGGTGTTTCTGGAGAAGAGGCTTGGGAGTTGCATTGCCGATACTTGAAAGGGATCATGCATAGGAGAGACGTTCTCATTCAAGAGCTAATTCAGAGACCGGAGCATCCCGACACCAAAAAGTTGTTCAAGGAAATTCAAGACTGGAGCAAAGAGCATAATGGATGGGGGGATTGGCACTTGTGAACTTTGATGACATGCCGTAGTTTTCTATTTTCTTTTATTGTATTTGGATCACCACCAGGCTTGTTGGTTGGGATCTATGATTATTGTGTTCAGACTTATTATTTTGGGTTGTGATTGTTGACAATTGGTTATCCTCTGGTTTTTCTTAATACATGAGCAGAAGTTCCGTTCTATCTTGTTGTTAAACTGGAATCAAGGGGTGGATCGCCCTGCGAATATTCAAACATGTTCATTTGCATTTGCATATTCATGATCATTTTGCATAACAGGTGTTTATCTCTGGTGTTCTTATCTTGTTCTCATCCTCAGCACAGGATTGCGGATCAACACATTCATCGGTATTCTACCAGACAAAATCAGAAGAAAGTCATGGATCAACTACAAGCCGAGATGACTGAGATGCGGACCCGCATGAATCAATTCATGGATTTAATGCAAGGTGTTGCTCAAGGCCAAGAGCAGTTAAGGACTCTTGTTCAGCCACTGATTGCGAGGATTGATGAAGAGGGTGTCCTTCATGGAGGAGTTCATACTAGTCTTACTGGTAATAATGTTCAAAATGGCCCTCCGGGCGGAGGTATTCCGGTTACTGGTGTTGTGATCCCTCCGGGCGGAGGAGAAAATATTGTGGTTCCCACTTTAGTGGGAGGAGGTAACAGTGTCTGCGCAATTCATGGTCGTCAGTATGATGATCTTCAGGAAGATGCATTCTCTGTGCCAGGTGGGGATGCTGGTCCCCAGATTGACAATGATCAGAGATTCAGGTTGATTGAGGAACAACTAAGGGGTGTTGTGAATCAAGATTCTGTGGGTATGGATCTGGAGGATTTGGGGCTGATTCCAGGCGTCATTATCCCACACAAGTTTCAGACTCCTACTTTTGAAAAGTACAATGGTATGACTTTCCCAAGGACTCACGTGGGGGTATACGCAAGTAAAATGGATGCTCATGTAAAGAATGAGAAGCTGATGATGCATTGCTTTCAGGATAGCCTATCTGGGGCATCCCTGGAATGGTATATGCAACTAGAGAGGAAAGATGTTCGTAGTTGGAGAGATCTGGCAGGGGCATTTATCAAACACTATCAATATAACACTGACATGGCTCCGAACAGAACACAGCTGAAGAATTTGTCACAGAAGAACAATGAGAGTTTCAAGGAATACGCTCAGAGGTGGCGAGAACCGGCAGCGAGGGTTCAACCTCCCATGTTGGAGCGAGAAATGATAAGTATGTTTATGGCCACCTTGCAAGGTCATTACTATGAAAAGCTGGTACCGTGTATGACTGGAAAGTTTGCTGATTTGATCTTAGTAGGAGAGATGGTGGAAAGTGGAATTAAGGCAGGAAAAATATCAGGCGGTGATGGGTCCTCATCTGGAGGAGGTAAGAAGCCTTATGCCAGTGGTTACAAGAAGAATGAGGGAGATACAAACTCTGTGTTATCATATCGTGGTAGAGAAGGACCTCGTCAGAATTTCAGTCAGCAGGTGGCTTCTGTAACCATCCCAGCAGCACCTCAGCAGTCAGCAGTGTCTCAACAACAAAATCAGGCTCCTTGCAGACCGCAACCTCTGTCTAGGCGGGATAGGCATTTTGACACTCCACCTCTTCCCTACTCTCAGTTATTTCAGCACTTGTTACAGTTACAATTAATTCAGAAGAGGACATTGGCTCCACCCACTGGCAATCCACCTCCCGGTTACGACGCCAACGCCCACTGTGAGTTTCATTTCGGGGCACCCGGACATTATATTGAGAACTGTAAAGCTTTTAAGCATCAGGTTCAAGATTTGGTGGATTCAAAAGCCATCAATTTCTCCAATGATGCTCCAAATGTGAATCAGAACCCGATGCCGAATCACTGTGGGCCAAGGGTTAATGCTATTATTAAAGACTGTGAAGACTTGAATTTGATTTCAGATGTGAACGAGGTTCAAACTCCTTTGGGTGTGGTGAAGGAGAAACTGTTGAAGGGAGGGGTATTTCCTGGTTGTGATAAAGGCTGTGCAGGGTGTGTGGCGCAACCAGACGGTTGTGATTTATTGAAAGCAGGTGTCCAGAGAATGATCAATGAAGGGATATTACAGTTTGATATGGGTTGTAAGCAGCGCAAAAATACTGATAGAAGAATTGATGTTGCCACAATAACGATTCCATTCAAGACCATAACTATATCAGCGCCGGCGAGACCAGCGCCAGTCATTATCACTGTTCCTGGGCCAGTCCCGTATGAGAGTACCAAGGCCATCCCGTGGAACTATGAGGCTGAGGTGTTTGTTGATGGCAAGAAGCAAGAATTGGTAAGAACATCAGCTGCAAGTGCAGGGGTTGAAAATCTTGTTGAAGCAGGGGCTATCACTAGGAGTGGTAGAGTCTTTATTCCGTCTGAGGATCAAGGTGGCAGTTCGAAGCAAGACAAAGGTAAACAGGTGATGGACGAGTCTGTACAGAGGCAGAAAGCAAATAATTCTATGACAAAGCAGGTTGGGGATACTTTCTCAGAAGATGTAGAAGAGTTTATGAGATTGATCAGGAAAAGCGATTACAAAATTATTGATCAACTTCACCAAACTCCATCGAAGATTTCCATCCTATCTTTACTGTTGTGCTCTGAGGCACACCGAAATGCATTGCTGAAGGTTTTGAATATGGCCTATGTACCGCAGGAAATATCTGTCAACCAGTTAGAAGGGGTTATGGCTCATGTGAATGCTGGTAATGGTTTGGGTTTCACCGATTTAGATCTGACTCCAGCTGGGAGGAGTCACAACAACGCTCTGCATATTTCAGTGGAATGTCGCAGTTCCTTAATGTTGCATGTGTTAGTTGACACCGGGTCATCTTTGAATGTGTTGCCGAAGAAGGCTTTGATGAAGTTGGATACTCGTGGGTTGATTTGTACGCCGAGTGATTTGGTGGTACGTGCTTTTGATGGTTCCAAGAGGTCAGTTTTTGGAGAGTTAGTTATGCCGATCAAGGTGAGTCCTGAGATTTTTAACACCACCTTTTACATAATGGATATTCAGCCTGCCTATAGTTGTTTGTTGGGTCGCCCTTGGATCCATAGTGCTGGGGCAGTAACATCTACGCTGCATCAGAAGTTGAAATATATGGTGGATGGACATGTTGTGATAGTTTGTGGTGAGGAAGAAATCATGGTAAGTCACCTATCGACCTTCAAGTATGTAGAGGTAGATGGTGAAGTATAGGAAACTTTGTGCCAAGCCTTTGAAGCTGTGAAAATTCCCGAAGAACCCCCAAAGGTAGCCAGTCAGCCTGAGATGGTTGCCCAACCTGAAGTTGTCGGACAACCAGAGGTTTCGATGTCCTCTTTCAAAGAGGAGCGCGCTGTAGTTGAAGCTGGTGGTTCTCAGAAGTGGGGCCAGGTCATTAATGTCCAAAGGAAGCAGGATACCCATGGACTAGGGTACAAGCCACCCCGACGAGCTCAAGAGCCTCCCAAGTATGCTGGTCCGATTCGGTTCACAAGCGCTGGGGTTTTCTTTGATCAGATTAATGCTATTGAGGATGAAGGAGATAGTGACTGTGACATGGATGAATGGATCCGCCCTTGCACCCCTGTTCAGAGTTTAGGCAACTGGTCTTCCGAGAAAGTCATCCAAGTGACTCGCCCAGAGTAATTTACTTTTGTTTTCTGTTATGTTAAATCCTACGTTCTGCCCAAGACGTAGTGATATTTATTTGTAGGGCTTGGATGTTTTATTTGTAGTGGTAATAGTTATGTTGATGTTGGATCCTTTTAAGGAAATGCACAATTGTCAAGCAGCTTCTAATTCATCCTAAGTTTTGAAAGATATGTTGAAAAGAAAAATAAATAAATAAATAAACATAAGCACGAGCAAACAAACAAAATACTCAATTCTAAAACTAAAAATAATAGATTTGACTCGCTAGAGTATCCCTAATAGAGTCACCGGTAGTCGCGGTGCAAAAAATGTCTGAACATACTAATGCTCGAAATCAACTATAGAGTCTCCACCGAAGTTTTATTTTTAAAGGGAAACATTGATAAAACACTTGAAGAAAGAAAACATGTTCTTCGCAACCAATTTTAGGTTTGGAGTCGGTTATGTGAGGAAAAGATATTAAAACCCCTTATATTTGTTGTACTCAACAAGAACCTTCTAATTAGTTTAGGTAAAATGAGTGCTTAGCTTAAAGATGTTTGCAGTTATTCTGTTTAATAAAAGACAATTAGGAAAGGCGAAAAAATTTAGTTTTTTATTAATAGGCATGACAAGATGTTGAATCTCGCTCCTACGTATCCGCAGGTGCGATGGAGAACTCAAGGTTACGTCGTTATTTATAAAAAATGTTTGTGTGTTAGTTATTTTTAGATAATATTGTTCAAGTCATTTGAGTGATAAAAATGTTTGTGTGTTAGTCTAAAAATAAATAAAAAACAAATGAATTGGATAAAATAGTAAAACAAATAACTAAACTAAAAAAACAAAATCAAAGGGGGTATCAAATAGGAATTGGGTGGTGTGAATAAGAGAAATGCAAAGCCCAAACCATAAGATGCCTATAATAGTAGGGAAAAAACAAATTAAGGAAGTGTGGCCATCAAATTGATCTGATGGCCTTAGTTAAACCAAAGGGAGAGATATGATGGATCGTTTGATGGAGGATCAATGGTTGAGATGGGGGGCGTATGTTAGAACAAGATTTGTTTATGACATATTCTCTTTTAGTTTTGATGATAACAAAAGTATTGAAAAAACAATGGTTTATTTGATGTGTGTTTTATTTATGTAGGTTCTTGTTCTTGTACATAAATAATCAAAATCTGTTTTACTTAGACACACTTGGGAGTTGCTTCATTGCTAGCTTCTGGTGGTAGAGTATGAAGAACAATTGCTAGTGTGGCTTGGAACAGACTCTGAGCTGAAGGCATCAGCATTCTGATGAGTTACTACACTTGGTAATTGTATATCAGCATGTGGTACCATTCAGAGTTGGTGATAAAGTTGTGGTTATTTGTACTACAGAAAGCAAGTTGTATTATTTTATCAGCTTGTCAGCTAGATTCTACAAGATTGCAAGGCTCGAGAAAGGTTGACATGCTCTACGGATATCTGCTCTCAACAACTCTATCAGTACAGAACCTCTTGAAGACTCAAAGTTTAAACACATTACACACTGGATTCAGAATATGTTGTGTATCAATCTTCAACGACTCTTGTACTATGGAGTAAAGGAAAAGACACTTGATCAAGTTACCTCCTCAACGGCTAGTTTCTGTAAAGGCTATAAATATGGCTGAAGATTCAAGTTTGAATCTTAACAAGGATTATCCATATGAAGGAGTAGAAAGATCTAGCAATTATCAACTCTAATGTAACATGCAAATTTTCTGTTGTAGGTTGTAATTATAAAAGCCTTAAGATTTCTTACCATAGAATATCGTAGAAATCTTAAGAGCTTTAGGTATTTGTTGTGGTGATTTCCCGTACCTTTGATGCTTGTATCATGTACACCTTTTTCTCTATTCTGCTGAGACTTCAGTAGTTTAGATCAAAGTCTCTTGCTATGTGCTTGAGCAAAAGTCTTGTCTCATTAGGATTCAAGCAACATGTATTGAGGCCAGATGCTTAAGCCACGTAAGTTTCATTGCTTAAGTGTTTGAGTTGTGAAAGTCTTATTCAGCTAGTCTTATTGAGCAAGGGAAAGTCTTTGTCTGAGGGGCGTGAGCAGGAATTCTCAAGTGCTGCTTAAGCAAGGAAGTCTCAGTATGGATGGCCAGAAGAACAAGTGGCTCGGTCAGAGGATATGAGCAGAAGTCTTAGACATGTGCTCTAAGCAAGGGTAAGTCTCAACCAAAAGACCTTTGGAGCAGTTGGCTTGGTAAGAGGATGTGAGCAAGGAAAGTCTTAGACATGTGCTCTAAGCAAGAAAGTCTCATATAGCTGATCTGAGCAAGTGTAAAAGTCTTATGCAGAAGCATAACTGATTGTAATCATGAAGTGGTTATAATGAAAATCTCTTATGAGGCAAGGGGACTGGAGTACTCTCAGGTAGGGGAGGAACCAGGATAAATCTTTTATGTCTTCTGTTATTATTTGTTTACTTCTGTTATATCCACTGCCAATGAATTAAAACAGAATCTGAACACCAATTTTGATTCAGAAACTCTGATTAGAAGTTAAATTAAAGAAAATGGGAAACACAATTCAACCCCCGCCCCCCCAAAATTCTTGTGTACTTTTCCCATCTTCAATTGGTATCAGAGTATGGTCTATGTTTAACACTTAACAGTGGCGCAGATAATGATCCAATAAGAAAAGTATAATTCTTCTTCAAGAAGAAATCAAGTGCCACATGAAAAATATCATACGACTTTTCCTACCATATTCAAAGGATGATTCCACTAAATTTAAATGATGGAAAAGATAAACATATTTTTAACTCATTGGTCTTAATAAAGGGTTGCTGAAGGTCTATAGAATATCCTTGAAAGAGGTATTACTATAGAAGTTGATGGTGTAAAGATGATCTTCTTGAATATCTCTTTCACCAGCTCAGAAGATGCATATTGAACATCTTCAGAGGTAGTTGCATTCTGGTAGATGCTCTATCTCACTGAAGCTAGCGGGATTATACCTGAGTGAATCGCACACTCAAAGATACAACAGAGTCGCCACCGAATTTTATTTAGTCCCAAAGGATGGGGAAAATATCGATAAAACCCAGGGGGAAGAGAAACGGGTAAGGGGTTGGTTATGCGAAAGGAAGGTACTAGCACCTTACGCATCCGTCGTACTCGACGGGAACCATTTCGCTTGCTTCTAGGCTTGGATGGGTTATCTATCTAAAGGCTTCTAGCTAAAAGAGAGAAGGAAAAAAGAAAAAGAAAGAAAGAGAGTGCTCGCGAAGGATTAGGGCCCTCGTGCTTACGTACCCTTATAGTGCAATGAGGAAATCAGAGCGTCGTAGTTCATGGAACTAGTGAAAGAGAAGAGAAGGAGACTCACCAAGATTTCACAATCTCGTGCCTACGTATCCTCATAGTGCAATGAGGAATTAAGAGCCGACGTAGTTCAAGGAACAAAGGCTGAAAAGGAGAGGAACAGGAAAATGGTGTCAAAACCAAGAGCAAAAGAAATAGAAAGATTCCACTGGGGAAAGAAAATGGATGGTGTCAAAACCAAGAAAGAAGGGCACAGGGAAAGTAATAACTCTGCTGAGGATAGGATAAAGAAGTGGTGTCAAAACCAAGAAGATTAAGGTGCAAAAGAATAATAGTAATTGCTGGGGAATAAACAGAGGGAACGGTGTCGAAACCAAGAGAATAAGGACTTGGTATGTTAACTGACTGAAAGTGGTTAACTGCAGAATGAGATATTAAGGCTCTGTGGAAATAAAAAGGCTTGGTGTCAACAAGCAGGCTGTGATAAACCAAAAGGAGAGAGTACTGAACCAAGAGAAGGTGGTTGACTCTGAAAAGAGTTTCGGTATATTAACTGATAGTCAGTCGTTAACCGAAGAACGGGTGTGGAACCGATCGAAAGTTGTGACCTAAAGGACGGGTGTGGAACCAAGCGAAGGTTGTGACCCAAAGGACGAGTGTGGAACCAAGCGAAGGTTGTGACCCAAAGGACGGGTGTGGAACCAAGTGAAGGTTATGACCCAAAGAACGGGTGTGGAACCAAGCGAAGGTTGTGACCCAAAGGACGGGTGTGGAACCAAGCGAAGGTTGTGACCTAAAGGGGTTCGGTACACTGACTGAACAAGCAGTATCTGACTGAAGAAAGGGTATTTGAACCAAAAGAAGGTTACTAACCCAATGGCGCGGGTATTTGAACCAAAAGAAGGTTACTAACTCACGGGGTATTGGTTTTAACAGAAGGATTGTGATTAACCAAAAAAGAACGAGTGATTAACCAAGAAAAGGTGATTAACTCAAAAGGAGTTCAGTATGTTAACAGATGGGTTGTGGTTAACTGAGGAAATGGCTGATTAACTAAGAGAAGGTGATTAACCCAAAAGGAACTCAATATGTTAGAAAATAGACTGTGGTTAACTGAGAAGAAGTGTAAATTGGTGTTTTAACTAACAGGCAGTGGTTAACCAATCAAAGGGAGAGGAACCAAGAGAAGGTTGCGAACTTCGCTACGGTTTCAGTGTTTAACAGGTAGACTGTGTTTAACCAAAGAAACCAATTGAGACTCTTCTGGGGAATCAACAAGCAATGATTGACCACAAGAAAAGGGTATTGAGGCAAGAGACGAGTGTTAACCTAAGAGACAATGATCTTTAACCAAGAGAATGGTGATTGATCAAAGGGGAGATTAAAAGGGCAAGAGTGATCAAGGATCGACTCGACTGAGGATGGAGAAACACTACAATCTGGAGATAGAGACGATTATTCTAGGTACAGGGTCATTCTCCCCTACCCAAAATAATCAAGATGAGTGTAGGAATTCTCCACTCTCATTCCTTCTCTAGCACTCAGAGTATAATGCGGAGGTTGAAACCGACAACGTAACAACACCAATTTGTGCAGTGCTCTAGTGCGTCATGCAGACTTCGGGCTCAGCAGGGGATAAAGAGAACAAGACTCTAAAGAATCCTTGAGAGAGAAGCGAGGGGAGATTGAATAATTGAAACAGTTTCAATCGATCAAGGGAAATGATCAAGTCAACAATCTTCCAAACGGATAGAAAGATCGTCAAAGCAACATGTGTATTATTGATTATACAAGATTAAACTTGCTCAATGAAGAATAAACTTAATATGATCAATAATTAAATTGCAAGGCAGTACCAAATGTCAATTAACATGCACCACAAATCATGTTATCATGTGAATAAAGTGTGCAAGAAGCATCATGCTCATGTAATGTCAAAAATGCAAATTATTGCATAATCGACAAATCGTGCATCGAAAGTTTGCAAACATGCTTCAAACAGAGGTCAAACAACTCATAAAACATCCACAAATATCAAGCATATCAAGCCGTGGAAGTTAAATGAGGAAAGAATATCAAACAAGCTTGAAAATAGGCAAAAATGGCATTTTGGTTCAATGTTAATCGATTAACCATTTGCTAGTGCAAAGTGGTTAATCGATTATCCCTTGTAAATCAGCAGAAAAACTAAAAAAAAGCAGTGTTAATCGATTAACACTTTTTGCCTAGCAAAGTATTAATCGATTAACACTGAAGTAGTGGCAAAAAATCAGTTTTCAAAAGCACTTCCAGACACTTAATCACTTATCCAATCATCCACATGTTATGGCATGCATTTGTGCACGAAAATTACATCAAGAAGAAGCAATTAATCATCAATTGGAAGCATTAAACATGAAGATCAAAGACTAAACAATCACATGATTAATCCACATCGAAAAACTATCGAAACTACGTCGTAAATGCGCGAAAGTGATCGAAACAGTAAATCGAGCGGGAATTACCAACCTATAATACGGAGAATTGCCTTGGTGATTGTTGTGAGTGAAATGTAGTGAGGAGATGCCAAGAAAACCAGAGAATTCCAATCTTGTGCTTAAATCATAGCGAAACCGATCAAAATGCGATAAAACCTCCGAAATCGAATTTGCACCAAAATGATTAAATTGAACACTTGAATTGAAATGGAAGTTGCTGTAATTGCAGAGATTCAAGAAGAAATGCAATGTGATGGAGGTTTAAGCTCAAGAGAAAGCAATATCAATGTGAAATTTGCTACTCTTCAATGGTGGAATTGAGCTCTAGTGTGGTTTGGGGAAGAAGATGAAGATGAGTGTGAAGAAGTTGCAGCAAATGCAAAGAGAATTAGAGAAATGAGAGAGTAAGAAGTGAAGAATTCTGAAAATGAATCAAGCTCCCTAGTGAAATGGTGAGGGTTTCTTTATATAAAGGCTAGCTTTGGAGTAGGCTAGGTTTGGAGTGTGCTTTGGAGTTAGTTACACTTAACTCATTGAGTAGGAAGTTGACTCACTTAGTTAGTTGGTTAACTCAGTGGAGCAATCCCAATGCAAGTCCAAATCAAATGGTCATCATGCTTGGAAATGAAGTTACATGGTAGTCTTGATCCAAAGTGATGTATTGGAATAAATACCTTGAAGTGTCTTGAAAGGTCTTGAAATATCTAGAAATGTCTAGAATATTCCACACAATGCTAGCACCAAGGAGACCCCAAAAATGTAGAGGAAAAGTTAATGTCATGAAAAAGTAGCAGAATCTGCCAATTTTACAAGGGTTAATCAATTAACCACTTTGCACTAGCAAATGGTTTATCGATTAACCTAGCCAAAATTTGCCCAATTTGCTTGAATAAAGGTGTTGTGGCCATGGCTCCGATTTTTGAACTTTTATGAATAGGCATAAAAACCCTCATTTTTTGCTTGTGTTGATGATGTGATATATTTGTGAGGATATGATTAATCGGGCTTTGAAAAACCTGAATATTCCTGCAACAAAACCACAGAGAAAGAAGTGTTAATACGTATGCCGGCGATGCGAATGCACATGCTTATGCAAGAAGGCAAAAAAGGAGGTCAAATTTTGGGTTACGACAGCTGCCCCTATTTAATCCTCTTGGACCTGAATGTTCGAATTGCACCAGCTTTTGGATTATTCGAGGTGGAAGGGGATTAAATAAAATAGTAGCTCGAAAATTTGGCCGACGACGACAAGAGAAATGTTTTGTGTGGAGAGTGTTAAGGATTTTGATTGGATGAGAAGTTTGGTTGAATATCTGCTGAGGAGATGAATCAGTCAACAGGGAGTATGCTCGATGCATATGTTATGTATGTTTGATCCTACATGATGCTTGATATTATGTCATACAACAGTGCAGGTTAAGGTATCGTGTCGCAAGTTGGTAGGTTCTGGACGGACCAGAGAGAACTAGAAAGGTTTTGGATGGACCAGAGAATTGAAAAGGTTTTAGAAAAGTTTTTTATACGAGAACTGGACTTTGAAAAAATTTTCCAGACGAGAACTAGACTTTGAAAAGGTTTGCCAAACGAGAACTGAACTTTGAAATTTTTTGCCAGACGAGAACTGGATTTTGAAAAGGTCTGCCAGAGGAGAACTGGACTTTTAACAGAGTTTGCCAGACGAGAACTGGACTTTGACAAATTTTGTCAGATGAGAACTGGACTTTACAAGGATAGAACAGACGGGAACTGGCTGGATTTTGCAAAGATTGGTCAGATGAGAACTGGGCTTTAAAGAGACAAGTCAGACGGGAACTGACTACCAGACGAGAACTGGATTTTAAAGAGACAAGTCAGACGAGAACTGACTACCAGACGAGAACTACATTTTGAAGAGACAAATCAGACGAGAAATGGATTTTGAAGAGACAAATCAGACGAGAAATGGATTTTTAAGAGACAAATCAGACGAAAACTGACTACCAGACGAGGACTAGATTTTGAAGAGACGAGTCAGACGAGAACTGACTACCAGACGAGGACTGGATTTCAAAGAGACAAGTCAGACGAGAACTGACTACCAGACAAGGACTAGATTTCAAAGAGACAAGTCAGACGAGAACTGACTACTAGACGAGAACTGGAATTTGAAAAAATGTGCCAGACGAGAACTGGAATTTTAAGAGACAAGTCAGACGAGAACTGACTACCAGACGGGAACTAGATTTTGAAGAGATAAGTCAGACGGGAACTGACTACTATACGAGAACTGGGTTTTGATTGGGACGCACGTTTGAACCTGTATGGCATAATGCTCCATCTTGATGAATATGTTACGCGTTCGAGGATGTAATGCTATGCGATGATGATTACTATATGCAAAATGTTAGTAATCGGGTTTTAAAGAGATGTCAAGTATAATCTAGCTTATGTCAAGGCTTCATGCTATGCCAGATGAATGATATGCATGAGTGAAGCGACATGATTAATGCATGGGAGTGGTCTATGTAATGGTTCTTGAGAATCTATCAAGTGCTTTCATTGCGAGAGGTGTAAGAGTTGAGGTTAGGGTGTAGGGCATAAAGTCGTGATTCCCCGACACCTACTTCAGAATCAGCAGTTGATGCACCATTTCTCTTACCTTAAAATAGGGAGAGAACTTGTAACTTGGTAGCCTATCTTTGCCCCAGTCTGTTGGGTATCTGCATAGATTACCCTAGTTACAAGTTCCGTAGTGATCTTATCATAGGATGATCTGGATTTAACTTGCCCCAGCGTATCGGAACAGGGTTCCCCTGATTAACAGTCTCTTTGAGAGGTCGACTTCTTGTGCTCTTGGGTGGTCTGCCCCAATGTAGCACCCCAAAATTTGCTCTCCTACCTTAGTACTAACTGGCTTATGTTTCATTTCATTTTTGCATTATCATGTGTGCATATCATTGGTTCTTAGCATGGGGTCAAGGTGCCTGAGGCAGTTCAAGAGGAGAAGATGTTCTTCAAAGGGTCAAGCAAGAGTCCTTGTATTGTCCAAGAGATTAAGAGGAGAAATGGTTATTGATGCCACCATTATTTGAGTCACTAAGGGGCCTTGGGGCTTAAGAGATCCTATTTGGTCTATCACATCATCAGGAGTTCACAATTGGCAGAAGATCTCAAGTGAACCACTCCCTCCTAACCAGTGCAGAAACTAGGGTTTTGAGATTCTTGGATTTATTGCTCCAATGGGCAGGCTCCCCGGGTTTTTATCATCAACAAATGGCATATCTCATCTTTGTTGGAGAGGATACACATCATATTCAGAGGAATTTGGATTTGGAGGATGTGTTATTTCCTCCTAGACTGAGGGTACTAAAATTAGGGTTTGCTATAAAATCAGTCTATTTCTGATTTTTTGGGCAAGACTTGATTCCATGGTATTCCTTGGGTCCCTAAGTATCTAGGATTGGAAAATGGCCCATCAATTTGGTTCACAAGAGGTTCAATTGATCAATTGATTGGAAATCAGGAGAATTGGGAAAAAGTCAACAGTGAGAAGGGAAGTCAACTATGAAATTTTGAGGTTCTCTTCAAGGTTTTCAAGGCCTCACATCCTCATATGGTCTTCAAGGTTCAGGTTTCATACCATTTATCAAGAATCAAGAGTTTGTGCAAAAGTTACTAAATATGGAAATTACCTATAATTTGAAAGTTTCCATTTTTGGCAAGTTTTTACACTACATTCAAATTGAATTTTCATCATCTAGGAAGCTTCAAATGAATTTTTCTCAAACATGAAAGTTGAATATCTTTTTCTCCCCTTTCCAACAAGTACTAGATGGTCTCCATATCATTTGTGGAACTCAAGTTATGATCAAAAGAAGGCAAGGTGGTTTTTAGGGTTTTCTCATGGTTCCATTTTTACACCTTTTGCATTTTGGGACATATAGACCTATAATTGGTCCTATTGCTTCATGTCACATTACAACACCAAAGTACATTCCATAAGGATCATTTTTGGCCTTTGCACCAAGAGATTTCATGACATATTCATCACTTATTTCACATTATGCAATTTTGCAAGAAGCATCAAAACTCATGAATCAAGACATTCCAAAGCCCAAATTCAATTTAGGTGTGATTAGCAATTGAAATGTGAGTGATCCATCATGGAAGGCTTGGGTGTACACGCATGGAGGAGGGTGTATAACTCAAAGTGAAAATTTGCAAAATCATTGAAAACTCATTAAACAAGGAATTAACAAGACTCTAATGATAATCAGGGGAATAACCTAGAGTATATAAGCTAACTCATACACTCATTGCAGGGGGAGGCACGCTAGTTTGGTCAGATTTCACTTTTCACCCTAAAACCTTTTCTCCTTCGAATCTCATCACACACAAAAGCTTTCCACAAACCTCTTTCACATTCTTAGTCCTTGGCCTCCATAGAACACAAACCTACAATCATCTGAAGCTAATAACAAGTGTATTATAGGGTACGAATTTCGGGACCTCTTCTCCAAAACTCAAGATCTAGGTCAGATTCAAGCCCTAATTGCATTTATTTTGCAATTAGGGATTGCTGTGGTGTGATCTGGAGCGTGCAGACGGGTTTCTTGGAGTATTTCAAGCTATTCAAGGTCTCAGGTTAGTCACAATTGCATGCTCTTAAAACTCAATTTTTTGATGCGCATAATGATCTATGATATTCACTGATGATGCTGATATATTTTATTTTGAGATTGGACGTGTATCATGGTCGTATTGTGAGTTTGAAAGTTTTGAACCCTAACTTATTTCGTTCGATTTGTCTTGTGTGTTGGTTGTTTGTGAAAAATAATATGATATTTGTGATCCTTGTGAAAATCTGGACAAAATGTATACTCGTTTGCATTTTCTGGGAAATTTTGGGTTGCAGGTCGCCGGGGAAGACGACCGGAGCTAGGGCTCCGGCGTCTGGTGTGTTTTCCAGTGAAGCTAGGGTTTCAAAGGTGGAAGATGAAATCCCACCGTCCATTGCCTTGATCCGTTGGTCCACAGCGTGCCATGTCTTTTAAAAATCTGTTTTATTTTATTGGTTGTGTGTGTGACATCCCATGATTATTATTGTGCACTTTCAATCTGAACCATTCATCACGTTAATTATTGATAGATCTTGGATGTTGATATGATCTGATGGTTACTAATCTGCCAGCACATTAAATTACTCACGTGCCTATCACGTTTTATTTTTATTTTCTGATTAATCATGGTGTATGCGCGTGCATGTTTATTATTGTGTCCTTTCAATCTGAGCCTCTCATCAGGCATACTATGTGACTTTGTTGACTAAGTGAGGAGCGTTAGATGGATCCAATGGCTGGTGTGAATCCTATGGTTGACTAGGTTCCATGTGTTTTCTTTTTATTTCGTTGATGGGCCTTTACGTATTGGGCTTGTTATCCACACCCCTTTGCTTTGGTCCATTTTATTTCCCAACGTGAATAAGTTGCTGAATACACCCCCTGGCTTTTTATTTCTATTTTATTGCATAGTTTCTCATTTTTATTTTTTTAAAAAATAGATAAATGTATCCAAAAATTACAAAAAATTCATGAAGCATGTTTAGGGCTTTATAAAAATTTTCCAAATTTTATTTTTCATTTTTATTTTATTTTTAGCATCTGAATTAATTATTTGGTTAATTTCTTTTGAATTTATTCCATATATGCATACCCTAACTTGCTGATTTTATTTTTCATAGCATATAAAGCATTTTGAACTCATTCTTTTCGTATTGTTTCACCAACATATTGAAGTGCATAAAAAAAATTTTCTCATATTTTTAAGATCATTTCATATTGCATTTTAGTCCCTCTCTTTTGCATATTGAATCATGTTTCCTACTTGATCTTTGCATGATTGTTTGAGTGAATTATCTTCTGAATTTTTGCATGAGTTTTTAACATGATATTTAGCCCTGGGTGAGGTGTTTTGAGAATTAATTTGGTATTTTTTAAACGTGTTTTGCTAATTGTTTGATTGCTCTTTGTTTGAGGTCTTCTTTTATGCACATCTTTGATCATGTTGGATTACTTGTTTGAGAAGGCACTTGTGCCATCATTTGGGATTGATTCTTTGACTTCATAAACCATGTTTGAATTATTATAGGTCACTTGATTGCAATTATAGTTCATTGGTGTGAGGTTGTTGCATACTTTGTGCATGTGTTCTATGTTTGATTTACATGCCTCTTTTTGACTTATCTTCTCACCTCTTCTCATCTGTGCTCATTCATGACTTATGTTTGGTTTGTGTATGCCATGCCATATCATCTCTTTGCACTTCATTTGATGTATGTTTCTGACCTTGGAGCTTTGCCTTCTTGTCATATGTTATTCATGTTTCATCTTGCATACTTGAACATGTTTCACTTACATGCTTCCTTCTCCTTCTTCTAATGATTCTTAATGCTTGGATACTTGTTTGTGTGCCTCATGTGACACTTGTATAGCATGTTTAGGTCATCCACATTCTGACTTGGATATTATTTGAAGCATTCTTGCATGATCACTTTGCATATCCACTCATTCTTCTTCTACTCCTTCTTTGATGGCTTTCTTGTGTGTTTTGCCACTTGTTTGCATTCTATTTGCTTGATCTTGTTTGGTAAACATTATGGGTCACCTCTAAGGTGTACATTCTAACTTGGATGAGTTTCATTTGGTTTGTAACCATTTCTCTTTGGGTTGTGACTTGTTTGGGGTTTCATTTGTCTTGTTGTTGCTTATGTCTGTTTTGTACTAACCTTTTATGCAGAGGCAGAGGTAAGTTATTTGAGGGTGTGGATAGTCATCCATGTTCACCCTCACTTTTTCTTTCTCTCATCTTTTCTTTTCTTTAGGCTTAGGTTGTTCTCAAACCTCCCCTTAGGGCCATCTTTGCATGATAACATTAGGATAGAATCCCCTTAGTGTTTTTTTCTTTTCTTTTGAGTCCCTCTTCTCATCTCATAACACTTCTAAGATACTTAATAAGGTCAACTTGCCTTGCACACAAGCCTTAAACATAGGAAGTGAATATTGAGGGGTCTCCCTTCTCTCTTCTAGAGTGTTGAGCATACGTCCCATTGGGGACGACCATGCGACGCATTCGTTCCCGTGTCATAGACTTTGGTTCAAGGTGAGTTATAAACTAACTCAAGTCACTTCTGTCTTAAAAAATACAAACAAATCTCAAACCTTTTGTCCTTCGGGATTGTCAAACTTAAGGCTATTTTCAAAAAGGGCACGTTACTTTCCGTTTTGTCGCAAACAGGCATCGACCCTAACTGCCGGACGCGAACTTAACGTCGCTCATAAAAAACACAAAAAGAACTTAGTCCGAACTACGTCGACTCTGAATTTCCCATTGCACAAAAGGAGTACGTAGGCCTAGGACGACGATGTCCTACCGAGTCTGTCTTTGTTTTCCCCTCCCCCGTTTCAGTACAGCCATAGATTTTAGGATAACTCACCCCTAGATAGATAACAAACATGGATCCCATCGAGTACGATGGACGCGTGGGGTGCTAGCACCTTCCCCTCGCGTAACCGACTCCCGAACTCAGTCTATGGTTACGATGACCATTCCTTTCCCTCTTCCTTAGGTTTATGTGGTGTTTCCTTTCCCTCTCGTGGGATAAATATACATTGCTGGCGAATCTGTGTTCCGCGCCACTTTCGCGTTTGTACCTGGATGAAAATCCTGGGAGCGACACCTAGTATGATCCTTGAAGTGATCTTGCCCCTGGCAGATTGATCTTTGGAGGAATGCCTCTGACTAACTTATCTTTGAGAGATTTGTCGAGTCTTGACGTGATTTCCCTAGATTGACTGAATCTTGAGGTGGCTAGGCCCTTTTGCTCAAACGGAGTTCTCAGGCGTTTTTCCCCTTGAGATGATCCAACTTTCCGTTGTGGAAACTTTCTTGATGCCAAGTGCTTGTTCGCAAGTAAAAAGTGTTTGTTTCGAAAATGATAATGTTAATGCCATGCATATGTCAATTTTGAAATCCAAATATGTTCACTGAGATTTTGACATATAGTGAATAGATCACCATTTAGAATGCCATGTCAATACCAGCACAAATGATAAGTAAATCTTTGGGAGTCAGCTTTAACGTGATCTCACTGTAGCATGCTTTTGAAATAAACCCTGCTTCAATTAGGTCTTTTGAGGGCTGTAACGTGGCTTGGTTCACTGTTTCAGAAAGAAAGGATATAAGGCTCAAAATTTATTTTAACCCACCTATTCTCCTTGATGTTCTCCAGTCCTACGTTCAGCTAGTTTGACACAAGCGTTCATCTTTCAAAAAAGGATTTTGAATGATGGAAGTGACGGTGGAGGAACTGACAAGGGTTTTGGAGAGGCAGTCACTCACCTTTTGTTTTTGTCACATGTGATCACACGAACTTGTTCTTATTGAGGATTTTTCTCTTTGATTCTTCTTTTTTGTTCATTTTGTTTTCCCTACTTTTTGCGTAGACTGATTATTTTGACTTTGTAGTCTACCGGGATGCCCTAATTTTTGCCTAAGTCATTTTTTTGACTTAGCGGGCTTTTTTCTTTGATTTTGTGATTTTTCATTTTTTTGAACAAATCGTTTGACATTTGTTTGTTTGATAAAGGGTTGTGACTACCTTGCTCCTTTGATCAGTGAGGGACAACCAATGTGGATTTGTGATTTTCCTACCTCTTGCGAGGGATAGGATGTGGTTGATCCTCAAATGGGGTACTCCTCTTTTGAAATTTGAACGCATGGTCAAACTAACTGAAGACTACCCTGCCCCTGGTTAAGATTGAGGGTTTTATGTGTACAGAAAGAAACTTCTACTTCAAGGCCCAAAGGGGTTGACTAGGGATTATCTTCCTTATAACTCCAGTGTTTGGGAATAGAAACAATGCCTTACATCGTCAGCAAGGTTTTATTCAAAGCATACAGACAGTGATCTCATGTCTTTTTTTATTTCATCATTCTCTTTTTGATTTTTGCTTGATCAAATGTGTGATACAGATAAAAAGTATGAGTGAACACGAATGAATTTATTCAAAACATGCATATTCATTTCCATTATTATCATTATCTGAAAACAAACAAGTTTTACAAATGAACAGATGGAGTGACATAATGATTGTCGATGTTGAGGAGGTGCTCTCAGGCTTGATCAATTATTTCAAGGGATGCTTTTGTAATCTTGGCCCCTACACGGACAAGAGATTTCCGTTCACCCACAGTTTCTCATCTTGAACAGTTAAGTACTTCTTGTCAATCAACTGTTAGACTTTAGCTTTGAAAGCGTTGCAATCCTTAGTCGAATGTCCAGCTGACCCAGCATGATATCCGCATTGCACATTGGGATCATACCCAGGTGGGAATGGTTCTGGCGGAGGCTTAAGAGCTTTGGGGACCACCAGCGAGTTCTGAACCAGATATGGGGGGAGTTGACTGTGATATTTGTTGATAGAAGAGTAACTTCAAAAGCTTCTAAAATACTTGTATTTTAACTTATTTCCCAGATCTGAAAGCAAGAAGAAACACTACCAGAACCTAATGTCAGATGCTCTTCAACATCTAAACTTTTGAAGCTGATATTAGTGCAAAATACAAATGAAAAGAAACATATGTGTTCTGAAATAAAAATCAAGTATTGAAAAGTAAGAGATGGTGTTAAATCTATCTTGCTTCAAAATATTTGATAATGTGGAGTCTGTTCTTTAAGGTGATATCTTAAGAAACTTCATTGCTTCTTGATTGAGGATCATCATGGAAGTTGTTTTAAAATCCATTTTTATGAGAAGTATTCAATTTCTCTTTGAGTTCTGTCAACCGTAATAAGACAGTATTTTGATTTATTTTGTATCAATTTCTGATAGCTAACACCATCTGGTTCTAAGCTTGTCAATGATTTCAGAGTCAAAAGATTTAATCCTAGACAATGAGATTAGTGACTCTGCTTAGAACAAGATTTTGTCTCTATCATATGTCATGCTAGACTTATACTCTAGAGTGACTTATGATTTTGCTATTAGATTGAGACATAAGGTAAGGAATAGTCTGTTTGTACTTACATTTATGGTCTTATAGAAATATAAGTATCATAATGTATCTACTACAGATATCAAGGAAAGAAGCAGAGGCATCTTCCATAAAGTTGTTTACAACATTTATTGGAGGAAAAACCAACAACCCAGATTCAAGTACTGGTGGTACTAAATTTGGTGAGAGTAGTGGAATCAATGGTTAGACAGCCATTGAATTAGAATCCACTCAAAGTTGTGTTCAGACTTTATTGGTCAAGTCTGAATACTGAATCGAGTCTGGCCAACAAAAAAAAAGGTATGCTTGTTCTTTTCTGGTTTATCTTTTGATTCAATGAAACATTTGTATAGATATAAATACAAAGTTTCTGTAAGACTTCTAGAGAAGTTCTTTTGAAAAAGAGAACTTTAGAAATCTTTAAGAGGAAACTCTATTGTATGTGTCTGTACTGAATGTATTATTAAGCCAGATGATGATCATATTTATGGAAACAGTTTTCTCACTTTTGAGTTGATATTATTGCTTGTTAGCTGTCTAAAGAAGACAATTTAATATTCATCTATCACTCATGACTCTTATTTTAAGATAAAGTGCTAGTTCTGAATAGAATCTTAGAGACTTATGACTGATAGATGATATTTCTGTCTAAGTCTAGATCTACTAGACTCTAATGGATGATAGCTTCTGAAAGTTGTAAGTTTCTGATATTCAGAAGAAGATTCTTTATGTTTGACATAGCAGTTTAAGTAAAAAGTTTTCCTGAAACTTTTATAATTCTTGAATTTTCATAAAGGTGAAACTTATCTAGTGGAATTGAAATATTTTCTGGATAAAGAACCTTTGGGTAATGATGTTCTCTCTTTTGGCATTTGTTGTTACTATTCCCTGTCTTGTAAAACATTATTGTGTCCTTTTTCTGATAAGATTCTTATTCTTGTAGGATTCTTATTCAGTTCTTCTTCTTCTTCTTCTTCTTTTCCTCTTGTTTGTGTGCTGATCAATCCAAACCTGAGATGAGTTCTTCAGTTAATTCTTCTTTGAATCAGTTGGTTGTCATCAATGAAAAGTTTGTGGATTTTTATGAGTTGTTTAAGATTGGTTTCAAATTATAGAAGACTGTGTCTAAACAAGGTTGGAATGGTTACTTTGAGATGCTCTGTGGTTTCACTTATCCAAGTCTTGTCAAAGAGTTTTGGATTAATGCCTCCATTGTTGAGCTAAATTCTGAGTATGCTATTTTGTCTATAGTAACTGGTGTTTCTATTACAGTAACCTCTAAAGCGATTGCAAATGTGATCAATTGTGAGGAGATTGGAGAAATCCCAGGAACTCTTATTTGAGATCAATATCTTCCTACGTGGCATATCTTTGTAGATCCATCTAACACATCAGTGGTCTCAAATTTTCTTCCTAATTCTGTTGTTTGGAATCAGATTCTGAATTCAAACTTACTTCCTAAGGATAAGGATTTAGACCAAGTGGACCCTATTGAAAAAGATCTGCTTCTACTTCTTAATTTAGATTTGAAGATTGATTTTCCTCAAGTTATGTTTGACCATCTGAAGAGGTCTCTTTCTTCTTTTCAAAAGGGAAATATCTTCTCCATTCCTTATGGACGACTTATTTCTGAGATACTTATTCAGCAGGGGGTTAACATAAGTTCTGAGGCTTGTTCTTCTAAAATTTGGAGAGACAAGTTTGAAGTTATCTATGAAAGACTCTGATGTTAGATTTCTGCATAATTATGCTTTGTATTTTGTTTAAATCTTTGTATTAAGTTTCTTATTATTAATTCAAATTTTGTTCATGCTTGTGTTCAATTTTAAATTATTGAATATTTATTCTATGCTGTTCATGAGAATCTAAAATAAATAGGTAAAAATGCTCAATATTTGCAACTTATTTCATTAATGGAAAGGAAGCTATTACAAGATAATTGGATTTCCTAGTCTGTTGGATTGGCCCTAAGGAATTCCCTAGGATCATATGGCATGTCCAGACTATCTAAGAAATCTTGCCATTCTTCCTTAGAAAAATCCAAAGCCTCCTTTTTCAGTTGGTTTCTGCGTCTGGATCCAGAACATCTTTTTCTTCTGTGTGTCTTCACAAAGGATGTTGAAGAGGGGAGCACTTCTGAAGCTGTATGCTTGCTTACAGATCCTTCAGCTGCTGCTTTGCCTTGGTTTACTTGAGTTGCTGCATTCAGTAATGCTGCCTTCCTGAAATCTCTCTTTGGAACCCAGATTTTCTTTTGCTTGTACATCTTGGTGTTTTAGGGATTAAGTGATGATGGAAGAAACCTTACTTGAGTCCTTTTTATATACGTGTTACATAAATTGTCTTGATTTTAATAATATTTAAGTATTGGTTAAATCTTATCAGTACTCTAATAATAACTCTTGGAAATGTTATCTAGCAGTCTAACCTATTTAAGATTCTCTGAACAACTATGAGATAATGTTTGATTAGTTTTACTGATGTTTCTGTGTAAGTTTCACTTTGTTAATGTACTTTCAGAAAATCTAAAGAAAAATTACTGGAATGTACTTGCATGCTGAAGAAATCTTGGTCAAAACAACTACTTCATTAACATTAAGCATCTGGATTACAAAATTTTTTTTTTTTAAAAAAGGGACAAGATGTTTCTAGTAAAGATCCCTAGCTAGAGCATCTCGTGCCAAACGGCGTCCACTGTTGCCATAATCCACTTCGTCTTCAGAATCAATTTCTTCTTCCTCATCTATGACTGGGAGTGATCGGTATAACCGTTTGTTGACCCTTCTTTTTCTTCTTTGACCTTTTCATACTTCTTCTCTTTGGCTTCAGAGCAGCTACTGAAGAACCTCCTTCTGAAGGTTGTTCAGGAACTGCTGAAGTTGCCTCTTTAGAAGTACGTGTTACTGAGGAAAAGGGCTCAGTCATAGAAGATTCAGAAGCAACTCGCCTCTGAGGAGATTGGACTTATAAACGTGTAAAGCTCTCTGTTACATCTGTTATGATGGATGTATTATGACTCTTAGTTGATGACTCCATATCTCTAGGAAGATGATGATAAAAATGACTTTAGAAGTTGGGTGCTTTTATAATGGCTTCTGTGTATACCAAAAGTCTGAAATTAATCCTTGCTTAACTCTTGGAATAGTAATGACCACTAAAGACTTTAAAGCATTCCCTTTACAAACCTTAATGACCCTTGCTACTTGATTACTTTTCTTTATTGGAAACTGATCAAGTAATGATGATTTGAATTGCATTAATTAGTGGAAATTATTTTTCTTTCCTTCTCTTCTTCTTTTTTCTTCTTTTATTTTATTCTTTTTGATGTGACAAAAGGGGGAGAAATAATGGTAAGTATTTAAGTGAAAACTGAACCCATTAAGTACCTATTCAATTGTACATATTGGTCATTTATTTTATTGTCATTTATTTTCTGTTTGTATGGTTACCTTGCCCAGGGCGTATTTTAACTCTCTTGGACATAGTGTTAAGTAAGAGCTTACAAACCTCTGACTTAGCCTATTTAGACTCAGAAGGAGCTTACAAACCTCGTAGTCTGATGTTGCCAAAGGAAGTTAAAATGTTGTTATTTTGCTTTTCTTAAATATGAAACTAAGGGGGAGCTTGCAAACCTCAACCTTGGAACTGTTTGACTCAGGGGGAACTTACAAACCTCGGACGCTGATGTTACTAAGAAGACTGATTTATTTTTTCTTGAAAAATAGTTCTTGGTGTTAGAGTCAATAGAACTCAATTGTGGACTATCAGACTCAGGGGGAGCTTACAAACCTCATACCCTGTTGTTGCAAAGAAAATTAAATGCCCAACATTGTCCTTTAAATACTTGTGTTTGTCATCATTAAAAAGGGGGAGATTGTTACAACAAGATTTGTTCATGACATATTCTCTTTTAGTTTTGATGATAATAAAAGTATTAAAAGAATAATGGTTTATTTGATGTGTGTTTTATTTATGCAGGTTATTGTTCTTGTACATAAATAATCAGAATCTGTTTTACTTAGACACACTTGGAAGTTGCTTCATTGCTAGCTTCTGGTGTTAGAGTCTGAAGGATAATTGCTAGTGTGGCTTGGCGCAGACTCTGAGCTGAAGGCCTCAGCATTCAGACGAGTTACTACACTTGGTAATTATATATCAGCATCTAGTACCATTCAGAATCTATTATGTATCAATCTTCAACAACTCTTGTACTATGGAGTAAAGGCAAAGACACTTGATCAAGTTACCTCCTCAACGACTAGTTTTTGTAAAGGCTATAAATATGGCTGAAGATTCAATTTTTAATCTTAACAAGGATTCTCCAGACAAAAGAGTAGCAAGATCAAGCAATTATAAACTATAATGTAATATGCAGATTTTCTATTGTAGGTTGTAATTGTAAAAGCCTTAAGATTTCTTACCATTGAATATCTTAGAAATGTTAAGAGCTTTAGGTTTTTGTTGTGGTGATTTCCCGTACCTCTGGTGTTTGTATCATGTACACCTTGTTCTCTATTTTGTTAAGCCTACAGTAGTTTAGATCAAAGTCTCTTGCTAAGTCCTTGAGCCAAAGTCTTGTCTCATAGGATTCAAGCAACAAGTCTTGAGCCCAGATGCTTAAGCCACGTAAGTATCATTGCTTAAGTGCTTGAGCTGTGAAAGTCTTATTCAGCTAGTCGGATTGACCAAGGGAAGTCTCTGTTTGAGGGGCGTGAGCAGGAAGTCTCAAGTGCTGCTTGAGCAAGGAAGTCTCAGTCTGGATGGCCAGAAGAGCAGGTGGCTTGGTCAGAGGATGTGAGCAGAAGTCTTAGACATGTGCTCTAAGCAAAGGTAAGTCTCAACTAGAAGAAATTTGGAGCTGTTGGCTCGATTAGAGTGTGTGAGCAAGGAAAGTCTTAGACATGTGCTCTAAGCAAGAAAGTCTCAGACAGTTGGTCTGAGCAAGTGTAAATAACTTATGCAAAAGCATAAGCGATTTTAATCATGAAGTGGTTATAATGAAGATCTCTTGTGAGGCAAGGGGACTGGAGTACTTTTAGTTAGGGGAGGAACCAGGATAAATCTTTTGTGTCTTCTGTTGTTATTTGTTTACTTCTGTTATATCTGCTGCCAATGAATTAAAACAGAATCTAAACACCAATTTTGATTCTGAAACTCTGATAAGAAGTTAAATTAAAGAAAATGTGAAACACAATTCAACCCCCCTCCCTCTTTCTTGTGTACTTTTCACACCTTCAACGTAGTGTAAGAAAGCTTGCATTTGATCAGGTTGAGACTTTCATTTAAAGGCTCTATGGAAGTCAGGTGACATCCATCATAGCACTGAAGGAGGCACTTTTTAAGTGAAGCTCTCAGTTGAGAGAGCTAATTTTCCGTTTCTCTTTCTCTTTCTTATCCCCACTTCTCTCTTTGCTTTTATCTCTTCTCTGTAGAGCTCCAACCACCATGAAACCCTATAACCACCCTATGAACCACCATGCCAACCACCACCTTCATCATGTTCATCATGAACATGATGAACACTCACGTAGAAACCATTAACATGAACCATAAAACCTAGGAAACACCATAGACCAACGTGAACCACCGTCTCCTCCACCCATCTTCATGTTGTTCATCAAGAACACGATAAATCTTCACCGTCCTCCTCTGTCCCAACTTTATCGTACCCAGAAACATCCTTAAACCAACTCAAATCCAACGAAACCTTTATCAATCTATATATCCCAACCCTCAAAACAACAAGCTAACACCAAAAACCTCAAATCAAACCACACAAATCCAAACCCTAAACCCCAAAACACGCTTCTGCTTGCCTTAAACTCAGTCAAAATCCACCCCAAATCATACCAAACTAACCTAATCGAATCATAAGCATAAATCAAACAGTAACTATAAAAATACAAAAGCAAAACAAAACCCTAGCCTAATCAACAATCAAACAGGAATAATATTTGCAAAATAGAGTCAAGGACATGCAAAGCCTACATAAAAAGCAAAGAGAAACACCAATTGGCCCTACAGTGAACTCCAATCCTCAACGTAAGTCTCTATTTTCCCTTTTCTTTTTCTTTATGTTGTTGCTTTCTTTTTCCCTCTATGACTTCTTTTCCTTTTTGCTGTGAGGTACTGGTGATGACGCAAGAAAGATTATGTTATTACTTCTAAGCAAGAAAGTCTCAGACAGTTGGTCTGAGCAAGTGTAAATAACTTATGCAAAAGCATAAGTGATTTTAATCATGAAGTGGTTATAATGAAGATCTCTTGTGAGGCAAGGGGACTGGAGTACTTTTAGTTAGGGGAGGATCCAGGATAAATCTTTTGTGTCTTCTGTTGTTATTTGTTTACTTCTGTTATATCTGCTGCCAATGAATTAAAACATAATCTAAACACCAATTTTGATTCTGAAACTCTGATAAGAAGTTAAATTAAAGAAAATGTGAAACACAATTCAACCCCCCTCCCTCTTTCTTGTGTACTTTTCACACCTTCAACATAGTGTAAGGAAGCTTGCATTTGATCAGGTTAAGACTTTCATTTAAAGGCTCTAAGGAAGTCAGGTGACATCTATCATAGCACTGAAGGAGGCACTTTCTAAGTGAAGCTCTCAGTTGAGAGAGCTAATTTTCCGTTTCTCTTTCTCTTTCTTATCCCCACTTCTCTCTTCGCTTTTATCTCTTCTATCTCTTCTCTGTAGAGTTCCAACCACCATGAAACCTTATAACCACCCTATGAACCACCATGCCAACCACCACCTTCATCATGTTCATCATGAACATGATGAACACTCACGTAGAAACCATGAACATGAACCATAAAACCTAGGAAACACCATAGACCAACGTGAACCATCGTCTCCTCCACCCATCTTCATGTTGTTCATCAAGAACACGATAAATCTTCACCGTCCTCCTCTGTCCCAACTTTATCGTACCCAGAAACATCCTTAAACCAACTCAAATCCAACGAAACCTTTATCAATCTATATATCCCAACCCTCGAAACAACAAGCTAACACCAAAAACCTCAAATCAAACCACACAAATCCAAACCCTAAACCCCAAAACACGCTTCTGCTTGCCTTAAACTCAGTCAAAATCCACCCCAAATCATACCAAACTAACCTAATCGAATCATAAGCATAAATCAAACAGTGACTATAAAAATACAAAAGCAAAACAAAACCCTAGCCTAATCAACAATCAAACAGGAATAATATTTGTAAAATAGAGTCAAGGACATGCAAAGCCTACATAAAAAGCAAAGAGAAACACCAATTGGCCCTACAGTGAACTCCAATCCTCAACGTAAGTCTCTCTTTTCCCTTTTCTTTTTCTTTATGTTGTTGCTTTCTTTTTCCCTCTATGACTTCTTTTCCTTTTTGATGTGAGGTACTGGTGATGACGCAAAGCTTCGATGGAGGTTAGGTTTAGTAGTTGATTTTCTTCAAAGTGAAGAAAATAAACTTAGGGTTTGGGATGTTTGATGTGTTTTTTTGTATCTTCTTTTTTTACATCCCCTTTTTCAGTGTGAGAACTTTAGGGTTTTATAGGTGAGATTTTAGGTTAAACATTAAGTGTTTTTTTTCATTTTAGGAAGATTTGATTATGATCTTAGCTTAGGGCTCAAGTTTGTGTATTTTAGGAAGATTCAAATGTAACATAAATTTTGATATAATGAAAGAATATTGGCAAAATATCATTTTTGGTCCCTTAACTATACCTCGTGGTTCATTTTGCTCCCTTAACTTTAAAAAGGTCCATATTGGTCCCTTAACTCTTCAAAACATTCCAAATTAGTCCTTTTTGTCTAATTAGCGGCGAATATAGCGACTGATTTTTGAATTTTTCCGTCGCTAATAGGACAAAAGGGACTAATATGGAACGTTTTGAAGAGTTAATTGATTAATATGAACCTTTTTAAAGTTAAGGGACCAAAATGAACCCTAAGGTATAGTTAAGGGACCAAAAATAGTATTTTGCCAAGAATATTTGATTTTTCTCTGTTTTGCGTTTGATTCATTTTTGGTAAGTTTGGATGCATTTTGGTGTTGCTGACTTTTTGACTCAAGATAAAATTAAATAAATAAATAAAAATGGACATTATTAAACTGACCCAAAAAATGATTAAATGATTTATTAAGGAAAAAACTAAATAAACTAATTAAAAATATTAATTAAACTAATAAAATAAAAGTGAGAAAAATTAAAACATCATAAATGCATAAACAGATTAAAAGAAAGAAATGGAAAAAAGTCAAAATAGTCTCCTTTGATTTTTAGTCAACTGAGTTGACCTTTGAATTAGACACAATGCCAATCATATCCAAGTAACTCAAAAGAATTAAAGTGACTCAGGTGAATTAAAGTGACTCATACAAAATGCAATGACTCATACAAAATGCAATGTATAATGATCAGAGAACCAATATTTTAGAAAAAGCCAACTGACTTAGACATAACTAATGACCAAAAATAAAAAGCAAAGATATACTCAACTTATTTATTGATAAATATTGAAAAATAAATTGAATTAATAATCAATATTATATGTACTAGTAATATTTACTTTCCATATAAATTTTTTTAACAAATGAAACATATCCTCAATGAGGACGGATTATGTTGGATTCTCATCCTCTCATGGAGGTGCGCAAGTATCAATAAGCTCATGATTATCTCTTTCAAATTACATTTGTTAGTGACAATCCTAAGCAACGTTATTTTAATTATAACTATAAATGAAAATCAAAGAAAAAAAATATAATATGCATCACATCTTCACCCATAAGAGAGTTGCATAGTAGCAAAAAAATGCTAAAAAAAAATGGCATATCCTTTTACTCTCCCAAGAAAGATTATGTTATTACTTCTAGTAGAAGTATCTCGAGTCATATTGTGAACACTCATAAGCTCATTGTTCCCTCCGGTCCTTTAAATCTTTCTCTGGAAATACGAAAAGATGACAACTTAATTATTGATGAAGTATGAAAATAAATTGAATTATTAATCAATTTTATTTGTATTAATATTTACTTACCATTAAAAATCATAAAAAGTTAAAGTTATCCTCAGATTGGATGAGTATGGTTTGCGATTACTGAGAGAGTCGAGAGTCGTGTAGAAATGATAAAAAAAAATGAAATATTCATTTACTCTCCCGAAAAATATGTTGTTACTACTGCTAGTAGAAGTATATCAAGTCATATTGTCACTACAAGAAGATTGTGATTTTGTGTTGCAATTTTAATAAGTGTTTATCACATCCAAAAAAACACTTGTGGAGTGTTATTTATTCTGCAATTCAAAATTAAAAAATTAAAAAACTGAAATATAATAAGTTTAATATCTTATTCACCTCGTAAATTGGGAGATTCAAATTTTTTGAAAAATAATTTGCGAAGTGAAAATCACCTGCAACATTTTTTTAAATAAAAATCTATTTTTTGGGAGAATTAACCCGGTTGAATTAATGTGTGGCTTTTGTTCAAAAGTTGCAAAGTAATTTTCATTTCACTAATCTCAACAGTCCAAACGTTGTAGGGTTGTTTTCACGCTGCAACATTAATTATATATATTATTATGTATATCACTCAGTAACCTACATCTTTTCTTCGTCTCTTCATCTCTTTTTCTCACCACTTCGTTACCTCTTTTCCTGCAATCCATTTCAACAAAAGCTAAATCTCTCAGTTTTAACAAAATCAAAACCAAAATTTACCATTTTTCAAAATCATAATTCATTTTCTCTTCAACAATACAATCAATTTTTTCAAATATTCAAAACCAAAACTCATCAATATGAGTAATTTTTCATATTTTCTTTTGGAGGCTTGAGTTGGATTCAGATTTACTTCAAGATTTTCATCCAATTCGTTTATCTTCATCTTTTTAAGATACACATCTTAAATTATTATTTTTTTAATTTATATTAGATTGCACGTAGAAGCTGGTGTAGAAATTTTTGTTTTTGTTTATGGTTGTGTGTTTGCTGTTAGAAAATTTTGTTTACGTTAAATCTAAATATATTGGGTTGTAATTATTTATTTTATGTAGAAAATTATTTCTGTTTTTATTTATTATGTTATATTAAAAATATTTTCGTTTATAAAAATAGAAATAAGAACATAGTTAAAAAAAACATATGTAATATTTTAATTATTTTTAAAAACCAAAATAAAAACAATTATTTATATTTTAATTTTAATTTCGCTAAAATATAAAACATGTGTGCCTGCGTGCGTGTATGTGTGTGCGCGTGTGTGCGTGTATCCGCGTGCGTGTGTGTTTTTAATTTTATTATTGGCTATAAATTATTTGCTATTATATTTCTATTATTAGAAATAATAATATAAATATAATAGAATATTTTTTATCTAATCAATTGTTATATGTGAGATGAAAAATATCCAGCAAACAGGGCCGGTCCTTGGGCCAAGCAACCAAGACTAGGGCTTTAGGCCTCAAAAATATGGGTTTAAAAAAAGACCTTATAATTTTTTAATTTAGTTATAAAAATATATAATGACACATTAGTTACATATATTATCATAGTTGAGTTGGTAAAATATAGGCCTCTTTTTCTTTTGGTCTTGAGTTCAACTCTTAGCAACCACAAAATTATCTATCATATAAGAAAAAAATGTGGTCTTTAAATCTCCAAATTACCCTTAATAGCAACTAATTGTGCCACTTGGCACCTTAAACTACCCAACAATGTGCCACTTGGCAACTTAAACAATTCTAATCTATTTAATAAATTAATTTTAATTATTTAACAATTATAATCTATTTCTAATGGAACCAGTTGAAGTGGTCCTCATTCTTCCTTATTTTTAGTGGTTTTAGTTTCTTTTTCTTCCCAAAACCGTTCTTCTCATCCTTTTTGTTCATAATCACTCAAAAACAGTTCTTCCTTCAACTGATATTCAGAAACCGTCCCTCCCACCACCACCCCATTACAAACCACGATCAATCTGTGTACTTCCTTTCCTTTTGAAACTCAAAATGCTTAGACACTATAAATATACAACAGAAATCATCCATCTCTGTGTTCGAAAAAATTCCTTCATAACCACATCTGATTTTTACTCATGGCCAGACCATTCGAGAGAATAGCCGACATCAACGACAACAAGGAGCTATGGAAGGTGGTTGTCAGGGTGCACCACAAATGGACGGTTGTTTCCAACAACAAGGAGCACTTCGAGATGATATTCATAGACAAGGAGGTAATCTTGGTAACTCAATTAGATGTTATTTATTCAATTTGCGAATTGCATAACCGATTTGGAATTCAAAACTCAGATCGAAGCCGATAAAGCTATCGATATCGATCCTACAGATGCGATTTCGTATTTTCGCAAAGCTACAAATCCCTTTGTCTTTCCATTTCGTATCTGACTTTTTGTTGTTGTTCTTTCATGAAGTATTGAATCAGGTTTCGACGGGTAAGTCAATGTTTTGGTTACTTCAACCATTGAATGTGCTGAAACCCAATCTTCTCAAGCAAACCCTAAAAGTCGATGTGTTGATTCAAGATATGAAATCAGAATGGTTAGTACCAAACAAAATTTGTTTTCCTTTTCTATGTCTTCCCTTTTTTAGTGTCTTATCTGAATAGTTTAGATCTGTATGCAAATGTCGTACTGAGTTTTGATGGATGACCTAGCTAAGGCGGGACAAATACATGAAGCCAAGGTGATTTTTGATGAAATGACGAAAAAGAAAGTCAGTTCTAGTAAGTTGTAATTTGAAGTTTTCTTCAATGAAATAAAGAATTATGTGTGAGGAGCCCTACTAAATGTACTGGTTCGCAAATCTCACTTTTAGTACCGTGTTTTTGGTTGGAGTTAAACTTGATGCAGGAACTGTTTTCACTACAATAACTGTGTTCAAGATCCTGCAGGAAATGAATGAAACTAATGGATATTATGTGATTTCACTTGCGATTTCAAGATCCTGCAACAACTGGTCAAGCATTAATAAGTCCTTTCGAAAGGTATACTTCTGACTATTTCTTATTTGATTTATTTGTCAATTTTTTGCAATGTGTTAATTCATCAATAAAATGAGATAAGTGAAGTGGAGATTATATGCATCCCCATCAATTTGTTATCTTTTATCCTCAAACGTGCATATTCGTTAAGAGTTCTTTAGCTGCTTAAGATATCATTGATTTCGCATTTAATGTTTTTTTCTTCATTGTTTGAATCTAGGTTGTAGTGCAGCTTCTCACTTTATCTCTGCATTTGTGCATATCTTGTCAAAACAAGAAATATTGCTTTTAGGAAAAAATATCGAAGATACCAGTTGATCGTACCTGGATCAGACAGTTTCAGGTGGCCAACGACGTCTGCTGAACTCCGGCTCCGGTGAGGTTGAAGGACGGCGGGGGGGGTGTACCTGCAAGGCACTCCGACGCTCAAGTAAGGAGACTGTCAGAGGAATAGCAAGTACAGAGGTGAGTAAGAAAGTGAACTTAACCTGACCCTCTCAAGTGAGAGGGTATTTATAGATAGCCCCCAGCGCGGGGCCAACGGTTACTTGCATTGGGCTGGATTGCCAAGCCCAACCCAAGTAACTGCCAGGGCTTACGTGGCGTAGTGAAGACCAGCACGTGGTCTTCGCCCTGGGGTAACCGCTCCTAGATTTCCGGGATTAGGGCAGACCGAATCCTTCGGGAGTGGAGCGGTTACTTGGAACGTGTCCACGTGGTACGGACCATTGGACACTCCTCGCGGGGGGAGGAGCCTTATGTGTCGAGGACCAATCAAGCCGTACGACGGACATGGCCTCGCCGGGAGGAACCATGTCTGTCGAGGAGTGGTATGTGGCATCCTCGTGGGGAGAAGCTGGTATGTCGGGGAGGTACCTTTTCGCCGGGGTGCGAGGTCCTCCTGTCTTGTGTGCCCGACACTGTGAGGTGCCCGGGGGAATGGTGCATGCTCGCGGCGGTCAAGTGCCCCGCAGATGGGTCTTATTAGGCCTCCCCAGGCAGTATGGGTTGGGCCTGCTCGACTGTTGGGCAGCTTCGGCCCAGTCCAGAACAGGAGCCCCCCAAGTCGTTGCTCTGAGGTGTCAGAGTAATGACTTAAGGGTTATTGGCACGTCGAGGACACGCCAAGAGAGGAACAGAGGAGGTCGTTCCCGTGCGCGAAGTTCCTTTGGTCGGCTGAGAATCGAGAGTCGGACAGCCGTGTCCGGTCGTATGGTCGGGGAGATGAAGGGTATCGGATTCGAAGCGTTGGGGAAAACCGAAACGACACGCGTGGGGAGATGGGCGGCTGCATGCGTGCCACGTGTCGCCTGCCATAATTACCTAGGGAGGCTAGGGCGGCTGGCTAGGGTAGCGCACTCGAGTGCCCTATGCCCCTCGAGTATCGCGAGAACCGCTTATAAAGCTGCTCCCCTCGTTCATTTTTCACTTTTCCGCTTCTCTCTCAAGAATCCTCTCCTTCTCTCTCTACTCTCCTCCGCCGTAGCTTGCAGCCGTTAACCGCCGGACACTCCCTGCCGGAGACCTTTTCTCCTCTACAACCGTCGCTCGCCGCCGCGAAACCGCCGGAAACTCCGTGTCGGAACCCCTAATCCGCCGTTTAACAGGTACTTGTTTCAAACTTGACCCTTCTTTTGCATTTTTCTTTAACTTCAACTAGTATATGACGTTGCCTTGGTGAACTAATGATGTTCCCATGGGAAACGAAAGGATTTCCGGCGAATACGGTGGGAATCTTTAGTTGTTGAGGGAGAGAGTGTGAAGAACTTTGCTCACTTTTGACGAATATCTCGGGGACCAGGGACGAACATGTCGGGGACCTGTTGAATGTCTCGGGGTCCCTGATAATTAGTATATTTACTAGCGCCGCGGGGACACGGGGCTGAACCTTTCGGGGAGTCGATACACTCCCCGGTGAACAAGTTATGATCCTTGACCGATTATGTCGGGGAAAAGAGAAACCTCGCCCCTTCTTCGCCCGTTCGCTTGAACAGCGGTGGAGGGGTGAATTTGATACGACCAATCGAATTCACCGTTTCCTTCTGCTTTTCAGGTAAATGGACGATTTGGCTGCGAAGGTGGCCGTAGGATATTTCGAAGAGGAAGACGACACCCAGCCTGAATCTCTCATGGCTCACATGGCTTTCGCGCAAGAGCGCCCGCTCGAGGATTAGATCTGCGACGAGGCCCTGGAGATGTCGTCTATCTTCGTTTACCCAGACGAGGACGACGCTTTTGCACCGTCGAGCACAGACTGATAGGATCCGGCAAATCTTGGAAGGTCTTTCGTCCTGAGGAGCATCATCGGATATGCTCATCTTACCGGGGAATGCGCGTCCCCTTGTACTAATTTATGTTCGAGGAAGCGGGGTGGAGGTTGCCCTTCACCGACTTACAAGAGGGGATCTTCACCTGGTTGCAGCTGGCGCCCTCCCAGATTCATCCGAACTCGCTAGCTTTTATTCGGGCATTCGAGCTTGTTTGCAGATATTTGGAGATCGTGCCGACCGTTCGCCTTTTCTTCCGCATATTCCATCTCCAACGGTCGTCGGCCGGTGGACGACATGGCTGGGTGTCCTTCAAGCAGAGCAAGGCACTGTTCCATACTTACTTGGACTCCATTCGGGATTTCAAGTTCCGTTACTACTTCGTGAAACCGGTCACCCTCGAGGCTGTCTAGTCGTTGTACCGGAAAGTCACCCGCGAGGTCGACGGTCGTCCTGAGGAGGTGCTGGAGCCGAAGTTCCCTCTTTACTGGACGGAGGCACACTTTACGAAGGGAGTCGATAAATACAAGACGAAGCACGTTCAGTTGGAGGCCTATGAACGGGAAGCTTATGATAAAATCGTCGCCTTCGTGGAGAGCTTTACTGAGGCTCAGCACAAAACGTTGGACGGCCAGCCGATAGTGGGTGCGGACGGGCAGGTGAAAAAAGAACGTCGCCTGATAAATACTCGCGTTCTGCTCGAGACCTTCTCCGACGAAGAAGCGATCGAGCTGTTAGGTGGTGAAAATGTCCCTACTTTAAGCATTCCTCGCCCCTGTTTTCCTTGCCTTACTAATGTTTTCCTCCTTTTTGCAGGAACAATGGCCAGAGCCGAGGAGAGGCTCAAGAAGCTCAAGGCGAAGAGGGCCCGGGAAGCGCAGGCCCGGGGAGAGGCGTCGCGCTCAAAAGACTAAGAGGTTGTCCCTTCTGGGGCCCCGCCCGAGGGTGTTTCCACGGCCGCCGTGCCTGAAGGATCCAATCAGTCTCAGCCTGCTGCCACTGTGTCGGGGACTGCGGGTGGTCGCACAACTCCTGCGGGAAGCCAATCCCCGGCTACCCAAGGGACTCCGAAGAGGCAACGCGTTGCGGAGGTCGTCGACCTGGGTGGTGAAGACAGTCCCCCGGTTCCTTCCAGCTTTGACCTTCCACCCTGTCATCAAAAACCTCACTTCTTCTCCGAGGTCACTTATCCTCGCGCCCGTCCCTCCGAGATCCAAACTGTGCTGGGGACTACTACTGAAGTGAGGAGGAGGATGATTTTTGAGGATCTGTCGGCCGTCATGCGTATCTGCTCGACTGCTATCATTCTCAATGACGAGACCCGCCCTGCTGCTGAACTTGCCCGCCTGCAGGAAAAGCTGGATACCTTGGGCGCTGAGATGCTCGGTATGTGCAAGGAACTAAAAGAGTGCCAAGATCTGAACAAAGAGCAAAGCGAGCAGCAGCAGAGGGTCGAGGCCAAGCTTAAGAAAGCCGAGGAGACGGAGAAAGGCCACCTTGCCCGAATCGCTGAACTGGAGTTGGAGGAGAAGCGGCTTAAGGAAAGGATTGCCGAGTTGGAAGATGTTGTGCGGCCGGCCGAAGGGGAAACTGAGGAAGACAGGCTCCTAACCACTCGTGCAGCGTTTGTGGCGCAGCTCCGGAAGCTCGAGCAAGATCTCCGGTTGTCCGAGGATGATTCTATTGAAACCGCGGGTATAGGGTTCCGCAGTGCCGTGGCTCAGCTTCGGGTTCTCAACCCTGATCTCGTCACCGAAGGGATTGACCCCGACGCTGAGGTGGTGGATGGCCAGATCGTGCATCCTCTGCGGGAGAACGACATTCATGTGCACGAGGAGCCTGACGGGACCGCAGCTGAGTAGGTTTTTTATCTTTGTTTTGGTCGGCCTGCGAGCCGTTTTGTTTTCGCCCGGCTTGTGGGCTTAGTTGATGTACTATTTGCACAATGGTTATTTTTTCCTGGCTTGTGGGCTTATATTTGTAACTTTTTTGTACTAAGGGTTTTGCCCAATATTCGTATTTCGTAATACCTCTTTATTGATTTTGATCGTGTGTGATGTGTTATTTGTTATACTTTATTTTTGCCTAAGTAATAAGGCTTTGGGATTTGCTCGACTTCGATAGTCCCTGACCGCGTGGAGAGCTGGTCGGGCGCCCGGAGGAGTACTCCGACCTTCAACGAGGCTAAGAGCCCGGTCGACGTCCTAGTCTCGTGGCATGAACTTCCCATCGCGAGCTGGGTGTTATGCCCGGTTGGCACGACGACGGTGGGCCTCGATCGAGGTATCCCCGCCGGATCAAATGTCCTCGCGTACACACAACGCGGTCTCTGATCGTCGTGTTCTTATAGGGGTGTCGCGCTTGTACCCTAGCGCGTCCCCGTAATCGTGGTGTTAGTGAGCCCCGGGCAGTGTTTAACTGTAATATTATTTTAGCTTTTCAGCGTTCCATGGTCGAGCAAGTTCTTCCCCGTGCAGATTTTCGAGGAAATAGGCTCCTGTCCCCGTTTTCGCGCGGACGCGGTACGGGCCCTCCCAGTTCGCGGCGAGTTTGCATTCTCGCGAGTCTTTCTGGTTCCTTCGTAGGACGAGGGTGCCCACCTGAAAATCACGTTTAATGACTTTGTCGTTATAACGTAGTGTTATTTTTTGTTTAAGTGACGCCTCTCGGAGAGAAGCGCCCGAGCGTGTTTCCTCGACGAAGTCGAGTTCTTCCCTCAAGGCTTCATCGTTCGCGTTCCCATCGAGGGGGGCTTCCGTCCTCCTCGAGGGTTCCCTGATTCTCCACGGGGATCACTGCCTCCGTTCCATAGGTCAAATGGAAAGGGGTCTCCCCGGTCGTGGAGTGTGGGGTTGTTCGGTAGGCCTAGAGGACGCTGTGTAGCTCCTCGACCCACCGTTGTTTGGCGTCGCCCAGTCGTCATCTTAATCCTCGAAGGATCACTCTGTTCGCGGCCTCAGCCTGTCCATTCGTTTGAGGGTGCTCGACCGACGTGAAGTGCTGCTTCGTGCCTAGTTTTGTGGCGAAGTCCTGGAAGTTCTTGTCGGTGAACTGGGTTCCGTTGTCGGTGACGATGGCTTGAGGCACTCCGAATCGGGCGAGGATATTTCTTTTGTAGAAGCGTAGTATGTTGAAGGCAGTGATTTTGGCCAATGCTTCTGCTTCAATCCACTTCGTGAAGTAATCTACCCCGACGATGAGGTATTTGTTTTGATACGACCCCTGGACGAAAGATCCGAGGATATCCATCCCCCACCATGCGAACGGCCACGGGGAGGATAGCGACGTGAGCTCGCTGGGAGGAGCGAGGTGCATGTCCCTGTGCCGTTGGCATTTATCGCACTTCTTAACGTGCTCCTTGGCGTCTTGTTGCATGGTGGGCCAGTAATATCCTGCCCGGAGTGCTTTACGAGCTAGCGACCGTCCGCCGAGGTGCTGCGCATTGATTCCCTCATGAATCTCCTGGAGTATGCCGGGAACCTTGGTCTCCTCGACACATCTGAGGAGGGGAATAGAGAACCCTCGACGGTATAGCTTATCCTCGACTATGGTATACGAGCATGCCCGTCTCTTGACCATTCCTGCCTCTTTGGGATCTTCGGGCAGTTTGCCTGTCATGAGGTATTCGTATACTGGGGTCATCCAGCAGCTGTTGTCCCCTATGGCGTTGATGTCCGAACCCGTGACAGTTTTGTCGATACTTGGGTGGGAAAGCACTTCTTGTATGACGGACTTGTTCCCGCCTTTCTTTTTCGTGCTCGCCAATTTTGTCAGGACGTCCGATCGGGCATTATGCTCCCGGGGGATGTGAGTTACTTCCGCCGAGGTAAACTTTTTCATCTTCTCTTTTACCAAGGCCAAGTATTCTATGAGACTGTCGTTCTTGGCTTGGTACTCTCCTCGGACTTGCGAGGCTACGAGCTGAGAATCGGTGAAAAGTTTGACCTCTTTGGCGCCAAGGTCCTCGGCCAGCCTGAGTCCCGCGAGGAAGGCCTCGTATTCGGCTTGGTTGTTCGAAGTCGGGAAGGACAGTTCGAGGGACACCTCGATGAGGATGCCTTCCTCGTTTTCGAGGATGATTCCCGCCCCACTTCCCTTCGGGCTGGATGCTCCGTCGACATAGATTGTCCATTTCTGCGACCCATTGGTCGAGGGTTCCGGGACGGTCATCTCTGCTACAAAGTCGGCCAGTACCTGTGCCTTCAAGGCTTTCCTCCCTTCATACCGGATGTCAAATTCGGCGAGCTCCAGTGACCACCTGAGCATCCTCCCCGCCATGTCCGGTCGCCTGAGGAGCTGCCTGATAGGCTGTTCAGTCCTTACGGTGACGGTATGGGCGAGGAAGTAGTGGCGTAGTCTTCTGGCCGCGGTGACGAGGCCCAGTGCGACTTTCTCGATCTGCTGATATCTGAGCTCGGGGCCTTGGAGAGCTTTGCTCGTGAAGTAAACTGGCTTCTGTCCGTCCGAGGTTTCCCGAATGAGGACGGCGCTGACCGCTTCGGTCGTGATCGCAAGGTACAAGAAGAGTGTTTCCCTGTTCTCAGGTCGCGAGAGTATCGGGGGTTGCGATAGGACTTGTTTCAAGTGTGCGAGTGCTCGTTCGCATTCCTCGCTCCACTCGAACTCCGCTTTTTGCCGGAGAAGTTTGAAAAAGGGGAGTGCGTACTGTGCGGATTTGGCGACGAACTGGGAAAGGGCGGTGAACATCCCGTTCAATGATTGTATTGACTTCTTCGAGTCCGGAGTAGGGAGCTCGGAAAAGGCTCTACACTTGTTGGGGTTTGCCTCGATTCATCGTTCCGTGAGGTAAAATCCGAGGAACTTTCCCGCCCGAACACCGAAGGTGCATTTGTCAGGGTTAAACCTCATGCGGCACCTCCTCGCCGTGTCGAACACCTTCTTGAGGTGTGCGGCGTGGTTGACTTCTTCTGCAGACTTGACGATCATGTCGTCCATGTAGACTTCGAGCATGTCGCCGATTTCAGTCCGGAAGACCTTGTTCATCATCCGTTGATAGGTCGCACCGGCATTCTTCAGACCGAAGGGCATTACGTTGTAATAGTAGTTGCCTGACGTGGTCATGAAGGCCGTGTGTTGCTTGTCGACCTTGTCCATGGGAATTTGGTTGTATCCTGAATAGGCGTCCATGAAAGATAGTAGTTTGTAACCTGTAGAATTGTCGACCAGTTGGTCGATGTTAGGCAAGGGATAACAGTCTTTCGGGCAAGCCCGGTTGAGATCAGTATAATCAACGCACATTCTCCATTTTCCATTATTTTTATTAACAAGTACAACATTGGACAGCCATGTCGTGTACTTGGCTTCCGAAATAAAATTTGCCTCTAGGAGGTCTTTTACAGCTTTCTCAGCAGCCTCCGCTTTCTCGGGAGACTGCTTGCGCCTACGTTGTGCTACGGCCCTAGCGGCCGGATCTACCGCGAGCTGATGGCAGGCTACTTCGGGGTCGAGGCCAGGCATCTCGGATGCGCTCCACGCGAAGAGGTCAGCATTCTCCCTCAGACACGCTTTCAGCTGTTCTTTTGCCAGGTCGGGGATCCCGGCGCCGATCTTCACGTTGCGATCAGGATCGTCCCCGAGGGCCACGAGCTCGAAGTCTCCATCTGGGATGGGGCGCGCTGGGTGGAGAGGCTTCCCGTTGTTCTCCGCCTGGTGGTTGGGGTCTTCGACTCTGTCTTCGTCAGGCTCGCCGGAGAACCTGCTGTCGAGGTCGACCGCGTTGACGGGCGGGAGAGGTACCTGTTCGGCGTCTCGGGGTGGCTTGGCCACGGCCTTAGGTTTGGGACCAATAGAACTTAGGCCCTTGACGGCGGCATCGAAGCATCTTCTGGCCGCGTCGATGTCCCCGTGCATCGTCACTACTCGTCCCCTCCTCGTGTAGTACTTCATTTTGAGGTGGACCGTCGAGGGGACCACCGTGAGTTCAGCAAGGGTGGTCCTCCCGAGGATGCAGTTGTACATGGATGGGCATTCAACCACCAAGAAACAGATCTTCACCTGTCGGGCGGTGTCTTCGGCCCCGAACGTAACCATCAGCTCCACGTAACCCCATGGTCTGGTGGTGGTTCCATTGAACCCCTGTAGGTCTGACCCGACGTACGGGGTCAAATGCCTCTCGTCCAGCTGAAGGGTCCCGAACAAATGAGAATACATGATGTCGACCGAGCTCCCCTGGTCGACTTGGATTCTTCGGACGTCAAAGTTTGCCATTTGTGCCCTGACCAGGAGGGGAATAGTGGCGTTTGGTGCTCCCCCGGGGAGTTCCTCGAGGTAGAAGATGATGGGATTGGAGTTTCCCCGCACTTTCTCGAGGGTGGTCGCCTTCGACGATGTCGCGGATTCCAGTTCGTCAAACTTCCGTTTGATCGACCCAACCGATACTTTCCCGGGATCGCCTCCGGAGATAACCATTGCTTTGGGGAAGCCTTCCCAGGTACTGCGGGCCGTGATGGGGCCCTCGTCGGGGAAAGTCGCCCACATGTTGCGGATTGCCTCTTCGCCCTTGATGATTGGGGGGACGAAGAAGTCCTCGGGTCGAGTGACGCTGAGGGCGACCTGAAGCTGGCTGTCGTCGGGAGGAGGTGTTGCCTCCTCGACGTTCTATGCTTCCTTTGAGCTGGGACGAGGAGGGTCATTCTATTAGGGATACTTCTTCAAGTGCCCTTCTTTGATGAGAATCTCAATGGCATCCTTGAGGTGGATGCAATCTTCGATCACGTGCCTGTGGCTTCGGTGGAACCTGCAGTACTTAGATTTGTCAACGTTTGGTTTGGGAGCAGCGGGCTTCGGGAAGCGAACTCCTCCTTTCACAAACTCGGAATTCTGGTAGTCTGAGAGGATCCGAGACCGGGTAGTGTTGAGCGGCGTGTACTCCGTGAATCATCCAGCTGGCCCACGCTGTTCCCGGGGATCTCGATTGCGGTTTTCTTTCTTCTTTTCTCCTCCCCGTCGGGGAGAAGCGTCATCGTCTTTGTGGCCGCGGGGGCCTTCCCTACGTCTCGTCTCAAGAGTGATCTGGGCTGCTTCCGTCTCTTCGAGTTCGATGTACTTCTGGGCTCGAGCGAGAAGGTCCTCGAGACGCCGGGGTCTTCGGAGGCCAATGGATTTGGCAAAGTCCAACCCGGCGCGTAGTCCGTGGATAATTAAGTATTTCTTCATGTCCTCGGTCGTATGGACCTCGACGGCTTCCTTGTTAAACCTCTCGATGTAGTTTCGGAGGGATTCATTCCTCCCTTAGAAGATTTTTTCTAGGGCAGCCTCTGTCTTCGGGTGTCGACGAGACGCGGTGAAGTGTTTGGTGAAGCGTTGCTTCAGTTGTTTCCATGACGTGATCGAACCAGGTTCCAGACCCTTGTACCATGTCATGGCTCCCTTCCGCAAGGTGGTGGGGAATAGCTTGCACCTGATGGATCCCCTGACGTTTCGAAAGTCGAGCATCGCTTCGAAACTCTCCACGTGATCGTCGGGGTCGGTCAGCCAGTCGTAGGTCCCCAATGGTGGAGGTTTCTCCATGCCTGGAGGGATTGGGGCGTCCATGATTTCCCACGACAAAGGGGTCCTCTGGTCCTCGTCGTCACTACCAGCCGGGGATCTCGAAAGTGATCGATGGTGCCGTGGAGGGGAGTTCCTCGAACGGTTCTTTGGTCTCTCTTCGGTCTGCTTGGACTTCTTGGAGATGGTTGAGGCCCTGGGTTCCTTCTGAGGCGAGGAACGAGGGCGTTTCTGGGTGATCGCCGGCTGGGGGCGCTCGAGACGCGGTCGTCGACCATGGCGTACTGGCGACGGGGTCCGGGAATCTTCGGAAGGGGTCCTTCGTGGGGAGGGAGAGCGGCGAGGTGACGGGGGACGACGATGTCTTCGCGGGGAAGATCGTTGTGCTCGTCCTTGTTCCAAGGCTTCGATTCTGGTGTTCTGCTGCGTGATCAGCTGATTGGTCTGGTTGATCAATGCAAACAGGGCCACGGTGCTTGGGTCCGCGTTGGGCGGCGGAGCAACTGGCTGAAGAGTGGTTTGGTGGTCGTATGTGCGGACGACGTTGTTGGTCGCATCCTGGGAGTCCGGGGAGGCGGTCTGTCCGTCTCTTATGTCGCCTTCGCCGCCGTGGAGGATGATGGCGTCCTCACGGTGGCTCCCGTTCTCCAGTTGCGCGAGCACGGTGTCCAGAGCCTGGTTGACGGTCGGATTGGCCATGTTGGTGATGAATAGAGGAAGCTTTGGTTTATCGAGGAGAAAACGGGGAAGCTTATAAAGTTCCCACAGACGGCGCCACTGATCGTACCTGGATCAGATAGTTTTAGGTGGCCAACGACGTCTGCTGAACTCCGGCTCCGGTGAGGTTGAAGGACGGCGGGGGGGTGTACCTGCAAGGCACTCCGACGCTCAAGTAAGGAGACTGTCAGAGGAATAGCAAGTATAGAGGTGAGTAAGAAAGTGAACTTAACCTGACCCTCTCAAGTGAGAGGGTATTTATAGAGAGCCCCCAGCGCGGGGCCAACGGTTACTTGCATTGGGCTGGATTGCCAGGCCCAACCCAAGTAACTGCCAGGGCTTACGTGGCGTAGTGAAGACCAGCACGTGGTCTTCGCCCTGGGGTAACCGCTCCTAGATTTCCGGGATTAGGGCAGACCGAATCCTTCGGGAGTGGAGCGGTTACTTGGAACGTGTCCACGTGGTACGGACCGTTGGACACTCCTCGCGGGGGGAGGAGCCTTATGTGTCGAGGACCAATCAAGCCGTACGAAGGACATGGCCTCGCGGGGAGGAACCATGTCTGTCGAGGAGTGGTATGTGGCATCCTCGCGGGGAGAAGCTGGTATGTCGGGGAGGTACCTTTCCGCCGGGGTGCGAGGTCCTCCTGTCTTGTGTGCTCGACACTGTGAGGTGCCCGGGGGAATGGTGCATGCTCGCGGCGGTCAAGTGCCCCGCAGAGGGGTCTTATTGGGCCTCCCCAGGCAGTATGGGTTGGGCCTGCTCGATTGTTGGGAAGCTTCGGCCCAGTCCAGAACACCAGTTAATGATAAGGAATCGCTATTTTCAAACTATATATTATATTCTAACTATTTTGTTTTCAAATCTCAGGACGCATATTTGAGGTAATATTAGACTAAGTGTTGGACAATAGATCTGTTAATATTGAACATATTGCTCTTTTGTGGTTTATAACTAACTATCATTAAATTTTCATTGATTTGATACATTTTTGCTAATTAATTTTCCATCTGCATAAGTGACAGAGTTTGTGTTGTGAGGAGCCATTGTGAAGTGCTCCCGTTCGGTAACTGTAACGGTAAAGCACACGAAATGTTCGACAAAATGCCCAAGCAGAGAAATGAACTGAAGATAAGTTGCTTGAATGTCCAATGTTCATTTTGTTTGTTCGACGAAGTTGTTGATTACAACAACTCTGATGAGGGGAAATTAGGCTGGAGCATGGTTCTTAGTTTCAATTGATGATCTAGCAAACTTTGAATGATAATATTTACTTGAAATTCATGTTTAATTACCATTTTGTGTGTAGGTTTTGCCTGAACACAAAGACCTAGCAATAGAATATTTTTCATAATATGGTCAATAAGGAATGTCACTAATAGCATTGGTCCTGTTCTTGAGGCTACTAATATATTTTAGCCTACATATTTTAGAGGAAATATTTTCATAAAGTTGATATCAGATGAAGCAGGGCAACATCATCGACGTCGACGTCAAAAGATAAAGAATTGATTTCATCCGGATGTGAAAAAAATGCACTAGATCAGGTTATTCTACCAAGAACCATCACACTTGGTTACACACACGCATTATCAAGAAGATTTAATCCTCTTCTTTGAAGGCCAGCAACCAGGATTCTTACCTTCTGGATTTGTACATTCATGTTTAGCTGACAAATATTTATGACTCGATCTGTTCTTTGCAGTTTACATGTCATCCCCATGTCACATAGAGCTGATTGGTCACTAGCTGCCATAAAATCTGCCATAATGACTTCTGGAGACACATTGAACTTAGAAAACAAACCTATTGTTGACGAAACACTTCAGCCAGCACACTGTCACAAGCCCTATCATATCCAAATTTTCATTTAATTTGTTGTATGTGATAACTCATAGCTACACTATATTTATCTATGTGGCATTCATCTTCCTGTATCAAAACACTTTTGTGTGTGACACTACTAACATGAGTTGAGAGATTCATGTCCTGAATTTTTTTTATACTATGATGAGGGTGGTTTTATAGGTGATGTTTGTTCTTATATATTCCTTGGACATGACATGGGAATCTCTATTGTATTGTCTATGTTCTCCTTTATGTTCTGTCTTTTTTTCTTATTTTGCTGCTACACAATTTATTCTAGGAATTCATGGGAAGAAATCTCCTTACTATGAATGTCATGTGGAAGTACATGGAGCAGGTAAGAAAACACATGTTCAACATCTTGTATTTTCTATAGATATGAAATGTAAATTAAGTATATACTGCTCTGCATTGAAATGTAAATTTTAGAAATCAAGATAAAAACCATGGAATTTTTTGTATACTACTATTGTCTATTAAGATTATCTATGTGATATTATTTTAGTATGTTATCTGCATTTTTTTTACTGTTAGAGATCATTCCCACTGACTGAAGAAGAGTATATTTTGAGGCTTGATGATGTTGCAAATTCATTTTGTGTACTATTACAAGTATTTGTATTGTATAGTGATGCTAAATGTTCATACTTTGGTATGCAATTAATGTCTGTTTTTTGTTTCTTATTGTTGTTTTGGAGAAAAATTCTAAGTTATAGCGTTTGTAAAATGTCATAGTCATTTAGTATTAAACAGGACAAATGACAGTTTGTACTTCCTGTGCATATGTTTTGGTAAAAACTGGTGATGTGATTATTGTCTCAACTCAAAAGTTACTTAAATTCTTTCTAAACCACCACAAACAACCTCAATTATGTTAGTACCTCAGTGTATTATTTAGCATCAGGTGTTTTCCTCATGTGTAGTTCAGTGCATAAATGTCACTTTCATACCATAGAAGTTTTTTTAGTGTCCAACATTGTGTATTTAATCTGTCAAATTATTACTTCCAACATCGTGTATTTAATTTAATTTAATTTAATACTTCTATTAGTTATCATCCGTAATAATCATTTGACCTAAAGAATTGCCACATGTTATCATCAGCTCGAGAGTTATGTATCAAAGCTCTGTTAATTGCGTGAAGTTATAACTTTTTTTATTATCTATGAAAGGAGAAATATAGTTGATATATGAACTGTATATTATGTGGATAACTATTTTCACCTTATTAGATGTCACCTTTGTTTTTTTAATTTCTAGACAAGCATCAAATCAGTTGATCGAATTGATCTTCTGAGGGAGCAGCACAAGATTTTATCCGGAGAAGTGGCACTTCATTCAAGTGCATTAAAGAGGTTGTCTGAGTTAACAAGAACAAATCCTCAAAATACTCATATTCATGTTGGTTACTCTCTTTTTTGTCTGTATAGTTGGTTCCTTTTTCTTTTAAGAGAATTAGCATTGTGGTTGTTCTCCCTGAAAGTTTTATTTGTAATAATAAAGGTGGAGAAGAAAAGGTTGAAAGATGAAAGTAAGGAAAAGAGTGAACAAATAGATTTGCTGGAAAAGCAAATGTCTAACTATTTCATAGCTTCAGAGCATACAGATCAATTAGGAGTATCACAAGTAAGCTCACTTGACATCGTTGTTGCTTTATATCACTTGATTGCAGTCCAACTTAATACTGGTTGTTTTATACTACAGGTTGTTGCTGAGCTGATGGAACAATTAAATGATAAATCCTTTGAAGTTGAGGTAATAGTTATTTACCACGTGCTAATGTTTTTCAACATATAATTGCAGTAGACAAGAAGTTCAGTTGGAATTCAATTGAAAACACACATTCACCAGTCTCCTTATTTTACAACTGGTAGGCCAAGTCCATTTTATTATACTTGAAAAAAAATTTGTAATATTATTTCTTGATAAAACTTCATTTGATTGAGTTGCATTCTCATAACTACGTGCTAAGACTAATGCAATATTACCAGAAATAAAACTGCCCTAATAATACAAGAAAATGAAACAACAAACCTGCCCAGATTACAAAAATTAACTCATGAAATATTAGACAACAATTCCCCAACAGTTATTTCATAAATGAAATTCTTTTGTAGTACTTTCCAATCAAAGCAAAGATAGTTTGTGATTATGTCAATAATCTAACATAATTGGTGTTTTAAAAGCTCTGCCTCTAATCATGCAAGATAATAATGTTCTTGTATTGTTAGGCATCTTAGTCGTTTAACTGTTAAAATTACTAGCGCATGAACATTTGGACTTGCTAATGAATTTTTGATTAGTCCAATATTAACTAATGCACAATATTCTGCTAATTCAGGTCAAAGCAGCAGACAATCGTATAATTCAAGAACAACTTAATCAGAAGGTGAAAATCTAGCTTAATTTTGTTTGTGACAGTCTTATTATTTTTATCATTTTTAAGCTAAGTGAGAAATATGACATTATCAGATGTGTGAATGCGAAAGCCTGCAAGAAACTGTTGCTTCTTTGAAACACCATGAAGTTGTTGCTAAGATGTTGCATATGCCAGAGAGTCAAAAACAAACTGATGGCATGTGCTTGTAATTATTGCCATAAGATATATTATGTTACATTTATAAGTACTATGATGATTTTATATAAGAGTGTTTGATACCATAGAAATAAAATTAAATTCTATAATTTATTATTATTTTAAAGATGTTGAGAAGTGATGTAAATGTAATATTCACATATGAAATAAATTTTGAACATTTGACTAATCTAATGTAAAGTTAAGAGTTATTGTAATATGTTCATTTCATTGGTAGAGGGACTACCAAATACTTCAAGTTAGTATTGAAAAATTTGTATTTAAACATATTTATTAATTCATAATCATTGCTATAAAACTTTGTTTTCAATTAACTATAAAATTTTATTAATATTACAATAAATAATTGTTAATTTGTATTTAAGATAGTATTTAATTTTTAGATTAATTTAATTTTTATTTTAATTTAATTACAGGAAAAAGCTTGCTATTTTTCAAATACGGGAAGAATGTACTATTTTTCACTCAATTGAACTTATTTACAATATCTAAAATACTTATTCATCAATTAAAATACGAGAAAAATTTCACAATTATATATTATTGATGTAAAATATATATATATATATATATATATATATAGGAAACGTATCATATGAGAATGTCATTTTTATGTGAAAACATGAGAATGAATCTGAACCATTAGATTTTAAAATAAATGGTAGAGATTATGTGTTAGTTTTTTTTTCTCTCTCCTCCATCATTTATTTTAATAATGGAGGAGAGAGAAAAACAAAAACCACACATAATCTCCACCATTTATTTTAAAATTTAATGATTCAGATTCATTATCATGTTCTCACATAAAAATATCATTCTCATAGGATATGAACCCTATATATATATATATATATATATATATATATATATATGGGTTTAAATACGGGAAAAAATATATGTCTCTTATAAATTAATTTAAAATATTTTTAAATTAATGAGTGAATGTTAATATTTTTTTACGAGACTGAGTTTATTATTCATGAAAATACTGGAAAACATTTTGACACTGCCAAACCAATACTCATGCGACTTCACGGGAACAAAAATAATGTTGATCCAAAATATTTTATATATAAAAATAATTAAAAATTCTAGACTTATTTTTTTTTAAAATAATACTTATATACGGGAAAAGATTGTTGTTCTATTTATATTTCATCTTTTACGTCTAACATTTTTTCATATCAAATTTTTGTGCTTTTTTTAAACAATTTTATATGTCTGTATAAATAATGGCCAAATAAATTATTCAGTCAACAAATTATTATTTTTTAAACTTTTAATATAATTTTTCTTTTCTATTCATTTAACTTTCTATAAATATAATGATTTTTTTCTATTCATAAATATTTTATGACTATAAATCTTTATATTCCATGCTAACTAATATTTTTTTCCTATACATTATAATTTATATTTAAAAATTATTTTTGAAAACAAATACGCGTAACACATCGGTACCCGTGCGACAACACGAGTATTCATTAATATGAAACGAAAAAACTTAAACTATTCATTTAAGTATTAAAAATTAAAAGAATGTGAACAAATGCGCGTAACACACCAGTACCCGTGTGAACGCACGGGTATCCAGGCCAGAATCCATGCGAACGCACGGGTTATTTTATTGTTTGTATAATTAAAGAAAATAAAAATAAATATATTTAAAATAATGTATGAATCCAAACACAGGCAAAATGTATTTATTTATGTTACTAATATTTATATAAATACTATGTTATTTTTTTATATTTATAAAACTAAATCATTGCATAAATATTTTTATAAAAAATATCAAAACAAAATTAATATTCACACACGGAAAATATTCAGTTGATCCAAATATTTGTATATATGAAAAAATTATAACTATGCTCCAAATTTAAATAAAACACATTTTTTTAAAAAAAATATTTTTTTTTTGTAAAATAATTTTGTCTTCTATATTTTTTTGTTAATTTAAATTATAGTTTTTATATTTACTGATTTTTATTAATTCTTTTTTTTTTATTTTAAATGTAAACGAATGCGCGTCACCGACGGGTACCCGTGCGAAGGCATGGTATCCCGCTAGTTATTTTAAAATACTACATTTTAAAGGCCTCATTTTAAAATTTTCTTTAGGCCTCTAAACGGGTTAGGCCGGCCCTGCCAGCAAATGATATATTATAAAAGTTGTTGCATGAATTGCACCTTGTTAGTTGCGGTGTCAATATCATCTTGCTATCAACGTCAGACTTGCACACTGCCATATGTTTTAGTTACTTGCTTATAGTTGCGGCGTGAATTTCACCCAACAATATTGCGGCGTGAATTTCACTAAACAAAATTGTGGCGTGAATTTCACCCAACAATGTTGCGGCGTGAATTTCACTAAACAAAGTTGTGGCGTGAATGTTACCCAACAAATAGTTGCGACTAATTTTTTTGCAAAATAATTTATTACTTCCTAAATTGCCAGTTACATGGTGATTTTAAAGGTTGCGGTGTGCTTTTCACTAAGTAAAATACAGTTTTTTTGTAGTGTGCAAACACCTTATCAGTTTATGTAGCCGCCTTCAAAGCAGAATAATGAAACTCTTTCTCATGATATGATTATCTTGAGTCCTCTAAATTTTTATCTGGAAATGCTAAAAAATAACAACTTAATTATTGATGAAACATAAAAAATAAATTGAATTAATAGTCAATATTATTTGTGTTATCATTTACTTACCATATAAATGAATAACAAATAAAATTATCCACAAAGATGAGGGATAAGATTTGTGATTCTTGCAATATAAAGGTCTTTCATTATCAACGATATCATACTTATGTAAAATATGGGTTAACGTTGAGTTTGAGACTCACACCCGCTTCAACACCTTATTCACGAGAAAATCCACGAGTTGTTTAATATGTGATATTGGTAAGAGAACTGGTGGTTGTGGAGGGCAACAGTGAATCTGAGTTTCTAATGCAAAGGAGGAGGGGTTGACCTGCAAGGTTAGCACTCCAACGCTCAAGTCAGTATGTGAAGGAAAAGAGTAAATAAAATTTGAAGTTGAAATTGTGTACCTGAATTCTTCGTGCATATCCTTTCCATAGTGGGGTGGTTATAACAACTCGTTATTTGTTAAACGTGTGATGCAAGGAGTCGTTAGATGTATCTTTGATTTGGATCACATGTACTCTTCCACAGGGTAATTCCCTTGCGCCGTGAGAAATCCAGACAAATTATAACTCCCTATGAGTTGTTGGCTGATGGCCATCTCGATCGGCCCATAATACTTTCATTTATGGTTAATGAGTTTTCTGAAAAATGTATCGACTCAACATAAGACAAACGAGATAGGGAAAATGATAGTATAGGAGTTAGAGTAGAATACTGAAGAATGCTAGAAAATATCAATATATGAATGATTATGATAAAATAAAATTTAATGTATATTTCACTCTTACCTCTTGTCGTGTTTTCTATTTCCATTTTGTTTGTTGCGTCTCCTTCTTGTCAAAATCAAGAAGTTACTCTTCTTATTTCTTTGTCCCCTTTCACATCATTATCCATTTCTCTATGTCAACATTATTTCCTGGAGAGAATTTGAGGAATTTTGCAAGGATTTCATGGTCGAGGAATTTCTCGACCATGATCGTCTCAACAAGTGATATTGATGATTATTATGATATATGAAATTAAGACGGCATAAAATGAATAGAAGAAGAAAATAAGAGTATGGAGTCTGAAAATCAATGACAATTAAAATAAGAATAATACAGAAGGTCTGCATACTCGTATATGCAACATGGTCTTGAAATAAAATTACACAATAAAGTTAACTTAAAGCCAAACTCATAAATGATATTGTTCCATTATTACATTATTCGGGCTAATAAGTTTAGCACACAGAACAAAGTAAATTAAAACAAAAACTCGTTCCAGAACTGCATATCATCAAAGAACAGGAAAGGGAAATGAGTCGACCACAACGCCTCTGCAAAGGACAAGAAAAAAAATGTCAAATGCAGAGAACAATTATGATAGTTGTAAGAGAGTTGTAAGAAAGAAGAAAAAAGGTTGCGATGGAAAGGAATGAACATTAGGGCAAACAATAGATATTTTCCCCATGAAATGGAACAAATACCATGCACAAACAATTAATGTTTTGCGATGTTATAAATATTGCATCTTTTGAAGAAAATCTCTAAGTTAACTCTTTCAAGAGATTTAATGTTGCAGCTCTTCCACCAGTCTAAGGATACTTTTTATCACAGTCAACTCTATTTGAGATTGATGGAGAAACAAGGGTAAAATATTTCTCTTGTAGATTTATTTTTGACAAGAGTCTAGATAGAAAGATGTCGTTCAGGATTATCCCTTCACAAATTCTCTCCATTTGCAGATCTAGCGGATTTTATATTAGAAGAAGTCTTATTAGATTTGACTAGACAACAAAGGTAAGTCCTATAAATTTATTTTTGATAAAAATCTAGATACCTTTAACTAAGAGAAGTATATTTGCATAAATCACTTCAATTGTAGATCTGACATGTTTTCATGTTAGAGGAAACCATAATTGAGACAGACAAATTGTCAAAAACATGATAGGTGGTATCTCCCTAATAAGTTTTTTTCTCAAACATTAGAGATCACCCTCTGAGAAGAATCTCTAAATTAAATTTTCACACTAATTATGGGATTTGATTTCCTGTTGTAACTAGACGCATATACAACATTCAACCATCGAATAAAGAGTATTAATGTATGAACTTGCATAAATATCTTGAGAGAGAGAGAGAGAGAGAGAGAGAGAGAGAGAGAGAGAGAGAGAGAGAGAGAGAGAACTATGTATAATTGTTAGCATTTTGTGAAATGAGAACCCCTTTGATAAAATAAGGAACTCGGAAAAAGAGAGAGAGAGAGAGAGCTATGTTTGATTAATAGCATTTTGTGAAAGGAGAAACCCTTTGACATAATAGGAAATTGAGAGAGAGAGAGAGAGAGAGAGAGAGAGAGAGAGAGAGAGAGAGAGAGAGAGAGACTTTGATAAAATAGGAAACTCATAGAGAGGGGAAAAGAGAGGGGGAGACAGAAAGAGAGATAGAGAGATGTTATAATGTAAAGAAGCTTTCTAGAAGAGATAAATTAAATCTCTAGCTCTGATATACAAGCATGTTTTTCTCTAACAACTCCATTTAAATATAACTAAAGTGTTAAGTGTGCATTTCATAAAATGAAATGCACATCTCCTCTACATGAATGAGAAATCATGTAAGAAGGAAGGGAATTTGCACACTGTGATTCATGAGCCACGAATTCAATCAAATTAATTTATTGTACTCAAATTAGTAAATATTGTAACAAAAAATCGAAATAATATTATAATAATAAGTACTAAATAGTTTTCCATATGCTTATAAAAAAATAGTTTTCCATATAAATCAAGATTAGTTTGCACTCTTTTCAAATGCATTTATATAATCATAATAATAATAATAATAATAATAATAATAAATAATAGCTTTTGTTTTTCGTGAACTTGAAGCTAATTTGAAAACTTTACCACGATGCATTTGTTTTTCTCCAAAAATGATGGTTACATAAATAAATCCGTATGTAATGGTTTATCATAAACTAAGCTAGGATAGATCATCCAACTTATGATAAACCAAAAGGATTATTTATGGGTAAAGTGCATGTATCCAATGAAAAAAAAAAATAGAAAGTATGCAAGATAGCTATTTAATAATATAAACAACAAAGAATAATCACTAGATTAAATTATAAAATAATAAACTAATAAATAGTTTATGGAAAAAAAATTAAATGCACTAAATGAAAATACAAAAAACATGTTATGCAATAAAATTTTCTTGCAAGGTTTTAAGTTGTATTAATTTTATAAATAAGATTTAAAAAATAAAATAGATCAGGTTCTAACACAAATTAGAATAATAAATAATAACAAAAAGTATAAATGCAATAATACTAATTACAAAAGTAGATGACTATTTTTAATAATGTAAAAATGTAAAATAAATTAATAAGTAATTTTATTTAAATGAAAAATATGAATGCATTTTTTATGATGTAAAATATAAAATAAATTATTAAGTAATTTTATTTCAATGAAAAATATGAATGCATTTGACTAGATAATAGGGTACATGTAAAGTGTCACGTCAAACAAAAATGTTATTTTCTTCGTTTTAAAAGAATAATAAATTTGTACAAGCTGACTTAAAAAATTATAAGATTACTTTTAAAAAAATAAAAAAATAAAAAATAAAAAATAAACTCCATGGTCCCTTTCAAAATAAAATGTTCTCCAACAAATGGTGATTTCCACACGAAGTTTTATTTTCTCTAGTTTTTTTCTAAAGCTAATGTAAAATTAAGTATAATTGTTTCTCTTAATTTTTGAAATAAATAAAATAATAAATAATAAACAATTCCTAACCTTTTAAAAATATTATGTAGTTTTGTAAAATATGTCATATTAGTCCCTCGAGTCTCATGAATGAGTGGCATCAAGGACTAATATGTAGATAAAATAAAACATTAAAAATTACTTGTAAAATATTAAGAACTAATTAGTCTATAAACGTTAAAGACTAGATAAAAAATACTACAAAGTGATACTAGTATATTTTTTAAAAAATGATACTTGTGGAACTGTTTTAAGGGATGACTTATTTTAAGAAATCGAATTCAAAATATGAATAATCCAATGACTACTATACTAACATATTTCTTTGGAACACCCATCATGTTCAAGTGCTCCATATGAAATTTGTTATATGTAAACCCTAACATCATGTGGCATGTATGGAAGATAAACTTCTAACTAGCTAGATATTTCGAATTTGTCAAAGTCAAATTTAATATTAAATAGATAAACTTCTAACTAGTTAGATACTTCGAATTTGTTAAATTTAAATTTGATATTAAGTAATGAATGGTTCAAATATTCTACTTCCAGCTGATTTCTTAAACTTGTAGCGGGAAAAATCAAAGCAGAAGTCACCGCCATTAATTCCTTTGATAATAGAAGAGCCGCCGAGCACCGCTATATTAGCAAGCAAAGTCATAGTGATGAAAATGATTTTTAAAAAAAGTGGTGGGAAAATTTTATGAAAGAATAATGGGTAAGTTTTTAAGAAAATGTGTTGTGATAACAAACTTTACATGAGGTGGTAATTCAAAGGAGGCCAAGGTAAATATGGTTACGGGTGTGGAAGAGAAGTGCACAGGGTGTGTATAAACTGGTGGCTTTGGCGGGGGGGAAAGCTCCACGGCACCACTCCAACGAGTGGAACCTAGAATTTGTGACAATGAAAATCAAGTGAAACAAAATCTCCTTGTGTTAGAGGCTAAGTTACAAATTTTGAAGTTAAACTAACCATATAATAGTGACTAGTATGTATAACTAATTGTATCAAACTATATAAAACCCAGACAAATTGCAGGCGAATAAATTACAACGAATTATGTTAATGTTAAGTACGGGGTGACAATTCCCGTAATGAAATCTACAAAGTCATGGAATCCTAGTCATTCAACGAGTGCCATCAACCAATGGGATACTTAACTGACTGGATTATTCTATCATAGCCTACCTTGCATTTATCATTTACCCGTATACATGAAGCTTCCGATCTTGAAACTCAGTGAAAGAACAACAACTGAGAAACCCACCAAGAAAACCCAACCATGTGATAACATAAATGCAGTTTTGCTACAGACCAGGTCAGAAAGTGGAACCAAAGTAGCAGAGTTAACATCAGTTTGGGTAAACCCACTAGACATTATGGTGTTAAAATCTCCATTCTTGCTCACCATCCAATCCATCGCATTGCCTCTAAAGGAAATATCTGTAATGCTGATCATACCTGCAGTTATCTGAGCAGAATTGGAAGACTCGCCTGCATGAGATATCCCATGTGCAAACTCCTTGGCAGGAAACTCTGAAGCAAATGCAGGTGACGCAGGCATGTGGGCCAATAATTTATTGGCTTGCCTCACAAAATAATTTGCATCTCCTTCTAAAGTAGTAAAAACATAAGTAAGGGATAGAGTTAAGTTTACATATTAATCTAGAAAAGCACACATCAAAAGAACAGCTTGAGAAATCAGGATGAGAAGTGAATGAAATGTCACCTGCGGCCCAATTTGACACCTCTGGGAAAGAAGGTTCATTACTTGACTGTCCTTCAAGAGCACGTCCGCTTTCCAAGGTACTACCATTGGTTTCGCTCTCCATATTCTGTTAATGACACCAAAATAAAAATTAAGACAACTATAATACAAATGAGTAAAACAAGTTACCTTACAAATATATAGTACGGCGTAACCTGCTCAACAAAAGGTTGTCCGTGGTTGGCAATTGGGCTTTCACTCCCTACATTCAAAGGAGAATCAAAGCTTATATATTTGAATATATCGTCATCGGGGGATGCAAGGTACTCGTCTAGCATTGCAGCACCAGAAGGGTCTGTCTCAGTGGGAATAGCCTCGTCAAGATCCTTAAAATCATTGGTTTCTGAATATGCTTCTTCAGAACTCATAAGATAAGCACAGGTATCAAAATATAGCTCATCAGGATCCTCAAATTCAAAATTGAAATTCAGAGGATTCTCATTATGGTTAGTCTCGCCATTGAATCCATCTTGCACAGAATTGATATTCACATTAAACATATCAGCCATATTATCAGGCTGATCAATCTGATTACCATAAAACAGCTCAGGTCCCATTTGGTTGTGATCACTAATAAATGCTTGGGAATGCTGAGGAGGATGACTGCTAGACTCCCCATAACAGATGTTTGATGCCAAATCAGCACTTCCAACTGTATCACTAGTATCATCAAACTCCTGATAATTGAAGACATTTATAAAATTAGAAGAATCAAATATACCAGAAACATCAGCAAAAGCAGATAATATAAAAAAAGTGCTTGAAAAAGAAATCACAAATCAGAGATTAAAGAAAAAGATAAAACCGAAGATGCCTATCGATCAGTAGCATGAAGCACAGAAACAATTTGGGTATCGGATATCCAATACGGCATTACGTCACTCATTAAAAAAATATAGTATATGATACATTTAAGATAGTATACAACAAAAACCAAACTCATAATACAACTATTAACACGTTACTAAATATTAAATCTAAACTAAAATATTGTAGTAGTATCAATGTCGTCTCTTCAGGCTGATAAATTTGGTTCATCAAGAGACAATGATGCAACTAGGGGTATACATGGAACGGTTTGGATTGAATTTAGCCAAAACAAGACCCAACCCATATAGGATACCCTGGTTTGGGTAACATAGAATAACCACCCACAACATCATTGAATCGGTTTGGGTAAAACCGCAAATTTGTGGGTTGGATTGGGTATGGGTTACCCATTTTTTTTCTTTTTCCTTATAAAATTATAAATGATGTTTTTCAAAAAATGTTCTAACTATTTTTTCTTAAAAATGGTTTAACCTATTGCCGCTATTCTTTCACCATCAAATGTCTAAACATATAATAAAATTTGTCATAAAAATACTTGCAAAAACTAAAATTGCAGAACCCTCACAACTTACAAGCATTAACATCCAAATAATAAAAGTACAACATCCTAAATAAGTTAATATCATGACTCACAAAATAACAAATGTTCAAAAGCCTTAAATTGAAGCGACCAAGTCTAAACATATCAAAGTAATCTCTCATCAAATTACAAAAAAAAAGAAAAACAAAAACAAATAATAGCCCATAGGCTGGGTCCGGATTTTACCCGAACCCCAACAGTTTTGAGTGATTTTTCATTTTTGAAAAACATGTTCACCCAATAATCTGGCCCAACCCGTTTTTCTGAGTCAGTTTGGGTCAGTTTGATTGAGGTTTTCCAAGTTTTCCCAACCTATGTACACCCCTAGATGCAACTTCAAGAGTTCCAACGCCATCAAAACATCCTATACATCTCCACCAATGCCCCACATCTTAGTAATCTTATGTATTCTTCACTTTTCCTACCCAAAAGCCTCAAATTTGTATGCACAAAATAAACTGAGTCTTCAGAGCTTGAATAGGCACTCCAATTCCTTTCACAACAAGCAAGCTAGGTTGCACTAGAAGCTTCAAAGCAAATTTTTAAAGAGGGATGTGACATATCGGAATTCTAGCTTTTGGTGTAAAATAAAAAATTTGGATACTCCTTCGATACGTATAGCTGCATATCGGTATGTATCAAGTACGATTTGCAGAAATTTTAATGTCTGAGCTTCACTGTTTGGCAGAATAGGGATAAAAATTTGTGCAAGAAGAACATATCTGGAATGACCTATATGATAACAAATAAATAAATCTCCACCCCAGGAAAAAGTTAAATTAACAAAACAATCAAAGCTACAGCATGAATGAAATTAGTACAACAGCACAAACTTGCATCCAATCTATACCCCAAGCAAAAATCAAAACTATTCCTCGAATAAACAATCAAAGCCATTTGAGATACAAAACAAACCTTGTCAAGGTCTTTGGCTTCAACAAAATCGTCATCAATAGGAGCAAAAGCAGATACTTCTTGTTTCAAAGGCTCATTACCAACAATTGGCAAGGGGTCTACCTGGTCATCAACATAAGGAGCCATAGCAAGCGCTGGAACAGAAGCAGGAGCAAGCGCTGGAACAGAAGCAGGAGCAGGAGCAGACACTTCATGTGTCAAAAGCTGGTTAACAGGCAGCAAGGGATCCACAATTCTACCGACATGCTCCCATTCCGCCTCGACAAAAGGAGCCCCGTATTTCTCCCCATTCTTAGGCCCTGAACCACTCTTCTCAAATACCCTACACAGCACATAAGTGTCCTTCTCCACCAAAAACAAACACAAATCTCATCTCATGTGAAAATCAAACCAAAACGCTATCGAATAAATAAATAAATAACAATAAAAAAATAATTCACTATCCATCACTACTATAATACCTGCAGTCCAGCTCTAGCCAAGGCCTCGTTAACTATCTTGTACTCATGCATAACCCAATTGGTTCTGTCACCGTTTGGAGCCCTCCCCGAGTGATAAACAAGGGTCTTCTTCATTCCAACAATGTCATTCTCGTTCTTGATAGTGCGATCCTTCCCAGTAGTCTTCCAGTACCCTCTATCAGTAGCACGATTCAGCCTCAAACTATTACCGTACTTCTTGTCCAGCACAGTGAAGAAGTACCATTCCAAATCCCTAGTCTTCAGCTTCGACAAACCTAACAAAATCAAAACAACATCAATCATCAAATTAAACAATACAAAGAAGAAGAAAAAAAGCTTAAACATAAATAAGAACATGACATACTGGGAAGGTCCCACGGCTCGAACTTGTAGATATCGATAACAGCAAGATGATCGAAAGCGGGTGGTAAATTTCCGGTGAGCTTCCGCTTCAGATAGAAGCAAATGATCTCTTCATCGGTAGGGTGGAAACGGAACCCAGGACCGTTGTAGATAGCCATCGAAAAAGATGAGAAAGCGAAATTGATAAGAAAATTGGGAATTAGGGTTTTGAGATTTTCAGAAATGAAAAAGAAAATAAATTTTTTGTTCTTTTGAATATTCGGTTCTAAGAAACAAAGAAAAATAAATAGTGAAAGAAGGTTCTAGCAGAAATGAAGTGTCTTGGAAGAGACAGAGGGAGGTGGGTTTTTATATCCCTACTGTACTGTGAGATTTACCGTGTCACCCGCGAGTCACGTTACTTGTGTAGAGTGAGAAAAATGGATTGGAATCCCACGTGGCAGGATATGATTGGTAGAATGATAACTAAATAAACATTGATGGAAAAAAGAAATAATAATAGTAATAATAAATATAATAATGTGAACAAAGGATGAAGTGAATAACAACCAAAAAAAGATGGTGAAGAGAATATAGGCAAGTTAATTGGATTTTTTTTCTAAACTAAAAATAATTATTAAATGATGTATTCATTGTATTAGGAATAAAAAATTATTAATATATGAAAATATTTAGAAATTTTATTATTTATTAGGAAGTAGTTATGATTAATATTTGACCAAGTTTAATATTTAATATAAATAATTTGATCATATTTATCTATTTTTCATACTAGGAATAAGTTATAAATGTATTTGGAAGTTTTATTATTTATTAGGAATTAGTTAAAATCAATATTTGACCAACTTTAATATTGAATATAATTAATTTGATCATATTTAACTATTTTTATAGTATAATTTTGGAATATGTTACGAATGTATTTGGTATTTTTTTATTATAAAAAATGTTCATATTGTCATAAAAGTATAAAATAAGAAATATAATATTATAAAAAAATTGTAATATGAAAATGTGAATGTATAATGCAGTTAGTTTGGATTTTCTTTCTTAACTAAAGACTTTTTTAATGAATGTATTCAATGAATTGAAGAATAAAAAGTTAGTAATATATAAAAAAAATTGGAAGTTTTATTATATATAAGGAATTAGTTAAAATCAATATTTTTCCAAGTTTATTGTTTAATATAAATAATTTGACCATATTTAACAATTTTCCATACTATAATATAGGAATATGTTACAAATGTATTTGGTATATTTTTTTTTTATTATAAAAAATGTTCCTATTGTCATAAAAGAATAAAATAAGAAATATAATATTGTAAAAAAATTGTGTAGTGGAAATATGAATATAGAATGCAGTTAATTTGAATTTTCTTTCTTAACTAAAGACTTTTTTAATGAATGTATTCAATGAGTTGAAGAATAAAACGTTATTAATATATGAAAAAAATTGGTAGTTTTATTATTTATAAGGAATTAGTTAAAATCAATATTTGTCTAAGTTTAATGTTTAATATAAATAATTTGGTCATATTTAACTATTTTATCATACTATAATATAGGAATATGTTACAAATATTTGGACTATTTTTTTATTATAAAATTGTTTATATTTCCATAATAGAATAAAATAAGAAATATAATATTGTAAAAAAAATTGTATCGTGGAAATGTGAATGTATAATAAGGTTAATTTGGACTTTCTTTTTTAACTAGATACTTTTTTAATGAATGTATTCAATAAATTGAAGAATAATTGATATTAATATATGAAAAAATTTGAGTTTTATTATTTATAAGGAATTAGTTAAAATCAATATTTGTCCAAGTTTAATGTTTAATATAAGTAATTTGATCATATTAAAACATTTTATCATACTATAATATTGAATTATGTGTTAAATGAAAATATACACTGTTTTTTTATTATAAGGAATTGTGATAAAAAATAAAATAAAAAATAAGATATTGTAAAAAATATGTATAGTCCATTTAATATGGATTTTTTTTCTGGATTAAAGACTTTTTAATGAATGTATTCAATGCATTGAGGGGAAAAGTTAGATATATATATATATATATGAAAATATTTAGAAGTTTTATTATTTATTAGGAATTAATTAAAATCAATATTTGATCAAGTTAATATTTAATATAAATAATTTGATCATATTTAACTATTTTAGGATTGGGTTATAAATGTATGTACACTGTTTTTTATTATAAGAAATGTTTATATTGTCATAAAAGAATAAAATAAGAAATATAATATTGTGAAAAAAGAATTTAATTGGTATGTATTGATAATATAAAATAATTTTACACTGTCAATCATCATTCTCATGTATTACGCCACATCAGACTGTAAAATTTTAAGTTAATAATATGACATGTCAGATTGATAAATTTTTATTAGATGACATTGTAAAATTATTTTAAACTGTTAATACATATCAATTAAATTCGTGAAAAAAATAGTATAGTGGTAGTGTAAATGTGTATAATGCAGTTCATTTAGATTTTTTTATAATTAAAGAGTTTTTAAAATGAATGTATTCATTGTGTCGACGAATAAAAAGTTAGTAATATATTAAAAAATTAATTTAATTGATATGCACTGATAATATAAAATAATTTTACACTGTCAATTAATCACTCTCATGCATCCCGCCACATCAGACTATAAATTTTATGTTAATGGTGTGACATGACAGGTTGATATATTCTTATTAGATGACAGTGTAAAATTATTTTACACTGTCAGTGCATACCAATTAAACTCTAAAAAAATTTAGAAATTTTATTAAAACCTATAAAAACAAAATTTGACCATGTTTAATTGTTTAACATAAACAATTATATCATACCATAATATTGAATTGTGTTATGATGTATTTACACTGTTTTATTAATTGTAAAAAAAGAAAAAGTTATGCACATTGATATAAAAAATAAAATAAAATATATAATATTGTCATAAAATTGTAAAGTAGAAATATAAATGTATAATACGGTTAATTTGGACTTTTACTGAACTAAAGGCTTTTTTAAATAGATGTATTCAATTTATTGAAGAATAAAAAGTTATTAATATATAAAAAAGTCTAAAAAATTGAGGCTTAATACCTTTTTTGATCCTCTACCTATGACTCGGGGTCCATTTTGATCCTCTTTTTTTTAAAAGTTCCAAGTTTGTCCCTTACGTTATCTAACAGAATCAATTAAGTCATTTCCGTCAAATATTAGTAACGGTGTTAGTAATAAGTGACGTGGCAGCTGAGGTGACATAATTATTTTTTTATTATTACATTTAATAATTAAATGTTTTTATTTATTTTAATTTATTTATTTTGAAAATCAATTTAAATTAATTGTTGCAAATTGTAATACAAAATTTTTGGCCCAAAGGCCCAGGTTCTTTAGAGTAGGAGCCCAATAGTCAAGATTTGTTATTATATTGAGAACAAATCCTTTATATAAACACTCAATTTTATTGTTACAATTTCAATGTGGAACTTGAGTTAATGGAAATAATACACTAGATGGTCTGAAGATGTTTGATGACCCTGAAGCACATCTCCTTCTTCGATGCTCTCTCCGTGGCTCCACTTTGGCACTTGACAAAAACGAAGCTTCCGTCTCCGGAACACCTGATAACTCCAGCAGCCAGAGAACTTGCTCTGTAACCACATTACAATTTTATACTTTGAAAAGTTAAATTTGTTATTTTTATTTTATTTTATTTTCTAGGTCTATAATTTATGCGTCTTGCTTGGAGGGTTTGGACCCCGTTCGGCTATTCGAGAAAAGGATGAATGAGCGTCGAGGTAACTAACGCTTTACCGTTGCTTTTGATTGTGGTTGTTGACTTGTATTGGCTTGAAAATTGAAGTGAATGTGTTTGTTTGTTATAGAGGCTGGTTATAAATTCAACAAGGAAAAGTTGTTGGATTATAATCACATGAATTTTGGAGGGCCACCTGTTGTTGTTGAAACTGATGAAGAAGCGAATGAGCTTCTTAGGAATATTGAACTCGAGGCTGCGATTGGTAATGGATAATTAATTTTAGTAATAATAGTTGGTAATGTAATGTGTGCATATATATCATATGTTTCTGTTATTGTTTCCAACTTACAACTTACGGTTTCTGGCGTCTCGACCAGTAGTTTTTTTAGGTTGTAGTTTTTATATGTTCTCTGCATACTTTCATGACTGATAAATACGACTGGTTAGTTTGATTTGCTGGTCAAATTGCAATTCAGTCGGTGTTTGGAAATGAAAGTCGGTAATTTTTTTATTTAGTGTTTCATTTGCTAATAGGATTGAAGCTTAAAAGTGAGCTTTAGTAGGAGAATTTATTGACTTTTCGTGATAATTCTAACTTCAAATATGTAGCATGTCAAAATCAACAAGAGTCTGGAGTGTGGTAGGAAATCATAGTCGTGTTGTAGCTAATGCAGTATGATACATGCCACTTGAGTTTCAGCATTTATTGTTTAAAGTTTGTCTTGTGCTATTTATATTTCCATTAACTCAAGTCCCACATTGAAATTGGAACAATAAAATTGAGTGTTTATATAAAGGATTTGTTCTCAATATAATAACAAATCTTGACTATTGGGCTCCTACTCTAAAGAACCTGGGCCTTTGGCCCAAAAATTTTGTATTACAATTTGCAACAATTAATTTAAATTGATTTTCAAAATAAATAAATTAAAATAAATAAAAACATTTAATTATTAAATATAATAATAAAAAATAATTATGTCATCTCAGCTGCCACGTCACTTATTACTAACACCGTTACTAATATTTGACGAAAGAGGACCAAAATGGACCCCGAGTCATAGGTAGAGGACCAAAGAGGGTATTAAGCCAAAAATTTATTAATTATTAAGAACTATTTAAAAAAAATTTGACCAAGTTTAAATATTAACATAAATAATTTGATTATATTTGACTATTTTATCATACCATAATATTATTGGATGTTTTATAAAAGTATTTACACTGTTTTTTTATTATAAAAAATGTTCACATTTTTATAAAACATAAAATAAAAAATATAATATTGTCATAAAATTGTAAAATATAAATGTAGATGTATAATGCAGTTAATTTGAACTTTCATTCTAAACTAAAGACTTTTTTAATGGATTTATGCATTGTACTGAGAGAAAAAAAGTTAGTAATATACATTAAAAAACATTGAAGTTTTATTTTTTAATTAGAACTAATAAAAAATAATGTTAGAATAATAAATTTTTAATGAAAATTATTGTATTCTAGCTCTAGCGATTTTCGACGAATGCATAGGCAATTTTCAAGTGCTTCGGTAACCACCGACTGGGATTCTAAACCGGCTGTGAATCGATCGATTATGATTTAAACTCCTAATCTTTGGATTAGGGACCAAATTGTATACTCAAACGTTTTTTTTAACTTCGAGATGGGTCAATGGAGAGGAAAGCCAAAAAAGAAGGTTGTTTCTCCTAAGATTCAACCACTGGTTCAAGAGGAGATACCGGGAACAAGCAATCAAGGAGAAGATAATAGAAAAGATAGGGATGAATTATCTGAGGAAAGTATCGAAGAGGAGTTAATTTCAAAAACCCTAGTTGAAAATCCTTCACTTGAAACAAAGGTCATAATGATGAAATGAAGGAACCAACAAAGAAACTATGGGTGGATGTTATTAGTGGAAACATGGTCCCTGAAAATGGAATGGCAATCGAATTTGTTGCTCCAAGTATTGTAGATGGGGAAATTGAAGAAACAGATGTCGAATTAGAGGTCAAATATTGGAAATTTGCTTTCATCATGTATGTCATAGGACAAGACCTAAATATGACTGTTGTGAAACATTATATTCCTGATTCTGGAATTTCATACAGTTTCCTGAAATGCTTTATCATGCCGAGGGGTATTTCTTGTTGAAGTTCCACTAGTTCAAAGATATATACATGAATCTAACTTGTGGTCCTTATACAATTCACGACATGCCGATGATACTAAAAGAATGGAGCCCTGACTTTAACTACAAAAGAGACATGTTGAGGACTATATCTATTTGGGTTAAATTGCTAAATCTACCTCTCTCTCTCTCTCTCTATTGGGTGTAAAGAGTTTAGGGGAGATTAGAAGTGCATTGGGAAACTCACTCTTTACAGATGAATGCACTGCCAACAAACTGAGAATATCATATGCTAGAATCCTTGTAGAAGTTGATATAACACAAAAGCCAAAAGAGGAAATCACTATAAAGAAAAGCGATGGAACTAAGTTTAGCCAACCATTTGAACTTAAATGGAGACCTAAACTTTGTGAACTCTGTCAGCAGGTTGGTCATCAATGCAACATGAAAGAGAAACCAAAAACCACTAAGCAATGGAAAGCCAAAATCCTAGAGGTACCAACCAAACAACATGCCAAAGAAGCATCCACAAGTCATGTAGAAGATCCAACAAGCCATGACGATGTATCTCAAAGTAATAACACATGGAGTGTAGTTAACACAAACTGGAAAAGCAAAGGTAAAGTTGCCATAATTAAGAACAATCCAAAAGTACCAGAATATATCCCTTATCAAAATGGTTTCGATACCCTCACAACTACAAATAACACTTACAATGACAAAGCTTTCACCTCGAAATGCTAAAAACTGAGAGTATAGGTCTTGGTAGCTGATCGTGAAGGCTGATCAGATCCTGTGATGGGCCACCAAGAATGTCCGTGATACTGGGTGTGAGAAGAGGAGGGGGTGTACCTGCAAGGCACTCCGACACTCAAGTAAGAAAAGGTCAGAGAAAATGGCAAGTACAAAGTGTGTTCTTAGGATGAAAATTGGATACATGACCATCTCAAGTGAGAGGGTTTATATAATCCCCCCAGCGCGTGGCCAACGGTCCCTATTTTCGGGGCAAAATAACTGTTTCCCGAAGAATAGGTAACTGCCAAAACCTAGCCATTATGTCGGACAGGGTGCCCAAAACTAGCCGTTATGCCGGGCAAAGGCGTAGTTCCGGGCACATGCCCATGACTGTCCCTGGTCAAGGAAGTCGTGCGTGACGGGCAAGAATACCGGGGAGAAGCAAATGACCATGGGGATTCATCCGTCCATGTATGCCCGGTTGGTGGGCAGAAAGGTAAATTCTGCCCTTTATTGACTGGACTTAGGCAATTGGGCCGTTCTGAGAGCAGAAGTAGATTGGCCCATGTCCAGCCATTGGTCCAGTCCGGAACAGGAGCCCTCTAAGTCGTTGCTCCCGAGCATGGGAGTGATGACTTAAGGATAGCCCGTAGCTCCAGGGAATTGTGACAGAGTCGTCGTTTGGTGACAGCGGGGAATTGTCTCGTGGTGCCCGAGAGTTCCATTGCTCGCGAGATTCACAACGCTCTTTGGTTTGCCCATTGTTCGGGGAGACCAACTGATAGAAGAAAGTGAAGCGATGAGGCACCACGTGTGCCTCGAGCCCTGTGCTACATTGAATAGGCAATGATGGCTAGCTAGGGCCATTATGACCTATCTAAGTATGCTCCTGCACGTGATCTCAACTGTATATAAGGAGAGAGGGTCTGATCATTTGCACTTTCATTTCTCTTTCTTCTTCTTCGTCTTCCTCAGAGAACTCAACTCACCACCATCGCCGACCGCCGTTTCAGCCACCGTGAAAAGCTTCGAGCACTTCTTCACAACCTCTTCGACCACGTAAGTCATCTAATTCCTTGCCTTCTTCCAGCTTTTTCATCTTTGTTTAGAATGCATGCGGTTAGGTTAGTTTTAGGTGAGATAGTGGTGCTTTTCTGGTGTCTGTTGGTGGTGGACGGTGGCTGGGCCACCTTCTACTGTTGATGTGGCCGCCGGAACCCTTTAGAGAGCTAAGAGTAAGGTTGTTTCCGGTGCTATTGCAACGATGACGCTTGTGTAACCGGGATGGCTACCTAGTTTTTCGGTGTTCTGATGAAGTTTCCAATGAGTGTATGAAGTTTCCGATGAAGTTTCTGGTGGATCTTCAAAGGAAACTGGGTAGTGATTCGGGGAAGTTCCTCGTTGTGTGAGGGTTTTTCCTCGAGCATCTCCTCGTGGAAGACTCTTGTGTTTTTGTTTATTTTAGGGCTTAGGTCGGGGACGTCGCCCTCGGCCCTTCGCGCGCCCTTTCACTTTACTAGCAGTGGAAGGGTGGATTTGATTTTGCGGTCGAATTCACTTTTGTCCTCTGCTTTTCAGGTGATCGAGATGGCGACAGGGCCCGAAAGAGAGTTTTTAATAGACTCGTCCGAGGAGAGCTCCTCGAAGAGTAGCGACACATAAGTTTCAACTGCCCCCAGCGAAGTTGGGGAGGAGTTTGAGCAAGATCCCGCGGAGGAATGGTCGGTGGCAGAGCCTGTCGAGCATGAATCTTCCTTCGTGTCATTCACGGGAGATGTTTTCATGGATGTAGGACTGGAGAGGGAGTGGAATATGCATTTCCCCTCCCCAGATGATCAGATTTGCACTGATTATGGGGAGAGATTCTCCATGTATGAGTACACCTTCAAGGAGCTAGGGTTGAGGTTACCCTTCACAGACTTCCAGCAATCCATCTTTGTACACCTTGATTTGGCCCCATCACAATTGCATCCAAACTCGTTGGCGTTCATCCGCGCCTTCGAGCTGACGTGTGAGTTCCTGAAGATAGGAGCCACTTTGCCTCTGTTCTTCACTATCTTCCACCTTCAGAGGCAGGTCACGGGGAGAAGATACGGCTGGGTGTTGCTGAAGCAACCTCAGAAGTTGTTCAAGCCTTTCTCGGAGTCCATCCGAACATTCAAGGAGAGGTTCTACATTATTGAGCCCGTGTCGGAGCGAGCCCAAGATAACACGTATGTTTGGGCAGTGTCCACGGACGAGAATGGTAACGTCATGCGTGACGAGGAAGGGAAAGTGATCGGGGATAGGGAGTTCAAATTTCCCTTCCACTGGAGCGGGAGTCATTTTTCTCGGGAGCCTGCGGGTTATGTCTCTCAGCCGAGCATGTTGGACGATCAAGACTTGGTCGGTTATGAGACGTTGGTGAACTACGTTAATTCTTTTAGGCTTGCTGACTGTTGGACGAAGAAGGGTGATCCGATTTTCGAGGAGGATGGTAGTCAACGGGTGGAGTACCGTTATATTAATATGAAGGCGCTTTTGGAGTGCAAGACTCCTGCGGACACTTTTAAACTGCTCGGTAGTTTTAGCTTTCTGACTTGCCCGAACTGTATTTTCTTCGTCGTCTAATATGTTTGTTGTGTTTTCACAGGTGAGATGCCTTCTGCCCATGAGAGAATGGTGAAGAATGCTCTGGAGAGGAGAAAGCCTGGGGCGGCCGCTTCAAAGTCTCGGTTTGCACAGCGTGCTCCTTCACCCCATCCTGCTACGGGGAGCTCTTTCCCAGGGATTCACTTTGCCTTTAACCGTGAGGTTTAAGCGGACCAGAGGTAATGAAACGGTGGACCTCAGTCGGGCACCAGAGAAAGGGAAGTTCGAGCTTCCTTCTTGTGTCCTTGATAGGAAATTCTTTGAGGGAACATCCCTGGTGGTGCCACAGGCAGAGTCTCTCTAACTGGAAGGTATGGATCGCTCGAGCAAATGGGCGATGCTGGCGCAGGATGCCTCTGCGTTGGTACGAGTCCTGGAGATGGCGGCGATCTATGTCGAGGGAGATTCCTCCTTCGAGTCTGAACTCAAGAATGTTTGAGCGACCATAGCGTCTTTGGAAGAGACGGCGAGGAAGGCCAGGGAAGATGCTAAGGCTGCCAATGAGGCGAGGAAGAAATCAGACGAGGAGGTTGTCAGGCTGAGGGGGGAGAATGCTACGCTGGCGGCGGAGAAGAAGGTTGCCAAGAAGCTGATCAGACAGCTGAGGGCAGCGGGTGCCCCGGCTGAAGATGAACCCGAGGACGTAAAGGCGTTGAAGGCAATAGCAGAGCTTGTTGTTTGTTTTCTACGGGTGAAAGAGGACTTTATCGTTATTGGGGTGGAATCGTTCAAAAATGTTGTGGCCCAACTCCGGCTGGTCAATCCAGGGGTTCAGATCTCCACGGAGGGCACCAACTTCTTGGGCCAGGTAAAGGATGGCAGAATAGTTAACCCGAACTTCTTCGACATTGGCGACGAGCATGCCTAGCTTCTAAACGAGGAAAACCAAGGGCCTGAGCCTAACACCGAGCAGCCCGAGCAGATGCAGGAATGAGATTGGACTTTTTATTTTGTTGTAATGTATTCGGCCTGCGTGCCGTGTTTAAATGTAACTTTTATTTTGTTTAGGGGCAAGGCCCCCTTGTTTTGTAATACGCACAGCTTGTAGCCCTTGCGATCACTTTAAATTTAATGTATGTATCCGGTGAGTATGGTCGGTTTTGTATGTTTGCGCATGGCTTTTATTGCTTATTTTTGTTAAGTGTTGTACTGTTGCTCGATAAACTTTTGTGCTCGTGACGGGGATCACTTTGATTTATTTTAAGCTTTGGGGAATTGCTCGAAGTAGATGTGTTCGGCAGTGAGGGGAACTGGTCGAACGGTCGGGAAATTTTCGGGCGAGATAGCGGAGCTCAGGTCGCGTTTAAGGCCTGAGTTCACGGCGTGAACCTCCCATCGCAAGCTGGGTGTTCTGCCTATCATGGTACTTTGATGACGGCGGTGCTCGGTTGAGGGACCACTGCCGGACATGGACCTAGGTCGCTCTTGAGCGGGGTCCTGCCTTAGCTGATGCGCAAAGCTTGTACCTAGGCATGCATCGTGGTCGGGTCGTGACGTTCATCGCTTTGACGAAACAAACCGACTGTTAAGGCCTTTGCTATAATATTGCTTTAGCTTTTCGGCGTTCCATGGTCGAGCAAGTTTTTCCCCGTTGAGGTGTTCTAGGTAGTAGTCCCCATTCTTCATTTTTGCTCGAACGCGATAGGGTCCTTCCCAGTTAGCGGCGAGTTTGCCTTCGCGAGAGTCTTTATGGTTTCTTTGCAGGACAAGGCTGCCCACTTCAAACTCTCGTCGTATGACTTTGGCGTTGTGTCGGATGGCAATCTTTTGTTTTAATGAGGCTTCGCGGAGGGCTTCCCCTGATCGGACTTCCTCGACGAGGTCGAGTTCCTCCCTTAGTGCCTCGTCGTTCATTTCCTCGTCCATGGGTGATTCGGTCCGCCTGGAGGGTACGTGAACCTCAATGGGAATTACGGCTTCGGCGCGGAAAAGGGTTTCCCCGGTTAAAGAGTGTGGGGTCGTGCGGTATGACCACAGGACGCTGTGGAGCTCCTTGACCCAAGATTTCTTCATTTCGTCCAGCCTTCGCTTTAGGCCTCGAAGGATGACTCGGTTCGCCACTTCGGCTTGCCTGTTAGTCTGGGGATGTTCGAAGGATGCGAAGTGTTGTTTCGTGCCCAGCTGGAACTTCCTGTCTGTGAATTGTGGTTCGTTGTCCGTGACTATTGCCTGGGGAATGCCAAAATGTGCGAGGATATTTCATTTGTAGAAACGCAGTATGTTGAGGGTTGTTATCTTAGCTAGAGCTTCTGCTTCTATCCATTTTGTGAAGTAATCAACGCCTACTATTAAGTATTTGTTTTGGTTTGATCCTACTACGAATGGCCCCAGGATGTCCAGGCCCCACCAGACAAATGGCCACGGGGAGGACATAGCCTTGAGCTCGTTAGGCGGAGCTAGGTGCATGTCCCCGTGTCATTGGCATTTATCGCACCTCTTCACGTGTTCTTTAGCATCTTGCTGCATGGTTAGCCAGTAGTACCCTGCCCGAAGGGCTTTCTGGGCGAGGGATATTCCACTGAGATGTTGGGCGTTGATTCCTTCATGGATTTCGCGCAGGACGTGGGCGACCATCTCCTCCTCGGTGCACTTGAGTAGTGGGATGGAGAACCCTCACCAATAGAGTTTGTCTTCGACCAGGACGTAGGAGCAGGCCCTGTGTCTGACTGTGCTGGCTTCTTTGGGATCGGACGGAAGTTTGTCCCTAGCGAGGTAGTTATATACGGGGGCCATTTAGCAGTTGTTGTTGCCGATAACTTGCACGTCGAGGGTTGGGGATGCTTTCTCGATACCAGGTCGAGGAAGTACCTCCTGGATGACAAACTTGTTTCCGCTCTTTTTCTTCGTGATTGCTAGTTTAGACAGTACGTATGCTCCGACATTATGTTCGCGGAGAACGTGCCTCACCTCCACTGCAGCGAACTTCGTCAACTTTACTTTAACCAAGGCTAAGTATTCGGACAAGTTGTCGTTCTTGGCCTGGTACTCTCCTCGAACCTGGAGGGCCACGAGTTGTGAGTCTGTGTAGATGACGATCTCCTCTGCCCCAAGATCTTCGGCCAGGCGCAAGCCGGCGAGGAAGGCTTCGTACTCAACCTGGTTGTTGGACGTGGGGAAGGACAAGGTGAGCGATACCTCTACAATGATTCCCTCGTTGTTTTCCAATATGATGCCCGCCTCGCTCCCTGCCGAGCTGGATGCCCCGTCTGTGAGAACAAGATTTGGTTCTGCAATATTATCTCTAAGTTTTGATGATATCAAATGTGTATTCCTGTATGAACAATTTTGTACAACTAATGTTTGTTATTTGTGAGAACTGAACAAACAGGTTATGCTTCTGTAAATTGGCGCGAACACAATGCTTAAAGGAAAATACTCCGCCCATACACTTGAAAAGCAGAACTCATTTTTAAGATAATATGAAGTTCACGAGACTCTGATACAAAAGGAAAAGAGAACGAGTTCTGAAGATCTGAAGACAAAGGTTTCGATTGAACGAAGTCCATATGCTGAAGACTTGTGCTCTCTGATCAAGGTTCTGGAGACCTAAAACAAGTCTCTACTCATACTTCAACAAGATACTATCATAAGCCTCTGAAGATATGAAGACAACGCACCAAGCAAACAAGGTTCTTAAAGACAAGTGCTGAAGTTCTGAAGATTGATTCCTAATGGACTTCTTCAAATGACTGAAGACTTGAAGTATCAGATATCCTATCAAGAAGGGTCTACTCACGCTTCATCAAATTACCATCATAAGCCCCTGAAGTTGAGAAGCCAAGAAGACAAAGCTACATAGTACAATTCTACCACAATACAATGAGAAAATATCTTGGTAATAGTGCAACGGTACAAATGAAGATATTCTGACAAAACAGGACGCGCAGCACGCAAACGTTTTTATCTGTCCTAACGCTTCTAGCCGCCAGCCTAGTTAGCTATCATGATTACATTTCAACGGCTCTTTTCTACACGGCTATAAAAGGAAGCAAAAGACTTGAAGAAATACACACACGAACGCTACTGCAATATTCTTTCCAACTGAAATCTTTCTTAAGTCATTCTGGTCGAAACTTGTTTACATTTTCAACTTGTATAAGAAGCACTTGTCTGTAAACGAAATTTATTCAAACTTAGGTCTGTGTTCCTTGAGAAAGACCGTGTGGTTGTATTTCTTGAGAAGTCTAGGACGTGCAGTCTTAGAGGTTGTTCCTTGAGTAAGACCTGTAAGGTTGTATTACTTTAGAAGTCTAAAACTTGAGAGTTTTAGAGGTTGTGTTAGTCACCAACATTTTGGCTAGTGCATTGTACTGATTTGATTGAATAGTGGATTAAGACCTCGTTGAGAGAGGCAAAATCACCTTGGTAGGTGGACTAGATTAACTTGAGTATTTCTCAAGTGAACTAGTATAAACATAACGTGTTCATCACTTGGTTCTCAAACAAAGGTCATTATTGTTAAAAGAAAGAGTTTTATAAAAGGAACTTATTTTAAAAGAAACAATTTTATTTTGAAAAACCAATTCAAACCCCCCATTTCTTGTGTTTTTCACACCTTTACAGTCTACGAAAATGGTCCACTTGCGTGCCCCGCAGGTGGGGGAATCCGCGAACGTTATTTCGGCGACGAAGTCAGCCAAAGCCAAAGCCTGGGCTTTGTGGGCTTTTCTACTTTCATACTAAATGTCAAACTCAGACAGCTCCAACGACCATTTGAGCATTCTTCCGGCCATGTCTGGTCGTCCCAGCAGTTGCTTTACGGGTTGATCTGTCTGTACCACAACCGTGTAGGCCTGGAAGTAGTGTCTTAGTCTTCTAGCGGCGTTGATGAGGGTCAGCGCCACCTTCTCTATCTGTTGGTATCTCAGCTCTGGTCCCTGCAAGGCTTTGCTGGTGAAATATATGGGTTTCTGCCTGTCAGGTGTTTCACGGATAAGAGCGGCGCTCACGGCCTCAGTTGCTACGGCGAGATACAGATATAGAGTTTTGTCGTTGTCTGGCCGAGAGAAGACCGGTGGCTCAGACTGTGCCCGTTTCAGATGGAGGGGAGCCTGGTCGCATTCCTCCGTCCATTCGAACATCACCTTCTTGCGGAGGAATTTGAAGAATGGTAGGGCGTGTTGTGCAGACTTGGCCGCGAAACGGGACAAGGAAGCGAGCATCCCGTTGAGGGACTGGATGGATTTCTTCGAATTGGGCGTTGGAAATTCGGAGAATGCCCGACACTTGTCGGGGTTGGCCTCGATTCCTCGTTCTGTCAAGTAGAAGCCGAGGAACTTTCCTGCCTGGACTCCGAACGTGCATTTCTCTGGGTTGAAACGCATCTGGTATTTCCCGACCTGTTCGAAGACCTTCTTAAATGGGCCATATGATCGGTTTCCTCGTGGGGTTTCACGATCATGTCGTCCATATAGACTTCGAGCATGTCGCCTATTTCTCCCCGGAAGACCTTGTTCATCATCCTCTGATAGGTCGTGCCGACGTTCTTTGTAACACCCTTAAATTCCCCCGCATGATTCTATCGAATATTCAGAGTAAAATAATACAACTCAGAAATAAGGGCATTACTTTCAACAAAAATTTGCTTATAGGTAGACATGTAACATAGATTAAAGCACACTTTAATTCAAAAATACTCCTTATTACGCAGCGGAAATGAATCATTCGAAAGATAAAACATAACGGTACCAATTCACCCAAATTCAGTTTTTTTTTGTAAACTATAAATGTGACTAAAATTCTTTAACCAAAATAAAACATGCACAAAAGCGTTCCCGACTCCCCATGTTACATATCAGAGCAGACACCACAAAAGTGAAGTACCTCCTCTTCACCGACCACGACTTCCAAACTAGTCTTGATTACCTGCACGTTACCCACGTGGAGGTAACATTCAAACAGAAGGGGTGAGATTCTCAATCAATAAAAGAAGAAGATGATATAAATATAAAGGCATAAATCACCAAGTCGTTCACCCATATCACAACTACCGACAAGAATCACACACCTCAACACAACTACAGATCATCAATCAAAACATAATGCAACACACCTAACAAGAATGATGTAATGAGACACCAACTAGACTCAATGCATGTGGTACCAATTCGACCCCTGTTTCATGGTCATAATCCCCGTCGGGATTTCATAATAGTCGCTCACACCCCACATGGGCACACGATATTCATGATCGCTCACACCCCACATGGGCACACGACATTCATGATCGCTCATACCCCACATGGGCACACGATCACCTCATAACAACAACAATAACAACAATTCCATTAAAAGGAATCCGGATACACGCTCACACCCAACATGGGCACACGTCATCCCTCAACTCATGCAACATGCTATGCACATTCAACGACGACATGCAACAACGAAACAAGGCATAAACCTAGCATATCATATTCATACAACACACCTACAACAACACACATACCCTATTCGAAGATGTATATTCATAGAAATCCTCCACCATACATCATCTAAATACATCATCAATAAAACAACAGGAAACCACACGAACAACAAGAAAACAGCAAGGAAAATAACAAAAATCACGCAGCAGTATGGTTGCGCCTTCCCTCACCGTCCGGCGTAGCAGCGGCGTCGCTACGCCTCTTGGCACTGCCCGGCGGCGCTCGAGCGTAAATCCCCCCCACAATTCACTTCTACACTTCCAGTAGCGTTCCCTACAACGCCTCCTGGTCATCGCCAGCGCAGCTCACAGCGCCTCTTCACACCGCCCAGCGCAACAGGGGCATTGCTACGCCTCTTGGCAGCGCCCGGCGGAGCACGAGCATAGCTTCTTCCCTCCTAAATTTTAATACTTCCAGTAGCGTTTCAGGATGTGCCTCTTGAGCACCGCCCGACGCACAGAAGCACTGCCCGGCGCTACTAATTTTCCGCCCGGCGCTACGAGCGCGTAGCAGCATTCTCTGAAATCCCATTCTCTGCTACACAGACCAAAATTTCTCCCCAAGACACTCCTCATAGTGCACGAAAATCATATCAACTCTCAGCAACATTTAGCAATAACAACATACACTATTTTATGGACAATTTCATGGACAAAATCTAACATTCTAACTCATTAGAACCTACCAACAACCTCCGATATTCTCATGAATTCAACCTAATAATTTCTACCCAAATACATACATCATCTAACCCTTGAGAGATTAAAGAATTCCCACCCTTACCTTGTATTTATGAGCTTTCTTCCTTCTCTAATGGATTCTCCCTTCACCTTGCCCTAGCCTCTTTTCAGCTTTTCTCCCTTTACTCTCACGTTTACGCAGAATGAAAAATAACTTCTCATTCTCTGACTCTTTACATAACCCCCAATTATGATTTACCCTATTTGCCCTCACTCAACTTTGTACAATTACCACAATGCCCTCCCACTCACTACACATCTAATTATCTCTATTTATTGATCCTATTATATTATTATTAATATTTTGATCCAACCTTACTAAATAATAATAATAATAATAATTCTCATCATTTATATACTTCCACCAATGTCCATTTTACACTAAGGTTAGCAAATATTGATTAATTACTAATAGGTTAATTAATCTTACTCTCCGCACCACCGATTTCTACGCCTTTAGTCGTACACCCCTACTACCCCCAAGACTTATCTCTTAAGGCCACTATCCCTTACTACGGGTACATGAAATGTAACGAATACAACAAAACACACCATCAATCACAGAAATTCACAATCATTCGCAAATAAAAATAAAAATAAAATAAAAAATAAAATGGGGCGTTACATTCTTCAGGCCGAAGGGCATTACGTTCTAATAATAGTTGCCTGATTGGGTCATGAAGGTTGTGTATTTTTTATCGCTCATTGCCATTGGTATCTGATTATAGCCCGAGTAGGCGTCCATGAATGATAATAGTTTAAAATCGGCAGAGTTATCAACAAGTTTATCAATATTGGGGAGGGGGTAGGCATCCTTCCCGCATGCCTTATTAAGATCAGTATAATCAACGCACATTCGCCATTTGCCATTAGATTTTTTCACTAGTACAACGTTGGACAGCCAAGTGGTGTACTTGACTTCCGATATAAATTTTGCCTCGAGGAGGTCTTTTACAGCTTGTTCGGCAGCCTCCGTTTTCTCCGGAGACTGCTTCCTCCTACGTTGTGCTACTGCTTTGACGGCTGGGTCGATCGTGAGTTGATGGCAGGCGACAGATGGGTCCAAGCCGGGCATCTCCATGGCACTCCAGGCGAACAGGTATGCGTTATCGTGAAGGCAGGCTTTGAGTTGCTTCCGTGCGATGTCGGGGAGACCGATCCCTATCTTTACTCCCCGCTGCGGGTCGTCGCTGAGCAGGACGAGCTCGAAGTCACCATCCGGGATAGGGTGCATCGGATGGGAGTTGTTGTTAGTCGAGGAAGATGAGCTGCTCGGGCTGGCCTGATCTTTCTTCTGTTCATCTTCGGCGAAGCAGCTGTCAAGATCGACGGAGTCGACGCGAGGCAGTGGCTTGGCTTCCTCTGAGCTGCTGGGCAATGCTGGCTTGTTGGACGCCTTTGGCTTGGAAGGGATGGCATTGAGTCTCTTGGTGGCCGCCTCGAAGCATCGTCGTGCAGCTTTGATGTTCCCGTGCAACGTGGCAACCATACCTTTCGAAGTGTAGTACTTCATTTTGAGGTGGACGGTGGAAGGTACAACTACCAGCTCGGCTAGAGTTGGCCGCCCAAATATGCACTGATAGAGTGACGGGCAGTCGATTACCAGGAACTGTACTTTAACAGATCTGGAAGTCTCTGCAGATCCAAAGGTCACGATTAGCTCTATGTACCCCCAGGGTTTCGTGACCGACCCATTGAAACCCTAGAGGTCGGAACCCACAAAAGGAGTGAGATGCTATTCATCCAATTGGAGGGTCGAGAAAAGCTGAGAGTACATAATATCGATCGAGCTGCCTTGGTCGACGAGAATTCTACGAACATCAAAATTGGCCATCTGGGCGCGGACGAGCAGTGGGATACTTGAGTTCGGGGACCCTCCGAGGAGCTCTTCCCTGTAGAATGAGATGGGGACTGATCCTTTCTGGGCCTTGTCGAGCGTTGTCACCTTGTTGGAGCTCGTGCTGATCAAGTGCTCGAACTTCCTCTTCACGGAGCCCACAATGAATTTGTTGAAGCCCCCTCCGAAGATGACCATCGCGGAGGGGAAAGTCTCCCATGGGCTATGGGCCGCGAAGTACGCGGGAGCGTTGAGCTCGTCTGGCACGTAGAAATCCTTCGGCCGTGAAATGGACATTGCGACCTGGAGGTTGGCTTCTTCGGAGGAAGGCACCTCTTCCTCCACCTTCTTTGGCTCTTAGGCGTCTTACCGGGGAGCGTCTTTCTTTTTTGTAAACTGCTTCAGATGGCCATCCCTGATCAGTATTTCTATAATATCCTTCAAGTGGATGCAGTCTTCGGTGGTGTGGCCGTGACTCTTATGGAAACGACAGTACTTTGATTTGTCGGTGTTGGGCTTGGCCGGTATCTGCATGGGGAACCGGACTCCCGCATGTTTAAACTCCGAGTTGGCGCACTCAGAGAGAATCTTTTCCCTGGAGACAGTTAGCGGAGTGTAGTCATGGAACCTGCTGGAGGGTCCCTTGTTGTCCCTGAATTCCCGGGGACGATCTTCAAGCCTTCTTTCCCCCGGACGAGGTGTCGAGGAATTGTCGCCTTTAGAGGCCCCGACATTCTCCTGGTGGCGGGAGGCCCGAGCGGAGTTGGCCGCTTCTTTTTCTTCGTACTGGATGTACGACTGCGCCTTGAGGAGGAAGTTGTCCAGGCTTCTTGGAGGTGCGAGGCCGACAACTTTAGAAAACTCTGAGTGCGGGCGGAGTCCCTGTTCGAGCTTAAATTTTTTCATGTCGTCGGTAGTGGGGACTTGCACAACTTCTTTGTTAAACCTCTCGATGTATGCCCGGAGAGGTTTATCCTTCCCTTGGATTATGGCTCTCAGGAAGGCTTCAGTCTTGGGATGGCGGCGTGATGCAGTAAAGTGCCTAGAAAACATTCTGCCTAGTTGCTTCCACGAGGTGATGGACTCCTCGGGCAGTTGTTTATACCACATCATTGCCCTTTTCTGGAGCGTGGTCAGGAACAGGCGGCACTTGATGGCGCCCCGGACGCCACGATAATCCAACAGAGCATCGATGTTTTCAATGTGCTCATCAGGGTCAGTTGTTCCGTCGTAGGTGCCCAAAGCTGGGGGCTTCTCCAGGCCTTTGGGAGGCGGGTAGCCAATATCTCTTGGGATAATGGGCCGTGGGGTTCATCGTCGCTACTGGAATTAATCCGGGAAGGGGAGCGGACGACTTTCTCGTAACGGCGACTTCTTTGGGGTGAAGGTGTACGGGCCCGACCCTTTGGCTGGACAGGGGGTGATCGTTGATCTCGCCGAGTTCTCTTGTGGCCCAGGGAAGATTGGTTTCGCAGGGAAACGTGATCACGCTTCCGAACGACATGGGACTCTGGCTCTTGGCGCCCCCTACGGTCAGTTTCCCGTCGGGGTCGATGACTCTTCGATCGTCGTTGATTCTTCCTCAGCGGGGGGAGGGGGATCTCAGATGGGGAGATTCTTCCAACGCCCTGATCCTCTCGTTTTGTTGGAGGATCAAGAGGTTTGTCTTGTTGATTGCTTCGAGGAGGGCCACCATGGCCGGGTCGGCGTTGGGTGGAACTGGAACGGGCTGAAGGGCCAGTACAGGCTGGTCGTCAACACGGTCAGTGGGAATAGGGGAGGGAGACGCGGTTACCCCGTCCCTCAGGCGATGGGCGTCTCCTCCGAGGAGGGATAAGGGACCGTCAGCATCAGTTTTGTTGACGGGGTTGATAGAGAGATGGTGAGCACCTTTGACGTGATCTTGAGAGGCCATGATCGTAATCTTGGACGAGGAATGTGTTTTGGTCTTAGAAACTGAGGTGGATGTTAAGACGGGGAAAACAAGGTTCCCATAGATAGTGCCACTTATCGTGAAGGCTGATCAGATCCTGTGATGGGCCACCAAGAACGTCTGTGATGTTGGGTGTGAGAAGAGGAGGGGGGTGTACCTGCAAGGCACTCCGACGTTCAAGTAAGAAAAGGTCAGAGAAAAGGGCAAGTACAAAGTGTGTTCTTAGGATGATAATTGGATATGTGACCCTCTCAAGTGAGAGAGTTTATATAATGCCCCCAGCACGTGGCCAACGTTCCTTATTTTCGGGGCGAAATAACTATTTCTCGAAGAATAGGTAACTGCCAAAAACTAGCCGTTATGTCGGGTAGGGTGCCCAAAACTAGTCGTTATGTTGGGCAAAGGAGTAGTTCCGGGCACATGCCCATGATTGTTCCTGGTCAAGGAAGTCGTGCGTGACGGGCAAGAATACCGGGGAGGAGCAAATGACCATGGGGATTCATCTGTCCATGTATGCCCGGTTGGAGGGCAGAAAGGTAAATTCTGCCCCTTATCGACTGGACTTGGGCAATTAGGCCGTTCTGAGAGCAGAAGTGGATTGGGCCATGTCTAGCCATTGGTCCAGTTCAGAACAGTAGCGTCATGCTAACAACATGTTACCTCGGTTATCCATAAAACTGGGTTATCCATAAAACCGAGGAAATATATCTATAAGGGAGCGATATTTTAATTTTAATATAACCAATTACCTCTGTTTTTTATAAAAATCGAGGAAATATAAATATAATGGACGCTTCGAATCCCAATTACTTCATTTTTATGTTTTTTCAACGGTTTAATTAGTATTTCTCACTTGGCGTCTTTCTAGATTCCATTTTTTCTTTGTTAAATTTGTTTTCTTCATTTTTTTCTAAGTTAGTAAAACTCAAAAAATTTCTTATCAATAAAAAAACATTAGGCAATAATACGATTGAAAAGGAAAGGAAAAATTTCATTGATAATCAATTACAGAGTACAAAAATAACATGACAACAGATAACTATTCTACATATTCAAACTTTTGACTCCACTCAACTTCAACAATTAATCCTGCTATTTTTACTCTTTTAACTATCCTTAACTGAGAGAAAAATTCCTAAAGAACTCTTCCATATGGTATGAGGAAAATCATTTCATCGTGAGAGGTCACAACCAGATTGCCTAATGGTGATGGGAAAGTCGTATACATTGGACTGTATTGACTCATCATCCTCACCAGATTTCCTAATCGAGGCATTTAACCAGAACTCTGTTTCAAGATTAGTGTGGATGGGTCCATGAAGCAAGTCAAAGTAACATTTCAACTTATGTTTGAAAATAGTTTTCATTTGATTAAAATCTTGGTCTTTCAACTCATCGTAATCAACAAACTTTTCGTTGACAACAAACAAAAGATATTCATCTTCGTTGAAGGTTTTTGTAGACATTTTTTTAATTAAAAGAAAAGACTTTTAAACTAGATTTGAAGACACAAAGAGATGCAAATGAAATGAGACTTGAATAGTGTATAAATAAATTGGAAAAGAGGAAGTGAAATAATCTGAGAAGCTCAAACACCTCCTCGAAAGTCCAAAAGATACGTTATGTTTTGAATAGGGATGATCATTACTATTCTAGTGATATGATTCCAAGGCGCGATGATCATTACTATTCTAGTAAATATAAAAACCACATATTACCTCAGTTTTTTCATATAACGGAGGGGAAAAACCACATATTATTACCAACAATCCAGAAACCTTTCTTTTTTAGAATATTTTTTATTTGTAAATATTCTTTGTAATCAATGAAATGTAAAAAAAAAACAAAAAAACAAAGGTTATTTACCTCTTTTTCTATTAAAATGAGGGTTAAAGTATTTTACCTAAACATAAAAAACCAATAGTGATTATGTTGATCAAATATTTGTCGTTCATTTCATGACATATCAACGCTCAAGACTCTAACATTAGTGATCCGCGTGAAACATAAAAAATTTCCATTATAAAAGCATATTTCTAAATATGAATAAGCAAGTAAAGCATCATGAAGCGCTTGAAACTATATATCCACCTCTTTAAGGTTTGCAAGATCATTTGCCATGAAAAGATCGCTAAGATAGATACAAGAGTAGAAAATTATTTCGGTTTAAGGTTTGTGTTCTTAAATATTTATTTGAGAAAAATCATCTATTTATCTAACCATTGTTTTTATCAACCCTTTTTTTGTTTTATACTAGAAACAAATCCATGCGAGGTAAAGACATTGAGAATATAGTCTTTTCATATAACGGAGGGGAAAAACCACATATTATTACCAACAATCCAGAAACCTTTCTTTTTTAGAATATTTTTTATTTGTAAATATTCTTTGTAATCAATGAAATGTAAACAAAAACCAAAAAAACAAAGGTTATTTACCTCTTTTTCTATTAAAATGAGGGTTAAAGTATTTTACCTAAACATAAAAAACCAATAGTGATTATGTTGATCAAATATTTGTCGTTCATTTCATGACATATCAACGCTCAAGACTCTAACATTAGTGATCCGCGTGAAACATAAAAAATTTCCATTATAAAAGCATATTTCTAAATATGAATAAGCAAGTAAAGCATCATGAAGCGCTTGAAACTATATATCCACCTCTTTAAGGTTTGCAAGATCATTTGCCATGAAAAGATCGCTAAGATAGATACAAGAGTAGAAAATTATTTCGGTTTAAGGTTTGTGTTCTTAAATATTTATTTGAGAAAAATCATATACTTATCTAACCATTGTTTTTATCAACCCTTTTTTTTGTTTTATATTAGAAACAAATCCATGCGAGGTAAAGGCATTGAGAATATAGTCGCACCCAACATTTGATCTTGCCCAAATATCAAGGATTCGAAGATCTAACATATGATTTCATGGACTAATTAATTTTTATTTTAATATTATGTGTAAACAATATAATATTCTAGGTAAACATTGTAGTTTGTAAACCAATTATTTTATTAATATTCTGTGCAAACAATGTAACGAGTTTTAATTAAAAAGAACAATATATCTTACCCTCGGTTTTGTGGATAAACTGAGAGGTGGCGATGTTTTTGTAAACAATAAAAATCCGATGATGGAGTCCGGAACCATGATCAGAAAACTTTAACCCTCCGTTTTTCATTAACCGAGGTGTTAAGTGGCATCTTTTCATGTCACCCTTCGCTACGTTGCCTCGATAGCCAAGGTTACATCTCTTTCGTGTGCAACGTTAAAAACATTATTTGTAGTTGTGCCTAAGGATTTGGAGTAATCCTCTATGGACCATTGACAAAGGGACATGATTATATCTTGGAATGTGAGAGGGCTTAATAACCCAGGTAAATGCAGTGAGATTAGCTCATGTCTCAACAACATTAAGCCTGATGTTACTATTTTGATTGAAACTAGAGCTAAGCAGAATAAAGTTGGGGCTATTAAAAGAAAGTTGGGGACAAACTGGAAGTTTATTGATAACTATGCCAAACATGAGAATGATAGATTGTGGATAGCTTGGGACCCTAGTAAAACTATTATTGATATCATCACATGTTCCTCTCAAATGATACACTGCAAACTTGCTTCTTTGAGTGGTAATGGTAACACTTGGTGTAAAACCATTTATGCCTCCAATAAACTGGATCAAAGGAAGCTGTTATGGAATGATATTGAGAAGCTAAAACATCACACCCAAGGGCTCTGGTTTCTAATGTGGGATTTTAACAATGTTCTAAAGACTCGAGACAGAATAGGTGGCAATGGTGTCCACGAATTTGAGTATATTGATCTTGAAAACATGATGGATAGAACATGCCTGTTTGAAAAAGACCATGTTGGTGACTTTTACACTTGGTCAAACAAGCAAACAAATAGAATAATTTATTCCAGGATTGACATAGTCATATGCAATGTGACTTGGCAAAAACAAAACATTGAGACAATTTTGTACATTAGGGATCTAGGAGTTTCCACTACTACAAAACAAGTCTTTCGTAACACCAATATTACGACGGACTTAGTATTAACCATGGTAATATATTTATCTTGGGAGAATTTTTTTTACTAGATGACATGTCACAATGGTCAGAAGTAGCAACCGTAGTGAAAAGTACACAGAGTGAAATGGTTCGAATCTCATCACTAACAATTAGCAATTTCTCGTGATAAAAAATGTAATTGACCATGTATATCACCACGGTTTTTATTTCCAACCATGATGAAACATGATATTTATTTATATATGAGCGAAATTATCTAACGCTTCAGTACATAACAACCGTCTCTCTCAAAACAAAACCTTAACAACTATTTCACTTGTCTCTCAAAACGAAACCCTAATAACTTTGTCACTTGTCTCTCTTATATAGATACCATAAAACGAAACCATAACAACAAGTCTTAGCCAATGGGTATTTACAGGTTCATTTTCTCTGTATTTTTTTTTTCAAAATCTATTTCAATATCTTATTTCATGATGTTTGAACTTTCTTCTTTTTTTTCTCTTGTAGATATGGATGCTTATTGCAATAAAGAGGACGAAGATAAATTTAGCCTGTCAAACTTGTGTCAAAGATCCAGAATAACATCCATTCAATATCTTGTTTCATGATGTTTGAACTTTCTTCTTTTTTCCTCTTGTAGGTATGGATGCTTATTGCAATAAAGAGAACTGTTCAAACTGCAGTAAAGTGACAAGAAGCAAAAATTTAGATTTGGAAGGATTTCCTCTGGGATTTATATCGTCTCCACAGGGATCAGTGCGAGGGAAAGAATGTCGTTAAGGTCACTAAAGGATTTTAATGTCACAACTTGGTCGGGTTCACAACAAAGGGTCATTTCTAAAGGCCATTGAATCGAAATTGCCAATGCAAAAGAAACATTCACTATACATAGTATTTACACATAACAATTTCATTCACCAATTTCTTTTCTCAATTGTAAATGTTAGTTTCGTGGATTGGCTGGAATTTTGGTAAAACAAAGTATGTTCAATGTTGATGTCAAGGTGGTGATGTTGCAACATTGAGTCTTAACATTGGGTTGTGTTAAGTGTTTAAATTGCTGAAGTTTGGATGTCTGATGTCACATGCAATGTTGTGACATTAGATCTGCAGAATTAATAACATCAGGTTTTGTGATGTTGTTAGGGTTTGCGTGTTAGCTGGAATTGTGGAGAGCAGCTCTCTCATTGGATGCAAATATCTTGGGTTAGATATTCTTCACTGCATAGGAGATTTGGTGCAGATTTGTAGGAGATTTAAAAGGGTGAAGATTTGAAAAGATTTTAGGAGAAAATCTGTTTTAGATATTCAGTTTTAAATAACAAATCAAGTCAGATATTGTAGCAGTCCAAGCCCAATTCAAGGAGCTATATAAAACACACCAGTACTAAAGAAAAGGGACGAAGAAAGTGAGCTAGAGACTGATTGTCGTTTGTGTCTTCGTTTATGATTTGTAAACCATTCTAGTGTGAATTGGTATTATTATTTTGAGTTGTTCTTGATCAAAGCTGTGAAGCAGAATCAAGTAGTGCTATTCAAAGTGTGTGATCTTTGAATTATCTCACTGAAGTGTTTTAGGGATTGAGTAGTGTTCTCATATCTAAGTGGTTTCTTAGGTAGAAAGTCACTAGTAGGAATTAAGTTTAGGAGATTGTCAACTGGGTTGTTGAGCCTGTAAATTAATTCTACAAGTAGTGAATTTCATCTCTGGCTTGGTAGCCCCCAGACGTAGGTAGTTTGACCGAACTGGGTGAACAATTCATTGTGTTGATTTGTTACTGTTATTGCTGTCCATTGTGTAGAGTGTGTTGTTGTGACATTGCACATTAACATCACACGACTGATACCAAAATTTCAGTAAACCTTCTCCAAACTTCCTTTTGCACGATTATTTCATTCTCTATTTTTCTTTTTCAAACAAACATTCTTTTTCTTTTGTTTTTCACATTCATATTCACACTTTCTCTTTTCATGCTTGCTTGAAATTTTTCAAAATTTTTAGAAACCTACCATTTTTATTTTCATTCTCCCCAACTTGAATTCAACCAAACCTCAAGTGAATGCTCATTGCTTTTTATGGCAAGGAAATCAATTTAAACAATGTTCAAAGGTTCAAGAATTTTTTGTAGAATCTCACAAAATTCAATGATGAACTAAACTTTCAAATTATGTTCAAACATCAAGTTCATCACTAAAATGAGATATAAGTTGTTTAGGCTCAAAGGGATTAACGAATTCTCATTACTCACGGGTAAGTTACTTTTTAGATACGATTGTGCTCAATATAAATAATTGCCTTGATCATTTCTAATGCTTCCCCAAAATTACAATAATCAAAAGATAAAGCATGAATCAAACGAATTAATCAAAGATTATCGATCATTCTAGCATATAGTAAACAATGGAGGTTTCTCAGAATTTGTGGCTTTTGGTCCTAAGTGAAACAAGCATTCAAACAAGTTGCAACAAGAAACAAGAATACACATTTGCACAAAGCACAAAATTCTTAAATCATTCTAACATTCTATAAAGAGGTACAACTTACCTTGCTTGCATTCACATGTTTAACATCCTACCATCACCATCCAGACTTTAGAATCTTCATTGGATACTTTTATACAAGTAGCAACCAATCTAGAAGAAGTTATCATCATTCATCCTTAACCAACACTAAAAAAACATGACAGAAAACAAAAATATATACAACATAAACAACTGTACAGAGCTCAAAAATATAGAAACTATTGCAATGCAATTCAATATCTAAACACTAATCCCCGTCAACGACGCCATTTTGTTCAAACTGCATTAAATCGGCAAGAAGCAAAAATTTAGATTTGGAAGGATTCCCTCCGGGATTTATATCGTCTCCACAGGGATCGGTGCGAGGGAAAGAGTATTGTTCAACGGTCTCTACATCTCTAAGCTTATGGTTACAAAATGGTTGAATGATTCAAGGTACAATAGATAAAGGAAGAAAATATAAAGGCGGAAAATATAAAGTAAATACTGTAAAATAAACGGAACCTTGTTGGGATTGGATCTCATCAATTAATAACACAAGCATTCTTCTAACCAGTTAAACACAAATCAATTATTCGTCTAATATCCTTACGTATCACCCACAACAGAGGTTATGTCTAAAGCAACATCGAGAGAATAACCATATTGTCTCATTGGTGATGTCTCGCGCAACTCAACAACACAGAGCATTAAGAACTGATACTCATGCAAATGCTAAGCCTAAATCTATGTCTAGAGTCTAGAACCTAACAGGTATTCAAAGATGACACCCATATCAGATTCATGATTGATTCATATAAAACGCCATGATCAGAATACGTACATATGCTTAACATTTTTTACATGCATTAAACTAATTTGCCAAATGTATGTGAACATAGTTTCTCATCTCTATTATCACGCATCCTCATAACAATGTTCGCGTAAAAAACGTTATCATGGTCTTTACCGTATTGATCTCACTCATGCTACTCATGCTACTAATCAACACAATAAAATAAAAGTGATACTAGCGAATATCAACTTACAAGACTATGTCAAAAGTTTCTTCATTGATAGATGAATATCTAAGATATAAGATTTGAAAAGGTTTTGTCAAGACCCACAAATAAGAAATCAAAGACAATCAACAATATTGAATCAAAACTAGTTCACAAACATAAATTCGATGAAATACATAAGGTATCAAAATACTACATCCAAACCCAACAAGAAATTGAAGCTCTTACCTTCTCCCTCTTAGGGTTTGTGTTTTTCTCTCAAGAATATGCTTGGAATGAACAGAGATAAAGTTCTATTATGAAAAATATCTAAGTTTTTTTTCTAAAAAGTGAAAAAGTACTTAAATAGTATTTACAAAATCTGTCTTATTCGCCCAGCGAACACCCTATTCGTCCAGCGAAGACTACTTTTGGGAACTCCAAGTGCCTCAGGAACAGTTAAACCGCCCTTGGAAAATATTTGAGTTTGCAGTGCGAGCACTTCTTCGCACAGCGAACCTAATCGCTACAGATTCGCCCAGCGAACTTTGGGCCCTTTTCCTACTGCCTCAAATCTGGGATGGTTCGCCGGGGCTTCGCCAGGACCTTGTACAACGAAAATTTGCTTTCACCTTGATGTTGTTCGCACAACGAACATGCTGATTCTTCATCAATTCTCTGGCTTCCTTGTCAAATCCTTTGTGTATTAATCGTTGATGTTTTATGCCTATATTCGGCACAATAACACACACATCAAATAATCCAAAGGTATTTGCAATATATTGAAGAATCAAATAAGAACAAGAAATAAATCTATCAAAACATGAGAATTGAGTTGAAAAATGCTAAGATGGTTCATTTTAAGTCAAAATTTGCACTTGACAAGGACAAAGATAAATTTAGCCTGTCAAACTTGTGTCAAAGATCCATAATAACATCCATTCAAAATATACACAAGTTCGTTGGTCTAAATTTATCTTCATCCTTATTTCATTGTTGACACGCCATTATGGGACTTGATATGTAAGGTATGTTTTTGAAGCATTTTATACCTTGATATGTTTGTTGTATCGTGTTTGTTTGTTATTGTTTGTTGTTGATGAATGATTTTGATGAATGTTGTTGTTAATGTCTGTTTAAAATATGAGTTTATTATAAATTATGTGGTTTGAGTGTTTTTCCAATCCCTTACCAAATATATAATTTTCCAAACTGCATTAGAAAATTATGATATGATAGATAAAATTGTATTAGAAAATAAGTACATGTTTAATTATTGACAAAAATTATTCACACTGTTAACTGCGTTTTGTTCCTTGACCGTTAGAACTTGATTTAGTGATTCTAGATCTTCAACCACCCTTTTCTCCACCTCTAATCTTGTTTACAAAGTAAATAATATTTTGCAAAAAGAATTAGAGTTGAAGGCAGGGGTTGTTAAAGAACTAGGATCATTAAACCAAGTTCTTACTGTCAAAGAACAAAATATGGATAAGGAGTTAAAGAACCCTTGTCAAGCATTGAATGTGTACTTATACTTTTAATATACCTTAATTTGTCATATTATAATGTTCTAGTGCAGATTGGAAGGTTATATGTTTAGTGAGCATTGGTGAAATAAGCATTCCACATAATTTATAATAAACTCAGGGCTATATACAACAACGGTTGTCTAGAACACCGTTGTTAAATATTTTGCATGTTAATATACCACAACAGTTGTTTAAAGTAACCGTTGTGGTAGGTAGCGCGCTACTTGGATACAATCACGGTAGCCCGGCCGTGGTTGAAATTATTATACATACAATCACACCTTACATCACAATGGTTGGACCTGCGTGATGGTATTCCTTTTCCAACAGTTATTATATGGGTTTTCCGTAGTAGTGTTCAGACCATGCATTACCGTGTTTGCAAAATATTGTGCAAAATTCACCCTCTATTAGGTGCGGATTTGACCTAAAAATGAGATATCTTTCGTTGCACTTTTTCTTCTCTTTTCTCATGTTTTCATTAGTTTTACCATTGAATTGTTGTTGTTCTTCTAACAATGAGAATATCTTTGGTGCTTGTAATGCGTGTGTTATTGTGCAGGAAAAGGCACTAAATGATCAAAGTGTAAGACACAAGAAAATGATGCAAGCTGCCAAAGAGAGGATGAAGACATCAGTTAGATCGCTTTGCGAACATGATAGCTAGTGCCAGCGAAGCTTCGCTTTGCGAACATCTGGAGAGGTTCCAGCGAATGGACCCAGATTTTGGCAGAGGCAAAAGGCACTAAAGTTCGCTTTGTGAATGGGAAAGCGAGTGTTCGCTTTGCGAGTGATCCTTCGCATTGCGAACTCACGTGAATTTCTGGGACGGTTTAACTATTCATAGGCACCTGAAGTGCCTATTTTTGCCATTCGCTGTGCGAATGAAGAGGTTCGCTTAGCGAACATGAAAATTCCTGAATGTATTATAAATAGAACTTTCACACTTTTTAGATTTAGTTTTTAGATATTTGATACAACTTGTAATTAAAGATCAGAACTTGATATTTCTTCATTCCAAGGGAGAAAAAGTAGGATCTTTGATCTCTTGTTGGATGAGGATGTAATCTTTTGATACCTATTGTATTTCATCTAATGTATTTTTGTGAATATGTTTTGATTCTCTATTGTTGTTGTCTTTAATTGATAATTTGTGGTATTGACAAAACCTTTACAAATCCTTGAACTTAGATTTTCATCTATCAATGAACCAAACTTTTGACATAGTTTTGTGAATTGATATTCATTGTATCTTTTGTTGTATTGTGTTGATTAAGTAGCATGGCTAGCATGAGTAGGATCGATACGGTATTGCGTGGATGCGTGATAATAACGATGAAGAACAGTATTCACATTTATTTGGCAAATTAGTTGAATACATGTAAAAAGGGTTAAACGTATGTACGTATTCTGATCGTTGGCATTTTATATGAAGCAGTCATTTATCTGATGTGGGTGTCATCTTTGTTTACCTGTTTATCTTTGATTTGAACCGCTATAGACATATACTCTTCATATCTGGATCTAAGATGATTATATGTTTTGTTTTGAACTCTAGAGATAGATTTAGACTTAACACTTGCGTGAGTATCAGCTCTTAATGTTCCGTGTCAGTTTTTGTTGCGTGAGACATCACCAATGAGGCAATACGGTCGATCTCTCGACGTTGCGTTAGACATAACCTCTGTTGTGGGTGATACGCGAGGATATTAGGTGAATGATTGATTTATGTATAATATGATTAGAAGAATGCATGTGTTATCAATTGATGAGATCCAATTCCAACAAGGCTCTGTTTATAATTCAGTCTTTATTTTATATTTTCCGTCTTTACATTTTCTGCATTTGCTTTTGGTTCTGCTTTAAACCAAAACTTTTGAACCATGAGCTTAGAAATATAGATATCGTCAAATGACATTCTTTCCCTCACACTGATCCCTGTGGAGAACGACAAAACTGGGTTACTTATATATTTTTGCTTGCTGCTATTCTAGCTTCAACAAAATGGCGCCGTTGCCGGTGATCAGTGTTTAGATATTGAATCGTATCGCGATAATTTCTATATTTTTGAGGTTTGTACATTTGTTTATATTGTATGTATTTGTTTTCTTTGATGTTTTCTCTAGTGTGATCAGGAATGATGAGAACTCCTAGATTGGTTGATATTTGTATAAAAGTATTCAATGAAGCTTCGACCGAGTTTGGATGGATGTTGAGCGTTGAAAGTATGCATGGTAAATTGTACTACATTATAGAATGCTAGAATGATTTGAGAATTTTGTGCTTTGTGCAAATGTGTATTCTTGTTTCGTTTTGCAACTTGTTTGAATGCTTGTTTCACTTAGGTCCAAAAGCCACAAATTGTGAGAAACGTCCATTGTTTACTAAATGCTTGGATGACTGATAACTTTGTTTAATTCGTTTGATTCATGCTTTATCTTTTGATTATTGTGATTTTGTGGAAGCATTAGAAATGATCAAGGCATTTGTTTATAATAAGCACAACCGTATCCAAAAAGTATCTTACCCGTGAGTAGTGAGAATTCGTTAGCCCCTTTGAGCCTAAACAGTTTAGATCTCATTTTTGTGATGAACTTTGTGTTGTACATAATTTGAAAGTTTGGTTCATCATTGAATTTTGTGAGGTTCTAAAAGTTTCTTCTTGAACCTTTGAACTTTGTTATAATTTGATTTCCTTGCTTTTTGGCAAGGAACATTCACTTGAGGTTTGGTTGAATTCAAGTTGGGGAGAATGAAAAAGAAGAATGGTGGGGTGCTATAAAACTTTTGAAAAAGTTCAAACAACATGAAAAGAAAATGTGTGAATATGAATGTGAAAAACAAAAGAAAAAGAATGCTTGTTTGAATGAGAAAAATAGAGAATGAAATAATTGTGCATAAGGAAGTTTGAGAAGGTTGGTGATAAAGGAATGAAAATTGGTGAATGAAGTTGTGATGTGTAAATACCATGTATAGTGAATGTTTTTTTTTTTTGCAATGACAATTTCGATTCAATGGCCTTTAGAAATGTCCCTTTGTTGTGAAATCGACCAAGCTATAACCTTTGAAGCCCTTAGTGATCTTTTTGATTCCAAATTTTCATTTTTTATTGTTAGATGTTGTATGAATTGGATTGCTATTAGCATTGTTTGTCAGGTGAGTGAAATTTCCCCGCGGTTGCAAACGCGTCAATATCTTCATTCTTATTTTTGAAGAGGAGTGTTAGAGTGATTCAAGTATGAAAATCTAGTTGTTCTTTGAAACAATTATGATATTTGTTTAAGAACTTGATTCTTTGTAATTGTTCGATTCTATTGAGTGGTGAACGTTGCTTGTGCGCATTTTCATGCTTAACTTTGGTTGAATTAAACGCTTGAGCAAATCCTCTTGTTTTAATGAGGGGCATACTTTGCTTGAGGACAAGCAAAAATCTAGTTGGGGAGAGTTGTTAGGTGCAGATTTGACCTAAAAATGAGATATCTTTCATTGCACTTTTTCTTCTCTTTTCTCATGTTTTCATTAGTTTTACCATTGAATTGTTGTTGTTCTTCTAACAATGAGAATATCTTTGGTGCTTGTAATGCGTGTGTTATTGTGCAGGAAAAGGCACTAAATGATCAAAGTGTAAGACACAAGAAAATGATGCAAGCTGCCAAAGAGAGGATGAAGACATCAGTTAGATCGCTTTGCGAACATGATAGCTAGTGCCAGCGAAGCTTCGCTTTGCGAACATCTGGAGAGGTTCCAGCGAATGGACCCAGATTTTGGCAGAGGCAAAAGGCACTAAAGTTCGCTTTGTGAATGGGAAAGCGAGTGTTCGCTTTGCGAGTGATCCTTCGCATTGCGAACTCACGTGAATTTCTGGGACGGTTTAACTATTCATAGGCACCTGAAGTGCCTATTTTTGCCATTCGATGTGCGAGTGAAGAGGTTCGCTTAGCGAACATGAAAATTCCTGAATGTATTATAAATAGAACTTTCACACTTTTTAGATTTAGTTTTTGGATATTTGATACAACTTGTAATTAAAGATCAGAACTTGATATTTCTTCATTCCAAGGGAGAAAAGGTAGGATATTTGATCTCTTGTTGGATGAGGATGTAATCTTTTGATACCTATTGTATTTCATCTAATGTATGTTTGTGAATATGTTTTAATTCTCTATTGTTGTTGTCTTTGATTGATTATTTGTGGTCTTGACAAAACCTTTACAAATCCTTGATCTTAGATTTTCATCTATCAATGAACCAAACTTTTGACATGGTTTTGTGAATTGTTATTCATTGTATCTTTTGTTGTATTGTGTTGATTAAGTAGCATGGCTAGCATGAGTAGGATCAATACGGTATTGCGAGGATGCGTGATAATAGTGATGAAGAACGGTATTCATATTCATTTGGAAAATTAGTTGAATACATGTAAAAAAAGGTTAAACGTATGTACGTATTCTGATCGTTGGCATTTTATATGAAGCAGTCATTTATCTAATGTGAGTGTCATCTTTGTTTACCTGTTTATCTTTGATTTAAACCGCTATAGACATATACTCTTCAGATCTGGATCTAAGGTGATTATCTGTTTTGTTCTGAACTCTAGAGATAGATTTAGACTTAACACTTGCGTGAGTATCAGCTCTTAATGCTCTGTGTTGGTTTTTGTTGCGTAAGACATCACCAATGAGGCAATACGGTCGATCTCTCGATGTTGCGTTAGACATAAACTCTATCGTGGGTGATACGTGAGGATATTAGGCGAATGATTGATTTATGTATAATATGATTAGAAGAATGCATGTGTTATCAATTGATGAGATCCAATTCCAACAAGGCCCCGTTTATAATTCAGTCTTTATTTTATATTTTTCGTCTTTACATTTTCCGCATTTGCTTTTGGTTCCGCTTTAAACCAAAACTTTTGAACCATGAGCTTAGAAATATAGATATCGTCGAATGGCATTCTTTCCCTCGCACTGATCCATGTGGAGAACGACAAAAATGGGTTAATTACATATTTTTGCTTGTTGCTATTCTAGCTTCAACACCCTCCAAAAGTCATTTTGAATTCCATAATATTATTACTACCATGGAGGGTTTCCATGATGCGGTGGTAGCTAATTGGAACCTTCTAATGCAAGGGACTGCTATGGTTACTCTTTGGAGAAAGCTTAAAAGACTCTAACCTACTCTCAAGAGTCTTAATAAACCTATTAATGGTGTGCATGGACAGCTTGACAAAGCTAGAGCTAATTTGAAGAAGGCTCACCAAACCCTTTCTATTGACAAGCTAAACAGTCAACACATTGACAGAACCAAGACTTGCACAGATGAAGTCCTTTATTGTAGCAATATTGAGGAGCATGTGTTAAGGCAAAAGTCAAAACTTGTTGGCTGAAGCATGGAGATGGCACATTGCCTATTTCCATGCTATTTTGAAAAGCAAACAAAAGCAAACTCAAATGCTGACCTTACAGACCAATAGTGGCTAACACATATCTTCTCAAGCTAAGATAGAGGATGGAGTATTAGCTTTCTATAGAAACTTAATGAGATCAACTGCTCACAGATTACAGGGAATTGATGTGAGCTTTAAGAAATGGTAACCAATTGTCTTTGGACCAGAGCAAATCCCTAACTGCTCTTGGTGATGAGAATGAGATAATTCAATCACTCAAAGGTATCAATGACCACACAATGCCTGGAACAAATGGTTATGGTGCAAAAATTTTCAAAGCAAAGTGGAAGATTACCAACGCTGGCATCATTAGTGCAGTGTAAGAGTCCTTTGTTGAAGAGCAACTCTATAAGCCTATCAATAGCAATATGGTAACCTTAATCCCTAAAAATGATTAAGCAAAAACCATAAAGGATTATAAACCTATCTCCTGTTGCACAACAATATATAAAATCATTTCCAAAATCATGACAACAAGGCTTGGCAAAGTCCTCAACAACAGTCAAACTGCCTTTGTCCCAATTTAACATATCCAAGATCACATATTACTTGCTTATGAATTGATCAAGGGTTACTCTACTAAAGGGGGTATGGCTAAGTGCATGCCTCAAATGGGCCTTTAGAAAGCTTATGATACTATTGAGTGGAGTGTTTTTGAGATAATTTTAAAGGAGCTTAGTTTTCCAAACACGATTTATCAGTTGGATTATGCTATCTGTCACCATTGTTTCATACAAGTTCAGAATTAATGGTGAGCACTCTCGATTCATGGAAGCAAAAAGAGGGTTAAGAAATAGAGATCCACTATTTCCTATCCTCATTGTCATTATAATGGAACATCTCCATAAAGTCCTACAGAAACTAAAGCTCATTCCTGATTACAACTTTCATTCCAAATCTGAAAAACTGAGCATTATAAATTTGTGTTTTGCTGATGATTTATTGCTCTTTGATATAAATGATATCAAATCCATAACTTTGGCCATGGAAGCTTTTGGTGGGTTTTCCAAATCCACTGGGCTATCTTTCAGTCCGAACAAATGAAAGTTCTATTGTGAAAATGTTGACAATAAGACAAAGCAGGTGTCGCATCTGCGAAAATCAACTGGCAGAAATGACAGAAGAGTCACCACCGAACGTTATTTATCCTGGCACAAGAAAAGGAAACGATCGAAGAAAATCTCAACAAAGGGAAAGAAATGGTCATTGCAACCATAGCCTGGGTTCGGGAGTCGGTTACGCGAGAGGAAGGTATTAGCACCCCCTCGCGTCCATCGTACTCGATGGGATCCATGCTTGTTGTTATCGATCAAAGGGTGTATGTTATCTGAAGCTCAACTGCTACTTGGAGACAGAAAGCAAAAGGTGAAGAAAACCAAAAGAGGACTCGCAAGGATCATCGCAATCCTATGCCTACGTATCTTCATGGACTAATGAAGAATCAAAGTCGACGTAGTTCGGAGGACTACGGGAATGAAGGGAAGGTTGCTCGCCAAGACATTACCGTCTCGTTCCTACGTATCCTTAATCTAACGAGAAAGAGGAAATTAGAGCAATCGTAGTCCGACCTACAAGGTCATTAAGTGTTTTTTATGAGCGGCGTTAAGTTCGCGTCCGACAGTTAGGGTCGATGCCTGTTTGCGACAAAACGGAAGTAACATGCTCTTTTCTGAAAATGATTTGAAACCCAGTTAATCCCGAAGGATGAAATGATTTGAACTTTGTTTGTGTTTTTTAGACAGAAGTGGCTTAAGTTAGTTTGAAACTTGTATTGCACTAAAGTTTATGACATAGGATCGAATGCGTCGCATATCGACCCAAGAAGGGACGCATGCTAAACACTCTAGGAAAGTGAAAGGAAGCCTCCCACTCTCCATTTCCCATGTACTTAAGGCTCATGGCGTACAATACTCGTTGTATTTATTATGTATTTTGAACTTGTTTTGAGATGAGAAGAGAAAGACTCAAAGTTGAAACTAAAATAACTATAGGAGACTAATTCCTAATGTTATCATGCAATGGTAGCCCTATAGTTGAGTTTATGAGGGGACTATCCTACTTGTTATCATACATGTATTACTAGCCTAATGTCTCTCCCACCTCCAACTTAATCGGAAATTAAATGGAGCTAGGAATCCTAAGGGATCATGTGAATCAACACAAGTAAACATTATTCTAAACAATCACAAAGAGAGAAGTAGAAGAGAGAAGTGAATAAGAAGTGAAATGAAAAGGCATCATGTAAGTATAAACATGCATGTAAAGTATCATAAGCAACTTACCATCTCCATGCCAAGCTCAACTATCATGTAGTCGAAAGCAAAGTACAAAACTATGTCCTAATGCACAAGGAAGTGCTCTAATTCTACCCTAGGAGCAACATTAAACCATAAGCAATGAAAAGTGAACCCTAAAGATACATGGCATACAAGGGGAAGTAGCTAAACCTACTCTATCCTATCTATGTTAATGTCATAAACAATGTCAAAAGGTTACAAGCTATGTTTTACAACAACACACAACATTTGCTATTTACAAACTATGTCACAAAGACTTGTAAAAGTCACAAAAAATGGAAGTCAAGTCAAGTTAATCAAGTGTTTATACACGTGGGTCAGTATCAAATGACACGAGGAATGATACATTTGAATGTCAAAAACTTTGTACAAACATGGCACATTCTAGGTCCAAGTGAAAACAACAAAGTTAACTTTCCATTCATGTTCAAACTTATGAAGACATAACACTAATTAGGAACATATTGAGTGACCTATAAATTCATGAGGGCATACTATGATTCATGCTAATTCATATACGAAATGATGTACAAAAATATCCTAAAGAGGATAGCACAAATACATCATCAAGTTAAAACACCTAAGCGAACATCAAGCATGATCGAGTAAGCAACTTAGGGTTCAAAAAGAATCATGTAAGTCATGATCAAAAAGAAACATGTAAGGATCAAAAAGGCACCTAAAATATCATTGTACATAGGCTCAAACATTCCCTCAAAATTGGTTTCAAGGAGCTCACACATTGGCATTAACTTGACCTAGTTCTAGCATGTATCAAAAATTGGTCATGTAATGGAATGGTCTATGAAAAATAGTTAGAATCTTTGAAAAATTAGGAGGAATTAACAATGTCATGTTAAGGTCAGTGAGTTAACACGTACAAAAAATTGGATCAAAATCATGCATCAAAAGCATTTAGTTAATTGCAAACATCAAGCACATGTCACAGATGATCACATAAAGCAAAACTCAAAAATGAAATTCAAAAGCGTCCCAAAATTCATGGACAAGGCATAAATCCAGCATCAAAATGTTAAGCAATCAAGTGGCTACTTGCATACCAAAAACCAGGTCCAAAAGATTAGAGGAAGATCACTTTTGTGGCTTGTATCACAAGGTACTCCATTATGAACACATATCTTTTAAAAATCCCAGAAAAATATCCAAACGGCCCAAAAATGAAATTAAAATTTATCAAAAATTAATTAACATGTTCAGGAATAGAAATGAATGTTTTCAGGATTTTAGAACAATTTTAATTATTTTTAAAATATGATTTTTGTACCCATTCAGAAAATGAAAATAAAAATCACAAGAAAATGGAGGGGGTGTTGCCTTAGTAACTATCTAGTGGAATTCATATGTTGGGCTCATTCGAGGTGCGAATAGCCATTTCACCTAGGCCCAATACGCACCAAAAAAGGTTCTCTTGTCAGCCAAAAAAAGCAAGGAAAAGGGGCAAATAGATCACGTGAGGGGCAACCCCCTTCATTAATACGCTGGTCCCTTCATGGCCGTTTGATGCATCAAATGGCTAGAATTGCTCTCAAGTTATTATACGATATTACTATGTCCTGAATCCCACACGCATGATCAAGATCATGCGGTCATGATCATTCCTCACCCTTATTACGTTTTCACCTGGCAGTCATTGTATTGGTTTCGCATGGCATGATTTATTATGCTATCATTATTATATTCAATTATTTACTACATGCCATGATTTGTTCTGCACTTATTACACCCATGCTACTTTTTATCATCATGCTCGTACAGCATGAAATAGAAGAAAAATGAGGCGCTGCACTAACAACCTTCATCAATGGGTCAACTTCTTTTTAATAGGAAAAAGACAAAATAACGCCACCTTCATGGTCGTCTTCCCCATGCACCAAAATCGTGAATAGTACCGTCCATAGCTAGTAAGCTCGCAAAAAAATCATGGTGAAACACCATTCTTTAACAACTCATAACACGCTCAATATTCCATCAAATCATGCGAAATAATACACTAAATTGAAGCTCTCGATGAGTAGAACAATAATACACCATTAGTTTCCTAAAATAACAGCTCTAACATAGTAAAAATTAACACGAAAGTCACATATTCAAATTAAAAATCACAAAATCAAGAACAACATGTAAACTTAAATTCAAAGATTCATGGTGTGCCATCATTTCAGAACTTTCAGATGCAATGTATGAATAATATTTTAACATCCTAAATCATGTAAATCTAAGAATGAGAGCCATGGAATTTTTAGAGATTCTTACCAAGTGGAGAAAGTCCACTGCTTCTTGTGGTGCTCTGAGATTAGGAAAGCCAGAAAACTTCAATGCAATGTCTTGGAATCTCTCTCAAGCAAAATAAATGCTTACCCTCTTCAAATCTTGAAAAAGTTGCAAATTGATGATGGAAGAAGATGAACTTGTAGGTGATGATACAATGGTTCCAGTTGAAAATAGATGCAAACAGTAGCTTCTACTCCATGAGGTGATGAAGATGGTGAAAGAATTTTAGAAAATAACCTCAAGATGAGAGAGATCTTGGAGATTGAAGTTGTGGGTGTGAAATTCGTTTTTTGATCTATCTTTCTCTAATGGTGTAACTAACTTCTGTTAGAGAGAGAATGGAATTTATATGATGGGTTAGAGTATGGTTAAGAGCTAATCATAGTTAAAAAGTGAGTTAGAGATGGATTAGTGAAAGTGGAAAAATGAGGGTTTATGGTGGTGTACGAATTTTACTATGTGGGTGGTGTATTTTAGTTACCATGGTGTGCGTTATGATGATAATAATGGTGTAAGATGATGGTTAGTATAGCCAACACAACTTGCTCACCAAATTTTGCAATTTGAAAAATGGAGTTTTTATGGTTTATGGCATGAAAAAAAGTCCATGGAGATGACTTTATTGATGAATTTCTTGAAGGATAATGAATCAATTTGCATGATTTTGATGTCAATGGAAATGTGGTATTTGATAGAACAAAGTTGATGTCAAAAGAATTGGAGTTGAGGTCTGGAACACCATGGAAAATGTCATTGAAGTTGCTATGTCACAAGCTGAGTTTTGAGACTTAGAAAAAATTCTAAGTTTTTAATTGAACAACTTAATAATCCCAACTTTGATTGATCATAACTTTTGATCTAGAAATTCAAATAGAACATTCTTTATATGGATGGAAAGCTTGTAATACACACTACAACTTTCATTTGAGAAAAAATTTCAAGTGAAGCTTAGATCATAGAGAAAAATGACCATAAAGTTGGTTGTATGGCATGAAAAACTTTCCCAAAATGGAAAGTTCTAAAATCCTTGTTTTTTCCAAAATTGGTAACTTTCCCTAATTCTTGATTTTTCATGATTCCTTTGATATTTCTTGATCAAATTTCACCCATTGACCATATTTGACATGATGAACATGAATTTGACCTAAATAGTCGAGAGTTGACTTTTTTCTCGATCAGTTGACTTTTTTCTGATTTGTCTGATTTTCAACCATCTGGCCAATTGAAATCCTTCTGAATGAAATTGTGAATCAAATGAGACATCTTGATCTTGAGGAGCCTCATTCTCTTTGCTTTGATCAATTCATACCCTGGAAACCTCTGACCCCATGCCTTGGGAAAACCAATGATGCATGTGTGATGCTTATGACCTAAATGCATATGAAATGGTGAAGCATAAGCCATCTACTTGGGTATAAATAAGAGGACAAATTTTAGGGTGTTACAGCAGGAAATCCAACTCCTTACGAATTTCAGTGAAGGTTCCCTTCCCTTCAGGTACCTTAGTATCCCTTTAATGAGCAAAAAGTTGTCTATTTTTTCATTGCCTCAACTTAGTTGCGAAAATTGTGGCTAGGGTGAAGCATTGGAGTGCGAGGTTACTTAGTTTTGCGGGTAGAGTCCAATTGATTAAGAGTATTCAGTTTGCTATAGTCAATTATTGGATGCAATGCATCCTTCTTCCCAAGCAAGCGAGTCAAATTGAAGCAATATGTTAATCCTTCTTGTGGAGTGGTAAACGGGTTATTACCAAAAAGTCCCATGTTGCTTGGTATAAGGTTTGCTCCCCCAAATCTCAATGTGGCTTGAATATTATATCCATTAAGGAGTGGAATAAAGCTCGTCTCATTAAACTACTGTGGAATTTGTGTGGTAAAAGAGATAGTCTCTAGATCAAGTAGGTGCATCGCTACTACATAAAGAGTGATAATATCTTATCGGTCCTTATAAGGAACATATGCTTGTGGTTTCTTAAGGCAATTTTGAAGCATAGAGACTTTATGCAGCAGCAGCAGCAACAGATTTGGCAGCAAGTGGCCCAAGATAAAAAGTTCAGAACTAAGCTTGTCTACCAAAGCCTCATAGAGACTCAACCAACGGTCCAATGGAGAAAGCTTATGTTCAACAATGTTGCTAGACTAAGAGGTCGCTTTACCCCGTGGCTGACCCGTCATAACAGATTGGCTACGAAGGATAGATTACATAGATTTGGCATGATTGACAATGAGTATTGTTGTTTTTGTGATCAACAAGAAGCAATTCAACATCTGCTTTTTGAGTGTGCTGCCGCAAAGTGCATATGGCAGCATGTCCTGAATTGGTTGAATATATCCATTGATCCCCTAAGGGTTGGCTTGAAAAATTATCTTGGATCATAACTGCTTGCAAAGGTAAAGGTAGCAAGGCTCTAGTCCTCAAAGCGGCTTTCACTGAAACGGTATACGAAAGCTGACGCTATAGGAATGCTATGTGTTTTGGAGATATTAATAATAGTATAAACATATGTGATATCATCATAGATACTCTTGTTTATATAGAACTTGGTTCAACCACAAAGTTAGACTATATATTGCCACTTTCATGTTGCCTTAGCTTGTCAGGCTGTTTTGTTTATTATTTGGAGGGTTGGATCCTTTGATCGCCTTGTTTATATTATTTTTGGATCTTATTAATATATTTTTTATTCCAAAAAAAATGTCTTACTAACTTTAATGATTTAACATAAACAAATTTTATCAAATTTAAATATTTTATTTGACCAAAATTTTGATTTGTGTTATAAATATATTTAGACTGTTATTTTAATAACAATAAAATGTTCACCCTGTCATATAAAACAATAAAATGAAAAATACAATATAGTGATAATATTGTTAAATGGAAGAGTAAATATAACGAAGGTCATTTGGATTTTTTTCTGAACTAAAGACAAATATTAAATGAATGTATTCAATGTATTGAGGAATTAAAAATTATTAATATATGAAAAAAAATTATCTAGGAATTAAATTAAAACAAATTTTGACTAAGTTTAATTATTTAATATAAAAAAAATTGATCATACTTAACTATTTTATCATATCATAATATGGAATTGAGTCATAAATTTGCTTACACTATTTTTACTGAAAAAAATATTTTTATTTCTTAAAATAAAAAATAGAATATTTTAATAAAATAGAAATAAATTTATTACAGGTAATTTGGATTTTCTTCTTGTACCAAAAAATGTAATTTTTTCTTGAACAAAATACATTTATTAAATAGAGGTATCCAATATATTGAATAGCTAAAAGTTACTAATATATAGAGGAAACAAATTAAAAGGTTTTTTTTTAGTTACATAAAATTTTGTTTCTAATATGAACTAAATGAAAACAAAATCAGACTAAGTTGTATGATTTAGTGTAAATAAATTTAATCATATTTACTTATTAATATATTATTAATATATGTTGGATAATTTGTATTTTATTTTGATGAATAAATAAAATGTCGCAATTCCAACTCACACTTCTCTCTGATGTTTGTTGGGGGAGTTTTTACTAGGGAACATTGATATATAATGCATGACTAGACACCTTTGTGCGAGACACATCACTTGTTCATCTAAAATCCTCTCCTAACAATGTTTATGGATAATTAACAATATAATGTTTTAATGTAACATTTTTCTAATTATTTTATCATATCATATATTCGATTGTATATATTAGATAAATTGTAATTGATAGTACAATTGATCTTAAAATCGTTGAGTCAATATATTTTATATTGAATCATTTGGATCAATTATAAAATTACATGTTCCAAAGGTGTAACTATTTATTTTTATTTTACATACTATATTTATTTTGGAAATTACACATGTTGTATTCATCTTTATCACAAAATATTCTTATTCTTCTTAAAATAATACATTTTCAATAACCTAGACTTTATATTTATTCATCTTCATCGGTGCTCTTCTTAAATTATAGATTTCAAAAATCATTTATTCCAATAATTAGTTTTGAAAAATCATTTTATTCTAATATTTATTCATTTTTATTAATATTTTCTTCTTAAAATTCAAATTTCGAAATACCAGTAAAAAAAACTCAAATTTAGAAAAGCAAATTCTTCCAATATTCATTTATCTTTATCAATGTTTTTTTTTCTTAAAAGCCTAAATTCCAAACACAAATAAAAAACTCAAATTTTTAAAAACATAACTAACAAAAATACTCAAATTTAAAATAACATAACAACAAGAAAATGATAAAATTAATTGATATGATTATAAAAAATAATAGTCATCTTCATGCGTTCTTCAAAAAAAATTAGGTGGTTTCTTATCACACCATCCATATTTCTTAGGCACCACCGAATTTCCGTTTTTACCCCCAATTTTTGGATGTGCACATCCGGACGCACCATTTTTTTAAAATTTTTCAGTTTTTTCCGGATGTGCACATCCGGAAGAATTCCTGATCTGCAAATTCGAAAAAAATCAAAAGAATTTCATAAAATCATTTACTTCTAAATATAATTAAATCCAATATAATTAAAATCCAACATAATTAAATTTAATATGATTTTTTCAATATAATTAAATCCAATTTAATTAAATCCAATATAATTAAAATTAATATGATTAAAATTAATATGATTTTTTCAATATAATTAAATCCAATATAATTAAATTAATTTTAGAAGTAAATACTATATAATTTTAATTATAATTTAGAAGTAAATACCATATAATGTTAAATACCAATATAATTAAATCCAATTTTAGAAGTAAATATCATATAATTTTAAATTCAATATAATTAAATTAATTTTTTCAATATAAAAAAATAATTTAGAATTAAATACCATATTAATCATATTAATTATATTGAAAAAAATTAATCATATTAAATATCATATTAATTTTAATCAATATAGATTTTAAGTATATTGGATTTAATTATATTGAAAAAATGATATTAATTTTAATTATATTGGATTTAATTATATTTAGAAGTAAATGATTTTATGGAATTCTTTTGATTTTTTTCGAATTTGCAAATCAGAAATTCATCCGGATGTGCACATTCGGAACATATTAGCGTTTTTTAAAAATTTGGTGCGTCCGGATGTGCAAATCCAAAATCTAGGGGCAAAAATGAAATTTCACGTGGTGTCTAAGAAACTTGAGTGAGGTATTAAGAAATCACCAAAAATTACTCACTTTCACCATTTCATTTTTCTTTCTAAAATTCAGATCTAAAAAATTATTACAACCAGAAAATTTTTCCAACCATCTTCCATTTTCATTTATCTGTCTTTAAAATCATCAAACAAGAAAATTCTCAAAAGCATAGACACTTTGAAAAATGTAAAGATTAACATGATTCCAAAAACTCTCAAAATAAAACTTTTGAATCCAGAATCACTACCAACTTTGTCTCAAGAACCCCTAAAACAAATTGAATCACTTGAAAGAGAGATTAGTGCATTGGAACTATTAAATCATAGGAAAGATTATGAAATTAAAATGATGAAGATAAAATCAATTCATAAAGATCTTTCCCACATTATTTCTAGACCAAAATAAAAGACAAATTATTAATTTTAACAAGTAAATGTTTATGAAGGAGTGACTCTCATATCAATTGGCTTAAAAATTAAATGATATTGATAATTGTAAAAGAATAGTTTTCTTGTATTCTTGAGATAAAGAAGAAAATTTGGGTTTGTTTTTGTGTTTTTACGGATATTAAAATATTTTAATGGCTTTTTTAATAGTAGGAAAAAAATAATAATTTATATATAATGCTCATATTATTTAATTTAGAAAATAAGGGTAAAAACTATGGTGAAACAAAACTACAATGGTTCATACCAAAAGTCACCTATAAAAGGGTACTTTATTACATTAAAAGAAATGTGAATAAAATTTTGAGAAAAAAAGAAAGAATAAACTCAAAATTTGGAATTTTTTTTAGTATAACATATTTATTCAATAAAAATACCAAAATAAATAACATTTCAAATTAATGACCAAAATGACATGGTTTTGAAAAAAAATAACAGAGTGGCGCCATATGGTATGACGCCTCAGTTAAAAGGCAAATGTCATCCCATATGGCGCCTCAGGCCAAAGTGGGTGAGCCCTAATTTTTTTCGTGCCTGAAGGGGAGGCGCCATACCATATGGCACCTCAGTTGATGCTTTTTTTTTATTTTATTTTAATGTGGAAATTGATTAAATTATTGGTGCTACAGTGTTTCATGTATCTATAAATGAGACCAGTGTTTTAAAAACTGGACCGGTCATCAAACCGGTGAGGGTACTGGTCACTGGTTTATCGGCCGAACCACTGGGTCATTGGTCGAACCGCATGACCAAACCGGATTAAACCAGATAACTCGGTTGAATAAACCTGTCATTATAATAGGTATAAAACCGGTAAAACCGGTCGAACCGGATGATTCAGTCTCTAAAAAATATAACTAGCACTTAAATTTTTTGAAAATATCATATCATAAATTCACAGGTTCATAATTTAAATACAAATTTTAAATAGAGTCTAATTGTAAATTTTAAGCAGAGTCTAAATTAAACAGAGTTTAATTTAAATTAATAGTTTTAATGTTAATAGAAAATCAGTTTTAATGTTAATAATTAAAACAATACAAATATTAACATTATTCTAAATAATAAATTTTCCAAATCTATATATATATAATGGAAATCAGTTAAGTCTAAAATTATATTATATTTAGTTTCTTAATCTGTGTTCTTAAATTTCTATACAAATATTTGTATGATGGTTTTTCAATCAATATAAATACAAAATAGTAAAAATAGTTTTGTGGATATTACGAAACTTAATTTGTGTATCACTTGAATCAAATGAGTGATCACTATTATTCTTGGGAAAAAGTTCATATGTATTTGAGTAAAAAAATGTTAAAAAAAATTTTTAAAAAAAAGCTTTTTTTTAAATAAGCAGTTGAACCACCGGTTTTCCCGGTTCGCACCGGTTCACACCGGTTCCCTCCAGTTCGAAGACATGGGCGATCGAACCCGGCCGGTTACCTGGTCGGTTCCCGGTCTAACCGGTCTGACCGACCGGTCCGGTCCGGTTTTTAAAACACTGAACGAGACTGCACCCTTATTTGTTACTCCACAACACTTCTCACCATTACCCTAATCTCTCCCTTTTCCAACACTTCTCACCATTACCCTAATCTCTCCCCTTCTCAACAATATGTCTGAGCGGTTAAATCGCCGTCTATCGTCATCATCATCAACACCGGAGGAACCGTTTCCAGAATTTCCAATGATGAAAAGAAATACCCTAGTTGTATTCTCAGCTGTCAAGCCTCTGATGAAGATGATACTCTGGAACACGCAGACGTTAGAGCATTTGCATAGGGAACTGTATCGTTGACTAGAAGGAGAATTTGAGGCAGGTGAAAAGATCAGGAAGATTGAGAGGTAGGTTGAGGAGTCTGGTCCAAATGGAGTCACCCGCACTTGGAGAAATGTGCAAAATGATGTTGGTGTTCTTATGATGATGATGAGTCCAAAGAAAATTAACTTGATGGTTGTAATTTCCTAGATAAGTTGATGCGTTGGGTTGTTTATTTTCGGTATGTTGTTTTTATTTTTGGATTTGGTATTAGGTTATGTCGTTGTTATTTGTTGATGTTTAGCTATTAAGTTATGTTATGTTATGTTATGTCGTTGTAATCGCTTAGGTATGCCATCAATGAAATAAAATTTGTTGTTATTATAAATAGGCAAGTTTACAGTTGAAACTATGATGTTGTGCTAGAGCCCACACTGAGACACTTGGTGTGATTGTGTCCTGGCTGGCGGCACAAACCACATAACCTCGCCATTTTGTCTGCTGCATCCATCCCTGTTCGAATACAGGTGTTGTTAGGGCGAGCCTTTTTATTTTTTCGCATCAAATCATTATGCCACACAATTTCGCCTTCGTATGGAGGCCAGTAGTCCTCCTTTGCTACCACTTGAAAGCTTGTGTCGTAGACATTGCATAGAGTAATGACTTGGTGAAGAGCAGAGAGATAGTTGGTTGGGTCCAGCCTGGCCTTGGAACATGTTGCTATAACATGGGAGCAAGGCATACGAAATGCCTGAAACTTTCCACAGTCACACCAACTCCTATCCAATTCCACTTGGTAACATCCCCTAGGCCTCCCTTCATTATGATCAATAGACTCTGCAACACTGAATTGACCTTTAGTACGGTCAAAGACCGTGACCACATGCGTGTTGGCCTTGGCAGCTTCGTCCTTCATGAATGTCATTGAACTATTACTAAACACCTGCCCAGTTTGCAAGACAGAACCCCACTTTGTACGTCTGGTATCAAAGAGTGCAGCGAGCCTAAAATATGTTGACCTCACCAAAGCGGTTATCGGTAGGTTTTAGATGCCCTTAAATATAGAGTTCATAGATTCAACGAGGTTTGTTGTCATGTGGCCCCATCGCTGCCCATTATCGTATGCCCTTATCCACTTCTCCAGTTGAATATTATCATTCCATCTCAATGCATCTGCATTTGTCAGCCTGATCTCGTCACGGTAGTATCTGAAGGTATGCTCTGTTAGTGCATAGCCCGCGTTAGTAGCCATCTTCTTTAGCCCATTGTCCTTGAACTCCCACATGAAATTTTGACCGATGTGTCTAATGCAATACACATGGCTTAAGGGAGGATCCTGCCAACCGTTATCAAGATTATTGTAAGCGCTCTCGATTGAGGGGTGTCTATCGGAGATCAAACATAAGTTAGGTTGGTGAGCAACATATTGTCAGAGATTTTTTAGGAAAAAACTCCAACCTCCAGCAGTCTCCCCTTCAACTAGAGCGAAGGCGATAGGGAAAATGTTGTTGTTGTCATCCTGTGCCACAGCCATTAGTAGCGTGCCCTTATATTTTTCGTACAACAATGTTCCATCAATTTGAATTATAGGTTTACAGTACGCAAATCCTTTGATGCATGGTTCAAACGCCCAGAAGAGTATGTGGAAAATGCCATTTCCACTTACATAATTCCCGTCTGGCGTATACGCCGGTAATGTCTCCAACATGACAACAGTCCCTGAAGCATAGTGTTTAAGTGCCACCAGGTATCTTGGAAGTTCTTTGTAAGAGTCCTCCCAATTTCCAAAAACTGTTTCAACCGCCTTAGTCCTAGCAATCGACGTCTTCCTGTACGAAGGAGTGTAGTTGTATCTTTGATAAGACCACACAAGTCTGCATGCCTACACTAGCCTTGACAAGACCACACAAGTCTGTATGCCTACACTAGCCTTCCACTATTCTTTATCACGTCTCTGCACTATCGCTTCAGCATGACTACACTAGCCTTCCACTATTTATTTGCACAGTCTACGAAATCAAAAAACTACACTAGCCTTGCATTTTCACATGGGGTTACATGCATTGTCAGCAAGATTCCTTACACTTCTCTCATCACACGAAAAAGTAATACAATTCTCTCTATGACTACACTTGTTACACTACAATTCCAAAGCATGCATGCAAGAGAACACCTAAGAGATTCGTTACACAATGACCAAGAATACATGCAATATCATGTGACTCCCCTCATCTCATTCTTCACCATTATAAATACATTCTCTCCACTTTACAAAATTTTCCCATCACAAAGTCTTCTGATCACAAACTCTTCTACTCAAATCACAAAATATTCGCATTCATTACAACTTCTTCTTCTTCATACCAAAAAATGTCTTTACTTATTATGGGTAACGATCACAGAGGCACACCGGAAAACATTGTAGACTTTGTAAGTGTCTTGACTTTGGTTCGTTTTGTCTTCCTTAACCTAGAACCATATTTTTATACAAGTAATGTTATTTATATTTTTGTTCAGGAGGTATCAAGGTTCCATTATCGTAGGCACGAATACATGCCACACGACGAATTCATCGAAGGTTACCTAACTGCATGTGGATTTGGTGAGTTGATTAAAATCAAGTCATACACGGTTGACCCAAAATTCATTATAGCTTTGCTAGAACGATGGAGGCCAGAGACTCACACATTTCACCTTCCGTTGGGTGAATGCACAATCGCACTCCAAGATGTTTATATGTTGCTTGGCCTACGCATCGACGGAAAGGCTGTCAATGAGAACGTTTTTGTAAACAACCAACTGTGTGATGAGTTGTTGGGCATACCCCTCATTCTCGATGCACCTGAACCAACACGGGATGGTCGACCTAGGGGCCAAGGTATTAACTTAAAATACCTTAAAGAATACTACCAGTCTATTATATTAGACGAGGAAACTCTCTGTAAGTTCTTGAAATTGGCTGAAATTTTGTTAAAACAATGTTGATGTCATGGTTGATGTTGCAACATGAGCTTCTAACAGTATTGGTATGTTTTGGCTAACATTCTGGTTTGTGAATATTGTTGAAGAGGTAAAGTGCTGAAGTGTGATGTCATATGCGATGTCTTAACATCACTATACCAGAACATTAAAACATCAGGCTGGAATGGGCTGCGCTGATTACGTTGAATTAAGGTGATCTGTCAGTTAGACTGAATGCGAATTTCTTGGTACAATCATTTATGATGAAGATTAGTTTGTAGCGAATTTAAAGCATAAAGATATGGAGAATATTCAGAGTTAATTATTGAAGATTTAATTGAAGATTTGATTGAAGATCTATTTAGAAGCAGGATCTGTTGCAGATTTGTTACAGAAGATTTGATATGATTTGAAGGCCCAAATCCAGTTGGGATTATATTATAAATAGAATGCTTGTAATCTAGAAGAGGTAGGGGTCCAAGATGTAGATCATTAGGGCTTTGTCTTAGTGAACCACTCGGGTTATGAGATGGTCACTGTGTCGTTACTCAGAAACCTGTAGGTAATGAGTATGGTATTGTTCTTGGAGGAAGCTTGGAAGCAACTCCAATGTGTGTCATGGAAGTGTGTATTCTATGTGTCTATGATTGAACAGTTGTTGATAATCAAGTTGTTGATGCAGTGGCGGTGAAGTTGACTGCTAGACATCATTGCGATGATTGGAAGTGAGATGGAGTCTCTTACCTAGGGAGGACTTAGGTAGAAGGGTCATTGGGTAGTGATTGAATTAGGTAGATTGTCAACTGGTCTGTTGAGTCTGTAATTTGATATTACTAATAGTGGACTTCCTTCCTGGCTTGGTATGCCCCCAGATGTAGGTTGTTGAACCGAACTGGGTGAACAATCCTTGTGTTGATTTACTGTTACTATTATTACCTTGTTCATACAGCAGATTGCGATGTTGTGACATTGCACGAGACATCACACATCTGTACCAGAATTTCAATTGGTATCAGAGCAGGCATCCTGTCTGTTTCTGGATGAGATCTAGGGAAGATACTTTCTGGTTCATGAGCAAGGAAGTTAGCTTTGCTGTGCAAGGGTGTTTTGTCTGTTATGGACTTGGTCAGTTCATATAGTTGCTTGTGTGATCCCTTTGAGTGTAAGATTGGACTATTTAGGATAAAGATTTGTTAGCACGTGGTTTATACTGATAGTTTGCAAGGATCTTTGAGTTGTGCCTGAAGGTTGTTGAGGAGTTGGTATGTGTTCCGCTGCATGACATCTGTTGTAACCCTGATTGGTCCCTGTTTCTCTGGTAGTGAGATAGTCTCTTGGAAAGACATTAGGGTTTGGTCTCCTCAGCATGAAGATTATCTCATAGTTTTGTTTGGAGAGAAGTGTTCATAAGGTGAATGGATCTTCTAAAGCTGGTTGACATGGATGGATTAGAAGAAGAATATATTTCAAGTCAGACGTTGAAGACTAATCTGTTCAGAACAGTGATTCCTTCTAGATGATGAAAGAAGAGGGTAGAGCCAAAGCAAAAGAGTATCACTGTCAAATCTTTCATGCGGGAGTGAAGATCTTGATAAGTTATCTCTTAAGCTTAGGAGAAGGAAGTTTCATCAAGAAAGAAGCTGAGCTTGATTTGCTCTCATGTGTTCCCTACAAGAGATATGTGTGGATGTAATCTCCAAAGCCATAGCAGTTGTTTAATGTGATGTCGGAACTGATGTTGAAACATCATTTCAGTTCTTTGCTTTCTCAGCCAATAAAAGTTAAGTTTGCTCGTGGTGAAGTATCAGGTCAAGCCACTTACCTAATCTGAAGTGATTAGTGGTGTAGATTAGCAAAAGAAGGATCAACTAGTGCCTCAAGTCTGCAGGAAAAAGATGTCAGACCAGATCAAATGGTGTTTCTTGTGATAATTAGCTGGACAATTGTTGAGGTCGGGCATTCAACTAACGACAATATACATTGACGGGAGACTATGTATATGTCTGAGGTAAAAGTGCAGGACTGCAGAAGGATTGAGAATTTACTTTTCTCTATGTGGCTGTTTTGGTAGTATTTTCAAGGGTTAAGCACTTGGGAGTTGAATCAACTGGTGGGGTTGATTGGTGTCTATGGAGTTTCATCCAAATTGTCTGGGAAGAGTTTGGATTATGAGAGGAAGATTGATTGTGGAATAACATCCAACATCTCAAGTCAGACAAGTTGCTGGATTTAAGGCTGAAAGATATGAAGACATCACATCATGATGGTTACAGCTTGGATTAGGTTAGAGCATGGTGTTCGCTCTGGTTGTGAAGGTCGAGGATAAGTGGCAGTTATCTCTGGCTTTCTACTGACGGCTCTACTAAGGGAAGTAACTTTCTTTAGTATTGCTATGGGGTAGTCTTGGACTACTTACTTCTGAAGATTCAGATGTGGTAGGTCTGATGTCCTTAGAGTTTCTAAGCAGAGTGGAGGTTGTCTACTCAAACCTGATTATTGAATCAAGTCTATGAGAGCATGGAAATCTATTTCTGCAAAGAGAGGAGGTTCTTCTGCAGTTGGATGTTCTGACATCTAGCTTAACATCAGGAGTCTCAGCTGGTGAAGTGGCACATCAGCTAATGATAGGGTGATCTACAGGAATGAATAATAGGGTGCTTCAAAAAGATCTTTCTCATGGCAGTTTGCGGGAGCTTCAGGAAGGAGAAGATGTTACATGACCATGGCTTAGGGAGTCTAAGTGTGTTTGTTTTTGAGAAAGTGACTTGAAGATCAAGTTTTCTTGGTGGATCGTTCTGGCAAACGTGAAAAAGGTCAAAATGTGGCATTTGGCTGTTTTCATGTGAGGATTGGTGCAAGTGATGATTGAGCTCAACTTGTGAATTGAACAAAGAGTGAGCTCTTGAAGACATGTAGATGCGAAGAAGCACATGTTATCCTTGATAGGGGGAGATTATTACTGTTTTATGCAGCTGAACGTGGGATTGATATTACTGCAGTTTTTGGTGTGGCACTTATTGGAAAGGTGCTTACATGAGGATTTAGTGTCGTGTGCAGATGTGCATTGCATTTGTTTAGTATAAATGGAACAGAATTAAAACAGAAGTTTATTGCATGTTTGAAGCTTACAAGATCAGTAAAAACAGCAAGCAAAGAGTCTAAAGATTATCCCAACCCCCCGAATCAAGAAAAGATTTCCAATCTTCATCCCATTCATCATCAGAAGCTTGAAGATGCACTTGGTTTTTCTTGATGGTCTTCATTCGTGTCTCTGATGTCTTGCGTGTTCTTGTTGCTCCTGAAGTTGCTCCAGTTGTGGACAGTGTTGTATCCTTCAACATCTGTGGATCTGGCTTCTTGACTTCCTGCTTGTGTCTCTTTCCTCCATTCTTGTTAGACTGACTTATGATTCCTTCCTTGGTATGATAGGAGCAAGGAGGTTTGTTCTTTATAATGGATAAAGAGTCATTGTTTGTATCGCCTGACCAGTCAAAGTTGTCTTTGGCGTGGGAATGTGTTCTTGGGAACCGAGTCTTTTGTCCATTGGATGCCTGAACGGTGTGCCTTGAAGGGTGAGCCAAGGTCTTGCTTTAGTTTACCTTCGGTATAGCTGCTGATTGTGATCAAGTGGTTGTGACTACCTATATGACATACAGAAGGTGTGACCTTGTGTTTCGTGCTGATGTCCTACAGTTTGTTACAACATTATGGTTGGTTTTGTACCATACTTATGAAGTTGGAAGAAGCAGCATTATCGTCTGAAGTGGAAGTTCTGACATAATGTGGATTAGAATGGGCAGATTCTAATCTTGATGGTAAGTAGTTCTGGAAATACATGGCTACTTTCATGATGAAGACTTCATTAGGATCTGGTGAATAAAAGGACAGAAGGGTGTTGTCAGTAGTGTGATCAGAAGGTTCCTTCTAATACAAGTAAAAGGTGGTGTCAGTCCTTATCTTGTGTGAGAAATCTCCATTCAAATGGGCCTTTGTTTATTAGACTTGGCAGGCCTTGCATCTAAAATCCACATGAGGAATGTAGCATTATTGGTGTGATATCATAAAGGGCATTGAATGTAAGGCTGTTGGCTATAGCCTATTATAGCAGGTGTGCTGGTCAAGCTTGTGCAGTGAGATGATGGGACATATCATAGCTGTGTGAAGATAGTGCCTATGCTGGAGAGGTCTGAACAGCAAAATTGGTGTACATGGGTGATGGTTTGAAGGAATCTAGAAGGGATTGTGAGAAGTGGTCTAAATATCCATTAGATAATAAGGTGTGTTTGTGGAGTCTTGGGTTGATGAGCAAGCAGACAAGCTGACTTGGTGTGATGTCAGAACATGATACAGGACATGTTTCTCTAGAGCCAAACAAGGAATTGTTTTGGTCGGCCGTGCTAGGATAAGGCAAAACACGTGTCTCTGCCTATGCATGGAGAGTTATTGGCCTAATTTATGGTAAGAATCAGTTGTGAATTATTTAAGGCAGTCAAGGCAGTTTTTGGAAGGTAGGCATTGAATTTGAATGCATTTTTTGGTACCTAAAATAGCGTTTCTTTGACCAAGAATCTTGACATATTCAAGGCTCGTTAATTCCAAAGTTACTGGTCAGCTATTTATAGAGGTTATTCTGTTCTCCTTCAGCCAGTGAGTGTTCTTGTCTCATAAGTCTTATGGCGTTTATTCGTGTTTGGGTGAGCACTTCGTGGGTCTGGTTCTGTGAGGGTTTCCTTTGCCAATTTGTGGCTAAAAAGGGGGAGAAAGGGAAGAGATGGACTAAATGGTTTGCGCAGATGGTATGTCTGGAGTCTGCAGTTCCAGCTGTTGCAGAAGGAGGTCTTATCCTCAAGTTGGTGTGGAGTTCTTTGTGACTTGTGTCCTGAGTTATGAACACAGTTGTGACCTGTGTTCTGAGTTACCTGGGTTAATAGATTGATACTTCTTAAGTTTCATCTTATGCCACAGATTAAACCCAGTGTCTGATCAATGAAGGTGGGCAGAATTATCTTATGCCACCATTGGTCTTTGATGAATAGACAAACATTTCTTTTCTGGAGGAGTCTTCTACATTTACTTCGGGTCTGAGTTGAAAGGAAAAAGAAATGTGTTGTATTAAGGGGGAGTGTTGAATATCTTCTTCCTCATGTGCACCTCCTGATGTGCTGCCTGGAGTTGCTGTTATATGGTGATGTGATGTTCTAACATCATTCAGAATTAGCCAAGAAGATGATTCTCCATGGACGCAGTACACAGTAGCTAATGTTGTGTATTATTAGGATCAGATGACGTCTAACAGTAGTGTAGGGTTGTAATTACTGTTGTAATCTGAGTTGTAATGTCTATATATTTGTTTTAGCCAAAATTAGCTAAAGGGGGAGATTGTAAGTTCTTGAAATTGGCTGAAATTTTGTTAAAGTGTGATGTCATATGCGATGTCTTAACATCACTATACCAGAACATTAAAACATCAGGCTGGAATGGGCTGCGCTGATTACGTTGAATTAAGGTGATCTGTCAGTTAGATTGAATGCAAATTTCTTGGTACAATCAGTTATGATGAAGATTAGTTTGTAGCGAATTTAAAGCATAAAGATATGGAGAATATTCAGAGTTAATTATTAAAGATTTAATTGAAGATTTGATTGAAGATCTATTTAGAAGCAGGATCTGTTGCAGATTTGTTACAGAAGATTTGATATAATTTGAAGGCCCAAATCCAGTTGGGATTATATTATAAATAGAATGCTTGTAATCTAGAAGAGGTACGGGTCCAAGATGTAGATCATTAGGGCTTTGTCTTAGTGAACCACTCGGGTTGTGAGATGGTCACTGTGTCGTTACTCAGAAACCTGTAGGTAATGAGTATGGTATTGTTCTTGGAGGAAGCTTGGAAGCAACTCCAATGTGTGTCATGGAAGTGTGTATTCTATGTGTCTATGATTGAACAGTTATTGGTAATCAAGCTGTTGATGCAGTGGCGGTGAAGTTGACTGCTAGACATCATTGCGATGATTGGGAGTGAGATAGAGTCTCTTACCTAGGGAGGACTTAGGTAGAAGGGTCATTGGGTAGTGATTGAATTAGGTAGATTGTCAACTGGTCTGTTGAGTCTGTAATTTGATACTACTAATAGTGGACTTCCTTCCTGGCTTGGTATGCCCCCAGATGTAGGTTGTTGAACCGAACTGGGTGAACAATCCTTGTGTTGATTTACTGTTACTATTATTACCTTGTTCGTATAGCAGATTGCGATATTGTGACATTGCACGAGACATCACACATCTGTACCAGAATTTCACTCTCCCGTATTACAAGATACTAAAAACTCGGTGCTATTTAATGCTTTTGTTCTGTCACTTTTTATTTCCAGAAAGTACTTGAAATAGTGTTAATATTATGTATTTACCTTTGTTGTCTAACATTAATAAAGTGGGCGAATATAGTTGGGGTTTAGCTGTGTTGGCTCATCTCTATAGTTCACTCTGTAAAACTGCAAAAAAAGACACTTGTACTTTTTATGGTTGCGCTTATCTCCTTCAAGCGTGGGGTTGGTCCAGAATGCCAACGCTGGCTCCTGTTAACCAGAATCCATTCACTTTTCCCACGGAAACAAGTACGCTCAATTTTACTACTCGAACTTATTTCGTTTAATGAGATGTTTATTTGTAACTAACTTATTTGTGTCACGTTTTATAGGTGGTCAGTTCCGGGAATGAATTATCATCGAAATCCCAAGAGCACAATAACCATCTACCGCAACCTAATAGATCACATTGGCCCAGACGATGTAATTTTTTCTTGAAATACCATAATTTTGTCTTATAAATTACAGCACCGCCGAATTTCTAATTAAATAGTATTTTCTTCTTGTAGTTTGTCTGGAGGCCATACGAGGGTCTCGACCACGTCCCATACGCGAATGATGCTGCAGTGTGGACATCAAAGACACCCATCATTCAGTTCACCACTGTGGAGATGCATCAAAGCGATCGGGTAAAACTGCAGTTCGGAATGCATCAGGATATTTCGGTCGCTCCGACACGTTTAGGACAGTGGCATCTACGTAGAGTGGACACACAGTGGGTCGTGGGTCACTGGACGAACTTTGCAACAGAGATGTGTGAACACTGGGAGAATCGACACCAGCACATCTTATCCGACCCTGTTGTGGAAGATGCTATACCAACTCAACAATATATGACTTGGTTTAGGTCTGTTACGACACCCCAACAATTCCTCTCTTAGCTAACGTATCTAATTGATCTGCGCCACCGTGCCTCTTGCTCACAACAACATGCCCAACCACATGACCAACATCATACACCTTATTTTACCCAGCAACCAGGTGGACCAACCGAATCAACCCATTCACAAAGCCGCAACACTTTCATGCCACCAACCCTTTCACAACAAGAAGAGCCTTACCCCTACCCCCAACCCACCTATACCGACCCCACTAATGCCTATAGCCCTGACAACTCTTTTGAACCCACCCCATCCCACCATAGACCCCCGCAAATGAACACACAAGCGTCCTACAACCAGCAATCACAATCGTCCTATGACCAACAAACCCACTCACTATTCGACTACCAACCCCCAAATCAACCACTGGATTGGTACCAACACCCTTCAATGCAACATTTCGGCCAACCATACCGTCCACAACCAACCCAACCCCCTATTACAAACTACGAAAACATGGGCATGCAACTGGATTACGGAAGCGCTGTTGGAGGCAACCCCCCTGGCTATTGGGGACAGATGCTTCAAAATTTGTCTAATACGCCGGGACCATCTCAGCAGACGCAAAGGGCAGGCACACCTCAACAAAATCGTGGTAGACAAAGACGCTGCGCAAGAGCCCCGACATGTGGAACCGGTGGACGTTTAGATAGGCACGGTCATTAAATTTTTCTTTACCATCAATTGTACTATTTTTTATTCTGAACATGGTTATGTATTTTTGGCTACCCTTATTTTTTATATTAAAATTTTCAATTTCCAAATTTAAATAATAATTAAAAAAGGAAAGTGAACTGAGGCGCCATACCATATGACGCCTCCCCTGTAAAGAAAAAAAAATTAGGGCATGGATATTGAACCAAGGCGCCATATGGATTGGCTTTTAGGGTTTTTCCTATGCCTGAGGCGCCATACCATATGGCGCCACCCTGTTAAATAATTTTCAAAACACGCCATTCTTGTAATTTATTTGAATTGTTGGTTTTTATGGTATTTTTATTGAATAAACAAGTTATTGTAAAAAAAAATCCAAAATTTGTAATGATTAATGTTATTGGACATATGAGTAGGGATGCACGTGGTTGGGTAAAATTAATAAACTCAATCAAATCCACAAACAGATTAGAAAAAAATAAGTTAGATGGGTTATTAGGTGAACACAATTTTTAAAAATAAAAAACGTTTAAAAAATTTTTTACTTTATACCTCATATTTATTCTTATACCCCAATAATTTTGTAAATATTTTAAATTTATCTTTGTTAATTTTATTTTAATTTTTTTATTTTTTATTATGCAGTCAAATCAGTCAAAAGTTACTGTTGGGAACCTTACGACGCTAACTGGATAATTTAAGGCAAAGAAATCTGGTATGTTTTTAGTTAAAACGAAAAACTTAAAGGAATGATATCCGGTTTTTGAAATTATCACACCAGATAACTTGTTGATTAGTTATCCGATTCACATTATTAATCCGAATAACTTCATAATGAGTTTTCTGATTTGTGTATTTTAAGTTTCGGATAACTTGCAAAGAAGAGTTTCAATTTTGTTTTTTTAGTAACCGAATTTCTTGATAATAAGACATCTGGAACACATTAGTTTTATTAATTTTTGTCACACTTATGTTTAATAATTATGGATGTTCCTTTGCTGATATACGATATAAACCAGACATGTGTAGATGATACGACTGAGATATTATCGACTACAGAAAAATTTGATACACGAGAAGAAGCTACTAGGTGGATAAGGGAGATTAGAATCAGGAATAGAGTTACTGTTATAATAACTCATTTGGACACCAAAACTGGCAAGAGAGGAAAAAGTGACAAAGTTATACTTGGTTGTGATAGAGGTGGAAAATACAAAGAAGGAGATAGTGAAACACAAAGTGCTACCAAGAAATGTGGTTGTCCATTCAAAATTAGGTCAACACCGTCAAAAGATGGTTTTGGTTGGAGGATTAACGTAAAATGTGAACTTCACAACCATGGTTTACCAGATAGATTTAAAGGTCATTCGTTTATAGGTCGACTTAATGTTGATGAATAACAACATATTGTTGATTTGACAAAATGTCATGTTCCACCAAGACACATATTATTGTCATTGCAAGAACAAGATCCGGAGAATGTGACTCGAAACACCCAAATATATAAACATAAGAGTAAGATTCAGAAAGACATCAAGGGTCCTTGAACGGAAATGCAACATTTGTTAAGCTGATAGAGGATTCTGATCATATTTATTGGAGTAGGAAAAAAGATTAGTTAGAAGTTGAGAGATATCTTTTAGGCCTATCTAAAATCAGTGAAGTTGTTGAATATGTTTCCCAATGTGTTGATTATGGGTACAAAACAAATAAGTACGGGCAATCTTTGTTTGAAGTAGTTGGTATGACAACAACTGAGTTAATATTTGCTGTTGCATTTGCCTATATGGAATCTAAGCAAAAAAATAATTTGTGTTGGGTATTGGATAAGTTGAAATAGTTATTCACTAAGCAAGGGTCATGGCCACAAGTGATTTTAACGGATATAGATCTTTCTTTGATGAAAGCAATTGAAACAGTATTTCCAAGGACAGTTAATTTGCCTTGCCGATTTCACATTAACAAAAATGTGAAAGTGAAATGCAAGAAGTATGTTGTGAATGAGATGCGAGAGCCAATAGAGAAGCTATGGTGTGAACTTGTAAGGGCTAATGATGAGGTGAAGTACCACCAACAGTTGCAACAGCTTGAGCATGTATGTGTGGATTTTAGACCATTTTTAGATTAAGTGAAAGGCATGTGGTTGACGCCTCATAGGCATAGATTTGTTGAAGCTTGGATCAATAAAGTGTTGCATTTGGACAATACCACAACTAATATGTAAGGTTTTTATATTAATATTAAGTGTTGCATTTAGCCATAGTTTGTTTATCTTAATATTAAGGATACTGATTTTTCTAGGGTTGAGTCTGCGCATTGGAAACTAAAGCAGATGTTGGAGAATAATTTAGGTGATATGTGCAAATGTTGGGAGGTTATGAATGGCAATATCAAGTAGGGTTGTTCATGGTACAATACATATAGAAAACCGTACCGAACCGAACCAAATCATAATAAAAATATACTCGAACTGAACGGAACCGTTTCAATTTACTTAGAACCAAACCGAACCAAAGTCATTAGTTTGATATACCGTTTAGAAATTCCGAACCATATCGAACCGTTAGAAGACAATTTTTCCAAACCGAACCGTTTATTAAAGAACCGAATCATTAAACTATTTTTCAAAATTTTAAAATAATAAAAATTAAAACTTATTTTTAGTATTTTTAAGTTTAAGTTTCGGTTCAGTTCAGTTACAGTTTCGGTACGGTTCGGTTTCAGTTCGGTATAGTTCTAGAACTCTTTCGTGTAATATGGTTTGGTTCACTAACCAAACATAACGGTTTGCTTATTTTAACTTAAGTTCGGTTCAGTTCAGAGGTTCGGTTCGGTTCATGGATTTTTTGAACAACCCTAATTTCAAGGTGCAATTTGGCAATATTCGAGCTTCATTTTAGAAGAGTTTTTATGAAGTTGAGCATGCGCACACTAGTTCATTTTATGGGAATTTGTGTGGATCAGTACCAAGAGCTGCTTTGAGACACATTGCTGAAGAGTGGTTGAGGGTTGACATGGTGGGTACAAACAACCAAATGTGTGGATGTACTCATACAAAAGTACATGGGTTACCTTGTGCTTGTGAGTTAGGGGGATACACATTGAGTGTTAAACCAATACCAATTGATGTTATTCATATCCATTGGAGGAAGCTCAACATGGAATGTGATCAAGAGGTAGATATAGAGGATGGATCAGAGGTGGACACGACCAATGCAATTGATGCACTGTGGAAAGGTTTAGGTCATTATATGTTGCAGGAAAAAAAGCACTAAAAAGCAAGGTGTGTGAAATTGTTTACCCCACTACAACAAGAATGTGTCCATCGCCTGAAAAAATAAAAACCATAGGAGGAGTGAAGAGAAAAGGGAAAAAACCTGCGGGGTATGATGTTTATCGTAGTCCTTCATATCATGAGTATGTTGATCAGGCACATAACAGTTCTCAAAAATCTTCAAAAAGGCCATGTTCAAATTTATCCCAAACCTCAAAGAAGAAACCATATAATAAGTACATTGTACAATTTCTAGGTCATATCAGACCATTTATTGATGACTTTGTTGATGTTAAGAGTGATGGAAATTGTGGGTTTAAAGTCACTGCATGATTGCTTGGATATAGTGAGGATGGTTGGTCAATGGTTCGTCGTGATTTGGATAATGAAATTAGAGGTTCCAGAAGCAGTCTCTATGAGAAATTATTTGGAAGTCGCTTATCAAAAGTGAGAGAATCCTTGATAATATCATTTTTAGGTTCTCAACCACTAGAGAAATGGATGACATTACCAAACCTGGGTTATGTGATAGCAAATCAGTATAACTTTATTCTTGTCTCATTAGGTACATCCACTTCATCGCCCTAGGAAGTGGACTACCGATACCAGCAATCTTAAAAATTCCTCTCTTTCCAACAGTTGAAAAATACTCATGAATCCAACACTATTACACAAAATAAATATTATCAATTACAAGTATTATAAATAAACTAATATAAGTCTAAATAAAATTAAAATAAAATAATTGTACCTGTAGCAGAGAGGCATATCCCCAAGTTGCTTGCAACTGTAAAAGGAAGCATCTCTTAGATATCTGCAAAGTGTGACAAGTGCAGCTGCCCCCAACAGTATCTACCACATCCAGGCAAGTCCCGAAATAGTGATAAATACTTTGCCTCTATAAGAGTAAATGTTTTGTCAGCAAATATGGTGCAACCTACCAATAGCAACATATAGGCTCTAGATGCACAATAAAATATACTCTTATCTCGATGATGCGTAAATATCTGCTTCAACCGATCCAACCTATAATAAGGACCTCTACAATAATGAACCTCTTGAGCTGTCTCCTCCAATGAAACACTCAGCAGATCAATAGCCTGAGTAATAGCATCAGAATCAGTGAACCCTTTTGTAGGGTTACAGAACTCCCCATACATAGTAAATAAAGCAGACAAGAAATATCGTCCAATGTAATGGTCATCTCGCCAAATAGCATATGAAAGGACGATGTTTCTGGATGCCGTCTCTCTAGAAATGTTGATACTAAATTCTGATCTATCCTTGATAAACTAGTTCTCTGTAGAATGAATAGACCAGAAGCAGATAACCATCTCTCTATCATTGGTGAGAGACTGTGCAGAACCCATGCGATCAATTTGCTGCCATGTACAACAATCTTCAACTCTTTCTTCGAAACTCCTGAAAATAATTCATAATACATGTTATAATATATAAATAATTAATATTAAATTATTCAACATAAAATTCCATAAATTAACTTATTTCGCCGAGCCATAGATGGCGAGCAACGTGGTCCTGATACCTCACCAAAAAAGATGTATCGGACGACCTTTCGGGAAACGCTAGATGCAGTGGACGAGGCTCAGGTGCAGCTATCTGATCTTCCTCTCGATCCAACGACTGTTGAGTTTGCCGTCCTTCACCATATCGTCAATAAATGTTCTCGTCCTAACTTTTAATGCAAGCCACTAAAAAAAGTCAAAATACAACAAACCGGAAAACTGAGAACCAAGCTCTCTGGAAATGTTACAAACCGGATAACATAATGGTAAGTTATCAGGTGAAGAATAAATAAGAACCAAATAACTATACCACAAGTTATCCGGAGTTTAAACTGCCCAAATAACAAACCAGATAACTCACTCTATAGTTCTCCGGTGTGGAAAGTTAAAGAACCGAAAGTCTGATTGTTGGGTTTTCCAGAAGTCAAATGGAAATGGAATTTTTTTCACACTATCTCTAAAATGAAATGAGGAAAAAGTGAAAATTTTGAAATTATCGGTATTTATATAGGGGTATTTTGGTTCAACTTTTTTAATTTGTAGAGGTATGAGGATAAAATTTGGTTTTGGGGTAAATTTTTCTTTAAAAAATTGGGTTTTGGGTAAACTCACACCCAACCCACGAAACCCATGGGTTATTAGGTGACATTATTATTATTTTTTGTAATTTGATTAATGATGACTTTGATGTATTTAATCTTGGTTGCTTCAATTACAGTCTCTTGAACATTTTTTATTTTATTAGTCATTATTTTAACTTATTTAGGAATCGCACTTTAATTATTTTTATACTAATTCTTGTAAGTTGCAAGTATTTTATGCAGTTATAAGTATTACTGTAATGTAACTTTGATTTTTTGCAAGTATTTTTATGATGAAATGTATTGTGCATTTAGACATTTGATGCTTAAAAAAATAACGGCAATAGGTTAAATTATTTATTTAAAAAATGGTTAGAATTTTTTTTAGAAAAGAATATGACACATCATTTATAGTTATATAAGAAAGAAAAAAGGAAACAAATTGGATAACCCACTAACCAACCCAATTCAACCCATAAATTTATGGTTTTATCTAAATCGACTCAATGATGTTGTAAGTGGTTATTTTACCTCATCCTAATTAGTGTACCTTGTATGTGTCAGGTCCTGGTTTTGGCTAAATTCTATCCAAACCAACTCATGTATACCAATATCTATGAGTATGTCAAACGACCCATTAGAAGCGTTAGGCCCATAATAAAGAAAGTTTAATATGGCCCCTAGCTACCTCGTTATGAAGATTAAGAACCTGTTTGTGAGCTGTGTCGTAACCCGAAATTTGACCTCCCCCATTTTCCTTTTTGCATAAGCATGTGCATTCGCATTTCCCGCATACGCATTAGCATTTCTCTGTGACTTTTATGGCAGGAATATTCAGAATTTTAGAAAGTTTTAAAGCCTCAATTAATCACATCCTCACAAAGTCATCACAATATTAAAATAAGCAAAATACAAGGGTTTCCATGTATAAAAATCAAGCACAGAGGTTAAAATGCAGAACTACAGCTACATCAGTCTGTTTCAAGCAAAAATTTGAAGTTCTGGCTGATGTAACCGGTTACATCACTGTTACTCAGCCATAGAACTCACGTTTAGGATGATGTAACCGGTTACATCATTGTTAGTGCAGAAAAATCAGTGTTTTCATCACATTGCAGCAGCTCCTTCCACTTTCTTTTGGTTCATTTGGTTCTAGCATTTTGTGGAACATTCTAGATACTTCAAGATATTTCAAGAATTCACTTTTATTTGCTACACTACATCACTTTCAATCATGCTCACCATACACTTGCACTTCCAAACATGTGAACCATTGGATTGTTAGCTTCCATTGGGATTGCTCCATGGAGTTAACAAATAACTAACTGAGTCAACTTCCAACTCAAGGAGTTAGATGTAAATAACTCCAATGCAAACTCCAAAGCAAGCCCTAAACCAAATTCCAAACCTAACCCACTCCAAACCAAACTTCTATTTAATCAAACCTTCACTTTTTCACAAGGACCCTTAATCATTCTCACAATTTTTCACTCTTCACTCTCATTTCTCTCTCAAATTTCTGCGACTTTCTCTCATATTCATCTTCATCTTCTTCACAAAACCACACTAGAGCTCAATTTCCACCATTGAAGAGTAGAAAATTTCACATTGAAATTGTTTTTCTCTTCAGCTTAACCTCCTTCTCATTACATTTCTCCTTGGATTTCTGTAATTACAGTAACTTCTACTTCAATTTAAGGAATCATCTCAAGGCTTTCGGTGCAAATTCATATTTGGAGCATTTGTCGCATTTTTGTCGGTTTCGCTACGATCTGATCTTAAGATTGGAATTTTCTGGTTTTCTTTGCTTATTTTCATCACATTTTGTTTGCAACAACTACCAAGGCAAACCTCCGCCTTGTAGGTTGGTGGTTTTTGCTCGATTATGTGTTTTCGATCATTTTCACATTTTTTTCACAATGTAGCTTAATTGATGTTTGGTTGTTTGAATATTTGATTTGCATGATCAATTTTTGTGGCTTTTAATTGATGTGAATTAATGTGTTTTGTGCACCTACTGTTATGTTATGATGTATTGCCATTACAGTTGAAAAACAATTCTCAAAAGTGATTTTTCAAAAAGCTGGTGTTACTGTTTTTGCTGATGTAACCGGTTACCTCAGCATGTAACCGGTTACATCATCCCCTGCGTGCTTTTGTTGTTGCTGTTCTGGCTGATGTAACCGGTTACATCACCAGGTAACCGATTACATCACTGCTGCTTGGCCAAAATCTTTGTTCTAAATGCTTTTTTGGATGTTTTGATCATATTTATTCACATGCTTACTTGTATACCTGATATTGCTAATGTTTTAGGGCAGAATCTTCATGACATGACCTTTACTCGATTAATTGCTTAATTTTCTTCGATTGTTTTGCAATTTAATCATGTATTCAAAGCACTTTTGTTCACTTTTTCTTGGTGGTGTGTTAACATGGTTTTGATTAGTGATGCATGCTAATTGATGTTTGTTAGTGCTTGACAAATTCATTCTTGATTGCATTAAGTTTGTTCTTTATTGAACAAATTTAATTTTGTATAATCATAATTTCACACGCTTGCTTTGATGATCTTTCGACTCGCTTGAAAGATTATTGGCTTGTTTATTCCCTTTGATCGATTGATCGAAACCTTGTTTCGATTAGTTAATCTTCCCTCTTTCATCTCTTTATGATCTTTTTAGAGCTTCTCTTTCTTGGTCCCCTGCGGAGTCGGAAGTCTGCATAACGCGTTGGAGCACTGCACAAGATTGTGCTGTTACTCTGTCGATTTCAATTTCTGCACTATACTCTGAGTGCTAGAGAAGGGATGAGAGTGGAGAATACCTACATTCATTCTGATTATTTTGGGTAGGGGATGAATGACCCTGTGCCTGGAATAATCTTTCCTATCTTCAGAATGTAATGTTTCCCAATCCCTAGCTGAGTCGATCCTTGATGACTTATACCATTTCAATCTCTATTTTGATCAATCACCATTTCCTTGGTTCAAGATCACTCGTTCGTGGGTTAATCACCTTCTATTGGTTAATCACCCGTTCTATGGTTAATCACATTCCGTATGTTAAAACCAATTTTCTTCTTCCCTAGCGAAGTCGTAATCCTTTTTCTTCCGTTAATCACAACCTGTCTATTAAACACCGAATCCGTAGCGGAGTACGCAACCTTCTATTGTTTCTTTCTCCCTTTTCATTGGTTAACCACTGCCTGTCATTTAAAACACCAATTGCTCCTTTTTCTCAGTTAATCACAGTCTGTCTATTAACATACTGAGTTCCTCTTGGGTTAATCACCTTCTCTTGGTTAATCACCCGTTCTTTGGTTAATCACAGTCCTCATGTTAAAACCAATCTTCCTTGGGTTAATCACCTCTTGGTTAATCACCCGTTCCTCACTTAACCACAGTCTGTTTGTTAACATACTGAGATTCTTTTGAGTTAATCACCTTCTTTTAGTTAATCACTCATTCTTTTTGGTTAATCACAGTCCTTCTGTTAAAACCAATACCCCTGTGAGTTAGTAACCTTCTTTTGGTTCAAACACTCGCACCTTTGGGCTAGTAACCTTTTTTTGGTTCAAATACCCATTCTTCGGTCAAGTAATGCTTGTTTAGTTAGTGTACCAAACTCTTTTGGGTCACAACCTTCACTTGGTTCCACACCCATCCTTTGGGTCACAACCTTCGCTTGGTTCCACACCCGTTCTTTAGGTCGCTTGGTTCCACACCTGTCCTTTGGGTCTCAACCTTCGCTTGGTTCCACACCTGTCCTTTGGGTCACAACCTTCGCCTGGTTCCACATTCGTCCTTTGGGTCATAACCTTCGCTTGGTTCTACACCCGTCCTTTTGGTTAACCATTGTTTATCAGTTAATATACCGAGTCCCCCAGAGAGTCAAACACCTTATCTTGGTTCTTGGTTCAATACTCTTCCCCTGGTTCATCACAGCCCGTCTGTTGACACCAACCCTTTTTCCTCCACAGAGTCATACTCTTTTATTTCTTCGGTTAACCACTTCCTGCCAGTTAATATACTGAATCTTCAGTGTCTCTTACTTTACCTCGATTTAATTCCCTTGCCTTTCTCTCTTGGTTTTGACACCATTCTTTTGCGTTCCCCAGTGGAGTGTTTCTACCTCATTTCGCTCTTGGTTTCGACACCATTTCCTTTTCTTTCTCTGTCTTTGTTCCCTGACCTACGTAGGCTCTGAATTCCTCATTGCACTATGAGGATACATAGGCACGAGATTGCGAAATCTTGGCGAGCCACCTTCCCTTTTCTTTTTTCTGGTTCCCTGAACTACGGAGCTCTGAATTCCTCATTGCACAATGAGGATACGTAGGGACGAAGGCCTTAATCCTCCGCGAGCACTTTCTTTCTTTTTCCTTTTTCCTCTTTCTTTAGCTAGTAGCCTTTAGATAGATAACCCATCCAAGCCTAGAATCAAGCAAAAGGGTTCTTGTCGAGTACGACAGATGCGTGGGGTGTTGGTACCTTCATTTCGCATAACCGACCCCCTTACCTGTTTTTCTTCCCCTTGAATTTTATCGATATTTTCCATGTCATTCGGGACTAAATAAAGTTCGATGGTGACTCTGTTGTATCTTTGAGTATGCGATTCACTCAGGTATAATCCCACTAGCTTCAGGTGGCGACTCTGCTGGGGAATCTTTGCTCTTGCAAGTTGGGGTCTCGCTTAGTTTTGTTTGCTTTCCGGTTTGTTTGGGTGTTTATCTTTATGCTTTACTTGCTTTATTTTTATTTACTGCATTCCTTTACTGCTTTAAATATTCATATGTTGCATACTCTGGATATCTACTATATTTTCTGCTATTGTTGGGATGGGTAGATATTACTTGAGAGATAAGCCCACTACACAGGTTTGAGCATACACACAGGATATAATCGTGGATAGTCGTGACGCCTGCGTTTTGCGTGTTGGGTTGTCACGAAAACCACACACAGACTAATTTCGCTTGAGAATACCTTCGTCTTGCGAGAATTCGTTACAGCTGGGTATTTTCACTTGATTCCATGACTCTGGGAGACCTTCTAGGGACCACCTTTGGAAGACTAGATCACACATGTGAGGGGATATTGGGTTTTTTTTGCAGGAAACCAAGACTCTTCATGCCTTTTGTTCTCATGCACGTCAGATCTTTGCACTGACACAGAATTATATATGCAGATATTCAGATTATTCAGAATTGATTATTCATACTGTGCTTGGCTTCTTGATTCTTGTGTTGTATATCATTTCATCATGAGAATTAATTTTTGCATGTGCATTTCCAGATTATTCGAAGATTTATTCTTTGTTGACATAATCATAGAAGATGAGTACTGGTTGCAGAGGTATCCTTAGCTACAAGTTTGTGGTGCCTAAGCTGAAGACTTTGAGAGGTTTAGCATCCCGTTTGGTTGAAGATAACAAAGGTGTTTTCAAAGATGATAATGGAAATCTTTTGGCCATCCTCAACACTGAAGTTAACTTCACTGTCATTCATACACTTGTTCAGTTCTATGACCCGCCACTAAGGTGCTTCACATTTTAGGATTATCAATTAGCACCTACACTTGAGGAGTATTCTTATATCTTGGGGGTTGAGATCAAGAATCAGGTTCCTTTTGTCTACACCAGTAGTTGTCCGAAGTCTCCCCTTATTGCTGAAGCTCTTTGCATTAGTAAGAAGGATGTGGAAGCTAATCTCAAGGCTAAAAGGAAGGGTATTCGAGGGTTTGCTTCAAAGTTTCTGGTAGACAAGGCCATCTCTTTTACTGAAGCTAGAAGCTGGAAGACTTTCAACGCTGTGTTTGCTTAGCTAATATATGGGATTGTTTTGTTTCCAAACATGGAGGATTTTGTGGATCAAGCTGCCATCAGTATCTTCTTGTCCAAGAACCTTGTTCCTGCGCTTCTTGCTGATACCTATTATTCTATTCATTCGAGGAATGAAAAGAGGAAAGTAATTATTATCTATTGTGCTCCTTTGCTGTACTGTTGGCTCATGTCTCACCTTCTGCAGAAGGGTCCCTTCGTCGAGAATAAGAGAAATCTTAAATGGTCTCAAAGGATCATGTCTCTTACTACTGATGACATCTCTTGGTATTCTCAAGTCTATGACGACACTAGAATCATTCTTCACTGTGTTAAATTCTCCAATGTGCCTCTCTTGGGTACAAAGGGTGGAATTAACTACAATCTGAGACTTACCTTCCGTCAATTGGGGTATCCTATGCTTGACAAGCCATATCCTGAGATAGTGGAAGAGTTCATTTTTCATGAAGGGGTTGATGACATGGGATTATTGAAGAGGTTTAGTGCTGCCTGGGCACAGATTCACAGTGAAGGAAGAGCTAAGTTGAGTAAGAAGAACTGTATAACAAAAGAAGCCTACACACAATGGGTTAAGGAACGAGTCAAGGAGACATTTCTACCATTTCCTTCTGAGCCTTCCATGAATGTCAAGCTTCATGAACTTACCATTGTTCCTCCATATGAAGTCGACCAACTCAAGCAGACTATTGAGATGTTGAAGAAGGAGAATGCTGATCTTCATCTCAACCTTAATAGAGTCACATCCGAGAAGGAAAACTTACAGATTGAACTCCATCAGGAGAGAGAGTGCATGCTCAAAGAGGTGGAAGTTGAACAGAACAAGCGGAGGAAAATGGGTGATGCTCTGAAGAGTACTTATGATGGACTTACCTCAAAGAAGAGACAACTCGCCGACACTCAATATTAAGCCTACAAAGATGAGTTGAGCTACAAGAAGAAACTTGGCGAACTTCGAGGAAAGTTATCAGAGTACAAGACAAAGCTGCAGAGTGAATAATACCATGCTGACCAGTTGGTGAAGGACTTTTCTCAATGTCAAGCCAAGCTCGACAAAGCCTTTGGTGAGATTCATAAGCTGCAAGATCAAGCACATCAGAACCGAGAAGAGATCAACCAACTCAACTTGGATCAGAATGAGGCCTTTCTACAGAATCTTCTTCAGGCACCTAATCATTCTTTGCTGCGTAACCTCATGAAAGATGCGAAGTATTAGAGTGAGAGACATGTCGTCTAGCCAGATTTTCCGAGCACACACTGGAGGACTTGCCAGGGTTGTTGAGAGATACGTATGCTGATGTACTGCCGCACAAGACTCCTTGGGTTGTTTTTCACTTTTTATCTGTTTGTAGGGTGGTTTTTAATAGGATTCAGACTGGTCTTATTGTAGCCCAAAAGACAGATATTTGAGTTGTATGTGATTTGTACTTCTTTTCCTTTATTGAATGAATGAGAAGTCTCTCTTGCCAGTTTTATCTTTGGACCTTTACTTGTATACTTTATGATTATTGCTAACAAAGATAAAAGCTCACAAATTCTTGGAATTTAAAACTTTATTTTCGCATGTATTGCATTCATTCATGCACACATATGCACGTCCCTCATCCAGAAAAACAAAATGCTTACATTGTCCATCTCCGCCTTGTAGCAAGACGACGACTCGAGATCGCTGTTTCATTCGCTCAAGCAAATCTAAGAACATGGCTGATTATGAACAAGAGAATATTGCTTATAAGGAAACATTGGCCCAGTTTCAAGGTCAGATGGATCAGTTCTAGACCAACATGGATGTTATCATAGAGTTCCTTTGTGCTCAGAAGGATGTCGTCGCTGCTGCTACCACTATTATTGCAACCACTACTGATGCAATTGTTGTCACTCTTGTCGTGATTTCTCCTCCTGTTGTTACTTCTTCTCCTGTTGTTGTTGAAGCGCCGGTTGAGACTGTTGTTGAACCTACTATCAATTTACCAAGCTCTCAGCCTGGTCTGAATCAGATCCCTGCTGCCTTTCCATGGGGAATGCCTCCGAATTTCACTCCTCAGATTGCCAGTGGTAGTGCCTTTGTGCCGTATCAACCTTTTGTTGCGCCCATGCCCAATGGGAATTCTGCTGCTTACCCATGGGGCATGCCTACTCCGATTCTGCCTCCTGTGGTGAACCATGATGATCATGAAACTCCTCAGGTGCAGACTCGCCAGACTCCTGTGTCTACTGATGTTGAAGCCCCCGATGAAGATGAGCATGTGTATAGAGGTCCTCCGATTCATGTCTCAGTTTTGTCTCAATCTGCTTAAACTGCTGTTCAGAATGTTCATTCTAGAATGCCTTATCCCGGGGCATCCACGGCCGCTGTGGTACCTCCTCCTGGTTATCCGTATGGTTTTTAGATGGGTCAGAATTCTGGTCATATGGTAAATTCTGGGTTGGTGTATCCATCTCAGTTTGCTTCTCCTTAGATGCCTGATCCAACCGCGTCACAACTTCCAAATCCACAGACTCTTGTCAGACCTGCTGATCATAACAGACCTATAGACTATAAATTGTTAGATGAAAGGATCAGAGCTATCGAAGGATATTCTGCTTTTGGAATGGATGCCAAAGACTTGTGTTTGGTTCCCAATGTTATGCTGCCACAAAAGTTCAAGATTCCAGAGCTGCTAAAGTACAAAGGCTTGAGCTGTCCGTAGAGTCATGTGACAATGTACTGTAAGAAGATGACATCCTACATTGATAACGATGAATTGCTAGTTCATTGATTTCAAGATAGCTTGTCTAGAGCTTCTTTGGATTGGTATATGAGTTTAAAGCATATCAAGATTTGATCGTGGAGAGACTTGTCCGAAGCTTTCTTGAAACAATATAAGTATAATCTCGATTTGGCTCCTACTAGATTGCAATTACAGAATCAATCCCAGCGTACAACTGAAACTTTTAAAGAATATGCGCAAAGGTGGCATGAAATGGCCTCTCGTGTTCGACTTGCTCTTTCTAACACTGAGCTAGTTGATATCTTTATGGGAACTTTACAAGGACTGTACTATGAGAAAATGGTGGGCAGTTCTTCTTCAAACTTTGCTGATGTTGTGACTATTGGTGAAAGAATTGAAAATGGTTTGAAAATTGGTAGGACTATTGGTACCGCTGGTCAACCATCAACCAACAAGAAACCTCTGAGCAGTCATTCGAAGAAGAAAGAAGGTGAGGTGAATGTCGTGATGGCAAAAGCCCCTCCTCAGTATCAGGCTTCTATGGCTCCCATGCTGTACTATCCATATCCTTATATCGCTGCTGCCTAGTATCAACAACTGCCATATCAATATCATCCATAACAACAAGCTCAGAATTCTCAAAATCAACAACCACAACATCAACAAAACAATGGTAATCAGCAGAACAAACAGAACAACAACAATCAGAACAATCACAAGCGTCCAAATTTTGACAAAATTCTCGTATTGTATACAGAGTTATTTCCTTATCTGGTTCATCAAAGGGAATCGTTCCAAAAGAGATCTCGCCTACAATCCCTCCTTATAGTCCAAAGCATAATCTGAATGCATCATGTGCTTACCATTCTGGGTACATAGGACATGCTACCAAAGATTGCATTGTTTTCAAGACCAAGGTTTAGGAGCTTATTGATCAGAAAATCCTGACATTTGTTGAAGAACGTCCTAATATACAGACTAATCCTTTGCCTACTCATAGTGGGCCAGGGGTTAACATGGTCGAAGATAATCAAGGGGTTAAGTTGATCAGAGATTTCGACAAAGTGAAAACTCCGATGACTGTTGTGATCAAGAAGTTGAATGAGCATGGGTTATTGAAAAGTCTTCATGGTAAGTGCCAGATTTGTGATGAAAATCCCAATCAGTGCCGAAGGTTAAAGGGTTGTGTTTAGATCTTAATGAATCTAAGAGTGATTCAGTTTACTAGATCCAATTCAGTGGAAGAGGTAGCTACCATTGAGTCGTTCACTATCATATATAGGAAGGTTCCCGTGGAAGCTCCTAAGAAGAAAATACAGCCTATCACTGTTTGTGTGCCAAAGCCTTTCCCGTATCAGAATTCAAAAGAGATACCTTGAAAGTATGGTTCTACCGTGTTTTATGGGGGCCAAGAAATACAGTTTTTTGAATCCGAGATTGTGAATGTAACAGCTGCTAGAGGCATGACTTGTAGTGGACGAGTGTTTGCTCCAAAGGCCACATCTAAGCCAGTACAAATTCCAACTGTTGTTCCTCCCAAGGAGAAATCTGCCTCAACAACACCTGTTGTGCAACAAGAGACATCCACCACTGCATCAGTACCAGTCACTCTGTCAATGGATGCTACAAAAATTAAAGAGGCAATTGATGATCAAGAATTTCTCAAGCTGATCAAGAAGAGTGATTTTAAGATTGTGGATCAGTTGAGGCAGACTCATTTAAGGATTTCAATCTTGGCTTTACTCATGAGCTTGCCCGCGTACATATTAGCTTTGTTGAAAGTTTTAAATGATGCTCATGTGATGCACGATATCCCCGTAGAATAGTTTGATGACGTAGTTTGATGCTCATAATAGATCCTTGCACATATCGGTGACTTGTATGGACGCCTTGCTATCTTATGTCCTTATGGATACCGGTTCTTCTCTCAACGTGATGCCTAAGGGCATGTTGAGTCAACTACTGGTAGAAGGGAGCGAGATGAGGCCAAGCACTTTAATTGTCAGAGCTTTTGACGGTACTAGAAGGCAAGTTATTGGCGAGGTGGATTTTCCCATTAAGATCGGACCGCATATGTTTACCATTACTTTCCAAGTGATGGATATCAATCCTGCATATAGTTGCTTATCGAGTCGACCCTGGATCCATGCTGCAGGGGCAGTTACCTCCACATTGCATCAGAAACTAAAATTCATGTACGACGATCAATTGGTCATCGTTTGTGGTGAAGAGGATTTGCTAGTAAGCGAGTTATCATCCTTCTGATATGTCGAGACTGAAAAAGGCATAACTGAGGTGCCATTGCAATGTCTTGAATTTGAAGATGTCAGCTCCGCTTCTACCAATCAAAGTAGATCACCAAAAATGACCATGTCATCTGCCAAGAGTGCTAGAGAGACCATTGAGAAAGGTGCCCTTCCTGGCTGGGGGCATGTGTTGGAAGTGGTAGAGATGCATGGCCGTTTTGGACTGGGTTATTGATAACGAGAAATTGTATCGTATTTTTAGGTTCATTATGCATATGATTCGTCTGTTTCATTCGAGTTCTATTTGCATTTTACTATGTTTTGTGTGTTTTGCAGTTGACAGCTTCATCTGTTGCGGAATCGGGAGAGAAGCAAAAAAAGAGCGAAAGAAAAAAAAAATGCAGCAAGAAAGATTAATTCTGGCTGTTTTGCTGATATGGTGTTCGCCATACATCAGCCTGCCACGTATTTAAAAGGAGCAAGACCATGACGTTCGCCATGGCCTGGTGGCGCTCGCCATAGCAGCGCAGTTGCAGAGTTCAAATTCTGAAACTGTTTTGGGCAGTTACTTCAGCCCCTCTTTTCCCTCCACTCAAGAGCACGACCTGGGCAGTTATTATCTCCACTACCTCTATATATAGGACCCTCTGGTCATGTTCCAGACACCCCAAATTCGCGCGGAAGCTCTGTCGAAATTCTGTTTAGATTTTTAGCCATATATTCAGTTTCAAAACAGCAATTACTCACATCGAGGAATTGTCGCACTTTCATTGTAATTTTCTTTTGTTGCTGTACTTTTGGTTTACGAACAAGCCTGACGGAATTATTTTCAATTCAATTCCGAATTTTTACTTTACAGATTATTTCTTAATTTATTTCGCATTTGAATTCATTTTGTTTTATATGCGATGTTAGTTTTAATTTCAATTACCGTTAACATGTTTGCGATGAAAAATACCATGTCTTGTTAAATTTATTTGAGTTCGGCGTATGAGGACCGTTGTTACCGACAGGACTCTGTAGAAAATTTAGGTGGGAAACTATTGATTGTATGTTAGTTTTGGTCTTTGTTTCTAATTTTCATGTCTTATTATTCTGACACAGGAGTGAGGAATATACTAAGTTCGGACCAATAGCGCGAGAGTGTGAGGGATGAACTGATAGTGGAAACTAGGCATCGATCCTAAAAACAGCGAGAGCACTTTAGGCATCGTTTAGAATTTCATTAACTTTTAAAATACGCTTTTCAATTAAAACAGGCGAGCGAGAGAAAAATCCTTCGGTTGAAAGGTGTGGTTCTTGTTGATAGCGCGAGAGTGTGAGGCGGAGTCTTTAAGTTAATACTTACTACGGAACGAAGTTTAGTCGTAGTTAGCACCCGACATCTACAAGTACTTTAGGTACGCGGAATCCATATTCGGGACACGTTTTTATTGTTATTCCTAAAACCTCTAGAATTAGTAATTCTTTCTTCCCATTTAAAATCCGTTAATCCTCAGCCTTAGCTTTACACTGCAATAATAGATTGCATTAGTTTGATTATCCCTTCCCTGTGGGTTCGACAGACTTATTTAAAACTACGCGAACAACTGTATACTTATAGTTTTTATTCGACAGATACATCAGTGTGCTCGAAGCGCATCAAGTTTTTGGCGCCGTTGCCGGGGAAGGCTGATTTAGTCAATATTGTGATTCCATTGTTGCGCAGTATAGACTAAGGCACCAATATTTTTCCTTTTTCTCTAATTCGTCGATTGTATGTCAAACACTCACTCTAGAGGCGACAAGCTTGAGCAACCGATTGATGACATTGAGCGTTTTATTAGTTTAGACGCCGAATTAACGAATTCCTAATTAAGTATAATCTTTCAGAACCTGAAAACCCTTACCCAGAACTAAAAATACCCATGGCTGAGAACCCAATGAACCGTCCTCTTAAGGATTACGCTGTCTCATCGCAAGATGAACCGCATAACAACATTGTTTCCCCTGCCATTAATCAAAATGATTTTGAGCTGAAACCTTCGCTGTTACAAGCCGTTCAACATAACCAATTTTCTGGAAGTTCCACGGATGACCCAAACCTTAATTCATCTATGTTTGTGCAATATGCTGATACTGTAAAAGCAAATGGTGTTAGTAACGAAGCCATATGACTACGTCTTTTTCCTTTATCTTTAAGAGATAGAGCTAGAGCTTGGCTCCAGTCTCTACCATCCAACTCCATCACTACGTGAGACAAGTTGAAGAAAGTCTTTTTAGCCCGATATTTTCCGCCAAGCAAAACTGCTATGCTAAGAGCCCAGATCAACAGATTTAGGCAAAAAGACAATGAATCTCTTTTCGATGATTGGGAAAGATACAAGGACATACTAAGGCTTTGCCCGCACCATGGACTTGAATAATGGTTGATAATCCATACTTTCTATAATGGTATTCTTTACAACACAAAGCTGAACCTGAACGCTGCAACTGGCGGCACCCTGATGTACAAACCATATGAAGACGCTTATCAACTCATTGAAAATATGCCTCAAAACCACTTCCAGTGGGGAGGTGAGAGAACTCCGACAGAAAAGCCTGCTATAAAGAACGGAATGTACAAAGTTAACAGTTTGGACCGTGTCAGTGCTAAAGTGGATGCGCTTACTCAAAAGATCGAAAGTTTGGCTGTAGCTCCAGCAGCCACCGTGGCCGCTGTGACACCAAGTTGTGAATTGTGCGGAACCCCTGGGCATAGTAACGCTGAATGTCACTTATTAGATGGTATTCCTACCGACCAAGTGAATTACGCCCAAGGAAACCCGTACTCAAACACCTACAATCCTAGCTGGAGGAGTCATCCAAATTTTTCCTACAAGAACACCAACGCTTTGTTTGCTCCAACCCAAGCCCATGTCGTTCCTCCAGGATATCAGAAGGGAGCAACTGCTGCCCCTCAAGCACCAAGAAAGTCAAACGTTGAGCTATTACTAGAAAACTTCATAGCAACCCAAACTCAACAAAACAAAGAGTTTGTCAACCAAAATGTGCGTACAAGTGAATTGTTAAAGCAGATGGAAACTAAGCTTGATGCCATGGCTACCCATAACAAAATGTTAGAAACTCAAATCTCTCAAGTAGCCCAATAACAAGCAACAATAGCAGCCCCTGCAGAAACATTTCCTGGACAACCACAACCAAACCCGAAAGGACATGCTAATGATATCACACTGCGAAGCGGAACCGAAATAGATGGACCAGTGGACCCAAGACTCCAAAATCCTACCATGTATCAAAACCCTGGTAAAGGAGCTGAAAAGGTAATAGAACCGAATAATGATAAAAAAGAGGATAAAAGCGAAGAGGCCGTAGAGAAAGAAACACCTTATGTACCTCCGCCACCATACAAACCACCAATACCTTATCCTCAAAGGCCCGCTAAGCCTAAAAATGAAGGACAATTTAAGAAGTTCATGGAACTTCTGAAATAACTCAATATTACTATACCATTCACAGAATCCATAACGCAAATGCCTTCATATGCCAAATTCCTTAAAGAGATACTGTCTAACAAGAAGAAGCTCGAGGATAATGAAACCGTTATGCTCACTGCTGAGTGTAGCGCTATCATTTAAAACAACATGCCTCATATGCTGAAAGACCCAGGTAGTTTCTCCATACCCAGTGTAATCGGAAAGTACATCATAGACAACGCTCTATGCGATTTAGGAGCCAGTGTTAGTCTAATGCCCTTAGGAGAGTTGCGACCAACGAAAATGTCTCTACAACTAGCAGACCGTTCTGTTAAATTTCCTATAGGTATGCTAGAGAACATGCCCGTTCGTATAGGACAATTCTACATTCCTACTGATTTTGTGGTAATCGATATAAAAGAGGATTCCAACATCCCAATTATTTTAGGAAGACCCTTTTTAGCTACAGCCGGAGCCATCATTGATGTTAAGAAAGGAAAGCTAACTTTTGGAGTTGGTGAAGAAAAAGTCAAATTTATTCTAGCCCAATTCTTGAAAGCTCCCGCTATAGATGATTCATGTTGCTTCCTCGACGTCATCGACGAATGCATAAAAGAAATGGAGATGGAACCATCTAAGTATACTGAAATACTAAAGATTTCAGCACCTCCTATACTTGACGACGATAATTGGCGCTAGACATACGTAGATGACAGTCTGAGGGAATGCCTAGCACTAACACCCGATCCGATACCATGCCCGAAGAAACCTTCTGTAGAACTTAAGACGCTACCAAAAAACCTAAGGTATGAGTTCCTAGACACCGAACTGGAACATCCAGTGATAGTTAACGCTGACTTGGGACAGATAGAGACCGAAAAACTTCTACACGTTCTAAGAAAGTATCCTAAAGCACTGGGGTACAACATTTCAGACCTAAAAGGAATAAGTCCTTCTATATGCAAGCATCACATTATGCTTGAAGAAGATTGTAAGACCTCTAGAGAGCATTAGAGAAGGTTAAATCTTATCTTGAGCGATGTAGTAAAAAAGGAGGTACAAAAGCTACTGGAAGCAGGAATCATATACCCGATATCTGATAGTAACTGGGTCAGTCATGTGCATGTCGTGTCAAAGAAGGGAGGTGTTACAGTTGTTGGTAACGAAAAAGGCGAATCCATTGCAAAACGAACTCAAACTGGATGGAGGATGTACATAGACTATAGAAAGCTAAATAAAGCCACTCACAAGGATCATTTTCCTTTACCCTTTATAGATCAAATGCTTAAGCGACTGGCTAAACATTCTCACTTCTGCTATTTAGACGGATACTCAGGATTCTTCAAAATTCCTATCCATCCTGACGATCAAGAAAAGACTACTTTCACCTTTCCTTATGGAACATTTTCCTATAGACGAATGTTGTTCGGACTGTGTAATGCACCCGCAACCTTTCAGAGATGTAAGATGGCAATCTTTGCTGATTTTATAGACAACATAATGGAAGTGTTTATGGATGACTTCTCTGTCTGTGGGGAAAGTTTGGAAGGATGTCTGTCGAACCTAGAAATGGTACTCGAACGTTGCGTTAAAGTCAATCTAGTGATGAATTGGGAAAAATGCCATTTCATGGTTTGAGAAGGAATTGTGCTTGGACATGTAGTATCCAACCGAGGAATTGAAGTTGATAAAGCAAAAATTGAAATTATAGAAAATCTTCAACCTCCGAAAACTGTTATAGAAATTCGAAGTTTTCTAGGACACGCCGGTTTCTACCGACAACTCATTAAAGTTTTCTCTAAGATAACCAAACCACTAACGGGCTTATTAATGAAAGACGCTGAATTTATATTTAATGAGGACTGTTTGAAAGTGTTCGAGCATCTGAAAAATGCTCTTATAACTACACCTATTATGCAACCGCCTGATTGGAGTAAACCATTTGAAATAATGTGCGACGCTAGTAATTATGCTGTTGGTGCTATCTTAGGACAAAGAAAAGACGAAAAGCTTCATGTTATATATTACGCAAGTAGGACCTTGGACAGTGCGCAGATGAACTATGCCACCACAGAAAAAGAACTCTTGGCTGTTGTGCTCGCTTTAGATAAATTTCGTTCTTACTTGGTAGGAGTGAAAATATTTATCTATACTGATCACGCCACAATTAGGTGCCTGTTGAATAAGAAGGATGCTAAACCGAGACTTTTAAGATGGATCCTGCTTTTGCAAGAGTTTGATCTAGAAATCAAAGATAAGAAAGGGACCGAAAATGTAGTAGTGAATCATCTTTCTAGAATTGAGGATAAAGAACCTGAGCAAATGCCCATCAATGACGATTTTCCCTATGATAGACTTGTAGCCCAGTTAGAAAGCGAAAGCAAAATGAGTGAATGTTCTTTAATTTATCATGATGCAGAAACAAATGAAGTTGTGGAATCAATTTGCACAAAGAACACACTGCCGTGGTATGCCGACTTTGTCAACTACCTAGCAGCTGGGGTGCTTCCACCAGATTTATCCTACCAACAAAAGAAGAAATTCTTCCATGATCTTAAACACTATTATTGGGATGAGCCCCTGTTTTTCAAGCCAGGCACCGACGGAATTTTCCGTCGACGTGTCCCTGAATCTAAAGTAAAAAATATCATATCTCACTGCCACTCTGCACTCTATGGAGGGCATGCAAGCATTTCAAAGACCTGCGCAAAGATCTTACAGTCTGGCCTATTCTGGCCTAACCTTTGGAAAGACGTCCACATCGCGATTATAAATTGCGACCGATACCAGCGCACTGGTAACATTTCTAGACGCGATGAGATGCCACTAAGGGGTATTCTAGAAGTAAAAGTCTTTGATGTTTGGGGCATAGATTTCATGGGCCCTTTTCCGTCATTTTTTGGCAACAAATACATACTCGCCGCAGTTAATTATGTGTCGAAGTGGATCGAAGCAATAACTTCTCCTACCAACGATGCACAAGTAGTCATAAGACTCTTCAAGAATGTAATATTTTCTAGATTCGGTGTGCCGAGAGTTGTCATTAGCGACAGTGGATCCCATTTTATCTCGAATATCTTTGGGAATTTTTTGCTTAAATATGGAGTGCGACATTGAGTAGCAACACCATGTCACCCTCAAACGAGTGGACAAGTTGAGGTTTCCAATAGAGAAATCAAGCAGATATTAGAAAAAATAGTTGCGACCTCTAGGAAGGATTGGTCTGCGAAACTTCATGAAGCACTGTGGGCTTATAGAACAGCTTATAAAACTCCGATAGGAACCACCCCATTCAAACTAGTCTATGGCAAGTCCTGTCATCTGCCTGTCGAACTTGAGCATAAAGCTTATTGGGCCATCAAGACCCTGAATATGAATTACACAGTGGCATGAGAGAAAAAATTTTTTGGATATCCATGAACTAGAGGAACTTAGATTAAATGCATACGAAAATGCCCAGATTTATAAGGAAAAAACCAAACAATGGCATGATAAACGAATACCTAGGCAAGAATTCAACAAGGGTGACATAGTTCTCCTTTTTAACTCTCGACTTAAGCTATTTTCTAGAAAACTTCGTTCCAGATGGTCTGGCCTCTTCGAGGTTATAAGATTCCTCTGAAGCGGAGCCGTAGAAATTAAAGGAAAATATGATGAGACATTTATTGTGAATGGGCAGAGACTTAAGCATTACCATAACATTGAAAACAAGGATTCCTGCATAACCTATAAATTAGAGGAGTTGTCCGCTCTTTCGAAGGACTAGTTCGACTCAGACCTGATGTCGAGCTACAGACATTAAACAAGCGCTGCGTGGGAGGCAACCCACGACTTTTAGACTTTACTTTTTATCTTTATTATCTGTTATCATAATTATCTGTTCTTGTGTTTGTTTTCCGTCACTATTATTATTATTATTATTATTATTATTATTATTATTATGATTATGAGTATTATTATTATTATTTTTATTTTTAACACCTTCCACGGTACAGTTCATTGATAGTGTAATCTTTGTCTACTTTCAGGCTAGCTTAGTTTAGGATAGCCGTCATTAACTTAGAGTATGAAGCCTAATACTGATGTGGAGATTGTGTTTAGGAACGATGCTCAGAGACGCCGATTCGATGTCCTGGTTTAGAGGGAATTGGCACTACCTATATACCCAGATGGGCTTACTTTGACCACCCTAGGATTGAGGGATAGTGTTATGTATCTGCTCGACCAAATTGGTTGGGTGAATTTTGGTGTGAGGAGGAGATTTAGCCCTTACCGCATGTTTACCCTAGAGTTCTTTAGCTCACTTTTTTATGACCCTAACCGAGGTCTTGGTTTTAGCCGAGGTTTAGCCACTTTCAGGTTGTTCGAGACAAAACATCGCTTTACTCATCATGAAATGGCCAACCTATTAGGATTCCCTAATGGACTTGATGCCCATTCCCTGACACCTGATGACGCCTTTACCGACCTCGACCTTAATTGTTTATGGGGAACCATTACCGGTAATTACCACCCTGAACCTCACACCATGTTCTCAGAAAACATCCACAATCCGGCCCTAAGGTATTTCCATAAGATTCTAGCACACACTTTGTTTTGTAAGGAGGAAAATGTCACTTTTGTTTCTAAGGACGAGCTTTTTATTATGTACTGTGCTTCACAGGGAAGGCCTGTGAATTCTGCTTCCTTTATGTTACCAAATATGAATCGTATTTCACATGAGACCCATGGTGCTATTCTCGCTGGAGGATTAGTTACCATGATTGCAGAGGCCATAGGTTTACATTATCAGCTTAACCGTATCCGTGCCCATGGAGGCATCCATCCCATGCACTTGAATTTCTGTTTCAACCATGGTATTTTGGCTAACCTAGGACCAGCAGAATTTGAATTCCTAATTGATAACAAAGTGGTCCACAACTTTACCTTACCTAACCATGAGAGGACCAATGTGAACAATAGGAACAACTGGATGTATGACTTAGAGGAGCAGAGTGAATCACCTACACCACCTCATAGTCCTCAACCATATGAAGTACCTGATGCCAATCCCCCTGATGCCACTTCTCATGTCTCTGGAGCTCGTGTAGACTATGCTGCTGCCATTGGTGCTTTACAATGTCAAGTAGACACTCTTAGGACTGAGATCACTTCCATCCGAGGAGATCTCATTGGTTTTATGGATGTTGCCAATGAACAGTTCGATCATTTGTTTCAGTAAGTCCATTAATTCAGTAGGCACTTTAATAGATGATTGATGATATGTACCGATGGAGTTTCGTTGTTTTTATGTTTTAGTTTGTTTCAGTTATTATTGTATTTATTTTCATTGTTGTTCTTAATTTACTGTATCGTCGATTCATCGGCGAAGACATCTGGTTTTGCTATTGATTAATGTGATTTCCCTTTATGTCATTTATCTTTGTTCATAGTATTCTATTCTTATTTTTACGTTTATACAATTTTTAATCTTAAAGTTTAATTTCCGCAATTAGCCCTTTATACTATACTTATTTAATTTATTAAAAACAAAACAATTCTGGTTTTGAACTTTAAAAATTGAATTTGCGCATCCTAGCTTAATGGTGTTCGCCATTGCTAGATGGCGTTCGCCATCTGTTTGTATTTTCAAATTTCCAACGTTTAAACACATGGCGCTCGCTATGTGCTTAATGGCGTTCACCATGAAGACGGAACGAACAAAATTTCCTGCGCGGTTTCCAAACAAAATTTGTTCAACTCCTCAAACTTCTCATTAACCACCCAAAATAACTCCCATTAATCATTATCCTAACCCCCAACCATCCATATACCTTTTCTTTCTCTATATAAACCTCAAACTCTCATTCTAACTTCATCATCTCCACCACTCTCAAACTTTCCTCTTACTCACTGTTTTTGTCTTCAAAATCTCTCAATCCTTTTCAAAAATTTCTAGAATGCCTCCAAGAGTTGCTCATGGAATCAATTACATGGGAATCGAGTTTCCGGAAGGAATCATTGGTGAGCATCAACGAACCGTCTTGCACAAACTCTGCAATAGACCTGTTGTAGCAACTCGGTACGCCCACATTAACACAGTTCGTGCATTGGGGCTATTTGATAGCATCAACTGGATGCTGACCAATCTCGGTTTGTCTTACTTTTGCTCTCTCACTAACCCCACTGACACTAGATTAACTTATGAATTTTTAAGCACTTTTCAGTATTCTTGTGATTCCTCCCGTACCTCTGGCACTGTAAATTTTAGGATGTTCAATAGGGATTACACACTGACACAAGAGAGAGTAAGGGCTATTTTTCAATTTCCGAGCGGAGAGGCTTACACTTGCCAAGTACCACTTGAAAGTGAGCGGGAAGCCAATGCTTTAGGCTTTTGACGCCAAATTACTGGCAAGACTGCCACTTCTTGGGAAGGTCTAAAATCCACCTCAATTCACCACCCCGTCATAAGATACATTCACAGTATTTTAGTGAACACAATTTTTGGAAGAGAGAACACAGAGAATGTCAATTCCAAAGACCTGTTTTTCATTCACTGTGCTTTATCGAAGACTAAGGTAGACCCCACCCCTTTCTTGTTATCTCATCTTGGATATGTCGTCGGTAGGACTGGTGCTCATATCTGTGTCAGAGGAGTGATTACCTCCATAGCTTATGCTTTAGGCCTGAATGCTGAGTTGGCCGCCCTTGAGGAATTGGCCATTCCTTTTGCTGACTTAGAATATTGTCGCAACATGCGCCTCATTAAGAATCTGCCAAGCGGTAAGTATAGGTTGATGATTAGGAACAGAGAGGTGAAGATTATTGCTTTACCTTGTGCGACGCGCATTAATATGCACATTAGCACTAACTGGTTATTTGACACTGAGGCCCCAGACCTAGAGGAGGAAACTGTTAACAGGGCCTATGCTGAGACTATGGGATTTGCACCACAAACTAGCCTCTCATGCCAATGCTGATATCTCAGGGGAATAATAAAGCTCGGTAACAAATGGCTTCTTCCAAGGCACGCCCCGTTCGTTCGGCTCGTAATAATCCAATTAGTTCGCCAGGTAAAAATACATTAGTCACCGTGCACACACCGCACTCACTTTTTCTGACCAGTTTTCAGGTACATACCAGCCCCGTGAGGAGTACGATTACGTCGCCATCCGGAGTAGTCTAGATGACATCTTGTCCGAGCTACGGTTCTGGAATGACAGAGAGACGAAGCATGATTTACTACTCCAGAGTTTGCAGCGTCAGCAGGAAGACCTCAGAATTGCTTTGGACCGTGCCAACCAGCAACAGGTTGACTTTGCTGACCGGATATAGCACGACATGGGAGATCTGACTAAGCAGATGGAGGGTCTGAGGATGGAAGTTACTTCTTTGAGAGAGCTTGTACAACACATGCCTAACCTTGCCCTTGGCAGAGGATTTGGACGTCATCACGGCCGAGGCCGCCACCATTGATTTCACCAGATTTTTCCACTCCTTCTTTCACCTTGTACAAAAAACATTGGGGACAATGTTTGGTTCAAGTGTGGGGGAGGAGCTTTATTGCTTTGTTTTTAGTTTTCCGTTGTTTTTATGTTTGTCTAGTTAGTTTATTTCTGTTTTAGTCATGTCGAGTCTTTTATGCGTCATTTGAGTCCTGTTGTATGTTATCTTTTTCTTTTGTTAGATAATTCCCCTAAGATTGATAAAAGTTGACCCCAACGAAATTTTTTTCATCCAATTCAATAGCATGACACTTTTCACTTATAGGCTATGTTAATTAGACTTGGGAAAGTCTTGATATCATCGGTACCGTTTTAGCACCCAGACTCCCTAAGTATGCGACACCTATCTAAATGACCATTATGCCGAGACCTTGATTTCCGAGTTTATGTAGTAGTCTCTTGAGTAGTTTATGTTAGCGGTCAGCACCATCCTAATGCACACGCTAAGTAATGAACCGATGCAAATATGTGGTGATCTCGAAAAAATAATAATAATTTGAATTAAATTATTTTATAGAAAAGCGAATGAAAAGATTCGTTTCCCTCTAAGTTAGGTGGCCCTCACCCGACCATTTAGCCCAACGGATCAGATTTTTGAAATTCGAAAAGAAAAGAGAAAAGAAAAGAAGAAAAAGAGCAAAAAGTTGAATACCGAGATCATAAACACTAACAGGTTCACTTACCATGCGAGTGCGGGGATAACGGGCTTAATGTGATCGCGCGAGAATGAAAAATAAGGAAAAAGAAAGAAGGAATGTGGGTCGAATTATAATGGTATGATTTGGATTAATATCACATAGGGGGAGTTTTTGTCCACAAGTGCGGATATGTGACCTTATGGTATCCTTGCTATCAAAGTCTAGTACCTATCCTTTTAACATTATCCTAATAGTTGTGTACCGATTTAAAGTCATGTCATGCTTTCGTTTCGGATATTGCATATACTGTTTTATATGTGTTGGGAGTTTGCTTGAGGACAAGCAAAAGTCTTAGTGTGGGGGAGTTTGATAACGAGAAATCGTATCGTATTTTTAGGCTCATTGCGCATATGATTCTTCTATTTTTATTCGAGTTCTATTTTCATTTTACTATGTTTTGTGTGTTTTGCAGTTGACATCTTCATCTGTTGCGGAATAGGGAGAGAAGCGGAAAAAGAGCGAAAGAAAAGGAAAATGCAGCAAGAAAGATCAATTCTGTCTGTTTTACTGATATGGCGTTCGCCATACACCAGCCTGCCACGTATTTAAAAGGAGCAAGACCATGACGTTTGCCATTGCTTGGTGGCACTCACCATAGCAGCGCAGTTACAGAATTCAAATTCTGCAACTATTTTGGGCAGTTACTTCAGCCCCTCTTTTCCCTCCACTCGAGAGCACGGCCTGGGTAGTTATCATCTCCACTTCCTTTATATATAGGACCCTCTGGTCATGTTCCAAACACCCCGAATTCGCGCGGAAGCTCTGTCAAAATTCCGTTTAGATTTTTAGGCATATATTCAGTTTCAAAGCGGCAATTACTCACATCGAGGAATTCTCGCACTTTCATTGTAATTTTCTTTTGTTGCTGTACTTTTGGATTACGAATAAGCCTGCCAGCATTATTTTCAATTCAATTCAAAATTTTTACTTTACAAGTTATTTCTTATTTTATTTCGCATTTGAATTCATTTTGTTTTATATGCGATGTTAGTTTTAATTTCAATTACCGTTAACATGTTTGCGATGAAAAATACCATAACTTGTTAAATTTATTTGAGTTCGACGTATAAAGACTGTCGTTACCGACGGGACTCCGTAGAAAATTTAGGTGCGAAACTATTGATTGTATGTAGTTTTGGTCTTTGTTTCTAATTTTCACATCTTATTATTTCGACGCGAGAGTGAGGAATATACTAAGTTCGGACTGATAGAGCGAGAGTGTGAGGGATGAACTGATAGTGGAAACTAGGCATCGATCCTAAAAATAGCGAGAGCTCTTTAGGCATCATTTAGAATTTCATTAACTTTCAAAATATGCTTTTCAATTAAAACGGGCGAGCGAGAGCAAAATCCTGTGGTTGAAAGGTGTGGTTCTTGTCGATAGCGCGAGAGTGTGAGGCGGAGTCTTTAAGTTAGTACTTCCTACGGAACGAAGTTTAGTCGTAGTTAGCACCCGACTTCTACAAGTCCTTTAGGTACGCGGAATCCATATTCCGGACTCGTTTTTATTGTTATTCCTAAAACCTCTAGAATGAGTAATTCTTTCTTCTCGTGTCCTGATCTACAAGCTAGCTCGTGTGGTCAAACGAAGTGCAATTTGATCAAGTTCAATAGCGTTGGTTTTCAGAAGGGTGATATCGTAATAGCCATTGATGATGCTAGTTCTAGCAACCAGAGTGCAAGATTTGTACCCAAGTGTCCGCTTGGCTTCAAACTCAACAATTTGACATCTACTATGGTTCCCGTGGTTTTTCCTACAAACATGTAATGCATTTTTCTTTCCTGTTCCCTCGTCCTCGCCCGAGACGAGTGGATAACTTGTAAAGGGCCTCCCGTTTTTGACAAATTATGTGATCAATAAATAATTTTTTTCTGCATTCAAATCGTGCTCTATTTTCTTTTATTTATTTTACTTTTTCACAAATAATAAATGGAAAAAGTTTCTTTTATTTTCACCTTTCAAAATAGCTCATTTTAAACAAAATTCATAAACATACAGAATAAATAAATGCATTGATAACAACATGGCAAACATCCATTGTAATTCTGGGATTCCAATTAACCAAGCTAAAGAAAACAGTGAGGAAGATTGTGAATTACCGGCTGAACTAGCAAGGCTCCTTGAGCACGGGCAGAAAGAGATTCATCCCTATAAAGAGCCAATGAAAGTTATTAATCTTGGCACTGAGGAAGTCAGAAAAGAAGTCAAGGTTGGGGCATCCATTGCTAAGCATGTGCACTCCGAGTTGGTCAAGTTATTGCAAGAGTATGTTGATATCTTCACTTGGTCTTATCAAGATATGCCTGAGTTGGATACCAACATCGTTAAACATCAGCCCGGATGTCCTCCTGTCAAGCAGAAACTCAGAAGGACCATACCCGACATGGCACTCAAGATCAGAGAAGAGGTGAAGAAACAGTTTGATGCCGGGTTCCTAGCCATTTCTGAATATCCTGAATGGGTTGCTAACATCATCCCGGTCCCTAAGAAATATGGAAAGGTCAGAGTGTATGTGGATTATCAATATCTCAATAAGGCAAGCTCGAAATATGATTATCATCTTCCTCATATTGATGTCTTGGTAGACAGCACGACGCAGTTCTCTGTCTTTTCATTCATGGACGGCTTCTCAGGGTATAATCAGATCAAGATGTTCCCAGCTGGTATGGAGAATACCACTTTCATCGCGCCTTGGGGTACATATTGCTACAAAGTTATGCCATTCGGTTTGAAAAATGCAGGGGCAACATACCAACGTGCCATGACAACCCTCTTTCACGATATGATCCATAAAGAGATTGAGGTTTACGTGGATGATATGATTACCAAGTCCAAGACTAAAGAAGATCACTTGGACCATCTGAAGAAACTGTTTGATAGACTCCGGAAATTCAGACTGCGGTTGAATCCTGCAAAATGTACCTTTGGAGTCTGATCTGGTAAATTGTTGGGCTTTATTTTGAGTTAGAAAGGCATTGAAGTTGATCCTGACAAGGTTCGAGCAATTCAGAACATGCCGCCTCCCAAAACAGAAAAAAAAGTCTGTGGCTTTCTCAGTAGACTTAATTACATCTCTAAATTCATTTCTCACTTGACGGCTACCAGTGAACCGATATTCAAATTGCTAAGAAAAAGTCAATTGGTTGAATGGAACCATGACTGTCAAAAAGCTTTTGACAAAATAAAAAAATATTTGCAAGAACCACTGATCTTAGTACCGCCGGTTCCTGGTAGGCCTTTAATAATGTATCTCACTGTTCTTAATGAATCTATGGACTGTGTATTGGGTCAGCACAATGACACTGGCAGAAAAGAATATGCAATTTATTATCCGAGCAAGAAGTTCACCGATTATGAGACCAGATACTCACTCTTAGAGAAAACTTGTTGTGCTCTGGTCTGGACCGCTCGACGCCTAAGACAATATATGATTTTCCATACTACTTTATTGATATCCAAAATGGATTCGATAAAGTACATATTCGAAAAACCTGTTATTTTTGGAAGAAATGCTCGGTGGTAAATGCTGTTAACTGAGTATGACATCCAACATGTTACCCAGAAAGCGATAAAAGGGAGCGTCTTGTCTGACTACCTTGCTCATCAACCTATGGAGGGTTATCAACGAATGAAGTTTGACTTTCTAGATGAGGACGTTCTGTTTATCAGAGATTATGAGACTCCAGACCCTAACATAGGACCCGAACCAGGGGCGCGATGGACACTCGTGTTCAATGATGCCTCCAATGCTAAAGGTTGTGGAATTGGTGTTATCCTCATCTCCCTGACAAGTTTTCATCTTCCCTTAACCGCCAGATTATGCTTTGCATGTACCAACAATATGGATGAATACGAAGCATGTATCTACGAAATTGAAGCAACAATTGACATGTGAATCAATATTCTTGAGGTCTATGGAAATTCTGCTTTGGTGATTGGCCAGGTCAGAGGAAACTTTGTAACTCGGGATTCCAAGATGGTTCCGTACCAAAAGCACATTGCGAAATTGATTCCCTATTTTGATGAAATCTCTTTTCATCATATTCTTAGGGAAGAAAATCAACTAGCTGATGCTCTTGCCATCCTGGCATCCATATTCAAAGTCAAGTGGAAGAATGAAGCTCCTGCTATCCGCATTGATCATTTGAACAAACCAGTGCATTATTTAGCAATCGAAGACGAGTCTGATGACAAGCCTTGGTTCTACGACATCAAAAGATATCTGGAAAAATAGGAATATCCCGAGGGTATCACTATCACCGACCAGAAAGCTCTTAGACGGATCTGCGCCAAATTCTTCTTGAGTGGTGGTGTACTGTATAAAAGGAATTATGACTCTGTGTTGCTCAGATGCGTGGATAGACACGAAGCAAACACAACCACAAGGTCCATACATGAGGGTTGTGAAGGTGTACATGCAAAAGGGTCTGCCATGGCTAAGAAGATCCTTCGAGCTGGTTATTACTGGATAATAATGGAGGTCGATTGTTATAACTTTGCCAAAAGATGTCACAAAGGCCAAATATATGGTGACAAGATCCATGGGCCTCCAACCCCATTGAATATTTTGACTTCTCCTTGTCCTTCTCTATATGGGGTATTGATATGATTGGGATGATCGAGCCAAAAGCTTCCAAAGGTCATCGCTTCATTCTAGTTGCTATCGATTACTTCACCAAGTGGGTTGAAGCTACTTCTTACGCAAATGTTACTTGACAAGTGGTTGCCAGATTTATCAAGAAAGAGATAATCTGTCACAATGGTATTCTTAGCGGTATTATCACTGACAATGCCAACAACCTGAACAACAAGATGATAAAAGAGTTGTGTCAAGAATTCAAGATCGAGCACCACAAATCTTCACCATATCGGCCCAAGATGAATAGTGTCGTCGAATCAGCAAACAAAAACATCAAGAGGATTGTCTATAAACTGGTTAAAACTTAAAAGGATTGGCATGAGATGCTTCCCTTTGCATTACATGGCTACAGAACTTCAGTTCGTACTCCCACTAGGGAAACTCCATATTCGATTGTGTATGGTATGAAGGTTGTTCTACCCATTGAAGTCGAAATTCTGTCGCTCAGAGTCATCATGGAAGCAGGTCTCGATGAAGCCGAATGAGTCCAATCCAGATACAACCAGCTGAATCTCATTGAAGAGAAGCACCTAACTGTCGTTTTCCATGGTCAATTGTATCAGAAATGCCTCAAGTGAGCTTTTGACAAGAAATTTCTCCCTCGAGCGTTCCAAGAAGGTGAGCTCGTGCTCAAGAGATATTCACCTGTTCACTCGGATCCACACGACAAGTGGACTCCCAACTACGAATGACCCTTTGTTGTCAAGAAAGCCTTCTCAGGCGGAGCCTTGTCAAGAAAGCCTTATGATTAGGAACTATCTGTCACCAGCAGTAGTGGTTTCTCCTCAGCTGAGTCAACATGATTCCGGAATCTCTTTTCCCCACACAGAGCCAGTCTTGGTAGAAAGGATTGACTTGGTTCTTTCATCCCCAACAGGGACAACCATGGTGATCTAGAAACCTAAGATGTTCTCAGTTCCTTTCCCCGGCGGAATCATCGTCCTTTGTGAACTCTCTTCTCCAGCAGAGTTTATCTTTATGTGCGGGTCCTCTCCCCGGTCGAGGGTGTCGAAGTCGTTTTGCTACGATTTTTTGCCTAACCGCCTTGTTGTGCCTTATCTCGCGCCTTACAGTGCATGATATCAAGCATCATGTAGAAAAGCATACATGGCATATGCACCGATCATACTCCTTCTCTTTTTCCCTGACCTATCTCCCAGCAGATTTTCAGCCAAACATTGCACTATATCTTTTCTACCTTTGCACCGCTCTGTTTGGCGCCGTCGGCCAAATTCTCGAGCTACTCTTTTATTTAATCCCCTTTTACCTCGAATCATAAAAAAGATGGCGCAATTCGTACATTCAGGTCCAAGAGGATTAAATAGGGGCAGTTGTCGTAACCCGAAATTTGACCTCCCTCTTTTGCCTTTTGCATAAGCATGCGCATTCGTATCGTTAGCATACACATTCGTACTTTTCTCTGTGTGTTTCTTGCCGCAGGATATTCAGGTTTTCCAAGCCCGATTAATCATATCCTCAGAGGATCATCGTGTCATCAAAGCAAGCACAAAATGAAGGTTTACATACCTATTTATCAAGACAAGAGGTGGAAAACCACAATCGGGACACCAGTATCATTTCCTGAGCAATTTGGACAAAAATTGACTGAAGTAACCGGTTAACGCATGGTGAGTAACCGGTTACTCAGTGCAAATTTGCAATTCCTGCTGCATTTTTGGGATAGCAGCCATGCACTCTCTTTGGTCATTGTTTCTACAGTGTTCTAGCAGTGTGTGGAATATTCTAGACATCTCTAGACATTTCAAGACATTCCAAGTGCATTTATTCCAATGTTTCACTCTAATTCAAGTGCACCATGTTCCTTGTTTTCCAAGTATATCAACCTTTGGATGATGGAGTGCACCTTGGGATTGTTACCGAGTTGGTTCTAACTAACCGAGTTAACCGCCTTGACTCAGTGAGTCAAGTCCAACTAACTCCTAGCCTAGTTCCAAACCCAAAACTAATTCCAAACCAAATTCCAAACCATCTCACACTCCAAACCTAAAATCTATATAAACTCACCTTCACCCATTTTCAAGGACCTTCAACCATTTGCTCCATTTCACTCTCAATTCTCCCACATTCCCTCTGAATTTCTCTACTACATCTTCATCTTCATCTCAATTCTCTTCCAAAACCTCACCAAAGCTCATTTCTACTTTGAAGGATAATCACTTTAACATCAAAAGTGATTATTTCTTGAGCTCAACCTTCATCATTCTTGCTATTACACTTGGATTTATGGAGTTATTTCAGCTTTTGGATTAATCTTGAGTATTTGCTGCAACTTCCAACGGTTCGAATTCGCATTTTGGAGCTTTATCATATTTTGCTCGGTTTCGATACGGTTCGTCTACAAGTTGAAGATTCCTCTGGTTTTCTTTGATTTTCTGCATCAAGAATCCTTTGCAACGTTTACCAAGCCAAATCTCTGGCTTGTAGGTTGGTGGATCTAACTAATTTTACCGTTTCACGCATTTTCATATCGTTCGCAATGTAGTCGATAATTGTTGTGTGTGATTTGGTTTTGCATTTGTTTGATCCATGATCCTATTGTGTTAGTTGATTCTATCACTGTTTATTTGTTTTTTTCAAGCTCAATTTTAGTGCACAATTTCAGTTCCTAGCATGTGGTAGTTTGCATAAGTGATTATGTGTTGAAAACTACTTTTGAAAAGCTGTTTTTACTGTTTTTTTCACCATTGTTCAGTGGTAACCGGTTAACTTTTGGTGGTTAACCAGTTACTCAGTGCAATTTTCCTCCAGAACGCTAATTTTCAAGCAAGTAACCGGTTAACGCATGGTGAGTAACCGGTTACCACTGAACATAATGGCCATTTTCTTGCATTTTCAAGTGTGTTTGCCATGCTTTCTTCATTTTAACTTCCTTTGATTGTCATGTTTGATTTTATGGATGTTTTTAACGTCATTTAACTTCTGGTTGAAGCATTTTCATGAACTTTCGATGCGTATTTTCGATTATTCATGTTGTTTCATGTTTTTAGCATTGTATGAACATAATCCTTCTTGCACTATCTTTGTTCACATGATGCATGATTTCGTGTGGCCTTTTGATGATCATTTGGCACTGTTTTGCACCTTCCATTTCAGATTTGCATTAAGTTTATTCTTCATGGATAAATTTAATCTTGTATAATCAATAACTCACTCCTTTTTGCTTTAATGACTTTTCATCCTCTTTGAAAAGTTGTTAGCATGTTTATCCCTTGATTAATTGATCGAAACTTTGTTTCGATTAATCGATCTTCCCTTTTCCTCTCTTTAGGATTCCTTTAGAGCTTCCTCTCTCGTTCCCCCGTGGAGTTGGAGTTTCGCGCTACGTCTTGCATCAGAGCACCGTACAAATTAAAGCCGTTACGCTGCCCATTTCTCTCCGTAGGAGCACTATACAACATTGGAGCGATTGCGCTGTCCGTTTCACTTTCCACACTATATTTTAGGTACTAGAGAAAGAATGAGGATGGAGTTTTTCTGTCCTCATTCTGGCTATTTCTTTGGTAAGGGCGTCTTGTCCTCTCCTCAAGAATAGTCACCTCTATCCTCCAGCTATAGTGTTTCTCATTCCCCTGTCGAGTTGATCCTGGATCACTCTTCTCTCTTTGCGATCCTTTTCAATCCTTGATCACTCCTATCTCTTTCAATATCTCCTTTTGATCAATCATTATCCTTCTTGGTTGAGATCATTATTCTTGCGCTAGCAATCTCTCTTTGTTCCATCACTCCATTTTTCTTATAATCAATCATTGCTTTTTGATTCCCTAGAAGAGTCTCAATTCTCTTTCTTTGGTCTAACACAGTTTTCCTGTCACGACCATTCTTCCCCAGGAGTTTGCAATCCTCTCTTGGTTTTTCTCCCGTTGTTGGTTTAACCATTGCTTGTAAATTAAAACACCAATTTTGCTCTCTTACTCAGTTAATCACAGTCCGTCTGTTAATCACTGAGCACCTTTTGGGTTAATCACCTTCTCCTTGGTTAATCACCCGTCTCTTCAGTTAATCACAGTCCGTCTGTTAATCAATGAGCACCTCTTGGGTTAATCACTTCTTCTGGTTAATCACCCTTTTCTTCAGTTAACCACAGTCCGTCTGTTAAAATACTGAACCCTTTTTCGAGTTAATCACCTTCTTTTGGTTAATCACTCATTTTTTTCGGTTAATCACAGCTCCCCTGTTAAAACCGAATCCCTTGCAGTTGGCAACCTTTCTTGGTTCAAATACTTGCACCCTTGGGCTGGTAACCTTTCTCTGGTTCAAATACCCTTTCTTCAGTTGAGTACTGTTTATTCAGTCAGTTTACCGAACCCCTTTGGGTCACGACCTTTGATCGGTCCTACACCCATGCTTCTGATTAATCACAGTTTCCTCTGTTAAAACCAATGCTTCTCTACCCCCACAGAGTTGCAGTCCTTTCTTTCTTTGGTTAACCACTGCCAGCCAGTTAACATACCGAGTCCCTTTTTTTCTCTTGGTTATGACACCATCCCTTTAGTTGGATCCCCAGCGGAGTCCTTTCCATTCCCTTTTCTCTTACTTTCTTGGTTTCGACACCAATTCTATTTATTATCCCCAACGAAGTTTCTTTCATTCTTGGTTTTGACACCATTCTTTTCCTATTCTTTTGTGCAAACGCTCTTACTACGGGGTCTTTCCCAGTAGAGTTTTGCCTTTCACTCTTGCTCTTGGTTTCGACACTACCACCTCTTTCGTCCCTTTGTTTCTCCCTTGTTTTGTTTTCCGTTCAGTTCCCCGAACTACGGAAGCTCTGATTCTGCATTCTTCTGAATGTCAGATATGTAGGCATGAGATCGCAATGATCTCGGCGAGCACACTTCCACCCTTTCTTCCGTCTTCCTCTTTCTCTCCTTTTCTTTCTTCTTTTCTGTCCCCTGGTTCCATGAACTACGACGCTCTGACTTCCTCATTGCACTATGAGGGTACGTAGGCACGAGGACCTCGTTCCTCCGCGAGCACTTTCTTTCTTTCCTTTCTTTTTCCCCTTTCTCTCTCTCCTTCTTTTAGCTAGAAGCCTTTAGATAGATAACCCATCCAAGCCTAGAAGCAAGCGAAATGGTTCCCGTCGAGTACGACGAATGCGTTAGGTGCTAATACCTTCCTTTCGCATAACCGACCCCCCGTTCCCATTTCTCTTGGGTTTTATCGATATTTTCCCTGTCCTTTGGGACTAAATAAAGTTCGGTGGCGACTTTGTTGTATCTTTGAGTGTGCGATTCACTCAGGTAGAAACCAGCCATCTTCAGCTCGCAACTCTGCAGGGGAAAGATTGATCTCTTGCTGGTCCATCCCTTGTGGGGTCTCGCCTAGTTTTGTTTGCTTTCTTGCTTGCTTGGGTGTTTATCTCTAGCGCTTTACTAGCTTTATTTTCACGCTTTATTCGCTTTATGTTTATTTATTGCATTTCTTTACTGCTTTGAATATTCATATACTGCATATTCTGGACATCTGCTATTTTCTCTGCTGTTGTCGGTTGGGTTGCTACTTGAGAGATAAGCCCATTACACAGGCTTGAGAGTACATATAGGATTAGAGTGGAAAGTAGTGTGGCCTACGTAGCATCTTGGTACGTATGGTTTACATGAAATCCACATCCAGACGAGGTTTTCTTGGGAGATGTTCTGATTTGCGCGTCTTGTGCATTTCGGGGTGTTAACCTAGAAAGCTGTCGACTCTGGTGACCATTCCCAAGGACTCAGTTGCGGCACTCCTCCCAAGGAGCGATAATGGTAGACCATAAATGGAAAACCCATTACGCTTCTTGATCCGAGGACCCAAAGTTGGGTACTTGCCATAGGATGACCTTTTTGGAGGAATCAGTGGACGACCTCTTTGTTTGGCGATAGTATTGTACCCCGAGGGATGAATGTACTATTGCTTCTCAAATCGAGAATCTGAAACTGAGAATCCCTCTTTCTAGGAACTACCTGTGAGGGGGATATTGGGTTTTTCTGCAGGAAACCAAGACTCTTCCGACCTTTGTTCTCTCATTGCTTCAGATCTCGCACCAACGCATCACTACCTTTGCAGATGTTCAGATTTGACTATTCAGACTATACTGGCTTGTTGATTTTGATGTTGCACATCATCTCATCATGTCAAATTAATTTTTGCATAAGCATTTTAAAACTTTATTTTTGCATGAATTGCATTCACTCATGCCCGCATATGCATATCCTTCATCCGGGAACCTTTGCTCACTCTGATCATTTCTGATTTGTAGCAAGACGACGACTCGACGTCGGTATTTTACTCGCTCAAACAAATCCAGAATCATGGCTGACTTTGAAGCTGAGAGCGCTGCTTACAAGAAAACTCTGGCACAATTCCAAGGACGGATGAATCAATTTCAGACGAACATGGATGTCATTATGGAGCTTCTTCGTGCTCAGAGGGATACTGCTGCTGCTGCCACTGTTGTTGCAACCACTACTGATGCAACTGTTGTCACTCCTGTTGTGACTGTTCCTCCTGTTGTTACGGCTACTCCTGCTGTCGTTGTTCCTTCTCCTGCTAGAGTTGAAGTACCAGTTGAGCCTGTGAACCAGCCTGCTGTTCAGCCTAGTTTGAACCAGATGCCCGCTGGTTTTCCTTGGGGCATGCCTTCGAATTACACTCCTCAGATTGCAAATAATGGTAGTGCCTTCATGCCATATCAGCCTTTTGTTGCACCCATGCCTAATGGGAATGCTGCCACCTATCCATGGGTCATGCCTACTCCAGTCCCGCCTCCAGTGGTGAATGACGATCCTGAGAATCTCCAGGCTCAAACTCATTAAACTGCCGGATTGGTTGACACTGAAACTCCTGATGAAGAATAACATGTGTATAGAGGTCCTCCTATTCATATTCCGGTTTCGTCTCAGACTGCTCAAACTGCTGTTCCGAATATTCATCCTGGGATGTTCTATCCGGGGGCATCTTCCTCAGCTACTGTAGTACCTCCTCCAAATTATCTGTATGGTGTTCTGATGGGTCAGAATGCTGGTCAGATGGTTAATCCTGGTTTGGTGTATCCTTCTCAGTTTGCTACTCCACAAGTTCACGCTCCGGCCGCTTCTCAGCTGCCAAATCCTCAGATTCTTGTTAGGCCCACTAATCAGAATTGCTAGTTCTTGGATTGGCTGGAATTTTGGTAAAATAAGGTATGATCAATGTTGATGTCAAGGTACTGATGTTGCAACATTGAAGTCTTAACACTGGGCTGTGTTAAGTAATTAATTGCTGGAGTTGGATGTCTGATGTCACATAGGCGATGTTGTGACATTAGATCTGCAGAATTAATAACATCAGGTTGTGATGTTGTTAGGGTTGCGTGTTAGCTGGAATTGTGGAGAGCAAGCTGTCTCATTGGATGCGAATATCTTGGGATAGATATTTTCTGCTGCATAGGAGATCTGGTGCAGATTTGTAGGAGATTTAAAAGGTTGAAGATTTAAAAAGATTTTAGGAGAAAATCTGTTTTGAATATTCAGTTTTAAATAACAAATCTGGGAGATATTGTAGCAGGTCCAAGACCAATTCAAGGAGCTATATAAAGCGCACAAGACCAAAGGAAAAAGGGACAGAAAATACAGAGAGAAGATCAAGAGCATAGGCTGAGTGTCTTGAGTATTTTGTACGAGTTGTATAACTAGAGTTCTAGGGTGAACTGCTGTGTCGTATTCTGTCCTCTCTTAGAAGTTGTGAAGCAATAGAGAGTTGTAACTTGATCAAAGCTGTGAAGTAAGATCAAGGGTTCTCAAAGACGTTGTTCTTTGAGTGTTTTAGGGATTGAGTAGTCTTCTCATATCTAAGTGGTTTCTTAGGTAGAAAGTCACTAGTAGGGATTAAGTTTAGGAGATTGTCAACTGGGTTGTTGAGTCTGTAAATTAATTCTACAAGTAGTGAATTTCATCCCTAGCTTGGTAGCCCCCAGACGTAGGTAGTTAGACCGAACTGGGTGAACAATTCTTGGTGTTATTTTTGCTGTTTATTCTATCTATTGTGCAGAGTGTGTTGTTGTGACATCACACCTTAACATCACACATCTGATACCAAAATTTCAATTGGTATCAGAGCAGGCATCCTGTCTGTCTCTGGGTGAGATCTAGGGAAGTTACTTTCTGGTGTAAAGATGGACAAAGAAGTTGGAGGATTCGTCAACAGACCCCCTATTTTGGATGGATCCAATTATGACTATTGGAAGCCAAGGATGACCACTTTCTTAAAATCCTTGGACAACAGAGCTTGGAAGGCTGTTATTAAAGAATGGAAAACACCTGTTGTGTGTGAGAAAGATGATGCTGGCAAAAATAAAGAAGGCACCTCAAAGCCAAAGCCTGAAGAAGAATGGACCAAGGAAGAAGATGAGCTTGCCCTTGGAAATTCCAAAGCTCTAAATGCAATCTTCAATGGAGTGGATAAGAATATCTTCAGGTTAATCAATACCTGTGAAGTTGCTAAGGAAGCATGGGATATTTTGCAGGCTACACATGAAGGAACATCTAGAGTTAAGATGTCAAGACTTCAGCTTTTAACATCAAAATTTGAAGGCCTGAAGATGAAGGAAGATGAGACTATCCATGACTTCCATATGAATGTGCTTGAGCTGGCGAATGCATCCAGTGCTCTTGGTGAGAAAATGTCAGATGAAAAGCTTGTAAGGAAGATCCTTAGGTCCCTTCCTAAGAAGTATAAGATGAAGGTTACTGCCATTGAAGAATCACAAGACATCAGCAAGATGAGAGTTGATGAGCTCATTGGATCTCTTCAAACTTTTGAGCTTGGGCTGAATGAGGAAGAACCAGAAAAGAAGCCAAAGAGTATAGCCTTGGTGTCAAATGATGCAGAAGAAAAAGGAAAGAGTTCTGAATCACAAGAGGATCTATCTCAGGCCATAGTTATGTTGGGAAGACAGTTCACCAAAGTATTCAAGAGAATGAATAATAACTCCAGGCCTAATGTCAAGAACATATCTTATGACATCAGCAGGTCAAAAGAGAAGGATGAAGAGAAAACCGCCCAAGATAAAGGAGTTCAGTGCTTTGAGTGTGAAGGGTATGGACATGTCAAGAAAGAATGTCCCACCTTCTTGAAAAAGCAGAAGAAGGGCATGACAGTTTCCTGGTCTGACTCAGATAGTGAAAGTGAAGGTGAGTCAGCAAAGCATGTTAGAGCTTTAACAGGAGCTGTTGTTTCTGATGATGATTCTAGTGATGGAGAAATAACCTATGAGGAGTTAGCATCTACCTATCAAGAGTTGTGTTTAAAAAGTGCTGAGATTTGTCAAGAAAACAAGTGCCACAAGCAACAGATTGCTTAGCTAGAGAATGAAAAGACTGATCTGGAAAATGAAGTTGTACTAGTTAGAGCTCACCTTGATCAAATGAACAAGTCTGTTAGGATGCTGAGCTATGGTACAGACACACTTGATAAGATCCTTAAGTCAGAAAAAGCTGCTAGAGACAAAGCTGGGATAGGTTATGTGGCTGAGGATAAGGGAACTTCAGAAGAAAGCACTTCAGGTTCAAAGAAGGAAGTGTCACAACTTTTGTCTCAACATCAGCCAAAGAAGCCGGATCCTAGCCCTAAGAAAGCTGATGTTTCAAAACCTAAGAAGATTGAGAAAAAGGATGGTCCCCAACAGAGGAAGATGCAGTCTCAAGGAGCTAGTCAGTATATGCCTCCCCAATATCACAAGAGCATGCAAGCTGCAAGGTTCAAACAGGTCATGTCACATCAGGTGTCTCAATATCAGGACAACTGGTATGGTTATAGGTACAACAATGTTGTGCCTCATCACTATGGAAGAAGAAAGCCACACCATCATGGGAGACAATCCAGGAAATAGCATTCTCAGCCTTCTTATGGGAGAAGATACCAACATAATAGAAGGCAGGCCAGTTATGGTAGGAGAAGACCACATTATGGCTAGCAGCCTAAGCAATCTCATCATGGCAGGAGATTCAGAGATGAAAGGGTGAGATGCTATTATTGTGGAAGGTTTGGACATATGCAGTACTCGTGCTACAAGCTGCATGGATACCCTCAGCCTCAAAACACATGGAGAGAGTACAGGCCCAAAGTTGTTAAACAATGGGTACCTAAGGAGAAAGTGAAGTGCTTATTGGCTCACTTGGCTGATAAAGAGTTTAAATAAGGAACATGGTATTTTGACAGTGGGTGTTCCAAACACATGTCTGGATGTAGATCCATGTTTGCTGAAGTCAGTCATTGTCCCTCTCATGAGGTTATTTTTGGCAATGGAGAAAAAGGTGTTATTGCAGGAGTTGGGAAGGTGCAAGGTGATGGTAGACCTGAACTTGACAATGTTCTGTTTGTCAGTGGTTTAAATGCAAATTTGATCAGCATAAGCTAGTTGTGTGATGAAGGTTACAAGGTAAACTACACTAAGGATGGGTGTGTGGTTTCTGATGAGCATAATCAGGTTGTTATGAAGGGTGTCAGAACCAGAGATAACTGCTATCAGTGGATTTCTCTTGAAGGTAGTTCAACTAATAATGTTCAGGTTAATGTTATAACATCAGACTATGACATCAGGATGCTGAAAGGTCACTCAGAGTTAATGAGTCCTGATGTGAATTGTTTAAAAGGAAAGTATTTAGGGAGGGAAAAAGTCATTGACACTCCAAATCAAGCTCCTTGCCTCAGACCTCTCTTTCCCGGTGTTGCAACATCACGTTTCTTCAAAGCTCTGTTCTCACAACGAATTAACTTCTTCGTCTTCAAGAATCAACCCTCACTGAAAGGAGTCATGGCGTCTCCATCCAAGAAATCTGAGTGTCAGAGTTCCACAAAAGGAAGAGCTAGGGTTTCCACTGACGAAGGTTTAGCATTCGATCCTATGGACATTGAGCCCCTCTCAACCATTCTTCCTGAATCAGGTACTACGAGACCCACTAAACTAACCCCCAAGAGACCTGCTACTGTCTTTAAGAATCCGGAAACAAAGAAAGTTGTTACTAGTGTGTTATTTGGAGACAAACCTAAAACTACCAACCCGTGTCCACAAACTGCTGAGGAAAGGGTAGATGTTGATAAGTGCATGGGGCAGATCGTTGACAAAATTCTTGAGAAAGGACTTCCTATTAAGGGTATATTTAGACCCCTGAGACAAATGGGTGCTGATCAGGGTACAAGAGAAAAGAGTGACATGCAATCTACTGATACAAATCTTCACAGATTGGCTGTCTCCGTAATCGAAGATGCTGAGAAGGAAGTTGAAGGTAATACTGAAGCAGATGATACTCATGTTGAAGGGGATGTCGGAACATCGCCTAGTAGGGATGCTGAGACTACTCCTAGAGGAGAAAAGAGTACTGATGTGATTAATGTTGATGATTTATCTGATGATGAAGTCATTGGAAGAGCAGTGCCTGGTCTAGCTAAGAGACTAAGGACAAGGAAAGAAAAGCTGGGTGAATCGTATCCAAAGAAGGCTCCAGATGATAAGAAGAAAAAGACTGTTGTTGGGCCAACTAAAGCTTGAAGCAAAGTCGAAGTGACTCCAAGAAAGAGGAAGATTATGGAACAATTTGAGTCTGAGCATGATGATGAGGATGATGTTCAGAACATCACTCATGTCAGAAAATCCATTGCAAAAAGGATTGCAGACAAAGTCCCAGATGTGCCTGTGGATAACATCTCCTTCCACTGTGCAAGCAATGCCTATATGTGGAAGTTCATTTGCCAAAGGAGAATTGCTCTTGAGAGAGAGATTGGCAAAGAAGCCTTGGAGATTAAAGAAGTGATGGAAGGAATTAAAGCTGCTGGGTTAATGAAAATCGTGTGTGGATTTTCAAGGTGTTATGATGGGCTGGTAAAGGAATTCATAGTAAATCTGCCTATAAATATCTCTGACCAAAGCAGTCCAGATTATATGAAGGTCTTTGTCAGAGGAAAATGTGTTGAGTTCTCACCTAAGATGGTCAACAGCTACTTAGGAAGAGAGGATGCAGAGTATACAGAACTGGAGGATACAGATAATGAAGTGTGCAAGGAAATTACTGCTGGACAGGTTAGAGTATGGCCATTAAAATAAAAGCTACCAACTAGCAAACTGAGTGTGAAGTATGCTATACTACACAGAATTGGAGCTGCAAACTGGGTGCCCACGAATCACAAAACCACAATAGCCGTGGGATTAGGAAGGCTTATCTATGCTGTTGGTACACAGAAAAAGTTTGACTATGGCACATACATATTTGATCAGACTGTAAAACATGCAACAACAAATGCTATTAAAATGCCCATAGCATTTCCTTCTCTCATTAGTGGAGTCATTCTGAGTCAACAACCAGGAATATTGACTTGTGCAGATAAAGCATGCAAAAGGGAGTCTCCATTATCCTTGCACCAGAAGTTGTTTATGGGAAGTCATGTTGCAGATATTGTGTCAACATCAAATGCAGGTATCAAGAAGAAAACTTCCAAGGCTGATTTGCTAGCAGAGCTAAAGGCAACCCGCAAAGACTTGGATGTTGTGATTAATACTAGTCTGGCTAGAAAAGAAAAGATTGAGAAGATGATCCAAATTGTAATACCCCGTAAATTTATAAACGCTCGAGTTAATATTATTATGATCAACTGGGTTCCGGAGTACTCTGAGTAATTATTTGATAAAATAATTAGAGTAACTTGACGAACTCCGAGTCGATTTAATTAATAGTAGTTAACGTTGAGTTTTTATAATTTGGCGTATTTGAGCTAATTTTGGACATTTAGTAGTGTTACTAAAAATGATAGTTTCTATACTATCTATTTTCTTTTCATTTTCCTTGGAAAAACAAACAAAAGATAGAAAGAAGGAAAAACAAAGGAAAAGGGGAAGAAAGGAAAAAGAGGAAGGAAAAGGAAAAGGAAAAGGAGAAGAAGATTTCTCAACAAGATCAAGAATCATCATCCGTTCATCTGTTCTTCGTCTAATCATCTCAGTAACAATCTCCTCGTCTAGAAATCCAGGTGGGTTCTAGTTAGACTCTTTAGAGTAGAGTTTTGTTGAGTTTAGAGTTAGGTTGAAATTGTGAAAATTGAATCTTTTTGCACAAAATTCATGAATCTAACTGCTAAATGCAATGTTTGATTATATGTGATACTGGTTGTGATGTTATAACATGTTTTGATGCATTTTGATTGATGAAAATGGGATTTGGGGTTGATTTTGGATCAACCCGTAGCAGAAAAATTCTGCAGGAACTTCTGCATTTTTTCTCTGCCCATACGCGTATGGAGCATGTCAATACGCGTATGGAGCTTGTCAATACGCGTACGGCAAGGGCAATACGCGTATGGATGGCCGGGGATTGTGAGCAATACGCGTATCGCTTGGGGCAATACGCGTATGGCTGGGCGAGCATTTGGGCAATACGCGTATGGGTTGTGCCAATACGCGTACGGCCAGGAGAGTTACAGAATTCTGCTGTTGTGATATTTTATTTCCGATCGTTTGTTTCCAATGCCTTAACTTTTTATCCGTGACCCGGATTGGAACAATTTTGGTATCGTTGGAAAGGTAATAAAATGTACTTTCTTATTACATTGGTTGTAAGATTGACGGCCGATTTAATTATATCGAAATTGTTGGAATTGTGTCGTTTTGGAGATTTTGGTGGTGTAATTGTTGTTGAAAAATGTATGCACGATAAAACATAAAGTAAGTAGAGGGAGGACAATTACCATAAGCAGTGTTGGACAATTTAGAACGAATAAACACTAGTATGGAACATGTGTGTTAACCGTTTGGTTATGTTAAGGCATTATGACCTTGTGATTGTCGAATACGATCACGATTGTGTGGGATCACGTAATCGTAACCGATTTTATTTGCGAGTGCGTTTCATGGGTCTCGAGCTCCTCTGAAACTTGTGCACAACTACTTGACAGGTTTGATTCCCGTGTGCAGTACGAATGGCGCTCTGGGAGCGTATGCTTGTGACGGTTTATGGCCCGTGTGAAGCGACGGTTCATAACGGTTTATGGCCCGTAGAACCCGAATCCATTCGTATGTCAAGTAGGTTCAAGGATCCATGACTCGGGTCGTCTTCTAGACGTAGAAGCGGACGGGAAAAGGGGATGCCTTGGTGTGGTTACGGATTAGTGATATTGTGAGTTAATGAACTCATAACATGTGTCCATATAGTGTGTGTGTACTCAAGGTCACTCCCCTTTTTCCCTTTTGACTTGAGTTAGGTTTGTTAGAACCTTGTAGAGCCGAGAGGACTTTAAGATAGGGAACTCACTGAGATTTGATGTATCTCACCCCACTGTTGTTGTTTACATCACAGGTTCTGCAGGTTTGGCGAAGGATAAGGACAAGGTTATTTGACTTTCCTTACGGATCGTGGTTTTGTGATGGCATGGCTTCTGCTATGGCGTTTATGTTTTGAGATCATTGTATTGATCTAGTTCTTAGTTTTTATCATTTTGGAACATCTTGTATATGTAATGCCTTAGTCTTTTAGGTGTTTTGTTTTAGAGGCATTTATGTATATAATGTGTTAACTAGGAACTTATTATGTTTCAGTACCAAAAAGTGAAACTCATGTATAATATATGATTTGATGCATGTATTATTATATGGTCTTTACAGTTGGTATCAGAGCAGGTCGTATCCTCGACCTAGCCATGAAATAGAATAAGTGTTTCTTTCCGTTTCATATGCGGCGTGTCGCCATGGGTCTTGTCTGTTATATTTATGGTATTGAGTCTGATCAACTTAATCCTATTGATATGGAATTCAGGAACATGGCTGATAGACGCAGAAACAACCGTGGAAGACCAAGAACTACTCCAGCTGGGACGGTTCCGCAGGGTGATGAAGGGAATGCCCCTTTGTACCAATTTATGCAGCAGATGCAGCAGCAACAGAATCAGTTCATGCAAGGAATGATGCAACAAATGGCTGATGGTCTGCATCCTCCAGTGGTTGTTCCGGAAGTTACGGGAGGAACCTACAGGGAATTTGTTCGAATGAATCCTCCGGAGTTTCAAGGAGGGCTAGATCCGGTGAAGGCACACGAGTGGATAACAGGTATGGAAAGGATTTTTCTGATAGTTCATTGCAGTGAGGAGAATATGGTGGTCTTTGCTTCTCACTGGTTGAAGGGTCCTGCCATGAGGTGGTGGGAGAACGCTTTAGCCTTGATGATAACTCAGGAAGTGCCGAAAGTGTGGGAACAGTTTAAGGTAATCTTTATGGAGAAATATTTTCCGAGTTCTTTAAGGTCTCAAAAGGAGTTTGAGTTCCAACAGTTGAGACAGGGAAATTTATCAGTGGCTTCTTATGCGGAACAATTTGAGATCATGGCTGACTATTCTAGACAGGCCATGTATGCTCCTGATGAGAGGTGGAAGATAGATCAGTTTCTGTTTGGGTTAAGGGCTGAGATTTCACACAGCGTGTCTCAACGGGAATTTGCTACTTATGCTGAAATGTTAAGACAATGTTATGTGGCGGAAAATAGCTTGAAAAAGATACAAATGGAGGTGGATTCGAACAGGGTAACTCAAAGTGACCGTGGAAGGTCGAATCAACAGTTTAGGCAAAGGCAACAGTCTTCCAAAGGGAAGCAAGTACAGGGTTCTAGAACTAGTGTACCTCCGGTGTGTCGTACTTGCGGTCGGAATCATTATGGTCGATGTGGTATTGAAGGTGTGAGGTGTTACCAGTGTCAGAAGGTGGACCACTTGGCGAGGGATTGTCCTCAGGGTAAGAATCAGGCACAAGGGAAGACAACGGGCCGAGTGTATACCTTGGATGCAAGGAAAGCAAAGGGTGACAATTCATTGATCGCGGGTACGTGTTTCGTAAATGGACATTCTTGCTTTGTTTTATTTGATTGTAGGGCAACGCATTCTTTTGTCTCCACGCGTTGTGTAAGGCGAGTGGGGTTGCAAACTATTCCTTTGTTTCCTCCTATGGTGGTTACTACTGCCATGGATGAAATGGTTGAAACGCCGCTGATGTGTGAAAATTGTGTGTTGTCGGTTAACGAAAGAGTTTTTCAGATTGACCTTATCTGTTTACCGCTTAAGAAAGTGGATGTTGTTCTGGGAATGGATTGGCTTTCTGCTAATTCGGTGTTTATCGGGTGTGAAGAAAAGTTAATCATTATTCCATCTGCTGAGGCTACTCCGAAAGATGTCTTATCAACGATTTTAGAAGGTACGGTGGGAATGGTAAACTTCTTGTTTGAGAAAGAGAAATCTGTTTTATTGGTTCTTACTAAGGAAGGAAGTAGTGAACAGCAAGTTCTGAGTATTCCAGTTGTATGTGAATTTCCTGAAGTGTTTCCAGAGGATGTTTCTTCTCTTCCTCCGGAGAGAGAAGTTGAGTTCTCTATTGACCTGATACCGGGAACGGCTCCTATATCCGTTTCTCCGTATCGGATGGCACCGCTTGAACTAAGAGAGTTGAAGGACCAATTGGAAGACTTGATGACTAAGCATTTTGTTAGACCTAGTGTTTCACCTTGGGGAGCTCCAGTGTTGTTGGTAAAGAAGAAAGATGGGGGAATGCGTTTGTGCATTGATTATCGTAAACTGAATAAAGTTACTATTAAGAACAAGTACCCTTTACCAAGGATAAACGACTTGTTAGATCAATTGAAAGGAGCCTGTGTGTTCTCGAAGATTGATTTACGGTCGGGTTATCATCAGATTCGAGTGAAGAGTTCCGATGTGCCAAAAACTGCATTTAGAACCCGTTACGGTCATTACGAATTCTTAGTGATGCGCTTCGGTGTGACTAATGCTCCAGCTGTTTTCATGGATTACATGAACCGTATATTTCAGGCTTACTTGGACCAATTTGTGGTAATCTTTATAGACGACATTCTTATTTATTCTCGTACTCCACAAGAGCACGGGGAACATCTGAGGATTGTCTTATCGGTCTTGCAAGAGAAGCAATTGGTTGCTAAGTTGAGCAAGTGTGAGTTTTGGATGTCAGAAGTTAATTTTCTTGGCCATGTTATATCTCGAGGTGGTGTGGCAGTGGATCCATCGAAAGTAGAAGCAGTGATTAATTGGGAGAGACCGAGAAATGTTTCAGAAGTCAGAAGTTTCTTGGGATTGGCCGGTTACTATAGAAGGTTTATTAAGGGCTTTTCTCAATTGGCCTTACCACTGACGAAACTTATTCGGAAGGATGTTATTTTTGAATGGGATTCAGGTTGCGAACAAAGTTTTATGAAATTGAAGGAAAGTTTGACGAGTGCTCCAGTATTAATTATTCCTGATCCTAATAACTCTTATGAAGTATTCTGTGATGCTTCTAAGAGGGGATTAGGGAGCGTTTTGATGCAGGGTGGTCAAGTGGTAGCTTATGCTTCTCGACAGTTGAAAGTTCATGAGAAGAATTATCCAACTCATGATTTGGAACTAGCTGCAGTGGTGTTTGCACTGAAGGTGTGGCGTCATTACTTGTATGGTGTACGTTTTGAAATGTTCAGTGACCACAAAAGTTTGAAGTATTTGTTTGATCAAAAGGAGTTGAATATGCGACAAAGAAGGTGGATGGAGTACTTAAAGGATTATGACTTAGAATTGAAGTATCATCCAGGCAAGGCGAATAAAGTAGCGGATGCCTTAAGTCGGAAAATGGTTCATGGTGCAGAATTGATGATTTTGGAGTATTCGTTGTTGGAAAAGTTTAGAGATCTTAACCTCCAGTTTGTGTGGACTCCGAATGGTGTAATCATGGGAAATTTGAATGTCAATTCTACTTTAAGAGTTGAGATCCAACAAGGACAATTATTGGAAGAGGAGTTACAAGAGTTGTTACTTCAACCAGGTTTTACACGAGCGACAGATGGGATTGTCCTGTTTAATCACAGGATTTGTGTTCCGAAGGATGAGGCGTTAAAAAGGAAGATTTTAGACGAAGCTCATAAAGGTACTTTTACGATACATCCTGGTTCTTCAAAGATGTATCAGGATTTAAAGAAGGATTATTGGTGGTCTGGGATGAAAAAGGATATAGCGGAATATGTGTCAGAATGTGCGGTGTGTCAACAGGTGAAGATTGAACACCAAAGACCGGGCGGTTTGTTACAACCTTTGGATATTCCAGTTTGGAAGTGGGATAGTATTTCTATGGACTTTGCAGTGGGTTTACCCCGTACCCAAGGTGGGTATGATTCTATTTGGGTGATTGTAGATCGACTAACGAAATCTGCACATTTCTTAGCCGTAAAGACTACTTATAAGGCAAGTCATCTTGCAAGGTTGTTTATTGCTGAGATTGTGAGATTGCATGGTATTCCTTCTAGTATTGTGTCCGATAGAGATCCGAAGTTTACTTCGAGATTTTGGAAAGTGTTCCAACAAGCGATGGGTACGAATTTGTGTTTGAGCACGTCGAATCATCCTCAAACGGATGGTCAGACTGAACGAACAATACAAACGATGGAGGATATGTTAAGAGCTTGTGTGTTAGAGAGTAGAGGGAATTGGAAGGAACTTTTGCAGTTAATTGAGTTTTCCTATAACAATAGTTACCATGCGAGTATCGGTATGGCTCCGTATGAAGCACTGTATGGGAGAAAGTGTATGACACCTTTGTGTTGGACTGAAATTGGCGAAGATAGGATTTTGGGACCCGAGATTATTCAAGAGACTACGGAAAAGATTCGTATGATCCGCGAGAAGGTTAAACAAGCACAAGATAGTCAAAAGAGTTATGCGGACAATCGTAGGAGACCTTTGGAATTTGAGGAGGGTGACCATGTATTTCTGAAAGTTACTCCAAGATTGAGATTGAAAGGACCGTTTAAGTCGCGGAAGTTAAGTCCGAGATACGTGGGACCATATCAGATTTTAGAAAGGATTGGTGAAGTTGCTTATAGATTAGCCTTACCACCCTCTCTATCCGAGATGCATGACGTTTTTCACGTATCTCAGCTCCGTAAGTTTATTCCTGATCCTCTTCAGCCAATTCTACCCGAATCAGTGGAAATTGAAGCGGATTTGACTTTTGAACCACAACCGAGTTGTATTGTTGGAAGGGAAACAAAAGTGTTAAGGAACAAAGATATTCCACTTGTTAAGGTGCAATGGGATATGACGCATCCGGGTGATGCTACTTGGGAACTAGAATCGGAAATGCGAGATTCTTATCCACATCTGTTCAGGTAATATTCTAAATTCGAGGACGAATTTCTATTTAAGGGGGGGAGGATGTAATACCCCGTAAATTTATAAACGCTCGAGTTAATATTATTATGATCAACTGGGTTCCGGAGTACTCTGAGTAATTATTTGATAAAATAATTAGAGTAACCTGACGAACTCCGAGTCGATTTAATTAATAGTAGTTAACGTTGAGTTTTTATAATTTGGCGTATTTGAGCTAATTTTGGACATTTAGTAGTGTTACTAAAAATGATAGTTTCTATACTATCTATTTTCTTTTCATTTTCCTTGGAAAAACAAACAAAAGATAGAAAGAAGGAAAAACAAAGGAAAAGGGGAAGAAAGGAAAAAGAGGAAGGAAAAGGAAAAGGAGAAGAAGATTTCTCAACAAGATCAAGAATCATCATCCGTTCATCTGTTCTTCGTCTAATCATCTCAGTAACAATCTCCTCGTCTAGAAATCCAGGTGGGTTCTAGTTAGACTCTTTAGAGTAGAGTTTTGTTGAGTTTAGAGTTAGGTTGAAATTGTGAAAATTGAATCTTTTTGCACAAAATTCATGAATCTAACTGCTAAATGCAATGTTTGATTATATGTGATACTGGTTGTGATGTTATAACATGTTTTGATGCATTTTGATTGATGAAAATGGGATTTGGGGTTGATTTTGGATCAACCCGTAGCAGAAAAATTCTGCAGGAACTTCTGCATTTTTTCTCTGCCCATACGCGTATGGAGCTTGTCAATACGCGTACGGCAAGGGCAATACGCGTATGGATGGCCGGGGATTGTGAGCAATACGCGTATCGCTTGGGGCAATACGCGTATGGCTGGGCGAGCATTTGGGCAATACGCGTATGGGTTGTGCCAATACGCGTACGGCCAGGAGAGTTACAGAATTCTGCTGTTGTGATATTTTATTTCCGATCGTTTGTTTCCAATGCCGTAACTTTTTATCCGTGACCCGGATTGGAACAATTTTGGTATTGTTGGAAAGGTAATAAAATGTACTTTCTTATTACATTGGTTGTAAGATTGACGACCGATTTAATTATATCGGAATTGTTGGAATTGTGTCGTTTTGGAGATTTTGGTGGTGTAATTGTTGTTGAAAAATGTATGCACGATAAAACATAAAGTAAGTAGAGGGAGGACAATTACCATAAGCAGTGTTGGACAATTTAGAACGAATAAACACTAGTATGGAACATGTGTGTTAACCGTTTGGTTATGTTAAGGCATTATGACCTTGTGATTGTCGAATACGATCACGATTGTGTGGGATCACGTAATCGTAACCGATTTTATTTGCGAGTGCGTTTCATGGGTCTCGAGCTCCTCTGAAACTTGTGCACAACTACTTGACAGGTTTGATTCCCGTGTGCAGTACGAATGGCGCTCTGGGAGCGTATGCTTGTGACGGTTTATGGCCCGTGTGAAGCGACGGTTCATAACGGTTTATGGCCCGTAGAACCCGAATCCATTCGTATGTCAAGTAGGTTCAAGGATCCATGACTCGGGTCGTCTTCTAGACGTAGAAGCGGACGGGAAAAGGGGATGCCTTGGTGTGGTTACGGATTAGTGATATTGTGAGTTAATGAACTCATAACATGTGTCCATATAGTGTGTGTGTACTCAAGGTCACTCCCCTTTTTCCCTTTTGACTTGAGTTAGGTTTGTTAGAACCTTGTAGAGCCGAGAGGACTTTAAGATAGGGAACTCACTGAGATTTGATGTATCTCACCCCACTGTTGTTGTTTACATCACAGGTTCTGCAGGTTTGGCGAAGGGTAAGGACAAGGTTATTTGACTTTCCTTACGGATCGTGGTTTTGTGATGGCATGGCTTCCGCTATGGCGTTTATGTTTTGAGATCATTGTATTGATCTAGTTCTTAGTTTTTATCATTTTGGAACATCTTGTATATGTAATGCCTTAGTCTTTTAGGTGTTTTGCTTTAGAGGCATTTATGTATATAATGTGTTAACTAAGAACTTATTATGTTTCAGTACCAAAAAGTGAAACTCATGTATAATATATGATTTGATGCATGTATTATTATATGGTCTTTACAAATTTTGGAACAAGATGATCGTGCTGACTCTGAAGACGAAGGACAAGATAGTGCAGAAGATGCAAGTTCAGAAGAAGACTAGCTTATTTACTTTTGCTTCTAGTAGTTTTAGTTTTATTTTCTGTCTTTGTTTCAGCACTTTGTGTGCTTGGTTATGTAAGTTGAATATTGTGCTGTTATATGCACTGGTTTTGTTTTCTATGATTTGTTTTGCCTGGTTGCTAACTGAGAGGCTAACAATGAGAGCTAGGGTGTACTGACTGTAGTTCATAGGGCTTCTGAGTGAAGCTTGTCTAATTGTGGCTAAAAAAGGGGAGAAATAGCCAAGAGAGTCAAGAGTATAAAAGAATGCCAAATGTTGCTAGATGCTGCTGCTAATAAAAGGTGGTTGTTAAAAAGTGCTGATGCAGTTATTGAGGGGGAGATTAGACTGAGCTAGTGAAGATAGCATAGCATTTGAAGAGTGTAGCCAAGCAGACATCAAGGGGGAGAGAAGTGCTACACATTGTGAGCTACTGAATAGCTGTGATGCTGGTTCATATTTTTGAGGGGAGTACCAATTGGCTGTTGTCAATAATGAAGATGGTGCTGCAGCAGATCAAGTGATGAAGACTATGAAAATTGTCAAACTGCTGCTGATGAAGAGTTCAAAATTATTGATTGAAGTTTTGCCGCTGCTGAAGTCTCTGAAGGTGCAGAGTGCAGAGATTATTTTAGCCAAAATTAGCCAAAGGGGGAGATTGTTAGTTCTTGGATTGGCTGGAATTTTGGTAAAACAAGGTATGATCAATGTTGATGTCAAGGTACTGATGTTGCAACATTGAAGTCTTAACACTGGGCTGTGTTAAGTAATTAATTGTTGGAGTTGGATGTCTGATGTCACATAGGCGATGTTTTGACATTAGATATGCAGAATTAATAACATCAGGTTGTGAAGTTGTTAGGGTTGCGTGTTAGCTGGAATTGTGGAGAGCAAGTTGTCTCATTGGATGCGAATATCTTGGGATAGATATTTTCTGCTGCATAGGAGATCTGGTGCAGATTTGTAGGAGATTTAAAAGGTTGAAGATTTAAAAAGATTTTAGGAGAAAATCTGTTTTGAATATTCAGTTTTAAATAACAAATCTGGGAGATATTGTAGCAGGTCCAAGACCAATTCAAGGAGCTATATAAAGCGCACAAGACCAAAGGAAAAAGGGACAGAAAATACAGAGAGAAGATCAAGAGCATAGGCTGAGTGTCTTGAGTATTTTGTACGAGTTGTATAACCAGAATTCTAGGGTGAATTGCTGTGTCGTATTCTGTCCTCTCTTAGAAGCTGTGAAGCAAGAGAGAGTTGTAACTTGATCAAAGTTGTGAAGTAAGATCAAGGGTTCTCAAAGACGTTGTTCTTTGAGTGTTTTAGGGATTGAGTAGTGTTCTCATATCTAAGTGGTTTCTTAGGTAGAAAGTCACTAGTAGGGATTAAGTTTAGGAGATTGTCAACTGGGTTGTTGAGTCTGTAAATTAATTCTACAAGTAGTGAATTTCATCCCTAGCTTGGTAGCCCCCAGACGTAGGTAGTTAGACCGAACTGGGTGAACAATTCTTGGTGTTATTTTTGCTGTTTATTCTGTCCATTGTGCAGAGTGTGTTGTTGTGACATCACACCTTAACATCACACGTCTGATACCAGAATTTCAAGAATAGATCTATTGACTACAAGTTGTTAGAAGATCGTATCAGAGCTATTGAAGGGTTCTCTGCTTTTGGCATGGAAGCCAAAGATTTGTGTTTGGTTCCGAATGTCGTGTTGCCGCAGAAATTCAAGATACCTGATTTGCCAAAGTATAAAGGCTTGAGTTGCCCGCGTAGTGACATCACTATGTACTGCAGGAAGATGGCATCCCATATTGATAATGAAGAATTGCTTGTTCATTGTTTTCAAGATAGTTTGTCTGGTGCTTCATTAGATTGGTACATGGGCTTGGAGCGCAACAAAATCCGTACTTGGAGGGATTTGTCTGAAGCGTTCGTGAGACAATACAAATATAACCTTGATCTGGAGCCAACTAGATTGCAATTGCAGAATCAGTCACAACGCTCAGCTGAAACATTCAAGGAGTATGCACAAAGATGGCGTGAGATGGCATCTCGTGTGCGACCTGCTCTCTCTGATAATGAGTTGGTTGACATCTTTATGGGTACTTTGCAAGGATCTTACTACGAGAAACTGGTGGGTAGTTCTTCATTGAACTTCGCTAATGTTGTGACGATTGGTGAACGGATTGAGAATGGTTTGAAGACTGGAAAGATTCTTGGAGCTGCTTCCCAGCAGCCGACCGCTAGAAAGTCTTAGAACAGTCATTCCAAGAAAAAGGAAGGTGAAGCCAACGCTGTGACAGCTCAAGTTTCTCCTCAGTATCAAGCTCTCATGGCTCCCTTGCCGTACTATCCGTATCCGTACATTGCTGCTGCACAGTATCAACTACCCCCATATCAGTATCATCCGCAACAACCAGTTCAGAATGCTCAGAATCAGCAATAGAATCAACAGAACAAAAGTCAGCAGAATCAGAATCGTCAGAACAACAACAGTCAAGGAAACTGTAAGCGTCCGAATTTTGATAGAATTCTGGTGTCATACACGGAATTATTTCCTTATCTGGTTCACCAAGGGGCAATTATCCCCAAGTCGATTGCGCCGACAATTCCTCCATTTGGCCCGAATCATAACCCAAATGCATCTTGTGCCTATCATGCTGGATACATAGGACATGCAACAGAGGATTGCTTTGTTTTCAAAACCAAAGTTCAGGAACTCATTGATAAGAAGGTTCTGACTTTTGCTGAAGAGGGACCCAACATTCAGAATAATCCTTTGCCGAAACACGGTGGGCCTGCGGTTAACATGATTGGGGATAGTCCGAAGGCTGAATTGATCATGGATGTTGACGAAGTAAAGACTCCGATGGCTGTGGTTTTCAAGAGATTGAATGAACACGGGTTGTTAAAAGGGTTGCATGGTAAGTGTCAGATTTGTGACGATAACCAGTGTCGAAGGCTGAAGGGTTGTGTCCAGATTCTGATGAACCGAGGCAAAGTGCAATTCGACAGATCTAAACCTATTGAGGAAGTTGCTGCTATTGAGTCGTTTACCATCGTCTATAGGAAGGTTCTAGTGGAATCCCCTAAACAGAAGAAGGTGCAACCCATCGTTGTTTGGCCACCGAAGCCGTTTCCGTATCCGAATTCTAAGGAGGTACCTTGGAAATATGGGTCTACTGTGTTTTCTGGAGGTCAAGAGATAAGGTTCGCCGAGTCTGAGATCGTGAATGTTACAACTGGTGGAGGTATGACTCGCAGTGGATGAGTATTTGCTCCGAAGGTCATTACAAAGCCTGTTCAAGTTCCAACTGTTGTTCCTCCCATGGAAACGCCTGCATCTGCGATCTCTGTTGTTCGACAAGGGGCATATACTGCCATTCCAGTACCGACTATTCCGTCTGAGTATGTTTCAAAGAGCAAGGAGACCCTTGATGATCAAGAGTTCCTTAGGTTGATCAAGAAAAGTGACTTTAAAATTGTGGATCAGCTGGGTCAGGCTCCCTCGAGGATCTCAATTTTTTCCTTACTTATGAGTTCGCCTGCGCACAGATCAACTTTGTTGAAAGTGTTGAACAACGCCCACGTTATGCAAGATATATCCGTTGTCGAATTCGATGATGTATTGGGCAATATAACTGCAAGTCGGTATTTGGGTTTCAATGAATCGAAATTGCCTCCTGAAGAAACTGCCCACAATAAAGCGCTGCACATATCTGTAACCTGCACAGACATCCTGTTATCTCGTGTTCTAGTGGATACTGGTTCTTCTCTCAATGTGATTCCTAAGGGCACATTGAGTCAATTACCAGTGGAAGGAATCGAGATGAGACCAAGTACCTTAGTTGTCAGAGCCTTTGACGGTTCTCGAAGACAGGTCATTGGAGAAGTGGACTTACCCATCAACATTGGGCCGCATCTATTTACCATTACTTTCCAAGTGATGGATATCAATCCAGCGTACAGTTGCCTACTGGGTCGTCTGTGGATCCACGCTGCAGGGGCAGTTACCTCCACTTTACATCAGAAGTTGAAATTCATGTTTGACGATCAGCTTGTCATTGTCTGTGGTGAAGAGGATCTGATTGTAAGCGAGTTATCATCTTTTCGATATGTCAAGACCGAAGAAGGCATAGCTGAGGTGCCGTTGCAGTGTCTCGAGTTCGAAGATGTCAGCTCTGCTTCAACTAGTCAAAGTAGATCACCATAATTGACTTTAGCATCTGCTAAGAGTGCTAAAGAGACCATCGATAGAGGTGCCTTGCCAGGCTGGGGGCACGTGATTGATATAGTTGAAAAGCATAATTGTTTTGGAGTGGGCTATCATCCTGGTCGTCAATCTGGTTCCTCTGATCAGAAACAATGCAATTTGATCAAGTTCCACAACGCGGGTTTCCAGCAGGGTGACATCGTGGCAGCTGCTGATGATGCTAGTCCCAGTAATCAGATTTCAAGCTTTGTGCGCAAATGTCCGTCGGGTTTCAAGCTCAACAATTGGACATCTACCGTGATTCCTATGGTTTTCCCATATAACATGTAATTTATTTTGCTTTCTTGTTCCCTCGTCCTCGCCCGAGACGAGTGGATAGCTTGTAAAGGTCCTCACACTTTTGCAATATTATGTGATCAATAAATAAAAATTTTTTGCATTCAAAATCATGCTCTATTTTCTTTCTTTATTTTACTTTTCACAAATAAATGGCAAAAGTTTCTTTTGTTTTTCACTTTTCACAATAGCTCATTCTATCCATAAACATGCAGAATTAATAAAAGCATTGATAACAACATGGCAAACATCCATTGTAATTCTGGAATTCCAATTAACCAAGCCGAAGAAGATGGTGAGGAAGATTGTGAATTACCGGCTGAACTAGCAAGGCTCCTTGAGCACGAGCGTAGAGAGATTCAGCCACACAAAGAGCCAGTAGAAGTTGTCAATCTTGGTACTGATGAGGTCAGAAGAGAAGTCAAGGTTGGCGCATCCCTCGCAAAGCATGTACACTCCGAGTTGGTCAAGTTATTGAAAAAGTATGTTGATATCTTCGCCTGGTCCTATCAAGATATGCCTGGGTTGGATACCAACATCGTTGAACATTACTTGCCACTCAAGCCCGGATGTCCTCCTGTCAAGCAAAAGCTCAAAAGGACTAGACCCGACATGGCACTCAAAATCAGAGAAGAGGTAAAGAAGCAGTTTGACGCTGGGTTCCTTGCCACTTCCGAGTATCCTGAATGGATTGCCAACATCGTCCCAGTTCCAAAGAAAGATGGAAAGGTCAGAATGTGTGTGGATTATCGAGATCTCAACAAGGCAAGCCCGAAGGATGATTTTCCTTTGCCTCATATTGATGTCTTGGTAGACAACACTGCGCAGGTCTCTGTCTTTTCCTTCATGGACGGTTTTTCGGGATATAATCAGATCAAGATGTCCCCAGCTAATATGGAGAAGACTATATTTATCACGCCATGGGGTACATATTGCTACAAAGTAATGCCATTCGGTCTAAAGAATGCAGGGGCAACATACCAGCGTGCCATGACGACCCTCTTTCACGATATGATTCATAAAGAGATTGAGGTTTACGTGGACGATATGATTGCCAAGTCCAGAACTGAGGATGATCACTTGGTTCATCTGAAGAAGCTGTTTGACAGACTCCAGAAGTTTAGACTGCAGTTGAATCCTGCGAAGTGCACCTTCGGAGTTCGATCTGGTAAACTGTTGGGCTTTATTGTAAGTCAGAAGGGCATTGAAATTGATCCTGATAAGGTTCGGGCAATTCAGAACATACCGCCTCCCAAAACAGAAAAAGAAGTCCGTGGCTTTCTGGGCAGACTTAATTACATCTCAAGATTCATTTCTCATTTGACGGCTACCTGTGAACCAATGTTCAAATTACTAAGAAAAAATCAATCAGTTGAATGGAATAATGATTGTCAGGAAGCCTTTGACAAAATAAAACAATACTTGCAAGAACCACTGATCTTAGTACCGCCGGTTCCTGGTAGACCTTTAATCATATATCTCACCGTTCTCGACGAATCGATGGGATGTGTATTAGGCCAACATGACGACGCTAGCAGAAAAGAACATGCAATATACTATCTGAGCAAGAATTTCACTGATTGTGAGACCAGATACTCACTCTTGGAGAAAACTTGTTGTGCTCTGGTCTGGGCTGCTCGACGCCTATGACAATACATGATTTGCCATACTACTTTGTTGATATCCAAAATGGATCTAATAAAGTACATATTTGAAAAGCCTGCTGTCTCTGGAAGGATTGCTCGGTGGCAAATGCTGTTAACTGAGTATGATATCCAACATGTTACCCAGAAAGCAATAAAAGGGAGTGTCTTGTCTGACTACCTTGCTCATCAAGCTATAGAGGGTTATCAACAGATGAAGTTTGACTTTCCCGATGAGGATGTTCTGTTTATCAGAGATTATGAGACTCTAGATCCTGATATAGGACCCGAACCAGGGGCGCGATGGACGCTCGTGTTCGACGGTGCCTCCAATTCTAAAGGTCGTGGATTTGGTGCTATCCTCATCTCTCCAATGGGTTTTCACCTTCCTTCACTGCCAGATTATGCTTTGCATGCACCAACAATATGGTTGAATACGAAGCATGTATCTATGGTATTGAAGCGGCAATTGACATGAGAATCAAGATTCTTGAGGTCTATGGAGATTCTGCCTTGGTCATCGATCATGTCAGAGGGAACTTTGTGACTCGGGATTCCAAGCTGGTTCCGTACCAACAACACATAGCAAAGTTGATTCCTTAATTTGATGAGATCACTTTTCATCATATTCTCAGAGAGGAAAATCAACTAGCTGATGCTCTTGCCACTCTAGCATCCATGTTCAAGGTCAAGTGAAAGAATGAAGCTCCTCATATCCGCATTGATCATTTGAACGAACCAGCACACTGTTTAGCAATCGAGGATGAGTCTGATGATAAGCCTTGGTTCTACAACATCAAAAGATATCTGGAAAAACAGGAATATCCCGAGGGTATCACTATCACTGACAAGAAGGCTCTTAGACGGCTTTGCGCCAAATTCTTCTTAAGTGGTGGTATACTGTACAAGAGGAATTATGACTCTGTGTTGCTCAGATGCGTGGATAGACACGAAGCACACACGATCATAAGGTCCATACATGAGGGCTGCGAGGGTGTACATGCTAAAGGTCCTGCTATGGCTAAGAGGATCCTTCGGGCTGGGTATTACTGGACAACAATGGAGGTAGATTGTTACAACTTTGCCAAAAGATGTCACAAGTGCCAAATCTACGGAGACAAGATCCATGTGCCTCCAACTCCATTGAATGTCTTAACTGCACCTTGGCCATTTTCCATGTGGGGTATAGATATGATTGGAATGATCGAGCCGAAGACTTCTAACGGTCATCGATTCATTCTAGTTGCTATCGATTACTTTACCAATTGGGTTGAAGCTGCTTCTTATGCAAACATTACACGACAAGTGGTTGCCAGATTCATCAAGAAAGAGATAATCTGTCGTTATGGAATTCCTAGCAACATTATCACGGACAATGCAAGAAACCTGAACAACAATATGATGAAGGAGTTGTGTCAAGAATTTAAGATCGAGCACCACAACTCTTCACCATATCGGCCCAAGATGAATGGCGCCGTCGAAGCAGTAAACAAAAACATCAAGAGGATTGTCCAGAAAATGGTCAAGACTTACAAGGATTGGCATGAAATGCTTCCCTTTGCACTGCATGGCTACAGAACTTCAGTTCGCACTTCTACTGGGGCAACTCCGTATTCGCTCGTGTATGGTATAGAAGCAGTTTTACCCATCGAAGTCGAAATTCCTTCGCTCAGAGTCATCATGGAAGCAGGTCTTGATGAAGCTGAATGGGTTCAATCCAGATACGACCAGCTGAATCTCATCGAAGAGAAGCGCCTTGCAGCCGTTTGTCATGGTCAATTGTATCAGAGACGCCTCAAGCTAACTTTTGACAAGAAAGTTCTCCCTCGAACATTCTGCGAAGGCGAACTCGTGCTCAAGAGATATTCACCTATTCACTCGGATCCACAAGGCAAGTGGACTCCCAACTACGAAAGACCCTTTGTTGTCAAGAAGGCCTTCTCAGGCGGAGCCCTGATCCTCACCACAATGGATGGGGAGGAGTTGCCATCGCCCGTGAACTCCGATACAGTAAAAAAAAATTATGCCTGGAAAAAAAATGGATAAAGGTCCGCTAGATTGACATCCGCAAGGACAATCTAGGCAAAAATGGACGTCCCGATGGACCAAAAAAAGAAATGTCCATGCAAAAGTTAGGGACAATGAAAAAAAAAACAATAATAGCCCGCTAAGTTGAAAACCCGAAAGGGCGACTTAGGAAAAAATGGGCATCCCGGTGGACGAAAAAGAAAAGTGAAAACATGTCCAGGAAAAATTAGGGATAAAGGCATTGACTGTGAACACTTGAGCCTCTTTTCCTCACGGTTAGACCTCAGACGGTAACAAAACATCCCAATCATCATCGACTGGTGCAAAACGTTGGAACCTAGACTCACAGTGGATGGTGGCCAATGTTGTAATCAATGCAAAGCATAATTTCCCTTTGCCATTTACATTTGTTTTTCAATTTTATTGCAAATTTCCTCATCAAGGATTTTGCATCCTTGTACACACTTTATGTACAAAAATTTCACATTCAATAAAATGCATTTTTGTTACCTCAATTTGTTTTCATTCCAGTATTTTGTTTACAAAATAAACAATTATTTGTGATCACATAATACTAAAAAACGTTAAGAACAATAAAAATATAAATCAATCGAGAAAGTAATATGCATTGCATGTGTTACTGGTAACTCCTGCAGGGTGAGCGGTAATATCCATTGGTAAGCCTAGCGTCTGGCGGAAATGGGATGATTCTATGAAGAAGTTGTTGTCTCCTCAGCAGTTCCTCAGCAGAGTCATCATTCTCCCCAGCAAGTTGCCAAGGTGTTCCCCCAGCAAAGACGCTTTGTTCTTTCTTCCCCGGTAAGGGTTGTGCATCATCTCTTATGATTAGGAACTATCTGTCACCAACAGCAGTGGTTTCTCCTCAGCTGAGTCAACATGATTCGGGAATCTCTTTTCCCCACACAGAGCCAGTCTTGGTAGAAAGGATTGACTTGGTTCTTTCATCCCCAACAGGGACAACCATGGTGATCTAGAAACCTGAGATGTTCTCAGTTCCTTTCCCCGGCGGAATCATCGTCCTTTGTGAACTCTCTTCTCCAGCAGAGTTTATCTTTATGTGCGGGTCCTCTCCTCGGTCGAGGGTGTCGAAGTCGTTTTGCTACGATTTTTTGCCTAACCACCTTGCTGTGCCTTATCTTGCGCCTTTACATTGCATGATATCAAGCATCATGTAGAAAAGCATACATGGCATATGCACCGATCATACTCCTTCTCTTTTTGCCTGACCTATCTCCCAGCAGATTTTCATCCAAACATTGCACTTTATCTTTTCTACCTTTGCACCGCTCTGTTTGGCGTCGTCGGCCAAATTCTCGAGCTACTCTTTTATTTAATCCCCTTTTACCTCGAATCATCGAAAAGCTGGCGCAATTCGTACATTCAGGTCTAAGAGGATTAAATAGGGGCAGCTGTCGTAACCCGAAATTTGACCTCCCTCTTTTGCCTTTTGCATAAGCATGCGCATTCGCATCGTTAGCATACACATTCATACTTTTCTCGGTGTGTTTCTTGCCACAGGATATTCAGGTTTTCCAAGCCCGATTAATCATATCCTCACAGGATCATCGCGTCATCAAAGCAAGCACAAAATGAAGGTTTACATACCTATTCATCAAGACAAGAGGTGGAAAACCACAACCGGGACTCCAGTATCATTTCCTGAGCAATTTGGGCAAAAATTGACTGAAGTAACCGGTTAACGCATGGCGAGTAACCGGTTACTCAGGGCAAATTTGCAATTCCTGCTGCATTTTTGGGACAGCAGCCATGCACTCTCTTTGGTCATTGATTCTACAGTGTTCTAGCAGTGTGTGGAATATTCTAGACATCTCTAGACATTTCAAGACATTCCAAGTGCATTTATTCCAATGTTTCACTCTAATTCAAGTGCACCATGTTCCTTGTTTTCCAAGTATATCAACCTTTGGATGATGGAGTGCACCTTGGGATTGTTACCGAGTTGGTTCTAACTAACCGAGTTAACCGCCTTGACTCAGTGAGTCAAGTCCAACTAACTCCTAGCCTAGTTCCAAACCCAAAGCTAATTCCAAACCAAATTCCAAACCATCTCACACTCCAAACCTAAAATCTATATAAACTCACCTTCACCCATTTTCAAGGACCTTCAACCATTTGCTCCATTTCACTCTCAATTCTCCCACATTCCCTCTGAATTTCTCTACTACATCTTCATCTTCATCTCAATTCTCTTCCAAAACCTCACCAAAGCTCATTTCTACTTTGAAGGATAATCACTTTTACATCAAAAGTGATTATTTCTCGAGCTCAACCTTCATCATTCTTGCTATTACACTTGGATTTCTGGAGTTATTTCAGCTTTTGGATTAATCTTGAGTATTTGCTGCAACTTCCAACGGTTCGAATTCGCATTTTGGAGCTTTATCGTATTTTGCTCGGTTTCGATACGGTTCGTCTACAAGTTGAAGATTCCTCTAGTTTTCTTTGATTTTTTGCATCAAGAATCCTTTGCAACGTTTACCAAGCCAAATCTCCGGCTTGTAGGTTGGTGGATCTAACTAATTTTACCGTTTCGCGTATTTTCATATCGTTCGCAATGTAGTCGATAATTGTTGTGTGTGATTTGGTTTTGCATTTGTTTGATCCATGATCCTATTGTGTTAGTTGATTCTATCACTATTTATTTGTTGTTTTCAAGCTCAATTTTCGTGCACAATTTCAGTTCCTAGCATGTGGTAGTTTGCATAAGTGATTATGTGTTGAAAACTACTTTTGAAAAGCTGTTTTTACTGTTTTTTTCACCATTGTTCAGTGGTAACCGGTTAACGTTTGGTGGTTAACCGGTTACTCAGTGCAATTTTCCTCCAGAACGCTAATTTTCAAGCAAGTAACCGGCTAACGCATGGTGAGTAACCGGTTACCACTGAATAGAATGGCCATTTTCTTGCATTTTCAAGTGTGTTTGCCATGCTTTCTTCATTTTAACTTCCTTTGATTGTCAGGTTTGATTTTATGGATGTTTTTAATGTCATTTCACTTCTGGTTGAAGCATGTTCATGAACTTTCGATGCGCATTTTCGATTATTCATGTTGTTTCATGTTTTTAGCATTGTATGAACATAATCCTTCTTGCATTATCTCTGTTCACATGATGCATGATTTTGTGTGGCCTTTTGATGATCATTTGGCACTGTTTTGCACCTTCCATTTCAGATTTGCATTAAGTTTATTCTTCATGGATAAACTTAATCTTGTATAATCAATAACTCACTCCTTTTTGTTTTAATGACTTTTCATCCTCTTTGGAAAGTTGTTAGCATGTTTATCCCTTGATTAATTGATTGAAACTTTGTTTCGATTAATCAATCTTCCCTTTTCCTCTCTTTAGGCTTCCTTTAGAGCTTCCTCTCTCGTCCCCCCATGGAGTTGGAGTTTCGCGCTACGTCTTGCATCGGAGCACTGTACAAATTAACGCTGTTACGCTGTCCGTTTCTCTCCGTATGAGCACTATACAACATTGGAGCGGTTGCGCTGTCCGTTTCACTTTCCACACTATATTTTGGGTACTAGAGAAAGAATGAGGATGGAGTTTTTCTGCCCTCATTCTGGCTATTTCTTTGGTAAGGGCGTCTTATCCTCTCCTCGAGAATAGTCACCTCTATCCTCCAGCTATAGTGTTTCTCATTCCTCTGTCAAGTTGATCCTGGATCACTCTTCTCTCTTTGCGATCCTTTTTTATCCTTGATCACTCCTATCTCTTTCAATCTCTCCTTTTGATCAATCACCATCCTTCTTGGTTGAGATCATTATTCTTGCGCTAGCAATCTCTCTTTATTCCATCACTCCTTTTTTCTTGTAATCAATCATTGCTTTTTGATTCCCTTGAAGAGTCTCAATTCTCTTTCTTTGGTCTAACACAGTTTTCCTGTCACGACCATTCTTCCCCAGGAGTTCGCAATCCTCTCTTGGTTCTTCTCCCGTTGTTGGTTTAACCACTGCTTGTCAGTTAAAACACCAATTTTCTCTCTTACTCAGTTAATCACAGTCCGTCTGTTAATCACTGAGCACCTTTTGGGTTAATCACCTTCTCCTGGTTAATCACCCGTCTCTTCAGTTAATCACAGTTCGTCTGTTAATCACTGAGCACCTCTTGGGTTAATCACCTCTTCTAGTTAATCACCCTTTTCTTCAGTTAACCACAATCCGTCTGTTAAAATACTGAACCTTTTTTCGAGTTAATCACCTTCTTTTGGTTAATCACTCATTTTTTTCGGTTAATCACATCTCCCCTGTTAAAACCGAATCCCTTGCAGTTGGCAACCTTTCTTGGTTCGAATACTTGCACCCTTGGGCTGGTAACCTTTCTCTGGTTCAAATACCCTTTCTTCAGTTGAGTACTGTTTGTTCAATCAGTTTACCGAACCCTTTTGGGTCACGACCTTTGATCGGTCCTACACTCGTGCTTCTGGTTAATCACAGTTTCCTCTGTTAAAACCAATGCTTCTCTACCCCCACAGAGTTGCAGTCCTTTCTTTCTTCTGTTAACCACTGCCAGCCAGTTAACATACTGAGTCCTTTTTTTTCTCTTGGTTATAACACCATCCCTTTAGTTGGATCCTTTCCATTCCCTTTGCTCTTACTTTCTTGGTTTCGACACCAATTCTATTTGTTATCCCCAGTGGAGTTTCTTTCATTCTTGGTTTTGACACCATTATTTTCCTATTCTTTTGTGCAAACGCTCTTACTACAGGGTCTTTCCCAGTAGAGTTTTGTCTTTCACTCTTGCTCTTGGTTTCGACACTACCACCTCTTTCGTCCCTTTGTTTCTCCCTTGTTTTGTTTTCTGTTTAGTTCCCCGAACTACGGAAGCTCTGATTCTGCATTCTTCTGAATGTCAGATACGTAGGCATGTGATCGCAATGATCTCGGCGAGCACACTTCCACCCTTTCTTCCGTCTTCCTCTTTCTCTCCTTTTCTTCCTTCTTTTCTGTCCCCTGGTTCCATGAACTACGGCGCTTTGACTTCCTCATTGCACTATGAGGGTACGTAGGCACGAGGACCTCATTCCTCCGCGAGCACTTTCTTTCTTTCCTTTCTTTTTCCCCTTTCTCTCTCTCTCTCTCTCTCTCTCTCTCTCTCTCTCTCTCTCTCCTTCTTTTAGCTAGAAGCCTTTAGATAGATAACCCATCCAAGCCTAGAAGCAAGCGAAATGGTTCCCGTCGAGTACGACGGATGCGTTAGGTGCTAATACCTTCCTTTCGTATAACCGACCCCCCGTTCCCGTTTCTCTTCCCCTTGGGTTTTATCGATATTTTCCCTGTCCTTTGGGACTAAATAAAGTTCGGTGGCGATTCTGTTGTATCTTTGAGTGTGCGATTCACTCAGGTAGAAACCAGCCATCTTCAAGTTAATCACCTCTTGGTTAATCACCCGTTCCTCAGTTAACCACAGTCCATTTGTTAACATACTGAGTTTCTTTTGAGTTAATCACATTCTTTTGGTTAATCACTCATTCCTTTTGGTTAATCACAGTCCTTCTGTTAAAACCAATACCCCGATGAGTTAGTAACCTTCTTTTGGTTCAAACACTCGCACCTTTGGGTTAGTAACCTTCTTTTGTTCAAATACCCATTCTTCGGTCAAGTACTGCTTGTTCAGTTAGTGTGCCGAACTCTTTTGGGCCACAACCTTCGCTTGGTTCCACACCTGTCCTTTAGGCCACAACCTTTGCAAAAACTTATATTTGGATCAAGTATCTCCTTCCTCCTTCAAGCCCTAGCCTCGACTTGCCTCTTTCTCCCAAAAATATGTTTTAACGTACTGAAAAATCTAGGTTTATCTCCAATCCTTTTTATTCCAAACCTAATTAGTCTAACTTTTCAATAATTATATTTTCCTCCCCTTATATTATCTTTTCTCTTTCCTTGTTCCGTCTATTTTCTCATTATGCCAAAACAGCCCAAACTCCTTTAATTCTCCTTATATTTAATTAATTAAATCAAAATAACTATAATTCTAATTATTTTAATTATTTTAATTCTGTTATTCCTTCCTCCACCCTACTAAGGTTCTCACTACACCCCGTATATGCCCCACATACACATACATATTTGATTAGAAGCATACAAAATACCAAATAATTAAATAAAAATCTAAATAATTTTGATTAAATAATTTAATCAAGTTTCGGGGTTTTACAACTCTCTCCCACTTACATAATTTTTACCCTCGAAAATTACCTGAAGGAAACAGAGTCGGATATGAATCTCTTATCTGACCCCCAACTCTCATGTCACGCTTCCACCAGCATGTCCTCCCCATACTACTTTTACCAGCGCAGTCTCCTTGCATTTCAAGTGTTTCATTTTGCGATCCTCAACTCTTAAGAGAGATTCCTCAATAATCAAGTTCTCTATAACTTGCACATCGTCCACTTGAATCACATGAGACGAATAAATGAGACATATGAAAGACATCATGAAGATTCAAAAGAAATGATATTAATGCAGCTTTGTAGGCCACTTCTCATACTTGCTTCATAATCTGGTACGAGCCAATAAAATAGAGCGTGAGATTTTGAGACTTTAAAGCTTTACCAATACCAATTACCGAAGTAACTCACAAAAACACATGGTCTCCCTCCTGGAACTCAAGTGTTTTTTTCCTCTTATCATGGTGACTCTCCTAGCGGCTTTGCGAAGCTTTCAACAATAACTCAAATGGAATCACATCCATTCATCATTGTTTACCGGTGTTTTTGGAAAATAATCACGAGTTTGAAAGTCTATGAGATTTACTTGAAAAATTTTCAAAGCAATTTGTGCACATAATTTGTATAAACACACGTGTGTGTAAATTGAATGCAGCGTAGCAAAAGACTTTAAATGAAGTCAAGTTGTGATAAATGATAAGGTAAAATGCAGTAAATAACATTAAACAAAGCAAAATAAAAAGTCCAATGTTCTCTTTAAGGAAGCAAAAAGACTAAGAAAAAAGGGTGGACGTAGACGCATACACGTTTCTCGCTCAACTATTTTGCTATTTGACTCGGGTACTCCAGTGGTATGAAGAGTATGTATGAAGTTTTGCGACCCTTGATACCATGTATGAGTATGCTATTTATTTTATTTACAAAGTAACCATCAACGACGGTTATTACCACTGAGGGACTATTGTGTTTGCTCCATATTCAATCCTTCAAGTTCCCATTAGTGCGCTTACATGTCTTTCAAGACGCTATCTGCTTGCAATCCATGTTGAGTGGTAACCGTTTTCCACTTCTTCCCGAACCTTCGATGATAACTACTCCAGTGTGTCATAAATGGCGCTTATCAAGGCCCTAAGACTTGTAAATTTACTAAGTTTTTTATACCAAGTTGTTCAATCGACTGGTCTTTTTTGGAGTGAGAGCTTCTATAGACCGTCCTTCTCGAGATTCTGGACATGTTTCCATCGACTGCCCTTTTCAATATTTTGGACATATTTCCCAGTGAGCTGGGTGTTGGGGATTTGTCCTTGGGAGTCCTTCAAACCATGTCTTATTGCGTCTACGACTCGGTCGGCCCCTCGTCGTTGATCTATCGACGCCTTAACATTAATGCTTCTTTAAAGATACTTCATTAATGCTCATAGTAACCGTCTTTTCATTGAAATTCTTTGTTGACTTTCTGGTAGCTGAAAATTCAAGTGTAACAGATGACTCCCAAAAAATGTCATTGTCGACCCGTATCTGAGGGGAGAAAAATGACATTATTTGTAACTAATTTAAAACTGTTCATATTCTATGCCATGTCACCTCAATCATGCTTGTTGTCATTCATTATGACTAACTTTCTTACCAAACGTTACATCTTTAAAACGTGCAAATGTCAGTACATCATTACCCCGAATTCCAAGGTCATTAACTAGCCAATAAATAGGGATTTTTGAGACTTTTATTTTATTTTATTAATTATAAGTTTCCCCACTTTGAGGCTGCTTATTGGCTCCGAACCTACCATCTGCCTATGTTGCCGGAAGGAACTTTTCGTCACCTTTCTATTTAAACCATTCCCTTCCTTACTTCTTCCTTTTCACGGCGATTCCAACAAACATACAGGGTAAACGTTACCTCCAGATTTCCTTCTGCCATTTTCACTTACTTTTCTTCCCTTGCTTCACACTAGAGCGGTCAAAATGGGCTACCCGACCCTAAACGTTTTTTTTTTAAATTTAAAATAAAAACCCCATAATATTTATTATAATTGAAATTAAAAATTATACTATTTTAAACATAATACATATTTAAGTACTATATTATCTTTTATAAATACTATAATGTTTTTTTTAAATACAACACATGTATAAATTGTATAAAATATTACTTGAATATTTAACATAAGAGAAACTAATAGAATACGAGGAAAAAATGTTGATTGTACAAATATATAAAATTTAAAAGAGAAAGATTGAATAGAATAAAGATAAAATTTATTGAGGTGAGAACAATCAATGTGTTATTTTTGAGTAAGACAATATAAGTATTAATATAATTTTTAAAAAATTTATAGCAATGTGGGCCTAACGGGCTACCCACGGCCCATACGGGCTAGCCCTAATGGGTAGCAGGCTTTTAAGGGCAAGGCTAAAAAAGCCCTGAAAAATACGAGCTCTAATTTTAAAGCCCAAGCCCTATGATTTTTCGGGTCTGGCGGGCTGACCCATATGGACTAACCCATTTTGACAATTCTACTTCACAGTATCAATTGCGTCTAATATCTCTGGCTCGCGTCGCCTTTCTTTTGCCGCTCAGATTGATGAACCGGTTATGGTTGGCAATCAAACTTACGTCCTTGAGCTTCCTCTAACAAAAGACACTCAAAAGTTGTGGTACTCTGATGCCTTCATTCCTTATTCCATCTCAGGTAACACATTCTCCTTTATGGGTCCTCTCCCCGGGTTTGTCAAGATCAACAGCTCCCTGGAAAGGATTTTCCCAAGCTACCGTGGGTGGGCACTCGCGGTTTTAATGATCAACCTTTTGATTTTCATTTTTTGGAAAACCAGGTATATTTCCCTCCTCCACTTGAGGCACCTGACTCAACCTACATAAACTGGTTAAATAGGGTGGAAAAGAAGAAAAAGGCTTTGTGGAGGTATTTGGGCATTTTCGACCTCATTCAGCTCTCAAGGGTCCACCTCAAATATAACCCGACTATGCTACTCACCGCAACGTACTTTTGGGAGTTGACCACCAACCCGACTATGCTACTCCCCTCATATTATCTTTTCTCTCTCCTTGTTCCCTATATTTTCTAATTATGCCAAAACAACCCCAACTCCTCTAATTCTTCTTATTTCTTATTTTATTTAATTAATTAAATCAAAATAACTATAAGTCTAATTATTTTGATTCTTATATTCCTTCCTCCACCATACTAAGGCTCTCACTACACCCCATCTATGCCCCACATACACATACATATTTAACTATAAGCATACCGAATACTAAATAATTAAATAAAAATCTAAATAAGTTGATTAAATAACTTAATCGAATTTTGGGGTGTTACACACGATAGAGCTGAGGGGTTGTGTGGTGGTTGACAACGAGAAAAAGGAGAGGGCAGAAGAGTGAGATGATGGATTCGTTTTTGTGGTGGTTAAGAGGTGGAGTTAGATGGAGGGAGTTAGAAACGAAAGAGAGACGGAGATGTGTTGGTGTCGTGTTTATGGCAGTTGGTGGTTAAATGTGGAGTTCGTCGGTGAAATAGAGGTTATGAGGGTGGTTGTGAGCTTGATGGTGAAAACGGAAGTGAGGGAGAGGCAGAGGGTGATGAAGGCGTGGATAAGAGGTTACGGTGGTTGGAAGTGAATTTGAGCTGAACGCAGAGAAGAAAGCGTTTTTAGCCTTTCTCTCCTCTTTTCTTTTTTAGCTTTTCATTTTTTGTGAGAGTGAGGAATAAAGATTTACGGTAAGAGGTAGGTTGAGTGGCTGGTTAAAGGTTTAAAGAAGGAAGGTGGAAGTGAGTGTTGTATAAAGAGAGAAGAAGACATTGTGGATAGGCAAAAAAGGAAGCGTTTTCAACCTTTCCTTTTCTAGTTTTTTTTTTGGATTTTTTTATTAACAGTGGTGAATGAAAAATGCTGCCGATGATCTCAAACTTGGCCCTCAATGTTATCTTTATATACTAGCTATTAGGGTTTTTAATTTTTGGTTTAAATAGTCTCTTGGTCATTAAAGTATTGAACCCATGACCTTGACATTAGTAAAGTGATCCTTAACCATTAGATCAGTCAATCCATTCATACTTAATTTTGTAGTAAATCTCTCTCTCTCTCTCTCTCTATATATATATATATATATATATATATATTATTAGAAACATTATTGTAAAGAATTATTTCATATTATTTCCTCCATTTTTGAAATATATTTTGATTAGTATTAAGAAATAATATTCAATAGTAAATATTAAGTAATTTTTAAATATTAAATATGTTTGAAACTTTAAATAATATATTTATGGTTGAAATATTAAATGGTTAAAATATTTGAAATATTTCAATTATAATTGAAACTTTAAATAATATATTTATGGTTGAAATATTAAATAGTTTAAATAGTTGAAATATTTAATAAAATAATTATTTAATAAACTAAATAGTTGAAATAGATTAAATATTTAATAGAATAAATATTTAATATTAAATGAAATAATTATTAATATACTAAATACTTAATATATTTAATATTTAATATTTAAAAAATTAATTATTAATAGACTAAATTTTTAATATTTAATAAAATAGTTATTAATAGACTAAATGTTTAATGGACTAAATATATTTAATAAAATAATTATTAATAGACTAAATATTTAATAGACTAAATATTTAATATTTAATAAAGTAATTATTTAATAGGATAAATATTTGTTAAACTAAATAGTTAAAATATTAATAGTTGAAATACTAAATAGTTGAAATAATATGACATAATTATTTAATATATAATAATTGAAATATTTAATAAACTATTTAATAATATTAATATTAGTTCATAATATCAATAAAATAAAATTAAAATATAATATTGAATAAATATTAAATAGTTTGAAATAAAAAGTAGTTAGTTAAATAGTTATTTCAACCATAAATATTCATATAAAATAAAAATTAGTTTATTAAATAATATGAAATGTTAATATTATTTAATGTTTCAATCATAAGTAAATTATTTAGTTTAATACTAAAGCACTTAGTAGAATATTAAATAATTTATAGTTGAAATAAATAAATTAATCATTATTAGTTGAAATATTAAGTAATTTATTAAATACTAAATCATTTATGAAATATACACTCTTGTTGCAATATTACTATCAAATGGAATGGTTGGCTTATTTGTTATTGCAAAGATCATGAGTTTAATCTCACTTGAGACCATGTTTTGAATTTTTGCCTTCTTATGATTTAAACAGCAATAAAAAAAACTCTTATGTGAAATTATTGGAGATTAAAATAAATGAAAAATGAAAAAAAGTTGGTCATGTCAGCGACGTTGACCACATCATCTTTTTTAACGGAAGTTTAACGTCAGAGGTAATCTCAAAAGGAAATCAAATGTTAGGGACTCAGAAAAAAAAGATTTAGAGACCAAAACAAAAAATCCGCCAACTTACAGGGACCAAACAACTATTTAAGCTTTAATTTAATTTAATCCCAACAACACCCTTTGATATTATTGAGTGATCAAAATGAGTCTTATTGAATCACAAATATTTTTAACAAAAACAAATGAAATCAAACTAATTAATTTTTTATCTCTATTTATTTTCCTTAATTATTTTGTTTGAAAATCAAAATAAAAATGAATTAAATCGAGCAAAACGCGAATGCGCGAAAGATGCGGAAAAAAAAAACAAATGAATGCACTAAGATAATCTACGTGCAATATAGTTCAGTAAAACAGACATTCGCATATCAAATATTGAAGTTAAAAATACCCGGATAAAAAAGCTCAAATTGATCAAAATACGAACACGCAGAGATGCAAAAATATAAAATGAGCACACCAAACTAAACTACACGTAATGTAGATTAATAAAACAGATAGTTGCAAGCCCAAACCTAAAAACATTGTTCTCTCATTTTACGCGCAGTTAAAAAATCGATTCAACCGATATGTCTTCAAAACTGGAATTTTATTTTAGACAAAACAAAATACAACTGATTGCTTAAAAATTTAAAATGTATGGACAAAATTGGGTTTGACAGCTGCCTCTATTTAATTACCTTGAATCCGATACTATGAATAACAACGATTTTCATATCTTTAGGATGGAAGATAATTAAATACCAACATACCCAAATTTTGTCCTAAAACGGTGATGAGATGGGTAAATTTATGAATGGTTAACCCTACTCTGGATATGAAAGGATTACCTCCACATTCCGGTTAGCATTTCGCCTTCAATGACAATTTTGCAAAGAAATAGCAGCTGAGAGATCCTCTAAGAATTAACAGCGAAAACTCCCAACACACAAACGTTGAAAAATTCGTTGAGACTTAACAAAGAAGACTTTCAATTTCCAATCATTGAAAGATTCTCTGTGAATTAACATAACAAACTTTCAACCAACGGTCATCAAAATATTCGTTGAGATTTAACAAAGAAAATGTTCAACTAACAAATATCGAAAGATTCCCCGAGAATTAACAAATACAAATTTCAATTAATAATTATCAAAAGATCCTTTGAGACTTAACAAAACAAATTTTCAACTAACCATCATTTGAAAGGTTCTCCGAGAATTAACCGAGAATACTTTCAACTAGTGAGCATTAAAAGATTTTTTATTTTTGAGATTTTGAAATTTAACAAAGAAAACGTGCAACTAGAAATCATTGAAAGATTCTCCAAGAATTAACATAGACAACTTTAAACTAACAATTATTGAAAAATTCTTTGAGACTTAACAAAGTGAACTTTCAACTAACCGTCATTCGAATGGTTATCCGAGTATTAACAGCGCAAACTTTCAACTTAGCAACATTGAAAGATTCTTTGAGACTTAACAAGGAAACTTCTGACCAAAATAAAATGAATGACAAATGGGAAATCTTATGAGAGTAAAAACCCTAAAATAAATTATGCAAATAACAATTGGGAGATCCTCTGAGACTTAACAGAGAAGAAACCCAATTGATCAAGCAACAACTGGGACATTCTTTAAGAATTAACAGAAAAAATTCTCCACATACGACAATTAAGGATTTATGTGAATCAAGAGAACAAGCTCAAATGATCAATAGAGAAACGAGTAACTCTACTGGGGTTTACTAGTGTCACATAAGACAACCGTCGGTTGGAGAAAATTTTCAAAAAAGACTCCCAAGGGGGAAGATTTACTGGGGAAAATGCTCTGTATAGGAAAATGCTCTGTATGGGAAAAGCTCTAAAGGAGACTTTTGAGTGCCAATGACGTTTAGATTTTGGTTCTGTTAAACAACAAATGGGTTTTGGATTACCGACAAAGATCAGATTTTGGAAAGTTGTGTCAATGAAGATTGGACTTTAAAGGTGAATTTCCAGACGAGAACTGGATTTGAAGAATATACTACCTGACAGAAACTGATGAAAAATATTAAGTTATCAGACGGGAACTGGTTTTTTGTTTGTCAGACGGGAATTGACTTTAAAATAGACTACCAGACAGGAACTGGTGAAAAAGATTAAGTTGCCAGACGGGAACTGGTGCGTTTTTTATTTGTCAAATGAGAACTTACTTTAAAATAGGCTACCAAACAGGAACTGGTGAAAAAGATTAACTGCCACACGGGAACTGGTTTTGAAATATACCACCAGACGGGAACTAGTTTTGAAATATACTATCAGATGGGAACTAGTTTTTGATTTATTGTCAGACGGGAACTGAATTTTTTTTTATTGTCAGACGAGAACTGACTTTTATTTACTGTCAGACGGGAACTGACTTGCGAATAGTCTACCAGACGAGAACTGTTTTTTGATTTACTATCAGACAGGGACTGAATTTTGAATAGTCTACCAGATGAGAACGGGTTTTTGATTTACTGTCAGACAATAACTTATTTTCAAATATGCTACCAAACGAGAACTGGTGAAAGATATTAGATTGTCAGACGGGAACTGGTTTTAAAATGAACTGCCAGACGAGAACTGGTCTTTAGTTTTGACAAATTCCGAATAAGGATCATATTCTAAAATAGCTTCAACTTTGCTAGACAAGTACTAGTCTTTAGGAATGAGGGTGAGCGACACTCACAACTCTTGTTATGCATGATATGAGATTGACTTTTATGCATATGGTATGCGATGATGCATGACATGATGAATGATCGATGCATGTATGTAATGTGCGATTTCTGTCGGTGACGCGACCACCTTATCGCCATTGGTTGGAATTGGGTGCTACTTTCTGATTTCTTATTTATCCTATGAAGCTGGAAAGGAAAGGGAAGCAATCTAAAACTAACCTTGCACGTAAATGTTTTCTTTAACAAATTCTAAGAGATTGGGGGGTCCGGGGTCAAGTTATACAATATGGAGTTGTCAATTACCCATCCTATATATGGTTATCCATAGATCGTTTAGCAAACTATACTACTATCTACTTACTGGTGTTTATCTGTCGTGAGTTGGGAAAGTTTCTCCTTTGGGAATGTTTGTGAGAGAGTTTTTGTTGATTTCGGGTTTTCCGATGTTTTTGGTAAGGTACTGGACCTAAGGTTTTTGATATATGTGCTCGCTAAGATTTCACAATCTTATGCCTAGGTATTCCCGTTAAAGAAAATAGGGAAATCAGAGCAATCGTAGTTCCTCCTATTCTATGAGAGGAAAAAGATGTTTGGTGTCTTGTTCAAAGCCCAAGATTGAAGCTAAAGGTTATTTGTGTCTTGTTTAAAGCCCAAGATTGAAGCTAAAAGGTTTTGACTGAGAGAGAATTTGTCATCTCTAAAGGGAGATATCTCCTCTGTTTATCACAGTTCTTGGGTGAAGGATTATAAAGGAGAATTACTTTAACTGGAATATATGGAATCCAGCAATGCCATAATTTCATTTATAAGGGATTTGTCCTGAAGGAGAAAACTTTAACTCAGTATAGAGCAATGCCATTTTTCCTTAGGAATCTTTCATGCTAAGAGAGGGATATTGGCTTGGATGTAAATAATCCAGAGGCTTGCCACTTACAGCAATTATATGAAAGAAGGTTTTACCGGGATAAAGAGGAACTACAACTTGGATTTTTGAATCAACAAGTATGCCACTTACAACAGTTATCTGGAATTAGGTTTATTTTGATTGTCTGTTTTAATGTGTGATGTACAGAGAAATGTCTTCCTACAGAGAGTTTTTGATTTCCTCTGAGGGGATGTTGATTTTTGTGTGTCTTGATCAAAACCCAAGGTTGAAGCTAAAAGGTTGACTCTATTAGGGAGTTTTATATCTGTCTTGTACAAAGCCCAAGATTGAGGGTGAAAAGAGACTGACTCTTTTGGGGAGATCATTATACAAAGCCTAAGAGGAGGCTGGAATGAATTGACTCTTCCGAGGAGTATTTTGTCTGTCTTGTACAAAGCCCAAGATTGAGGCTAAAAGGGATTGAATCTACTGGGGAGAGGTTTTATCTGTTTTGTACAAAGCCCAAGATTGAGGCTAAAAAGAGAATTGACTCCACTGGGGAGGTTCTATATGTCTTGTACAAAGCCCAAGATTGAGGCTAAAAGGGATTAACTGACTCAACTGGAGAATATTTATAGGTGTCTTGTACAAAGCCCAAGATTGAGGCTAAAAGGTGTTGAGGGATGATCATTATGCAAAGCCTAAGAGGAGGCTGGTTGGGGAATTTCTTATATAAAGCCTAAGAGGAGGCTAACTTCTACTGAGGATTATTGAGATCCAGATGCAGGTCCAAATTGGGGAATTAACTCTTGCTGAGGATTACAGAAAAGTTGAAATATCAGAGACCACAAGGTTCTGATTGAGGGTTTATTGATAGTGATTTGACCCTAGCTGGGGAAAAATAAAGTGAGGATTTTAGGGTTGAGTTTTAAAACCTATAGAGGTTGTAACTCTGTTGATGATTGATGAAATGATCAGGGTTAATCCTGTGTTTTTAGGAAACTTGAGGGTTTCTTGAGATCCAAAGGGAGGGGAGACTGTCTAAGTCTACTGGTATAAAGAGATTTATCTTTGTATGATGTCCAAGAGGAGGCTGATGTTTTAAGGGATGAGAATCAACCCTAAACTGGTCTAATGCTTTGAGATTCTGACTCTCTGGAGGATTGAACTATCAAAGGATGACTAAGTTTTGTCCTATACCTGTAGGAGGTCTTTGGGTCCTTGTACTAAGCCCAAGAGGAGGCATGAGAACTTCTAAGAAGCCTGAGGTTCCTTGTACAAAGCCCAAGAGGAGGCTGGGGATGCTTTTATGAAGCCCGTGGGTCCAAACCTAAGAAAAGCTCAAGCAAGGTTTCACCGGGAATAATACTTTCTTTAGTGAACAGTTCTAGGGTTTGAAGAAATTCAAGAGAGGTTTCACCAGGAATTAATCCTCTCCGAGGGAAATGAATTTCTTAGACAGATTTCTAGTAGTGACAGTCTTGAGAAAAGTTTCACCGGGAATAATGCCTTTCTCTGTTCCATATTGTATAAGTCCAAGAGGAGGCAAGACTGTATATGGAATTTCCTATGGGAAACTAGTTTTGACTGTGTTGAAAGAGTAACCACTGGTTTGATCTAATCCTAGACCTAGTTGCTGGGGAAAACTCTAAGCAAGATTATATACAGGCATATATATATATATATATATATATATATATATATATATATATATATATATATATATATATATATACAAATGAAATATATACATGTATGCAAAAGAAAGTTGATAGAACTTACAGGTGAGCAAGCTTCCAGTACTACATCTGTATGGTTAGTTATTCAAGAAATTAAAGAAAGTTTTGATAACAACTATGAATTTGAACCCAAATTAAAGGGGAAAGTTGTTTTGAAAAGAAGATTGGGGCTTATACTCAAGGAGAGGCCCAGAAATAACAGTGATCGCACCGTTGTTCTGAAAATTGTATCGGGACTTATACAATGACTGAGGCCCAAAAATTGTATTTACAAAAGAGGTTGGGTCTTACACTCTATTAGAGGCCCAAAGTTTATTTTTATACAAGAGATGGGGCTTACAACTCAAGGAGAGGCCCAAAAATAAAGTGATTGCACCGTTGTTTTGAAAACTGTACTGGGACTTATACAATGACTGAGGCCCAAAAATGTTTTGTGTACAAAAAAGATGGGTCTTACACTCTATTATAGGCCCAAATAATGTTTGAAAAAAAGAATAAAAATGGGACTTATAACACAAGGGAAGGCCCAGATGAAAATGTTTTAAAAACGTCGATCGCACAGAGATTTTTTAAACGTACTGGGACTTATACAATGATTAAGGCCCAAAAATGTTTTATACACAAGGGATGAGTCTTACACTCTATTAGAGGCCCAAAGTGTTCTTGAAAAATATTTGTGAGGGTATGAATGATCAAAACCCTAATTTGATAAAAATGTATTTTTATTTGAATAAAAAATCAAATAAAAATGATCAAAATTAACAAATATGTGTAAAAACAAATTATGATCTAGGATAAATGTTTTAAAAATCATGTTTTATCCCTAGAATGATTTAAAAATCAATTGAGTTTGAAAAATCAAGAAAAGAAATATTTTTAAAATGTTAAAAACAAGTAAAAATAAATTCTTTATGAAAAAATTAAATATATCAAATAAATAATATTTTGTGAAATTTTTGTAGAATAAAATATTTTAACATTTTTATGAATTTTGAAAAAAAGAATTAATCCAAAAACATAAAAATTCAGAGAGAAATTAATTTTTGAATCAATTAAATAAAATAACAAAAATTCAAAAATTCAAAAGTTTGAAAAAGGGCGCCAAGAACAACTTGTTCTTGCCCGCGTGCCCTGTTTTGCTCCAATTTTCATTTTTCACTTTTCTCTCTGATTACTCAATGGTTTTGCACGATTCAAACACTAATCTTGCTCGTTTTTGAACAAGGATCACAACCATATAGATTAATTGCATTTATATTAGGTGTGGAGTGAGAAATCAGAGGATAACCTCAAGAACCCTAATTTCAGCATGAACACAATGAAATTCCATACACGATTGATTCATGGCAACTGATTGAGGGTTATTACTCTACATACATGCAGAAACAAGATGGTAACTCAAAAATTCATTTATGATGCATGTAATATGGAGTTTGAAGGCTTCAGGCTTACCTCTTGCAGCTGGTGATCGAGCTTGATGATGGAGGTGTTACAGATGTGTTGTAAGGACCTGTACAACTTCACTATACCCTATGGAGTGTGTTGAGATGCTTAGCCTAGATTGGAGATGCTTGGGTCATCTTCTGGTACCTCAACTGCAACCTTGTCAAAAGCTTGAGCAACTGACTGGTGATTTTGTGATTCAAGTGTTTCAGATGTGTTTCAAGGCCATTGATCGGTCATATATGATGTATATGAGGTGTTGGCATGATTGGTTTGGTTTGAATCACTTCCAATTTCAAAACCCGATAGTGACTTGAAATGGAAGGCAAATTTGGAGTGAAAGAGAGATTTTGAGAAAAGCATCAGTTTGGGTGCTTTGGTGTACTCAAACTGATCATAAATGAGCTCTATTTATAGTAGAGCAAGTTTGTTTTGCAAGCAATAGTGAATGGCAACTGGTACAGGTCGGTGGTCAATGGTGATCAAATGGAATCTCAAATCTCCTCTAGCCATTGAATTGAGATTAGAGCACAAGCTTATGGTCTTCTGTTGCATGAGTTTATCTTGACTTATTTGGTTGATCATTTACTGATACATGACAGCTCTATGCATCCTTTAAATGCTCCATGACAAATTTGAAAGTTTTGGATTTTGAACTTTGAATGCTACTTGCCAAATGATGAAGTTCTTGACTTGCAAGGCCCTATGGTGTTGTAGCTCTGCAGAGATCATGTTCATTGCACTTCAGAAACTTGTATTGTATGGTGACAAGGCTTGCCAAGTCATGAAAATGCCAAAATCGTGTGGCATGTACAAAGCTGTCTTGTGAAGAGCAGTTTTGGAGGTATCATGTTTCCATGCTTGTAACTCTCTACTCAAGTTGAATTAGAATGAGTTCTTGTACATTTTGGAAAGCTCTCATGACATACTTTAACTTTAATGTTCACCAATGGACCTGGTTCAACTTGGATCAAGGTGAAAAATGTTCTCAAAGTTTGGAAAAAGTGAAACAGATTCTGACTTGTTGAAAATTTCACTAAGTGTTGGAAAAAGTTGCCATTTCCCATTTTTGTGATTTTGATCAATCCATAACTCAAAATCCATGAGGATTTGAAATCTCTTGTAGTTGACATATTTGAAGTATGTAAGATTAAATTTCATTTGAGCTTTGAATGGGAGAAAAAGGCCTTATGGTTTAGGAGTTATGACCTTGCAAAGTTGGTACAAAATCACTTTTGTTCCGTAACTTAGAAACTTTTTGGTTTCTCATTGTCGCTCCCGGGATTTTCATCCAAGTACAAACGCGAAAGTGGCGCGGAAGAAAGAAAGAAGAGTCACCAGCCAAGCATTTTTATCCCAAAGAAAGGGAAAGGTAATGCTGCACAAACCTGGGAGAAAGGAAAGAACGAGGTCTCGCGAACCAAAAAGAAAGGGTAAGGGAGTCGGTTACGTGAAGGGAAGGTTATCGCACCCCTTCACGTCCGTCGTACTCGACGGGATCCACGCTTGCTGTTTCGATCAAAGGGTGTAGGAAACTGGATATCAACTGCTAACCGGAGAACTGGAAATGAAAGGTAGAAAGGATAAGGGAAGGGAGAAAGAAGTGACTCGATAGGACACTATCGTTGTCCTAGGCCTACGTATTCCCTCAGTGCAATGGGAAAGTCAGAGTCAACGTAGTTCGACAGACTACGGGGAAAGGTTGCTCGTCGAGATATCGCATCTCGTGCCTACGTATCTTCAATCAGACGAGAAAGAAGAATCAGAGCAAACGTATTTCGGCTCAACAAGGGTTGCCTTGTTTGTGTTTTTTAGTGGAAACGTCAGAGTGCGCGTCCCAGCAGTTAGGTGTTGCAGCTCGCTGTATGGAGACTTAGGCGTTACCTGTTTGCAGTAGAACAGACATGACGAGTCCTTAAGGAATATAATGAAGGAGATGAGAAGCCAATTTGTTTGTTTTTGTATTTTAGAAAGAAGTATTTTGATTATTGGTGTGTATAACACATATTGTATTTAAGTCTTTCACGTAGGATCGAATGCCTCGCGTATCGACCCAAGACGGGACGTATGCTAAACATTCTAAGAAAGTGAGAGAAGACCCCTCACTATCTTATTCTCACATGAAAGGCTCAAATACAATATATGTTATGCCTTTATTAAGTGTTTTTTGCTTTTTGTTTTGAGATGAGAAGAAAAGAGACTCAAAGGTTAAGAAAGGTAAAAGTCTAAAGGGAGACTAATTAATCCTAAGAGTTACCATGCTTGGATGTTCCTAATGGTTAAGTGTGGTTTAGAAACCTAAGTCTAAAGAAAAGAGAAGAAGAGTGAGTTCTAACTTACTTCAAAGATGGAAGTTAAGTTAAGAACTCAAAGGGATGAAAGAGATTGAACAAAGAAAGCATAATATGATTATCACAATCAAAAATTGAAAGCTTAAAAGAGATAAAAGAAGAGGTTGTATGTGGGTGCACACCCACACACTTGACTTACCATTAGCCCCTGAAAATGTTAGCAAGAACAATTTACAAGTAAAGAAATAAGGAAAGAATAACAAGTAAAGATTAAACAAGTTAAGAACTAAATAAGAAAGGTTCTAAGGGTTGAGAAGTACTCAAGGTCAGTATGTATACCATAAGGAATCATACCAATGGATACATGTCTTATGAAATCAAATAAAAGCTAACTATGTGCCAAACAATTGCATAAATGTAAGTAATGTGCTACTAATGTAAACTAGGTTCATAAGAAATGTAAACATGTACAAATTCAAGAACATAGCTCAAGGTCAGAATTAAGTGTCATTAAAGGATGCATATGAAGGTCATGGAAGCATTATACAAGACATGAGTGCAATGATTCAAGAAGAAAAGACAAGATGAAAAGAAGTTCAAACAATGTTCAAGATCATATAAGATGGCATACTTGTAATGCAAGTTATGAATGAAGGATGAAACATGAACATGAATAAGAATGGATGCAAGTCAGTGATGTATGATATGCTTGATCATATTAGAATGCAATAATGATGTCACAAAGATGCACATAAAACATGTTAAGGCACATAAAAGAAGATGCACACAAATAGGTCAAACTTAGTTCATATAAGCACCAAACATTCATGAACCAAAACCAAAAGGCAAGTGACCTATAATCTAACATGAATGACCTATAATGTTTATGAAATGACCTATAAAGTGATCACATAAGTCCTAATACAATGGCACAAGTGCCTCCTAATCAAACAAAGTTTACAAAGTTGAGAGAACATTCACAAATGTGACCTATAATAATCAAGCAATGCAAAAATATAAAGAGACTTGGAAAAAATATGAGATTACATCAAAAAGCACTTAAGTCAGAAGCCAATCAAGCATCAAAAGTTCATGTCAAGATTCAATAAGAAACAAGTTCAAACAAGCTCACAAATTCACATTATGGCAAGGAGAAGAATGCATAAAGAAATGGTTCAAGTGCTATGTAAAAATGATTTTAAAAATATGAGGAAAATGTTCTTATATGCCTTAAGATGTTACCTAAACATGCCAAAAATATTGGATTAAAAATAGTTTTGGAGCTATGAAAAACAATTATCTAAAGTTGAGGTATCAAGGAAGAAACACTTTGAAAAAAAGAAATAAAAGAAAATCCACAAAATATGATCAAATATTCACAAAATCAGAATTAAAAATCATAAAAAATTATTTTAATGTCTAAACATGGTTCATGAATTTTTGTAGAATTTTTAGATGGATTTTAGTATTTTTAATAAAAGGAAATCAAACATGTATAAAAATAAAAATAAAATGCAAAAGAAATAATGCAGGGGGTGCAGAGATAGCAAGTTTTCAGTTTAAAAAGATGTTTGGGCTTAAAATGAGGTGTGTGAATAGCATTTATAGTCCAGTCCAATAACACGCGTGTGTGTGTGGAATTATGGTGCACCTCAGTCAAACATTGACTCACTCACAGCCATACGATCAGGTCATGATGAAACGATGAGAAAAGATAATCACATCCAACGTTCATGATGCAAACACACAATAATAAGCATGCACGCACACACATATAACCAAGCTGAGAGAAAAAAAGAGGCACGTGATATGCAAGTGGATCATTAATGCGTTGGCAAGCTAGGAAGCATTGGATCAGAGGAAATCAGCGGCTGTGTTATGTTCTGGTTCTAAAACCCTAGCTGAACCTCATCGGCCGGAGAAGGACCTCCGGTCATCTTCTCCGGCGAAGCACCACCACTTGCAACCTTCAAACTCTCCAGAAATTCACAAACCCTACATCATTCGAAAGCTGAACTTATGCACATCACGAATCCAACATTGAAATTCATAGATCAATCATGCATAAAGAGAATCGAGCACAAACATTTTGCCCTAGAATTTGAATCTAAGCACTTAAGGTGCCTATCACTAGCCGGATCATTCACATTGCTTCTATTAAGCTATAATCAACATGAAAACAACTTAAGCACAAGAAAACGAAGCAAGATCAGTTGAGGAATTTCAAACCTGGCACTGTGAAGAACTTGAATCAACAAGAAAACCAGAGGTGTAGGCTTGTTCTTGAGCTTCCAAGGAGCAAAATAAATGCTTCAATGCCTTGGATCTTGAAGAGAATGGAGAGAAATCCGAATTGGAAAAGTTGCTACACTTGAGGAATTGATCTTGTTCTTCTTTATTCTTGAGCAATGATGAACAATTGATGATGATGATGATGAAATATGGAAGCACTCGAGCAAAGAGAGAGAGAGAATTCAGAGAGGAACTTGAGAGAGTGATTTTGTGAAATTGAGAAAATGATGAAGCTCCCTTCAATTCTGTTAGAATGAAACTTATATAGGTGTGGTTAGTTCCTAAATAGGATGATTGATGGTTAGAACTTAGGTTAGACTGAGTTAGTTAACTGAGTTGTGAGTTAACTAACTGAGTGAGGTTGTTAATGGCATGAGTTAAGAGGTTTAGTTAGAGTGTGGAGAAGCTTTTGTCACTTATGGTGAGACTGAGATATGATGATGGTGATGGTATGTATCATGATTCTGCAGCAAGACTTGCAAAACAAGTTTATTCATTTCCTCTTTGGTGTATGGAGCAACATGTATGGCATGATGTAAGAACATGGTCTAGCCAAATGAAGTAAGCATGTGAGGTGTGTAGTGTTTGTTGTATGCGTGCAAACAAAATGAACAACAACAAAAATGACATACATTCTGATCTTGGCCAGCATGACATCAATGAAACCATGAAAGTTTGATGGAAGATTTCTTCATGTACAAGGCCTGAAATGAGATGATTTTGGTGGCTATGGATCAAGAACATGTAAGGGAACAAGTTTGATGTTGGAATTAAATTGAATGGAGGCTTGGAAAGTGATGAAAATTGACCTGAAACACAAGGATGTGAGAATGCATCATGGGTGCGTGTGACTTGGTTCACACCTGGCACATGGCCTATGAAATTTCAGTGTGAGACCACCATGTTTGAACTCTCATATGACCTCCATAACCTGCTCAAATGAGAAAATGCCCAACATCAAAGTTAAAGGGGACATGGAGATGAACAACTTTGATGTTCAACAATTTTTCATTTGAAGCCTTATTGATGGAGAAAGTCAGCTTGACATTTGGCACACCAAGTGTTTGATGAAATTATGGCCGGGAGGCCTGAATCTGCCTTGCCATGACTTGAGATTTGCCTTGATTTTTGTCAAACTTTGATTGATCATAACTCACTCAATTTTGATCCAATGGAAGAGTTCTTTATATGGATTTGAAGCTTAAGATGTGATATTTAATTGGCTCAACTTAGGCCTAAAGTTTGAAGCTTTTATCATGGAGAAAGAAGGCCTTGAAGTGTAGTTCAAAATGGTCCAAACTTGCCATTTTTGGAAACCCTAAATTTCTAAAAATGGAAACTTTGTACAATTCTTGATTTTTGATGATTCCTCCATCATTTCTTGATCAAACCTTGTCCAATGAACATATATGACTTGAATTTCATGAATTTGACCTTAAAAGTCAGGAGTTGACTTTTTCACTGCACAATTGACTTTTCCCCAAATTTCTTGATTCTCAAGCAACTGATCAATTGAACCTCTTCTGAAATGAGCCAATGGGCAATCTTTCATCCTTAGATACTTGACATCATGTAGAAAACATTGAGATCAAGTTTGAACCAAAATTTCATCAGGAGACTGCTTGAATCCAAAACCCTAATTTTGACTGCTTTTGATAGGAGATGATGAACTGTCCAACTTGGTGAATTCTCATCTTCCAATGACTTGTGGGATCAATTGAGATTATATGAGACATAAGAGACTCTTGAGGCTTGATTGAAGACCTTAAGCTTTAGCTCTCTTGCTTTGAAATATCAATGCTCTGAAATTCACTGATCACATGCCCTTTGCAACTTGTATGAGATATGAGATGAAATGAGATATAAATGCAATGCAATGAAACATAAGCTAGGCCACAACAAGAGGGCAAATTTTGGGGTGTTACACTCATGGTTGCCCCTTTTGCAAGAAAGCTCAATTTTCTTGATTTTTCTTGATAAATGATGATCAAAATCATACATTAACATTGTTTTTGACTTAGGGGAACCATATTTGTGAAAAATTCCAAAAAGTGAAACTTGATTTTGGGCACAGTTGACTTTTTGTCAGATGAAATCCAAACTGTGTGATCCTTTGTGCAATTAAGTTCTTGACCCAATTCAAACCTAATGGATGGATTCCATAGGTGTTGTAGGGTGTCTTGAATCATGTCCCAAGGTTTAGGAGCATGTCTTGGTCAAAAGTCAAAGATACAGTTGACTTTTTCTTCAAAACCCTAATTGTGGTCCTGATGAAATTAAAACTTGTGAATCAAGCTTCTTGGATCAATCCATTGTTGTAAATGGATCAATGTAGTGTATTTGAGGCCCTTAAATCATGTCTTGAGGTCTTGGCTCATGCTTTGCTCCAAAAGTCAACTTATGGGTGAATTAGGTCAAGAAACCCTAATTCCTGATCTTTGATGAATGCATCCCCTGAGGTTACTTTGAATTGATGGTTAGGTCCATGAGGTCCCTTTGAGCATCTTGGGTTGTGCTTTGAAGCATTGGCTCATGCCCAGAAGAAAATTTTCATCTGGAGGCTTTGGTCGACCAAAACCCTAATTTGGTGACACTGACGATCTCGAGGCTTGATCCACTTGGAATGTTGCACTCCTGTGCCTGATTCTTGATGTGGGAGTCCTCTTGATCCCTTATGGGTGTTTGAAAGGTTAGATAAGTTGAAGATCATGCCATTTCTTGATTGATCCTTTGTTTAGGTGCTCTGAGAGGGCTTAAAACCCTAATTCTTGATTGTGGTGAATGCTCAATCATCTTTGAGGAGATTGATGAGGCATGAAGGTACATCCATATTGTGGTGATGATTTGCATAATGATGGGAAATATTGTGGTCAAAATTTGGGGTATGACAATGTAGTATATAGATTTTGGGTTATGCCACTGAAGGTTGGGCCTTTTGAGGTATCAAGTAAGATTGGACTTTTGTTGTTTGATCTTTCATACTTGTGTTACAAAGTTTTTTGATGATTTCAGATTCATGCTATGGGGCATGCCCGATGAATGAGATGAAATGCATGGCTTGATGCTAGAGCGAAGTGACATGATTAATGCATGAGAATGATTTATGCAATAACTTGAAAGTTTCCAAAAGTGTCCCTGTGGTGGATAATGTAAGGATTCTTTTGCAGCAAGATTCCTTGTTAAAAGGTAAATGTTGTAGAATAGGGTGCTAGCATTATCCCCTAACACTCGTTTCAAACTCAACGATTGCTGATATACGACAGAGTTTGCTTGGGCAACTTGAAGGTCTGGAGAGGACTTTCCCCTATATAACTCATCTTGCCCTAGTTTGTTGTGTCTTTGAAGTATTTTACCTCAAAAGGAGCTTGGACGCAACTTGCCATAATATGACCTTGATGGTGCCTTGCCTCAATATGGTGAATCTTGAAGTAGTTTGCCCCTAATTAACCGACTCTTGGAGTGATTGGCTTCCACGTGCTCTTGAGGCGGCTTACCCCAATATGAGCCTTGAAGCGGTTTACCCTAGATTAAGTGAGTCTTGAAATGATTTACCCCGGATTGACTGAGCTTTTGAGGGATTTTCCCTTGATTAACATAACCTCTTGGTGATCTTCCCCTGGTCGACAGAGTCTTGAGATGATTTTCCCTAGATTGGATCATTTATGAATGATCGAATTTGTGAAGAAGAGTTCTTGTCCTTGGTTATAGTTTTGATGAAGACAAACACATCAACAAAAAGAAGTTAAAGCTTAAAGACTAGAGCAATCAAGTTCAAATGATCATAAATTTTAGAAAGTGAATGGAAGAATCAAGATGGTTGAGTATATTTTACAATTCAAGTATATATATCTTAATTGATCAGAATTATCATAATCATTTCATCTTAGTTCCACATTCATTTTAACCTCATGTGGAACATGCTTAGAATTTAATTTTTAAGTATTTTTCAAAAACATTTCAGGTGTAACTGGTTACATCATTTCAGATAACCGATTACACAGATGAATATTTGAATTTTTTGTGTGGCAATGGCAGGTGTAACCGGTTACACCATTTCTGGTAACCGGTTACACATACAAAAATTTCATTTTATTGTTATACCGCTTCACCGGTTACACCATTTTCGGTAACCGTTTATGAATGAAGCATTGGTACTTTTCTTGAAAAATCTGATTCCAACATTTTTCATTTTTCATACTTCAAACATGACAGTGTTTCATGAATATACACTCTTTCAGAAGCGTATATTGCATGTATATATTCATGTGGTTTTAGTTTTTCAAAAAGAGACTCTTAGACATAAAACTTTTACATTTAGATTCTTTAATATACAACTTTCACATCTCATAATCCAAACAAGTTTCTAACCTTTCAAATATGAAACTTTCTGCATGAACTTTCATACATATTCATTAAAGTTTCATTCATATTATTTTGAGTGCTTAGGTGTATATGTTTGGATTGTGATCAATACAAAGAAAAAATCAATTAATACATAATTGATTTAAGAGCTATAACTTATGTTATAAACTCAGATTTGTGTATACCTTGTTGTCCAGGATTGTTAGAAGATTGTAGGATATGTCTTGGTGGAAGACTTGTACAAAGATTTGACATGGTAGAAAATATCTCACAAGGAGTGAGGGGATTTGAGTACTCTCGAATTGTAAGGGGAACCAATATATATCACTGTGTCCTTTACTTTTAGCATTTATTTTTCAGCATATTTATTTTCATATCACTTCTGAAAAATAACAAAACCAATGCTAACGCTGCAAATTGAGAAAAGTCCAATAAATCTAATTCACCCCCTAGAGACCCCACATATACTTACAGAATTCCTCGATGATTTCTCATTGATTGTTCATCGTTGAAATTTCCTTGATGTTAAGCATTGACTTGCATATAAAATTATTCCTTTATAATAGTAATCCTAACGCAATGCTTGTGCAAGTTTTGAAATCAAAGTCATTATTCAGATGATTAGGTGATATACGGTTGTCATACCCCAAAATTTGCCCAACTTTTTTAATTTTATCTGACTTATTGCTACATTCCACTACATACATAGTTCTCTTATTAACCGTTCATTTAGATACAATCATTCATTCATCTGCATATGCACACCAATCGCTTATCTAGGTCAATCATTTCATCTGAATTTTACGTTCATCATTTCATCAATTCACCTGTATCATTATCATTCATCAAACACATTTTAGAATAAAGGTCAAAAGATCAAAGTTTGACTCAACTGATTTTTGTTACTTATTTATTTGCAATTGATTCAAAGTTTCACTTGCATTTTTGCATTTTTATTGCATATCAAAAAATTAATTAAATTTACATTTTCAATAATTATTTCAAGTATTAATTTGTTTTGTTGTAATTAATTTTTAGATAAACAAATAAATTAAACAAATTACATTATCATTGATTAATTCAAATAATTGTTCTTACATAGTACCTACACTATTAGGCACTCATACCGTACACACGCCATATATACTATTATGTCAAAATACTTGTCTCTACAAGAGTCAATATTTATAAGTCTCCACAAGGCTAAACATCTTCAATACCACCATACAAATTCTTGCATGAAAACTATTGTTAATAATAATCATTTAATTATGAAGTTCTCATGATAGTAGCAGATACGACATCCTTAGTTTTTTAATCATCTATAATATAAGAAAAGTAAGGGCTCTGGAAAACACATCTTTGCCCCTTACTCTTTTATTGCCACATCCTCATTTTAAGGGCAAAATGTGTCCAAAAATTACTTTTTCCAACTATTGATGTCACATTATTGTAATCCAACTATATAGTTATTATTCTAAGTCTTTGTTGGTTACAATTGCTTCAAATAATGATGTCATTTACTTCTATTCCAATTATATCATTTGTAATAGTTAACTTTAATTAATAGTGTCTGAGTTTTAGCTTTCCTGTCTCCCTCATCTTCCTTTCTCATTCACGCTTTCTCTTTCACTCTTTCTCTTTCTCACTGTCAGAGTAACTTTCTCTTTCTTCGTCTCTCGTCTTCCTCTTCGTCATTCATTGTCTGTTTGGTTTGTGTCGGCACGATGATGGTGAGTATGGAAATGGTGCAAAAGCAGAAGAATATGAGAGGAAGGTTAGTTGTTCTTGTCTTTTGGTAAGTCGGCATCTTCGTCAATCTTCCTTCTTTTGATAAATCTGTTTATCCTTTTTTTCTTAGATCTACAAAATTGTGCTTCAGATTTTAGGGTTTATTTGTCTTCTTTTTCTGATTTTAGGATTTCGTTGTGAGATAAATGTAATTGGGTTTTATGAATCATTGTCTTGGTTTATGTTTTTGTTTATGTTTTTGATATATTCGTTTTGTTTTGTGATTACAGGAAAGAAAGGATGAAAAAACAAGGTGGTGTGGTTCAATTTGCTGCAATGATGCAAATGGAGAAAAGTGTGCTACAGATCTACAAAACTGTGCTAAAGATTTAAGGGTTGTTTTTCTTCTTTTTCTGATTTGAGGAATTTGTTGTGACACAAATGAAGTTAGGTTTTATGAATCTTTTTCTTTCTCGCAACTCTGACTTTTTTTATACTGTGTGTTGTCATTTTTCAGTAAAGCTTCATTATGGGTGTGAAAATAGGTAAGGAAGGTTTCTGTTGCCGCAAAGCATGTTATGGGTTTGAAAATATGTAAGACATAATGTTAGTGTTTATGTGTTTAGATGAAAGTCTGGTATGTATTTGTTATGTTTCTGTGATCAACCAACTTGGTTAGTCTTTGTTTATGTGTTTGATTTTTTTCGTTTTGTTTTGTGATTATAGAAAAGAAAGGATGAAAAAACAAGGTGATGTGGTTCAATTTGCTGCAATGATGCAAATGGATAAATATAAAAACAATATGTTGTAAAGTGTCTTAGTTTATATGAATTTCAATTTCAGTTTGGGTGTTTTGCAGTTTAGGCTTCATGACTGATGACGCCTTGCAGTTTGGATGTTTTGCAGTTTAGGCTTCATGACGTATTGGATTATCTTTGACAGTGTATAATGGATTGTATTGGTGACACGGTTTCCCTGAATCTCTTGCACACGAATATCTTGAGAACTATCCAGGTTGATACTCCCTGTAAGCAGTTACTGTCAAGGTCACTCTTGTATTCTCAGTTAATTCTCAGTTAATGTCTTGTAATTGTAATAAGTCATTTGGTTTGTGAAATTGAATTCTTCGCAGGTTGCTAATTTGATATGATTTGATTTATCTCTTAAGGTGTGGTCACTGTAAGGACGTTGTCCCCATAGGTGATTTATGTATTTTTTTCTTTTTTCTATAATTATTTTGTGATTTTGTTTTATGTTCAACTTCTATAATGACTTTGTCACTACAATATCTGTGTAGCAGTTTTGGTGAAACCTTGGTATGTTTCCCTTTGGCTGATGTAAAGTTGCGTTTATGCGTATAGTTTTATTTTGCTTCGGAAGTCATTCTCTATATCAGCATTATGCTTGAATTTTGGAAGGAGCGGTTCAATCTATGAAGGTGTATTATATATTTAACCATTTGCTTTCTTTATTGTGTTTGTTACATATTTGCTTTCTTAGTCTGTTATGTAAAATAATATACTCAGTTAAGGTGGTTTTGAAATGGTATTCATTATTTTCACACATGCATGCTATGGATATCGGTGGTGTGTTATTGGCCTTAGTTGGTGCAGTACTGGTTCGTGTCTCTTACCATTGTGTTTGCTTAATATATTTGTGATGCTATAACTGGATAAATTTTTTCTGGCATTAGGATTTCTTTCTATATTCTTTTTTTAAGAGGATCATTTTGTATTCTTAATGGTTTGGTAATTAATTTCCTTATACGAAATGATCTACATGGTGAACCAATCTTTAGCTTGCTGATGGTTGGTATATTTATTTCTTAAATGCTCTTTTCCGTATTTTCAGGTGAGCTTCTCTTCTTGGGCTTCATGATTGATTGGTTCTTAAGGGTGACATATGTCTAATTGTAGTGACATTATTTAACTCTGGTTACTGCTACATAGATAAGGTACGTCTACTTTCTGCAACATAACTTTATATTGTTTTAAATAGCACATCTAATATCCCATGGTTTAATATAATTTTGTGTTTCTTCTATAATATAAGAAAAGTAAGGGCTCTGTAAAACACATCTTTGCCCCTTGCTCTTTTATTGCCACATCCTCATTTTAAGGGCAAAATGTGTCCAAAAATTACTTTTTCCAACTATTGATGTCACATTATTGTAATCCAACTATATAGTTATTGTTCTAAGTCTTTGTTGGTTACAATTGCTTCAAATAATGATGTCATTTACTTCTATTCCAATTATATCATTTGTAATAGTTAACTTTAATTAATAGTGTCTAAGTTTTAGCTTTCTTGTCTCCCTCCTCTTCCTTTCTCATTCACGCTTTCTCTTTCACTCTTTCTCTTTCTCACTGTCAGAGTAACTTTCTCTTTCTTCGTCTCTCGTCTTCCTCTTCGTCATTCATTGTCTGTTTGGTTTGTGTCGGCACGATGATGGTGAGTATGGAAATGGTGCAAAAGCAGAAGAATATGAGAGGAAGGTTAGTTGTTCTTGTCTTCTGGTAAGTCGGCATCTTCTTCAATCTTCCTTCTTTTGATAAATCTGTTTATCCTTTTTTTTCTTAGATCTACAAAATTGTGCTTCAGATTTTAGGGTTTGTTTATCTTCTTTTTCTGATTTTAGGATTTCGTTGTGAGATAAATATAGTTGGGTTTTATGAATCGTTGTCTTGGTTTATGTTTTTGTCTATGTTTTTGATATATTCGTTTTGTTTTGTGATTACAGGAAAGAAAGGATGAAAAAGCAAGGTGATGTGGTTCAATTTGCTGCAATGATGCAAATGGAGAAAAGTGTGCTACAGATCTACAAAACTGTGCTAAAGATTTAAGGGTTGTTTTTCTTCTTTTTCTGATTTGAGGAATTTGTTGTGACACAAATGAAGTTAGGTTTTATGAATCTTTTTCTTTCTCGCAACTCTGACTTTTTTGTACTGTGTGTTGTCATTTTTCAGTAAAGCTTCATTATGGGTGTGAAAATAGGTAAGGAAGGTTTCTGTTGCCGCAAAACATGTTATGGGTTTGAAAATATGTAAGACATAATGTTAGTGTTTATGTGTTTAGATGAAAGTCTGGTATGTATTTGTTATGTTTCTGTGATCAACCAACTTGGTTAGTCTTTGTTTATGTGTTTGATTTTTTCGTTTTGTTTTGTGATTACAGAAAAGAAAGGATGAAAAAACAAGGTGATGTGGTTCAATTTGCTGCAATGATGCAAATGGAGAAATACGAAAACAGTATGTTGTAAAGTGTCTTAGTTTATATGAATTTCAATTTCAGCTTGGGTGTTTTGCAGTTTAGGCTTCATGACTGATGACGCCTTGCAGTTTGGAAGTTTTGCAGTTTAGGCTTCATGACGTATTGGATTATCTTTGACAGTGTATAATGGATTGTATTGGTGACACGGTTTCCCTGAATCTCTTGCACACGGATATCTTGAGAACTATCCAGGTTGATACTCCCTGTAAGCAGTTACTGTCAAGGTCACTCTTGTATTCTCAGTTAATTCTCAGTTAATGTCTTGTAATTGTAATAAGTCATTTGGTTTGTGAAATTGAATTCTTCGCAGGTTGCTAATTTGATATGATTTGATTTATCTCTTAAGGTGTGGTCACTGTAAGGACGTTGTCCCCATAGGTGATTTATGTATTTTTTTCTTTTTTTTATAATTATTTTGTGATTTTGTTTTATGATCAACTTCTATAATGACCTTGTCACTACAATATCTGTGTAGCAGTTTTGGTGAAACCTTGGTATGTTTCCCTTTGGCTGATATAAAGTCGCGTTTATGCGTATAGTTTTATTTTGCTTCGGAAGTCATTCTCTATATCAGCATTATGCTTGAATTTTGGAAGGAGCGGTTCAATCTATGAAGGTGTATTATATATTTAACCATTTGCTTTCTTTATTGTGTTTGTTACATATTTGCTTTCTTGGTCTGTTATGTAAAATAATATACTCAGTTAAGGTGGTTTTGAAATGGTATTCATTATTTTTCACACATGCATGCTATGGATATCGGTGGTGTGTTATTGGCCTTAGTTGGCGCAGTACTGGTTCGTGTCTCTTACCATTGTGTTTGCTTAATATATTTGTGATGCTATAACTGGATAAATTTTTTCTGGCATTAGGATTTCTTTCTATATTATTTTTTTAAAAGGATCATTTTGTATTCTTAATGGTTTGGTAATTAATTTCCTTATACGAAATGATCTACATGGTGAACCAATCTTTAGCTTGCTGATGGTTGGTATATTTATTTCTCAAATGCTCTTTTCCGTATTTTCAGGTGAGCTTCTCTTCTTGGGCTTCATGATTGATTGGTTCTCAAGGGTGACATATGTCTAATTGTAGTGACATTATTTAACTCTGGTTACTGCTACATAGATAAGGTACATCTACTTTCTGCAACATAACTTTATATTGTTTTAAATAGCACATCTAATATCCCATGGTTTAATATAATTTTGTGTTTCTTAATTTATACTTATATAAATATGAAATATTCAAATTATATTTATGCCTTTAAAATCTATTTACCACTTCTGATGTAAATAGGTTTTGGGCCCATAATAACAATAAACAATGTTTTACTTCCCAATGCCCCATATTAAATAATAATGTATTTTAAAATAAATGATAAACTTGACCATTGATATTCAATAACCAGCACTGGTTATTGAACTACCCAACTAATACTCACATAAAAAAAACGTTTAGAATCTCAACATAAACCATTATATAAACGTTTTCCTCTTCATTTTATCACACAACCAATATCATACAAGAAGGAAAACGAACATGAGTTCCAATGATGCTGTCCATACCCAACAAAGTTCAGATGTTCAACAATCAACTTCAGATGTTCAAAGACCTACTTCTGATGTTCAACAGCCAGTTCACACCCAACAAGTCCAGCCCGAGGAAGCTGTGCAGAGGCTACACTCGGTCTAAGTTGAAAGAAGACGGAGGAGAAGGAGAATTAACAGAGCAAGAAGGATACGAAAGAAACGTACGTTTGATTCAGATGATGAAGACTTAACACCAATCGGTTGGAGCAATTTCATGTCGTTCAGGCCTTTTAGATTTGACTATTAGGAGTTTTAATTTTCTTAATGTTGTAACTTTCGTTTCTGAATCGACCACTTTGAATGATATAGGATTCAATTCATATGAATGAAATTGGTTTTGATTTTTTTATTTCCTTTTCTGCGTTACATACAATTGTAGTAGAAATCTGTTATATTTATTAAAATACATGTTTACAAATACAACTTTTGTCATTCAAGTTTTTTTTGTTTGAATGTATGATTCTTGACATAATTTAACGTTTATGAGTGACACATGTCTGTTTACATAGGAACCTAATGGTTTGGGTTATTGTTTCCCAAGATCAAAAGTAGAAGATGATGACGACATAAAAAACATGCCCCAAACTGACTCGCTATTGAAATCTAAGAGTACCATATTGTGTCTTGAGATATTCATTAAGATTTGACAGGTAGCATACGATATAGCTGTAATTTGTACTATTTTTTGACCTACTAGTGGTGTGGCTTTTGATAACTATATTTTAATAAAAGTTCTCTCTGTTTCTGCTAATAATGACAAACTTCTTCCAGGATTGGTTCTTGGATTTTGATTTTGCATTAATGATTGTTCGTTTGGAATCTCCATATCACAGGTTTTTTGGCATCCATCTTCTTCTTTATGAAGTAATTCATTAGTCATAATAAAAGTTATAAATTCTATTTGCTAACCAATTTGTCATGTTTGACTAAATAGGCTCTGACTGGTCAAGTGAAGCCTCTTTATCTGCAGTATGCCACTGCTAAGCTGGAGGAGAATTATAGACTAACGAAGCGAGCAATGAAGGTTTATGATCAAGCCACAAAAGTTGTTGTCAACAATGATAACTTGACCATGTATGAAATATACATTTCTCTTCCAGCAATGACGAGGATTCTACAGTGAAAAATGTGGACTATCTTTCTAATGTACTTTCAGTATTCTGAAGAGAACATGATAATGATATAAATGTTTACTTTATATATTGAGTGTGTAGTTTATAAGTTAATTAAACTTGGCATGTTTATTATGGTTCTTTTATGTTGTTTTCAAACATTTACTTGTGTTTTTCTAATTAAACAAAAATAGTCAATCTTAGGATCTTTAACAAGCCTTGACAAGCTTGGAGTGTTCTAATATGTATAAAATTAAGGTTTTTGGAGTTATATATATATATATATATATATATATATATATATATTACACGATAACTTTGTTTTAAACTTTAAACAATAGAAATTTTATAATTTATTTTATACATTTTGCTTTATTATTGATGATATTATCACTATAAAATATCTATAATTATCAGACAATTTAATAGACTAATAATATATAATTATACATTGCATTAGCCATCACACTGATTCAACATATATTATACAATATTAGATATACAAAATATCTACGAAACAAATACTATTGTAACCAACGGACACAACTTTTTTTTTATTCAATTTTTTTTTTTATATAAAAATAAATACATATGTTAAAAACCACCACAATTTGTTAATCTATGATACAAATACTACTATAATGAACGGACACAATTTTTTTTTTAATTCAAATTTTTGTAATACAAAAAAATAATACATATGTTTTAATCATATGTTTTAATCTTAAAAAAAATAATACAAATGTTTTAAACGGACACAATTTTAATTTTGATTCAAATTTTTTAATATACAAAACAAATACTATTGTTATAAACGAGCGCAACTTTAAGTTTGATTCAATTTTTTAATCTACGAAACAAATACTTTTGTAATCAACAGGCACAACTTTTTTTTTATTCCAATTTTTTTATATACGAATAAAATACATATCTTATAAACGAGCACAACTTTAATTTTGAATCAATTTTTTAATATACGAATCAAATACTACTGTAATCCACGGGCACAACATTTTGTTTGTTTCAAATTTTGTTATACAAAAAAATTATACAAATGTTTTAAACGGACATAATTTTAATTTTGATTCAAATTTTTTAATATACAAAACAAATACTATTGTTATAAACGAGCGCAACTTTAAGTTTGATTCAATTTTTTAATCTACGAAACAAATTCTTTTGTAATCAACGGGCACAACTTTTTTTTTATTCCAATTTTTTTATATACAAATAAAAAACATATCTTATAAACGAGCACAACTTTAATTTTGAATCAGTTTTTTAATATACGAATCAAATACTACTGTAATCCACGGGCACAACATTTTGTTTGATTCAAATTTTGTTATACAAAAAAATTATATAAATATTTTAAACGGACACAATTTTAATTTTGATTCAAATTTTTTAATATACAAAACAAATACTATTGTTATAAACGAACGCAACTGTAAGTTTGATTCAATTTTTTAATCTACGAAACAAATTCTTTGGTAATCAACGGGCACAACTTTTTTTTTTATTCCAATTTTTTTATATACAAATAAAATACATATCTTATAAACGAGCACAACTTTAATTTTGAATCAATTTTTTAATATACGAATCAAATACTACTGTAATCCACGAGCACAACTTTTTGTGCAATTCAAATTTTGTTATACAAAAAAATTATACAAATGTTTTAAACGGACACAATTTTAATTTTGATTCAAATTTTTTAATATACAAAACAAATACTATTGTTATAAACGAGCGCAACTTTAAGTTTGATTCAATTTTTTAATCTACGAAACAAATACTTTTGTAATCAACGGACACAACTTTTTTTTATTCCAATTTTTTTATATACGAATAAAATACATATCTTATAAACGAGCACAACTTTAATTTCTTCTTTTATCAACACACAACATTTTCTTATATTTACCAATATTAATTTTTAATTTCAATCATATCTATTTTTATAATTTTAACATTTTTCTTTTCAATTTGATTAACAATTACGCGTCCATAACATAAAATCCTCGAACAGACAGGCCCGTGCGAACGCACGGGTTAGTTACTAGTTTAGATAGAAAGAGTTAAACCAAAGAATGCAATACATTCTTGTAAACACTCGTTATCACTCGTGTATATCATATAACTTAATCTCACTTCACATGAATCTAACATTTATTTCCTATTGCTTTAACAAGACTAACTTTAAACCTAACTTCACTGAATTTCGAATTCAAAACACTTTGCAATTAACTTCATACCACCAACTCATCTCATGACAGTTCTAACATTCATTACATAATTGATTGCCAATCCTAACTCATTAATTCAACTTCTAAAGATAACTTCTTAACCGTTTTTTAATAACTAACTTCACCCTAAACCAAGTTAACTCAAGCACAACATCACATGGGTTAGTATCTAGGAGGTAGTTTCGAGTAAGCTGGCAAAATTAACGAATCATAATAGAATAACAACTGACTGTTCAATCTAAATCTTACTGCACATCACATTAGGATTTCGCATTAAAATTCAAGCATGCCATTGATTAAATAAAATCCAGCTTCAAAATACGTTGACACATTCACATTCAATTCGAACCGTAGCATAACACATAGCACCAATTTTCAACATTCATAGCATACTCATTAACACTCTAACTTCAATACATAGTGTCATACCCTCAATTTTACCCTAACATTCATAACATTCATTCATCATATCATTTTATAGGCATATCATTGATAATTAGTTCGCAAGCATGGTGGTTCATTAGTTTGAGTATGAGAGCTAAGGAATGAGGACTTCCCCTTGATTGCTGATTCTCACCAAGGTGTACAAAAGTGGATTAAGCTGCTCATTGCTTCAAATCAAGGCCAATTAGAGTTCTAGTGCTAGTATGGATTAAGTGGAGATTCACATAATCATCATCTCAAGGCATAGTCACTATGTTTCATTGTTTTTGTTAAAGAAGACTCAAATGCGGATTTTGGTACATTATTTTCTTAAGTGGAAAGATATGTACTACTCATTGTCAAATGCTCTTGCAAGATTGATTCAAGTTTGTTTCATCTATTTTGATTTTAATGGAGAATTCAAGAATGACGCAAAAGGTTTCAAAGTGGTTCTATTTTGGTTCTTAGATCAAATTCAAGTGTGGCCACCATTCTTGTCATCAACATGAGACAACTTCCATTCATTTGCAAAGTCTATACATTTGGATCAAAAGTGAACATTGTGTAATCAAGTCTATATCAAATAGTCATCACTCAAGCATGCTATCATCAAGGTTATGAATAAAACAAGCAAAGGATGAGTATTGTATGTAACTTGGATTCAAAACTATATCATCACTACTCATATATATCATCACAATTCATGAGCCAAAACAAAACTGCACACAATTGCAAAACAAGAATTGTAGGGTGAAAATAACATACAAGGCCCAAGGTTGAGATACAAGTAATACAATGTCCAAGTTACAAGGGCAGTACATACTAAACACAATAGAAAAATATACAAAAATAAGGAATAAAAAAAAATCTAGAAAGAGGGACCACCACTGCATTGCATGAATCAAGGAGGGGATTTTTGGCACTGAAATTCCATTTGCCAACTCATCAATTCATTCCAAAGCAATTCATGATTTCCACAGTCTTCTCACATGAATTTCATCTCCAATTCACACGCTTCAATCACCACAGTTCTTCTATAAATTGAAACTCATTCTTCTGCAAAAAAAGGTAAGCTCTCAAGCCACTAAAACGCAAAATTTTCATCTCAACTTTGCTTTTTCTTTGCTAAGCAATGCTAAGAACAAAGCCACAACAAATTCTATGCAATATCGCAATTCAACAACAATCCACAACAACACAAATCACGCAAACGCAAACCTTCAGAAGCATAGCGAAGAAAAAGAAGAAGAAGGGCACAGTGTAAAGAGAACATCATACCTGAGTTTGCTTCGAAGGTGGTTCTTATATTCCTTTGAATTCGTTGCAGATATGTTATTTGGATTTCATTCGCGTTTGAATTCGGTTCGTGTCATAGAGGTAGAGTTTGAGAAAAACAATGGCAGACTTGAAACAAGGAGGTTGAGGCAAGTTTTGTGAGGGTGTTGAGAGCTCCGCCGCTGTCGATGCCTACAACAACTTACTTGCCGAGCGTCAATATTCTAAAAAAGATCTACTCTAAGTGAGTTTCTCGCATCGACCCAACGATCAATTCATCTCGCGGACCCATACTACTCAACCGCGTCTTATCTTATGTTTTTACTCAAGCCTCGAGTAGAAAGTCTTTCCCTCAAGGTTTGCAATCAGAAATATCCAAGTACCAAAGATCCAACAAAGACATATAACAATATAACAATAATAAAAACATAAGATAAAAGAAAAGGCATACAAGTAAACAAACATAAACACACACAACAACCTAAATAGGCTTAAATCACTTAGGGATGGGAGAGTCCCCAGCAGAGTCGCCATTTGTCGTACCTCGAAAAATGAGTACACGACCTCACAGAGCGCAATCGCACACTCGCGGAATGGACTTAACAGAGTCGCCGCCAATCTTTATTTATTCCCATAGAGGAAAAGGGAAAATATCGAATAAAACCCCTAAAAGAAAGACAAGGATATGATCATCACAACCAATATCAGGGTTCGGGAGTCAGTTACGTAAGGGGAAGATATTAGCACCCCTTACATCTGTTTTACTCAACGGAAACCGTTGGGTTAATTGTGCATATTAATGTTAGTTCAAAATGATAAGCTTATCAAGTTATTAAAAAGGGAAAGAAAAGAGAAAAGGACCTAAAAAGGTTTTTATTATTTGGGGGCTGACAAGATTTCACAATCCTGCTCCTATGTATTCCAAAAGAGAAATCAAGGCATACCTAGTTTTGGGTAGAAAATGTTTGTTTGTTGGTTGATTTTAGCAAAAACTATCTTGTATTAATCGACGTAAAGCATTGTTTAATCCAAAACAAGTGAGGAGCAGATGTTTACACCACATTGAATGAATTTATAAATTAAATTCATGCCACTTATCTCAACTCAACGGTTGTGGATAAAGCATTATTCTGCATCATCTTACGGCAAAATGTTTTTCGTTTTTGAAAAGGTTTTCGGTTGTGCCAAGAGGAAAAAAAAGTTTGAATGGGTTTGATGTGTTTTAGGGTTTAAAAGACGAGTATTTGTGACCTGCAAGTTCTTACAACTTGGGTCTAATACTCGAGACTACATCTGAACCTTTCACCCAAGTAGTATTTTTCTTCCGACCATATTAAGAAAATGATTTGAAGAAATAAAAGGTGAGAAAGGGTTTGAAAATGAAATTGAATGAAAATGTGGTGAAATGTCGAGTATGATCATTCACATGTATAAGAGTATGGACATGAATAAAAATTACCTAATTAATCGACTAAAAACATCGGAAACAACTAAACAAATAATCCAATTAATCCACTTAGCAAAACAATAAACAACTAAAAAGAAAAACAATTAATTAATTGAAATATTTAAAATTCATCAATTAAATCCACTTACTAAATTACCTTTTACCTAATAACTTAATCATCAAATAATTAATCAATTTATAATTTAATTAACCAATATATCTATTAATCTAGTAAACAAATCATCAAAATAATTAAGAATTAATTTTAACAAAAAAAATAATGAAAATAGTGAACCACAAATAAGGTTGTGATGCCAACCATAGATAGTATTACGGGCTTAAGATAAAACAAAACCAACAGCCCAAACCCAAATTATCTTAGATCCATTTTAATAACAATAAAAATCAATAACAAGAAAATTTAAAGTAACATTCAGATTACCAACATGTGAACACATTTTCAACTTTTCTTCTCAAAACGTGTTTCCTCTATGCTTCGCGAACAAAACAGCAATGTTCGGCGGCGAGTAGAGGTGCAAGCCGCGTTTGAAGCAGGGCGGTCGGCATCGTGCGTTGAGTTCTCTGGTGAATGGAAGTGCGATTGGGAGGGATGACACTGCTTCCGACGGATGTGGGTGTGCTGTGGCGGCGAAGATGTAGATGCCTCCTCATTCCATTCCGACTTTCGTTATTCTCCTTTCTTCTCTCTGTTTCTCTGTTTTTTTTTCTTCAGATTTATGATGTTGTAGCTGTTTTAGTGGTTGATGGTGGCGATATGGAAGGCGGTTTGAGGTTGAGGGCGGTTATGGATGGTGGTACGCTACTGTTGCGTGAAGTGTTGTTGTCCCAGTTATGGTTGTGTTTCATGGCGTAGCAGGGTGGCGAAGTTTTGTGTAGATGGTTTTATTGTTAAGGTTGATGTTCATGGAGCAAGGAGGGAGAGATTCCATGGTTGTGTTGCTATAGAGATGGAAATATGAAGATGGTGAAAGTTATTTGTTCATGGAAGAATGAGAGGAGGTGAGTTGTGAGTTAATGTGGTAAATGAAGGATCTGCCAATGATGATACGTTGTTCATCGTTCACCATAATGAGCGTATAATACTTTATTACTGTTTACAAATATAAGAATAGTAAGCAGACTTCTCCATATTTTGTGATGCTTTAAATATTACAGATGCTTTAAATGTTGGTTTGGTAAGGACATGTTTGGTGAAATTTGATGGAGTATGGTGTTGTGAATGGTTGATGGTTTTATGGAGCGGAAAACTAAAGTAGTATGAGGTTATTGGTGTGTGTTTCAAAATATCACCCTTTTTTTTACTGAGATGAGAACTTGGATTGTCAAAGGGGTGGCATTAAGCATTGGTCATTGGTGTGTGTTTTTGTGAAGAGTAAGAGGTTATGTAGTGTTATGGAAGTATGAATGTTATCTTGAGAGAGATCTAGCAGGACATGGTGCGCCGCTTGCCCTCTTTTTGTTGGTTCCCCCGTTCTTTTTTTTTTCATCAGCAATGCAATATATATATATATATATATATATATATATATATCATGTACGATAGGGTTTTTTAATTATTTAATTTCACGAAAAATTAAATTTAATACACCAAAAGTATCAACGTGAAATAAACTTCTTAGAAAAATACAGGTTCAGACTGAAAAATTTTTGATCTAATTTTATAATAAATTTTTACAGGTCAAAAGGCTTAGACTGAAAAAAAATGTGACAAAAAAAAAGTAGTTGAAAAATTAAAACGAGCACGTTAGGTTAAACTACGCGAATCGTAGATCAAGAATACTGACGTCTACAAGCTCGATTTTGGAATTTTTCGTACATTGATTTTACGCACAGTTGTGAATCAGTTTGACCAGTTTGTCTATAAATCTAAAAAATTATTCTGACTGACAATTTGGGCATTATGCGAGATGAAATGTATGCTATGTTATGCAGATGGTGTAGATGTCATGATAACTGTAATGATTCTGCGATTCAGGGACAAAATTAGGGTATGATAAACAATTATTCAATTATCATCACCAATCATTCAACAATCATCACCCAGTCATCAACACAATACCAAACAAAAGACTCGCTATCACTCTCCATTTTCTCTCACACTCTTCATCAATCTCAAAATCTCTTCACTCTTTGCATCACTCTCCATCACTCATAACAGTACATAACACATAGTAAATTCACTTGACCTACAGACCACGCATTAAAAGGATAAAAATAGAAGTATTCTACATGAAGCTGGGAAGAACAGAGGGAAGAATTACCTAAAGAATCAGATAACTCGTTTCTAAGTGCCAACACTCGAAGAACCGCCAAAGTTTCTCTGGCTGGTAAGCACTCCACCTTTTCTTTTTTGATTCGCTCCAAATTGTCACCGCAATGTAGTCTCAAGATCTGGGAATTAAAACCCTAACCTCATAGGCTTTAATTCTTTCTTCTTACTATTTAATTTCCGAATTCTTCGCTTTGGGTTCATCCCTATTTGGTTTCGATTTAAGCGTTAGGTCAAGAATCAAGAAAATGCAAGGTCGGCTTGTGATAGAGAGGGGAAAGACGAATAGTTTGGTACCAATTTGAGAGTGATTTGACTTCCACCGCCGCCGGTGGCGAATTCCGATGCGACGAAGTTTTTAACTCAAGTCTCATGCTCTAGTAACACGTTTGAGGGAGATAGAACCATTGAATTTAATTTTTGAACTCCTTTCCCATTTGCTTGCTGAGTGTGGGCCTGACCTCTTAGTCTATACAACATGCTGACTCACACCCTACTCAATTCCACATACACCCCCTACGTTCAGTAGCCATAACAACTTTGGGCCCTCATCCAGGCCTAATGCGTTGTGCTACATACACTCCTATGGGTCCATTATACCCCCTGCATAATTAGTTCTCATTTATTGATAGTTTTACTTTTCTTTTCTTCTTTTTTGTCGTTTTTTCCATATGCTTTAACTCATGAAAATACATAAAAAGATTTAAAACATACTTAGTGTAACGCCCACATATACATACATACATCAAAACATATATTATACATGAATAATACGTTTAGTACTGAAATATACAATAAGTTCCTAGTAAACACATTATAGGTATACATGCCCAAAAGAGACTAAATACAAATAACTACGGCATAGTATATCTACAAGATGTTCCAATGACAAATACTAAGAACTAGATCAAATAATGATCTCAAAAATCTTCACAACGGAAGCCTGCCAACCAAAAGCTACAATCCGTAAGGAAAGTCAAATAACCTTGTCCTTACCCTTCGCCGAACCTGCAGAACCTGTGATGTAAACAACAACAGTGGGGTGAGATACATCAAATCTCAGTGAGTTCGCTATCTTATAGTCCTCTTGGCTTTACAAGGTTCTAACATCCTAACTCAAGTCAAAATGGAAGGGAAAAGACTTTGAGTACGCACACGCCATATAAGCACTCACACTTGTGAGCCTATTAACTCACAATAGTACCAAAGTAAATCCTGAGCCTGTTAACTCAAGACTCTCGCTAATCAATAACCGTACCAAGGCATCCCCTATTCCCGTCCGCTTCTACGTCTAGAAGACGACCCGAGTCATGGATCCTCGTATTTACTTGGCATACGAATTGGATTCGGGATCATCAGCCTGTTAACCGTGAACCATCACTTCTCATGGCCTGTTAACCATCACAAGTCTCTTTACCCGTAGGCTCCAATCGTACTATACGCGGGAATCAAACCTGCCAAGTAATTGTGCATACGTTTCAGAGGAGGTGCTCGAGTCTCATGAAACTACACCGCAAGATCAATCGGTTATGATTACTAGACACACGCCTCGGCCTCTTTTGCACGAGCGTTGTCACCATGTTATTTAAACACTTTCGATATCATTTACGGAATGTTCCTCACTCTACCTATTCATATTTTAACATGCATACATATTCCAACATGTTTAACAATAATAACATAGGCATGTAATCATCAATCACATAATGGAACACCAAAATTCAACATACTACAATTTTTACCAATTTACGGTTCCCTCCGATTCATTTAATCGGGAAATAAATAGATATTTCTCATTACCATCAGCTAGAATATGTTCTTAGCTTCACAACGATACCAAGAATACGCAAAACGGATAACCGAGTCAAAAGTTATGCAAGAAACAAAATGGATGTTCTGCTATGTTCGCATTGCGAATAAGTCAGCGAATGCTCGCTACTTCATTCGTAGTGCGAAGCGTCCAGCGAACGCCTAGCCAACACTTGTTCGCTGCCTCATTCGCAGTGTGAACGCTGGCGAACCAAGGTAGTAGCAAAAACAACATAAGGTTCGCAGTGCGAATCACTGGCGAACGTTCGCTACTTCATTCGCAGTGCAAAGCTGCCAGCGAGTCCACGATTTCCCCTTCGCTGGGCAATTCGCAGTGTGAATCTGGGAAATGAAAAATTTCATCAGCGTAACAGCTGATCTCCCATGGTTCCAAAACCCCACCAAAACATATCCAAACATCCCACAATCAAACATAAACGATTCTACACTCATATAACTCACACTACTCAGTTTATAACACATTTCAACCGTTAATTTTCAAGATTTTGCAATTAATCCAATTTCCTTACAATTCTAACCTAGTCCTAGAATCCAAGAAAAATCTAAAACAAAAGCTTCTATCTAGAACCCACCTTGAATAGATGAAGATGGTGAAGATTTGAAGATGATCGGATGAAGATTTGATGATGTTCTTGATCTTGAGCTTTCCTCTTTTTCTCTTCCTTTCCTTCTCTTTTCTTTCTCTCCACTTCTTTCTATCATTTTCTCCCTTTGCTTCTAAAGAGGAAAATGAGAGGAAAAGGGAATGATATAGTAAAACATCATCAAATATCAACACTACTAATTGTCCAAAAAGTCTCTAAAGTCCAAATATTTAAATATCCCAGAGTCAGATAATATTAATTGGATTTACTCTAAGTTCAACAGTTACCCTAATTATCTCTGCAGATAATTTCTCAGAGCACACTGGGACTCAGTTGATCACAACTAATATTATCCAGAGTAACAGAATTTACGGGGTATTACATCCTCCCCCCCTTAAATAGAAATTCGTCCACGAATTTAAAATAATTACCTGAAAAGATGAGGATAAACCTCCCGCGTCTCTGATTCCAATTCCCAAGTTGCATCACCCGGATGCGTCTCATCCCACTGGACCTTAACAAGAGGAATCTCTTTATTCCTTAACACTTTAGTTTCTCTTCCGGTGATACGACTCGGTTGAGGCTCAAAGGTTAAATCTGCTTCTATCTCTATTGTATCTGGTAAAATTGGCTGAAGAGGATCTGAGACAAATTTCTGAAGCTGAGACACATGAAAAAAGTCGTGCATCTCTGACAGAGAAGGCGGTAAGGCCAATCTGTAGGCTACTTCCCCAATTCTTTCCAAAATCTGATATGGTCCCACATACCTTGGGCTTAACTTCCGCGATTTAAATGGTCCTTTCAACCTCAATCTCGGAGTAACTTTCAAAAACACGTGATCGCCTTCTTCAAATTCTAAAGGTCTTCTTTGTTTATCCGCATAACTCTTCTGACGATCCTGTGCTTGCTTAACCTTATCACGGATCATCCTAATCTTCTCCGTAGTTTCATGAATAATCTCGGGTCCTAACATCCTATCTTCACCAACCTCTGCCCAACACAACGGTGTCCTACACTTTCTTCCATACAACGCCTCATAAGGTGCCATACCAATACTTGTATGATAACTGTTATTATAAGAGAACTCAATCAATGGCAAAAGTTCTATCCAATTTCCTCCACTTCCAAGGACACAAGCTCTCAACATGTCTTCCATGGTTTGTATTGTCCGTTCCGTCTGACCATCAGTTTGTGGGTGATTCGAAGTACTCAAACACAACTTCGTCCCCATCGCTTGTTGAAAAGCTCTCCAAAATCTCGAAGTGAACTTTGGATCTCTATCCGAAACGATAGTAGTAGGAATACCATGCAATCTCACTATCTCCGAAATGAACAACCTTGCGAGATGACTCGCCTTATAAGTAGTCTTTACGGCCAAGAAATAAGCAGACTTCGTTAACCGATCTACTATTACCCAAATCGAATCATAACCGCCTTGCGCACGGGGTAAACCCACCGCGAAGTCCATCGAAATACTATCCCATTTCCACACCGGAATTTCTAAAGGTTGCAACAAGCCACTCGGTCTTTGGTGCTCGATCTTCACTTGTTGATACACCGCACATTCCGACACATACACCGCAATATCTCTTTTCATCCTGGACTACCAATAGTCCCTCCTTAGATCTTGGTACATCTTTGAATATCCCGGATGTATAGTAAGAGCACCCTTATGCGCTTCATCCAAAATCCTCCTTTTTAACTCCGTATTGTCCGGAATACAAATCCTTTGGTTAAATACAATAACTCCGTCGGTATCTTGCACAAAACCCGGTTGCAATAACACTTCTTGTAACTTCTCATCTAACCCTTGCTCTTGTTGAATTTCTTCCCGAAGAGTAGAAGTGATATTCAAATTTCCCATAATCACATAATTAGGAGTCCAATTAAATTGAAGATTTAGATCTCTAAACTTTTCCATTAAGTCATACTCTAACATCATCAAGTCGGCACTGTGCAACACTTTCCTACTTAAAGCATCCGCCACCTTATTCGCTTTACCCGGATGGTATCTTAGTTCCAAGTCATAATCTTTCAAATATTCCATCCACCTCCGTTGACGCATGTTCAACTCCTTCTGATTAAAGAGGTACTGTAAGCTCTTGTGGTCACTAAACATATCAAAACGCACACCATACAAATAGTGACGCCACACCTTCAAGGTAAATACAACCGCCGCCAATTCTAAGTCATGCGTTGGGTAATTCTCTTCATGGACTTTCAACTGTCTAGAATCATAAGCCACTACATGTCCATCTTGCATTAACACACCTCCTAATCCCATCTTCGAGGCATCACAATATACCTCATACGACTTGCTAGGATCAGGAATAACCAAAACAGGAGCGGTCGTCAATCTCTCTTTCAAGCTCATAAAACTTTGCTCACAGGCCGAATCCCATTCATACGAATAATCCTTCCGAGTAAGTCTCGTCATCGGTAAAGCCAGTTGGGAAAAGTCTTTAATAAACCTTCTATAATAACCTGCTAGTCCCAAAAAGCTTCTAACTTCAGACACATTCTTCGGTCTCTCCCAATTTATCACTGCTTCCACTTTTGATGGGTCAACCGCTACACCTCCCTGAGATATGACATGTCCAAGAAAATTAACCTCCGACATCCAGAACTCACACTTACTTAACTTAGCAAAAAGTTGTCTCTCTTGCAAAATGGATAAAACGATTCTTAGGTGTTCACCGTGCTCTTGAGGGTCACGGGAATAGATAAGAATGTCATCAATGAAAATCACCACAAATTGGTCCAAGTAAGGTTGAAATATCCGATTCATATAATCCATGAAAACTGCCGGAGCATTCGTCACACCGAAAGGCATCACCAAAAATTCATAATGACCGTAACGGGTTCTAAACGCAGTCTTTGGTACATCTGAACTCTTCACCCGAATCTGATGATAACCCGACCATAAATCAATCTTCGAGAACACACAAGCTCCTTTCAATTGATCTAACAGATCATCTATCCTTGGCAATGGGTATTTGTTCTTGATGGTGACCTTATTCAATTGACGGTAATCAATACACAACCGCATTCCACCATCCTTCTTCTTTACCAACAACACTGGAGCTCCCCAGGGCGAAACACTTGGTCGAACAAAATGCTTAGCTAATAACTCTTCCAATTGATCCTTTAATTCTCTTAATTCAAGTGGTGCCATCCGATACGGAGAAACGGATATTGGAGCCGTTCCCGGTATCAAGTCAATAGAGAATTCCACTTCCCGTTTTGAGGGAAGAGAAGTGATATCCTCGGGGAAGACTTCAAGAAAGTCACAAACTATTGGAATACTCACAATTTGACGGTTACTACCCTCCTCCTTAGTAAGAATCAAAAGAACAGATTTTTCCTCCTCAAACAAGAAATTAATCATTCCAACCGTACCTTCTAAAATAGTAGTTGACACATCCTTCGGAGTAGCTTCAGTAGATGGAATAATGATTAGTTTTTCTTCACACCCGATAAATACCGAATTAGCTGAAAGCCAATCCATTCCCAGAACAACATCCACTTTCTTAAGCGGTAAGCAAATCAAATCAATCTGGAAAACTCTTCCATCCACAGATAAAACGCAATTTTCACACATTAAAGGTGTTTCAACCATCTCATCCATGGCAGTAGTAACCACCATGGGTGGAGACAACGGAACCGCTTGTAACCCAAGCCGCTTTACACATTGCATCGATACAAAAGAGTGTGTAGCTCCACAATCAAATAAAACAAAGCAAGGATTTCCATTCACAAAACACGTACCAGCAATCAAAGAGTTGTCACCCTTTGCTTTCCTTACATCCAAGGTATACACTCACCCGATATTCTTTTCTTGCATCTGATTCTTCCTCTGAGGACAATCCCTCGATAAATGGCCCACCTTGTTACACTGATAACACCTTATCCCTTCCAGACCACACCTACCAAAATGATTCTTGCCACAAGTACGGCATAACGGAGGCACACTAGTCCTGGAACTCTGAACTTGTTTCCCTTTGAAAGATTGTTGTCTCGGTCTAAATTATTGATTCGATCGCCCACGATCACTTTGATTCCCCCTACTGAACTCTCCTTCTGCTTGCTCCTTCTTTAAGCTATGCTCCGCCACATAACACTGTCGTAACAATTCCGCATAGCTAGTAAATTCTCTCTGAGACACACTATGTGAAATTTGAGCCCTTAAACCAAACAGAAACTGATCAATCTTCCACCTTTCATCAGGAGCATACATGGCTTGTCTAGAATAAGCAACCATAACCTCAAACTTTTCCGCATAAGAAGCCACCGTCAAGTTACCTTGTCTCAGCTGCTGAAATTCAAATTCTTTTTGAGACCTTAAGGAACTTGGAAAATACTTCTCCATAAAAGTTATCTTAAACTGCTCCCACACTTTCGGTACCTCTTGAATTGTCATCAAGGCTGAAGCACTTTCCCACTATCTCATAGCAGGACCCTTTAACAAGTTAGAAGCGAAGACAACCTTATTTTCTTCACTACACTGGACGATCAAGAAAATCCGCTCCATATCGGATATCCATTCATGAGCCTTTACTGGATCTAACCCTCCCAGAAACTCTGGAGGATTCATACGAATGAAATCCCTAAAGGTTCCCCCTGCATCTTCCGGAACAACCACTGGAGAATGCACACCACCAGCCATTTGCTGTACCATTTGTTGCACAAACTGATTCTGCTATTGTTGCATCTGCTGCATGAATTGATATAGAGGGGCATTCCCTTCGTCCCCTGGCGGATTTGTCCCTGCTGGAGTAGTTCTCGGTCTACCACGGTTATTCCTGCACCGGTCGACCATGTTCCTAAATGTCATACAGATAGGATTAAGTTGATCAGGCTCAATACCATAAATATAACACGTAAGACCAATGGCGACATAACACATATGAAACGGAAAGAAACACTTATACTATTTCATGGCTAGGTCGAGGATACGACCTGCTTTGATACCAACTGTAACGCCCACATATACATACATACATCAAAGCATATATTATACATGAATAATACGTTTGGTACTGAAATATACAATAAGTTCCTAGTAAACACATTATAGGTATACATGCCCAAAAGAGACTAAATACAAATAACTACGGCATAGTATATCTACAAGATGTTCCAATGACAAATACTAAGAACTAGATCAAATAATGATCTCAAAAATCTTCACAACGGAAGCCTGCCAACCAAAAGCTACAATCCGTAAGGAAAGTCAAATAACCTTGTCCTTACCCTTCGCCGAACCTGTGATGTAAACAACAACAGTGGGGTGAGATACATCAAATCTCAGTGAGTTTGCTATCTTATAGTCCTCTCGGCTTTACAAGGTTCTAACATCCTAACTCAAGTCAAAAGGGAAAGGAAAAGACTTTGAGTACGCACACGCCATATAAGCACTCACACTTGTGAGCCTGTTAACTCACAATAGTACCAAAGTAAATCTTGAGCCTGTTAACTCAAGACTCTCGCTAATCAATAACCGTACCAAGGCATCCCCTGTTCCCGTCCGCTTCTACGTCTAGAAGATGACCCGAGTCATGGATCCTCGTATTTACTTGGCATACGAATTGGATTCGGGATCATCGACCTGTTAACTGTGAACCGTCACTTCTCATGGCCTGTTAACCATCACAAGTCTCTTTACCTGTAGGCTCCAATCGTACTATACGCAGGAATCAAACCTGCCAAGTAATTGTGCATACGTTTCAGAGGAGGTGCTCGAGTCTCATGAAACTACATCGCAAGATCAATCGGTTATGATTACTAGACACACGCCTCGGCCTCTTTTGCACGAGCGTTGTCACCATGTCATTTACACACTTTCGATATCATTTACGGTAATATTCCTCACTCTACCTATTCATATTTTAACATGCATACATATTCCAACATGTTTAACAATAATAACATAGGTATGTAATCATCAATCACATAATGGAACACCAAAATTCAACATACTACAATTTATACCAATTTATGGTTCCCTCCGATTCATTTAATCGGGCAATAAACAAATATTTCTCACTACTATCAGCTAGAATATGTTCTTAGCTTCACAACGATACCAAGAATACGCAAAACGGATAACCGTGTCAAAAGTTATGCAAGAAACAAAATGGATGTTCTGCTATGTTCGCATTGCGAATAAGCCAGCGAATGCTCGCTACTTCATTCGCAGTGCGAAGTGTCCAGCGAATGCCTAGCCAACACTTGTTCGCTGCTCCATTTGCAGTGCGAACGCTGGCGAACCAAGGCAGTAGCAAAAACAACGTAAGGTTCGCAGTGCGAATCACTGGCGAACGTTCGCTACTTCATTCGCAGTGCGAAGCTGCCAGCGAGTCCACGATTTCCCCTTCGCTGGGGGATTCGTAGTGCGAATCTGGGAAATGAAAAAGTTCATCAGCGTAACAGCTGATCTCCCATGGTTCCAAAACCCCACCAAAACATATCCAAACATCCCACAATCACACATAAACGATTCTACACTCATATAACTCATACTACTCAGTTTATAACACATTTCAACCGTTAATTTTCAAGATTTTGCAATTAATCCAATTTCCTTACAATTCTAACCTAGTCCTAGAATCCAAGAAAAATCTAAAACAAAAGCTTCTATCTAGAACCCACCTTAAATAGATGAAGATGGTGAAGATTTGAAGATGATCGGATGAAGATTTGATGATGTTCTTGATCTTGAGCTTTCCTATTTTTCTCTTCCTTTCCTTCTCTTTTCTTTCTCTCCACTTCTTTCTATCCTTTTCTCCCTTTGCTTCTAAAGAGGAAAATGAGAGGAAAAGGGAATGATATAGTAAAACATCATCAAATATCAACACTACTAATTGTCCAAAAAGTCTCTAAAGTCCAAATATTTAAATATCCCAGAGTCAGATAATATTAATTGGATTTACTCTAAGTTCAACAGTTACCCTAATTATCTCTGCAGATAATTTCTCAGAGCACACTGGGACTCAGTTGATCACAACTAATATTATCCAGAGTAACAGAATTTACGGGGTATTACACTTAGTTTTAATTAGCTCTTAGTTAGAATTAGTGTTAGAATTAATTTTTCAAAATAGTTTTTTTAGGAATTAACACGTGTATAATCATATTTATTCTAGATTAATTTTTAGAAAATAATAATACATGTGAACTTTATTTAGAAAATTCATTAGGATTCATTTCCTTTGTCTTTGCTTTTGACTGCATGCATGGATTATGATTGTGAATGTTGCTTACTTTCTTCTTGCCATTTAATTGATTCCCATTGTATGGTTTGTGGTTTCATCTCCCTGTTGTGGGTAAAATGTTCCCATTCCCCATGAAAGTGTAATAGCTTAGTGATTCATCCCTTCATGGTGGGTAAAACAAGATAAAACCAAAATGATAAAAATAACATTTTTTTTTTCAAAAGAGCAAAACCAAAACTTGATCAAACGTCAAGTGTTTTCCAAATCAAACTCCCTTGAGCGCAACGTGAGTGCTCGATCCAACGTCAAGTATCTCTTCCATTTCATTCACACAAATTTCAATCTCACCCTTCAAACACTTGATCCAACGTTAAGTCATTTTTAAAATATTTTTACAATAAACTGGATGAAAAAGGATGTGGTGTACATACTTGTGCACACCATTTCTCACGTACTTGGGTTGTCGGTCGTTCTTAGCTTGTGGCTTGATAATTGTCTTCCATTCAAAACACTCTAAATGAACGAGTCTATACTTGCCTTAAAAATTTCATAAACAAAACTTTTAGGATGAAAAAGAGAGGATAAGATGCACTTGTCCTTTCAGCTCCCAAGTACTTGGATTGCCAGTCGTACTTAGCTTGAGGTCTGATGCTTGTCTCCCATTTAAAACTAATCATAACCAATCAAGTATATTTTCCCACCTTAGGGAAACATTCAATACTTCAACACCTCAACAATGCAACAAATACTCTCTTTGGGCCAAACACCCTTCTCTTTGGATATCGGTCTCTGAACTAAACCCTTCTCTTTGGGTTAATCACCTCCTAAGGGCTAAAACCTTCCTCATGCATGTTTGTCTTGTCAGACCTTGTGCTTAGACAAACCTTATCTTTCTTGTTCGTCTTGTCAGACATTGTGCTTAGACGAACTCTTCTTTCTTGCAATTTTTTGTCTTGTTAGACCTTGTGCTTAGATAAACTCCTTTTTCCTAGCATGTTTGCCTTGTCAGACTCTGTGCTTCAGCGAACCTTATTGTCTTGCATTGTTTGTCTTGTCAGACCTCGTGCTTAGACAAATCCCTCTCTTACATTGTTTGCCTTGAAAGACCTGGTGCTTAGGCAAACACCCCTGTTGTAGGTCTTCATCTGTGGATCTGGGAAAAATTTTACAATTTTACATTTGCTCATCACCATCTATAGGTTAAAGCCACACCTCTCTGGTCTAGATACCTACTCTTTGGATTCAAACACACTCTTGGTTCAAATAATACTTTCACCACACTTTTCACTTCACAACACCTTTGTTGTTCAAGCAGCTCTTTATTTCCTTGTACAATCAACTCTTTATTTTTCTTTTATCACTTAAACCCTCTTTCAAAACAATTCTTCTTTTTAGAAAAGAATTTTTATAAACCGTTTCTTAGCAATTAAACTAAAAGTTTGGAGCATCTGACCAAGGATCAATTCAGCTAACATCTACACACTTCTAGGATACAAACCAACACACCCTTAGTTCCCTGATCTACGGAGCTCTGATTTCCATATTGCACTATGAGGATATATAGGCACAGGATTGCGAGATCTTGGCAAGCACACTAATTTAAAACCTTTTTTCCTTTTCGCAAGTAACCTTTAGATATTAACACCCATTCGCAAATAAAACAGTCAAAACGGTTCCCGTTGAGTACAACGTATGTGAGGGGTGTTAATACCTTTCCCATGCATAATCGACTCCCGAACCCGTTTCTCTTTCCCTTGGGTTTTATCAATATTTTCCCTTTCTTTTTGGAGTAAATAAAGTTCGGTGTCGACTCTAGTGTATCATCGAGCGTGCAAAGTGCTCGGGTATTTTTCGCGCCGCGACAATAGTGAGTGATTTAGTGATCAGAACAAAATATTGAACTAGACATTCATAGTGTGAAAAATGATGTGATTAATACAAATGATTAACAAAGATCTTTGGAGTCAAGTTAACGCAACCTTGCAGTAGATTGATTTCAAAATAAACCTTGTTTCAATTAGGTCTTTTGAGGGTTGTAACGTGGTCTGCTTCATGGTTTTTGAAACAAAATGATATAAGGCTCAAAATTTGTTTTTAACACAACCCGTTCTCCTTGATGATCACCATCCCTACGTTAAGTTAATTCGACCCATGCATTCAACTTCCAAGAGGATCTTTACGGTGAAGATGTGATGGGTTTAGAACCAATGAGGTTTTTCTTGCTTGAGGTGGCATTCACCTACTTTTCTTTCATGGTCACAAAATTCTATTTTTTGTCAAGAATTTTGGTGACCCTTTGATTCTTTATATGGTGTGTAGCGAGCGATTTTGGACGCGGTTCTTAAGCGCTGGTCGCTCTCTGCGGTTTGAGCTTTGACTACAGGTCGATTCATTTTTTATCCTATTGTGAGCTGAAGAAGGAAGGGAAATAGATGTCTCCAATTAACCCTGCTTTGCATACTGAGTTTAAACAGCGGTCTGTTAGGTTACGAATGCTATCAATGTGGGGGGGGGGGCCTTTGTACTGGTTATTTGTATTTTCGCCAATACGGTTTTCTTTCTTTCTAGGACTTTCTAGCGGGGAACAAGGGTTAGGATGTTAGGACTGATGTTTTTGAATTACTGCTTTTGATTGATGGAGATATGGGATTTGGGTTTTTTGTTTAGTGTGCTCGCTAAGATTTTTCTTTCAATCTTATGCCTACGTATTCCCGTTTACCGAAACAGGGAAATCAGAGCGTTCGTAGTTCCTCCTATTCTATGGGAGGAAATGGGTGTTTTTGGTGTCTTGTTCAAAGCCCAAAACGTGAAGCGAAAGGTGATTTGTATCTTGTTCAAAGCCCAAGATGTGAAGCTGAAGGGTCTATTTGTGTCTTGTTCAAAGCCCAAGACGTGACGCTGAAGGACCTCGACTTTAGAGAGAATTTGTCATCTCTAAAGAAGGGTTTGTCTGTCACAACTGTTGGGTGACTGGTTATAAAGGAGAATTACTTTAACTGGGATACGCGGATCCTAGCAATGCCATAATTTCCTTTAAAGGGGATTTTAACCTAAAGGAGAAGACTTTAACTCAGTGTAGAGCAATGCTATCTTTCCTTAGGAATTTATCATGCTAAAAGAGAGACAGTGGCATGGATGTAGATGATCCAGAGGCTTGCCGCTTACATCGATTAGATGAAGGGAAAAGAGTTGTTGATGTTTGTGTACTGTGAACGGGCACAGCTTTGCTGCTTAAAGGTTAATTGGATCAACCAGTGGTTTTCTTATACAAAGCCTAAGAGGAGGCTATTGGTATCTCGTACAAAGCCCGAGAGAGAGGCGATAAGGTTTTTACTTGACGATGAAGTCTTTTGGTGTCTCGTATAAAGCCCGAAAGAGAGGCTAAAAGGGGTTGATCCTACAAGAGGATCTTTTATACTCAACAAGAGAGTGTTTTTTGTATCTCGTACAAAGCCCGAGATGGAGGCGATTGTTTGTTTGGCTCAATAAGAACCTTTTTGTATCTTGTACAAAGCCCGAGATGGAGGCTAAAAGTTTGACTGGCTCAACAAAAGAGCCTTTTTTGTATCTCGTACGAAGCCCGAGACGGAGGCGAAAAGGGTGATTGACTCAACGAGGGAGTCTCTTATGTGTCTCGTACAAAGCCCAAGAGAGAGGCTAAACGTTATTTGACTCCGCTGGGGAGAATTTTGGTATCTCGTACGAAGCCCGAGATGGAGGCTAAACGTTTGCTTCGCTGGGAAGAATCATTGAACAAAGCCCAAGAGGAGGCTATCGTAACTGTTTCAGTTGAGTGACAGATCCAATATACCAATTTTAAAGAGAAAATCAGTTCTTATATGAGCAACACTGTACTCAGGGACTTGATTTGAGGATCAGGGATATTTCCTTCTCTTTGAGGAAACGGGAAATCCAAAGGGTATTGAGACTGTCCGAGTCTGCGGGTTTCCTTCCTATTTAACGAAGGGGTCACTTGAGAATGTCTTTGAGACTCAAGGAAGTTAGACTGTCCGTGTCTAGAGTTTTATCTTTTGTACTATGTTTTGAGAAACAGTAGTAGACTCTTTGAAAGGACTGTTCTATGAGGATGACTAGGTTCTGTTCCTATACCTCTAGGAGGTCATCGGGACAATTTGTACGAAGCCCAAGAGGAGGCTGGAAACTTTTAAGAAGCCGACGAGTCCTTGTACGAAGCCCAAGAGGAGGCTATCATTCCCGGAGGAAGAGATCATTATACGAAGCCTAAGAGGAGGCTGTGAATACTTCTAAGAAGCCGTAGGGTCCTTGTACTAAGCCCAAGAGGAGGCGGGGTTGCTTTTAGGAAGCCTGTGGGTCCTTGTACGATGCCCAAGAGGAGGCCGATGCTTTTAAGAAGCCTGTGGGTCCCCAAACCCCGAGAAATTCAAGGCAAGCTATTCACAAGGAATAGGTCAAGTCAGGAAAGTTCGAGAATTTGGAAGAAACTCAAAGATGCCATTCACGGAGAAGACATTCATCTTGGGGAGTAGAGCTTCTTGACAATTCCTAATGAGGACAGCCGAAGAGAAGACTGTATCTGGTGATCCTATTGGGGATCTAGTTGTCTATTTCTACGAATAAACGAAACGGCGTCACCTAGTTCTAGACGTAGTTGCCGGGGAAACTCTAAATATCTATACTATTATTGCACAGTTGATATGAGTTTATTAAAGAAGACTTACAGCGAAACAGCCCCACAATACAGTTATATGTATATGAGTTTATGAAAGGAGACTTACAGTGAAACAGCCCCACAATACAGTTATATACATATGAAAGCGGTAAATGAAAGCGGGTAAACACTTACTCGGTTGTAGAGCTTTCATACTGTTTGGTTAGTTGTTCAACAAAGAAAGATTGAAAACAACAGTATATTCAAAATCAAAGGAGAAAGTGCTTTGAAAAAGAAAGATTTGGGGCTTACAGCTCAAGGAGAGGCCCAGGGTTTTATCAGTGAGCGCACTGTTGAATTTGTACAGAGGGACTTATACAAGTGACTGAGGCCCAAGAAAGGTTTTTTGTACAAAGGGATGGGTCTTACACTCTATCAAGTGGCCCAAGTGAGTTTTAAGAAAAGAAATGGGTCTTACTACTCGAGGGTAGGCCCAATGGTTAATTTTGAAAAGGGCGACGATCGCGTCGAGGTTTTGTAAACACCGTGGGACTTATACAAGTGACTGAGGCCCAAAATTTTGGTATTTATAAAGGGATTGGGTCTTACACTCTATCAGAGGCCCAAAGAGTTTAAAGAAAAGAAATGGGGCTTACAACACGAGGGGAGGCCCATAATCTTTATTTTCAAGCTGAATATTCACTTTTAAAATGCTTAAAAACAATTAAAAATGAATTTATTCACAAAAATACCAACTATATTAAATAAATAATATAAATTTGATTTTTTTGTAGAATAAAATATTTTACTATTTTTGTGATTTTTCAGAAAAAGAACCAATAAAAAATAATCAAAATTGAGAGAGTTATTAATTTTCCAAATTATTAAAAAATAATAAGAAAATATAAAAAAGAGGGGTTGGGTCTTACATTCTATTAGAGGCCCAAAGTGTATTTTTGTACAAAAGATGGGGCTTACAACTCAGGGAGAGACCCAAAATATTTTCAGTTTGAAAATGGCGATCGCGCCGAGATTTTTAACGTATCGGGACTTATACAATAGCTGAGGCCCAAAATTGTTTCGTTAAAAAAGGGTTGGGTCTTACACTCTAATAGAGGCCCACGTGTTTAAAAATGAAAAGAAATAGGACTTACAGCTCAAAGAGAAGCCCAGTTGATTTTCGTTTGAAAATGGCGATCGCGCCGAAGTTTTCTTTTAACGCAGAGGGACTTATACAATAAGTGAGGCTCAAAATTTTTGGTTAAAAGGGGATTGGGTCTTACACTCTAATAGAGGCCCAAAAGTTTTGAATGAGTCTTATAGCTCGAGGAGAGGCCCAAGGTTATTTCTTAAAAAGGCGACGATCGCGCCGTTTGTTTTTGACGGTATCGGGGCTTATACAATGAATGAGGCCCAAAAATGATTTGGTCAAAAAAGGATTGGGTCTTACACTCTATTAGAGGCCCAAGTGTTTAAAAAAGATTTGTTAGGGTGAAAATCAAAGAAAACCCCAATTTCATTTTTTAGGCATTTTTTCAAGAAAAATTAAGTAAAAAATGATAAAAATATCAAATAAAATCATTAAATAATGATTAAAGTTTATGAAAAAAAATATTTTATCAACATAAATATTTAAAATCATTTTGGTTTTAAAAATCAAGAAAAAAAAAAAGAAATCATTTTAAAAGCATTTAAAACAATTTAAAACACTATTTTTAAATATATTAAAAATAATACTTTTTTTGTGATTTTTTTGGATTAAAATATTATGGGGTACGAATTGGAAAATGATGATTTTTTACTATGTGAAAAAAATTGGTTGAGTTTTGAAAATAAAAAGTAAGAAAAAGAGAAAAGATATCAAAATATCATTTTCGAAATTTTTTGGGGTAAAAACGAGTACCGAAACTTTAATTTTCAACACGTTTTTATCAAATTGCAAACACTCATAACTCTCTCAATTTTTATCGGAATCAAAATCCGGAAATACCTGCCTGAACGATTTTTCCGCAAGGAATCCGATGATATTACTCACGCGCACGGAAAATCGACGCACAAAACGCAGAAAAAACTGCTATCGTTTTGAAAATACCGTTCCGCGCCGAATTTCCAACACGCGTAACTCTCTCGATTTTTATCGGAATCAAAATCCGGAAGTACCTACCTGACCAATTTTTCGCAAGGAATCCGATGGTATTACTCACGCATGCGGAAAATCGACGTATAAAACGCAGAAATTAAAAAACAAAAACTGTTATCGATTAAAAACATCGTTCCGCGTTGAATTTCAAACATGCGTAACTCTCTCGATTTTTAACCGAATCAAGATCCGCAAAAGCCTATCCTGACCGATTTTTCGCAAGGAATCCAATGGTATTGCTCACGCACGCCGAAACCCAACGTAAAACGCAGCGATAAAAAAACCAGAGCTGCTGCGTGTAAAAACATCGTTTCGCGTAAAATTTCCAACGTGCATAACTCTCTCGATTTTTAACCGAATCAAGATCCGCAAGAGCCTATCTTGACCGATTTTTCGCAAGGAATCCAATGGTATTACTCACGCACACGGAAAATTGACGCACAAAACGCAAAAATTAAAAAACAAAAACTGCTATCGTTGTTTTCAACGCCGTTTCGCGTAAAATTTCCAACGCGCGTAACTCTCTAAATTTTCATCGGAATTGAAATCCGTAAAAACCTATCTTGACCAATTTTTCGCAAGGAATCCAATGGTATTATTCATGCACTCGGAAACTCACTGTACAAAGCGAAAAAACAGAACCGATATCGTTAATTCGACGCCGTTTCGCGTAAAATTTCCAACGCGCCTAACTCTCTCAATTTTCATCGGAATTGAAATCCGTAAAAACCTATCTTGACCGATTTTTCGCAAGGAATCCAATGGTGTTACTCATGCAAACTAAAACTTAATGTATATAACACACCAATGAAAATAAGACAGAATTATACATGGTTTCAAAACAACCAAAAATTCCACATAAAAACATGTCAAAATGCAAACAGTGGGAGGATCACAACATACACATTAAGGACTAAATTTTTACCTTAAGAATTGTTCAATATGATGCATGTATGTGGACAACCAAGGAAAGCATAATTCAAAGAATTCAAGTTGTGAATTTTACCTCTTTTTTGGAGATTTTGGGCAACCTTCCAAGTGCTTTGTTCCAGAAATGATTTGATGCTTTGGACAACCTCAAATGACCTCTTAGAAGCTTTTAGGATGGTTGGAATTGGCTGAAAACCTCTGGAGCAAGTTTGTGCACTTTCTCGCGAAATGGTCAAAAACGGCCAAAATGCCAACTCTCTCAAATGGTGTTCCAGATGTGTGGCACCATTTGGGACAGTTCAAGGATGATATTTAAAGTGTGTTTGAGGTTTTATCTGGTTTGGAAAGTGACTGAATCAAGACATGGCTTGAAAAATGCAAAAAAGTGTCATTTTGAGGTTTTGAGATGTGACTTTGTGATGTTGTGATTACAGGTCACTTTTGATGGTTTGTACAGCTTACATATGATATATATGAGGTGTGTGTGTGATTAGTTTGAGTGGAATTGCTCTCTAGCTCAAAAACTCAGAATTTCCTTACTAATGAATGCATTTTGGAGTGAAAGAGAGAATTTGAGGAAAGCATCTGTTTGATGGCTTTGGTGTACTCAAACTGAACACAAATGAGCTCTATTTATAGTGGAGCAAGTTTGTTTTGGGATCCACAGTGAATGGCAACTGCAGCAGGTGTTTGTTCCATGTTGGCCAATGGAAATGCAAGTCTCCTCTAGCCATTGACTAGAGGTTAGGGCACAGGCTGCTGGTTCCCTTGGTATTGGATAAGTCTTGACTAATTTCAGATGAGAATGGCTCAGTACATGCCACCTCTAAGCATCCATTAAATGCTCCAAACCAAAATTGGAGTTTTGTCCCTCTTTTAGGGATTTCTAGGCTTTGGCATGCTTTTCTTTGTTCCTTGGACTTGGGAGGTTCATGGATCAGATCATCCCACTTGGATTTGATCCTTAGATGTGTCCAAACTGATGACAAGGCTTGAAAATTCGTGTGGCACAAAAAATGTGCAAATCTGAAAAATTCAGCTTCAGCAAGCCATTTTGTGAGATCCATAACTCCCTGCTCGAGTATGCTATATGGACGTTCTAGGACTTTTCGGAAATCTTAGATGACTTACTTCAACTTTGATGTTTGACATTAGACCTGGTTCAACTTGTATCATGGAGAAAAACAGCCTTGAAGTTGGGACATTGTGCTGAAAAATGTCAATTTTAACTTTTTAGCCATTTTGATCCAAGCATAACTCAAAATCCTTAATGAATTGGACTTAGGTCTAGTTGAAGTTTTTGTAGAGGGTAATAAGGGCTACAAATCAAGCTTTGGATGGAGAAAAATGGCTTTGTGGTTTAGGAGTTATGATCCTCCAAAGTTGGTACCCTTGCCACTTTTTTTCATAACTTAGAAAAATTTCTAAGTTTTTATGGTTACCCCTTTTACAAGTTATCCCACTTTCTTTGATTTTTCTTGATGAATGATGATTTCAATCACACATTAACATCATTTTAGGGTTAAAAACCCATTTTTATGAAAAATCTCAAAAAGTCAAAGTTTGACTTTTGTGCACAGTTGACTTTTTATCAGATGAATTCCAAACTGTGCGATTCTTCAGGAAATCATGTCCTTGACCTAAATCAAAATTGATGGACATGTTCCATTGGTGTTATAGGGTGTATTTAATCGTGTCCCACGGCTTGGGAGCATGTCCTGGTCAAAAGTCAAAGTTACAGTTGACTTTTCCCGCGAAACCCCAATTGTGGTTCAGATGAAATTGAAACTTGTTGCTCAAGCTTCTTGGGTCAATCCATTGTTGCAAATGGATCAACGTGGTATGTTGGAGACCCTCAAATCATGTCTTGAGGTCTTGGCTCATGATTTGTCCCAAAAGTCAACTTAGGGGTGAATTAGGTCAAGAAACCCTAATTCCTGATTTTTAATGTATGCATCCCCTGAGGCTAAATTGACTTGATGATGGGGTTTATGATGTTTCATGGAGCATTTTAGGTTATGCTTTGAAGCATTGGCTCATGCCCAGAGGAAAATTTCCATCTGGAGGCTCTAGTCGACCAAACCCTAATTTGGTGACACTGGCGATCCTGAGGCTTGATCCACCTATAAAGGAGCAAACTTGTGCTTAATCCTTGAAGTGGGAGTCCTCTTGATCCATTGTGGATATTTGAGAGGCTAGACAAGTTGAAGATCATGTCATTCCTTGATTGATCCTTTGTCTAAGAGCTCTGCGAGGGCTTGAAACCCTAAATCCTGTTTGTAGTGAATGCTTACCCACCTTTGGGGAGACTAATGAGGTACAAAGGTACATCCATATTGTGCTGATGATTTGCACAATGATGGGAAATCTTAGTGGTCAAAATTTGGGGTATGACAGATGCCCCTATTTAATCTTCTTGGACTCGAAGGTGTGAATGGCGAAGGTATTCAGGCATTCGGGGTGCAAGAGGATTAAATATCAGAATACCCGAAATTTTGATGGTGGTTATGAATGGTAGCTTACACATTCATCTTCTTTAGCTAAGCGAAGATGCTTAGAAAAGGTAAACTTCCCCTCGATCCTGGTCTTCAGCCAAGGAGCTGGTCTCAGTTTCTCTTGAAATAAACTTCCCCTCGATTCTGGTTTCCTACCAAGGAACTGGTCTTAGTTTCTTTTGTAAACTTCCCCTCGATCCTGGTTTCCTACCAAGGATCTGGTCTCGGTTTCTGATATAAACTTCCCCTCGATCCTGGTTTCCTACCAAGGACCTGGTCTTAGTTTCTGATTTAAACTTCCCCTCGATCCTGGTTTCCTACCAAGGATCTGGTCTTAGTTTCTGATTTAAACTTCCCCTCGATCCTGGTTTCCTACCAAGGAACTGGTCTTAGTTTCTTTTGTCAATAAACTTTATTGACAAGGGACGCTATGTGTAGCAGTTTTCCTCAAACTTCTCGCCGAATTTTCCTGGGGAGATGCCATTTGAGTGGAAAAAGATTTGATGTCAGACTTGCTGGGGAACCCATTCGTCTGAGCTGTAGAGGTGCACAAACTTCTCTATTTTGGAGACACCATTTGTCGATTCTACTGGGGAAAACGAGTCTCTTGAGTGACTGTTTTCGTTTGGGGGCGTACATCATACTTTTCTCGGGATCTTTCCGGAGAAACGCCATATGATGGGATCCAATTTTGAGGTGCCGATGACCTTTTCATCAGTGGTTTTTTCGGAGAAAAACTGCCGTACCGCCGAATCTCTGATTAAGAGGATTTCTCTGGGGATTTTCCTTAATCCTGGAAAGCAAGGATATCATCTTCAATGGCGAAGAGTGATATTTGTTGAAAGTTTTCTGGTTTCTCAGAGGTTCAAGTTATCAAAGTGGTCAAGGACCGTCTCTAATCCAGAGATAAACTGGAGGAGAGATTGCTTAGATGATTCACTTCCTAACGAGGAAAGGTCTGACAACTCGATTGAGAGGACTTATCACTAGGGGATAAGAACGACTAGAGTGATAGTGATGCAATATGAATGTGAATGCAAATCAATAATGCATGATGTATATATGTATATGCGGACAAAACTGACGCAACATACAGACTAAGAGATGAACATGACTGGATACTCGGCCATCGCGGGGCGTGTAGAAATATCGCTGGTTCAAGATAGCAATTCTGCCTTGCTTAGGAGAAACGGTCCCTGTTGGGAGCGACGCTGGTCGGGCTTAGGAGATGAGAACTCGGCCGAGGATGTCAGACGAAACATGGTCTCTGACATTGCTGATCCTTCATTCAGGCGTACTGGTCTAGAAGGAGTACTTTGATTCTGCACTTTGAGGTTCAAACACCTTTGGAGACGCGATTGATGTTCTTTCAATGTTTAACAGTCAAAAGAAATTGCCATCTCTATTTTAAAAAAGCAGAAAAATTTTATCAAGTAAATTCATTTTTGTTTTATTTTAAGAATCGTTAATCATGTTAACAACGTCGTTCTGTAAAGCTAAAACAAATAAGAATTACAAACAAAAGCACAAGGGCCCAAATTTTATTGATAAGATGGAGATCAGCCAAACGCGTGATTCCAAAGAGTATTTACAAAGTTTGAAAATGGTAATTTACAGGGAAAAGGGCTACGTTGAAACATAACGACCACTATCCTTCTACCAACTTTGAATTCGGGACATCCTGAGCTTTTGTCGAAGATGACCTTGACTGGAGTTTTCCTCCGATGAATGCTGTAACTGCTGCTGAGGGACTTGCCTCTGTTGAACATAGTTACTTGCCATTATCCCTAATTTTTGCCTGGATTGTACTATGATGTTTCCAATCCATCGGGATGATTTTTTTTCATGTCTCTAACTTTTTCCTGGACCGCCCTTTCGGGTTTTCAATCCACCGAGACGTGTTTTTTTTTATATTTTTTTTATTTTTTAGTTTAGGCGAAGTATTTCTTGACTACATCAACATTCGTGGGGTAGGCAAATTCCTCTCCGTCCATGGTTGCAAGTCTCAAGGCGCCGCCTAAGAAAGCTTTCGTGACCACATAGGGGCCATCATAATTTGGGGTCCATTTGCCCCGAGAGTCAGTGAGAAATGATTGTATCTTCTTGAGCATGAGGTCTCCTTTTCTGAAAACACGAGGTCGGACCTTTTTGTCGAACGCCCTCTTCATTCTCTGTTGATACAACTGACCGTGGCATAGTACCGTTATTCTCTTTTCTTCGATCAGATTCAGTTCATCGTGTCGGCTTTGACACCATTCAGCTTCTGTGAGCTTTGCTTCCATCAATACCCGGATTGATGGGATCTCTACTTCTATGGGGAGCACTGCTTCCATGCCATACACTAGAGAGAAAGGGGTAGCCCCAATTCCTTTTCCGTAATGATTGACAGCTCCGTCAAAGATAAGTCCTCACTGGGAACCTGGTTCTGGCCCTTCACTGGGTAGCGGTTCATCACAATCTTTCATTTTTAGATACATGACATCTTCGTCTGGGAAGTCAAACCCGATTGATTCTTGATTGTAAATCGGTTGATGAGCCAAATGATCGGCTAAAATACTTCCTTTAACGGCTTTCTGAGCGTGGTACTCTATGTCATATTCTGATAACAGCATCTGCCAACGGGAAATTCTTCCCGTGAGAGCAGGTTTTTCGAAAACGTACTTGATTGGATCCATTTCAGAGACCAACCAAGTAGTATGACGAATCATGTACTGGCGAAGATGTTTGGCTGCCCAAGCCAAAGCGCAACAAGTTTTCTCAAGCATTGTGTACCAAGTCTCGTAGTCGGTGAATTTCTTGCTTAGATAGTAAATGGCAGACTCTTTCCGTTTGGTTTCATCTTGTTGGCCAAGTACACATCCCATTGAGTCCTCTAGAACTGTGAGGTAAATGATCAGTGGTCTTCCTTTCACTGGAGGTGATAGAATCGGAGGATTCAACAGATATTCCTTGATACTGTCAAAGGCGGTTTGACAATCTTCTGACCAAACACAATCCTGGTTCTTTTTCAGTAATTTGAAAATCGGCGCGCATGTCGCGGTCATGAGGAATATGAATCTGGAGATGTAGTTCAAATGTCCCAGGAATCCTCTGACTTGTTTTTCAGTTTTTGGAGAAGGCATTTCTTGAATGGCCTTGACCTTGTCAGGATCAACTTCAATTCCTTTCTGGCTGACGATGAACCCTAGTAGTTTCCCTGAACGGACACCGAAGGTGCACTTGTTGGGATTCAAGCGGAGCTTGAATTTTCTTAGACGTTCGAACAATTTTGACAGATGTTCAATGTGCTCACTCTCTGTTTTTGATTTTGCAATCATATCATCGACATACACTTCGATTTCCTTGTGTATCATGTCATGAAACAGAGTAGTCATGGCCCTTTGATAGGTTGCCCCGGCATTCTTCAAACCGAACGGCATTACCTTGTAACAAAAGGTGCCCCATGGGGTAATGAATGAAGTTTTCTCCATGCCTTTCGGCGCCATTTTGATCTGGTTATAGCCCGAGAATCCATCCATGAAGGAGAATACTTTGAAATTTGCTGTGCTGTCAACCAGCATGTCAATGTGTGGTAAAGGAAAGTCATCCTTTGGACTTGCCTTGTTCAGATCTCTGTAATCAACACACATTCTGACCCTTCCGTCCTTTTTGGGAACGGGTACGATGTTAGCTAACCATTGAGGATATTCAGATGTGGCGAGGAAACTCGCGTCAATCTGTTTCTGTACCTCCTCTTTGATTTTGATAGCCATGTTCGGGTGAGTGCGTCTCAACCTTCGCTTTACTGGCGGACATTTCGATCTTAGCGGTAAGTGATGTTCCACGATGCTGGTATCCAACCCTGGCATATCCTGATAGGACCAAGCAAATACATCGGGGAATTCTTTGAGAAGTTTTATCAAACCCTCTCTGGCAGTTGGACTGAGCAGTGCCCCAATCCTGATTTTTTTTCTCTCTTGCTCTGAACCCAAGTTTACCGTTTCCAACGGCTCTTTGTGAGGTTCAATGGACATTTCCTCTTGTTTGAGTAATCGGGAGATCTCATCTAGAATTTCGTTGTCATTTTCTTCTTCAGCCTCGAATACCGGGAACTCAAAGTTGGGAGAAGGCATCGGATCGTATGTTTCAACTGGGTTTAAAACAAGCAATCTGCATGACGTGATGATTCGTGTTTAGAAGAGATAGAGAAAATGCAAGTGTGTGTAGTGTATTTATTTTACTGCTTGTTTTTATTTTTGAATTGTTTTTTAGGATTACCATTTTCTGAAAATGCAAAAAGAGAAAACAACAATTAATGCGAAAATTACAGAACGACGTTATTTTATTAATGAACAAGTCGAATCTTGAAACTACAGCCCTATAAAACAAAACTCGGTCGCTTCGGGCAAAGCGAAGAGGGAAATTTACAGAAAGTTAACCCTATCAAAACATCCGTTCCACCTGGGCAGGGTGAAAGGTTTAAAGATGGCAATTACTTTGACTGATGAACGACCTTCGGAACCTCGACAGCGACCCACTGGCGGCGAACTCCTCGGTGAATCACAAAGTTTGGCACCTTCCTTGATTTGTCTTTAGAAATGACGCTGATTTCTGGTGGAGCAGGATCGTTGGAATCTGTCTCCCAGGCAGAGTTGTCGTAGGAGGATTCCTCTGTTGCATTCTGCAGAGTATTAGTGCTCTCAGGTACATCTCCCCATCCATTTGGCTGGATATCTTTGAGCCTGATACGAGAGCTTTCGGGAGCGGTGTACTTGACCATAAAGTCGAATTTTCCACTCGGTTGTCCCAAGGTGTCCCACACTTCTTTTGAACTGGAGGAGTCATCCCTCTCGATGACGTTGACCTCAGGAAAAGCAAAGTTGATGAACTCAAGTCCTGCAAACGTTGTGAATTCATCTTCATGTTGAGCAGTTTCAGGATGACCCGAGTGTTGATCCCATGACATGGTGGGGACGCAGGTATTCTGTTTAATGACGGTCAGCTGATTTTCATTGTTCGGCTGACTTTCTTGCCCCAAGTTTCCTGGGTAAGGCTACCACATTGGCAGGCCATCCATTGGGCCATAGTAAGTGTGGTCAAAATTGCCTTTCATCAGAGTGTCTTCCTCTAATGAATTTGGCGGAGCACGACATCCTTTTGGATCACAATCCCCGTAGATCATTTCGACATCTGATCTTGGTATAAATCTCGGACTTTCTGTAGGAAAGCAAAAAGGCATAGGCACCTCTTCCTGAGACATATAACCGTCCTTGTTAAGGTAGGACTTCCATTCTTCATCTGTGTCAGAGGGATCTTCCTCATTGATAGCATGAACTGTCTGAGACACTGGGTGAAGAAAACCTCCACTGTGGAAGAAGTTTTGAAGGGGATGAAGACTTTCATCGTTGGCAGGTATCCGGGTACATGTTGCAGAAAAACCAAGACCCTTCTTTATTTTATTGTCAGTGGGAATGACAAGCTGTCCCCATCCGGTTGTATCGGTACTCTCGACCGCTTTGATAGCATCGTTGTATGAGGAAATCGAGGTTCCTCCTTCAGATTGATCGTTCTTGCTCACCGATAGTGCTTGGAACTGAGTTCCAATAACCTCCTCGGGTTCCACACAAGTAGATGATGATAGGTTACTCACAAGCAAGGCTTGTTCCCCACAAACCGTGACAAGTTGGCCGTTCTTGACGAACTTTAGCTTTTGGTGGAGGGTTGAAGTAACCGCTCCAGCCTGATGTATCCAAGGTCTTCCTAATAAACAACTGTATGTTGCCCGGATATCCATGACCTGGAAAGTGACTTGGAAAGTGTGAGGACTAATAGTTATGGGAAGATCAACTTCGCCGATAACTATTTTTCTGGATCCGTCGAATGCTTTGACGACGACCTCGCTGACTCTTATCGGAGGGCCCTTGAATGATAATTGCATCAAGGTGGACTTCGGCATAACATTCAGGGCTGACCCTGTGTCTACCAGTACGCTGGCTAAAGCATTGTCCTGGCAGTTAACAGTGATATTGAGCGCCATGTTATGACGGGGACCTTCTTCAGGTAATTCCTCATCACTAAATCCCAAATTGTTGCAGGAAGTGATGTTAGAGACAATACTATCAAACTGTCTGATTGTTACATCCTGTTCCACAAAGGCTTGCTCCAAGACTTTCTGTAGAGCCTCCCTGTGGGCTTCTGAACTGAGTAACAGTGATAATACCGAGATCTTTAAAGGAGTCTGTAACAGTTGATCCACAATGTTATATTCACTCCTTTGGATGAGCTTCAGCATCTCATCATTATTTTTTGAAAGGTCGGGATTACTGGATTGACCGATTGGTGGATCGGGAGCTTCTGTCTGAAGTTCCTTTTCTTTGTTAACTTCCCCAACCCCTCGGTTGAAGATTCTACCACTCCGTGTTACTCGACTGATGTCTGCAATGTTCACAACGGAGGGTAATGGAATTTCCTTTCCATTCTCGACTATTGTTGCACCGTATTTGTAAGGGATAACCTTAGTTGATTCATACGGTAGTGGTCCCGGTAGATAGATGACTATGGGAGCCTTCTGATTTTTCTGACCATCATAAGTAATCTCGATCCGTTCCCGGTTGGGAACTTTAGATTCGTCAAGTAGAGGGATGATGGCAAAAACATCCCTGGTCTGGTGACGACCAGAGATGGTGACAGCATCCTCAACTTTATCGGCAAGGTAATTCGGCGTCCAGTTGATGGGTCCAGAACCCGGATATGGGCGAATCTCTCCACGATCCACCTGACCCTGAAGTGCTGCTCTCACAAGGTAACACCCTTGATTACTTTCCGAACAGACGCTACAACTGTCATAGTTGTGTGGTGGCACCTGGCCACGCCCACTTTGAATACAATGTAACCTCACTAAGTTACCTTTCACTGATCGGACATCCTGACTTTGACGACGAGTAGGATTCCTGTTATTGATACTAATTTGCTGAGTATCTTCATCCATGTAGATTGGCATCCACCAGTGATTTAACAAGTGCTGAAGTGCCTCCTGAACAAGGGTACAACCTCGATCGTTTTCGCAACCTGCTTTACAGTTTTGATAGTCATGTTATATTAAGAATCCGAGTCGGACCTGCTCAGCATGTAACTCTACCAGGTTGTTATTCATCACGCGAATATCGAAGATCTGAACCATATTGATCTGATAAGGGTTCCTATCATGGTAGTCTTGGATCCATCCAAGATCCATCTGACGCTGGAGGGCCTCTTGTATGAAAGAGCATCCCTGTTTGTTTACCGAGCAAATCAGACAGGAACTGTAATCGTGCCGTGGCAGATTATGATACTGGATTTGCCTTGAGTGCATCGCCACCAATTTGACATTCATTGCACGGATGCCGTGGTTCTGAATGACGTTAGAATTTGTGTAAACCATGTTAACTCCACGAGCTCGGTGCTCTTGGATCCATCTGAGATCCATCTGTTCCTGTAGAGCTGATTGCACTACCGAATGTAATACCCCAAAATTTGCTCTCCCTTTTTTGCATCATAGCATAACATTATCATTTACATTATCATATCCATCTCATTAGCATTGCATTGCATTTAACATAGAAAAATGAAGCATAGCATTCCTCTTACCATCAAGGCATGTGATCAGGTGGAAGGTGGATAATCAAGGGATCATTCAAAGCACAAAAAGGTCAATCAAGTTGCCTCAAGGCAAGCCAAGAGTCTCTCATGTCTCATACCATCTCAATTGATCATCCACAATCTCAAGGAAGTGAGATCCAATGGGAGATTGAAACAATACATACTTCAACATGCAAGAGGTTCAAAAACTGAAGGAAAACCCTCAAAAAGAGATAGCTCATTGATCCAAAATCATCCTCAAATGGCATATCCCATCATCCTTTAAAAGGATGCACAACATACCCTGAGGAATTGGAAATTGAAGACTGCACTTTTCCCTCCTAACCAGAGGAGGTCAAAACTAGGGTTTCTAATAAAATCAGGATATCTTTGATTTTTTGGACAAAACTTGATGTCATGGTATTCTATATGTCCCTAAGTGTATGTATGTGGAAAATCACCTCTCAATTGGTTTTAGAAGTGGTTCAATTGGAAGAAGGATCAAAAGTCAGGAAATTTGGGGCCAAGTCAAATAATCAGAAGAAAAAGTCAACTCTTGATATTTTGAGGCCAAATTCATGAAATTCATGTTATATGTGGCCAATGTGCAAAATTTGATCAAGAAACTCCAAAGGAATCATGAAAAAATCAAGATGTGGAAAGTTGCCATTTTTGGATGAAGAAGGGTTACTAAAAATAGCAAGTTTTGGCCATTTTGCATCAGAGTTTGAACCAAGGCCATTTAAAATTGAAGCACCAAATGAAAATTCCACTCGGCCACAACAAAAGTTCTTTATTTAAGCTTCAAATCCATGTGTAGAACATCTCCATTGGATAAAAATTGAGAGAGATATGGATGATCAAAGTTGGAGGAAAGTAGGGCAAAAACTAGGTCATGACCAAGATTTTCAGGACACGCGCGCATCATTTTCTCAAACAGTTGGTGGGCCAAATGTACACCTATTTTTCTCAATGATAAAGGATTCATTTGCAAAACTTAGCAACATCAAAAATGTTCCTTGTAATGTCCTCTTCAAGTTTCATGTTGGGAAAAATTTGGTTTGATCAAGTTATGATGGAGAAATAATGGTCTCAAGTTAGGATCATCGTGCTGAGATTTCATGCCAAGATGCCTTGCCAATTTACCTCATCACCACGCCCTTGTACCAGTTCCATTTATGGATGTTATAAGTCATTTTCCAACCTCTTCCAAGCATCATTTCAACTCAAATTTCAAACCAAACTTGTATCATTACATCCCCTCTTTCAAATGAATCCAAAAACTCATCCAACCATTCACTAAGTAGAGAGATTTCCACTTGCAAATCACCATGAATGACATTGATGCATTAACAGTGGTGCACGATTTTTGGTTCACACACACCACAAACACTTCATCACATCAGCTTTCCACATTAAACCAAACACACATGACTTACACCTTGCACACTTGCCTTGGCATACATGAGAATGGAAAGAAACAAACTTGCTGAGCAAGTTTCTGCTACAACCAGCCGTGCCTTCATTTTCTTTTCACCTCCACCATAGCATATCATGAGTTGCCATCACCATACCATTGCTCTCCCTAACTAACTTGACTCAGTTAGTTAGGGATGACTCACTTAACTCAACCATGACTCAGCTGACTCACTCAGTTTAACCATGGTTAGCTCACATTATAAATAAAAATCACTCTCTCAAATTTCATTTCTAACTTCATTTTCTCACATTCAACTCAGAAACTCTCTCCATTCTCTCTCAATTTCTCCACATTGCAACTGATTTTCGAGCTCCATTTCATTCATCTTCCTCATCTTCATCTCAGAATCTCTCTGATTCTCTCTCCATTTTCATCACATTGCAACTGTTTTGAAGCTTGGATTTCAGCTCTTCTCCACTGAAGCATCATCCATTTTTGCATCTAAGCCTTTATTTGGCCAAAAGAAGCTCAAAGAGGAAGCAACATCTCTGGTTTTCTGAAGAACACATCAAGATCATAAATCTTCAGGTACGAATTTCTTCCATTATAGACATAATGTGAAGATGTTATCAAGTTCTTGATGCTTCCTGTAAGCTCAAGAACTTGTCTGGCTAGTTGATAGGCCTTTAGAGGCATAGTTGAAATGTTAGGGCAAATCTTCCTCTGTTCGATTCTCTCATCTCATGAATGTTTTGTGCATTTTGTCTTTGGATTCGTGTTCTACATCAGTTCAGCATCATTTTGGTGCAATATTTGTGCATTTCTGTGAGATCCAAAGGTTGCAGAGGGTGGTGGTTCGCCGGAGAAGGTGACCGGAAGTCACCTCCGGCCGTTGAGTTTGATTGCTAGGGTTTTCTCACGTTTTAATCATAACCGTCCATTTTTCCTCATCGTGTGGCTTGAAGCTTGCCAGCACAAAAAAAACTCACATGCCTCTCACGTGTTGCTTCTGATTTTATTTTAAACATTGTGTGTTGTGGCATATGGTATGGAACGTGGACATGCGTGTGTGAGCGTTTGATCTGATTACTTTGACTTTGGCTTGACCTTGACTCCATCTAGTGGCTATTAATGAGTCAATTTTGTTGACTGAAGTGCATGCTTATTATGGTGTTTTGCGCGTAATTGGACCTAATCAGATTGCTATCCACACCTCTCTTTCAAAGGCCCAATCAATATTGAACTGATGTTTTGCTATGTTTACACCCCCTTTCATATTGCATTTTTATTTTATTTTCATTTTTTCTACACGTTTCATAATTGAATTTTAAAAATAGCAAACTTCATCATAAAATTCCACAAAAATTTCATGAGCATTCTTAAAACATTTAGATAATTTTTCATGATTTTATTTCTTGGTTTTATGACCTTTTTGCCCCTGTTCTATAATATTCTTTGAATTTCAATTTGTATGCATGCTTAATGTGATACATAAATTTGTGCATTTTTGTTCTCAATCATTAAAAATTGTTTTGATGCTCTTCTTTTTGCATTGAGTCATTATCATCTTGAGGTATGTTAAGTGATTTTTATTTGATTTTTTTAGGTCAGTTTATGGCATGTTTGGTGTTCATTTTTGTGCTACTTTGTATGATGTGTATACTTGACCTAAGTGCATTGTTTGACATCATTTTGCCTTGGTTTCTTGCATGCTAATTTGATATGTGATTCATCTCTGATTTGTGAACCTCAATACCATGTTTTCATAATTTTCATGAACTCATTTGATTTTTGTTTAAAACATTTCATTTGAAGCATTACAACATGTCATATCCTTGTAATCTTTGTGCATGTTTACATGATTTCTTTTGTACATACTTGCATGATCATTTGCCTACTTTGTGAACCATTCATTTCACATTATAGGTCATTGGTACGTGTTATGTGTCATCATTGCATGTTCACTTTCATTTGAACTTTGTGTGTCCTTAATATGAAGTACTTGTGTTATCTTTTGAGTGTCCATTTCCTTTCTTCTTCTATTGCTTCTTGAATGGCTTGATAGGTGTTTCATGAATGCTTGTGATGTGTTTATATATCATTCTTCATTTCATTTCAATTCTTATCCTTGGATTACATGTTCCATTTAGGCATGTTTCTTCCATTTCTTTTCATCTTTCATTCTCCCTTTTCTTATGGTAGCATGTTCTAATGTCATGGATGATGTTTGTTGCCTATCCACTTGGACTTGCATGATAATGATAATTTGTTTTCCATGTGATGTACATTCTGGTTGTAACCAATTTCTCATCTAATTCTTTTGAGTTTTATGGTGCATTAAATGTTCTTTTACTTCTTATACTTCTTATACATGTTTACTAACCATGTAGGGGCTTTGGTAAGTTGCAATTGAGTGTGGATAAGGAATCCACATTCAAACTTCTTTCCTCTCATCTTTTACAATTCCATCTTGTGTTTTGTTAAGCACTTATGTGCTTTTCCTTAATAACTCACCACTTTCCCTTTTTGAATTACAATTCATCTTCTAACTTAGAAGTGAATTGTTTAATTCATTCTTTCTTTAGACTTTAGGTTGAAACCTCACCAACCATTAGGACCACTCCCTTTAATTTTCAATTAGGATTGAGTCTTAGTTCATATAGATTTTTACCTTTTCTCCTCTCTTGAGTCTCTTTTCTCATCTCAAAGAAAATTCAAAATACTTAATAAAGGTAGGCATTTATTGCATTTTGGCCTTTCATATAAAGAAGAGATTATAAAGGGGTTTTCTCTTATAATCTTAGAATGTGTAGCATATAGCCCATCTTGGGTCAATGTGTTAAACATTTGATCTTGTATGAGGGACCTAAATGCAATACTTGTTGAAGGTACAAATAATAAAAAAACACTTCTTCATTTCTTAATCAACAAAAACACTTAATAAACACAAGTATGCTAGTGTGTTCGAACCTTGACAATTGGAACTAAGTGTGGGGGTCTTCTTCACTCTTAGTGTGCTTTCTTACCCATTCCATCTTGGAATGTGAGAATGTACACATTCCAATGACTAAGATTCAGATACACTATCATATGCAAACAAATAAAAAAAAACTTCTAAAAGACAAAACCAAACAATAACGTCTTTCCTTCGGGAATTCTTTTCTCACCTCACTCACTCTCAGCGTACGAGCGTGCTTCTACTCGTTCTCTCGCAAGATGGTAACGCACTCGGACCAGCGAGCCTGCAACACCTGAGCTAGAACGTTAGCCGTTCCTTAAAAAACACAAACAATCCGTCCCTAGTGAGGGGAACTACGTCGCTCTGATTCTCATGTTCCCGATGAGATACGTAGGCAGTGGGGTAAGGCCCATTCGAGCACTTCTTTTATTTTCCCTACATTTGCTTCTCTTTCTCTCTCTTTTCCTTTTTTCCTTTTCCTGTTCCTTTCTTTTCCAGTATCCTTTCCTTACACCCTTTGATCGAGACAAGCAAGCGTGGATCCCATCGGGTACGATGGACGCGAGGGGGTGCTAATACCTTCCTCTCGCGTAACCGACTCCCGAATCCAGTTCTCTTGATCGCGAGACCATGCTCTTTCCTCTCCTTCAGGTTTATGCAGTGTTTCCTTTCCCTCTCTTGGGATAAATACACATTGCTGGCGACTCTGTTCGGTGCCACTTTCGCGTTTGTACTAGGATGAAAATCCCGGGAGCGACAGCTGGCGACTCTGCTGGGGACAGGTTGACCTATTGCTGGTACATCCTAAGCGAGTCAATCCTAGCACTTGTTTGCTTTTCTTTCATTGGGTGTTTACTGTTGTTTTGTATTTGCTGTTTACTGTATTTTATTACTTGTACCATATTTACAGCATGTTAGCATTTACATTTCATATATTATACCGTGTTGCACTGTTCTGTCTGTTTGGCGGGATGGGATTTCTGAGAGATGAGCTCAGTACACAGGCTCGAGTATACACTTAGACTTAGAGTGGAGAGTAGTGGGACCTACGTGCAATCTGTGTACGTGGGTAATCACAAAATTCACAGCTAGACGAGGCTATCTTGGGACCCATCATGGCGTGCGCATCTTGCGTATTCCAGGATGTCGATCTAGAGAGTTGTCGACTCTAGTGACCGATCATGAGGACCTTAGTGTAAACATCTCTCTTTAGCGGTGACAGTGGCAGACCACATTCTGTGGCAAACCCACTCGCACCCGAGAGCCCACTTTGGTACTTGCATAGGATGACCTTTATTTTCTAAGGTGAGTCAGTGGACGACCTCTTTGATTGGCATAGCATTGTATTCTACGGGCTGAATGTGCTATCGCTTCTCAAACCTCTGAAGCTGACAAGCCTTATTTTCTAGGAACCACATGTGAGTATGGGTGGGATGTTTACAGGTTTGCAGGTAACCCAGCCTCCTACGTACCGTACTTGTGATTCTATGATTATTACAGACAGTGTATCCTATGACAGTGGTTTGAGTATTCATCTCAGATATATTGCCAGATTCAGTACAGAGACACAATGCACACAGTTCAACACAGACACCAACACCTGGATACCTGATCACATGCCTTTTGCATTTGCATAATCATATCATAACAGGTTATGTTTGTCATTTTCAGGTACTTACCATATTGTCTGATTCCAATCATGAGTTCCCAAGATGCTGAGGTTAAAAGGAAGAATAATGTGTCATACAAATTCCCTGATCCTAAGCTGGATGTATTGAACAAGATGATAGGTATGGCTGGTTCTGATGTTCTCAGCACTTTTCAGAAGGAGTATGGAGAGCTGATTAAGATGGTATGTGCATTCACAAAGTATGAGAAGGATGGGTTGCATACTTTCTTACAGTTCTATGAGCCATCAATGAGATGTTTCCTATTCCCTGACTACATTCTGATGCCCACTCTGGAGGAATTCTCATTTATTTTGGGAATTCCAATCACGTCTGCTATACCGTATTTTTCTGAAGGTGCTCTTGCCCCTGAAGTAATCGCTGCTGTCCTGCATCTGGACCTGTTTGTTGTGAAAAGTGGCCTAAGCAGACTCAAAGAAGATGAAGGATTTCACTTGGAGTTTCTTTTTCGACAAGCTCAGGAAGCTGCCAAGGCTAACAATTGGACTACTTACAACGCTGTGTTAGCTCTTTGTATCTATGGCTTGGTGCTTTTCCCCGGTCAGCCTGATTTTGTTGATATGCAGGCGTTGAAAGTGTTTGTCTCGAAGAATCCGATTCCTACCCTGCTAGGGGATTTTTATCACTCCGTACACTACAAAAATGAGAAGGCAAGAGGGAGTTTGGTTAGTTGTTGCACCCAATTGTTATGCCATTGGCTCTTCAAACATTTACCCTGGACTGGTGCGTTTATAGAAACTGCTGAGACAATGAAGTGGTCCAAGAGACTGATCGGTTTGACTGCCAATAATATTATTTGGTTTGATCCCAAATTACTGACGATAGAGCTTACTGTCAAATGTGGAAGTTTTCCTAATGTGCCTCTACTTGGAAGAAGAGGTGGGATTAATTACAACCCAGTGTTGGCAGTTAGACAATTTGGTTATGCCTCGAGACATCCTCCTGCTGATGAAGAGATTAGCGCTTCTCTGTTTTTCGTAGGGACCAAGAATGAAAGAGTGCGGGAAGTAATAAATGCTTGGAAATTTAGGCAAAGAGAGGGAAAATTGACTTTCGACAAAGGAGACTGTAGATCATACCCTGACTACGATGCTTGGGTTGAGATGAAGGTCAAAAAGCTGTTGTTACCCTTTTCCCGAGAAGTTCTCTTATGTCCAGGTCAACATTCCATGGTACCGGCCGAGGAGTACGAGAAATTGAAGAAAATGGTTAGAGATCTGCAGATAGAGAACTCTGGAATGAGCAGATGTCTTCAGAAAGCTCTAGCTGACAACAAAGAGTTAGAAAAGAGAGCGTTGAAAGCAGAAAAAACCCTGGCGGACAAAGAAGAAGATTTTGATGAAAGAGCTCGATACTTCCGGAAGCTTACCTTGGGAGCAGATGATACTAGTCAGGCTCATAAGGCTACAAAGCAGGCGCTGGCCCGAAGCAAGGATTCGTTAGCTAAACTCCGACAAGCTTGGGATGAGGTCAGAATTGAGAACTCTGAATTGCAGGCCCAGTTAAAAGATAAAGATGAAGAGCTGAAGAAAGCACACGTGGAAAGAAGAAAGTATCGAGAAGATCTTGGCAAAAGCCAAGAACAAGTGAGAAATGCTGAAGGTAAGCTGAAAATCACCAACAAGGAGCTTGAAGATGTCACAGCAGAGCTGAAACTGGTTAAAATTCAAGCTGGAATCAAGAGGCGCAAAGGAGCCAATGAAGATGAAGCCTTGCTGATGCACGTGGGGTCATTAGAGGATGCATTGGAAAAAAGGGATGTAGTGATTAAAGAGCTGATTGAGAAGCCGCATCATCAGCGTACCCGCATCCTGTTTGAGGAGATTAAGTACTCCAGCCAGAAGCTGAAGGATGTAGAGCTGTCGGATTAGTGATTTTTGTCATTTCTTTGTAATTTGTAATGGTTACCATCAGAATTATTGATGGATCCATTTGACTGCCTGTTTCGTATTTTGTTGCTGAAACTACGACAAACGTGCTTGAGAAGTTTTGGGAATTTGTATGAAATGGGTTACTTCTGTTCACAATTTCTGATCTTCAGATATATGTGATGTGATATCTGCACACTAGCACACTACAAAATCACTATTTCTGGTCTTCAGACATCTGTGATCGATGTATATGAATATCTCTTCATGGCAAAACTCAGTAATCATGACTCCTGGTCTTCAGGAATTTTTGGTTACGATTGGAATCAGGATATGAAAAGTATTTTGAAATGACAAACATAACTTTGCATTTGCATTTGCATATCATTTTTGCATCGCAGGTTTTCCTTTTGCAGGTGCCTGCTAACCTTTATTTGGTTTTCAGGCACGATAGCTGATACCCCAGTTCACCGATATTCTACCCGACGCAATCAAGCAAGAGTAATGGAGCAAGTTCAGACAGAGTTAGCCGATTTGAGGGGAAGGATGGAACAGTTCATGAACCTCATGCAGGGGATTGCTCAAGGTCAGCAAGAGCTGAGGACCGGTCAAGAAAACATGAGGATTGGACAAGAAGCTATGAGAACTACTATCCAGAGGATGGAAACTGAAATCCCAAATCGCAACGTGCGCACTCCTCCTGTTGGCACAATCCCTGCTAGTGGGGTACATCTGGGATTTGATAACAATGAGGATGGTCAGGAGGACCAGTTCACTGCAGTCAACAATGACATGGGTTTCTACAATGACGACCGGAAGTATGAAGGGCTGGATGAAAGACTCAAGGCTATTGAGAGCCAAAATCTTCTTGGAATTGATGTAGAAGACATGGGTCTCGTACAGGGTGTGCGAATTCCTCCCAAGTTCAAGCTTCCTGCTTTGGATAAGTACAACGGTAGTACCTGTCCCAAAACACATTTGCAAGCTTACAATCGCAAGATTGCCGCTTATACCGAGGACCAAAAGCTCTGGATGTATTTTTTCCAAGATAGCCTGTCAGGCGCTTCCCTGGAATGGTACATTAAGCTGGACAGGGTTTATATAAGGAGTTGGAAAGATTTGTGCGCCGTTTTTCTGAAGCAGTATCAATATAATCTGGACATGGCACCTAATCGTACTCAATTGCAGAGTATGACTCAGGATAACAAGGAGGGCTTTAAGCAGTACGCACAGAGATGGAGAGAATTGGCTGCTCGAGTTCAACCACCTTTGGGTGATCGTGAGATGGCTGATATGTTCATGAGCACACTTCAAGGGACGTATTTGGATAGACTGGCTGCATGTCCCTCCACGGGGTTTGCCGACATCGTCGTTGCTGGGGAACGAATAGAAAGTCTGTTGAAATTGGGTAAGATTCAAGATGTTGCTTCAAATTTGAAGAAACCCTTTGCCAATGGACCAAGGAAAAGAGAAGGGGAGTCCAGCGCTATGTATAGAGGAGGGGGCAGAGGAAGGAATCAGTCCTATCATCAGGTGGATGCGGTAACCATTCCGGTTCCAGCTGGACAGCAAACGCCAGATCAGCAAGGTAGACCCCGATTTCAGAACAATAGACAAAGGGACCATAAGTTTGATCCCTTGCCTATGACATATGCTGCTTTGTTACCACAACTGCTCAAAGAGAAGTTGGTTGAACTTTAGACTATGAAGCCGCTGGATTCCAGAAAATTGCCTCAAGGTTACGATGCTAATGCTCGATGTGAATATCATTCTGGTGCGCCAGGTCATTCAATAGAAAAGTGATGGACCTTTCAACATAAGGTTCAAGATCTGATCGACGCAAAAGCTATCAACTTCTCTAGGCCGCCGAATGTTCGTGACAATCCAATGCCTCATCATGGAGGTGCAGGCACAAATGCCATTTTTGATGGCGAGAAGTTGAATTTGATTACTGATGTTAATTTGGTGAAGACTCCGCTATTGATTGTAAAAGAACGTTTGTTAAAAGGAAAGGTATTTCTTGGATGCGCCTTTGATTGCGAGGATTGTTCAAAGCAGGTTAATGGCTACAGTAAGTTGAGAGTTGGACTGCAGGATCTTATGGATGAGGGAAGTCTTCAGTTTGATAAAGTAGAGAAAGAACAGGATGTTTCCGCCGTTACCATTTACTATAATCCAGTCGAGATACAGGTGCCTGTTGAGGAGCCTGTCGCTATCATCGTGCCCGAGAGGCCGAGACCAGTTACGATTATAGTTCCTGAATCGGCTGCTTATGTGTCTAATATGGCAGTTCTGTGGCAGTATGGAACTGATACTCGTCAAGGAGGAAGTCGGCAGAAGGCAGAGGTTGTTGGTACTAGCATTGAGAATGTCAGTGGACCAAGTGGTTTCACCAGAAGTGGTCGACTGTTTGCTCCCCAGACTTTAAGGAGTGAGGCTGAAGTCGCTGCAAGAGAAAAAGGAAAACAGGTTGTTGATGACAAGGTGCCTGCTCAGGAAGAGGACCCTAAAGTCAATTTTGATAATGATGTTGAGGAATTTATGAGGGTTATCAAAAAGAGTGATTACAAGATCATTGACCAACTTAATCAGACACCCTCTAAAATTTCGATATTATCCCTGTTAATGAGTTCAGATGCACACCGGGCTGCTTTGTTGAAAGTTCTGAATATGGCATACGTTCCCCAAGAGATTACAGTGAATCAGTTGGAGGGAGTAATTTCTAATGTGAATGTGAGCCACGGGTTGGGATTTACGAACAGGGATTTGACACCGGACGGACGTAACCACAACAAAGCACTGCACATCACACTTGAATGCAAAGGAGCAGTTTTGTCGCATGTGCTGGTTGACACAGGTTCTTCCTTAAATGTGTTACCCAAAAAAGCCCTGATGAAAATTGAAGTAGATGGATTGGTTCTGAGACCCAGAGATCTGATTGTGAGAGCTTTCGATGGATCCCAAAGATCGGTCTTTGGGGAGGTTGAATTACCAATACAGGTTGGTCCACAGATATTCAAGACGACCTTTCATGCTATGGACATTCAGCCTGCTTATAGCTGTTTGTTGGGCCGGCCGTGGATTCACGCAGCAGGCGCAGTTACCTCCACACTTCATCAGAAGCTCAAGTATGTGTTCGAGGGTCAAGTGGTTACTGTTTGCGGTGAGGAAGATATATTCGTGAGTCATCTATCCACTTTCAAATATGTGGAAATGGATGGAGAGATTCATGAAACTTTGTGCCAATCTTTTGAAGCCCTGAATATCAATAACTTACCAGAGTCTACTTCAGCAGCAGTGGTGTCAAATGTGCCAGGTGGGCCGAGTGCATCAATTGCGTCATACAAGCAGGCCAGAGAAGTGGTCGAAAGCGGGAATGCCCAGGGTTGGGGTAAAGCTATTGACGTGTTTGTGAAAGAAGATAAGTTTGGCATTGGATACCAGCCGGGCCGGACGCCAGTTCCCCAATTCCGTGGGCCAATCAATTTCAACAGTGGAGGAATTATCAACCCCAACCAGTCCTGCTCAGCAATAGAAGATGGTGCTGAAAGCTCAGATTATCTGGACAGATGGGTATATGCACTGGCTCCAGGCGAGGCATTGCAAAATTGGTCTAGTGAAGAAATCGTTCATGTTGTTCACCATTCAGAGTAATAATTCTTGTCTTTCATAATGCATGAAATCCCACACTCTGCCCAAGGTGTGAGGATCCATTTGTAGGGCCACCATATTTTCTCATATAATGTTCAAATATCAATAAAAGGACGTTTTTGTTTACAAATTTGTGATCCTTTACTCTTTCTTTATTTTATTTTTGCACAAAGAAAATTAAAAATGATAATGCACTTTCTTTTCTTTTGTTTTCGAGCAAAAAATAATCTAAAATAAAGCATAAACCCAATCATGCAGACTGGATTCTGTGGATTTCTTTGAAAATGATTCTGTTATGCCCACGTATGATTTCGACAATCCGATCTATCAAGCTGAGGAAGAAAGTGATGAAGACTATGAACTCCCGGAAGAGTTGGCTAGGTTGTTGAAACAGGAAGAGAAGACCATTCAGCCTCATCAGGAAGCTCTTGAGATCATCAATATTGGGTCAGAGGAAAGCAAGAAAGAGATCAAGATTGGTGCGAGTCTGCGGGCTGATGTAAAGCAAGAGCTGATAGTCATGCTATGTGAATACGTTGACATCTTTGCTTGGTCATACCAAGATATGCCAGGTTTAGATACAGACATAGTTGTGCATAGACTACCATTGAAAGAGGACTGCCCACCGGTCAAGCAGAAGCTGCGCAGGACAAAACCAGAAATGGCTTTGAAGATCAAGGAAGAAGTACAGAAACAGTTGGATGCAGGTTTTCTGGCAGTAACCAACTATCCTCCCTGGGTGGCCAATATAGTACCGGTGCCGAAGAAAGATGGCAAAGTCAGAATGCGTGTGGATTACAGAGATCTCAACAGGGCGAGCCCTAAAGATGATTTTCCACTCCCTCATATTGATGTGCTGGTTGATAATACCGCTCAGTTTTCAGTGTTCTCATTTATGGATGGATTCTCCGGATACAATCAGATAAAGATGGCGCCTGAGGACATGGAGAAGACGACATTCATTACCCCGTGGGGTACCTTCTGTTACAAAGTAATGCCTTTTGGGTTGAAGAACGCAGGGGTAACTTATCAAAGAGCAATGGTGACGTTATTCCACGATCTAATTCATAAAGAGATCGAGTGCTATGTGGATGACATGATTGCTAAATCAAAGACAGAAGAGGAACATCTGATCAACTTGAAGAAGTTGTTTGAGAGGCTGAGGAAATTCAGGTTGAGACTAAATCCTAATAAGTGTACTTTTGGCGTGCGGTCCGGAAAATTGCTTGGTTTCATTGTCAGTGAAAAAGGGATAGAGGTTGATCCTGCTAAGGTGAAAGCTATACAAGATATGCCTGTACCAAGGACTGAGAAAGAAGTTCGCGGCTTTCTAGGAAGATTGAACTACATTTCAAGGTTCATATCTCACCTAACTGCCACTTGCGAATCGATATTCAAAATGCTACGAAAAGATCAAACAGTCAGGTGGAATGATGATTGTCAAAATGCATTCGATAAAATAAAAAGATATTTGCAGGAACCTCCAATTCTGATACCTCCAGTTCAAGGGAGACCACTGATTATGTACTTGACAGTGCTCGAAGGATCCATGGGTTGTGTTCTCGGTCAACACGACGAGACAGGTAGGAAAGAACATGTTATCTACTACCCGAGCAAGAAATTTACAGATTGTGAATCGCGTTATTCAATGCTTGAGAAGACATGCTGTGCACTCGCATGGGCCGCCAAGCGATTGAGACAATACATGCTCACACATACAACCCTGTTGATCTCTAAATTGGATCCGGTCAAGTATATTTTTGAGAAACCAGCACTTACAGGCAGAGTTGCAAGGTGGCAGATGGTACTGACAGAGTATGATATTCAATTTACTTCGCAAAAGGCAATCAAAGGAAGTATACTGTCAGATTATCTTGCGCAATAGCCTCTTGATGATTACCAGCCCATGAGATTTGATTTCCCTGATGAGGACATCATGTTTCTCAAAGCGAAAGACTGTGAGGAACCACTTCTGGAGGAGGGGCTTGACCCTGAATCCAAATGGAGTTTGATGTTTGATGGGGCAGTTAATATGAATGGGTACGGAGTTGGTGCAGTCCTTATTACGCCAGAAGGTGTTCACATGCCCTTCACTGCCCGAGTAACTTTCGGGTGTACCAACAATGAAGCAGAATACGAAGCTTGCATATTAGGGATCGAGGAAGCTATTGATTTACGAATCAAGACCCTCGATATCTTTGGTGATTCAGCACTGGTAATCAATCAAGTAAAGGGAACTTGGCACACACATCAGCAGAATTTGATTCCGTATAGAGATTATACGAGGAGATTGCTGACATTCTTTACAACTGTCAAGTTATATCATGTTCCCCGAGATGAGAATAAGTTTGCAGATGCCTTGGCCACTATCTCTTCGATGATCAAAGTGCATGGTTGGAACTTTGTGCCCAGGATTGATGTATCTCGTCTTGATAGGCCTGCTTTTGTGTTTGAGGTTGATGCAGTGTCTGACGATAAGCCTTGGTACCATGACATCAAATGCTTCTTAAAAAATCAAGAATACCCGCCTGGGGCATCTTCCAATGACAAGAAGACATTAAGAAGGCTAGCTGGTAGTTTCTTCTTGAACAAAGATGGTGTGCTGTATAAAAGGAATTTTGACACGGTTCTGCTCAGATGTGTGGATAGACACGAGGCAGACCTGTTGATGATTGAAGTGCACGAAGGCTCTTTCGGTACCCATGCCGGAGGACATGCGATGGCTAAGAAATTGTTGAGATTAGGGTATTATTGGCTGACCATGGAGTCAGATTGCTGCAAGTATGCTCGCAAGTGCCACAAATGCCAGATCTATGCAGACAAAGTGCACGTTCCTCCCAATCCGTTGAGTATCATGTCTTCTCCGTGGCCATTTGCAATGTGGGGCATTGATATGATCGGGAAAATTGAGCCTACTGCTTCAAACGACCATCGTTTCATCTTGGTCGCCATTGATTACTTCACTAAATGGGTTGAAGCAGCATCTTACGCCAATGTCACTAAGCAAGTAGTGGCTCGTTTCTTGAAGCGAGATATCATTTGTCGATATGGAGTGCCCGAAAGAATCATTACTGATAATGGTTCTAATTTGAACAACAAGATGATGGCTGAGCTATGCCGGGACTTCAAAATCGAGCACCACAATTCTTCTCCGTACCGCCCGAAAATGAATGGCGTGGTTGAAGCGTCCAATAAAAATATCAAGAAGATTGTGCAGAAGATGGTTGTCACGTACAAAGATTGGCATGAGATGTTACCACTGGCTTTGCATAGGTATCGAACATCAGTCCGCACGTCCACTGGGGCAACACCATACTCGCTTGTATATGGTGTGGAGGCAGTTCTACCGATAGAAGTGGAGATTCCCTCTCTCCGAATATTGATGGACGTTAAGCTAGATGAAGCCGAATGGGTACGAGCCAGATTTGATCAGCTGAGCCTTATTGAGGAGAAGCGTTTAGCAGCGGTATGCCATGGCCAGTTATATCAGCGCAGAATGAAGAGGGCATTCGATCAAAAGGTTCGACCTCAAGTCTACAAGGTCGGGGATGTGGTAATCAAGAGAATACTTCCTCCGAGTACAGATCACAGGGGCAAATGGACTCCTAACTATGAAGGTCCGTTCGTGGTAAAAAAGGTTTTCTCAGGTGGAGCCTTGTTGCTGACAACCATGGATGGTGAAGATTTTTCATCCCTTGTTAATTCAGATGCAGTTAAAAAATACTTCGTATAAAGAGACCCGCTGGATAAAAAAAAAGAATCCAGGCAAAAAAGGGCATCCCGGCGAACCAAAAACAGAATAAAGGTTCGGGCAAAAATTAGGGATATAATTGAAAAGAATTGTACACCCGGTAAGTTGAAAACCCGAAAGGGCAACTTAGGCAAAAATGGGTATCCCGGTGGATTGAAAACCTGAAAAGGCGATCCACACAAAAGTGGGATTAAAGCGAATGACTGCAGTCTGAATTAATCTGTACGTTTTCTACTCTTCAGCAAACTGGCAAAATTCCAAAGGAGGAATTGGTCCAATCACGAGCTTTCGGAGGCGAAGATAATTAGGAGAGTTGGAATACATACTGGCTATAACAAAATCAGAAATCAGTTGGAATCCAATTTCCGCATTATCATTAGGATAGATTTCTTTTCTCAATTTTATGGCAACCGCCTCTTTCAGGGGTTTGCTTCTGATTGTAAATTCGCCAATTTTTGGCATTTCATCAATAAAGTTGAATATTCAGTCACGGGCTTTTATTTTCATTTTACTGTTTTGTTTGCAAAAACGTCCGATTTTTGATAATAAAACGTTACTTTGAAAATATCTTGGCCTTGCAAAAACATGCACAAAGACAATCGAAATTATGTTGCTTGTTGGACAACCTTGGATGGTGGACCCAAAAGACCACGCAATATCCTGGGGCATGTGCATATTCTTTTTCGGTTGCAGGTAATGAGCACGATCGATCCAAACAGCATGATCGTAACCACGAGCAGATATTTGCTATGACTTGATACTGTTGTATCTTATTAAGTCGATTCTTCCATTCAAGAGTTCCCACTAAGTCTCGTGACGACAACGGTGTTCGAAGATGGATTTCTTCTGTGTTGATAACGGTTATTAATGCAGTGAATACTCCAGGTTGACAACAAGTGCCAATCCTCTAGTACCTTGCAGACGATGTGAAAGGTAGTTCAAGGCAGAGTGTTTGTCTAAGAGTTTGAAAACGCTTGGTTTTCTATAAAATCCTCTTAAGAGATGAAACTTTTAGTACTAACATCCCTTGTGAAGTTTACTCTTGGCAGGATGTACCCGCAAGTGGTAGTATCATGTCTCCCGCAGGTTTCGGCATGGGAAATTTGTCAAAGAATAATCCCCAGCGGAGTTATTGACCCTCCCAAGCATGGGGCATGTAACCTCCCCAGCAAAGGATATCCCCGATCTATAATCCCCAGTAGAGTTTGAGGACATTTGGTCTTCTGTAAAATCCTCTCGAAGGGCAGCCCCAACAAGAGACGCTTTAAAGCGGTTTTTTCTCCAGCAGAGTGTGTTATAAACTCATTATTCCCAGCGGAGTCGTCAAAGGGAAAGTTCGCCCAACAGGGGGCATTGTGACATTTACCCTAAGCTCAACAGTCATTTTCCTCAGCAGATTACCGAGGAATTGCTTTGGGTTTCCTCAGCAGATCTCTAGGGACTCTTTCTCAGTATGTTGCAACGGATTGTCTTTCAGCCAAGATTTCGATATTCCCCGCAAAGTAGCCCTGGTCCCCGGAAAGATCATATCTTTGGTAATGATATCCCCACAGAGTTCAGCATTGAATCTTGTCCGCTATACTCCCCAGCCGAGTCGCGGTAATTTCCCCAACTTGGTCTATATGGATCAACGAAATCTCTTTTTCAGCAAAGTGTCAGCATATGATATTACCCAGCCGGTGGTGTAATTCTCAGCAGTGCTCATTTGCAGCTCAAAGTCCAATTTATTTTTGGTATACAGTTTGTTCATATTATTCCAGCAGGTGGGATAGTATGGCAGATGGTTGTTCCAGCCAGTGGGATGATCATTATATACAGTTTGTTTATATTATTCCAGCCGGTGGGATAGTATGGCAGATGGTTGTTCCAGCCAGTGGGATGATCATTATATATAATTTGTTTATCTTATCCCAGCATGTGGGATAATATTGCAGGTGGTTGTTCCAGCAAGTGGGATGATCATCTGACAAAGCTTCCAGAGCCGGTTTGGTAAGCATCAAAGTCCAAGTTTAATTTGGCAAAGCTGCAAAAGTCCATCCGAGGATGGCAATTTTGAGATTCCAAAGCCTGTTTGGTAATCATTGAAGTCCAACGACAGATTGGCAAAAATCCAGCACGAACTGGTAAAAGTCCATTGTTTAGAATGGCAGAGCAGCTAAAGTCCACCAGCAGTGTGGCAAGCCAGTAGTCGTCTGGCGTCGTTCAAAAAGACATTTCTAAAGTCCACCAGCAGTGTGGCAAGCCATTAGTCGTCTGGCGTCGTTCAAAAAGACATTTCTAAAGTCCACCATCAGTGTGGCAAGCCAGTAGTCGTCTGGCGTCGTCCAAAAAGACATTTCTAAAGTCCACCAGCAGTGTGGCAAGCCAGTAGTCGTCTGGCATCGTTCAAAAAGACATTTCTAAAGTCCACCAGCAGTGTGGCGAGCCAGTAGTCGTCTGGCGTCGTTCAAAAAGACATTTCTAAAGTCCACCAGCAGTGTGGCGAGCCAGTAGTCGTCTAGCGTCGTTCAAAAAGACATTTCTAAAGTCCACCAGCAGTGTGGCGAGCCAGTAGTCGTCTGGCGTCGTTTAAAAAGACATTTCTAAAGTCCACCAGCAGTGTGGCGAGCCAGTAGTCGTCTGGCGTCGTTCAAAAAGACATTTGTTAAAGTCCATCAACAATATGGCAAGCCAGTAGTCGCCTGGCGTCGTTCAAAAGACAGACTTCTCCGACAACGTTTCACTTGAAGATTCAATCCAACAATCGCGTTGGGTTTATATCCCTTTTCTTTTTCATCATCCAGAGCAAATTTTTGGTTATATTTGGTATTCAATCACTATATACCTTGAAAGTCTGAAAGCATTCGCTTTCAGGCATTCAGGTCTACAGTGTTTGAATAGGGGCAGCTGTAATACCCCAAAATTTGCTCTCCCTTTTTTGCATCATAGCATAGCATTATCATTTACAATATCATATCCATCTCATTAGCATTGCATTGCATTTAACATAGAAAAATGAAGCATAGCATTCCTCTTACCATCAAGGCATGTGATCAGGTGGAAGGTGGATAATCAAGGGATCATTCAAAGCACAAAAAGGTCAATCAAGTTGCCTCAAGGCAAGCCAAGAGTCTCTCATGTCTCATACCATCTCAATTGATCATCCACAATCTCAAGGAAGTGAGATCCAATGGGAGATTGAAACAATACACACTTCAACATGCAAGAGGTTCAAAAACTGAAGGAAAACCCTCAAAAAGAGATAGCTCATTGATCCAAAATCATCCTCAAATGGCATATCCCATCATCCTTTAAAAGGATGCACAACATACCCTGAGGAATTGGAAATTGAAGACTGCACTTTTCCCTCCTAACCAGAGGAGGTCAAAACTAGGGTTTCTAATAAAATCAGGATATCTTTGATTTTTTGGACAAAACTTGATGTCATGGTATTCTATATGTCCCTAAGTGTATGTATGTGGAAAATCACCTCTCAATTGGTTTTAGAAGTGGTTCAATTGGAAGAAGGATCAAAAGTCAGGAAATTTGGGGCCAAGTCAAATAATCAGAAGAAAAAGTCAACTCTTGACATTTTGAGGCCAAATTCATGAAATTCATGTTATATGTGACCAATGTGCAAAATTTGATCAAGAAACTCCAAAGGAATCATGAAAAAATCAAGATGTGGAAAGTTGCCATTTTTGGATGAAGAAGGGTTACTAAAAATAGCAAGTTTTGACCATTTTGCATCAGAGTTTGAACCAAGGCCATTTAAAATTGAAGCACCAAATGAAAATTCCACTCAGCCACAACAAAAGTTCTTTCTTTAAGCTTCAAATCCATGTGTAGAACATCTCCATTGGATAAAAATTGAGAGAGATATGGATGATCAAAGTTGGAGGAAAGTAGGGCAAAAACTAGGTCATGACCAAGATTTTCAGGACACGCGCGCATCATTTCCTCAAACAGTTGGTGGGCCAAATGTACACCTATTTTTCTCAATGATAAAGGCTTCATTTGCAAAACTTAGCAACATCAAAAATGTTCCTTGTAATGTCCTCTTCAAGTTTCATGTTGGGCAAAATTTGGTTTGATCAAGTTATGATGGAGAAATAATGGTCTCAAGTTAGGATCATCGTGCTGAGATTTCATGCCAAGATGCCTTGCCAATTTACCTCATCACCACGCCCTTGTACCAGTTCCATTTATGGATGTTATAAGTCATTTTCCAACCTCTTCCAAGCATCATTTCAACTCAAATTTCAAACCAAACTTGTATCATTACATCCCCTCTTTCAAATGAATCCAAAAACTCATCCAACCATTCACTAAGTAGAGAGATTTCCACTTGCAAATCACCATGAATGACATTGATGCATTAATAGTGGTGCACGATTTTTGGTTCACACACACCACAAACACTTCATCACATCAGCTTTCCACATTAAACCAAACACACATGACTTACACCTTGCACACTTGCCTTGGCATACATGAGAATGGAAAGAAACAAACTTGCTGAGCAAGTTTCTGCTACAACCAGCCGTGCCTTCATTTTCTTTTCACCTCCACCATAGCATATCATGAGTTGCCATCACCATACTATTGCTCTCCCTAACTAACTTGACTCAGTTAGTTAGGGATGACTCACTTAACTCAACCATGACTCAGCTGACTCACTCAGTTTAACCATGGTTAGCTCACATTATAAATAAAAATCACTCTCTCAAATTTCATTTCTAACTTCATTTTCTCACATTCAACTCAGAAACTCTCTCCATTCTCTCTCAATTTCTCCACATTGCATCTGATTTTCGAGCTCCATTTCATTCATCTTCCTCATCTTCATCTCAGAATCTCTCTGATTCTCTCTCCATTTTCATCACATTGCAACTGTTTTGAAGCTTGGATTTCAGCTCTTCTCCACTGAAGCATCATCCATTTTTGCATCTAAGCCTTTATTTGGCCAAAAGAAGCTCAAAGAGGAAGCAACATCTCTGGTTTTCTGAAGAACACATCAAGATCATAAATCTTCAGGTACGAATTTCTTCCATTATAGACATAATGTGAAGATGTTATCAGGTTCTTGATGCTTCCTATAAGCTCAAGAACTTGTCTGGCTAGTTGATAGGCCTTTAGAGGCATAGTTGAAATGTTAGGGCAAATCTTCCTCTGTTCGATTCTCTCATCTCATGAATGTTTTGTGCATTTTGTCTTTGGATTCGTGTTCTACATAAGTTCAGCATCATTTAGGTGTAATATTTGTGCATTTCTATGAGATCCAAAGGTTGCAGAGGGTGGTGGTTCGCCGGAGAAGGTGACCGGAAGTCACCTCCGGCCGTTGAGTTTGATTGCTAGGGTTTTCTCACGTTTTAATCATAACCGTCCATTTTTCCTCATCGTGTGGCTTGAAGCTTGCCAGCACATAAAAAACTCACATGCCTCTCACGTGTTGCTTCTGATTTTATTTTAAACATTGTGTGTTGTGGCATATGGTATGGAACGTGGACATGCGTGTGTGAGCGTTTGATCTGATTACTTTGACTTTGGCTTGACCTTGACTCCATCTAGTGGCTATTAATGAGTCAATTTTGTTGACTGAAGTGCATGCTTATTATGGTGTTTTGCGCGTAATTGGACCTAATCAGATTGCTATCCACACCTCTCTTTCAAAGGCCCAATCAATATTGAACTGATGTTTTGCTATGTTTACACCCCCTTTCATATTGCATTTTTATTTTATTTTCATTTTTTCTACACGTTTCATAATTGAATTTTAAAAATACCAAACTTCATCATAAAATTCCACAAAAATTCATGAGCCTTCTTAAAACATTTAGAAAATTTTTTATGATTTTATTTCTTGGTTTTATGACATTTTTGCCCCTATTCTATAATATTCTTTGAATTTCAATTTGTATGCATGCTTAATGTGATACATAAATTTGTGCATTTTTGTTCTCAATCATTAAAAATTGTTTTGATGCTCTTCTTTTTGCATTGAGTCATTATCATCTTGAGGTATGTTAAGTGATTTTTATTTGATTTTTTTAGTTCAGTTTATGGCATGTTTGGTGTTCATTTTTGTGCTACTTTGTATGATGTGTATACTTGACCTAAGTGCATTGTTTGACATCATTTTGCCTTGGTTTCTTGCATGCTACTTTGATATGTGATTCATCTCTGATTTGTGAACCTCAATACCATGTTTTCATAATTTTCATGAACTCATTTGATTTTTGTTTAAAACATTTCATTTGAAGCATTACAACATGTCATATCCTTGTAATCTTTGTGCATGTTTACATGATTTCTTTTGTACATACTTGCATGATCATTTGCCTACTTTGTGAACCATTCATTTCACATTATAGGTCATTGGTACATGTTATGTGTCATCATTGCATGTTCACTTTCATTTGAACTTTGTGGTTCCTTAATATGAAGTACTTGTGTTATCTTTTGAGTGTCCATTTCCTTTCTTCTTCTATTGCTTCTTGAATGGCTTGATAGGTGTTTCATGAATGCTTGTGATGTGTTTATATATCATTCTTCATTTCATTTCAATTCTGATCCTTGGATTACATGTTCCATTTAGGCATGTTTCTTCTATTTCTTTTCATCTTTCATTCTCCCTTTTCTTATGGTAGCATGTTCTAATGTCATGGATGATGTTTGTTGCCTATCCACTTGGACTTGCATGATAATGATCATTTGTTTTCCATATGATGTACATTCTGGTTGTAACCAATTTCTCATCTAATTCTTTTGAGTTTTATGGTGCATTAAATGTTCTTTTACTTCTTATACTTCTTATACATGTTTACTAACCATGTAGGGGCTTTGGTAAGTTGCAATTGAGTGTGGATAAGGAATCCACATTCAAACTTCTTTCCTCTCATCTTTTACAATTCCATCTTGTGTTTTGTTAAGCACTTATGTGCTTTTCCTTAATAACTCACCACTTTCCCTTTTTGAATTACAATTCATCTTCTAACTTAGAAGTGAATTGTTTAATTCATTCTTTCTTTAGACTTTAGGTTGAAACCTCACCAACCATTAGGACCACTCCCTTTAATTTTCAATTAGGATTGAGTCTTAGTTCATATAGAATTTTACCTTTTCTCCTCTCTTGAGTCTCTTTTCTCATCTCAAAGAAAATTCAAAATACTTAATAAAGGTAGGCATTTATTGCATTTTGGCCTTTCATATAAAGAAGAGATTATAAAGGGGTTTTCTCTTATAATCTTAGAATGTGTAGCATATAGCCCATCTTGGGTCAATGTGTTAAACATTTGATCTTGTATGAGGGACCTAAATGCAATACTTGTTGAAGGTACAAATAATAAAAAAACACTTCTTCATTTCTTAATCAACAAAAACACTTAATAAACACAAGTATGCTAGTGTGTTCGAACCTTGACAATTGGAACTAAGTGTGGGGGTCTTCTTCACTCTTAGTGTGCTTTCTTACCCATTCCATCTTGGAATGTGAGAATGTACACATTCCAATGACTAAGATTCAGATACACTATCATATGCAAACAAATAAAAAAAACTTCTAAAAGACAAAAACAAACAATAACGTCTTTCCTTTGGGAATTCTTTTCTCACCTCACTCACTCTCAGCGTACGAGCGTGCTTCTACTTGTTCTCTCACAAGATGGTAACGCACTCGGACCAGCGAGCCTGCAACACCTGAGCTAGAACGTTAGCCGTTCCTTAAAAAACACAAACAATCCGTCCCTAGTGAGGGGAACTACGTCGCTCTGATTCTCATGTTCCCGATGAGATACGTAGGCAGTGGGGTAGGGCCCATTCGAGCACTTCTTTTATTTTCCCTACATTTGCTTCTCTTTCTCTCTCTTTTCCTTTTTTCCTTTTCCTGTTCCTTTCTTTTCCAGTATCCTTTCCTTACACCCTTTGATCGAGACAAGCAAGCGTGGATCCCATCGGGTACGATGGACGCGAGGGGGTGTTAATACCTTCCTCTCGCGTAACCGACTCCCGAATCCAGTTCTCTTGATCGCGAGACCATGCTCTTTCCTCTCCTTCAGGTTTATGCAGTGTTTCCTTTCCCTCTCTTGGGATAAATACACATTGCTGGCGACTCTGTTCGGTGCCACTTTCGCGTTTGTACTAGGATGAAAATCCCGGGAGCGACACCGAACATCCTTGGTTGTCTTTAGAGCAGATATCACACTAGTGATAATTATGAGGTGGCACATGGCCATATCCACTCTGTCTACAATGCATCTTGACCAGATTGGTCTTTAACAAGAGTACATCATGAATTTGATAGACATTGTTAGTCTCTTTCTCGATCAGATTGACTGCAGCTTTCTCATGTTGAGGCAGCGGGTTCGTGAGAACGTTGGGATTCGTATCTTTGAAAGATAAGAGCCCGCTCCTAACAAGCTTTTGCACGTCGGACTTGAAATTAAGACAAGTCTCAATGTTATGCCCTGAACCTCCTTGATGATAAGGGCACGTCTGATTCACCTTAAACCAAAAAGGCAGATTTTCCGGTACGGTAAGAGGAGACTTAGTCTGGATGTGCCCCTTAGCCAGTAGTAACGGAAATAATTCTGCGTACAACATGGGTATAGGATCAAACCCTGATGGTCGTGTTGTACGGTTGTTATTGTATGGAGGACGAGCCTGCTGAAGAGGCTGTTGTGTCCTTTGCTGATCAGATTGGCTCTGCGTAACCTGAGGTTGATACGTAGGAATAGGCGCAGGGCTGGTAGCAGGAGTCACAGCTGCTACTGGCTGATAACGTCGCCTTTGCTTTCCGAGAGAGATATTCCCAATATCTTGCTCTTTTTTCTTAAGGAGAGCACTACCATATTTTTTAGTACCGCTCGTCGATCCAGTGTCTTTTACCAAACGTCCTTCTCGGACGGCTTCCTCAAGACGTACGCCCATGCCGACCATTTCGGTGAAATCACTGGGCGTACTGGCAACCATTCGGTCATAGTAAAATGAGCTTAAGGTCTTTAAGAAGATCTTTGTCATCTCTTTTTCCTCAAGAGGTGGATAAATTTGAGCGGCAATTTCACGCCACCTTTGAGCATACTCCTTAAAGGTTTCCTTATCCTTTTGCGACATTGATCTGAGTTGATCTCTGTCGGGTGCCATGTCCAAATTGTATTTGTATTGTTGGACGAAGGCAGTACCAAGATCTCTGAAAGTGATGATCGTGGCACGGTTTAAACCCATGTACCATTTGAGTGCGGCACCGGTTAAACTATCCTGGAAGTAGTGAATCAGTAGGTCCTGATTCTCCATCTGAGCTGACATCCGCCGAGCGTACATCACCAGATGGCTCTGAGGGCAAGAGTTACCCTTGTATTTTTCAAAGTCGGGCACTTGAAATTTGTGCGGGACTTTCACATTTGGGACTAAGCAGAGGTCTGCGGCGTCTTTTCCAAATAGATCCTGACCGCGAATGGCTTGCAGCTCCTTCTGCATTTCCAAGAACTGCTCCTGGAATTCCTCCATTCGGTCAAACATAGTTTCCTTTTTACCAGAAGGTATTGGTGGAATCTGTCCTTCCGGGACAGTGTCCACCACAGGGGGTGGTACCGTGACTACGGTAGTGAATCTTGGCGTTTCCTGAAGTTTGTAACCTTCAGGAGTCTTCAGTATGCCCCTGGCATCTTCGCTTTCCCGAAGTTTGTAACCTTCAGGCCCAGCGGCTTCTGTTGTGATTCCCTGATCTTCAGTGATCGGCGGAACATATCCTCCCGGGATATAGTTGACAGGCATGACCCAGGGACGATCTTTCGGCATCTGATACCTAGGATCATTCTTCTCCACTATGGGCATTGAGGTGATCTCTGAGATCACAGTTCTTTGTAGTTGAGCTTCTGCCATGGCTTGCATGTCGTTACGAAGCTTTCTCATATCCTCTCTCAGAGCGTCGATCTCTTCTTTCAACTCTCTGTTCTCTTCCTCAAGATCATCCATCTTTTTCTGACGATTGGCCCGAGTATTGTACGAATGATACAGTTTGACTCTAGAACCGAGACACAAACGTGAGATTCGTAGGGAAGAAGAATACGCGATGTGAGAATGATGAATGCAATGATTATATTAATTGTTTTTTGGTTTAATCAAAATAAACTTCGACAATTAGATTGCAAATATCAAACAGTGTGGAAACCCCTTTTTATTGAAATTCAAAGGATTACAGAAATGGAAATACAGTAGATTACAAGGTACAGAAACAGAAACCTAAGCTAATGGGTCCCGAGTCCTCTCTGAAGAGAAACCGGGTGCTGATTCTGATATCTTCCTCTTCTTCGACCGGGGCTCTTGGGCCGTTGTCGGGTTGTCATTCCTTTGCCAAGTGAAAGGAGCGAACAAATTCCTTTGGTCGTCTTGATTCTCTACAGCATGTTGCTCCATAATTTCAATTAGAGCGTCCTTCTCTTTCAGTAATTGCTGTATTTTGATGCACTCTACGTCGAGGGTGCGGTACTTGTTCTTCCAAGATCTTCTTTCCCGTTGAACTTTGTTGAGAGTAACCTGAAGCTTTTCAGTTTCTGTCATGAAGTACATGACAAATTCCCTCGGCGGAAGAATTCCGTAACGAGGATAAGGCATCTTTAGCTTGAGAGCTCTAGTTTGTACCCAATGGAGATAAGGCTCCACTGAGACACAGTCCGGTTTTCCTAGAGACTCTCGTCCTTTCTTATGAACATGTTTCCAAGCGTGCACTATTTCCGTCTTTAGTGCTCTGTCACTTTCTCCTTCCTTGAAGAAAAGACCTTCCAGATGAACACCTAGTGGGATGTGTCTCATCGGGTATCCAAATTGACGAAGAACCAATATCAGATGGTAGTTAATTCCTCCTTTAGTTCCTATGAGGGGTACGTTGGGGAAGTTTCCACAACGATCAATGATCCTGATTCCCTCATAAATCCTATTGCACCAATCTATATCAGAGTTGGTGAGGGACATGATCTTCTGCGACCAACGTAAGGCACTCTTACAATCCCAAAAAGCAGCAGACTTGGGCAAGTGGGAAATAAACCATTTATAAAGCAGAGGTACACAGCATGTGATCTCCCCTCCACTGTATAAATTTCCTAAGTGTACAGAATGATACGCATCTGCGAGCAAAGTCGGCACAGGGTTTCCAATGAGAAAAACCTTAATGGCGTTGATATTGACGAAGTTATTGATGTTGGGAAACAAAAATAACCCGTAGGTGAGCAAGACAAAGATGCTTTCAAAAGCAGTCATGTTTCTTATACTGGCAAAATACAGGGCCTTCTTCGTCAAGAACTGGGCTGGCAAACCTTGTATGCCACCCTTAGTGGTCATGTGAGTCCTGACCTCAGACTCGTCCAAATGAATTGCTCTTGCAATTGTCTGATTCTTTGGAATTTCTCCCAGTCCAGAAAATGGAGCTCGATCCGTAATGTGTAGATCGATCAGATGAGAATACTCCTCCAGCGTTGGTGCTAGCTGGTAATCCGGGAATGTGAAACAGTGATAAACAGGATCGTAGAATTGAACGAGCGCATCCATGATTCCCTCAATCACATGGACTCTTAACAGCGGTAGCAGACCTCCGTGTTTGGCTCTGAAAGCCTTAGGGTTAGTGATCATCCTTGCTAACCTTCTCAAATCCCCTAGTTTTGGAACCTTGAAGGTGTACGTATGAGTTCTCCTTCTACCGAAATCCATTAGCGTAATCCTTTTCTCTGATATTTGCAATCACAGTTTTAGTTTAATTTGAAAAACAGAGAGACTAGAAGAGAAGTTTTTTGAATGTTTTAATGTTTTATTAAATGAATGCATGAATGCAGCACACAAAAACATAGAAAAAACATGGGGTCAAAGGGTCGTTGTCATGAAGTCAAGGCTCTACCCATCCCCAAAGGTTTATACTAGGGTGATTTTTGTACCTGTACTCATTATCATCAGCTCCTCCCAGGAAAGCAAAACAACAAGCGGATCGCCAGCGAGTTGTAGAGCAATCTTAGAGTAAGTGCCATTCACCGAGAATAGATCACCAGCCTCAAATGAGGGTAGTATCGCGTAACAACTATTTCCGATAGTTTCCGCACTATGAAAGGGTTTGGCTCCTCAGCTTCTCAGACTTAACAACAGGCCCATTGGCTAGAAGAGTGAATGGGTTGCGTTGGTCAGCCTCCACTGAGGTTGATGGTCGACCCCGTCGCCATCACTTATCTTAAGTGTATACTCATTCTCACCACATGCGGCATCACACGTATTCCCAGTAGCAGAAAAATAAACACATATAGCAATTAGGAAAAGCAGTATATATATTTGTCCTAAACATCCTAGACCTTTAAAGCTATGAATCCTAAGTTCCTGACAGAAATGGCTCCCCGGCTGAGTTACCACTCTATAGTTTCTACACAAGGAAAACAGAAAGAAAGAAAGAAGAGCCCCACGGTGGGCGCCATTTTTCTGTAGCGAGCGATTTTGGACGCGGTTCTTAAGCGTTGGTCGCTCTCTGCGGTTTGAGCTTTGACTACAGGTCGATTCATTTTTTATCCTATTGTGAGCTGAATAAGGAAGGGAAATAGATGTCTCCAATTAACCCTGCTTTGCATACTGAGTTTAAACAGCGGTCTGTTAGGTTACGAATGCTATCAATGTGGGGGGGCCTTTGTACTGGTTATTTGTATTTTTGCCAATACGGTTTTCTTTCTTTCTAGGACTTTCTAACGGGGAACAAGGGTTAGGATGTTAGGACTGATGATTTTGAATTACTGCTTTTGATTGATGGAGATATGGGATTTGGGTTTTTTGTTTAGTGTGCTCGCTAAGATTTTTCTTTCAATCTTATGCCTACGTATTCCTGTTTACCGAAACAGGGAAATCAGAGCGTTCGTAGTTCCTCCTATTCTATGGGAGGAAATGGGTGTTTTTGGTGTCTTGTTCAAAGCCCAAGACGTGAAGCGAAAGGTGATTTGTATCTTGTTCAAAGCCCAAGATGTGAAGCTGAAGGGTCTATTTGTGTCTTGTTCAAAGCCCAAGACGTGAAGCTGAAGGACCTCGACTTTAGAGAGAATTTGTCATCTCTAAAGAAGGGTTTGTCTGTCACAACTGTTGGGTGACTGGTTATAAAGGAGAATTACTTTAACTGGGATACGCGGATCCTAGCAATGCCATAATTTCCTTTAAAGGGGATTTTAACCTAAAGGAGAAGACTTTAACTCAGTGTAGAGCAATGCTATCTTTCCTTAGGAATTTATCATGCTAAAAGAGGGACAATGGCATGGATGTAGATGATCCAGAGGCTTGCCGCTTACAGCGATTAGATGAAGGGAAAAGAGTTGTTGATGTTTGTGTACTGTGAACGGGCACAACTTTGCTGCTAAAAGGTTGATTGGATCAACCAGTGGTTTTCTTATACAAAGCCTAAGAGGAGGCTATTGGTATCTCGTACAAAGCCCGAGAGAGAGGCGAGAAGGTTTTGACTTGACGATGAAGTCTTTTGGTGTCTCGTATAAAGCCCGAGAGAGAGGCTAAAAGGGGTTGATCCTACAAGAGGATCTTTTATACTCAACAAGAGAGTGTTTTTTGTATCTCGTACAAAGCCCGAGATGGAGGCGATTGTTTGTTTGGCTCAATAAGAACCTTTTTGTATCTCGTACAAAGCCCGAGATGGAGGCTAAAAGTTTGACTGGCTCAACAAAAGAGCCTTTTTTGTATCTCGTACGAAGCCCGAGACGGAGGCGAAAAGGGTGATTGACTCAACGAGGGAGTCTCTTATGTGTCTCGTACAAAGCCCAAGAGAGAGGCTAAACGTTGTTTGACTCCGCTGGGGAGAATTTTGGTATCTCGTACGAAGCCCGAGATGGAGGCTAAACGTTTGCTTCGCTGGGAAGAATCATTGAATAAAGCCCAAGAGGAGGCTATCGTAACTGTTTCAGTTGAGTGACAGATCCAATATACCGATTTTAAAGAGAAAATCAGTTCTTATATGAGCAACACTGTACTCAGGGACTTGATTTGAGGATCAGGGATATTTCCTTCTCTTTGAGGAAATGGGAAATCCAAAGGGTATTGAGACTGTCTGAGTCTGCGGGTTTCCTTCCTATTTAACGAAGGGGTCACTTGAGAATGTCTTTGAGACTCAAGGAAGTTAGACTGTCTGTGTCTAGAGTTTTATCTTTTGTACTATGTTTTGAGAAACAGTAGTAGACTCTTTGAAAGGACTGTTCTATGAGGATGACTAGGTTCTGTTCCTATACCTCTAGGAGGTCGTCGGGACAATTTGTACGAAGCCCAAGAGGAGGCTGGAAACTTTTAAGAAGCCGACGGGTCCTTGTACGAAGCCCAAGAGGAGGCTATCATTCCCGGAGGAAGAGATCATTATACGAAGCCTAAGAGGAGGCTGTGAATACTTCTAAGAAGCCGTAGGGTCCTTGTACTAAGCCCAAGAGGAGGCGGGGTTGCTTTTAGGAAGCCTGTGGGTCCTTGTACGATGCCTAAGAGGAGGCCGATGCTTTTAAGAAGCCCGTGGGTCCCCAAACCCCGAGAAATTCAAGGCAAGCTATTCACAAGGAATAGGTCAAGTCAGGAAAGTTCGAGAATTTGGAAGAAACTCAAAGATGCCATTCACGGAGAAGACATTCATCTTGGGGAGTAGAGCTTCTTGACAATTCCTAATGAGGACAGCCGAAGAGAAGACTGTATCTGGTGATCCTATTGGGGATCTAGTTGTCTATTTCTACGAATAAACGAAACGGCGTCACCTAGTTCTAGACGTAGTTGCCGGGGAAACTCTAAATATCTATACTATTATTGCACAGTTGATATGAGTTTATGAAAGAAGACTTACAGCGAAACAGCCCCACAATACAGTTATATGTATATGAGTTTATGAAAGGAGACTTACAGTGAAACAGCCCCACAATACAGTTATATACATATGAAAGCGGTAAATGAAAGCGGGTAAACACTTACTCGGTTGTAGAGCTTTCATGCTGTTTGGTTAGTTGTTCAACAAAGAAAGATTGAAAACAACAGTATATTCAAAATCAAAGGAGAAAGTGCTTTGAAAAAGAAAGATTTGGGGCTTACAGCTCAAGGAGAGGCCCAGGGTTTTATCAGTGAGCGCACTGTTGAATTTGTACAGAGGAACTTATACAAGTGACTGAGGCCCAAGAAAGGTTTTCTGTACAAAGGGATGAGTTTTACACTCTATCAAGAGGCCCAAGTGAGTTTTAAGAAAATAAATGGGTCTTGCTACTCGAGGGTAGGCCCAATGGTTAATTTTGAAAAGGGCGACGATCGCGCCGAGGTTTTGTAAACACCGTGGGACTTATACAAGTGACTGAGGCCCAAAATTTTGGTATTTATAAAGGGATTGGGTCTTACACTCTATTAGAGGCCCAAAGAGTTTAAAGAAAAGAAATGGGGCTTACAACACGAGGGCAGACCCATAGTCTTTATTTTCAAGATGAATATTCACTTTTAAAATGCTTAAAAACAATTAAAAATGAATTTATTCACAAAAATACCAACTATATTAAATAAATAATATAAATTTGATTTTTTTGTAGAATAAAATATTTTACTATTTTTGTGATTTTTCAGAAAAAGAACCAATACAAAATAATCAAAATTGAGGGAGTTATTAATTTTCCAAATTAATAAAAAATAATAAGAAAATATAAAAAAGAGGGGTTGGGTCTTACACTCTATTAGAGGCCCAAAGTGTATTTTTGTACAAAAGATGGGGCTTACAACTCAGGGAGAGACCCAAAATATTTTCAGTTTGAAAATGGCGATCGCGCCGAGATTTTTAACGTATCGGGACTTATACAATAGCTGAGGCCCAAAATTGTTTCGTTAAAAAAGGGTTGGGTCTTACACTCTAATAGAGGCCCAAGTGTTTAAAAATGAAAAGAAATGGGACTTACAGCTCAAAGAGAAGTCCAGTTGATTTTCGTTTGAAAATGGCGATCGCGCCGAAGTTTTCTTTTAACGCAGAGGGACTTATACAATAAGTGAGGCCCAAAATTTTTGGTTAAAAGGGGATTGGGTCTTACACTCTAATAGAGGCCCAAAAGTTTTGAATGGGTCTTATAGCTCGAGGAGAGGCCCAAGGTTATTTCTTAAAAAGGCGACGATCGCGCCGTTTGTTTTTTACGGTATCGGGGCTTATACAATGAATGAGGCCCAAAAATGATTTGGTCAAAAAAGGATTGGGTCTTACACTCTATTAGAGGCCCAAGTGTTTAAAAAAGATTTGTTAGGGTGAAAATCAAAGAAAACCCCAATTTCATTTTTTAGGCATTTTTTCAAGAAAAATTAAGTAAGAAATGATAAAAATATCAAATAAAATCATTAAATAATGATTAAAGTTTATGAAAAAAAATATTTTATCAACATAAATATTTAAAATCATTTTGCTTTTAAAAATCAAGAAAAAAAAAAAGAAATCATTTTAAAAGCATTTAAAACAATTTAAAACACTATTTTTAAATATATTAAAAATAATACTTTTTTTGTGATTTTTTTGGATTAAAATATTATGGGGTACGAATTGGAAAATGATGATTTTTTGCTATGTGAAAAAAATTGGTTGAGTTTTGAAAATAAAAAGTAAGAAAAAGAGAAAAGATATCAAAATATCATTTTCGAAATTTTTTGGGGTAAAAACGAGTACCGAAATTTTAATTTTCAACATGTTTTTATCAAATTGTAAACACTTATAACTCTCTCAATTTTTATCGGAATCAAAATCCGGAAATACCTGCCTGAACGATTTTTCGCAAGGAATCCGATGATATTACTCACGCGCACGGAAAATCGACGCACAAAACGCAGAAAAAACTGCCATCGTTTTGAAAATACCGTTCCGCGCCGAATTTCCAACACGCGTAACTCTCTCGATTTTTATCGGAATCAAAATACGAAAGTACCTACCTGACCGATTTTTCGCAAGAAATCCGATGGTATTACTCACGTACGCGGAAAATCGACGTATAAAACGCAGAAATTAAAAAACAAAAACTGTTATCGATTAAAAACATCGTTCCACGTTGAATTTCAAACATGCGTAACTCTCTCGATTTTTAACCGAATCAAGATCCGCAAAAGCCTATCCTGACCGATTTTTCGCAAGGAATCTAATGGTATCACTCACGCACGCCGAAACTCAACTTAAAAAACGCAGCGATAAAAAAACCAGAGCTGCTGCGTGTAAAAACATCGTTTCGCGTAAAATTTCCAACGCGCGTAACTCTCTCGATTTTTAACCGAATCAAGATCCGCAAGAGCCTATCTTGACCGATTTTTCGCAAGGAATCCAATGGTATTACTCACGCACACGGAAAATTGACGCACAAAACGCAGAAATTAAAAAACAAAAACTGCTATCGTTGTTTTCGACGCCGTTTCGCGTAAAATTTCCAACGCGCGTAACTCTCTCAATTTTCATCGGAATTGAAATCCGTAAAAACCTATCTTGACCGATTTTTCGCAAGGAATCCAATGGTATTATTCACGCACTCGGAAACTCACTGTACAAAGCGAAAAAACAGAACCGATATCGTTAATTCGACGCCGTTTCGCGTAAAATTTCCAACGCGCCTAAATCTCTCAATTTTCATCGGAATTGAAATCCGTAAAAACCTATCTTGACCGATTTTTCGCAAGGAATCCAATGGTGTTACTCATGCAAACTAAAACTTAATGTATATAACACACCAATGAAAACAAGACAGAATTGTACATGGTTTCAAAACAACCAAAATTCCACATAAAAACATGTCAAAATGCAAACAGTGGGAGGATCACAACATACACATTAAGGACTACATTTTTACCTTAAGAATTGTTCAATATGATGCATGTATGTGGACAACCAAGGAAAGCATGATTCAAAGAATTCAAGTTGTGAATTTTACCTCTTTTTTGGAGATTTTGGGTAACCTTCCAAGTGCTTTGTTCCAGAAATGATTTGATGCTTTGGACAACCTCAAATGACCTCTTAGAAGCTTTTAGGATGTTTGGAATTGGCTGGAAACCTCTGGAGCAAGTTTGTGCACTTTCTCGCGAAATGGTCAAAAACGGCCAAAATGCCAACTCTCTCAAATGGTGTTCCAGATGTGTGGCACCATTTGGGACAGTTCAAGGATGATATTTAGAGTGTGTTTGAGGTTTTATCTGGTTTGGAAAGTGACTGAATCAAGACATGGCTTGAAAAATGCAAAAAAGTGTCATTTTGAGGTTTTGAGATGTGACTTTGTGATGTTGTGATTACAGGTCACTTTTGATGGTTTGCACAGCTTACATATGATATATATAAGGTGTGTGTGTGATTAGTTTGAGTGGAATTGCTCTCTAGCTCAAAAACTCGGAATTTCCTTACTAATGAATGCATTTTGGAGTGAAAGAGAGAATTTGAGGAAAGCATCTGTTTGATGGCTTTGGTGTACTCAAACTGAACACAAATGAGCTCTATTTATAGTGGAGCAAGTTTGTTTTGGGATCCACAGTGAATGGCAACTGCAGCAGGTGTTTGTTCCATGTTGGCCAATGGAAATGCAAGTCTCCTCTAGCCATTGACTAGAGGTTAGGGCACAGGCTGCTGGTTCCCTTGGTCTTGGATAAGTCTTGACTAATTTCAGATGAGAATGGCTCAGTACATGCCACCTCTAAGCATCCATTAAATGCTCCAAACCAAAATTGGAGTTTTGTCCCTCTTTTAGGGATTTCTAGGCTTTGGCATGCTTTTCTTTGTTCCTTGGACTTGGGAGGTTCATGGATCAGATCATCCCACTTGGATTTGATCCTTAGATGTGTCCAAACTGATGACAAGGCTTGAAAATTCGTGTGGCACAAAAAATGTGCAAATCTGCCTTGAAAAATTCAGCTTCAGCAAGCCATTTTGTGAGATCCATAACTCCCTGCTCGAGTATGCTATATGGACGTTCTAGGACTTTTTGGAAAGCTTAGATGACGTACTTCAACTTTGATGTTTGACATTAGACCTGGTTCAACTTGGATCATGGAGAAAAACAGCCTTGAAGTTGGGACATTGTGCTGAAAAATGTCAATTTTAACTTTTTAGCCATTTTGATCCAAGCATAACTCAAAATCCTTAATGAATTGGACTTAGGTCTAGTTGAAGTTTTTGTAGAGGGTAATAAGGGCTACAAATCAAGCTTTGGATGGAGAAAAATGGCTTTGTGGTTTAGGAGTTATGATCCTCCAAAGTTGGTACCCTTGCCACTTTTTTTCATAACTTAGAAAAATTTCTAAGTTTTTATGGTTACCCCTTTTACAAGTTATCCCACTTTCTTTGATTTTTCTTGATGAATGATGATTCCAATCACACATTAACATCATTTTAGGGTTAAAAAACCATTTTTATGAAAAATCTCAAAAAGTCAAAGTTTGACTTTTGTGCACAGTTGACTTTTTATCAAATGAATTCCAAACTGTGCGATTCTTCAGGAAATCATGTCCTTGACCTAAATCAAAATTGATGGACATGTTACATGGGTGTTATAGGGTGTATTTAATCGTGTCCCACGGCTTGGGAGCATGTCCTGGTCAAAAGTCAAAGTTACAGTTGACTTTTCCCGCGAAACCCCAATTGTGGTTCAGATGAAATTGAAACTTGTTGCTCAAGCTTCTTGGGTCAATCCATTGTTGCAAATGGATCAACGTGGTATGTTGGAGACCCTCAAATCATGTCTTGAGGTCTTGGCTCATGATTTGTCCCAAAAGTCAACTTAGGGGTGAATTAGGTCAAGAAACCCTAATTCCTGATTTTTAATGTATGCATCCCCTGAGGCTAAATTGACTTGATGATGGGGTTTATGATGTTTCATGGAGCATTTTAGGTTATGCTTTGAAGCATTGGCTCATGCCCAGAGGAAAATTTCCATCTGGAGGCTCTAGTCGACCAAACCCTAATTTGGTGACACTGGCGATCCTGAGGCTTGATCCACCTATAAGGGAGCAAACTTGTGCTTAATCCTTGAAGTGGGAGTCCTCTTGATCCATTGTGGATATTTGAGAGGCTAGACAAGTTGAAGATCATGTCATTCCTTGATTGATCCTTTGTCTAAGAGCTCTGCGAGGGCTTGAAACCCTAAATCCTGTTTGTAGTGAATGCTTACCCACCTTTGGGGAGACTAATGAGGTACAAAGGTACATCCATATTGTGCTGATGATTTGCACAATGATGGGAAATCTTAGTGGTCAAAATTTGGGGTATGACAAATGCCCCTATTTAATCTTCTTGGACTCGAAGGTGTGAATGGCGAAGGTATTCGGGCATTCGGGGTGCAAGAGGATTAAATATCGGAATACCCGAAATTTTGATGGTGGTTATGAATGGTAGCTTACGCATTCATCTTCTTTAGCTAAGCGAAGATGCTTAGAAAAGGTAAACTTCCCCTCGATCCTGGTCTTTAGCCAAGGAGCTGGTCTCAGTTTCTCTTGAAATAAACTTCCCCTCGATCCTGGTTTCCTACCAAGGAACTGGTCTTAGTTTCTTTTGTAAACTTCCCCTCGATCCTGGTTTCCTACCAAGGATCTGGTCTCGGTTTCTGATATAAACTTCCCCTCGATCCTGGTTTCCTACCAAGGACCTGGTCTTAGTTTCTGATTTAAACTTCCCCTCGATCCTGGTTTCCTACCAAGGATCTGGTCTTAGTTTCTGATTTAAACTTCCCCTCGATCCTGGTTTCCTACCAAGGAACTGGTCTTAGTTTCTTTTGTCAATAAACTTTATTGACAAGGGACGCTATGTGTAGCAGTTTTCCTCAAACCTCTCGCCGAATTTTCCTGGGGAGATGCCATTTGAGTGGAAAAAGATTTGATGTCAGACTTGCTGGGGAACCCATTCGTCTGAGCTGTAGAGGTGCACAAACTTCTCTATTTTGGAGACGCCATTTGTCGATTATACTGGGGAAAGCGAGTCTCTTGAGAGACTGTTTTCGTTTGGGGGCGTACATCATACTTTTCTCGGGATCTTTCCGGAGAAACGCCATATGATGGGATCCAATTTTGAGGTGCCGATGACCTTTTCATCAGTGGTTTTTTCGGAGAAAAACTGCCGTACCGCCGAATCTCTGATTAAGAGGCTTTCTCTGGGGATTTTCCTTAATCCGGGAAAGCAAGGATATCATCTTCAATGGCGAAGAGTGATATTTGTTGAAAGTTTTCTGGTTTCTCAGAGGTTCAAGTTATCAAAGTGGTCAAGGACCGTCTCTAATCCAGAGATAAACTGGAGGAGAGATTGCTTAGATGATTCACTTCCTAACGAGGAAAGGTCTGACAACTCGATTGAGAGGACTTATCACTAGGGGATAAGAACGACTAGAGTGATAGTGATGCAATATGAATGTGAATGCAAATCAATAATGCATGATGTATATATGTATATGCGGACAAAACTGACGCAACATACAGACTAAGAGATGAACATGACTGGATACTCGGCCATCGCGGGGCGTGTAGAAATATCGCTGGTTCAAGATAGCAATTCTGCCTTGCTTAGGAGAAACGGTCCTTGTTGGGAGCGACGCTGGTCGGGCTTAGGAGATGAGAACTCGACCGAGGATGTCAGACGAAACATGGTCTCTGAAATTGCTGATCCTTCATTCAGGCGTACTGGTCTAGAAGGAGTACTTTGATTCTACACTTTGAGGTTCGAACACCTTTGGAGACGCGATTGATGTTCTTTCGATGTTTAACAGTCAAAAGAAATTGCCATCTCTATTTTAAAAAAGCAGAAAAATTTTATCAAGTAAATTCATTTTTGTTTTATTTTAAGAATCGTTAATCATGTTAACAACGTCGTTCTGTAAAGCTAAAACAAATAAGAATTACAAACAAAAGCACAAGGGCCCAAATTTTATTGATAAGATGGAGATCAGCCAAACGCGTGATTCCAAAGAGTATTTACAAAGTTTGAAAATGGTAATTTACAGGGAAAAGGGCTACGTTGAAACATAATGACCACTATCCTTCTACCAACTTTGAATTCGGGACATCCTGAGCTTTTGTCAAAGATGACCTTGACTGGAGTTTTCCTCCGATGGATGCTGTAACTGCTACTGAGGGACTTGCCTCTGTTGAACATAGTTACTTGCCATTATCCCTAATTTTTGCCTAGATTGTACTATAATGTTTCCAATCCATCGGGATGATTTTTTTTCATGTCTCTAACTTTTTCCTGGACCGCCCTTTCGGGTTTTCAATCCACCGAGACGTGTTTTTATTTTATTTTTTAGTTTAGGCGAAGTATTTCTTGACTACATCAACATTCGTGGGGTAGGCAAATTCCTCTCCGTCCATGGTTGCAAGTCTCAAGGCGCCGCCTAAGAAAGCTTTCGTGACCACATAGGGGCCATCATAATTTGGGGTCCATTTGCCCCGAGAGTCAGTGAGAAATGATTGTATCTTCTTGAGCACGAGGTCTCCTTTTCTGAAAACACGAGGTCGGACCTTTTTGTCGAACGCCCTCTTTATTCTCTGTTGATACAACTGACCGTGGCATAGTACCGTTATTCTCTTTTCTTCGATCAGATTCAGTTCATCGTGTCGGCTTTGACACCATTCAGCTTCTGTGAGCTTTGCTTCCATCAATACCCGAATTGATGGGATCTCTACTTCTATGGGGAGCACTGCTTCCATGCCATACACTAGAGAGAAAGGGGTAGCCCCAATTCCTTTTCCGTAATAATTGACAGCTCCGTCAAAGATAAGTCCCCACTGGGAACCTGGTTCTGGCCCTTCACTGGGTAGCGGTTCATCACAATCTTTCATTTTTAGATACATGACATCTTCGTCTGGGAAGTCAAACCCGATTGATTCTTGATTGTCAATCGGTTGATGAGCCAAATGATCGGCTAAAATACTTCCTTTAACGGCTTTCTGAGCGTGGTACTCTATGTCATATTCTGATAACAGCATCTGCCAACTGGCAATTCTTCCCGTGAGAGCAGGTTTTTTGAAAACGTACTTGACTGGATCCATTTTGGAGACCAACCAAGTAGTATGACGAATCATGTACTGGCGAAGACGTTTGGCTGCCCAAGCCAAAGCGCAACAAGTTTTCTCAAGCATTGTGTACCGAGTCTCGTAGTCGGTGAATTTCTTGCTTAGATAGTAAATGGCAGACTCTTTCCGTTTGGTTTCATCTTGTTGGCCAAGTACACATCCCATTGAGTCCTCTAGAACTGTGAGGTAAATGATCAGTGGTCTTCCTTCCACTGGAGGTGATAGAATCGGAGGATTCAACAGATATTCCTTGATACTGTCAAAGGCGGTTTGGCAATCTTCTGACCAAACGCAATCCTGGTTCTTTTTCAGTAATTTGAAAATCGGCGCGCATGTCGCGGTCATGAGGAATATGAATCTGGAGATGTAGTTCAAACGTCCCAGGAATCCTCTGACTTGCTTTTCAGTTTTTGGAGAAGGCATTTCTTGAATGGCCTTGACCTTGTCAGGATCAACTTCAATTCCTTTCTGGCTGACGATGAACCCTAGTAGTTTCCCTGAACGGACACCGAAGGTGCACTTGTTGGGATTCAAGCGGAGCTTGAATTTTCTTAGACGTTCGAACAATTTTGACAGATGTTCAACGTGCTCACTCTCTGTTTTTGATTTTGCAATCATATCATCGACATACACTTCGATTTCCTTGTGTATCATGTCATGAAACAGAGTAGTCATGGCCCTTTGATAGGTTGCCCCGGCATTCTTCAAACCGAACGACATTACCTTGTAACAAAAGGTGCCCCATGGGGTAATGAATGAAGTTTTCTCCATGTCTTTCGGCGCCATTTTGATCTGGTTATAGCCCGAGAATCCATCCATGAAGGAGAATACTTTGAACTTTACTGTGCTGTCAACCAGCATGTCAATGTGTGGTAAAGGAAAGTCGTCCTTTGGACTTGCCTCGTTCAGATCTCTGTAATCAACACACATTCTGACCCTTCCGTCCTTTTTGGGAACGGGTACGATGTTAGCTAACCATTGAGGATATTCAGATGTGGTGAGGAAACCCGCGTCAATCTGTTTCTGTACCTCCTCTTTGATTTTGATAGCCATGTCCGGGTGAGTGTGTCTCAACCTTTGCTTTACTGGCGGACATTCCGATCTTAGCGGTAAGTGATGTTCCACGATGCTGGTATCCAACCCTGGCATATCCTGATAGGACCAAGCGAATACATCGGGGAATTCTTTGAGAAGCTTTATCAAACCCTCTCTGGCAGTTGGACTGAGCAGTGCCCCAATCCTGATTTCTTTTCTCTCTTGCTCTGAACCCAAGTTTACCGTTTCCAACGGCTCTTTGTGAGGTTCAATGGACATTTCCTCTTGTCTGAGTAATCGGGAGATCTCATCTGGAATTTCGTTGTCATTTTCTTCTTCAGCCTCGAATACCGGGAACTCAAAGTTGGGAGAAGGCATCGGATCGTATGTTTCAACTGGGTTTAAAACAAGCAATCTGCATGACGTGATGATTCGTGTTTAGAAGAGATAGAGAAAATGCAAGTGTGTGTAGTGTATTTATTTTACTGCTTGTTTTTATTTTTGAATTGTTTTTTAGGATTACCATTTTCTGAAAAAGCAAAAAGAGAAAACAACAATTAATGCGGAAATTACAGAACAACGTTATTTTATTAATGAACAAGTCGAATCTTGAAACTACAGCCCTATAAAACAAAACTCGGTCGCTTCGGGCAAAGCGAAGAGGGAAATTTACAGAAAGTTAACCCTCAAAACATCCGTTTCACCTGGGCAGGGTGAAAGGTTTAAAGATGGCAATTACTTTGACTGATGAACGACCTTCGGAACCTCGACAGCGACCCACTGGCGGCGAACTCCACGGTGAATCACAAAGAATGGCACCTTCCTTGATTTGTCTTTAGAAATGACACTGATTTTTGGTGGAGCAGGATCGTTGGAATCTGTCTCCCAGGCAGAGTTGTCGTAGGAGGATTCCTCTGTTGCATTCTGCAGAGTATTGGTGCTCTCAGGTACATCTCTCCATCCATTTGGCTGGATATCTTCGAGCCTGATACGAGGGCTTTTGGGAGCGGTGTACTTGACCATAAAGTCGAATTTTCCACTCGATTATCCCAAGGTGTCCCACACTTCTTTTGAACTGGAGGAGTCATCCCTCTCGATGACGTTGACCTCAGGAAAAGCAAAGTTGATGAACTCAAGTCCTGCAAACGTTGTGAATTCATCTTCATGTTGAGCAGTTTCAGGATGACTCGAGTGTTGATCCCATGACATGGTGGGGACGCAGGTATTCTGTTCAATGACGGTCAGCTGATTTTCATTGTTCGGCTGACTTTCTTGCCCCAAGTTTCCTGGGTAAGGCTGCCACATTGGCAGGCCATCCATTGGGCCATAGTAAGTGTGGTCAAAATTGCCTTTCATCAGAGTGTCTTCCTCTAATGAATTTGGCGGAGCACGGCATCCTTTCGGATCACAATCCCCGTAGATCATTTCAACATCTGATCTTGGTATAAATCTCGGACTTTCTGTAGGAAAGCAAAAAGGCATAGGCACCTCTTCCTGAGACATATAACCGTCCTTGTTAAGGTAGGACTTCCATTCTTCATCTGTGTCAGAGGGATCTTCCTCATTGATAGCATGAACTATCTGAGACACTGGGTGAAGAAAACCTCCACTGTGGAAGAAGTTTTGAAGGGGATGAAGACTTTCATCGTTGGCAGCTGTCCGGGTACATGTTGCAGAAAAACCAAGACCCTTCTTTATTTTATTGTCAGTGGGAATGACAAGCTGTCCCCATCCGGTTGTATCGGTACTCTCGACCGCTTTGATAACATCGTTGTATGAGGAAATCGAGGTTCCTCCTTCAGATTGATCGTTCTTGCTCACCGATAGTGCTTGGAACTGAGTTCCAATAACCTCCTCGGGTTCCACACAAGTAGATGATGATAGGTTACTCACAAGCAAGGCTTGTTCCCCACAAACCGTGACAAGTTGGCCGTTCTTGACGAAATTTAGCTTTTGGTGGAGGGTTGAAGTAACCGCTCCAGCCTGATGTATCCAAGGTCTTCCTAATAAACAACTGTATGTTGCCCGGATATCCATGACCTGGAAAGTGTGAGGACTAATAGTTATGGGAAGATCAACTTCGCCGATAACTATTTTTCTGGATCCGTCGAATGCTTTGACGACGACCTCGCTGACTCTTATCGGAGGGCCCTTGAATGATAATTGCATCAAGGTGGACTTCGGCATAACATTCAGGGCTGACCCTGTGTCTACCAGTACGCTGGCTAAAGCATCGTCCTGGCAGTTAACAGTGATATTGAGCGCCATGTTATGACGGGGACCTTCTTCAGGTAATTCCTCATCACTAAATCCCAAATTGTTGCAGGAAGTGATGTTAGAGACAATACTATCAAACTGTCTGATTGTTACATCCTGTTCCACAAAGGCTTGCTCCAAGACTTTCTGTAGAGCCTCCCTGTGGGCTTCTGAACTGAGTAACAGTGATAATACCGAGATCTTTAAAGGAGTCTGTAACAGTTGATCCACAATGTTATATTCACTCCTTTGGATGAGCTTCAGCATCTCATCATTATTTTTTGAAAGGTCGGGATTACTGGATTGACCGATTGGTGGATCGGGAGCTTCTGTCTGAAGTTCCTTTTCTTTGTTAACTTCCCCAACCCCTCGGTTGAAGATTCTACCACTCTGTGTTACTCGACTGATGTCTGCAATGTTCACAACGGAGGGTAATGGAATTTCCTTTCCATTCTCGACTATTGTTGCACCGTATTTGTAAGGGATAACCTTAGTTGATTCATACAGTAGTGGTCCCGGTAGATAGATGACTATGGGAGCCTTCTGATTTTTCTGACCATCATAAGTAATCTCGATCCGTTCCCGGTTGGGAACTTTAGATTCGTCAAGTAGAGGGATGATGGCAAAAACATCCCTGGTCTGGTGACGACCAGAGATGGTGACAACATCCTCAACTTTATCGGCAAGGTAATTCGGCGTCCAGTTGATGGGTCCAGAACCCGGATATGGGCGAATCTCTCCACGATCCACCTGACCCTGAAGTGCTGCTCTCACAAGGTAACACCCTTGATTACTTTCCGAACAGACGCTACAACTGTCATAGTTGTGTGGTGGCACCTGGCCACGCCCACTTTGAATACAATGTAACCTCACTAAGTTACCTTTCACTGATCGGACATCCTGACTTTGACGACGAGTAGGATTCCTGTTATTGATACTAATTTGCTGAGTATCTTCGTCCATGTAGATTGGCATCCACCAGTGATTTAACAAGTGCCGAAGTGCCTCCTGAACAAGGGTACAACCTCGATCATTTTCGCAACCTGCTTTACAGTTTTGATAGTCATGTGATATTAAGAATCCGAGTCGGACATGCTCAGCATGTAACTCTACCAGGTTGGTATTCATCACGCGAATATCGAAGATCTGAACCATATTGATCTGATAAGGGTTCCTATCATGGTAGTCTTGGATCCATCCAAGATCCATCTGACGCTGGAGGGCCTCTTGTATGAAAGAGCATCCCTGTTTGTTTACCGAGCAAATCAGACAGAAACTGTAATCGTGCCGTGGCAGATTATGATACTGGCTTTGCCTTGAGTGCATCGCCACCAAGTTGACATTCATTGCACGGATGCCGTGGTTCTGAATGACGTTAGAATTCGTGTAAACCATGTTAACTCCACGAACTCGGTGCTCTTAGATCCATCTGAGATCCATCTGTTCCTGTAGAGCTGATTGCACTACCGAATGTAATACCCCAAAATTTGCTCTCCCTTTTTTGCATCATAGCATAGCATTATCATTTACAATATCATATCCGTCTCATTAGCATTGCATTGCATTTAACATAGAAAAATGAAGCATAGCATTCCTCTTACCATCAAGGCATGTGATCAGGTGGAAGGTGGATAATCAAGGGATCATTCAAAGCACAAAAAGGTCAATCAAGTTGCCTCAAGGCAAGCCAAGAGTCTCTCATGTCTCATACCATCTCAATTGATCATCCACAATCTCAAGGAAGTGAGATCCAATGGGAGATTGAAACAATACATACTTCAACATGCAAGAGGTTCAAAAACTGAAGGAAAACCCTCAAAAAGAGATAGCTCATTGATCCAAAATCATCCTCAAATGGCATATCCCATCATCCTTTAAAAGGATGCACAACATACCCTGAGGAATTGGAAATTGAAGACTGCACTTTTCCCTCCTAACCAGAGGAGGTCAAAACTAGGGTTTCTAATAAAATCAGGATATCTTTGATTTTTTGGACAAAACTTGATGTCATGGTATTCTATATGTCCCTAAGTGTATGTATGTGGAAAATCACCTCTCAATTGGTTTTAGAAGTGGTTCAATTGGAAGAAGGATCAAAAGTCAGGAAATTTGGGGCCATGTCAAATAATCAGAAGAAAAAGTCAACTCTTGACATTTTGAGGCCAAATTCATGAAATTCATGTTATATGTGGCCAATGTGCAAAATTTGATCAAGAAACTCCAAAGGAATCATGAAAAAATCAAGATGTGGAAAGTTGCCATTTTTGGATGAAGAAGGGTTACTAAAAATAGCAAGTTTTGGCCATTTTGCATCAGAGTTTGAACCAAGGCCATTTAAAATTGAAGCACCAAATGAAAATTCCACTCGGCCACAACAAAAGTTCTTTATTTAAGCTTCAAATCCATGTGTAGAACATCTCCATTGGATAAAAATTGAGAGAGATATGGATGATCAAAGTTGGAGGAAAGTAGGGCAAAAACTAGGTCATGACCAAGATTTTCAGGACACGCGCGCATCATTTTCTCAAACAGTTGGTGGGCCAAATGTACACCTATTTTTCTCAATGATAAAGGATTCATTTGCAAAACTTAGCAACATCAAAAATGTTCCTTGTAATGTCCTCTTCAAGTTTCATGTTGGGAAAATTTTGGTTTGATCAAGTTATGATGGAGAAATAATGGTCTCAAGTTAGGATCATCGTGCTGAGATTTCATGCCAAGATGCCTTGCCAATTTACCTCATCACCACGCCCTTGTACCAGTTCCATTTATGGATGTTATAAGTCATTTTCCAACCTCTTCCAAGCATCATTTCAACTCAAATTTCAAACCAAACTTGTATCATTACATCCCCTCTTTCAAATGAATCCAAAAACTCATCCAGCCATTCACTAAGTAGAGAGATTTCCACTTGCAAATCACCATGAATGACATTGATGCATTAACAGTGGTGCACGATTTTTGGTTCACACACACCACAAACACTTCATCACATCAGCTTTCCACATTAAACCAAACACACATGACTTACACCTTGCACACTTGCCTTGGCATACATGAGAATGGAAAGAAACAAACTTGCTGAGCAAGTTTCTGCTACAACCAGCCGTGCCTTCATTTTCTTTTCACCTCCACCATAGCATATCATGAGTTGCCATCACCATACCATTGCTCTCCCTAACTAACTTGACTCAGTTAGTTAGGGATGACTCACTTAACTCAACCATGACTCAGCTGACTCACTCAGTTTAACCATGGTTAGCTCACATTATAAATAAAAATCACTCTCTCAAATTTCATTTCTAACTTCATTTTCTCACATTCAACTCAGAAACTCTCTCCATTCTCTCTCAATTTCTCCACATTGCAACTGATTTTCGAGCTCCATTTCATTCATCTTCCTCATCTTCATCTCAGAATCTCTCTGATTCTCTCTCCATTTTCATCACATTGCAACTGTTTTGAAGCTTGGATTTCAGCTCTTCTCCACTGAAGCATCATCCATTTTTGCATCTAAGCCTTTATTTGGCCAAAAGAAGCTCAAAGAGGAAGCAACATCTCTGGTTTTCTGAAGAACACATCAAGATCATAAATCTTCAGGTACGAATTTCTTCCATTATAGACATAATGTGAAGATGTTATCAAGTTCTTGATGCTTCCTGTAAGCTCAAGAACTTGTCTGGCTAGTTGATAGGCCTTTAGAGGCATAGTTGAAATGTTAGGGCAAATCTTCCTCTGTTCGATTCTCTCATCTCATGAATGTTTTGTGCATTTTGTCTTTGGATTCGTGTTCTACATCAGTTCAGCATCATTTTGGTGCAATATTTGTGCATTTCTGTGAGATCCAAAGGTTGCAGAGGGTGGTGGTTCGCCGGAGAAGGTGACCGGAAGTCACCTCCGGCCGTTGAGTTTGATTGCTAGGGTTTTCTCACGTTTTAATCATAACCGTCCATTTTTCCTCATCGTGTGGCTTGAAGCTTGCCAGCACAAAAAAAACTCACATGCCTCTCACGTGTTGCTTCTGATTTTATTTTAAACATTGTGTGTTGTGGCATATGGTATGGAACGTGGACATGCGTGTGTGAGCGTTTGATCTGATTACTTTGACTTTGGCTTGACCTTGACTCCATCTAGTGGCTATTAATGAGTCAATTTTGTTGACTGAAGTGCATGCTTATTATGGTGTTTTGCGCGTAATTGGACCTAATCAGATTGCTATCCACACCTCTCTTTCAAAGGCCCAATCAATATTGAACTGATGTTTTGCTATGTTTACACCCCCTTTCATATTGCATTTTTATTTTATTTTCATTTTTTCTACACGTTTCATAATTGAATTTTAAAAATAGCAAACTTCATCATAAAATTCCACAAAAATTCATGAGCATTCTTAAAACATTTAGATAATTTTTCATGATTTTATTTCTTGGTTTTATGACCTTTTTGCCCCTGTTCTATAATATTCTTTGAATTTCAATTTGTATGCATGCTTAATGTGATACATAAATTTGTGCATTTTTGTTCTCAATCATTAAAAATTGTTTTGATGCTCTTCTTTTTGCATTGAGTCATTATCATCTTGAGGTATGTTAAGTGATTTTTATTTGATTTTTTTAGGTCAGTTTATGGCATGTTTGGTGTTCATTTTTGTGCTACTTTGTATGATGTGTATACTTGACCTAAGTGCATTGTTTGACATCATTTTGCCTTGGTTTCTTGCATGCTAATTTGATATGTGATTCATCTCTGATTTGTGAACCTCAATACCATGTTTTCATAATTTTCATGAACTCATTTGATTTTTGTTTAAAACATTTCATTTGAAGCATTACAACATGTCATATCCTTGTAATCTTTGTGCATGTTTACATGATTTCTTTTGTACATACTTGCATGATCATTTGCCTACTTTGTGAACCATTCATTTCACATTATAGGTCATTGGTACGTGTTATGTGTCATCATTGCATGTTCACTTTCATTTGAACTTTGTGTGTCCTTAATATGAAGTACTTGTGTTATCTTTTGAGTGCCCATTTCCTTTCTTCTTCTATTGCTTCTTGAATGGCTTAATAGGTGTTTCATGAATGCTTGTGATGTGTTTATATATCATTCTTCATTTCATTTCAATTCTGATCCTTGGATTACATGTTCCATTTAGGCATGTTTCTTCCATTTCTTTTCATCTTTCATTCTCCCTTTTCTTATGGTAGCATGTTCTAATGTCATGGATGATGTTTGTTGCCTATCCACTTGGACTTGCATGATAATGATCATTTGTTTTCCATGTGATGTACATTCTGGTTGTAACCAATTTCTCATCTAATTCTTTTGAGTTTTATGGTGCATTAAATGTTCTTTTACTTCTTATACTTCTTATACATGTTTACTAACCATGTAGGGGCTTTGGTAAGTTGCAATTGAGTGTGGATAAGGAATCCACATTCAAACTTCTTTCCTCTCATCTTTTATAATTCCATCTTGTGTTTTGTTAAGCACTTATGTGCTTTTCCTTAATAACTCACCACTTTCCCTTTTTGAATTACAATTCATCTTCTAACTTAGAAGTGAATTGTTTAATTCATTCTTTCTTTAGACTTTAGGTTGAAACCTCACCAACCATTAGGACCACTCCCTTTAATTTTCAATTAGGATTGAGTCTTAGTTCATATAGATTTTTACCTTTTCTCCTCTCTTGAGTCTCTTTTCTCATCTCAAAGAAAATTCAAAATACTTAATAAAGGTAGGCATTTATTGCATTTTGGCCTTTCATATAAAGAAGAGATTATAAAGGGGTTTTCTCTTATAATCTTAGAATGTGTAGCATATAGCCCATCTTGGGTCAATGTGTTAAACATTTGATCTTGTATGAGGGACCTAAATGCAATACTTGTTGAAGGTACAAATAATAAAAAAACACTTCTTCATTTCTTAATCAACAAAAACACTTAATAAACACAAGTATGCTAGTGTGTTCGAACCTTGACAATTGGAACTAAGTGTGGGGGTCTTCTTCACTCTTAGTGTGCTTTCTTACCCATTCCATCTTGGAATGTGAGAATGTACACATTCCAATGACTAAGATTCAGATACACTATCATATGCAAACAAATAAAAAAAAACTTCTAAAAGACAAAAACAAACAATAACGTCTTTCCTTCGGAAATTCTTTTCTCACCTCACTCACTCTCAGCGTACGAGCGTGCTTCTACTCGTTCTCTCGCAAGATGGTAACGCACTCGGACCATCGAGCCTGCAACACCTGAGCTAGAACGTTAGCCGTTCCTTAAAAAACACAAACAATCTGTCCCTAGTGAGGGGAACTACGTCGCTCTGATTCTCATGTTCCCGATGAGATACGTAGGCAGTGGGGTAGGGCCCATTCGAGCACTTCTTTTATTTTCCCTACATTTGCTTCTCTTTCTCTCTCTTTTCCTTTTTTCCTTTTCCTGTTCCTTTCTTTTCCAGTATCCTTTCCTTACACCCTTTGATCGAGACAAGCAAGCGTGGATCCCATCGGGTACGATGGACGCGAGGGGGTGCTAATACCTTCCTCTCGCGTAACCGACTCCCGAATCCAGTTCTCTTGATCGCGAGACCATGCTCTTTCCTCTCCTTCAGGTTTATGCAGTGTTTCCTTTCCCTCTCTTGGGATAAATACACATTGCTGGCGACTCTGTTCGGTGCCACTTTCGCGTTTGTACTAGGATGAAAATCCCGGGAGCGACACCGAACATCCTTGGTTGTCTTTAGAGCAGATATCACACTAGTGATAATTATGAGGTGGTACATGGCCATATCCACTCTGTCTACAATGCATCTTGACCAGATTGGTCTTTAACAAGAGTACATCATGAATTTGATAGACATTGTTAGTCTCTTTCTCGATCAGATTGACTGCAGCTTTCTCATGTTGAGGCAGCAGGTTCGTGAGAACGTTGGGATTCGTATCTTTGAAAGATAAGAGCCCGCTCCTAACAAGCTTTTGCACGTCGGACTTGAAATTAAGACAAGTCTCAATGTTATGCCCTGAACCTCCTTGATGATAAGGGCATGTTTGATTCACCTTAAACCAAAAAGGCAGATTTTCCGGTACGGTAAGAGGAGACTTAGTCTGAATGTGCCCCTTAGCCAGTAGTAACGGAAATAATTCTGCGTACAACATGGGTATAGGATAAAACCCTGATGGTCGTGTTGTACGGTTGTTATTGTATGGAGGACGAGCCTGCTGAAGAGGCTATTGTGTCCTTTGCTGATCAGATTGGCTCTGCGCAACCTGAGGTTGATACGTAGGAATAGGCGCAGGGCTGGTAGCAGGAGTCACAGCTGCTACTGGCTGATAACGTCGCCTTTTCTTTCCGAGAGAGATATTCCCAATATCTTGCTCTTTTTTCTTAAGGAGAGCACTACCATATTTTTTAGTACCGCTCGTCGATCCAGTGTCTTTTACCAAACATCCTTCTCGGACGGCTTCCTCAAGACGTACGCCCATGCCGACCATTTCGGTGAAATCACTGGGCGCACTGGCAACCATTCGGTCATAGTAAAATGAGCTTAAGGTCTTTAAGAAGATCTTTGTCATCTCTTTTTCCTCAAGAGGTGGACAAATTTGAGCGGCAATTTCACGCCACCTTTGAGCATACTCCTTAAAGGTTTCCTTGTCCTTTTGCGACATTGATCTGAGTTGATCTCTGTCGGGTGCCATGTCCAAATTGTATTTGTATTGTTGGACGAAGGCAGTACCAAGATCTCTGAAAGTGATGATCGTGGCACGGTTTAAACCCATGTACCATTTGAGTGCGGCACCGGTTAAACTATCCTGGAAGTAGTGAATCAGTAGGTCCTGATTCTCCGTCTGAGCTGACATCCGCCGAGCGTACATCACCAGATGGCTCTTAGGGCAAGAGTTACCCTTGTATTTTTCAAAGTCGGGCACTTGAAATTTGTGCGGGACTTTCACATTTGGGACTAAGCAGAGGTCTGCGGCGTCTTTTCCAAATAGATCCTGACCGCGAATGGCTTGCAGCTCCTTCTGCATTTCCAAGAACTGCTCCTGGAATTCCTCCATTTGGTCAAACATAGTTTCCTTTTTACCAGAAGGTATTGGTGGAATCTGTCCTTCCGGGACAGTGTACACCACAGGGGGTGGTACCGTGACTACGGTAGTGAATCTTGGCGTTTCCTGAAGTTTGTAACCTTCAGGAGTCTTCAGTATGCCCCTGGCATCTTCGCTTTCCCGAAGTTTGTAACCTTCAGGCCCAGTGGCTTCTGTTGCGATTCCCTAATCTTCAGTGATCGGCGGAACATATCCTCCCGGGATATAGTTGACAGGCATGACCCAGGGACGATCTTTCGGCATCTGATACCTAGGATCATTCTTCTCCACTATGGGCATTGAGGTGATCTCTGAGATCACATTTCTTTGTAGTTGAGCTTCTGCCATGGCTTGCATGTCGTTACGAAGCTTTCTCATATCCTCTCTCAGAGCGTCGATCTCTTCTTTCAACTCTCTGTTCTCTTCCTCAAGATCATCCATCTTTTTCTGACGATTGGCCCGAGTATTGTACGAATGATACAGTTTGACTCTAGAACCGAGACACAAACGTGAGATTCATAGGGAAGAAGAATACGCGATGTGAGAATGATGAATGCAATGATTATATTAATTGTTTTTTGGTTTAATCAAAATAAACTTTGACAATTAGATTGCAAATATCAAACAGTGTGGAAACCCCTTTTTATTGAAATTCAAAGAATTACAGAAATGGAAATACAGTAGATTACAAGGTACAGAAACAGAAACCTAAGCTAATGGGTCCCGAGTCCTCTCTGAAGAGAAACCGGGTGCTGATTCTGATATCTTCCTCTTCTTTGACCGGGGCTCTTGGGCCGTTGTCGGGTTGTCATTCCTTTGCCAAGTGAAAGGAGCGAACAAATTCCTTTGGTCGTCTTGATTCTCTACAGCATGTTGCTCCAAAATTTCAATTAGAGCGTCCTTCTCTTTCAGTAATTTCTGTATTTTGATGCACTCTACGTCGAGGGTGCAGTACTTGTTCTTCCAAGATCTTCTTTCCCGTTGAACTTTGTTGAGAGTAACCTGAAGCTTTTCAGTTTCCGTCATGAAGTACATGACAGATTCCCTCGGCGGAAGAATTCCGTAACGAGGATAAGGCATCTTTAGCTTGAGAGCTCTAGTTTGTACCCAATGGAGATAAGGCTCCACCGAGACACAGTCCGATTTTCCTAGAGACTCTCGTCCTTTCTTATGAACATGTTTCCAAGCGTGCACTATTTCCGTCTTTAGTGCTCTGTCACTTTCTCCTTCCTTGAAGAAAAGACCTTCCAGATGAACACCTAGTGGGATGTGTCTCATCGGGTATCCAAATTGACGAAGAACCAATATCAGATGGTAGTTGATTCCTCCTTTAGTTCCTATGAGGGGTACGTTGGGGAAGTTTCCACAACGATCAATGATCCTGATTCCCTCATAAATCCCATTGCACCAATCTATATCAGAGTTGGTGAGGGACATGATCTTCTGCGACCAACGTAAGGCACTCTTACAATCCCAAAAAGCAGCAGACTTGGGCAAGTGGGAAATAAACCATTTATAAAGCAGAGGTACACAGCATGTGATCTCCCCTCCACTGTACAAATTTCCTAAGTGTACAGAATGATACGCATCTGCGAACAAAGTCGGCACAGGGTTTCCAATGAGAAAAGCCTTAATGGCGTTGATATTGACGAAGTTATTGATGTTGGGAAACAAAAATAACCCGTAGGTGAGAAAGACAAAGATGCTTTCAAAAGCAGTCATGTTTCCTATACTGGAAAAATACAGGGCCTTCTTCGTCAAGAACTGGGCTGGCAAACCTTGTATGCCACCCTTAGTGGTCATGTGAGTCCTGACCTCAGACTCGTCCAAATGAATTGCTCTTGCAATTGTCTGATTCTTTGGAATTTCTCCCAGTCCAGAAAATGGAGCTCGATCCGTAATGTGTAGATCGATCAGATGAGAATACTCCTCCAGCGTTGGTGCTAGCTGGTAATCCGGGAATGTGAAACAGTGATAAACAGGATCGTAGAATTAAACGAGCGTGTCCATGATTCCCTCAATCACATGGACTCTTAACAGCGGTAGCAGACCTCCGTGTTTGGCTCTGAAAGCCTCAGGGTTAGTGATCATCCTTGCTAACCTTCTCAAATCCCCTAGTTTTGGAACCTTGAAGGTGTACGTATGAGTTCTCCTTCTACCGAAATCCATTAGCGTAATCCTTTTCTCTGATATTTGCAATCACAGTTTTAGTTTAATTTGAAAAACAGAGAGACTAGAAGAGAAGTTTTTTGAATGTTTTAATGTTTTATTAAATGAATGCATGAATGCAGCACACAAAAGCATAGAAAAAACATGGGGTCAAAGGGTCGTTGTCATGAAGTCAAGGCTCTACCCATCCCCAAAGGTTTATACTAGGGTGATTTTTGTACCTGTACTCATTATCATCAGCTCCTCCCAGGAAAGCAAAACAACAAGCGGATCGCCAGCGAGTTGTAGAGCAATCTTAGAGTAAGTGCCATTCACCGAGAATAGATCACCAGCCTCAAATGAGGGTAGTATCGCGTAACAACTATTTCCGATAGTTTCCGCACTACGAAAGGGTTTGGCTCCTCAGCTTCTCAGACTTAACAACAGGCCCATTGGCTAGAAGAGTGAATGGGTTGCGTTGGTCAGCCTCCACTGAGGTTGATGGTCGACCCCGTCGCCATCACTTATCTTAAGTGTATACTCATTCTCACCACATGCGGCATCACACGCATTCCCAGTAGCAGAAAAATAAACACATATAGCAATTCGGAAAAGCAGTATATATATTTGTCCTAAACATCCTAGACCTTTAAAGCTATGAATCCTAAGTTCCTGACAGAAATGGCTCCCCGGCTGAGTTACCACTCTGTAGTTTCTACACAAGGAAAACAGAAAGAAAGAAAGAAGAGCCCCACGGTGGGCGCCATTTTTCTGTAGCGAGCGATTTTGGACGCGGTTCTTAGGCGCTGGTCGCTCTCTGCGGTTTGAGCTTTGACTACAGGTCGATTCATTTTTTATCCTATTGTGAGCTGAATAAGGAAGGGAAATAGATGTCTCCAATTAACCCTGCTTTGCATACTGAGTTTAAACAGCGGTCTGTTAGGTTACGAATGCTATCAATGTGGGGGGGCCTTTGTACTGGTTATTTGTATTTTCGCCAATACGGTTTTCTTTCTTTCTAGGACTTTCTAGCGGGGAACAAGGGTTAGGATGTTAGGACTGATGTTTTTGAATTACTGCTTTTGATTGATGGAGATATGGGATTTGGGTTTTTTGTTTAGTGTGCTCGCTAAGATTTTTCTTTCAATCTTATGCCTACGTATTCTCGTTTACCGAAACAGGGAAATCAGAGCGTTCATAGTTCCTCCTATTCTATGGGAGGAAATGGGTGTTTTTGGTGTCTTGTTCAAAGCCCAAGACGTGAAGCGAAAGGTGATTTGTATCTTGTTCAAAGCCCAAGATGTGAAGCTGAAGGGTCTATTTGTGTCTTGTTCAAAGCCCAAGACGTGAAGCTGAAGGACCTCGACTTTAGAGAGATTTTGTCATCTCTAAAGAAGGGTTTGTCTGTCACAACTGTTGGGTGACTGGTTATAAAGGAGAATTACTTTAACCGGGATACGCGGATCCTAGCAATGCCATAATTTCCTTTAAAGGGGATTTTAACCTAAAGGAGAAGACTTTAACTCAGTGTAGAGCAATGCTATCTTTCCTTAGGAATTTATCATGCTAAAAGAGGGACAATGGCATGGATGTAGATGATCCAGAGGCTTGCCGCTTACAGTGATTAGATGAAGGGAAAAGAGTTGTTAATGTTTGTGTACTGTGAACGGGCACAACTTTGCTGCTAAAAGGTTGATTGGATCAACCAGTGGTTTTCTTATACAAAGCCTAAGAGGAGGCTATTGGTATCTCGTACAAAGCCTGAGAGAGAGGCGAGAAGGTTTTGACTTGACGATGAAGTCTTTTGGTGTCTCGTATAAAGCCCGAGAGAGAGGCTAAAAGGGGTTGATCCTACAAGAGGATCTTTTATACTCAACAAGAGAGTGTTTTTTGTATCTCGTACAAAGCCCGAGATGGAGGCGATTGTTTGTTTGGCTCAATAAGAACCTTTTTGTATCTCGTACAAAGCCCGAGATGGAGGCTAAAAGTTTGACTGGCTCAACAAAAGAGCCTTTTTTGTATCTCGTACGAAGCCCGAGACAGAGGCGAAAAGGGTGATTGACTCAACGAGGGAGTCTCTTATGTGTCTCGTACAAAGCCCAAGAGAGAGGCTAAACGTTGTTTGACTCTGCTGGGGAGAATTTTGGTATCTCGTACGAAGCCCGAGATGGAGGCTAAACGTTTGCTTCGCTGGGAAGAATCATTGAACAAAGCCCAAGAGGAGGCTATCGTAACTGTTTCAGTTGAGTGACAGATCCAATATACCGATTTTAAAGAGAAAATCAGTTCTTATATGAGCAACACTGTACTCAGGGACTTGATTTGAGGATCAGGGATATTTCCTTCTCTTTGAGGAAACGGGAAATCCAAAGGGTATTGAGATTGTCCGAGTCTGCGGGTTTCCTTCCTATTTAACGAAGGGGTCACTTGAGAATGTCTTTGAGACTCAAGGAAGTTAGATTGTCCGTGTCTAGAGTTTTATCTTTTGTACTATGTTTTGAGAAACAGTAGTAGACTCTTTGAAAGGACTGTTCTATGAGGATGACTAGGTTCTGTTCCTATACCTCTAGGAGGTCGTCGGGACAATTTGTACGAAGCCCAAGAGGAGGCTGGAAACTTTTAAGAAGCCGACGAGTCTTTGTACGAAGCCCAAGAGGAGGCTATCATTCCCGGAGGAAGAGATCATTATACGAAGCCTAAGAGGAGGCTGTGAATACTTCTAAGAAGCCGTAGGGTCCTTGTACTAAGCCCAAGAGGAGGCGGGGTTGCTTTTAGGAAGCCTGTGGGTCCTTGTACGATGCCCAAGAGGAGGCCGATGCTTTTAAGAAGCCCGTGGGTCCCCAAACCCCGAGAAATTCAAGGCAAGCTATTCACAAGGAATAGGTCAAGTCAGGAAAGTTCGAGAATTTGGAAGAAACTCAAAGATGCCATTCACGGAGAAGACATTCATCTTGGGGAGTAGAGCTTCTTGACAATTCCTAATGAGGACAGCCGAAGAGAAGACTGTATCTGGTGATCCTATTGGGGATCTAGTTGTCTATTTCTACGAATAAACGAAACGGCGTCACCTAGTTCTAGACGTAGTTGCCGGGGAAACTCTAAATATCTATACTATTATTGCACAGTTGATATGAGTTTATGAAAGAAGACTTACAGCGAAACAGCCCCACAATACAGTTATATGTATATGAGTTTATGAAAGGAGACTTACAGTGAAACAACCCCACAATACAGTTATATACATATGAAAGCGGTAAATGAAAGCGGGTAAACACTTACTCGGTTGTAGAGCTTCCATGCTGTTTGGTTAGTTGTTCAACAAAGAAAGATTGAAAACAACAGTATATTCAAAATCAAAGGAGAAAGTGCTTTGAAAAAGAAAGATTTGGGGCTTACAGCTCAAGGAGAGGCCCAGGGTTTTATCTGTGAGCGCACTGTTGAATTTGTACAGAGGGACTTATACAAGTGACTGAGGCCCAAGAAAGGTTTTCTGTACAAAGGGATGGGTCTTACACTCTATCAAGAGGCCCAAGTGAGTTTTAAGAAAAGAAATGGGTCTTACTACTCGAGGGTAGACCCAATGGTTAATTTTGAAAAGGGCGACGATCGCGCCGAGGTTTTGTAAACACCGTGGGACTTATACAAGTGACTGAGGCCCAAAATTTTGGTATTTACAAAGGGATTGGGTCTTACACTCTATTAGAGGCCCAAAGAGTTTAAAGAAAAGAAATGGGGCTTACAACACGAGGGGAGGCTCATAGTCTTTATGTTCAAGATGAATATTCACTTTTAAAATGCTTAAAAACAATTAAAAATGAATTTATTCACAAAAATACCAACTATATTAAATAAATAATATAAATTTGATTTTTTTTGTAGAATAAAATATTTTACTATTTTTGTGATTTTTCAGAAAAAGAACCAATACAAAATAATCAAAATTGAGGGAGTTATTAATTTTCCAAATTATTAAAAAATAATAAGAAAACATAAAAAAGAGGGGTTGGGTCTTACACTCTATTAGAGGCCCAAAGTGTATTTTTGTACAAAAGATGGGGCTTACAACTCAGGGAGAGACCCAAAATATTTTCAGTTTGAAAATGGCGATCGCGCCGAGATTTTTAACGTATCGGGACTTATACAATAGCTGAGGCCCAAAATTGTTTCGTTAAAAAAGGGTTGGGTCTTACACTCTAATAGAGGCCCAAGTGTTTAAAAATGAAAAGAAATGGGACTTACAGATCAAAGAGAAGTCCAGTTGATTTTCGTTTGAAAATGGCGATCGCGCCGAAGTTTTCTTTTAACGCAGAGGGACTTATACAATAAGTGAGGCCCAAAATTTTTGGTTAAAAGGGGATTGGGTCTTACACTCTAATAGAGGCCCAAAAGTTTTGAATAGGTCTTATAGCTCGAGGAGAGGCCCAAGGTTATTTCTTAAAAAGGCGACGATTGCGCCGTTTGTTTTTGACGGTATCGGGGCTTATACAATGAATGAGGCCCAAAAATGATTTGGTCAAAAAAGGATTGGGTCTTACACTCTATTAGAGGCCCAAGTGTTTAAAAAAGATTTGTTAGGGTGAAAATCAAAGAAAACCCCAATTTCATTTTTTAGGCATTTTTTCAAGAAAAATTAAGTAAAAAATGATAAAAATATCAAATAAAATCATTAAATAATGATTAAAGTTTATGAAAAAAAATATTTTATCAACATAAATATTTAAAATCATTTTGGTTTTAAAAATTAAGAAAAAAAAAATTATTTTAAAAGCATTTAAAACAATTTAAAACACTATTTTTAAATATATTAAAAATAATACTTTTTTTGTGATTTTTTTGGATTAAAATATTATGGGGTACGAATTGGAAAATGATGATTTTTTACTATGTGAAAAAAATTGGTTGAGTTTTGAAAATAAAAAGTAAGAAAAAGAGAAAAGATATCAAAATATCATTTTCGACATTTTTTGGGGTAAAAACGAGTACCGAAACTTTAATTTTCAACACGTTTTTATCAAATTTCAAACACTCATAACTCTCTCAATTTTTATCGGAATCAAAATCCGGAAATACCTGCCTGACCGATTTTTCGCAAGGAATCCGATGATATTACTCACGCGCATGGAAAATCGACGCACAAAACGCAGAAAAAACTGCTATCGTTTTGAAAATACCGTTCCGCACCGAATTTCCAACACGCGTAACTCTCTCGATTTTTATCGGAATCAAAATCCGGAAGTACCTACCTGACCGATTTTTCGCAAGGAATCCGATTGTATTACTCACGCACATGGAAAATCGACGTATAAAACGCAGAAATTAAAAAACAAAAACTGTTATCGATTAAAAACATCGTTCCGCGTTGAATTTCAAACATGCGTAACTCTCTCGATTTTTAACCGAATCAAGATCCGAAAAAGCCTATCCTGACCAATTTTTCGCAAGGAATCCAATGGTATTGCTCACGCACGCCGAAACTCAACGTACAAAACGCAGCGATAAAAAAACCAGAGCTGCTGCGTGTAAAAACATCGTTTCGCGTAAAATTTCCAACGCGCGTAACTCTCTCGATTTTTAACCGAATCAAGATCCGCAAGAGCCTATCTTGACCGATTTTTCGCAAGGAATCAAATGGTATTACTCACGCACATGGAAAATCGACGCACAAAACGCAGAAATTAAAAAACAAAAACTGCTATCGTTGTTTTCGACGCCGTTTCGCGTAAAATTTCCAACGCACGTAACTCTCTCAATTTTCATCGGAATTGAAATCCGTAAAAACCTATCTTGACCGATTTTTCGCAAGGAATCCAATGGTATTATTCACGCACTCAGAAACTCACTGTACAAAGCGAAAAAATAGAACCGATATCGTTAATTCGACGCTGTTTCGCGTAAAATTTCCAACGCGCGTAACTCTCTCAATTTTCATCGGAATTGAAATCCGTAAAAACCTATGTTGGCCGATTTTTCGCAAGGAATCCAATGGTGTTACTCATGCAAACTAAAACTTAATGTATAGAACACACCAATGAAAACAAGACAGAACTGTACATGGTTTCAAAACAACCAAAATTTCACATAAAAACATGTCAAAATGCAAACAGTGGGAGGATCACAACATACACATTAAGGACTACATTTTTACCTTAAGAATTGTTCAATATGATGCATGTATGTGGACAACCAAGGAAAGCATGATTCAAAGAATTCAAGTTGTGAATTTTACCTCTTTTTTGGAGCAAGTTTGTGCACTTTCTCGCGAAATGGTCAAAAACAGCCAAAATGTCAACTCTCTCAAATGGTGTTCCAGATGTGTGGCACCATTTGGGACAGTTCAAGGATGATATTTAGAGTGTGTTTGAGGTTTTATCTGGTTTGGAAAGTGACTGAATCAAGACATGGCTTGAAAAATGCAAAAAAGTGTCATTTTGAGGTTTTGAGAGGTGACTTTGTGATGTTGTGATTACAGGTCACTTTTGATGGTTTGCACAGCTTACATATGATATATATGAGGTGTGTGTGTGATTAGTTTGAGTGGAATTGCTCTCTCGCTCAAAAACTCAGAATTTCCTTACTAATGAAGGCATTTTGGAGTGAAAGAGAGAATTTGAGGAAAGCATCTGTTTGATGGCTTTGGTGTACTCAAACTGAACACAAATGAGCTCTATTTATAGTGGAGCAAGTTTGTTTTGGGATCCACAGTGAATGGCAACTGCAGCAGGTGTTTGTTCCATGTTGGCCAATGGAAAAGCAAGTCTCCTCTAGCCATTGACTAGAGGTTAGGGCACAGGCTGCTGGTTCCCTTGGTCTTAGATAAGTCTTGACTAATTTCAGATGAGAATAACTCAGTACATGCCACCTCTAAGCATCCATTAAATGCTCCAAACCAAAATTGGAGTTTTGTCCCTCTTTTAGGGATTTCTAGGCTTTGGCATGCTTTTCTTTGTTCCTTGGACTTGGGAGGTTCATGGATCAGATCATCCCACTTGGATTTGATCCTTAGATGTGTCCAAAATGATGACAAGGCTTGAAAATTCGTGTGGCACAAAAAATGTGCAAATCTGCCTTGAAAAATTCAGCTTCAGCAAGCCATTTTGTAAGATCCATAACTCCTTGCTCGAGTATGCTATATGGACGTTCTAGGACTTTTCGGAAATCTTAGATGACGTACTTCAACTTTGATGTTTGACATTAGACCTGGTTCAACTTGGATCATGGAGAAAAACAGCCTTGAAGTTGGGACATTGTGCTGAAAAATGTCAATTTTAACTTTTTAGCCATTTTGATCCAAGCATAACTCAAAATCCTTAATGAATTGGACTTAGGTCTAGTTGAAGTTTTTGTAGAGGGTAATTAGGGCTACAAATCAAGCTTTGGATGGAGAAAAATGGCTTTGTGGTTTAGGAGTTATGATCCTCCAAAGTTGGTACCCTTGCCACTTTTTTTCATAACTTAGAAAAATTTCTAAGTTTTTATGGTTACCCCTTTTACATGTTATCCCACTTTCTTTGATTTTTCTTGATGAATGATGATTCCAATCACACATTAACATCATTTTAGGGTTAAAAAACCATTTTTATGAAAAATCTCAAAAAGTCAAAGTTTGACTTTTGTGCACAGTTGACTTTTTATCAGATGAATTCCAAACTGTGCGATTCTTCAGGAAATCATGTCCTTGACCTAAATCAAAATTGATGGACATGTTCCATGGGTGTTATAGGGTGTATTTAATCATGTCCCACAGCTTGGGAGCATGTCCTGGTCAAAAGTCAAAGTTACAGTTGACTTTTCCCGCGAAACCCCAACTGTGGTTCAGATGAAATTGAAACTTGTTGCTCAAGCTTCTTGGGTCAATCCATTGTTGCAAATGGATCAACGTGGTATGTTGGAGACCCTCAAATCATGTCTTGAGGTCTTGGCTCATGATTTATCCCAAAAGTCAACTTAGGGGTGAATTAGGTCAAGAAACCCTAATTCCTGATTTTTAATGTATGCATCCCCTGAGGCTAAATTGACTTGATGATGGGGTTTATGATGTTTCATGGAGCATTTTAGGTTATGCTTTGAAGCATTGGCTCATGCCCAGAGGAAAATTTCCATCTGGAGGCCCTAGTCGACCAAACCCTAATTTGGTGACACTGGCGATCCTGAGGCTTGATCCACCTAGAAGGGAGCAAACTTGTGCTTAATCCTTGAAGTGGGAGTCATCTTAATCCATTGTGGATATTTGAGAGGCTAGACAAGTTGAAGATCATGTCATTCCTTGATTGATCCTTTGTCTAAGAGCTCTGCGAGGGCTTGAAACCCTAAATCCTGTTTGTAGTGAATGCTTACCCACCTTTGGAGAGACTAATGAGGTACAAAGGTACATCCATATTGTGCTGATGATTTGCACAATGATGGGAAATCTTAGTGGTCAAAATTTGGGGTATGACATGGTGGTCACCTTTGTTGAGGATTTTGATGACCTCTCTTTTTGCTTTTTTTTTTTTTGCTTTTTTTATCCCTAATTTTTTCCTGGACTACTTTGAAGTTTTCAGTCCACTGAGATGCCCTAACTTTTGCCTAAGCCACCTTTTCTAGTGTTTGACTTAGCGGACTTTTCCTTTTCTTTTTTTTTTATTTTGTTGAAAGGTTGTGACTACATTGTTTATGGTTGGTGAGGAACAACCGCTGTAAACATTTTGGCTTTTCACGACTTCTTTGAAACTTCATGATGTGTGTGAAGAAGAGCATGTGGTTGAACCTCTTATTGGATGGTGTATAGATGGAAAAATTCTCTTGGAATTTGAATGCATAGTCACACTTACTGAGCAAAACTACCCTTCCCCGGGTTAAGATTAAGGATTTTTAGTTCCGAAAAAACACCAACTTTTAAGCTCAAAGTGGTTGACTATGGATTACCTCATTAACTCATCGGTGTTTGGGGATTTGAAACAATGTCTTTCATCATCAACAAAGTTTCATTCAACAACATACATGAGCAATTTTGAGTATTTCATTTTCATCATTTCCCCTTCAATCTTTGATTAAACAAAAGTTTGACAAAGATAAGTGAATGGGATAAGTATTGATATACTTTTTGTTTTTGATATAAAGGTATAAAAACGAGTGAACACGAAATGATTGATTCAAAAAATGCATGATCACTTCATTAATTTTGCCGTTTAAAAACAACAATGTTTAACAATAAGTAGCATTTAAAAAATAAAGAAATTACAAATGCAAATGATAAAAATAGCCTAATGATCGTCAAAATTGAGGATGGCTTCCTGTTTGATCCACTGGATTTATGAGGTGTTCCTTGAAATCTTTGTACTTATTTGGGCGAGGGGTTGTCGTTCACCAACAAGTTTCCTTCTAGAAAGGCTAAGTACTTGTTGTCGATCAACTATTGTACTTTAGCTTTGAAAGCTCTGCAATCCTTGGTCGAGTGTCCTGCTGATCCAATATTATATTCATACTGCACATTAGGATCATACCCGGATGGGAAAGGTTGTGGCACTGGCTTGAGAGATCTGGGAACCACCATTGAGTTTTGAATTAGATATGGCAAAAGTTGACTATATGTCATAGAAATTGGATCGAGGGGAGCATTCCTTCTTTCTAAGTTATTTCGAGGCCTAGGATGATTCTGATGTTGATTCTAATATCCCTGGCCCTGGGCTCGCCAATTTGAATGAAGAGTGGTCCAGGGTTGCTGGTATGGTGATCTATGCATTACTGGTTGCATACACGGAGTTGGTGATGCCGCTGCCACATAAGGATAGTATGGCGTTGCAAATGGTGACTGCTGAAAAGATGGGGGAACCCTCCACAACTGGACATGACTCCTTTCTAACTCCATGTACCAACTCAACGATGCCCCACTTAAACTATTATGAAAACACTGAATCATCAGCTTATCGTTGCTAGTATAGGAAGCCATTTTTCGATAGAACATCACCAAATGGAGCCTTGAGTAGCTAAGACCAATGTACTTCTCGAAGTTGGGTACTTTAAAGTTGAGTTGATTATATAAGGGGAAGGTATTATGACTCCTCACATCTGTTGTACTCAACGGGAACCATTTTGTTAACTTTGTGAATAAGAGTGTTAACATAATGTTATTTGTTTTCTTATTATTATTAAAAGTAATTTACTAAGGGAAAAGGACTAAAAATAAGTTTTTTTTATTAGGGTGGTTGACAAGATTGCGAGTCTTGCTCCTACGTATCCTCAAGTGCGACGAGGAATTGGAAGCTACATAGTTCTAGGAAAGACAAAAATGTTTTTGGGTTTTTTATTTGAGTGCTTTACGAGACGATGAATCTCGCTACTACGTATCCCTGGGTGCGATGGGGAACTCAAAGCTAAATAGTTCTTGGTAGAAACCACATATTTGTTGGTTGATTTTAATGAACGAATGTTTAGATCGCATTCTAGCAGTTAAACGTTGCTTGTATGCTCGCACGTGGGAAGCTTAAGTGTTTGTCTGTACCGCCGTAGAACAGATGAAACATTTTTCGTTTGCGAAAAGAGTTTCGATCGCGCGGGGCCAGAAAAGATAAATTTTATTAGTTGAGTATATTTTTGTGTGGATGACGAGTACTTGAATGGGAAGGATAAGTACGTCCATGATCCAGATGCTCGGAACTAGGGAGGATAATTACGTCCATCTAATCTTTTTTATCCAAGTTATTTATGAAATTAATGAGGCGAATTAAGTCACATTTCTTTAACTGATGATGAGTATTCGCACGAGAGGCTAAGTATGACACAAATACTTAAGATTAGAATGGATAATTACGCTCAAATAATCTTTTTCATCCATGAAAGAATGAACTAGATTCGGTTATTTATCGTGTTTTGAGTCGGAAGACGAGTACTCGAGTAGTAGGCTAAGTACAACCATCATTCAAATACACATGGACTAGGAAGGATAATTACATCCAACTAATCCTTTTTCAACTGATTGCTTATTGTAAAAAAAATAAAATTCGAAACACTTAAGTTTGAAAAGGACTCGATGTTGATCAAGTGATTGAGTTTACGTTATTTGAAAAAATGGTTTGACTTTGGTTTTGAAAATGGTTTTGAAATTTATTCAAAAAGTGCTTGACTTAATGGTGAAGTGGTGAAAAATAATAGCGTGAATTGAGTAAATGCAAGAATTATAACGCAAGGTCGGGAATTGTAACACAAGGTTGCGAGTTTTAACGTGAGGTTGCGAGTTTAATGCAAGGTCGCGAGTTCTAACGTGAGGGCGCGAATTCTAAATCGAGGACGCAAATTATAACCTGACAAAAGTTAACGTGCGAGTTGTAATGCAAGGTCGCAAATTCTAACATGAGGTTGTGAGTTATAACACAAAGGCACGAATTCTAGCGCAAGTGTGTGAACTCTAACGCGGGGGCGTAACTTAATGCCACAAATCTTACGAAATGCAATGTCGCACACAAACACCCAACAAAATGATAGGACAACAATGTGCATACAGTAACCATAACTAATACGCATTAATCACAATCGAATAGAAAAGTAAATGTGCGCGTGTTAAATTAATGCAACGCGAGGATGCAAATTGAGTACACAAAACGTGGGGACATGCAATTGAAGCGGCCAACACATAAATTAAAACTAATTTAAATGCAATGAAATTGAAATGTTGCACGCCAACACGAATTAAACAATAAGCTGCTAGCACGAATTGAAGTTATGCCGAACTACGAAACATGTGTACAAATCTGAGTTAAACGCAACAACAACAGATTCAAAATTTTGCACGTAAGCAAAAAATAATAACAAACTGCTAACGCAAAACGCGCTCATCTCAATTAAACATGTGTAATATTTTCAAAATTGATTTTGACATAAAGAAAATATGAGTAATAGCAGCATGAAACAAATATTACAACATCAAAATATTGTAACCGAATCAAAAATCCAGCGAGCCACTAATGCCGAATATGCATATCATGATTCAATCATAATGCAACTGACATAATTTATGAGTTCAATACGTGTTCGGGAAAAACATCAAGTACAAACATCCCAAATCGTAATGAAATGAAAAGAAAATAACAAAATGCATCAACATTTTTATTCACACATTATACAAACCAAACACTAAAAAATAAAACTAAACAATCCCATTGATACACGTAAACCAAAACTCACAACAAAATCAATACACAATAAAACACAATCAGCAAATCGAAACACGACTTAAACCTTGATGAAAAATGTGAAGTTCAAAATCCATCACTTGGAGATTGGGAAACGCAGATGCAAATCAGAGTCACGGACAGAAATATAATTCACAATGGTGGATGTAGTGGTTGTGCATTTAGTGTTGAGTTCGGCGTGGATGAGAGAGCTTGCCGGCTTCAGTGTTGTTATTGGTGGCAGGCGTAGGTGGTTGTTTTGAAGAAGTGAAAGAGGTTGGTGGTTGGTGCACGCTGGAGCTGAGGGGTTGTGTAGTGGTTGACGATGATAAAACAGAGAGGGGGGATGAGTGAGATGATGGATTCGTTTTGTTATGGTTGCGAGGTGGATTTAGATGGAGTTAGAAATAGAAGAGAAACAGACATGTGTTGGTGTTGTGTGTATGGCGGTCAATTTTATGACAAAGTGAGCGGTTGTTGGTGGTTGGATGTGGAGTTCATCGGTGAAATATAGGTCGTGAGAGTGGATGTGAGGTTGATGGTGAAAACGAAAGTGAGGGAAAGACAGAGGTTAATGAAGGTGGATAGAAGAGGTTACGGTGGTTGGAAGTGAATTTGAGCTGAATGTGGCGAAGAAAGCGTTTTCAGCCTTTCTCTCCTCTTTTTCTTTTTTAGCTTTTCATTTTTTGTGAGAGTGAGGAATAGAGATGAATGGAAAGAGGTAGGTCGAGTGACAGGTTAAAGGTTTGAAGAAGGAAGGTGGAAGTGAGTATTGTACGAAGAAAGAAGAAGACGTTGTGGATAGGCCAAGATGGACGCGTTTTCAGCCTTTCCATTTTTTGTTTTTTTTTAAATTTTATTTAGAGTGGTGAATGGGAAGTGCGGATGATGGTTTCAAACTTGGCCCTCAATGTTAACTTTTAATACTAGCTAAGTAGCTATTAAGGTTTTTAATTTTAATTAGTCCCAACAATACTCTTGGAAATTATTGAGTGATCAAAATGAGTCTTATTGAATCACAAATATTTTTAACAACAAAATAAAATATTATTTTATCTTTATTTATTTTTCTTAATTATTTTGATTAAAAAATGAAAAAAAAAAAGAATTAAATCGAGCAAAACGCGAATGCGCGAAGATGCTAAAAAAACAAAATGAATGCACTAAAATAATCTACGTGCAATATAGTTCAGTAAAGGCTCAAACTGATCAAAATGCAAATGTGCATAAATGCGAAAAAATAAAATGAGTCCACCAAACTAAACTATGTGTAATGTAAATCAACAAAATAGACAGTTGCAAGCTAAAACCTTAATACATTGTTCTCTGATTTTACACGCGGTTAAGAAATCGATTCAACCAGTCTGTCTGCAAAAATTTAAAACTGGATGCTTAAAAATTTAAAATGCCTGGACAAATTTGGGGTATAACAGGTTGCAAAAGATGTTGTATGAGAGGTACTTGTCGAATCACCCATGTCTGTGTAAATTAAGAAAAATAGCAACATATAACAGAGACACAAAGTAATATTTTGGAAGTTTGTATTTCTAAAATTATATATATATCAACTGCAAGCACAAATGTTACTAACTGAACCTGAACAAATGCATACCCTGTGATTCACATTAAGGTATTCAAAATATCTTGAAAAGAATTCGTTGTTAATACCAATTGCATCTGACATGTGTTATGAATCATTCGGCTTAAACACAAAACACAAAAAACTGAGGCAACAAAAAAGAATTTTGAAACAACAACCAAACTAAATATTTCACATTGTTCTGTTATGATGAAACATTCCAAGAAAACAACATATATGGAAGAGTTACGTACATTTCGGTGGTATTACCATTTCTATGAGCATTTCTAAAACTAACATTTCATAGTATAACAACATTTCTAACAGCATTTCCATGAACATTTCTAAAACTAAAGCCATTTCTATGAACATTTAAGTTAGACGATGAAGTTACGTACCTCAAACGCGACGATGAAGCTTCAAGGAGATTTGAAAAGAAATGATGTTCGAGTTGGATGTTGGAAGAGTTGACATTGAAAATAGATGATGTTCGAGTTGATGTTGGAAGAGTTGACGTTGAAAAGAGATGATGTTCGGGTTGATGTTGGAAGATTTTTGATGAAAATCATCTAGGGTTTTTGTGAAGAGAATGAAGATGAAGTTAAAGTGTTTATTGATAGGTAAATGAAAAATTGGAGTCTAGTTCTTTGAAGTATTCATGCAATACAACAAACACGTTAGTTTTTAGACAAAACCAAGAAAATATATTAATTAAATATTAAAAAAGTAGAAAAGCCTCATAGCGCCATATTCTGAGATTTTATTTAAAATAACTCTCATGTTGGTTAACAAAATCGAGGTAATAGATTAATTAAAAATTAAAAATAATAAAAAATAAAAAATAAAAAAGACATTTGAAAATGTTGATGCAAAATATATTACCCCTCGGTTGACAAATATAACCGAGGGCAATATAAATTAAAAATAAAAATAAAAAAGGGGAAAAGGGAAAAGAGAATGACGTCATGTGATTCTAAACCAAATAAAAATAAAAATAAAACATAAAATGTAATAACTGGAGTTCGAAGTGAGCTCCCTCATAGTTATATTTCCTCAGTTATGGTAATAACCGAGGTTATAGGTTGTATATATTTAAAAAAAATGATGGCGCTGCCAGGACATATACATCGGTTATTGGTGGATGGAGGTGAAAGTTTTGTCATAAAAAATATTATTTGTAGTAGTGATAATTGTTGTGTGTGTGTGTGTGTGTGTGTGTGAACATGCGCACACACACACACACACACACATATTAATTAAATCTTGTTATCGGGCGCAAGTGTATATCGGGCGCTTTCTTCGGATATGATATCCAGGTGGCTTGATGCTCGAATGGCTCTTGAGGGTCGGACCCTTGACTTAGGATGTGTCCGGCCTCTACTATGTATTTTCGAGTCTTCTTTTCAAGGTTGCAATGACATTGTTTGCTTGGGCTTGGATCTGCTCCTTCGATGCATCTGGGGTGTTTGTATTGTCCGGGGCTGAAGGGATTCTGATTGGAATTTATTGAGGTGGCAGCTCTTCCGACGTACTTCTGGCCTTGTAGCATGCATAATCTCTTTGGTAGTAATTCCCGAACATGCTCCATTAGACGCAGGCCACCCTTCTCCCTAGCTCGCACCCCGGTGACTCGTCTAATTCTTCCTTGGGAACTGGGTCAGAGTGTAGGAGATTTCTCTAGTTGATGAGAGTTACGTGGCTCTTTCTTACTCCATCGGTTAAGGGTCTGCCTGGACGCGTGGTCCCCCGAGTCACCCCACGTTCGGGACGACCCATCATATCGCAACTCCTGTATCATTCGACGGTCCTAGACTTTTTATGTTCGTCCAAAACCAGGCTTTGGTCGTTACGATGATGAGACACCCGACGTGTGGCCTTTATGTTGATGAGATACCTGGCGCTGGCTATCCGGGGTGGTTTCATATCTACTATATCTCCTAGAGATGATTCAAGCTAAAATTATCTTCAGATTTGTGAGACCCGGACGGAGGTGTGCTTGGTGGGATCGAACCCTGACATCACTCGGCCGAGGGCAACACAACACCAGATATACCCCAGATTTATGGATTTGAATCTGAATTTGAAGGCGTCTGCCGACTGGCTTTCCCCAAAACTTGAGGTTGATTCCCCTAGTCGACCGAGATGTTCTTTGATGGGATCTTGATCCGAGACTCCCGTTGGCATCGTTCTGAGATGGCTCGGAATCGATTTAACTGCTTGTTCGATGCCAGACCGGAGCTCGGTGGATCCAAATAGCACACATAGGAAATTTCTCCTTTGTGAAACTCCGATTTCTTCGGAGCTTAGATCTGAGGATCGAACGTGAAATTGTGGAAATTGTAGGAATCAGAAGTCAATTTCACAGACGGCACCACTATTCCATTGTCGAATAAAAAATGGTGATGATTGCAGAAACTACGGTGAAACGGAGCTTCCGATGCACTACGCTGATACGACATCGTGGGTTAAAGGTTGAGATCACAGTGCTTCTTGAACCAAAGAGACCGATCTTGATGCGTGTCGTTAATAGATGTTGTTATTTCTGATACGGTGGATTTAGGGGATTTTTTGCATGGTTAGCACTTCAACGCTCAAGTCAGTTTAGGATTCAAGATAGTGAAAGTAAAATCAGAGATTAGAGATTGTGTATCTTAAAACCCTTTGCAAAGGTATTTATATTTTTGGTGTAACAAAGTAGGTTTATTAATGAGCCTCGTACTATTAGACCTTTGGCTGTGTGGAACAGTTTTTACTTAACCTTAGCCAGCACGGAAGAAAATGTTATTTTTCTAATCTTGAAATATTTTTCTTAAATTTATCTTTTTACATTAAAAACCTTAGTTGATAATTTTTTTATATCTTAAATCAGTTACAGATTTTTTTTCCTTTAAACAAGTATGTCCATATTTTTTTCTCTATCAATTATATGTTATATTTACTAAAATTGGCATTACTTTTGAAATTTAAATTTATTTATCATCTCAAAATAAATAAATAAATAAATTGTAATTTTGATTCCATTAATTTTACACTTTATCGAAATTGATCCCTCATTTTTAAATTTGTAAGCCAAAAAAAATAGTAATGTATCATATTTTAAATTATATGAAATTTAATGTAATGATGTAGAGGGATAACATCCATAAAATTATAAGAAAATCTGTTACAAAAAATCTAGTTTCAACTTCAAAATTATTTGTTTTTGTACGTAATTTAATTATTAACATGAAAATAATTAATCTATCTAAACAAGCCTATTTTTAGTTATTAAGAGTCTATTTGGCAAGAGCAAATTAATGAAAAAATATATATTTGATAATTGTCTTTTAACTAGTAGTTTTTTTTATTAGCTTTTACCTTTTTTTTTTAAGTTATTTGAAATAATTTTTAGGCAAAAATATTGTTTGAGTCTTTTAAGTTATTTTATTATTACAAGTTAGTCCTTTATGTTTTTTTTTTCCTACAATTTGGTCATTTATGTTAACTAATGTGTTCACCGTTGACCTTTTTCGCAAACTCTTTTTCAAAAACGCTTATGTGGCACAAACGACGCTGATGTGTCATTTAAGGAGATGATGAAGAACATGTTGAAGATGTTGAAAATAGTAGTCTACGCCGTAATGTTGTTAAATTTGATTTTTGTAGTGTTGATGTGTATTTTAATTTGGAAGTGGTGATCATTGTTAATTTTGATGTTAGTGTCGTAATACATGATTTTTGGTACTGATCGTGAAGGCTGATCAGATCCTGTGATGGGTCAAGAAGAACATCTGTGATGCTGGGTGTGAGATGAGGAGGAGGGGGTGTACCTGCAAGGCACTCTGACGCTCAAATAAGAAAGGGTCAGAGAAAAAGGGCAAGTACAAATTATGAGTTCTTAGGATGCTTATTGGATACCTGGCCCTCTCAAATGAAATGGTTTATATAATGCCCCCGGCGCGTGGCCAACAGTCCCTATTTTTGGGGCAGAATAACCGTTTCCTTAAGAATATGTAAGTACCAAAAACTAGTCGTTATGACGGGCATAGGTGCCCAAATCTAGCCGTTGCCGCGGGCAAGGGCAGAGTTCCGGGCACAGGCGTCTTGGCTGTTCATGGGCGAAGCAGCCGTGCGTAACGGGCAAAAATGCCGGGGAGGGGCAGATGACCTTGAGAACCATCTGCCCATGTGTGCCCGGTTGGAGGGCAGAAAGGTAAATCTTGCCCTTCCTCCGCTGGACTTAGGCAATTGGACCGTTCTAGGAGCAGAAGTGGATTGGGCCATGCCTAGCCATTGGTCCAGTCCGGAACAGGAGCCCCCAAAGTCGTTGCTCCCGAGCACGGGAGTGATGACTTAAGGATAGCCCGTAGCCCCGGGGAACTCTGAAGAGGTTGTTGTTTGTCGACGAGACAGGATTGTATTTATGTCCCCGGGGTGATAGTGCCCGTGGGATTCGTCACGTTGGTCGGGTAGCCCGGCATGCGGGGAGACCAACAGTTGAGGTACTCTGAAGAGACGTTACGCCACGTGTGCCTCGAGCCTTGTGCAGCATTAACTGCGCAATGATGGCTAGGTTAGGGTCATGATGGCAACCCTAGTCGCGCGTGTTCGTGCACGTGCCTCCAGACTGTATATAAAGGAGGGAGGGCTACTCATTTGCATTTTTCAATTCTCTCTCATTCTTTGTTCTTCTCAGAGGATTTCGTCCGTTGTCGCCGTCAACCGTCGTACCAGCCGCCGTACGTAGCTCGAGCAGCTTCTTCGGTTCTCCAAACTCTCTTCGGCCACGTAAGTTACCTGGTTCCCTCCTTGTTTTCAGCTTTTCCATATTTGTTTAGTTAGAATGCATGCGGTTAGGTAGACTTAGGTGGGACTGTTGCATTTTTCCGGCGACTGTTGGTGGTGGACGGTGGCTTGGCCATCTTTTGCCGTTGATGTGTTCGCCGGAGCCCCCCAGAGGCCCTAGAATAAGGCCGTCTCTGGCGCTATCGCAACGATGGCACAGGTATAACTGGTGAGGCTACCCAGTTTTCTAATGCCATGATGAATTTTCTGATGAACGTATGAATTTTCCGGTGGAGTTTCAAACGGAAACTGGGTAGTAGGTCGGGGAAGTTCCTCGTAGTGAATGAGGGGTTGCCTCTGGACATCTCCTCGTGGGAGACTCTTGTGTTGTCTGACTTAGGGATTAGGTCGGGGACGTCGTCCTCGACCCTTCGCATGCCCTTTCACTTGACTAGCAGTGGAAGAGTGGATTTGATTTCGCAGTCGAATTCACTTTTGTCATTTGCTTTTCAGGTGACCGAGATGGCATCAGTGCCCGAAAGAGAGATTCTCATATACTCGTCTGAGGAGAGCTCCTCGGAGAGTAGTGACACAGAAATTTCAAATGCCCCTAGCGAAGTCGGGGAGGAACACGAGCAAGGTTCCGCGGAGGAATGAACTGTAGTTGAGCCGGCCGAGCATGCATCTACCTTCGCGTCTTACACCGGGGATGTCTTTATGGAAGTAGGATCAGAGGGAGAGTGGAAGGTGCACTTCCCTAATCAAGACGACCGTATCTGCTCAGATTACGGAGAGAGGTTCTCCATGTATGAGTATGCTTTCAAGGAAATAGGGCTGAGACTGCCCTTTACTGACTTTCAGCAATCCATCTTCGTTCACCTGGATCTAGCCCCGTCACAACTGCACCCGAACTCGTTGGCATTTATCCGCGCCTTCGAGCTGACTTGCGAGTTCCTGAAGATAGGAGCTACGAAGCCTTTGTTCTTCACCATCTTCCACCTCCAAAGGCAGCCTCGGGGAAACGGTATGGCTGGGTCTCGTTGAAGCAACTGAGAAAGCTGTTTAAGCCCTTCTCGGAGTCGATCAGGACCTTCAAAGAGAGGTTCTATGTCATCGAGCCTGTGTCTGAGGCGGCCCAAGATACCACGTATGCCTGGGCAGTGACGACCGACGAGGATGGCTGGGATATGTATGATGAGGACGGGAAATTGCTGGCGGACAGGGTGTTCAAGTTCCCTTTTTACTGGAGTGAAAGTGACTTCACTTGGGGAACTGGCCATTATCTTGCCCAACCGAATATGCTGGACGAGCAGGACATAGCCGATTACGAGATGTTAGTCAAGTACGTTAACTCTTTCAGGCCTGCAAAGTGTTGGACGAAGAAGGGTGCCCCGATCTATGAGGAAGATGGCGGGCAGAGAGTGGAGTACCGTTACATAAACACGAAGGCGCTTCTGGAGTGCAAGACTCCTGTTGACGCCTTTAAGCTACTTGGTAGTTTTAGTCTTTTGTATCTTGTCTGAATTATAGCTTCCTTGGTGGCTAATATGTTTGTTGTGTTTTTGCAGGTGAGATACCTTCTGCCCACGAGAGGCTGGTGAAGAACGCAATGGCGAGGGGCAAGCCTGGCACGGCCGCCTCGAAGTCTCGATTTACACAGCGTGCTCCTCCTCCTCATCCTGCTGCGAGGAGTTCCTCGCTCGTACCTGCCCAGGGATCCCCGCTGCCTTTGGCCTCGAGGTTCAAGCGGACAAGAGCCAGTGAGACAGTGGACTTCAGTAGGGCGCTTGAGAAAGGCAAGTTCGAACTTCCCCCTTGCATCCTTGACAGGAAATTTTTTTAGGGAACATCCCTAGTGGTACCCCGGGCAGAGTCCCTTTAGCTGGAGGGCATGGATCGTCCGAGTAAGAGGGCACTGCTTGCGCAGGATGCCTCTGCGCTGATCAGGGTCTTGGAGATGGCGGCAATATATGCCAAAGGAGATTCTTCCTCTGATTGTGAACTTAAGAAGGCCCAGACGACCATAGCGTCCTGTCGCAACCTGCGAAAAAACAACCGGCGAGAAAAAACTAGAACAGAAGAGTCGCCACCGAACGTTATTTATCCCGACGCAGGGAAATGAAATGATCGAAGAAAACCTGAAGAAGGGAGAAGACATGGTCATCGCAATCATAGTCTAGGTTCGGGAGTCGGTTACGCGAGGGGAAGGTATTAGCACCCCCACGCGTCCATCGTACTCGATGGGATCCACGCTTGTTGTCTAATCAAAGGGTGAGTTATCTAAAGCCTACTGCTAAACGGAAACGAAACGGGGGAAAGAAAAGAAAAAGGTGACTAGGTAGGACATTGTCGTCCTAGGCCTACGTATTCCCTCGTGCAATGGGAAAGTCAGAGTCAACGTAGTTCGACGGACTACGGGGTAGGTTGCTCGCCAAGACATCGTCGTCTTGTGCCTACGTATCCTCAATCGGACATGAGAGAGGAAATCAGAGCAGTCGTAGTTCGACCTAACGAGGTCTTAGTGTTTTTTATGAGCGACGTTAAGTTCGCGTCCGGCAGTTAGGGTCGATGTCTGTTTGCGACAAAACGGAAAATAACGTGCTCTTTTTCTGAAAATGGTTTGAAACTTAACAATCCCAAAGGATAAAAAGGTTTGAATTTGTTTGTTTTTTTAGACAGAAGTGGATTAAAGTTAGTTCGTAACTTGCATTGCACTGAAGTCTATGACATAGGAACGAATGCTTAGCAAATCGTTCCAAGATGGAACGCCCACCAAACACTCTAGAAAAATGAGAGGAAACCCCTCATTCCTCACTTCCCACATGCAAGGCTCATGCGCAATACACGTTAATTTTATTAAGTGTTTTGGAATTGTTATGAGATGAGAAGAGAAGACTCAAAGGAAAAGAAAAGACTACGGGAAATCTATCCTAATGTTGTCATGCAAAAGTGGCCCTATGGTTGAGTTCAAAGGGGAAACATCTACCTAATGTCTATCCTACTCCGAGCTAAATCGGAAATTAAGTCGGACTAGGAGCCTTAAGGGAGCAAGCAAAAGCAAGGCAAAAACCAAAGCGATAAATCAAAAACAGCGGCTACAACAGCGTTCCAGCACCTGCACAGCGGTAAATTCCAGCCAACACACCAAACAGCATTCAAAAGCTCATGCTCAGCACAAAAATGAGGTGAAAAAAGGCAAGCAGCAACACATACAACAACACATATGCACCAAGACAGCGGTAGAAAACAGGGCAGCATGCAAAGCATCTAAACAAGTACTCGTGCAAGCAATGATTGCAAATAGACACACAAAGCATGGCAAACCAATCATAAAGGTTGCAAGCATCAAGAACGAACAACATGATCATGTTAACAATTTAAGAACAATTACTCAACAAAGTTGCACAAATCAAACATTGATCGAAACATCATGCATAAGCAACCACGGAAACAAACAACAATCATGCATCATATGTCCAGCAAGTTGAGCACCAATCAAGAATTAACATGATTCAAATGTGTGTGCATCGTGTTTATCGCATCAAGAAAGCATCAATACAAACATGAACATTCATCAATGGAAATCAAGAGGTCGCGTGTCGAAGAATCATGTTCATGCAAGGGTGTGAGGTGAAATAGCTCAAGAATAATCCACAAATCATCAACATATTAATCCATGAAGTTTAGACATGCAAAGGATCTCAAACAAGCAAGAAAATGTAATAAAATCGCATTCTGTAGCAGTGGTAACCGGTTAGCAGATATGCTGTAACCGGTTACACAGTTCAAAACAGTAAAAAAAACGCGGAAAATAACAGGGTAACCGGTTAGCAGATATACTGTAACCGGTTACTCTGCAACAGAATTCAAAAATAAGTGTTCATAATCACTTTTCAGCAGCTTATCACTTCTCCAATCACCTGCATGTTAGGGCACCTCAATATGCACAAAAATTACATCTCAAAACCAGCAAACACACATCAATTAACAAACAACAACAATCAAATCCACAATCCAATGGATCAAACTCAACAAATTCAAGATCTACATCATGACCAAGCAAAATAAGCTAAAATGAAAAGTGGATCTAAAATTCACCAACCTACAAAGCTGAGAATTGCTTTGGTGAATGTTAATAAGCTGGAATTTATGGATCCAAGCTAAAAAAACCAGAGATCCAATGCCATCTTCACCCAAAAATGCAAAATAAATGCAATGTGATGAACTTGCTTCTAGCTTCTCCAAAAATCACTTCCAAGAACTTAGATCTAGAAGCAAAACAGTACCAAAATCAGAATTCCTTCAAGAATTAATGGATGGATGAAGGTTTAGTTCCAAGATCAACAAATTTCAATGTAAAATTTGTTGAACTTTGATGGTGGAACTTTGAGTGAGGGTTTTGGAATGAGAGAGAAAATGAGAGAAAATGGAGTGAGAGGTGTAGAAAATTTAGAAAATGAATCAAGGTTATGTGAGGTTTTGAATGAATTGATTTAAGTAACCCCTAGGTTAGGAGTTAAGTTTGGGTTTGGAGTGAGGTTTAGTTAGTGGAAATTGGGGTGAAAAATGAATTAGGAAAGGAAATGAGGAATTAGAGTGGAAAATGTTGGAAGGAATTTGAATTTTGGGTGGAAAATGATGAAAATATCAGTTCTAGATCCTTCCCACACATGCACAAACCAAGCACATGATCACCAATGATGCAAACTGAATTTTTCAAATTTTGCCCAGAGTAACCGGTTACAGCATATATGCTAACCGGTTACTCAGTTCAAAAACTGAATGCACAGAAAAACAAAGGAGTAACCGGTTAGTAGATATGCTGTAACCGGTTACTCAGTTCAAAATTTGAATTTTGGCGCCTTTTGGAGGGAAAATTGGAGAATTGCCTGATTCCACTTGTTCTGAGCCATGCTAGACCTCTGAAACTTGACATTTGATATTACCATTGAATCATGCCTGGAATATACTGTGAATTCCTTTCCGCCCTTGAAATAACCTGCTGAAAATAATCGTCTGGTGCTGAATCACTGATAAAAAAATGACTACCGGAGCTTATGATTATCAAATCGTCTAATGAGCAAAATAAATGCTCAAAAGACACTGAAAGCCATCTGCTTGGCCCTGAACACTATTGAAAATCATACTGGAACTAATGACTGTAAGAGCTGCTGGAAAATACCTTGACCCCATGCCCAAAGGAAACATGCAAAAATGCAAAAAGACGATGCTAATGAAATAAAGCACAAGCCAAAAAGGGTTAGAACACGAGGGCAAATTTTGGGGTGCAACAGCTGCCCCAATTCAATCAACTTGGACCTGAAGGTATGATAGCAACGACTTTCAGACATTCAAGGATACATGGAGATTGAATACCAAAAGAACCCGGAAATTTGCAAACTGCGGTGAAAATGAAATAGAGTGTTTGCCAACCGAAGTGGACTATGCTGGAAAGACAAGACCGGCCGAAGGCGCTCTTAACCAACAAAAGGATTGCGAGAATGGCCGAAGGCGAACTCGAAAAGGAAGACCGGCCGAAGGCGCTCTACCCAAAAAAATAATACGAGGGTGACCGAAGGCGAACTCGAAAAGGAAGACCGACCGAATGCGCTCTACCAAACAAAAGAAAACGAGGACGACCGAAGGCGAACTCAAACAGGAAGACCGACCGAAGGCGGACTTCCCAACAAAATAATACGAGGACGGCCGAAGACGAACTCGAAAAGGAAGACCGACCGAAGGCGGACTACCCAACAAAAGAATACGAGGACGACCGAAGGCGAACTCGAAAAGGAAGACCGACCGAAGGCGCTCTACCTAACAAAAGAAAATGAGGACGACCGAAGGCGAACTCGAAAAGGAAGACCGACCGAAGGCGGACTACCCAACAAAATAAAACAAGGACGACCGAAGGCGAACTTGAAAAGGAAGAACGACCGAAGGCGCTCTACCCAACAAAATAATACGAGGAGGACTGAAGACGAACATGAAAAAGAAGACCGACCGAAGGCGGACTACCCAATAAAATAATATGAGGATGGCCGAAGACGAACTCGAAAAGGAAGACCGACCGAAGGCGCTCTACCCAACAAAAGAATACGATGACGACCAAAGGCGAACTCGAAAAGGAAGACCGACCAAAGGCGCTCTACCCAACAAAAGAATACGAGGACGACCGAGGGCGAACTCGAAAAGGAAGACCGGCCAAAGGTGCTCTACCCAACAAAAGAATACGAGGACGGCCAAAGACGAACTCGAAAAGGAAGACCGACCGAAGCCGCTCCACCCAACAAAAATAATACGCGGAGGACCGAAGTCGAACTCGAAAAGGAAGACCGACCGAAGGCGCTCTACCCAACAAAAGAATACGAGGACGACCGAAGGCAAACTCGAAAAGGAAGACTGACCGAAGGCGCTCTAACCAACAAAAGAATACGAGGAAAGTCGAAGACGAACTCGAAAAGGAAGACCGACCGAAGGCACTCTACCCAACAAAAGAATACGAAGATGGCCGAAGACGAACTCGAAAAGGAAGACCGACCGAAGGCGCTCCACCCAACAAAAATAATACGCGGAGGACCGAAGGCGAACTCGAAAAGGAAGACCGACCGAAGGCGCTCTACCCAACAAAAGAATACGAGGACGACCGAAGGCAAACTCGAAAAGGAAGATTGACCGAAGGCGCTCTAACCAACAAAAGAATACGAGGAAAGTCGAAGACGAACTCGAAAAGGAAGACCGACCGAAGGCGCTCTACCCAACAAAAGAATACGAAGACGGCCGAAGACGAACTCGAAAAGAAAGACCGACCGAAGGCGCTCCACCCAACAAAATAATACGAGGATGACCGAAGGCGAACTCGAAAAGGAAGACCGACCGAAGGCGCTTTACCCAACAAAAGAATACGAGGACTACCGAAGGCGAACTCAAAAAGGAAGACCGACCGAAGGCGCTCTACCCAACAAAAGAATACAAGGACGGCCAAAGACGAACTCGAAAAGGAAGACCGACCGAAGGCGCTCTACCCAACAAAAGAATACGAAGACGGCCGAAGGCGAACTTGAAAAGGAAGACCGACCAAAGGCGCTCTACCCAACAAAAGAATACAAGGACGACAGAAGGCGAACTCCAAAAGGAAGATCGTCCGAAGGCGCTCTACCCAACAAAAGAATATGAAGACGACCGAAGACGAACTCGAAAAGGAAGACCGACCGAAGGCGGACTACCCACCAAAATAATACAAGGACGACCGAAGGCGAACTCGAAAAGGTAGACCGACTGAAGGCGCTCTACCCAACAAAAGAATATGAGGACGGCCGAAGACGAACTCGAAAAGGAAGACCGATCGAAGGCGGACTACCCAACAAAAGAATACGAGGACGACCGAAGGCGAACTCGAAAAGGAAGACCGACCGAAGGCGCTCTACCCAACAAAAGAAAACGAGGACGACCGAAGGCGAACTCGAAAAGGAAGACCGACCGAATGCGGACTACCCAACAAAATAATACGAGGACGACCGAAGGCGAACTCGAAGAGGAAGACCGACCGAAGGCGCTCTACCCAACAAAAGAATACGAGGACGGCCGAAGACGAACATGAAAAAGAAGACCAACCGAAGGCAGACTACCCAATAAAATAATACGAGGATGGCCGAAGACGAACTCGAAAAGGAAGACCCACCGAAGGCGCTCTACCCAACAAAAGAATACGAGGACGACCGAAGGCGAACTCGAAAAGGAAGACCGACCGAAGGCGCTCTACCCAACAAAGGAATACGAGGACGATCGAAGACGAACTCGAAAAGGAAGACCGACTGAAGGCGCTCCACCCAAAAAAATAATACGAGGATGACCGAATGCGAACTCGAAAAGGAAGACCGACCGAAGGCGCTCTACCCAACAAAAGAATACGAGGACGACCGAAGGCGAACTCAAAAAGGAAGACCGACCGAAGGCGCCATACCCAACAAAAGAATACGAGGACGGCCAAAGACAAACTCGAAAAGGAAGACCGACCGAAGGCGCTCTACCCAACAAAAGAATACGAAGACGGCCGAAGACGAACTCGAAAAGAAAGACCGACCGAAGGCGCTCCACCCAACAAAATAATACGAGGATGACCGAAGGCGAACTCGAAAAGGAAGACCGACCGAAGGCGCTTTACCCAACAAAAGAATACGAGGACTACCGAAGGCGAACTCAAAAAGGAAGACCGACCGAAGGCGCTCTACCCAACAAAAGAATTCAAGGACGGCCAAAGACGAACTCGAAAAGGAAGACCGACCGAAGGCGCTCTACCCAACAAAAGAATACGAAGACGGCCGAAGGCGAACTTGAAAAGGAAGACCGATCGAAGGCGGACTACCCAACAAAAGAATACGAGGACGACCGAAGGCGAACTCGAAAAGGAAGACCGACCGAAGGCGCTCTACCCAACAAAAGAAAACGAGGACGACCGAAGGCGAACTCGAAAAGGAAGACCGACCGAATGCGGACTACCCAACAAAATAATACGAGGACGACCGAAGGCGAACTCGAAGAGGAAGACCGACCGAAGGCGCTCTACCCAACAAAAGAATACGAGGACGGCCGAAGACGAACATGAAAAAGAAGACCAACCGAAGGCAGACTACCCAATAAAATAATACGAGGATGGCCGAAGACGAACTCGAAAAGGAAGACCCACCGAAGGCGCTCTACCCAACAAAAGAATACGAGGACGACCGAAGGCGAACTCGAAAAGGAAGACCGACCGAAGGCGCTCTACCCAACAAAGGAATACGAGGACGATCGAAGACGAACTCGAAAAGGAAGACCGACTGAAGGCGCTCCACCCAAAAAAATAATACGAGGATGACCGAATGCGAACTCGAAAAGGAAGACCGACCGAAGGCGCTCTACCCAACAAAAGAATACGAGGACGACCGAAGGCGAACTCAAAAAGGAAGACCGACCGAAGGCGCCATACCCAACAAAAGAATACGAGGACGGCCAAAGACAAACTCGAAAAGGAAGACCGACCGAAGGCGCTCTACCTAACAAAAGAATACGAGGACGACCGAAGGCGAACTTGAAAAGGAAGACCGACCAAAGGCGCTCTACCCAACAAAAGAATACAAGGACGACCGAAGGCGAACTCGAAAAGGAAGATCGTCCGAAGGCGCTCTACCCAACAAAAGAATATGAGGACGACCGAAGACGAACTCGAAAAGGAAGACCGACCGAAGGCGGACTACCCAACAAAATAATACAAGGACGTCCGAAGGCGAACTCGAAAAGGAAGACCGAATGAAGGCGCTCTACCCAACAAAAGAATATGAGGACGGCCGAAGACGAACTCGAAAAGGAAGACCGATCGAAGGCGGACTACCCAACAAAAGAATACGAGGACGACCGAAGGCGAACTCGAAAAGGAAGACCGACCGAAGGCGCTCTACCCAATAAAAGAAAACGAGGACGGCCGAAGGCGAACTCGAAAAGGAAGACCGACCGAAGGTGGACTACCCAACAAAAGAATACGAGGACGACCGAAGGCGAACTCGAAAAGGAAGACCGACCGAAGGCGCTCTACCCAACAAAAGAATACGAGGACGACCGAAGGAAAACTCGAAAAGGAAGACTGGCCGAAGGCGCTCTAACCAACAAAAGAATACGAGGAAAGTCGAAGACGAACTCGAAAAGGAAGACCGACCGAAGGCGCTCTACCCAACAAAAGAATACGAAGACGGCCGAAGACGAACTCGAAAAGGAAGACCGACCGAAGGCGCTCCACCCAACAAAATAATACGAGGATGACCGAAGGCGAACTCGAAAAGGAAGACCGACCGAAGGCACTTTACCCAACAAAAGAATACGAGGACTACCGAAGGCGAACTCAAAAAGGAAGACCGACCGAAGGCGCTCTACCCAACAAAAGAATACAAGGACGGCCAAAGACGAACTCGAAAAGGAAGACCGACCGAAGGCGCTCTACCCAACAAAAGAATACGAAGACGACCGAAGGCGAACTTGAAAAGGAAGACCGACCAAAGGCGCTCTACCCAACAAAAGAATACGAGGACGACCGAGGGCAAACTCGAAAAGGAAGACCGGCCGAAGGTGCTCTACCCAACAAAAGAATACGAGGACGGCCAAAGACGAACTCGAAAAGGAAGACCGACCGAAGGCGCTCCACCCAACAAAAATAATACGCGGAGGACCGAAGTCGAACTCGAAAAGGAAGACCGACCGAAGGCGCTCTACCCAACAAAAGAATACGAGGACGACCGAAGGCAAACTCGAAAAGGAAGACTGACCGAAGGCGCTCTAACCAACAAAAGAATACGAGGAAAGTCGAAGACGAACTCGAAAAGGAAGACCGACCGAAGGCACTCTACCCAACAAAAGAATACGAAGATGGCCGAAGACGAACTCGAAAAGGAAGACCGACCGAAGGCGCTCCACCCAACAAAAATAATACGCGGAGGACCGAAGGCGAACTCGAAAAGGAAGACCGACCGAAGGCGCTCTACCCAACAAAAGAATACGAGGACGACCGAAGGCAAACTCGAAAAGGAAGACTGACTGAAGGCGCTCTAACCAACAAAAGAATACGAGGAAAGTCGAAGACGAACTCGAAAAGGAAGACCGACCGAAGGCGCTCTACCCAACAAAAGAATACGAGGACGGCCGAAGACGAACTCGAAAAGAAAGACCGACCGAAGGCGCTCCACCCAACAAAATAATACGAGGATGACCGAAGGCGAACTCGAAAAGGAAGACCGACCGAAGGCGCTTTACCCAACAAAAGAATACGAGGACTACCGAAGGCGAACTCAAAAAGGAAGACCGACCGATGGCGCTCTACCCAACAAAAGAATACAAGGACGGCCAAAGACGAACTCGAAAAGGAAGACCGACCGAAGGCGCTCTACCCAACAAAAGAATACGAAGACGGCCGAAGGCGAACTTGAAAAGGAAGACCGACCAAAGGCGCTCTACCCAACAAAAGAATACAAGGACGACAGAAGGCGAACTCCAAAAGGAAGATCGTCCGAAGGCGCTCTACCCAACAAAAGAATATGAAGACGACCGAAGACGAACTCGAAAAGGAAGACCGACCGAAGGCGGACTACCCACCAAAATAATACAAGGACGACCGAAGGCGAACTCGAAAAGGTAGACCGACTGAAGGAGCTCTACCCAACAAAAGAATATGAGGACGGCCGAAGACGAACTCGAAAAGGAAGACCGATCGAAGGCGGACTACCCAACAAAAGAATACGAGGACGACCGAAGGCGAACTCGAAAAGGAAGACCGACCGAAGGCGCTCTACCCAACAAAAGAAAACGAGGACGACCGAAGGCGAACTCGAAAAGGAAGACAGACCGAATGCGGACTACCCAACAAAATAATACGAGGACGACCGAAGGCGAACTCGAAGAGGAAGACCGACCGAAGGCGGTCTACCCAACAAAAGAATACGAGGACGGCCGAAGACGAACATGAAAAAGAAGACCAACCGAAGGCAGACTACCCAATAAAATAATACGAGGATGGCCGAAGACGAACTCGAAAAGGAAGACCCACCGAAGGCGCTCTACCCAACAAAAGAATACGAGGACGACCGAAGGCGAACTCGAAAAGGAAGACCGACCGAAGGCGCTCTACCCAACAAAGGAATACGAGGACGACCGAAGGCGAACTCGAAAAGGAAGACCGACCGAAGGCGCTTTACCCAACAAAAGAATACGAGGACTACCGAAGGCGAACTCAAAAAGGAAGACCGACCGAAGGCGCTCTACCCAACAAAAGAATACAAGGACGGCCAAAGACGAACTCGAAAAGGAAGACCGACCGAAGGCGCTCTACCCAACAAAAGAATACGAAGACGACCGAAGGCGAACTTGAAAAGGAAGACCGACCAAAGGCGCTCTACCCAACAAAAGAAAACAAGGACGACCGAAGGCGAACTCGAAAAGGAAGATCGTCCAAAGGCGCTCTACCCAACAAAAGAATATGAAGACGACCGAAGACGAACTCGAAAAGGAAGACCGACCGAAGGCGGACTACCCAACAAAATATTACAAGGACGACCGAAGGCGAACTCGAAAAGGTAGACCGACTGAAGGCGTTCTACCCAACAAAAGAATATGAGGACGGCCGAAGACGCACTCGAAAAGGAAGATCGATCGAAGGCGGACTACCCAACAAAAGAATACGAGGACGACCGAAGGCGAACTCGAAAAGGAAGACCGACCGAAGGCGCTCTACCCAACAAAAGAAAACGAGGACGACCGAAGGCGAACTCGAAAAGGAAGACCGACCGAAGGCGGACTACCCAACAAAATAATACGAGGACGACCGAAGGCGAACTCGAAGAGGAAGACCGACCGAAGGCGCTCTACCCAACAAAAGAATACGAGGACGGCCGAAGACGAACATGAAAAAGAAGACCAACCGAAGGCAGACTACCCAATAAAATAATACGAGGATGGCCGAAGACGAACTCGAAAAGGAAGACCGACCGAAGGCGCTCTACCCAACAAAAGAATACGAGGACGACCGAAGGCGAACTCGAAAAGGAAGACCGACCGAAGGCGCTCCACCCAAAAAAATAATACGAGGATGACCGAATGCGAACTCGAAAAGGAAGACCGACCGAAGGCGCTCTACCCAACAAAAGAATACGAGGACGACCGAAGGCGAACTCAAAAAGGAAGACCGACCGAAGGCGCTCTACCCAACAAAAGAATACGAGGACGGCCAAAGACAAACTCGAAAAGGAAGACCGACCGAAGGCGCTCTACCCAACAAAAGAATACGAGGACGACCGAGGGCGAACTCGAAAAGGAAGACCGGCCGAAGGTGCTCTACCCAACAAAAGAATACGAGGACGGCCAAAGACGAACTCGAAAAGGAAGACCGACCGAAGGCGCTCCATCCAACAAAAATAATACGCGGAGGACCGAAGTCGAACTCGAAAAGGAAGACCGACCGAAGGCGCTCTACCCAACAAAAGAATACGAGGACGACCGAAGGCAAACTCGAAAAGGAAGACTGACCGAAGGCGCTCTAACCAACAAAAGAATACGAGGAAAGTCGAAGACGAACTCGAAAAGGAAGACCGACCGAAGGCACTCTACCCAACAAAAGAATACGAAGATGGCCGAAGACGAACTCGAAAAGGAAGACCGACCGAAGGCGCTCCACCCAACAAAAATAATACGCGGAGGACCGAAGGCGAACTCAAAAAGGAAGACCGACCGAAGGCGCTCTACCCAACAAAAGAATACGAGGACGACCGAAGGCAAACTCGAAAAGGAAGACTGACCGAAGGCGCTCTAACCAACAAAAGAATACGAGGAAAGTCGAAGACGAACTCGAAAAGGAAGATCGACCGAAGGCGCTCTACCCAACAAAAGAATACGAAGACGGCCGAAGACGAACTCGAAAAGAAAGACCGACCGAAGGCGCTCCACCCAACAAAATAATACGAGGATGACCGAAGGCGAACTCGAAAAGGAAGACCGACCGAAGGCGCTTTACCCAACAAAAGAATACGAGGACTACCGAAGGCGAACTCAAAAAGGAAGACCGACCGAAGGCGCTCTACCCAACAAAAGAATTCAAGGACGGCCAAAGACGAACTCGAAAAGGAAGACCGACCGAAGGCGCTCTACCCAACAAAAGAATACGAAGACGGCCGAAGGCGAACTTGAAAAGGAAGACCGACCAAAGGCGCTCTACCCAACAAAAGAATACGAGGACGACCGAAGGCGAACTCGAAAAGGAAGACCGACCGAAGGCGCTCTACCCAACAAAAGAAAACGAGGACGACCGAAGGCGAACTCGAAAAGGAAGACCGACCGAATGCGGACTACCCAACAAAATAATACGAGGACGACCGAAGGCGAACTCGAAGAGGAAGACCGACCGAAGGCGCTCTACCCAACAAAAGAATACGAGGACGGCCGAAGACGAACATGAAAAAGAAGACAAACCGAAGGCAGACTACCCAATAAAATAATACGAGGATGGCCGAAGACGAACTCGAAAAGGAAGACCCACCGAAGGCGCTCTACCCAACAAAAGAATACGAGGACGACCGAAGGCGAACTCGAAAAGGAAGACCGACCGAAGGCGCTCTACCCAACAAAGGAATACGAGGACGACCGAAGACGAACTCGAAAAGGAAGACCGACTGAAGGCGCTCCACCCAAAAAAATAATACGAGGATGACCGAATGCGAACTCGAAAAGGAAGACCGACCGAAGGCGCTCTACCCAACAAAAGAATACGAGGACGACCGAAGGCGAACTCAAAAAGGAAGACCGACCGAAGGCGCTCTACCCAACAAAAGAATACGAGGACGGCCAAAGACAAACTCGAAAAGGAAGACCGACCGAAGGCGCTCTACCTAACAAAAGAATACGAGGACGACCGAAGGCGAACTTGAAAAGGAAGACCGACCAAAGGCGCTCTACCCAACAAAAGAATACAAGGACGACCGAAGGCGAACTCGAAAAGGAAGATCGTCCGAAGGCGCTCTACCCAACAAAAGAATATGAGGACGACCGAAGACGAACTCGAAAAGGAAGACCGACCGAAGACGGACTACCCAACAAAATAATACAAGGACGTCCGAAGGCGAACTCGAAAAGGAAGACCGAATGAAGGCGCTCTACCCAACAAAAGAATATGAGGACGGCCGAAGACGAACTCGAAAAGGAAGACCGATCGAAGGCGGACTACCCAACAAAAGAATACGAGGACGACCGAAGGCGAACTCGAAAAGGAAGACCGACCGAAGGCGCTCTACCCAACAAAAGAAAACGAGGACGGCCGAAGGCGAACTCGAAAAGGAAGACCGACCGAAGGTGGACTACCCAACAAAAGAATACGAGGACGACCGAAGGCGAACTCGAAAAGGAAGACCGACCGAAGGCGCTCTACCCATCAAAAGAATACGAGGACGACCGAAGGAAAACTCGAAAAGGAAGACTGGCCGAAGGCGCTCTAACCAACAAAAGAATACGAGGAAAGTCGAAGACGAACTCGAAAAGGAAGACCGACCGAAGGCGCTCTACCCAACAAAAGAATACGAAGACGGCCGAAGACGAACTCGAAAAGGAAGACCGACCGAAGGCGCTCCACCCAACAAAATAATACGAGGATGACCGAAGGCGAACTCGAAAAGGAAGACCGACCGAAGGCGCTTTACCCAACAAAAGAATACGAGGACTACCGAAGGCGAACTCAAAAAGGAAGACCGACCGAAGGCGCTCTACCCAACAAAAGAATACAAGGACGGCCAAAGACGAACTCGAAAAGGAAGACCGACCGAAGGCGCTCTACCCAACAAAAGAATACGAAGACGACCGAAGGCAAACTTGAAAAGGAAGACCGACCAAAGGCGCTCTACCCAACAAAAGAATACAAGGACGACCGAAGGCGAACTCGAAAAGGAAGATCGTCCAAAGGCGCTCTACCCAACAAAAGAATATGAAGACGACCGAAGACGAACTCGAAAAGGAAGACCGACCGAAGGCGGACTACCCAACAAAATATTACAAGGACGACCGAAGGCGAACTCGAAAAGGTAGACCGACTGAAGGCGCTCTACCCAACAAAAGAATATGAGGACGGCCGAAGACGCACTCGAAAAGGAAGATCGATCGAAGGCGGACTACCCAACAAAAGAATACGAGGACGACCGAAGGCGAACTCGAAAAGGAAGACCGACCGAAGGCGCTCTACCCAACAAAAGAAAACGAGGACGACCGAAGGCGAACTCGAAATGGAAGACCGACCGAAGGCGGACTACCCAACAAAATAATACGAGGACGACCGAAGGCGAACTCGAAGAGGAAGACCGACCGAAGGCGCTCTACCCAACAAAAGAATACGAGGACGGCCGAAGACGAACATGAAAAAGAAGACCAACCGAAGGCAGACTACCCAATAAAATAATACGAGGATGGCCGAAGACGAACTCGAAAAGGAAGACCGACCGAAGGCGCTCTACCCAACAAAAGAATACGAGGACGACCGAAGGCGAACTCAAAAAGGAAGACCGACCGAAGGCGCTCTACCCAACAAAAGAATACGAGGACGACCAAAGACGAACTCGAAAAGGAAGACCGACCGAAGGCGCTCCACCCAAAAAAATAATACGAGGATGACCGAATGCGAACTCGAAAAGGAAGACCGACCGAAGGCGCTCTACCCAACAAAAGAATACGAGGACGACCGAAGGCGACCTCAAAAAGGAAGACCGACCGAAGGCGCTCTACCCAACAAAAGAATACGAGGACGGCCAAAGACAAACTCGAAAAGGAAGACCGACCGAAGGCGCTCTACCTAACAAAAGAATACGAGGACGACCGAAGGCGAACTTGAAAAGGAAGACCGACCAAAGGCGCTCTACCCAACAAAAGAATACAAGGACGACCGAAGGCGAACTCGAAAAGGAAGATCGTCCGAAGGCGCTCTACCCAACAAAAGAATATGAGGACGACCGAAGACGAACTCGAAAAGGAAGACCGACCGAAGACGGACTACCCAACAAAATAATACAAGGACGTCCGAAGGCGAACACGAAAAGGAAGACCGAATGAAGGCGCTCTACCCAACAAAAGAATATGAGGACGGCCGAAGACGAACTCGAAAAGGAAGACCGATCGAAGGCGGACTACCCAACAAAAGAATACGAGGACGACCGAAGGCGAACTCGAAAAGGAAGACCGACCGAAGGCGCTCTACCCAACAAAAGAAAACGAGGACGGCCGAAGGCGAACTCGAAAAGGAAGACCGACCGAAGGTGGACTACCCAACAAAAGAATACGAGGACGACCGAAGGCGAACTCGAAAAGGAAGACCGACCGAAGGCGCTCTACCCAACAAAAGAATACGAGGACGACCGAAGGAAAACTCGAAAAGGAAGACTGGCCGAAGGCGCTCTAACCAACAAAAGAATACGAGGAAAGTCGAAGACGAACTCGAAAAGGAAGACCGACCGAAGGCGCTCTACCCAACAAAAGAATACGAAGACGGCCGAAGACGAACTCGAAAAGGAAGACCGACCGAAGGCGCTCCACCCAACAAAATAATACGAGGATGACCGAAGGCGAACTCGAAAAGGAAGACCGACCGAAGGCGCTTTACCCAACAAAAGAATACGAGGACTACCGAAGGCGAACTCAAAAAGGAAGACCGACCGAAGGCGCTCTACCCAACAAAAGAATACAAGGACGGCCAAAGACGAACTCGAAAAGGAAGACCGACCGAAGGCGCTCTACCCAACAAAAGAATACGAAGACGACCGAAGGCAAACTTGAAAAGGAAGACCGACCAAAGGCGCTCTACCCAACAAAAGAATACAAGGACGACCGAAGGCGAACTCGAAAAGGAAGATCGTCCAAAGGCGCTCTACCCAACAAAAGAATATGAAGACGACCGAAGACGAACTCGAAAAGGAAGACCGACCGAAGGCGGACTACCCAACAAAATATTACAAGGACGACCGAAGGCGAACTCGAAAAGGTAGACCGACTGAAGGCGCTCTACCCAACAAAAGAATATGAGGACGGCCGAAGACGCACTCGAAAAGGAAGATCGATCGAAGGCGGACTACCCAACAAAAGAATACGAGGACGACCGAAGGCGAACTCGAAAAGGAAGACCGACCGAAGGCGCTCTACCCAACAAAAGAAAACGAGGACGACCGAAGGCGAACTCGAAAAGGAAGACCGACCGAAGGCGGACTACCCAACAAAATAATACGAGGACGACCGAAGGCGAACTCGAAGAGGAAGACCGACCGAAGGCGCTCTACCCAACAAAAGAATACGAGGACGGCCGAAGACGAACATGAAAAAGAAGACCAACCGAAGGCAGACTACCCAATAAAATAATACGAGGATGGCCGAAGACGAACTCGAAAAGGAAGACCGACCGAAGGCGCTCTACCCAACAAAAGAATACGAGGACGACCGAAGGCGAACTCAAAAAGGAAGACCTACCGAAGGCGCTCTACCCAACAAAAGAATACGAGGACGACCAAAGACGAACTCGAAAAGGAAGACCGACCGAAGGCGCTCCACCCAAAAAAATAATACGAGGATGACCGAATGCGAACTCGAAAAGGAAGACCGACCGAAGGCGCTCTACCCAACAAAAGAATACGAGGACGACCGAAGGCGACCTCAAAAAGGAAGACCGACCGAAGGCGCTCTACCCAACAAAAGAATACGAGGACGGCCAAAGACAAACTCGAAAAGGAAGACCGACCGAAGGCGCTCTACCTAACAAAAGAATACGAGGACGACCGAAGGCGAACTTGAAAAGGAAGACCGACCAAAGGCGCTCTACCCAACAAAAGAATACAAGGACGATCGAAGGCGAACTCGAAAAGGAAGATCGTCCGAAGGCGCTCTACCCAACAAAAGAATATGAGGACGACCGAAGACGAACTCGAAAAGGAAGACCGACCGAAGGCGGACTACCCAATAAAATAATACAAAGACGACCGAAGACGAACTCGAAAAGGAAGACCGAATGAAGGCGCTCTACCCAACAAAAGAATATGAGGACGGCCGAAGACGAACTCGAAAAGGAAGACCGATCGAAGGCGGACTACCCAACAAAAGAATACGAGGACGACCGAAGGCGAACTCGAAAAGGAAGACCGACCGAAGGCGCTCTACCCAACAAAAGAAAACGAGGACGGCCAAAGGCGAACTCGAAAAGGAAGACCGACCGAAGGTGGACTACCCAACAAAAGAATACGAGGACGACCGAAGGCGAACTCGAAAAGGAAGACCGACCGAAGGCGCTCTACCCAACAAAAGAATACGAGGACGACCGAAGGAAAACTCGAAAAGGAAGACTGGCCGAAGGCGCTCTAACCAACAAAAGAATACGAGGAAAGTCGAAGACGAACTCGAAAAGGAAGACCGACCGAAGGCGCTCTACCCAACAAAAGAATACGAAGACGGCCGAAGACGAACTCGAAAAGGAAGACCGACCGAAGGCGCTCCACCCAACAAAATAATACGAGGATGACCGAAGGCGAACTCGAAAAGGAAGACCGACCGAAGGCGCTTTACCCAACAAAAGAATACGAGGACTACCGAAGGCGAACTCAAAAAGGAAGACCGACCGAAGGCGCTCTACCCAACAAAAGAATACAAGGACGGCCAAAGACGAACTCGAAAAGGAAGACCGACCGAAGGCGCTCTACCCAACAAAAGAATACGAAGACGACCGAAGGCAAACTTGAAAAGGAAGACCGACCAAAGGCGCTCTACCCAACAAAAGAATACAAGGACGACCGAAGGCGAACTCGAAAAGGAAGATCGTCCAAAGGCGCTCTACCCAACAAAAGAATATGAAGACGACCGAAGACGAACTCGAAAAGGAAGACCGACCGAAGGCGGACTACCCAACAAAATATTACAAGGACGACCGAAGGCGAACTCGAAAAGGTAGACCGACTGAAGGCGCTCTACCCAACAAAAGAATATGAGGACGGCCGAAGACGCACTCGAAAAGGAAGATCGATCGAAGGCGGACTACCCAACAAAAGAATACGAGGACGACCGAAGGCGAACTCGAAAAGGAAGACCGACCGAAGGCGCTCTACCCAACAAAAGAAAACGAGGACGACCGAAGGCGAACTCGAAAAGGAAGACCGACCGAAGGCGGACTACCCAACAAAATAATACGAGGACGACCGAAGGCGAACTCGAAGAGGAAGACCGACCGAAGGCGCTCTACCCAACAAAAGAATACGAGGACGGCCGAAGACGAACATGAAAAAGAAGACCAACCGAAGGCAGACTACCCAATAAAATAATACGAGGATGGCCGAAGACGAACTCGAAAAGGAAGACCGACCGAAGGCGCTCTACCCAACAAAAGAATACGAGGACGACCGAAGGCGAACTCAAAAAGGAAGACCGACCGAAGGCGCTCTACCCAACAAAAGAATACGAGGACGACCAAAGACGAACTCGAAAAGGAAGACCGACCGAAGGCGCTCCACCCAAAAAAATAATACGAGGATGACCGAATGCGAACTCGAAAAGGAAGACCGACCGAAGGCGCTCTACCCAACAAAAGAATACGAGGACGACCGAAGGCGACCTCAAAAAGGAAGACCGACCGAAGGCGCTCTACCCAACAAAAGAATACGAGGACGGCCAAAGACAAACTCGAAAAGGAAGACCGACCGAAGGCGCTCTACCTAACAAAAGAATACGAGGACGACCGAAGGCGAACTTGAAAAGGAAGACCGACCAAAGGCGCTCTACCCAACAAAAGAATACAAGGACGATCGAAGGCGAACTCGAAAAGGAAGATCGTCCGAAGGCGCTCTACCCAACAAAAGAATATGAGGACGACCGAAGACGAACTCGAAAAGGAAGACCGACCGAAGGCGCTTTACCCAACAAAAGAATACGAGGACTACCGAAGGCGAACTCAAAAAGGAAGACCGACCGAAGGCGCTCTACCCAACAAAAGAATACAAGGACGGCCAAAGACGAACTCGAAAAGGAAGACCGACCGAAGGCGCTCTACCCAACAAAAGAATACGAAGACGACCGAAGGCAAACTTGAAAAGGAAGACCGACCAAAGGCGCTCTACCCAACAAAAGAATACAAGGACGACCGAAGGCGAACTCGAAAAGGAAGATCGTCCAAAGGCGCTCTACCCAACAAAAGAATATGAAGACGACCGAAGACGAACTCGAAAAGGAAGACCGACCGAAGGCGGACTACCCAACAAAATATTACAAGGACGACCGAAGGCGAACTCGAAAAGGTAGACCGACTGAAGGCGCTCTACCCAACAAAAGAATATGAGGACGGCCGAAAACGCACTCGAAAAGGAAGATCGATCGAAGGCGGACTACCCAACAAAAGAATACGAGGACGACCGAAGGCGAACTCGAAAAGGAAGACCGACCGAAGGCGCTCTACCCAACAAAAGAAAACGAGGACGACCGAAGGCGAACTCGAAAAGGAAGACCGACCGAAGGCGGACTACCCAACAAAATAATACGAGGACGACCGAAGGCGAACTCGAAGAGGAAGACCGACCGAAGGCGCTCTACCCAACAAAAGAATACGAGGACGGCCGAAGACGAACATGAAAAAGAAGACCAACCGAAGGCAGACTACCCAATAAAATAATACGAGGATGGCCGAAGACGAACTCGAAAAGGAAGACCGACCGAAGGCGCTCTACCCAACAAAAGAATACGAGGACGACCGAAGGCGAACTCAAAAAGGAAGACCGACCGAAGGCGCTCTACCCAACAAAAGAATACGAGGACGACCGAAGACGAACTCGAAAAGGAAGACCGACCGAAGGCGCTCCACCCAAAAAAATAATACGAGGATGACCGAATGCGAACTCGAAAAGGAAGACCGACCGAAGGCGCTCTACCCAACAAAAGAATACGAGGACGACCGAAGGCGGCCTCAAAAAGGAAGACCGACCGAAGGCGCTCTACCCAACAAAAGAATACGAGGACGGCCAAAGACAAACTCGAAAAGGAAGACCGACCGAAGGCGCTCTACCTAACAAAAGAATACGAGGACGACCGAAGGCGAACTTGAAAAGGAAGACCGACCAAAGGCGCTCTACCCAACAAAAGAATACAAGGACGATCGAAGGCGAACTCGAAAAGGAAGATCGTCCGAAGGCGCTCTACCCAACAAAAGAATATGAGGACGACCGAAGACGAACTCGAAAAGGAAGACCGACCGAAAGCGGACTACCCAATAAAATAATACAAAGACGACCGAAGACGAACTCGAAAAGGAAGACCGACTGAAGGCGCTCTACCCAACAAAAGAATACGAGAAGGCCGAAGACGAACTCGAAAAGGAAGACCGATCGAAGGCGGACTACCCAACAAAAGAATACGAAGACGACCGAAGGCGCTCTACCCAACAAAAGAAAACGAGGACGGCCGAAGGCGAACTCGAAAAGGAAGACCGACCGAAGGCGGACTACCCAACAAAATAATACGAGGACGACTGAAGGCGAACTCGAAGAGGAAGACCGACCGAAGGCGCTCTACCCATCAAAAGAATACGAGGACGGCCGAAGACGAACATGAAAAAGAAGACCGACTGAAGGCAGACTACCCAATAAAATAATACGAGGATGGCCGAAGACGAACTCGAAAAGGAAGACTGACCGAAGGCGCTCTAACCAGCAAAAGAATACGAGGAAAGTCGAAGACGAACTCGAAAAGGAAGACCGACCGAAGGCGCTCTACCCAACAAAAGAATACGAAGACGGCCGAAGACGAACTCGAAAAGGAAGACCGACCGAAGGCGCTCCACCCAACAAAATAATACGAGGATGACCGAAGGCGAACTCGAAAAGGAAGACCGACCGAAGGCGCTTTACCCAACAAAAGAATACGAGGACTACCGAAGGCGAACTCAAAAAGGAAGACCGACCGAAGGCGCTCTACCCAACAAAAGAATACAAGGACGGCCAAACACAAACTCGGAAAGGAAGACCGACCGAAGGCGCTCTACCCAACAAAAGAATACGAGGACGACCGAAAGCGAGCTCGAAAAGGAAGACCGACCGAAGGCGCTCTAACCAACAAAAGAATACGAGGACAGTTGAAGACGAACTCGAAAAGGAAGACCGACCGAAGGCGCTCTACCCAACAAAAGAATACGAAGACGACCGAAGACGAACTCGAAAAGGAAGACTGACCGAAGGCGCTCCACCCAAAAAAATAATACGAGGATGACCGAATGCGAACTCTAAAAGGAAGACCGACCGAAGGCGCTCTACCCAACAAAAGAATACGAGGACGACCGAAGGCGAACTCAAAAAGGCAACAAAAGAATACGAGGACGGCCAAAGACAAACTCGAAAAGGAAGACCGACCGAAGGCGCTCTACCTAACAAAACAATACGAGGACGACCGAAGGCGAACTTGAAAAGGAAGACCGACCAAAGGCGCTCTACCCAACAAAAGAATACAAGGACGACCGAAGGCGAACTCGAAAAGGAAGATCGGCCGAAGGCGCTCTACCCAACAAAAGAATATGAGGACGACCGAAGTCGAACTCGAAAAGGAAGACCAACCGAAGGTGGACTACCCAACAAAAGAATACGAGGATGACCGAAGGCGGACTCGAAAAGGAAGACCGACCGAAGGCGGACTACCCAACAAAAGAAAACGAGGACGGCCGAAGGCGAACTCGAAAAGGAAGACCGACCGAAGGCGCTCTACCCAACAAAAAAATACGAGGACGGCCGAAGACGAACTTGAAAAGGAAGACCGACCGAAGGCGCTCTACCCAACAAAATAATACGAGGATGGCCGGAAGACGAACTCGAAAAGGAAGACCGACCGAAGGCGCTCTACCCAACAAAAGAATACGAGGACCACCGAAGGTGAACTCTAAAAGGAAGACCGACCGAAGGCGCTCTACCCAACAAAAGAATACGAGGACGGCCGAAGACAAACATGAAAAAGAAGACCAACCGAAGGCAGACTACCCAATAAAATAATACGAGGATGGCCGAAGACGAACTCGAAAAGGAAGACCCACCGAAGGCGCTCTACCCAACAAAAGAATACGAGGACGACCGAAGGCGAACTCGAAAAGGAAGACCGACCGAAGGCGCTCTACCCAACAATGGAATACGAGGACGACCGAAGACGAACTCGAAAAGGACGACCGACCGAAGGCGCTCCACCCAAAAAAATAATACGAGGATGACCGAATGCGAACTCGAAAAGGAAGACCGACCGAAGGCGTTCTACCCAACAAAAGAATACGAGGACGACCGAAGGCGAACTCAAAAAGGAAGACCGACCGAAGGCGCTCTACCCAACAAAAGAATACGAGGACGGCCAAAGACAAACTCGAAAAGGAAGACCGACCGAAGGCGCTCTACCTAACAAAAGAATACGAGGACGACCGAACGCGAACTTGAAAAGGAAGACCGACCAAAGGCGCTCTACCCAACAAAAGAATACAAGGACGACCGAAGGCGAACTCGAAAAGGAAGATCGTCCGAAGGCGCTCTACCCAACAAAAGAATATGAGGACGACCGAAGACGAACTCGAAAAGGAAGACCGACCGAAGGCGGACTACCCAACAAAATATTACAAGGACGTCCGAAGGCGAACTCGAAAAGGAAGACCGAATGAAGGCGCTCTACCCAACAAAAGAATATGAGGACGGCCGAAGACGAACTCGAAAAGGAAGACCGATCGAAGGCGGACTACCCAACAAAAGAATACGAGGACGACCGAAGGCGAACTCGAAAAGGAAGACCGACCGAAGGCGCTCTACCCAACAAAAGAAAACGAGGACGGCCGAAGGCGAACTCGAAAAGGAAGACCTACCGAAGGTGGACTACCCAACAAAAGAATACGAGGACGACCGAAGGCGAACTCGAAAAGGAAGACCGACCGAAGGCGCTCTACCCAACAAAAGAATACGAGGACGACCGAAGGAAAACTCGAAAAGGAAGACTGGCCGAAGGCGCTCTAACCAACAAAAGAATACGAGGAAAGTCGAAGGCGAACTCGAAAAGGAAGACCGACCGAAGGTGCTCTACCCAACAAAAGAATACGAAGACGGCCGAAGACGAACTCGAAAAGGAAGACCGACCGAAGGCGCTCCACCCAACAAAATAATACGAGGATGACCGAAGGCGAACTCGAAAAGGAAGACCGACCGAAGGCGCTTTACCCAACAAAAGAATACGAGGACTATCGAAGGCGAACTCAAAAAGGAAGACCGACCGAAGGCGCTCTACCCAACAAAAGAATACAAGGACGGCCAAAGACGAACTCGAAAAGGAAGACCGACCGAAGGCGCTCTACCCAACAAAAGAATACGAAGACGACCGAAGGCGAACTTGAAAAGGAAGACCGACCAAAGGCGCTCTACCCAACAAAAGAATACAAGGACGACCGAAGGCGAACTCGAAAAGGAAGATCGTCCGAAGGCGCTCTACCCAACAAAAGAATATGAAGACGACCGAAGACGAACTCGAAAAGGAAGACCGACCGAAGGCGGACTACCCAACAAAATATTACAAGGACGACCGAAGGCGAACTCGAAAAGGTAGACCGACTGAAGGCGCTCTACCCAACAAAAGAATATGAGGACGGCCGAAGACGCACTCGAAAAGGAAGATCGATCGAAGGCGGACTACCCAACAAAAGAATACGAGGACGACCGAAGGCGAACTCGATAAGGAAGACCGACCGAAGGCGCTCTACCCAACAAAAGAAAACGAGGACGACCGAAGGCGAACTCGAAAAGGAAGACCGACCGAAGGCGGACTACCCAACAAAATAATACGAGGACGACCGAAGGCGAACTCGAAGAGGAAGACCGACCGAAGGCGCTCTACCCAACAAAAGAATACGAGGACGGCCGAAGACGAACATGAAAAAGAAGACCAACCGAAGGCAGACTACCCAATAAAATAATACGAGGATGGCCGAAGACGAACTCGAAAAGGAAGACCGACCGAAGGCGCTCTACCCAACAAAAGAATACGAGGACGACCGAAGGCGAACTCGAAAAGGAAGACCGACCGAAGGCGCTCTACCCAACAAAAGAATACGAGGACGACCGAAGACGAACTCGAAAAGGAAGACCGACCGAAGGCGCTCCACCCAAAAAAATAATACGAGGATGACCGAATGCGAACTCGAAAAGGAAGACCGACCGAAGGCGCTCTACCCAACAAAAGAATACGAGGACGACCGAAGGCGACCTCAAAAAGGAAGACCGACCGAAGGCGCTCTACCCAACAAAAGAATACGAGGACGGCCAAAGACAAACTCGAAAAGGAAGACCGACCGAAGGCGCTCTACCTAACAAAAGAATACGAGGACGACCGAAGGCGAACTTGAAAAGGAAGACCGACCAAAGGCGCTCTACCCAACAAAAGAATACAAGGACGACCGAAGGCGAACTCGAAAAGGAAGATCGTCCGAAGGCGCTCTACCCAACAAAAGAATATGAGGACGACCGAAGACGAACTCGAAAAGGAAGACCGACCGAAGGCGGACTACCCAATAAAATAATACAAAGACGACCGAAGGCGAACTCGAAAAGGAAGACCGACCGAAGGCGCTCTACCCAACAAAAGAATACGAGGACGGCCGAAGACGAACATGAAAAAGAAGACCGACCGAAGGCGGACTACCCAACAAAAGAATACGAAGATGGCCGAAGACGAACTCGAAAAGGAAGACCGACCGAAGGCGCTCTACCCAACAAAAGAATACGAGGACGACCGAAGGCGAACTCAAAAAGGAAGACCGACCGAAGGCGCTCTACCCAACAAAAGAATACGAGGACGACCGAAGACGAACTCGAAAAGGAAGACCGACCGAAGGCGCTCCACCCAAAAAAATAATACGAGGATGACCGAATGCGAACTCGAAAAGGAAGACCGACCGAAGGCGCTCTACCCAACAAAAGAATACGAGGACGACCGAAGGCGACCTCAAAAAGGAAGACCGACCGAAGGCGCTCTACCCAACAAAAGAATACGAGGACGGCCAAAGACAAACTCGAAAAGGAAGACCGACCGAAGGCGCTCTACCTAACAAAAGAATACGAGGACGACCGAAGGCGAACTTGAAAAGGAAGACCGACCAAAGGCGCTCTACCCAACAAAAGAATACAAGGACGATCGAAGGCGAACTCGAAAAGGAAGATCGTCCGAAGGCGCTCTACCCAACAAAAGAATATGAGGACGACCGAAGACGAACTCGAAAAGGAAGACCGACCGAAGGCGGACTACCCAATAAAATAATACAAAGACGACCGAAGACGAACTCGAAAAGGAAGACCGACTGAAGGCGCTCTACCCAACAAAAGAATACGAGAAGGCCGAAGACGAACTCGAAAAGGAAGACCGATCGAAGGCGGACTACCCAACAAAAGAATACGAAGACGACCGAAGGCGCTCTACCCAACAAAAGAAAACGAGGACGGCCGAAGGCGAACTCGAAAAGGAAGACCGACCGAAGGCGGACTACCCAACAAAATAATACGAGGACGACCGAAGGCGAACTCGAAGAGGAAGACCGACCGAAGGCGCTCTACCCATCAAAAGAATACGAGGACGGCCGAAGACGAACATGAAAAAGAAGACCGACTGAAGGCAGACTACCCAATAAAATAATACGAGGATGGCCGAAGACGAACTCGAAAAGGAAGACTGGCCGAAGGCGCTCTAACCAGCAAAAGAATACGAGGAAAGTCGAAGACGAACTCGAAAAGGAAGACCGACCGAAGGCGCTCTACCCAACAAAAGAATACGTAGACGGCCGAAGACGAACTCGAAAAGGAAGACCGACCGAAGGCGCTCCACCCAACAAAATAATACGAGGATGACCGAAGGCGAACTCGAAAAGGAAGACCGACCGAAGGCGCTTTACCCAACAAAAGAATACGAGGACTACCGAAGGCGAACTCAAAAAGGAAGACCGACCGAAGGCGCTCTACCCAACAAAAGAATACAAGGACGGCCAAACACAAACTCGGAAAGGAAGACCGACCGAAGGCGCTCTACCCAACAAAAGAATACGAGGACGACCGAAAGCGAGCTCGAAAAGGAAGACCGACCGAAGGCGCTCTAACCAACAAAAGAATACGAGGACAGTTGAAGACGAACTCGAAAAGGAAGACCGACCGAAGGCGCTCTACCCAACAAAAGAATACGAGGATGGCCGGAAGACGAACTCGAAAAGGAAGACCGACCGAAGGCGCTCTACCCAACAAAAGAATACGAGGACCACCGAAGGTGAACTCTAAAAGGAAGACCGACCGAAGGCGCTCTACCCAACAAAAGAATACGAGGACGGCCGAAGACAAACATGAAAAAGAAGACCAACCGAAGGCAGACTACCCAATAAAATAATACGAGGATGGCCGAAGACGAACTCGAAAAGGAAGACCCACCGAAGGCGCTCTACCCAACAAAAGAATACGAGGACGACCGAAGGCGAACTCGAAAAGGAAGACCGACCGAAGGCGCTCTACCCAACAATGGAATACGAGGACGACCGAAGACGAACTCGAAAAGGACGACCGACCGAAGGCGCTCCACCCAAAAAAATAATACGAGGATGACCGAATGCGAACTCGAAAAGGAAGACCGACCGAAGGCGTTCTACCCAACAAAAGAATACGAGGACGACCGAAGGCGAACTCAAAAAGGAAGACCGACCGAAGGCGCTCTACCCAACAAAAGAATACGAGGACGGCCAAAGACAAACTCGAAAAGGAAGACCGACCGAAGGCGCTCTACCTAACAAAAGAATACGAGGACGACCGAACGCGAACTTGAAAAGGAAGACCGACCAAAGGCGCTCTACCCAACAAAAGAATACAAGGACGACCGAAGGCGAACTCGAAAAGGAAGATCGTCCGAAGGCGCTCTACCCAACAAAAGAATATGAGGACGACCGAAGACGAACTCGAAAAGGAAGACCGACCGAAGGCGGACTACCCAACAAAATATTACAAGGACGTCCGAAGGCGAACTCGAAAAGGAAGACCGAATGAAGGCGCTCTACCCAACAAAAGAATATGAGGACGGCCGAAGACGAACTCGAAAAGGAAGACCGATCGAAGGCGGACTACCCAACAAAAGAATACGAGGACGACCGAAGGCGAACTCGAAAAGGAAGACCGACCGAAGGCGCTCTACCCAACAAAAGAAAACGAGGACGGCCGAAGGCGAACTCGAAAAGGAAGACCTACCGAAGGTGGACTACCCAACAAAAGAATACGAGGACGACCGAAGGCGAACTCGAAAAGGAAGACCGACCGAAGGCGCTCTACCCAACAAAAGAATACGAGGACGACCGAAGGAAAACTCGAAAAGGAAGACTGGCCGAAGGCGCTCTAACCAACAAAAGAATACGAGGAAAGTCGAAGGCGAACTCGAAAAGGAAGACCGACCGAAGGTGCTCTACCCAACAAAAGAATACGAAGACGGCCGAAGACGAACTCGAAAAGGAAGACCGACCGAAGGCGCTCCACCCAACAAAATAATACGAGGATGACCGAAGGCGAACTCGAAAAGGAAGACCGACCGAAGGCGCTTTACCCAACAAAAGAATACGAGGACTATCGAAGGCGAACTCAAAAAGGAAGACCGACCGAAGGCGCTCTACCCAACAAAAGAATACAAGGACGGCCAAAGACGAACTCGAAAAGGAAGACCGACCGAAGGCGCTCTACCCAACAAAAGAATACGAAGACGACCGAAGGCGAACTTGAAAAGGAAGACCGACCAAAGGCGCTCTACCCAACAAAAGAATACAAGGACGACCGAAGGCGAACTCGAAAAGGAAGATCGTCCGAAGGCGCTCTACCCAACAAAAGAATATGAAGACGACCGAAGACGAACTCGAAAAGGAAGACCGACCGAAGGCGGACTACCCAACAAAATATTACAAGGACGACCGAAGGCGAACTCGAAAAGGTAGACCGACTGAAGGCGCTCTACCCAACAAAAGAATATGAGGACGGCCGAAGACGCACTCGAAAAGGAAGATCGATCGAAGGCGGACTACCCAACAAAAGAATACGAGGACGACCGAAGGCGAACTCGATAAGGAAGACCGACCGAAGGCGCTCTACCCAACAAAAGAAAACGAGGACGACCGAAGGCGAACTCGAAAAGGAAGACCGACCGAAGGCGGACTACCCAACAAAATAATACGAGGACGACCGAAGGCGAACTCGAAGAGGAAGACCGACCGAAGGCGCTCTACCCAACAAAAGAATACGAGGACGGCCGAAGACGAACATGAAAAAGAAGACCAACCGAAGGCAGACTACCCAATAAAATAATACGAGGATGGCCGAAGACGAACTCGAAAAGGAAGACCGACCGAAGGCGCTCTACCCAACAAAAGAATACGAGGACGACCGAAGGCGAACTCGAAAAGGAAGACCGACCGAAGGCGCTCTACCCAACAAAAGAATACGAGGACGACCGAAGACGAACTCGAAAAGGAAGACCGACCGAAGGCGCTCCACCCAAAAAAATAATACGAGGATGACCGAATGCGAACTCGAAAAGGAAGACCGACCGAAGGCGCTCTACCCAACAAAAGAATACGAGGACGACCGAAGGCGACCTCAAAAAGGAAGACCGACCGAAGGCGCTCTACCCAACAAAAGAATACGAGGACGGCCAAAGACAAACTCGAAAAGGAAGACCGACCGAAGGCGCTCTACCTAACAAAAGAATACGAGGACGACCGAAGGCGAACTTGAAAAGGAAGACCGACCAAAGGCGCTCTACCCAACAAAAGAATACAAGGACGACCGAAGGCGAACTCGAAAAGGAAGATCGTCCGAAGGCGCTCTACCCAACAAAAGAATATGAGGACGACCGAAGACGAACTCGAAAAGGAAGACCGACCGAAGGCGGACTACCCAATAAAATAATACAAAGACGACCGAAGGCGAACTCGAAAAGGAAGACCGACCGAAGGCGCTCTACCCAACAAAAGAATACGAGGACGGCCGAAGACGAACATGAAAAAGAAGACCGACCGAAGGCGGACTACCCAACAAAAGAATACGAAGATGGCCGAAGACGAACTCGAAAAGGAAGACCGACCGAAGGCGCTCTACCCAACAAAAGAATACGAGGACGACCGAAGGCGAACTCAAAAAGGAAGACCGACCGAAGGCGCTCTACCCAACAAAAGAATACGAGGACGACCGAAGACGAACTCGAAAAGGAAGACCGACCGAAGGCGCTCCACCCAAAAAAATAATACGAGGATGACCGAATGCGAACTCGAAAAGGAAGACCGACCGAAGGCGCTCTACCCAACAAAAGAATACGAGGACGACCGAAGGCGACCTCAAAAAGGAAGACCGACCGAAGGCGCTCTACCCAACAAAAGAATACGAGGACGGCCAAAGACAAACTCGAAAAGGAAGACCGACCGAAGGCGCTCTACCTAACAAAAGAATACGAGGACGACCGAAGGCGAACTTGAAAAGGAAGACCGACCAAAGGCGCTCTACCCAACAAAAGAATACAAGGACGATCGAAGGCGAACTCGAAAAGGAAGATCGTCCGAAGGCGCTCTACCCAACAAAAGAATATGAGGACGACCGAAGACGAACTCGAAAAGGAAGACCGACCGAAGGCGGACTACCCAATAAAATAATACAAAGACGACCGAAGACGAACTCGAAAAGGAAGACCGACTGAAGGCGCTCTACCCAACAAAAGAATACGAGAAGGCCGAAGACGAACTCGAAAAGGAAGACCGATCGAAGGCGGACTACCCAACAAAAGAATACGAAGACGACCGAAGGCGCTCTACCCAACAAAAGAAAACGAGGACGGCCGAAGGCGAACTCGAAAAGGAAGACCGACCGAAGGCGGACTACCCAACAAAATAATACGAGGACGACCGAAGGCGAACTCGAAGAGGAAGACCGACCGAAGGCGCTCTACCCATCAAAAGAATACGAGGACGGCCGAAGACGAACATGAAAAAGAAGACCGACTGAAGGCAGACTACCCAATAAAATAATACGAGGATGGCCGAAGACGAACTCGAAAAGGAAGACTGGCCGAAGGCGCTCTAACCAGCAAAAGAATACGAGGAAAGTCGAAGACGAACTCGAAAAGGAAGACCGACCGAAGGCGCTCTACCCAACAAAAGAATACGTAGACGGCCGAAGACGAACTCGAAAAGGAAGACCGACCGAAGGCGCTCCACCCAACAAAATAATACGAGGATGACCGAAGGCGAACTCGAAAAGGAAGACCGACCGAAGGCGCTTTACCCAACAAAAGAATACGAGGACTACCGAAGGCGAACTCAAAAAGGAAGACCGACCGAAGGCGCTCTACCCAACAAAAGAATACAAGGACGGCCAAACACAAACTCGGAAAGGAAGACCGACCGAAGGCGCTCTACCCAACAAAAGAATACGAGGACGACCGAAAGCGAGCTCGAAAAGGAAGACCGACCGAAGGCGCTCTAACCAACAAAAGAATACGAGGACAGTTGAAGACGAACTCGAAAAGGAAGACCGACCGAAGGCGCTCTACCCAACAAAAGAATACGAAGACGACCGAAGACGAACTCGAAAAGGAAGACTGACCGAAGGCGCTCCACCCAAAAAAATAATACGAGGATGACCGAATGCGAACTCTAAAAGGAAGACCGACCGAAGGCGCTCTACCCAACAAAAGAATACGAGGACGACCGAAGGCGAACTCAAAAAGGCAACAAAAGAATACGAGGACGGCCAAAGACAAACTCGAAAAGGAAGACCGACCGAAGGCGCTCTACCTAACAAAACAATACGAGGACGACCGAAGGCGAACTTGAAAAGGAAGACCGACCAAAGGCGCTCTACCCAACAAAAGAATACAAGGACGACCGAAGGCGAACTCGAAAAGGAAGATCGGCCGAAGGCGCTCTACCCAACAAAAGAATATGAGGACGACCGAAGTCGAACTCGAAAAGGAAGACCAACCGAAGGTGGACTACCCAACAAAAGAATACGAGGATGACCGAAGGCGGACTCGAAAAGGAAGACCGACCGAAGGCGGACTACCCAACAAAAGAAAACGAGGACGGCCGAAGGCGAACTCGAAAAGGAAGACCGACCGAAGGCGCTCTACCCAACAAAAAAATACGAGGACGGCCGAAGACGAACTTGAAAAGGAAGACCGACCGAAGGCGCTCTACCCAACAAAATAATACGAGGATGGCCGGAAGACGAACTCGAAAAGGAAGACCGACCGAAGGCGCTCTACCCAACAAAAGAATACGAGGACCACCGAAGGTGAACTCTAAAAGGAAGACCGACCGAAGGCGCTCTACCCAACAAAAGAATACGAGGACGGCCGAAGACAAACATGAAAAAGAAGACCAACCGAAGGCAGACTACCCAATAAAATAATACGAGGATGGCCGAAGACGAACTCGAAAAGGAAGACCCACCGAAGGCGCTCTACCCAACAAAAGAATACGAGGACGACCGAAGGCGAACTCGAAAAGGAAGACCGACCGAAGGCGCTCTACCCAACAATGGAATACGAGGACGACCGAAGACGAACTCGAAAAGGACGACCGACCGAAGGCGCTCCACCCAAAAAAATAATACGAGGATGACCGAATGCGAACTCGAAAAGGAAGACCGACCGAAGGCGTTCTACCCAACAAAAGAATACGAGGACGACCGAAGGCGAACTCAAAAAGGAAGACCGACCGAAGGCGCTCTACCCAACAAAAGAATACGAGGACGGCCAAAGACAAACTCGAAAAGGAAGACCGACCGAAGGCGCTCTACCTAACAAAAGAATACGAGGACGACCGAAGGCGAACTTGAAAAGGAAGACCGACCAAAGGCGCTCTACCCAACAAAAGAATACAAGGACGACCGAAGGCGAACTCGAAAAGGAAGATCGTCCGAAGGCGCTCTACCCAACAAAAGAATATGAGGACGACCGAAGACGAACTCGAAAAGGAAGACCGACCGAAGGCGGACTACCCAACAAAATAATACAAGGACGTCCGAAGGCGAACTCGAAAAGGAAGACCGAATGAAGGCGCTCTACCCAACAAAAGAATATGAGGACGGCCGAAGACGAACTCGAAAAGGAAGACCGATCGAAGGCGGACTACCCAACAAAAGAATACGAGGACGACCGAAGGCGAACTCGAAAAGGAAGACCGACCGAAGGCGCTCTACCCAACAAAAGAAAACGAGGACGGCCGAAGGCGAACTCGAAAAGGAAGACCGACCGAAGGTGGACTACCCAACAAAAGAATACGAGGACGACCGAAGGCGAACTCGAAAAGGAAGACCGACCGAAGGCGCTCTACCCAACAAAAGAATACGAGGACGACCGAAGGAAAACTCGAAAAGGAAGACTGGCCGAAGGCGCTCTAACCAACAAAAGAATACGAGGAAAGTCGAAGGCGAACTCGAAAAGGAAGACCGACCGAAGGTGCTCTACCCAACAAAAGAATACGAAGACGGCCGAAGACGAACCCGAAAAGGAAGACCGACCAAAGGCGCTCTACCCAACAAAAGAATACAAGGACGACCGAAGGCGAACTCGAAAAGGAAGATCGTCCGAAGGCGCTCTACCCAACAAAAGAATATGAAGACGACCGAAGACGAACTCGAAAAGGAAGACCGACCGAAGGCGCTCTACCCAACAAAAGAATACAAGGACGGCCAAAGACGAACTCGAAAAGGAAGACCGACCGAAGGCGCTCTACCCAACAAAAGAATACGAAGACGACCGAAGGCGAACTTGAAAAGGAAGACCGACCAAAGGCGCTCTACCCAACAAAAGAATACAAGGACGACCGAAGGCGAACTCGAAAAGGAAGATCGTCCGAAGGCGCTCTACCCAACAAAAGAATATGAAGACGACCGAAGACGAACTCGAAAAGGAAGACCGACCGAAGGCGGACTACCCAACAAAATATTACAAGGACGACCGAAGGCGAACTCGAAAAGGTAGACCGACTGAAGGCGCTCTACCCAACAAAAGAATATGAGGACGGCCGAAGACGCACTCGAAAAGGAAGATCGATCGAAGGCGGACTACCCAACAAAAGAATACGAGGACGACCGAAGGCGAACTCGATAAGGAAGACCGACCGAAGGCGCTCTACCCAACAAAAGAAAACGAGGACGACCGAAGGCGAACTCGAAAAGGAAGACCGACCGAAGGCGGACTACCCAACAAAATAATACGAGGACGACCGAAGGCGAACTCGAAGAGGAAGACCGACGGAAGGCGCTCTACCCAACAAAAGAATACGAGGACGGCCGAAGACGAACATGAAAAAGAAGACCAACCGAAGGCAGACTACCCAATAAAATAATACGAGGATGGCCGAAGACGAACTCGAAAAGGAAGACCGACCGAAGGCGCTCTACCCAACAAAAGAATACGAGGACGACCGAAGGCGAACTCGAAAAGGAAGACCGACCGAAGGCGCTCTACCCAACAAAAGAATACGAGGACGACCGAAGACGAACTCGAAAAGGAAGACCGACCGAAGGCGCTCCGCCCAAAAAAATAATACGAGGATGACCGAATGCGAACTCGAAAAGGAAGACCGACCGAAGGCGCTCTACCCAACAAAAGAATACGAGGACGACCGAAGGCGACCTCAAAAAGGAAGACCGACCGAAGGCGCTCTACCCAACAAAAGAATACGAGGACGGCCAAAGACAAACTCGAAAAGGAAGACCGACCGAAGGCGCTCTACCTAACAAAAGAATACGAGGACGACCGAAGGCGAACTTGAAAAGGAAGACCGACCAAAGGCGCTCTACCCAACAAAAGAATACAAGGACGTCCGAAGGCGAACTCGAAAAGGAAGATCGTCCGAAGGCGCTCTACCCAACAAAAGAATATGAGGACGACCGAAGACGAACTCGAAAAGGAAGACCGACCGAAGGCGGACTACCCAATAAAATAATACAAAGACGACCGAAGGCGAACTCGAAAAGGAAGACCGACTGAAGGCGCTCTACCCAACAAAAGAATACGAGGACGGCCGAAGACGAACTCGAAAAGGAAGACCGATCGAAGGCGGACTACCCAACAAAAGAATACGAAGACGACCGAAGGCGCTCTACCCAACAAAAGAAAACGAGGACGGCCAAAGGCGAACTCGAAAAGGAAGACCGACCGAAGGCGGACTACCCAACAAAATAATACGAGGACGACCGAAGGTGAACTCGAAGAGGAAGACCGACCGAAGGCGCTCTACCCATCAAAAGAATACGAGGACGGCCGAAGACGAACATGAAAAAGAAGACCGACCGAAGGCAGACTACCCAATAAAATAATACGAGGATGGCCGAAGACGAACTCGAAAAGGAAGACTGACCGAAGGCGCTCTAACCAGCAAAAGAATACGAGGAAAGTCGAAGACGAACTCGAAAAGGAAGACCGACCGAAGGCGCACTACCCAACAAAAGAATACGAAGACGGCCGAAGACGAACTCGAAAAGGAAGACCGACCGAAGGCGCTCCACCCAACAAAATAATACGAGGATGACCGAAGGCGAACTCGAAAAGGAAGACCGACCGAAGGCGCTTTACCCAACAAAAGAATACGAGGACTACCGAAGGCGAACTCAAAAAGGAAGACCGACCGAAGGCGCTCTACCCAACAAAAGAATACAAGGACGGCCAAACACGAACTCGGAAAGGAAGACCGACCGAAGGCGCTCTACCCAACAAAAGAATACGAGGACGACCGAAAGCGAGCTCGAAAAGGAAGACCGACCGAAGGCGCTCTAACCAACAAAAGAATACGAGGACAGTTGAAGACGAACTCGAAAAGGAAGACCGACCGAAGGCGCTCTACCCAACAAAAGAATACGAAGACGACCGAAGACGAACTCGAAAAGGAAGACTGACCGAAGGCGCTCCACCCAAAAAAATAATACGAGGATGACCGAATGCGAACTCTAAAAGGAAGACCGACCGAAGGCGCTCTACCCAACAAAAGAATACGAGGACGACCGAAGGCGAACTAAAAAGGCAACAAAAGAATACGAGGACGGCCAAAGACAAACTCGAAAAGGAAGACCGACCGAAGGCGCTCTACCTAACAAAACAATACGAGGACGACCGAAGGCGAACTTGAAAAGGAAGACCGACCAAAGGCGCTCTACCCAACAAAAGAATACAAGGACGACCGAAGGCGAACTCGAAAAGGAAGATCGGCCGAAGGCGCTCTACCCAACAAAAGAATATGAGGACGACCGAAGTCGAACTCGAAAAGGAAGACCAACCGAAGGTGGACTACCCAACAAAAGAATACGAGGATGACCGAAGGCGGACTCGAAAAGGAAGACCGACCGAAGGCGGACTACCCAACAAAAGAAAACGAGGACGGCCGAAGGCGAACTCGAAAAGGAAGACCGACCGAAGGCGCTCTACCCAACAAAAAAATACGAGGACGGCCGAAGACGAACTTGAAAAGGAAGACCGACTGAAGGCGCTCTACCCAACAAAATAATACGAGGATGGCCGGAAGACGAACTCGAAAAGGAAGACCGACCGAAGGCGCTCTACCCAACAAAAGAATACGAGGACGACCGAAGGTGAACTCTAAAAGGAAGACCGACCGAAGGCGCTCTACCCAACAAAAGAATACGAGGACGACCGAAGGCGAACTCGAAAAGGAAGACCGACCGAAGGTGCTCTACCCAACAAAAGAATATGAGGACGGCAGAAGACGAATTCGAAAAGGAAGACTGACCGAAGGCGCTCTAACCAACAAAAGAATACGAGGACGGCCGAAGATGAACTCGAAAAGGAAGACCGACCGAAGGCGCTCTACCCAACAAAATAATACGAGGACTGCCGAAGACGAACTCGAAAAGGAAGACCGACCGAAGGCGCTTCACCCAATAAAAGAATACGAGGACTGCCCAAGGCGAACTCGAAAAGGAAGACCGACCGAAGGCGCTCTACCCAACAAAAGAATACGAGGACGGCCGAAGGCGAACTCGAAAAGGAAGACCGACCAAAGGCGCTCTACCCAACAAAAAAATACGAGGACGACCGAAGACGAACTCGAAAAGGAAGACCGACCAAAGGCGTTCTACCCAACAAAAGAATACGAGGACGACCGAAGGCGAACTCGAAAAGGAAGACCGACCGAAGGCGCTCTACCTAACAAAAGAATACGAGGACGGCCGAAGGCGAACTCGAAAAGGAAGACCGACCGAAGACGCTCTACCCAACAAAAGAATACGAGGACGGCCGAAGGCGAACTCGAAAAGGAAGACCGACCGAAGACGCTCTACCCAACAAAAGAATATGAGGACGGCCGAAGACGAACTCGAAAAGGAAGACCGACCGAAGGCACTCTACCCAACAGAAGAATACGAGGACGGTCGAAGACGAACTCGAAAAGGAAGACCGACCGAAGGCGCTCTACCCAACAAAAGAATACAAGGACGGCCAAACACGAACTCGGAAAGGAAGACCGACCGAAGGCGCTCTACCCAACAAAAGAATACGAGAACGACCGAAGGCGAGCTCGAAAAGGAAGACCGACCGAAGGCGCTCTAACCAACAAAAGAATACGAGGACAGTTGAAGACGAACTCGAAAAGGAAGACCGACCGAAGGCGCTCTACCCAACAAAAGAATACGAAGACTACCGAAGACAAACTCAAAAAGGAAGACCGACCGAAGGCGCTCCACCCAAAAAAATAATACGAGCATGACCGAATGCGAACTCTAAAAGGAAGACCGACCGAAGGCGCTCTACCCAACAAAAGAATACGAGGACGACCGAAGGCGAACTCAAAAAGGAAGACCGACCGAAGGCGCTCTACCCAACAAAAGAATACGAGGACGGCCAAAGACAAACTCGAAAAGGAAGACCGACCGAAGGCGCTCTACCCAACAAAAGAATACGAGAACGACCGAAGGCGAACTCGAAAAGGAAGATCGGCCGAAGGCGCTCTACCCAACAAAAGAATATGAGGACGACCGAAGACGAACTCGAATAGGAAGACCAACCGAAGGCGGACTACCCAACAAAAGAATACGAGGACGACCGAAGGCGGATTCGAAAAGGAAGACCGACCGAAGGCGAACTACCCAACAAAAGAAAACGAGGACGACCGAAGACGAACTCGAAAAGGAAGACCGACCGAAGGCGCTCTGCCCAACAAAAGAATACGAGGACGGCCGAAGACGAACTCGAAAAGGAAGACCGACCGAAGGCGCTCTACCCAACAAAATAATACGAGGACGACCGAAGACGAACTCGAAAAGGAAGACCGACCGAAGGCGCTCTACCCAACAAAAGAATACGAGGACGACCGAAGGCGAGCTCGAAAAGGAAGACCGACCGAAGGCGCTCTAACCAACAAAAGAATACGAGGACAGTTGAAGACGAACTCGAAAAGGAAGACCGACCGAAGGCGCTCTACCCAACAAAAGAATACGAAGACTACCGAAGACAAACTCAAAAAGGAAGACCGACCGAAGACGCTCCACCCAAAAAAATAATACGAGGATGACCGAATGCGAACTCTAAAAGGAAGACCGACCGAAGGCGCTCTACCCAACAAAAGAATACGAGGACGACCGAAGGCGAACTCAAAAAGGAAGACCGACCGAAGGCGCTCTACCCAACAAAAGAATACGAGGACGGCCAAAGACAAACTCGAAAAGGAAGACCGACCGAAGGCGCTCTACCCAACAAAAGAATACGAGAACGACCGAAGGCGAACTCGAAAAGGAAGATCGGCCGAAGGCGCTCTACCCAACAAAAGAATATGAGGACGACCGAAGACGAACTCGAATAGGAAGACCAACCGAAGGCGGACTACCCAACAAAAGAATACGAGGACGAACGAAGGCGGACTCGAAAAGGAAGACCGACCGAAGGCGAACTACCCAACAAAAGAAAACGAGGACGACCGAAGGCGAACTCGAAAAGGAAGACCGACCGAAGGCGCTCTACCCAACAAAAGAATACGAGGACGGCCGAAGACGAACTCGAAAAGGAAGACCGACCGAATGCGCTCTACCCAACAAAATAATACGAGGATGGCCGGAAGACAAACTCGAAAAGGAAGACCGACCGAAGGCGCTGTACCCAACAAAAGAATACGAGGACGACCGAAGGCGAACTCGAAAAGGAAGACCGACCGAAGGCGCTCTACCCAACAAAAGAATACGAGGACGACCGAAGGCGAACTCGAAAAGGAAGACCGACCGAAGGTGCTCTACCCAACAAAAGAATATGAGGACGGCCGAAGACGAACTCGAAAAGGAAGACCGACCGAAGGCGCTCCACCCAACAAAATAATACGCGGACGACCGAAGACGAACTCGAAAAGGAAGACCGACCGAAGGCGCTCTACCCAACAAAAGAATAGGAGGACGACCGAAGGCGAACTCGAAAAGGAAGACTGACCGAAGGCGCTCTAACCAACAAAAGAATACGAGGACAGTCGAAGACGAACTCGAAAAGAAAGACCGACCAAAGGCGCTCTACCCAACAAAAGAATACGAGGACGGCCGAAGATGAACTCGAAAAGGAAGACCGACCGAAGGCGCTCTACCCAACAAAATAATACGAGGACTGCCGAAGGCGAACTCGAAAAGGAAGACCGACCGAAGGCGCTTTACCCACCAAAGAATACGAGGACTGCCGAAGGCAAACTCGAAAAGGAAGACCGACCGAAGGCGCTCTACCCAACAAAAGAATACGAGGACGGCCGAAGGCGAACTCGAAAAGGAAGACCGACCAAAGGCGCTCTACCCAACAAAAGAATACGAGGACGACCGAAGACGAACTCGAAAAGGAAGACCGACCAAAGGCGCTCTACCCAACAAAAGAATACGAGGACGACCGAAGGCAAACTCGAAAAGAAAGACCGACCGAAGGCGCTCTACCCAACAAAAGAATACGAGGACGGCCGAAGGCGAACTCGAAAAGGAAGACCGACCGAAGACGCTCTACCCAACAAAAGAATATGAGGACGGCCGAAGACTAACTCGAAAAGGAAGACCGACCGAAGGCGCTCTACCCAACAAAAGAATACGAGGACGGTCGAAGGAAAACTCGAAAAGGAAGACCGACCGAAGGCGCTCTACCCAACAAAAGATTACGAGGACGACCGAAGGCGGACTCGAAAAGGAAGACCGACCGAAGGCGAACTACCCAACAAAAGAAAACGAGGACGACCGAAGGCGAACTCGAAAAGGAAGACCGACCGAAGGCGCTCTACCCAACAAAAGAATACGAGGACGACCGAAGACGAACTCGAAAAGGAAGACCGACCGAAGGCGCTCTACCCAACAAAATAATACGAGGATGGCCGGAAGACGAACTCGAAAAGGAAGACCGACCGAAGGCGCTCTACCCAACAAAAGAATACGAGGACGACCGAAGGCGAACTCGAAAAGGAAGACCGACCGAAGGCGCTCTACCCAACAAAAGAATACGAGGACGGCCGAAGGCGAACTCGAAAAGGAAGACCGACCGAAGGTGCTCTACCCAACAAAAGAATATGAGGACGGCCGAAGACGAACTCGAAAAGGAAGACCGACCGAAGGCGCTCCACCCAACAAAATAATACGCGGACGACCGAAGGCGAACTCGAAAAGGAAGACCGACCGAAGGCGCTCTACCCAACAAAAGAATACGAGGACGACCGAAGACGAACTCGAAAAGAAAGACCGACCAAAGGCGCTCTACCCAACAAAAGAATACGAGGACGGCCGAAGATGAACTCGAAAAGGAAGACCGACCGAAGGCGCTCTACCCAACAAAATAATACGAGGACTGCCGAAGGCGAACTCGAAAAGGAAGACCGACCGACCGAAGGCGCTCTACCCAACAAAAGAATACAGGGACGGCCGAAGGCGAACTCGAAAAGGAAGACCGACCAAAGGCGCTCCACCCAACAAAAGAATACAGGGACGGCCGAAGGCGAACTCGAAAAGGAAGACCGACCAAAGCCGCTCTACCCAACAAAAGAATACGAGGACGACCGAAGGCGAACTCGAAAAGGAAGACCGACCGAAGGCGCTCTACCTAACAAAAGAATACGAGGACGGCCGAAGGCGAACTCGAAAAGGAAGACCGACCGAAGACGCTCTACCCAACAAAAGAATATGAGGACGGCCGAAGACGAACTCGAAAAGGAAGACCGACCGAAGGCGCTCTACCCAACAAAAGAATACGAGGACGGTCGAAGGCAAACTCGAAAAGGAAGACCGACCGAAGGCGCTCTACCCAACAAAAGAATACGAGGACGACCGAAGGCAAACTTAAAAAGGAAGACCGACCGAAGGCGCTCTACCCAACAAAAGAATATGAGGACGGCTGAAGACGAACTCGAAAAGGAAGACCGACCGAAGGCGCTCTACCCAACAAAAGAATACGAGGACGGCTGAAGACGAACTCGAAAAGGAAGACCGACCGAAGGCGCTCTACCCAACAAAAGAATACGAGGACGGTCGAAGAGGAACTCGAAAAGGAAGACCGACCGAAGGCGCTCTTCCCAACAAAAGAATACGAGGACGACCGAAGGCAAACTTAAAAAGGAAGACCGACCGAAGGCGCTCTACCCAACAAAAGAATACGAGGACGACCGAAGGCGAAGTCGAATAGGAAAAACCAAGCTGAATGTGGACTTCGCTGGGGATAACAGGACAACCAAGGGTAAAAGCCATAATTTTACGACCCTCGAATTTATCTGGAATCAAAGTTGGGGAATAAAGAAGTCTAAACTGACTACTCTGCAGGGGTGTACCAGAATGCACAACAATATGAAGGACGAATCCACTGGAGATCTCACTGGGGATAAAGTAAAACAGAATCTCCTGAGTCATGCATTTCCGCTGAGGAAAAGAACTGACAAAGAAAGTATCAAACCAGGTTTATGCTTCAAATGCACATGTTTGAATTTTTCTATGGCATAATGCTCCATACGAAATGGAAATGCTACGCGTTTGGGAGGATGCCATGCAAACGATGCTTATGCAATGCAAAAAGAAACGCTCCAGCAAAATAAATGCTGAAAACGAAGGCAACTCCACTGGGGATGACAAAATAAATTGTTCTCTGAGTCCCAGAACTCTGCTGAGAAGGATCACATTGAACAACTCCTTTGATCAATAACTTCTACTGGAGATGAAATCCAAAAGAAAATCCACTCTGCTGGGGATTATATATAGCTCTTTGAAAAAGGAAACCAAGACCTGAATCGGAAGAGTGCCAAATATCACTTGGACTTAAAACCTGATGGGGATGTTAATCATCGCTGATCAAACCTGCTGTGAAGACTACCACTAAACTCGGCCTGGGGAGACAAATTACAAATACTAGACCTGCCGGGGACACCATTGAGCTGACCCGCTGCTAGGGAAATGACTTCGCCCTTATCCTGCTGAGGGTTGGATCATGCTGTTGCTGGTGAAAACACATTTTCTGACTGGCCGAGGGGAGTAGACACCAATACTCTGCAGGGAAGACATCTTTGTCTCGGGAATACGTTCCACAAATCTCCTGTGGTAACAAAACAACATCCACCCTAAAGCAATCCACTTTAAATGCTGGCTGGGGAACAATCTTTTGTACTTTGATTAGGGAGAGTGACAGTCTGATGAGGATGGTGAAACCTCAATGCTAGGGAGAATAACTTTGCTGGGGAGGAAAGTCAACGAAACCTGCCGAGGGATATCATTGAGCTTAACCTGCTATTGGAGGAAAGAATTTACCCTGCTGGGGATTAGAGTGTGTCGTTGCTGATGGAATTACACTTCCTGACCTGCTGAGGAGAGTGAGTACCAGACTCTGTGGGGAAAATAAAGTCTTTTCAAAGACATCCAACACATCTACTGGAGATACAACCACATTCACCTCGGAGCAATCCACTTTAAACTGCTTGCTGGGGAATAATTAACCAACCATGACCTCGGCTGGGGACACAGTCCTCTGTACTCTTGCTGGGGAGAGTAACAATCTACTGAGGATAATGAAATCCCAATGTTGGGGGAGAGAAACTCTACTGGGAAAAAACAATTTTGCTATCCTGCAAACACACAACAACAGAATATTTCGCATGCAAAAATGGCTACCTCGATTACCATCCACAATGTCCGTTGCCTAAGCAATTTCCATTGTTTTCCATTATGCTCCGCAAAGCTTAACGTTTTCACATGCAATGTTTATCAAAATATCAGACGTTTTCACAAACAAAACAGTAAAAGTAAAAACACAAATGGAAAGCTTTTTGAGTGAAATGAAAATTTTATTGAATGAATTGGCCTGTAAATAGGCATTTACAACTGGAAGCAATTCCTAAAAAAAGGTAATTGCACAAAAGGTAAAAAAGAAAATACACATGTCGGCAATGTGAGAACAGATATCCACCATGATTCAATTCAGCTATGAATCATATGCATTGCTTATCCACAGATGTCTTGACCTTCGAAGAGACTGACTGGACTGATTCCTTTCCTTTGAAATTCACAAGTATCAAAAGTGCTTACAGATCGAACGCAGACTGCAACCTCTCGCTTTCAAATCCCTAACTTTTTCCTGGATCGCCCTTTTCGGGTTTTCAATCCACCGGGATACCCATTTTTGCCAAAGTTGCCTTTTCAGGTTTTCAACTTTGCGGGTTTATTCTCCTTTTTTTTCTTTTTATCCCTAATTTTTGCCCGAACCTTCTCTTTTTATGTTTCGCCGGGATGCCCTTTTTTGCTTGGATCTTCTTTTTATGTCCAGCAGGTCTCTTTTATGCAAAGTATTTTTTGACTATGTCTGCGTTCACAGGGGATGTAAAATCCTCGCCATCCATAGTTGAAAGCAATAAGGCTCCACCAGAGAAAACCTTTCTTACTATATATGGCCCTTCGTAGTTTGGAGTCCATTTGCCCTTGTGATCTGTCTGAGGAGGAAGGATCATTTTCAAAACCAACTCGCCTGTCTAAAAACACTGAGGACGTACTTTCTGATCAAAGGCTTTCTTCATCCTGCTCTGATACAACCGGCCATGTGCAATGGCTGCCAATCTCTTTTCTTCAATAAGGTTCAACTTATTCAACCTAGAACGTATCCATTCAGCTTCATCGAGCTTCACATATGCCAGAATTCTCAAAGAAGGAATCTCCACCTCTAATGGTAGAACTGCCTCCATACCATATACCAGTGAGAAAGGAGTTGCCCCAGTTGACGTACGCACCGAGGTACGATAACCGTGTAGGCCATAGGGCAACATCTCATGCCAGTCTTTATACGTTACCACCATTTTCTGCACAATCTTCTTGATATTCTTATTTGCTGCCTCAACAGCACCATTCATCTTCGGAAGATAGGGAGAAGAGTTGTGATGTTCAATCTTAAAGCTCATTCATCATCTTATTGTTCAAATTTGAACCATTATCAGTAATGATTCTCTCAGGGACCTTGTAACGACAGATGATGTCTTTCTTTATAAACCGGGATACCACTTGTTTGGTGATGTTGGCATACGAGGTTGCTTCCAACCACTTTGTGAAATAATCAATGGCAACCAAGATAAAACGATGCCCATTGGAAGCAGTCGGCTCAATCTTTCTAATCATATCAATGCCCCACATGGCAAAGGGCCAAGGAGACGATAATACATTTAGAGGAGTAGGCGGCACGTGCATCTTATCAGTATAAATCTGGCATTTATGGCACTTTCTGGCGTATTTGAAACAATCAGACTCCATATTCATCCAGTAATACCCTGCCCTCAACAACTTTCTAGCCATAGCATGCCCATTGGCATGGGTATCGAAAGAACCTTCATGAACTTCATCCATCGACAGGCTTGCCTCTTGTTCATCAACACATCATAGCAAGACCATGTCGAAGTTCCTCTTGTACAACACATAATCTTCATTCAAAATGAAATTACCCGCTAACCTCCTCAGAGTTTTCTTATCCTTGGCGGATGCCCCAGCTGGTTACTCTTAACTCTTGAGAAAACACTTGATGTCATGATACCAAGGTTTGCCATCTGATACGTCTTCCACCGCAAACACAAAAGCTGGTCTATCCAGACGCATGATTCTGATGAAGGGAGTCTCATTCCAACGATTCACCTGATACATTGAAGACAACGTTGCCAACGCGTCTGCCATCTGATTCTCCAATCGGGGTATATGATGGAAGTCAACCCTATCAAAGAATGGTAACAACCTTCTGGCATAGTTATTGTAAGGCACCAGATTTGCCTGACGAGTTTCCCATTCCCCTTTAATCTGATTAACCACCAACGCAGAATCACCATAGACATCGAGGTTCTTGATTCTCAAATTAATCACTTCTTCCAACCCCATGATGCATGCTTCATACTCTGCCTCATTGTTGGTGCATTTGAACGCTAACCGGGCAGTGAAGGGTATATGAGAACCCCTTGGAGTTGTAATGATTTCCCCGATTCCGTTACCATATGAGTTGACGGCCCCATCAAAAAACCAATTTCCAGTGAGATCCAATCTCAGGTCCTTCGTCAGGCAAAGGCTCTTCACAATCCTTCATCTTCAGAAACATGATATGCTCATCCGGAAATTCAAACTTCATCGGTTGATAATCTTTAATCGGTTGTTCGGCAAGGTATTCTGACAAAACACTTCCCTTGATGGCTTTCTGGGAAACATATTGAATATCGTATTCTGTCAAAACCATCTGCCAACGGGCTATTCTTCCAGAAAGCGCCTGCTTCTCAAACACATACTTAATCGGATCCATCTTTGAAATCAACAGGGTTGTGTGGTTTAACATATACTGCTTCAAACGCTTGGCCGCCCAGGCGAGTGCACAACATGTTTTTTCCAACATAGAGTACCTCGACTCACAATCAGTGAACTTTTTACTCAGGTAGTAGATGACATGTTCTTTTCTACCTGACTCGTCGTGTTGACTGAGCACACATCCCATTGAGTTCTCAAGAACCGTAAGATACATAATCAATGGCCTTCATGGCACTGGCGGCATGAGGACTGGAGGTTCCTGCAAATACTCTTTTATCTTTTCAAACGCCTTTTGACGATTTTCATTCCACCTGACCTCTTGATCTTTTCTTAACAATTTGAGTTAATGCAAGCAGTGATTGCAAATAGACACACAAAGAATGGCAAACCAATCATAAAGGTTGCAAGCATCAAGAACGAACAACGTGATCATGTTAACAATTTAAGAACAATTACTCAACAAAGTTGCACAAATCAAACATTAATTGAAACATCATGCATAAGCAACCACGGAAACAAACAATAATCATGCATTATATGTCCAGCAAGTTGAGCACTAATCAAGAATTAACATGATTCAAATGTGTGTGCATCGTGTTTATCGCATCAAGAAAGTATCAATGCAAACATGAACATTCACCTGCATGTTAGGGAACCTCAATATGCACAAAAATTACATCTCAAAACCAGCAAACACACATCAATTAACAAATAACAACAATCAAATCCACAATCCAATGGATCAAACTCAACAAATTCAAGATCTACATCATGAACAAGCAAAATAAGCTAAAATGAAAAGTAGATCTAAAATTCACCAACCTACAAAGCTGAGAATTGCTTTGGTGAATGTTGATAAGCTGCAATTGATGGGTCCAAGCTAGAAAACCAGAGATCCAATGCTATCTTCACCAAAAAATGCAAAATAAATGCAATGTGATGAACTTGCTTCTAGCTTCTCCAAAAATCACTTCCAAGAACTTAGATCCAGAAGCAAAACAGTAGCAAAATCAGAATTCCTTCAAGAATTAATGGATGGATGAAGGTTTAGTTCCAAGATCAACAAATTTCAATGTAAAATTTGTTGAACTTTGATGGTGGAACTTTGAGTGAGGGTTTTGGAATGAGAGAGAAGTTGAGAGAAAATGGAGTGAGAGGTGTAGAAAATTTAGAAAATGAATCAAGGTTATGTGAGGTTTGGAATGAATTGATTTAAATAACCCCTAGGTTAGGATTTAAGTCTGGGTTTGGAGTGAGGTTTAGTTAGTGGAAATTGGGGTGAAAAATGAATTAGGAAAGGAAATGAGGAATTAGAGTGGAAAATGTTGGAAGGAATTTGAATTTTGGGTGGAAAATGATGAAAATATCAGTTCTAGATCCTTCCCACACATGCACAAGCCAAGCACATGATCACCAATGATGCAAACTGAATTTTTCAAATTTTTCCCAGAGTAACCGGTTACATCATATATGCTAACCGATTACTCAGTTCAAAAACTGAAAAATGCGCAGAAAAATAAAGGAGTAACCGGTTAGCAGATATGCTGTAACCGGTTACTCAGTTCAAAATTTGAATTTTGGCGCCTTTTGGAGGGAAAATTGGAGAATTGCCTGATTCCACTTGTTCTGAGCCATGTTAGACCTCTGAAACTTGACATTTGATATTACCATTGAATCATGCCTAAAATATACTGTGAATTCTTTTCCGCCCTTGAAATAACCTGCTGAAAATAATCGTCTGGTGCTGAATCACTGATAAAAAAATGACTGCCGGAGCTTATGATTATCAAATCGTCTCATGAGCAAAATAAATGATCAAAAGACACTGAAAGTTGTCTGCTTGGCCCTGAACACTATTGAAAATCATACTGGAACTGATGATGCTATGAGCTGCTGGAAAATACCTTGACCCCATGCCCAAAGGAAACATGCAAAAATGCAAAAAGACGATGCTAATGAAATGAAGCACAAGCCAAAAAGGGTTAGAACACGAGGGAAAATTTTGGGGTGCTACACGTCCCTGGAAGAAACCGCGAGAAAGGCTAGGGAGGAGGCAAAGGCTGCCACAAATGTGAGGAAGAAATCAGACAAAGAGGTAGTCAGGTTAAGAGGAGAGAACAACACTCTGGTTGCGGAGAAGAAAGCCGCTGAGGAGCTGATCGAGCAGATGAAGGCTACAGCGGCGCCGGCTGAAGATGAGCCCGAGGATGTGAAGGAGTTGAGGGTGAGAGTCGAGCTTGTCGCTCGTCTTCTACGGGCAGAGGAAGACGTCATTGCCATTGGGGAAGAGTCGTTTAAAAACGCCATGGCCCAACTCCGACAGGTGAACCCAGAGGTCCAGATATTTACGGAGGGTACCAACTTCTTAGGCCATGTTGAGAACGGCAAAATAGTTAATCCGAACTTCTTCAACATTGGCGACGAGCACGCCCGACTTCTGAACGAGGAGAACCATGAGCCTGAGTCTAACACCGAGGAGCCTGAGAAGATGCAGGAATGAAATCAGTTTTCTTTGTTTTGTTGTAATGTCTCTGGCATGTGTGCCATGTTTTGATGTAATTTAATGTTGTTCTGGGGCGTGGCCCCCTTGGTTTGTAATATGCACACTTGTGGTCCTTGTGGCCACTTAAATTAAATGTATGTATCCGGCCATCGTGGCCGGTTTTGTATGTCGTATACTTGCGAATGGCTTTCATTAACTATTTTAGCTAAGTGTTGTACTTTTGCCCGATATACTTGTGTGCCCGCAATAGGGACCACGTTGATTTTTCTAAGGTTTGAGGGAATTGCTCGATTTAGATGTGTTCGACAGTGAGGGGGACTGGTCGAACGGCCTGGGAATTTCCGGGCGAGATAGCGGAGCTTAGGTCACGTTTGAGGCTTGAGTTCGCGGCGTGAACCTCTCATCGTGAGCTGGGTGTTCTGCCTATCGTGGTACTTTGACGATGACGGTGCTCGGTTGAGGGACCGCTGTCGGGCAGGGACTTGGCTCGTTCTTGAGCGGGGTCCTGCCTTGGCTGGCATGCAACGCTTTTACCTAGGCGTGCATTGTGGTCGGGATGTAATATTCGTCGTTTTGACGAAGCGAACCAACAGTTAGGGCCTTAGCTATAGTATTGCTTTAGCTTTTCGACATTCCATGGTCGAGCAAATTCTTCCCCGTTGAGATATTCTAGGTAGTAGGCCACATTTTCCATTTTTGCCCGGACGCGATAGGGTCCCTCCTAGTTAGAGGCGAGTTTGCCTTCGCGAGAGTCCTTGTGGTTCCTTCTCAAGACAAGGCTGCCCACTTGGAACTCTCGCCGTATCACTTTGGCGTTGTGCCTGATTGCAATTTTTTGCTTTAATGAGGCTTTGCGGAGAGCTGCTCTGGACCGGACCTCTTCGACGAGGTCGAGCTCTTCCCTTAGTGCCTCGTCGTTCATTTCTTTATCCAGGGGTGACTCAGTCCGCCTGGATGGTACGTGTACTTCAATGGGGATTACAGCTTCGGTCCCATAGGCCAGGCGAAAGGGAGCTTCCCCGTTTGAAGAGTGCGGAGTCGTGCGGTACGCCCATAGGATGCTGTGCAGCTCCTCGGTCCAAGCTTTCTTCATTTCGTCTAGCCTTCGCTTGAGGCCTCGAAGGATTACTCGGTTTGCCGCTTCGGCTTGCCCGTTAGTCTGGGGATGTTCGACGGATGTGAAGTGTTGTTTCGTGCCTAGCTGGGCAACAAAATCCTAGAACTAATTGTCCGTGAACTGTGTCTCGTTGTCCCTGACTATTGCTTGGGGGATGCCAAAATGCGTGAGGATGTTTCGTTTGTAAAAACGCAGTATGTTAAGGGCTGTTATTTTGGCCAAAACTTCCGCTTCTATTCACTTTGTGAAGTAATCAACGCCTACTATTAAGTATTTGTTCTGGTTCGATCCTACTACAAATGGCCCCAGGATGTCCAGGCCCCACCAGGCGAATGGCCACGGGGAGGACATAGCCTTGAGCTCGTTAGGTGGAGCTAGGTGCATGTCCCCGTGTCGTTGGCATTTATCGCACTTCTTCACGTGCTCTTTGGCATCTTGCTGCATGGTAGGCTAGTAGTACCCTGCTCGAAGGGCTTTCCGGGCGAGGGATCTCCCACCGAGATGTTGGGCGTTGATTCCTTCGTGGATTTCGCGCAGGACGTGGGCGACCATCTCCTCCTCGACACATTTGAGTAATGGGATGGAGAACCTTCGCCTGTAGAGTTTGTCTTTGACCAAGACGTAGGAGCAGGCCCTGCGCCAGATTGTGCTAGCCTCATTGGGGTCGGACGGAAGTTCGTCCCTAGAAAGGTAGTTATAAATGGGGGTCATCCAACAGTTCTTGTCGCCGATTACCTGTACGTCGAGGGTCGGGGATGCCTTGCCGATACTGGGTCGAGGAAGTACCTCCTGGATGACGGACTTGTTTCCGCCCATTTTCTTCGTGCTTGCTAGTTTATATAACACGTCTGCTCTGACGTTATGTTCGCGGGGAACATGCTTTACCTCTACTGCATAGAATTTTGTCATCTTTTCTTTGACCAAGGCTAGGTATTCAGACAGGCTGTCGTTTTTGGCCTGGTATTCTCCTCGAACCTGGAGGGCCACGAGTTGTGAATCCGTGCAGATGACGACCTCTTCTGCCCCAAGATCCTCGGCCAGGCGCAAGGCGGCGAGGAAGGCTTCGTACTCAGCCTGGTTATTAGACTTGGGAAAGGATAAGGTGAGTGATACCTCTACGATGATTCCCTCGTCATTTTCTAAGATTACGCCTGCCCCGCTTCCTGCCGAGCTGGATGCCCCGTCTACGAAAACGGTCCACTTGCGCGCCCCGTAAGTAGGGGAATCTGCGAACGTCATTTTCTTGACGAAGTCAGCCAAGGCCTGGGCTTTGAGGGCTTTTCTGCTTTCGTACTGAATGTCGAACTCGAACAGCTCTAACGACCATTTAAGCATTCTGTCGGCCATGTATGGTCATCCCAGCAGTTGCTTTACGGGTTGGTTTGTCCGGACCATGATCGTGTGGGCCAGGAAATAGTGTCTCAACCTTCTAGCAGCGTTGATGAGGACCAGCGCTACCTTCTCTATCTGATGGTATCTCAGCTCTGGTCCCTGTAGCGCCTTGCTGGTGAAATATATGAGCTTTTGCTCATCCGGTGTTTCACGGATAAGGGCGGCGCTTACGGCCTAGGTGGCCACGACGAGATATAGGTACAGCGTCTCGCTGTTGTTTGGCCAAGAGAGGACTGGCGGCTCTGACAGTGCTCGTTTTAGATGGAGGAGAGCCTGGTCACATTCTTTCGTCCATTCAAATGTTGCCTCCTTGCGGAGGAGTTTGAAGAAGGGCAGGGCATGCTAGGCATACTTGGCTACGAAAGGAGACAAAGACGCGAGCATCCAGTTGAGGGACTGGATGGATTTCTTCGAGTTAGGCATTGGAAATTCGGAGAATGCCCTGCACTTGTCGGGGTTGGCCTCAATTCCTCGCTCTGTCAGATAGAAGCCGAGGAACTTGCCCTCCCGGACTCCGAACGTGCACTTTTCTGGGTTGAAACGCATCCGGTATTTCCTGGCTTGTTCGAAGACTTTTCTTAAATGGGTCGTGTGTTCGGTTTCTTCGTGGAATTTTACAATCATATCGTCCATATAGACTTCGAGCATGTCGCCTATTTCTCCCCAAAAGACCTTGTTCATCATCCTCTGGTAGGCCGCGCCGGCGTTTTTCAGGCCGAAGGGCATTAAGTTGTAGTAGTAATTGCCCGATTCGGTCATGAAGGCCGTGTATTTTTTATCGCTCATTGCCATTGGTATTTGATTATAGCCCGAATAGGTGTCCATGAATCATAATAGTTTAAAACCGACAGAGTTATCAACAATTTTATCAATATTGGGGAGGGGGTAGGCATCTTTTGGGCATGCCTTATTAAGATCGGTGTAATCAACACACATTCGCCATTTTCCATTAGATTTTTTTCACGAGTACAACGTTGGACAGCCAAGTGGTGTACTTGGTTTTCGAGATAAAATTTGCCTCGAAGAGGTCTTTTACAACTTGTGCTGCAACCTCTGTTTTCTCCGAAGACTGCTTCCTCCTACGTTGTGCTACTGCTTTGACGGCTGGGTCAATCGTGAGTTGATGGCAGGCGACTAATGGGTCCAAGCCGGGCATCTCCGTGGCACTCCACGCAAACAAGTATGCGTTCTCTCGAAGGCAGAATTTGAGTTGTTTCCGTGCAATGTCGGGGAGACCGGTCCCTATCTTCACTCCCCGCTGAAGATCGTCACCGAGCAGGACGAGCTCGGAGTCGCCATCCGGGATAGGGCGCATTGGATGGGAGTTGTTGGTGGTCAAGGAGGATGAGCTGCTCGGGCTGGCCTGGTGTTCCTTCCGGTCATCTTCGACGAACCGGCTGTTGAGGTCGACGGAGTCGACGCGAGGCAGTGGCTTGGCTTCCTCTGAGTTGTTGGGCAAGTCTGGCTTGTTGGACGTCTTTGGCTTGGAAGCGATGGCGTTGAGTCCCTTGGTGGCCGCTTCGAAGCACCGCCGCGCAGCTTCGTTGTCCCCGTGCAATGTGGTGACCGTACCTTTTGAAGTGTAGTACTTTATTTTGAGATGGACGTTGGATGGCTCAGCTACCAGCTCGGCTAGAGTTGGCCACCCGAATATGCACTGATAGAGAGACGGGCAGTCAATTACTAGGAACTACACTTTAATGGATCTGGTTGTCTCTGCAGATCCAAAGGTCACGATTAGCTCGACGTACCCCTAGAGTTTTGTGACCGACCCATTGAAACCCTGGAGGTCGGAACCTACATAGGGAGTGATATGTGATTCGTCCAGCTGGAGGGTCGAGAAAAGTTGTGAGTACATAATATCGACCAAGCTTCCTTGGTCGACGAGAATCCTGCGAACATCGAAATTGGCCATCTGAGCTCGAACGAGCAGTGGGATACTTGAGTTTGGGGACCCTCCGAGGAGCTCTTCTCTGTAGAAGGAGATGGGGATTAATCCCTTCTGAGCCTTGTCGAGCGTTGTCACCTTGTTGGAGCTCGTACTGATCAGGTGCTCGAACTTTCTCTTCTCGGAGCCCACAGTGACTTTGTTGAAGCCCCCTCCGGAGATGACCATCGCAGAGGGGAAAGTCTCCCACGGGGTGTGGGTCGCAAAGTAAGCGGGAGCACTGAGCTCGTCCAGGACGTAGAAATCCTCTGGTCGTGATATAGACATGGCGACTTAGAGGTTGGTTTCTTCCGAGGAAGGCACCTCTTCCTCCACCTTCTTCGACTCCTGGGCGTCTTGCTAGGGAGCATCTTTCTTTTTTGTAAACTGCTTCAGGTGGCCATTCCTGATCAGTATTTCTATGGCATCCTTCAGGTGGATGCAGTCTTCAGTGGTGTGGCCGTGACTCTTATGGAAATGGCAGTATTTTGATTTATCGGCGTTGGGCTTGGCCGGTATTTATTTGGGGAACCAGACTCCTGCCTGTTTGAATTCCAAATTAGCACACTCGGATATAATCTTTTCCCTGGAGACAGTCAGGGGAGTATAGTCATGGAACCAGTCGGAGGGTCCCTTGTTGTCCCTGGGTTCTCGGGGACGGTATTCGCGCCTTCTTTCCCCCCGACGGGATGTCGAGGCTCATCGCCTTTAGAGGCCCGGGCATTCTCTTGATGGCAGGAGGCTCGGGCAGAGCTGGCCGCTTCCTTCTCCTCATACTGAATATACGACTGCGCCTTGAGGAGGAAGGCGTCCAGGCTTCTTGGAGGTGCAAGGCCAATAACTTTAGAAAACTCTGAGTGTGGGCGGAGTCCCCGTTCGAGCAGAAATTTTTTCATGTCGTCGGTAGTGGGGACTTGCACAGCTTCTTTGTTAAACCTCTCAATATATGCTCAGAGAGGTTCATCCTTCCCTTGAATTATGGCCTCAAGGGAGGTTTCAGTCTTGGGATGACGGCGTGATGCCGTAAAGTGCCTAGAAAACATCCTGCCCAGCTGCTTCCACGAGGTGAAGGACTCCTCGGGCAATTGCTTATAGCAAGTCATTGCCCCTTTCCGGAGCATGGTCGGGAATAGGCAGCACTTGATGGCGCTCCGGACGCCACGGTAATCTAACAGCGCATCGATGTTTTCGATGTGCTCATCGGGGTCAGTCGTTCCGTCGTAAGTGCCCAAAGTTGGGGGTTTCTCCAAGCCTTTGGGGGCGTGTAGCCAATATCTCTTGGGACAATGGGCCATGGGGCTCATCGTCGCTGCTGGAACTGGTCCGGGGAGGGGAGCGGACAATTCGCTCGTGACGGTGACTCCTACGGGGTGATGGCATACGTCAGCGGCCCTTTGGTCTGACCGGGGGTGAATGTTGATCTCTCTGGGTTTTCTTGTGGCCCGAGGAAGATTGGTTTCGCAGGGAAACATGACCGCGCTTCCGAACAGCATGGGATTCTGGTTCTTGGCGCCCCCGATGGTCAGTTTCCCGCTGGGGTCGTGGACTCTTGGATCGTCGTCGATTCTTCCTTGGCGGGTGGGGGGGGATCTCAGACGGGCAGATTCTTCCAACGCTCCAATCCTCTCGTTTTGTCGGAGGATCAAGAGGTTGGTCTTGTTGATCACTTCAAGGAGAGCCACCACGACCGGGTTGGCGTTTGGTGGAGCTGGAACGAGCTGGAGGGCCAGCGGGGGCTGGTTGTCGGCATGGTCAGTGGGAGTGGGGAAAGGAGACGCGGTAGCCCCATCCCTTGGGCGACGGGCGTATCCGAGGAGGAGGGATGAAGAACCGTCAGCATCAGTTTTGTTGACGGGGAAGACAGAAAGACGGTGAGCACTTTTGACGTGATCTTGAGAGGCCATGATCGTAATTTTGAACGGAGAATGTGTTTTGGTCTTAGAATCTGAGGTGAATGTTAAGTCGGGGAAAACAAGATTCCCACAGATGGCGCCACTGATCGTGAAGGCTGATCAGATCCTGTGATGGGCCAAGAAGAATGTCTGTGATGCTGGGTGTGAGATGAGGAGGAGGGGGTGTACCTGCAAGGCACTTCGACGCTCAAGTAAGAAAGGGTCAGAGAAAAAGGGCAAGTACAAAGTATGAGTTCTTAGGATGATTATTGGATACTTGACCCTCTCAAATGAGAGGGTTTATATAATGCCCTCATCGCGTGGCTAACGGTCCCTATTTTCGGGGAAGAATAACCGTTTCTTGAAGAATAGGTAACTGCCAAAAACTAGCCGTTATGACGGGCAGAAGTGCCCAAAACTAGTCGTTGCCGCGGGCAAGGGAGGAGTTCCGGGCACAGGCGTCTTAGTTGTTCCTGGGCGAAGGAGCCGTGCGTAACAGGCAGAAATGCCGGGGAGGGGCATGTGACCTTGAGAACCATCTGCCCATGTATGCCCGGTTGGAGGGCAGAAAGGTAAATCTTGCCCTTCCTCCGGTGGACTTAGGCAATTGGGCCGTTCTGGGAGCAGAAGTGGATTGGGCCATGCCTAGCCATTGGTCCAGTCCGGAACAGGTACCTTCATGTAACATTTGTCGTAAGGCATGACTTTTGGTACCTTCATGTAACACTTGTTGCAATTCTATCCCAATTTTGTTACATTAAGGTCGTAATTTGTACAATAGACAAAACTTGAAGAACCTGATTGTTAGAATTTAAAAACAAATGGAACCTGTTTGTAGAAAAAAACATAAAGAACTGACTTGTTAATTTAAAATAACTTAAAGGACTCGGACAATATTTTTAGCCTGTGCCTTTATATATATAGGCTTAATACCCTTTTTGGTCCTCTAACTATACCCTCGGGTCCAATTTGGTCCTCTTTCTTTTAAAAGTTCCAAATAGATCCCTTACATTGTCTAACTGAAGCATAAAGGTCTTTTCCGTCAAATAAATGCAAACGGTGTTAGTTTTGCTTACGTGGAGTATGAGTTGGCATGATGGATGGCATAGTCAGCACTTTTTAATTTTCACGTGGATTTTTATATTATTTTTTATTATTTTTTTATTTTCCATGTAGATTTTTTTATATATTTATTTTTTAATATTTTTTATATTTCTTTTTGTAATATTTATTTTTTAATTCTATATTTTAAAAATAATTTTTATTGGGCCAAATCAAATCAAATCCACATACAAACCCATCTAGAAGTCCAATAACAATTTCATTCTCTTTGGCCCATATGTTTTTCATTTGCTTGATTATGCACAAGTAGTTAATATAAAGACTAGATTTTATTCTGAAACAACCAATGTGGGACTAATATAAAGACATGTATTGCAAATATAAAGACTATATTTTATTCAGAAATTAATTGGGAGGGAGGTGCATGGTTTGGTTTATAGAGAACTGGGTTATTTTGGTGATAGTGTTTTGTTGGCTGAAGTGTCCATTACACTCACACCATCAACTTCATGTAACTTCATGAGCTCCATATAGAAATCACTACCAACATCCTCCTAACAACCGTGACCACATACTACTCTTAAAAAACCAGCGTGACCATTTTCTTTCACTACCTGTAAACCATAAAATCCAACGTCCACCACAGTTAATTAACCTCCTGCACCACACTTCACTTTACACAACAAATGGCCTCTCTCTAAATTTTTTTATCACTACACAAAACCATCCACTATTATACAAACCTCACATATCAATCATCATCACCTTCAACAACACCTCATGAAACCAACAACATCAAAGCAGCAGTAACAACATAATCCAAAAAATGTTTGTTGTATTTCGACACCATCTCACCACCACCGTGCTACACATCTCATGAACCTGTCCATGGTACATAACCACCATCTATCATGAATTAAACTGTGTGACATACAACCATACATTTTCCTAACTTGTGATGAACCATTTCCTCCCTCCACAAAACAAAACTCACAGCACAACCTTAAACAACAACCTTGACATCACCAACCTACTCCATTGTTTTCCAATACATAAAAAACACATAAATTCAACACCATAACCATCCTAAAACCTACTACCGCCATGCATAACAGCAACCATACAATACATAAAGTTGTTTGAATCCATGTTAACTGTCTATGGTGTTAATCCTGAAATGGAGCATTATGGTTGTATAGTTGACCTTCTTGGAAAGGCCGACCGTCTGGACGAAGCACATCAGTTAATTCTAAAGATCCCGTTAGAAGGTCGGAGGACATCCCATTACAGACATTCAACATTGATAGCCTAAGTTCCATGCCATCAGAAATTTCTGATGAATCATCTTTGAGACAGAGTGTCAGCTCGGGACACTTAAATGGGAAAGTAGTTTGAGATATATCCTTTCCATTGGCAGATCATTCCATGGGAAACCATTCCAAGATTTCATTTAATGATCCTGACTTTGACACTGGAGTCAAAGTAATTTGGAACCCTCAACTTATTTGTCCAAGAAGGAAAAGGGCCATGGTGCATTAGAAGGTTTAGATGGTTTCCCAACCTCTGAATTTTCTGAGAACAAAATTGTCTTTATATTAGTCCCACATTGGTTGTTTCAGAATAAAATCTAGTCTTTATATTAACTACTTGTGCATAATAATGCAAATGAAAAACATATGGGCCAAAGAGAATGAAATTGATATTGGGCTTCTAGATGGGTTTGTGTGTGGATTTGATTTGATTTGGCCCAATAAAATTTATTTTTAAAATATAGAATTAAAAAATAAATATTACAAAAATAAATATAAAAAATATTAAAAAATAAATATAAAAAAAAATCTACATGGAAAATAAAAAATAATATAAAAATCCACGTGGAAATTAAAAGGTGCTGACTAAGCCATCCATCATGCCAACTCATACTTCACGTAAGCAAAACTAACACCGTTTGCATTTATTTGACGGAAAAGACCTTTATGCTTCAGTTAGACAACGTAAGGGATCTATTTGCAACTTTTAAAAGAAAGAGGACCAAATTGGACCCGAGGGTATAGTTAGAGGACCAAAAAGGGTATTAAGCCATATATATATTATATATATATATATATATATATATATATATATATATATATGTGTGTGTGTGTGTGATCTTACCGGGTGATAAGAACCTGATGTGGGCCAGAAACAACGCCTGCGATGCTGGGTGTGAAAGATGAGGAGGGGGTGTATCTGCAAGGCACTCCGATGCTAAAGTAAGGATCGGGAGAAAAGAAGGCAAGTACAAAGTATATGTGTCTTAGGATGATTTTAAATACCTGACCCTCTCAAATTAGAGGGTTTTTATAATGCCCTCAGCGCTTGGCCATTGGTCCCTATTTTCGGGGCGAGATAATCGCTCCCCAAATAATAGGTAACTGCCAGAAACTAGTTGTAACACCCCACTTTCCCATTTTATAAAATATAGGAATATTACAGATAAAATCAGGGTTTTCAACATTTACAAGTAGGATGCTACACCAATAAAATCAACATCAAAATTCCTTTTCATTAAACGAAATAAAACAGCGGAATAATCATTTCATAAGTTCACGGCACACTTGCCAACATACTCCAAACCTCCACATTAAACTCGTGTTCCGTAAAATATTGAATTTAAAAGAGATGCGTCACAAAAATTCAATACAAAATAACAACTAATAAAATCCCCAAAATTCCCGTGTTACGTATCAGAGCGACTCTTACGACTCGAACAGGCAACACGCACTCCAAGCAACTCAAGTACCTGGATTATCTGTACTTTCGAAGAAGCACAGACACAACAACAACAAAGGGGTGAGAACTACGTTCAATAATAAACGGCAAATAACACATGATAAGAGTAGTTACTCACACACAATCATACAATCACATAATCACGACCTACTTGTCACTTTCAATCATAATTCAATCAACATATAATAATAATGCAATGCGACTCAACAATAGACACAATGCATGTTCATTCAATCGAACCCGGATAAATCACATACACCCCTACTTGGCAATGATTTATCCCACCACATTCCACATTGGAGTTCGGATGAATCACATGCACTCCTCCTGAGCAATGATTCATCACCACCGACACACCATGCATGCATGACATCAATATGCATATAATTCATGTATAATCATAATCATACATTTCCACGATCCTCCTGATCACAATCAATACATAACACCACAGGAAACACCTCACATGACGTTAATTAGCTGATTACTAATTAATTCACCAAAATTACTAAATCAATTATTTTATTGCTAATCCTACATTTCTCCAGGTCTGACAACTACCCCCCAACCTCTCAAACCAAAAGAAACCACTTCGGATGCAAAAACGGGAAAGAAATCGCGAAACGGTAAAATTCTGCACACTCGTTGGCCATACGCGTATTGCCTGGTGCCATACGCATATTGTCTAGCTCGCTCGCCCAACCATACGCGTATCCTACGCGTACCGCCTCTCCTCCCACCCTGCCATACGCGTATACCTTACCTATTACGCGTATGGGCAGAGACCTGTTTTTCCATCAAATTCCATTTCCAGACCCAATACGCGTATTCCCTCCTCATACGCGTAAGGCCAGACCTCCATATGCGTACCGTTACGCGTATGGGCAGAGGGTCGTGCCAATCCTCCTTTTTGGCCCTCCCATATGCGTAATGACCATAGCCGTACGCGTATTGCCTTTCCTGATACGCGTATGGCCAGATCTATTACGCAAATGCAATTTCCCCGCACCAGTTTGGGTTCTGCTACGGGATCCTCACTTTTCCACTCCAATTCAGTCCTAAACTTGTTTCTACATCAATTTTAGGACCTATAATCTCATCTTACAATTTCACCTATCATTACTACATTAGAATTTCAGGTTTTAGATCTAATTCGTCCTTTCAACCTGCATCAAAACCAGATATGCAATACATGCATCTATACAGCAGCAAAACACCATACAATTACATATCTCATGACAGAGCAAAGCAATTCATACAATTCATCATAATTTCGACCATATCACAACAGATTCATAAACATAATTCATGCATCCAAAATCCTACGTGGGAAAGGACCCCTCACTACCCTTTCATGTTATTATCACCTGTATTGAACCCATTCTCCCCCCTTACCTCGAAATTACTCAGAAAATTCCCGCGAAAATTGATGAAGGTGGGTGCCCTAGCTCTCCCTTGTTCTTCACTTCTCCTTAGCCTTTCTCCTTCTCTCTCTAAAATTCTGATTATGGTTAACCCCTCACTAATTCTCACTAAACCAGCTTAATGACTAAACCGTACTTCCTATTTTCTATTAGCCCATTATCTAATTAATTAAATTAGATTTTAATTTACTAATAATATTAATAATAATAATAACCATAATAATAATAATATGAAATATACTATTAATAATAATAATAATAATAATAATAATAATAATAATAATAACAATAAGTTCCATGCTACTATTAATGGACACATCCCCACCTTATGACTATTAACATTACCCCTTCGCACTCAGACACCCCCTAAACAAGGCCAAACAACGGAAAATAAAACACGACGATTAAATAATTTAAATTGGGGTGTTATAACTCTCCCCCACTTAAATTATTTTCGTCCTCGAAAATGTACCTGATGGGAATAGCTCCGGATACGACTCTCGCATCCTGCTCTCCAATTCCCAGGTCACACTTCCTCCAGCAGCTCCTCCTCAAGCCACTCTCACCAGGGGTATCTCCTTTCCTCTGAGTTGTTTCATCTTGCTATCCTCGATCCTTATCGGCATCGCCTCCACAGTAAGATTATCGCGGATCTGCACCTCATCCCTCGGGATAACATGAGATGGATCAGATACATACTTTCGAAGTTGCGACACATGAAACACATCATGCAAGTTCGAAAGTTCAGGCGGTAACGCCACCCTATAAGCAACTGCACCAACTCTCTGCAAGATCTGATACGGTCCAATAAACTTAGGATCCAACTTCTTTGATTTCAATGCACGTCCAACACCAGTCATTGGGTTAACTCTCAGGAACACGTGATCACCTTCACTGAATTCCAAGTCTTTCTTCCGATTATCATGATAGCTTTTCTGCCTACTCTGAGACATTTTCATCTTCTCGCGGATCATCTGAATTGTCTCAGTAGTCTGTTGCACAATCTCAGGTCCAAGCACCACATTCTCACCGATCTCGTACCAACACAGAGGCGTCCTACACCTCCTACCTTACAAAGCTTCGAAAGGTGTCATTCCAATGCTAGAATGGTAACTATTGTTATACGTGAACTTGATTAATGGCAAATGAGTATCCCACGCACCACCTTTCTCCAACACACAGGCCCTCAGCAAATCTTCCAACGACTGAATAGTCCTCTCTGACTGACCATCAGTCTGTGGGTGATAAGCAGAGCTCAACTTCAATTTAGAACCCAAGGCTTCCTGCAGGCTCTTCCAAAATTCCGAAGTAAACCTCGGATCTCTATCCAACACTATGCTCAATGAAACACCATGTAACTTCACAATTATCCTGATATAAATCTCCGCCAGCTTTGACAACGGGAAACTGATGTTAATTGGTATAAAATGTACGGATTTCGTAAGTCGATCCACCACTACCCAAATAGCATCAAAGCCTCTCGCCGTATTTGGAAAACCAGTAACAAAATCCATAGCAATACTGTCCCACTTCCATTCCGGAATCTCTAACGGTTGCATTAATCCCGAAGGCTTCTGGTGCTCCACTTTTGACTTCTGACATGTCAAACAAGCATAGACAAACTGAGCCATGTCCCTTTTCATACCGTACCACCAAAACAACCTCTTCAAGTCATGATACATTTTCGTAGCTCCCGGATGAATACTCAAGTTACTCCGGTGGCTCTCCTCTAAGATCGCTTTCTTTATTTACGCATTATCCGGTACACAAATTCTACCCCGGAACCTCAATACCCCAACATTATCCACTTTAAAGTCACTATCAGAATCATTGCTTCCTGTAGGCATCAAATCCATCAGCTTCACATCAAGCTTCTGATTTTCTTTAATTACATCCAAAAAGTCATTATTCACCTTCAGCATACCCAATCTAACACTCTCCGGTGTAGTTTCACAAACCATACTCAAGTCTCTGAACTGTTCAATCAACTCCATTTCTTTCACCATCAATGCAGACATATGAATTGTCTTCCGACTGAGAGCATCTGCTACAACATTAGCTTTTCCCGGATGGTAACTCAAATTAAAATCATAATCCTTCAAGAACTCTAACCACCTCCTCTGCCTCATATTCAACTCCTTCTGATCGAATAGATACTTCAAACTTTTGTGATCACTAAACACTTCAAATCTCGATCCATACAAATAATGTCACCAAATTTTTAATACAAAAACCATTGCAACTAGTTCAAGATCATGAGTAGGATAGTTCCTCTCATGCACCCTCAATTGTCGTGAAGCATATGCCACCACTTTGCCATCTTGCATTAACACACCGCCTAATCCCATCTTATACGCATCACAATACACTACAAAAGAATCATTTGGACTTGGTAGAATTAACACTGGCGCTATAGTCAATTTCTTCTTCAGTTCCTCAAAACTTTCCTCACAAACAGCATCCCAAACAAATGCTTGATTCTTTCTGGTTAGCTGAGTCAATGGCAATGCTAAATTAGAAAACCCTTAAATGAATCTTCTGTAGTAACCTGCCAAACCCAAGAAGCTTCTAATCTCCGTTGCTGTCTTCGGAGCTTCCCACTGAAGTACTGCACTTACTTTAGATGGGTCCACCGCTATGCCATCACCAGAAATAACATGACCCAAGAAACTCACAGTCCTCAACCAGAATTCACATTTTGAGAACTTTGCGAACAATTTATTATCCTTCAACACCTGCAATGCAATCCTCAAATGTTCTGCATGATCCTCGTCAGTCTTAGAATAAATCAGTATATCATCAATAAATACCATAATAAACTGATCTAAATAAGAGTGAAAGATATGGTTCATATATTCCATCAACACACCCGGCGCATTAGACACTCCGAAAGGTATTACTGCTTATTCGTAATGTCCATAGCGGGTCCTGAACGCCGTCTTCTGAATATCACCTTCTTTTACTCTAATCTGATGATAACCCGACCTCAAATCAATTTTGCTGAACACACGAGCTCCTACAAGCTGATCCATTAAGTCATCAATCCTCGGAAGTGGATACTTATTCTTAATGGTCACTTTATTCAACTGACGGTAATCAATGCACAGACGCATACTACCATCCTTCTTTTTCACCAACAACACTGGAGCTCCCCACGGCGACACAATCAGCTAATGAACTTCTTATCGAGCAACTCTCCAATCTGAGATTTCAACTCTGCCAACTCTGATGCAGACATCCTGTACGGTGCCATAGAGATAGGTTTGGTACCCGGTACAAGATCAATAGTGAATTCAACTTCCCTTGTCGGAGGAAATTCTGTGATGTCATCTGGAAATACTTCAGGAAATTCATTCACCACTGGTAATTCATTAACTGAAGTCTTGCTTTCAACAGACAATAATGCAAACACTGCAAACATCTTCGCTTCATCCTCCAACAACGTCCTCAACTCCCTACTAGATAACAAATCCGCTAATGCTTCCTCTTCAGGAGTAAGAAACAATAACGTCTTCCTAAAGCAATCAATATAAACTCGATTGAACTCCAACCAATTCATTCCCAAAATAACATCGAGATTACCGAGTGGCAAACAAATCAAGTCCACTCTGAAATCTCTACCAAACATAGTCAGCGGACACTTCAAACACACCAAGGAAGTAACCACAGAACCAATAGATGGAGTTTTAATCGTCATCCTCTGATCTAGAGTAGACGGCACAATCCCTAATCTCTTCACACAGTCAACAGAAATAAACGAGTGGGTTGCACCCGTGTCAATGATAGCAATCAAAGGAATGTCATTAATAAAACAAGTACCGTTGACGGAACGCTCCTCATCGGTGGATTGGGCTCCCACCAAGGCAAACACCTTCCCACCGGCCTGAGACTTCTTTGGCTTCTCACAGTGGGTGCTGATATGACCCTTCTCTCGACAGTTATAACAGGTAGGCATAGTGGCTTTACAATCAGCTATAACATGACCTGGTCAACCACACTTGAAACACTTCTTCACTTTATTAGGACAATTATTAGCACGGTGACCCGCGCCACCACATCTGAAACACTTGAGAGTATCAGGAGCCACCCCTCCCTCCTTTGGTTTTTTTCCTGCTGCAGCTTTCTGTTTCCCCTTATCAGTTGGAGCACTATAAGGAGTACCTCCAAACCTCTGTTTACCCTTTTTCTCATTCACAGCCTTGTAATGAGCAATTCTGGCTCTGTTATCATTGTCATAGATTCTGCTTCTGCTTACCAGCTCTGGATAATTTCTTATCTTTTGACAAGCAATGCCCAGTTTGATCTCAGGACGCAACCCATTCTCGAACTTTAAGCATTTCAAATTCATAGCCTACTCCGTGTTGTAATGAGGACAATACTGTACCAACTCTTCAAACCGAGCAGCACATTCAGCAACAGGCATGCTACCTTGTTTCAGTTCCAGGAATTCAATCTCCTTTGCACTACGAATATCTTCCGGAAAGTACTTTTCCAGAAACTCGACCTAAAACACTGTCCAAGTAATCTCAGTCCCCGCAGCTTCCAACCTCTAACGACTATTGTCCCACCAGGCTTCAGCCTCTCCTTCCAGCATATGAGTGCCAAACCGTACCTTCTGAGCATCACTGCATCCCATGCTTTTGAATATCTTCTCAACAGCCTTCAGCAATTTCTGTGCAGCCTCTGGGTCCAAAATACCACCCTCATATGTAGGCGGCTTATTGCTCTAGAACTGAGCTAAGTCACGGAACTGCGCACCTCCAGCCTGATTAGTGTTCTCTACCGTTTGTGCCATGGCTTGCATAGCAACAGCAAGAGCAGCATCATTCCTTCCTGCCATACTATTCAACAAACAACATACGGTCAGAACACACAACTCACTCCTATTCTAAGGACAGACTCTACTACTCAACCTGGCCGGACTGACCGACCTGCTCTGATACCAATTGCAACACCCCACTTTCCCATTTTATAAAATATAGGAATATTACAGATAAAATCAGAGTTTTCAACATTTACAAGTAGGATGCTACACCAATAAAATCAACATCAAAATTCCTTTTCATTAAACGAAATAAAACAGCGGATTAATCATTTCATAAGTTCACGGCACACTTGCCAACATACTCCAAACCTCCACATTAAACTCGTGGTCCGCAAAATATTGAATTTAAAAGAGATACGTAACAAAAATTCAATACAAAATAACAACTAATAAAATCCCCAAAATTCTCGCGTTACGTATCAGAGCGACTCCTACGACTCGAACAGGCAACACACACTCCAAGCAACTCAAGTACCTAGATTATCTGTACTTCCGAAGAAGCACATACACAACAACAACAAAGGGGTGAGAACTACATTCAATAATAAACGGCAAATAACACATGATAAGAGTAGTTACTCACACACAATCATACAATCGCATAATCACGACCTACTTGTCACTTTCAATCATAATTCAATCAACATATAATAATAATGCAATGCGACTCAACAACAGACACAATGCATGTGGTACCAAAATCACCATGGTTCATTCAATCAAACCCGGATAAATCACATACACCCCTACTTGGCAATGATTTATCCCCCCACATTCCACATTGGAGTTCGGATGAATCACATACACTCCTCCCGAGCAATGATTCATCACCACCGACACACCATGCATGCATGACATCAATATGCATATAATTCATGTATAATCATAATTATACATTTCCACGTTCCTCCTGATCACAATCAATACATAACACCACAGGAAACATCTCACATGACGTTAATTAGCTAATTACTAATTAATTCACCAAAATTACTAAATCAATTATTTTATTGCTAATCCTACATTTCTCCAGGTCTGACAACTACCCCCAACCTCTCAAACCAAAAGAAACCACTTCGGATGCGAAAACGGGAAAGAAATCGCGAAACGGTAAAATTATGCACACTCGCTGGCCATACGCGTATTACCTGGTGCCATACGCGTATTGTTCAGCTCGCTCGCCCAACCATACGCGTATCCTACGCGTACCGCCTCTCCTCCCACCCTGCCATACGCGTATGCCCTACCTATTACGCGTATGGGCAGAGACCTATTTTTCCATCAAATTCCATTTCCAGGCCCAATACGTGTATTCCCTCCTCATACGCGTAAGGCCGGACCTCCATACGTGTACCGTTACGCGTATGGGCAGAGGGCCGTGCCAATCCTCCTTTTTGGTCCTCCCATACGCGTAATGACCATAGTCGTACGCGTATTGCCTTTCCTGATACGTGTATGGCCAGATCTATTATGCAAATGCAATTTCCCCACACCAGTTTGGGTTCTGCTACGGGATCCTCACTTTTCTACTCCAATTCAGTCCTAAACTTGTTTCTACATCAATTTTAGGACCTATAATCTCATCTTACAATTTCACCTATCATTACTACATTAGAATTTCAGGTTTTAGATCTAATTCGTCCTCTCAACCTGCATCAAAACTAGATCTACAATACATGCATCTATACAGCAGCAAAACACCATACAATTACATATCTCATGACAGAGCAAAGAAATTCATACAATTCATCATAATTTCGACCATATCACAATAGATTGACAAACAGAAATCATGCATCCAAAATCCTACGAGGGAAAGGACCCCTCACTACCCTTTCACGTTATTATCACATGTATTGAACCCATTCTCCCCCCTTACCTCGAAATTACTCAGAAAATTCCCCAAAAAATTGATGAAGGTGGGTGCCCTAGCTCTCCCTTGTTCTTCCCTTCTCCTTAGCCTTTCTCCTTCTCTCTCTAAAATTCTGATTATGGTTAACCCCTCACTAATTCTCACTAAACCAGCTTAATGACTAAACTGCCCTTCCTATTTTCTATCAGCCCATTATCTAATTAATTAAATTAGATTTTAATTTACTAATAATATTAATAATAATAATAATAATATGAAATATACTAATAATAATAATAATAATAATAATAACAATAAGTTCCATGTTACTATTAATGGACACACCCCCACCTTATCACTATTAACATTACCCCTTCGCACTCAGACACCCCCTAAACAAGGCCAAACAATGGAAAATAAAACACGACGATTAAATAATTTAAATTGGGGTGTTACACTAGCCGTTGGGACTGGCAGAGGTGCCAGAAACTAGTTGTTGCCACGGGCAGAGCGCAGTTGCGGGCACGGGCGTCGTGACTGTTTCTAGATGGTTGAACCGTGCGTGACGGACAGGAAATGCTGAGGAGGGGCAGCCGACTCTAGAGGTCAACCGACCAGCCTTCCCGGGTAGAGGGGCAGGAAGGTAAATTCTTCCCTAAATTGGCTGGACTTAGGCAATTGGGCCGTTCTGGGAGCAGAAGTGGATTGGGCCATGTCTAGCCATTGGACCAGTTCGGATCACGGGCCCCCCAAGTCGTTGCTCCCGAGTATGAAAGTGATGACTTAAGGGAAGCTCGCAGTCACGGGGAGGACCAGACACGGTTATCGCTTGTTGACGAGATGAGGTTGCTCAGTGCTGCTCGAGTGAATATGTTCTCGGGGGACCTGTGACGTTGCCTGGTGTAATACCCTAATTTTTGCCCCTAAGATTCTCTGCTTTTTATGTGCATTCCTACATACAAACAGGATCACACATTGGTTCCCTCTTTTGTAGGATTGTGCCTTGCAGGGATCTTTGAGTTTGTGTTTGTTTGTTAGTTGTTTCATTGCTTAATTTGTTTATGTTTACTAACCATTAATTAAAATCCAAAAATATTTTGTTTTCTTTCACTAACATTTTTCAAGGGAAGAACAGGTTAAAAATACCAAAACATCAGTCCCTCATCTCGAATGGATTTCATCTGAATAAAGTCAAAGTTGATCTGCGATTAATTCAAAAATTATCTGATCAAGAGTTTCCAAGATTTAATTGATTATTATTCAAGGGACTCCAAGGTTCATGTGTTTATTTCCATGCCTTCTTTGACAAGCAAGAAAATCGAGCCAGAGCCAAGACAGCACATCAAAAAGCCATTTTTCCCATTTTTCACTGTGTTAATCGATTAACCTAATTGCACTGTGAAGTGGTTAATCAATTAACACGTGCAATTTTTGAAAAAATGTGCCAAATTCAAATTCTGCAGCAATTGGCACCAATTTTCATCATTTTGATCACATGTGGAATATTCTAGACCATCCTATTTTAATTCCCTACATCATCATAATTAATTCCCACCATGTACCATCACTAATCACCACTCTTTTGTGATTTCCCTCCAAATTTGAATTTCAATCCTAATTTTGATCTTCCAATCCTAATTCCAAACCACCAAATTTTCCAAGCCTAAACTCTATAAATAGAGCCTTTATTTCATTCATTCATTGAAGCTTTTGATAGCCAACAAACCTCTTGCAAATTCTCTTCCCAACCACAAATTTCACTAAAGCTCACTTTTCTTCTTTTGAAAGTTAACAAGAATTCACATTGAATCTTGTTCAACTTTGAGCTAAACCTTCATCCAAACTTGTTTTCTTTATTAATTCTCAGAGATCAAGGCTTTGGTATTTGGATCTTGAAGCAATTTGAAGGAATTTTCAGATTTGAAGTGGTAATTCATCTTTCACCATTGTTGAAGCTTCATCTTCATCTTCCATAATGTAGATCATTGGAGATTCTTGTTACTTGATCCTTTGGATCTTGTAATTGTGTTTGATTACTGGTTTTTGCTGCTGTTTTACTCAAAAATTCATGCACAATTGAATCCTTGATCCTAAGATGTTTGAAGAAATGAGTGATCAAGGATTTGGCAATTTTCAAACTGATTTTCTGCTGTTTTTACAGTGTTAATCGATTAACCAAAACCAGTATAATTAGGTTAATCGATTAACAGCTTGTTTCTGCGCAAAAATTGGAAGTTTGCACTGGTTAATCGATTAACATAATTACACTATGAGTTGGTTAATCGATTAACCAGCATCCAGAATGTGTTTTTTTGCTTGTTTTGGGGCTGTTTTGGTTTTTCTTCCTCCTTCTTCCCCTTTCTTCTTATTTTAGCCTTGAAACACATTGTTGAGATTAATTTCTCTTCAATTTCAATGGACTTTGGATATGGTTAGAGTAATTAAACATTCATTAGTTCAAATCTATCTTTAAATGAATTGTTGAATTCATTTGAGGTGCTTTGAATTAGTGATATGTTTTCACACTTAAATCTATCAATTAAAGCTGATTGAACTTGAAGATGAAAGGTTCTTGACTTTGTAATTCAATTTGGCTTTATCTTCATCTATTTCTTTTTTTATTTTGATCGATGAAAGTCTTATGGATCTTAGAATTTCTTTGTTGAATTCTTGATCAAGACTAGATCGTTACCTATTTTCTTTTCGTGCAGTATTGCTTTCGGATGACGATCTACATATCGTTCATCTAGCATGCATTAGCACAAAGATCTATTGACCGGCCTCATTGTAGAGTAATTACTCCATAAATTACTCGGCGATTTCTTAACATAGCGCAACATTTGTCCCTCTTTATCCAATTCGGAATTTGAACTTTCGTGGTCCGGACCTTGATTGGCCGCGTCAACCCAATGGTGATTAATCTTTTGTATTAGGTTCAAAATCTTTGAAGCTTGTTTTTGTAGAGGCTTTTATTCTATCAATCTTCTAACAAGTCTTCATTAACCTTGACCTAAGTACATTGTTTAATCACTATAGTTCAAGACGCGGAATGGAATAATCGGTAAAGGCTTATGGCACTAGAGCCTTGTGCTACTAACCACTAACTTCTAACTTCTTTACTTTTCCTTCTCGCTCCCTATCTCTCTTTATTTTTATGCTTTATGCCATTTATCATATCATGTTTATGTTTATGTCATTTTTCTTTTGTCCACTTGGACCATATTATCTTGTGCTTTATTTTTTTTCTTTTGTCCATTTTGGACTTAAAACATTAATAAAGGATTAAACCACTAAAAGACTTGTGCTCTTAATTGTTGGACTATGGCCACTATCTCTTGCTTTGGAGGACCTATACTCTTGTTTATGGACTTATGGACTTAGAATTAGGATCTTAACCTATGCTTGGAAGTTTGTGATGGAAAACCTTGGATTTTGGATACTTGGAGTCCTCTTTCGAAGACTTATTTTGAATCAAGACCAAATCAAAAAGAAAAAAATGCTTATGCTATGGAGCTTGTCCATGTGGTTAGATTTTTCTTATCCTTAGCTTTTATTTTATGCACTAGGATAGTCACTTCTTCTCCACCCTTTCTTCAGTTTTCAAAATCTCCTCTCTTTTTTAAAAAAGGGTTAAATATGTTTTTAGTCCCTATAAAGTTTGAAATTTCATTTTTAGTCCCTCCTGGGTTTTGGCAACGGTTTTAGCTGGTTTTGGCAACGGTTTTTTTGTAAAAACCGTTGCCAAAAGGTAGGGAAGGACTAAAAATAAAATTTCAAACTTTATAGGGACTAAAAACATATTTAACCCTTTAAAAAATCTTCTTGTTTTCAAACTTAAAACCACTTTCATAATAAAACCTTGACTTTGGTCAAGAGATTTTTAAACTTTGTTTTCTTTAATAAATGTCAATCAATATTAACCATATTTTGACCATTTCATAAAAACATAAAAAATACAAAAACTCATCAAACTCTTTTTTGTACTTTGCGCACCTTTTCCTTTTTAAACTTTTTCATAAGTTTAGACATGATTCATTTCTTTAAGCGGAATTATTCTCTTAGAAATGACGACTTGTCTTTACACTTAAAATCAACCAAAACAAACAAATTTTTGTTCTTTGTACCACGAACTACGGGGTTTTGATCCTATATTGCATATCGTGGGTACGTAGGCATGAGACGCTAAGTCTCTCCAAACACAAAAATCTTAAAAAATATTTCTCCTCTCATCTCTCCCAATCTCTTTCAAGCAAACCATTTTCAGACCAAAAAGCGATAGATATTTCAAAGGGTTCCTATAGAGTACTATAGACGTTTTGGGTGCTAACACCTTCCCATTGCGTAACCAACCCCCCCTTACCCATTTCTCTTTGTCTTTCTTAGCTTTTGCTTTTTTAGACTTCTTAGGATTTATTCGCTCTTTTTTCCTTTTCCTTTGTCGAATAAATAAAAGTGCGGTGGTGACTCTTGCTTTATGAGTTAAGTTAATCAATAGCTTACACTCACAAATTTCCCCGCTACAGAAAAGTGGCGAATCTGTTAGGGAATATCTCCCTTGAGGGGTTCAGCCTACTTTGATTTATTTACTGTTTTTTGTCTGATTTGCTTGTTACTTGTTTGTTCTGTTTGGGAATTCCTCTGCGTGTGAGATAGGTCTTATACCCGGACCAGAGTGCACTTTGAGATAGGAGGATAGTATAGTCAAGGGAACTTTAAAGGAGTCGAATCCTGAAAAAAGAAGAACTTGAGAATCTATCCACTCGATGGTTTCCTCTTTGGAATTACTAATGTCGATCGAGCGATCGAGAAGGCATTACTTTTTCCATAGAAGCCTATAACACTGAGGACCGTAGTAACCCTTAACCCATCCTAGCCTTTTTAGGATCGTAGCGCGGAAGCTATGAAGATGCAAATCTGACTTAGCTATCACGCGATGCTACACTCAGGTTAGATTCTCTTGAGGATAACTACCAGCCTCCGAGCAAATCGGTGTACTGGTGTGTCTGATAGTGGAATGTGGACCCTGGGCACTTTGTTAGAACCACTGTTTTCTGCAGGTACAATGAAGACAAACCTTAGTACATACCTTTGTGGGATTGGTTCTTACCCTTGGCTTCATGCTCATAACTTGAACCTTGACCCGTGTGCTTTGTGTGATCTTGTTTGTGTTTGTTGCATCCATGTACTCATGCATTCATGAGCATTCTTCTAGAAAGGTTTCAAGGAACTTAAAGGTGTTATTGTAAACATTGCAGATACTTTTGTTATGGATTTTAGAAGGAGAAGTACAAAGAAGTACACTTTCAAGAGTCCTAAGTTAGGGGGTTTGAGAGAGCTAGGATCTTTGGTTGCTGATACCAAGAAGTTTGATTCCAAATATGGAAGGCTTTTATCTCTCTTGAAGGTTGATATGGCTGAAGGATTGCTTGCTACTTTGGTTCAGTTCTATGACCTTTTGCTGCATTGTTTCACCTTTCCTGATTATCAGTTGGTACCTACGCTAGAGGAGTATTCTCTCCTGCTTGGTTTGCCTGTTTATGGTCGGATTTTCTCTGGTTTGGACCCCGCTCCCGAGCATGATGTTATTGTGAAGGCTACTCACTTGAAGGTTTCCGAGATTAAGGCTCGCATGGATACCAAAAGAAAGATTCTTGGGTTACCAGCTAAGTTCTTGATGGATAGAGCTCATCACTTTGATAGTGTGAAGAACACCGTTGCTTTTGAGGCTATTCTTGCCTTGCTTATTTATGGACTGTTGCTCTTCCCGGATGTTGAGAACTTTTTCGACATCAACGCAATTCAGATCTTCTTGATTGGGAATCCAATTCCCACTTTGCTTGCCGATGCTTACCATTCTATCCACCTCAGGAATTTCCATGGTGAAGGGATGATTATATGTTATGCACCTTTGCTTTACAAGTGGTTTATTTCTCACTTGCCGAAGTCTGCAGCTTTCTGGAATCTCAAGGATGGTTTATATTGGTCACGGAAGATTTTGTCTCTCACTCATTCTGATATTGATTGGTGTAGCCGTGTTCCTTCTGGAGCGATGATTATTGATAGTTGTGGTGATTTTCCCAACGTGTCTCTTCTTGGTACAAAGGGAGGAATCAGCTACAATCCAGTGTTGGCTCGTCGTCAGTTGGGATATCCTTTGCGAGAGGTACCGAAGAACATTCATTTGGCTGGTCTCTTTTTCAAGGAAGAAGAATCTCAGATTGCTCTCAAGAGAGAAATCGTGGAAGCTTGGCGCATCATTCGTAGAAAAGGAAAGGAAAGTTTGGGAAATCTAAATTGTGTCTCTTCGGAACCTTACCTCTAGTGGGTTAAAAATAGTGCTATTACTTTGAAGATGCCTTATGCGCGTTAGGAGCCTTTATCTCTAACTGATAAGAAGTCTATTCTCTACTTTATGGAAGACACATAGAAGTTTCAGATCGCTTTGGCCGAGATGCAACAAGAGAGAGATGCTTGGAGGAACAAGTATCAGATTGTTGAGTTAGAGAATGCAAGACTTCAAGAGCACTTCAAGAAGACGAATGAAGATGAAGTTGCCAACAAGAAGAGAAAGGCGCAAGAGGATTTATTTTCCTCTCGCATTCAGCCAGTTCCCGATATTCCGAAGAGTTCAGAATCTCCTTGGAAGTTGATCGTTGATCAATTGCTAATTGAGAAGACTCAGATGCAGGCCCACATCAAGAAGCTAGAAGATAGAGCTGAGACTTCTTCTCATAGGATTCTCTAGGGATCTAGTTTTCTTTATTCTCTTTTGTTTTAGGATTCTTGAATTTGTACTTCCGAGATGTAATCTTTTCCATCATTAATGAATGAGATTTTGGTATTTCAAATAACAATGTTTGTAATATGCCTTATAATTCCTTGAAACTTTGCATTTGCATCTTGCACATCAAGCATCATCTCTTGCATTGTTTCTTGCCCTTTCTAGGTGTCTTATGTTTCCTTTGGTCTTTATTCAGTCAAGCTGTCGCACCAGTATAATACTCGGGCTAATCTGAAGAATAAGATGGATCAGCTGCAACAAGAGAACCGTGAACTTCGTGAGGAAGTGACAAATTTGAAGGATAGTTTGGAGAGACTCACTGCTATGATGGAAGCAATGGTTTCTACTTAGAATCATCCTTCTCCTCCTCCACTTTCGACTCCTGTGCAAAGGACAGTCATTTCTAAGATTGTCTCTACGCCCATCTCCGTGGCACCTGCTAGTGTTCCTCAATACTCCATGCCTCCTGGCTTCCCCTGGGGCATGCCTCATAACTTTGTTCCTGAAGGTTATCAACCACCACCACCGCCTCCTGAAGTTCCAGTTGTTCCTACCGTTCAACCTGTGATGACTGTGCCACCGCCTGTGGTTCACGTCGTTCCTTTTGGTGAAGAGCATATTTTCCACACTGCGCCAAGTGAAAATGCCAGTGCTTATGATAGAATGGAAGAGATTCAAGACCAGATTGCTGAGATGCAGAAAGAGATCAAAGATTTGAGGGGCAAAGAGCTATTTGGAAAGAATGCTCATGAGTTATGCTTGGTTCCTAATGTGAAGATCCCACATAAGTTCAAGGTCCCTGACTTTGAAAAGTATAAGGGTAATTCTTGTCCTTTGAGTCACTTGACTATGTATGCTCGTAAGATATCGGCTCAGAAGGATAATGATCAGCTTCTCATTCACTACTTTCAAGATAGTTTGTCTGGTGCAGCCTTGAAATGGTATATGGGGCTTGACAGCACTCGAATTCGCACTTTTGAAGACTTGGGTGAGGCGTTTGTAAAGCAGTATAAGTATAATGTGGATATGACTCCTGATCGTGACCAGCTTCGAGCAATGGCTCAGAAAGATAAGGAGACAATCAAAGAATACGCACAAAGGTGGCGCGAGATTGCTGCTCAGATTAATCCTCCTCTGGAAGAAAAAGAGATGACTAAGATTTTTCTGAAAACTCTGAGTCCTTTCTATTATGAGCATATGATTGCTAGTGCCCCGAGTGACTTCACTGAGATGGTTAATATGGGGATGAGATTAGAAGAAGGTGTCCGTGAGGGATGTTTGTCAAAAGATGGTAATTCTGCTGGTAATTCTAAGAATTATGGTGGAGGATTTGCCAAGAAGAAAGAAGGAGAAACCAATGTCGTTTCTCGAGAAAGGTATAGAAGACCTCGCAATAGAAACAATCAGTGTCAGCAACACATTGCATCTGTTACTCCTGTTATTAAATCAACTCCCGTTGTTCAGGCAGCTCCTGCTCAACAATGTTCTAATCAACAGAACAATCAACGAGACCGTTTTCGGAAAGATTTTGATCCGATTCCGATGACCTACATATAATTGCTTCCTTGTTTAATTAAGAAGAATCTGGTTCAGACCCGTCCACCACCTGTTGTTCCAAAAGATTCACCATGTTGGTATAAGCCTGAAGCTCATTGTGCTTTCCATCAGGGAGGAGCTGGGCATGACACTGAGAACTGTTATCCTTTGAAGATGAAAGTGCAAAGGTTGGCTAGAAGTGGTATTTTGTCTTTCGAAGATTCCAATCCTAATGTCCAATCGAATTCGCTGCCCAATCATGGCAAGGCGTATGTCAATATGGTTCAAGATTGCCCCAGCAAAGATCATTCTACGGCTGCGATTCTTGAAGATGACCCTGTAGGCTACATCCTGTTTGGTTCCGAAGATGATGTCATTCCTGCTGAAGACTGGGAGCCTTATTTGGAAGACCCCGGGTATATGTCCCCAGAGGATGCATATGTGCCTTTTTATTCCCCTCGGAAGAAGTTTAAGGAACCTGAATATGAAGTCAGTGCCATCATTGAGGATGATGAAGGGGAAGAACTTCCCAACTTCGTGACACATGGACAGATCTGCCAGAATTGGATAGTTGTTGATGTTCTCACTGTTGTTCATATTTCAAAGTAAATTGTTTTTGTTTCTTTCAAAAATCCTTTCACTCTGCCCAAGGTGAAAGTGAATTTGTGAGGGCTTTGTTTCAAATTTTATTATCATCAATAAAATGTTATTTTGTTTATCCATATTATGTTTTCCCTTTTTGCTTTATTTCTGAAAAATGGTAACATAAAAAACCAAAAAATATAATAATGTGATAATCACTTTTATCTGCATAATGCTTACACTTTCTGTTCATATTCTAAAATCAAACATAAATCATTGTGCAGATTGATTGTTAAACCCATTGAAAACAATGACCCTATGCCCCCTCCCAATTTTGAGTTCCCTGTGTTTGGAGCTGAAGAAGAGGATATTGAGGAGATTCCAGATGAAATTTCTCGGTTGCTTGAGCACGAGGAAAAATCCATTCAGCCTCATGAAGAGCCGGTAGAATTGGTTAATTTGGGTTCAGATAATGATAAGAAAGAAGTCAAGATTGGGGCACTGCTTCAGTCAGATGTTAAGATTGTGGAGCTTCTTAGAGAATGTGTTGACGTGTTTGCTTGGTCCTATCAAGACATGCCTGGTCTTGATACTGATATTGTGGAACACCATTTGCCATTGAAGCCTGAATGTCCACCTGTGAAACAGAAATTGAGAAGAACTCACCCCGGCATGGCTGTGAAGATCAAAGAGGAGGCTCAAAAGCATATTGATGCTGGTTTTCTTGCGATTTATGAATATCCTCAATGGGTGGCCAATATTGTGCCTGTTCCAAAGAAAGACGGAAAAGTCCGAATGTGCGTCGACTATGGAGATTTGAATAAAGCTAGTCGAAAAGATGATTTTCCATCGCCACACATTGATATGTTGGTAGATAATACTGCTAAATTTAGTATCTTTTCTTTTATGGATGGATTTTCCGGTTATAATCAGATAAAAATGGTACCCGAGGATATGGAAAAAACAACATTCATTACACCCTGGGGAACATTCTGTTACAGAGTGATGCCCTTCGGGTTGAAAAATGCTGGTGCAACATACCAGAGAGCTATGACTACTTTGTTCCATGATATGATGCATAAAGAAATTGAGGTCTATGTGGATGATATGATTTGTAAGTCGAAGACTAAAGAGGATCATATTGAGTACTTATTGAAGTTTGAGCACTTTTGGTGTCCGTTCTGGAAAATTGTTGGGCTTTATTGTCAGCCAAAAAGGCATTGAAGTTGATCCTGGTAAAGTTAAAGCTATTCGGGAAATGCCTGCGCCCAAAACAAAAAAACAAGTAAGAGGATTCTTGGGACGTTTGAATTATATCTGCCGATTTATATCCAATATGACTGCCACATGTGCGCCGATCTTCAAGCTTCTTTGCAAAGATCAGGGTTGTGTTTGGACAGAGGATTGTCAGAAAGCTTTTGAAAGAATTAAAGGGTATCTGCTTGAACCTCCGGTTTTGTCTCCTCCCGTGGAAGGAAGACCTTTGATCATGTATTTGACTGTGCAGGAAGAGTCTATGGGATGTGTTCTAGGTCAACAAGATGAATCTGGTCGAAAAGAATTTGCCATTTATTATTTGAGCAAGAAGTTCATCGACTGTGAGTCTCAGTATTCAATGCTTGAAAAGACATGTTGTGCTTTAGCTTGGGCTGCCAAGCGCCTCTACCAGTATATGTTGAATCATACAACTTGGTTGATATCCAAAATGGATCCAATCAAGTATATCTTTGAAAAGCCTGCTTTAACTGGGAGGATTGCTCGTTGGCAAATGTTGTTGTCAGAATATGATATCGAGTACCGAACTCAAAAAGCAATAGAAGGAAGTATTTTGGCTGACCATTTGGCACACCGGCCAATTGATGATTATCAACCTATCAAGTTTGATTTTCCTGATGAGGATGTGATGTATCTAAAGGTTAAAGATTGTGAAGAACCATTACCCGATGAAGGACCTGAGCCTGGATCCCGTTGGGGTTTGATTTTTGATGGAGCTGTTAATGAGTATGGCAATGGTATTAGGGAAATAACTGTTACTCCCCATGGTTCTCATATCCCTTTCACTGCAAGGTTGATGTTCACTTGCACAAATAATGTGGCTGAGTATGAAGCATGTATTATGGGCTTGGAAGAAGCCATTGATTTAAGAATCAAGATTCTTGATGTATACGGAGATTCAGCCCTAGTGATTAATCAGATTAAAGGAGAATGGGAGACATGTCAACCTGATTTGATTCCTTATCGAGATTATGCAAGAAGGTTGTTAACTTTCTTCAGTAAGGTTGAGTTTCACCATGTACCCAGAGCAGCAAATCGAATGGCGAATGCTTTAGCCATCATATCCTCCATGATTGTGGTGAATCGGTGGAATGATGTGCCCAAAATCGATGTTATGCAGGTTGATAGACCAGCTCATGTGTTTGTCGTTGAAGAGATCGTTGATGATAAACCGTGGTATTATGATATTAAATGCTTTCTTCAAAATCAAGAGTACCCGCTTGAGGCATCCAAGAAAGATAAGAAGACTTTGAGAAGATTGGCTAGTAGTTTCTTCTTGAATGATGATGTGCTGTATAAAAGAAATTATGACATGGTCTTGCTCAGATGCGTGGATAGACACGAAGCAGACATGTTAATGAAAGAAATTCATGAAGGATCTTTTGGTACTCATGCCAATGGGCATGCAATGGCTAAGAAGATGTTGAGGGCATGTTACTATTGGCTGACAATGGAATCTGACTGTTGCAAATTTGTGAAGAAGTGCCATAAGTGCTAGGTTTATGCTGACAAAATTCATGTACCACCAACTCCTCTCAATGTTATTTCTTCTCCATGCCCTTTCTCTATGTGGGGCATTGATATGATTGGAATGATTGAGCCTAAAGCGTCGAACGGGCACCGTTTCATATTGGTGGCTATTGACTATTTTACCAAGTGGGTTGAAGCGGCATCATATGCCAATGTGACCAAGCAAGTAGTGGTCCGGTTTATCAAGAACCAAATCATCTGTCAGTATGGTGTTCCGAGCAAGATTATAACTGATAATGGGTCGAATCTGAATAACAAGATGATGAAGGAATAATGCGATGAGTTTAAGATTGAGCATCATAATTCTTCTCCTTACAGACCTAAGATGAATGGGGCTGTTGAAGCTGCTAATAAGAATATCAAGAATATTGTTCAGAAGATGGTTGTTACTTACAAGGATTGGTGTAACACCTCAAAATTTGCCCTTTTGTTTCTAACCTAACTGGTTTATGCTTCCTTTCATTTGCATTATCATTCCTGCATTTGCATTGTTTTTTTAGCATGGGATCGAGGTATCCTTTCAGTAGCTCACGGCGTCATCAGTTCCAGTATGATTTTTAAACAGTGATCAGAGCCAAGCATATAGCTTTCCAAGTCTTTTTGAGCATTTATTTTGCTCATTAAGTGATTGGATGATCAGAAACCCCGACAGTTAATTTTTGATCAGTTATTCAGCACCAGACAGTTGGTATCAGCAGTTTAACCCGAGTGCGGAAAAGCATTTCACATCATATTTCAAGTGTATTCCAGTGGTAATATCAGTTGGCAAATTTCAGAGGTCTATCATGGTTCAGAACAGGTGGAACCGGGCGAATATCCAAGTTTCCCTCCTTTTGGCTCCAATTTTGAATTTTTGAATGGAGTAATCGATTACTCAAAGTGAGTAACCGATTACTCTGGGCGAAATTGCAAAAATTCAGCACTGCAGAATTTTGGAGTATTTTGTGGTCATGTGCTTGGCTTGTGCATGTGTGGGAAGGATCTAGAACTGATCTATTTTCATTATTTTCCACCCAAAATTCAAATTCTCTCCATCATTTTTCCACTCTAATTCCACATTTTCCTTCCTAATTCACATTTCATCCCAATTTCCACTCACTTAACCTCACTCCCAATCCAAACTTAACTCCTAACCTAGGGGTTATTTAAACCATTTCATTCCAAACCTCAAGGACCCTAGATCATTTTTTCACCCTCAATTTTCAGAATTCTCTCAATTCTCTCTCACTTTTTTCACTCTCAATCTCCATTTTCAACCTCACTCAAAGCTCTCTTTCAAAGATTAACAAGTTCTTCATTTGAACTTGTTAATTCTTGAGCTAAAGCCTCTCATCATCACTACATTTCAGCTTTTCAACTTGGATTTTCGTTTGGATCTAGTTCTGATTTTTCAGAAGTGATTATTGAAAGTGATTTTGGAGTTTTGTTGCTTATTTGCTTGGATCTTCAACCTTTGAGTGCAAGAAGCTTGTGGATCTTGGATTCTCTACTTGGATTCATCAATTTCTGTTTACAACACTTACCAAAGCAAATCTCAGCTTTGTAGGTTGGTTAATTTCAAATCCATACTCATTTTAGCTTAATTGCAACTTATACAATGTAGATCCATGAATTTTGTTGTGTTTTGATCCATTTGGTTGATCTTGATTGTGAATGTTGATGATTGTTGGATCTAATTGATGTTTGATTGCTGTGATTGAACTTAATTTTTGTGCATTATTATTTACATGATCATTTGGATGGTTGGATAAGTGATTTGTTGCTGAAAAAGTGCTTTTCAAAGTTGAATTTGTGCCTCTGTTTCAGTGGTAATCGATTACTCTAACAGGGTAACCGATTACTCTGCCTGATTTTCACGTTTTTAGCCAATTTTCAACTGAGTAATCGATTACCCTATGTGAGTAATCGATTACCACTGAAGCAGATTGTGTTTTTCTTGCATTTTCTTGCTTGTTTGAGATCTCTTGCACATCTAAACTTCATGGATTGATACATTGATGATTTGTGGACTATTCTTGAGATGTTGCACCTCACACTATTGTATGCACACTTTTTCCGACACGCGATGCTTAGATTTTTATCGTTTATGATCACGTTGGCGATGTTGCATTCCCGATGCGATGAACACTTTGCACACACTCTTTGAGCATGATAATTGTCGATTGTTTCTGGTGTTGCTGGATTTATCGTGTTGTGTGTGCTTGCTTGCTTTGTAACTTCATGAGACGCATACTTGGTTTGGTGTGTTCATGTGCTTAAAGTTGTGTATCATCTCGTGACATTCTTTCATGATGTTTACCGTGATGTGTGGTATGGTTTGTGATCATGTTTGATTGAAGAATATGTGATGCTTGATGCATGTTTGTTATGCCATGTTTGAATTGTCTTCAAATGTATCGCACGCTGCCTTGTTTCTACAGCTGTCTAAGTGTATCTGTGCTGTTGTATGTGCTGCTGGCTGACATTTTGCACCCTTTCTTGTGTTGAATTGTATGCTGTTATAAGCTGTGTTGCTTGTGTACTACTTTTTACCGCTGTTTTAGTGCAGGGGCATTGTGGTAGCTGCTGTTTTTATTTGTTTGCTTCTTTCCCCCCTTCGTCTCCTTCATTCTTTCTCTTCCCTTGAATCTTAAGACTTGTTTAAGTCTTGGATTCGCTCCCTTAGAGCTACCTAGTCCAACTTAATTTTTGATTAATCTTGGAGTAGGATTAGCATTAGGCTTCCCTTTGCATGCTAACTTAGGTAGAATTTCCCCTTTCAACCTCAACTATAGGGCCACCTTTGCATGACAACATTAGGAACAATTTAGTTTCCCCATAGTTTTTTTCTTCGAGTCTTCTCTTCTCATCTCATAACACTTTTAAAACACTTAATAAAGTTAACGTGTATTGCGCATGAGCCTTGCATGTGGGAAGTGAGGAATGAGGGGTTCCCTCTCATTTTTCTAGAGTGTTCGGTGGACGTTCCATCTTGGAACGATTTGCTAAGCATTCGTTCCTACATCATAGACTTCGGTGCAATGCAAGTTATGAACTAACTTCAATCCACTTCTGTCTAAAAAACACAAAAACAAACTCAAACCTTTTTCATCCTTCGGGATCTTTAAGTTCAAATCATTTTCTGAAAAGGGCACGTTACTTCCGTCTCGTCGTAAACAGGCATCGACCCTAACTGCCGGACGCGAATCTAACGTCGCTCATAAAAAACACTAACCGACCTCGTTAGGTTGAACTACGACTGCTCTGATTTCCTCTCTCTCGTCCGATTGAGGATACGTAGGCACGAGACGGCGATGTCTTGGCAAGCAACCTTCCCCCTAGTTTGTGTCCAAACTACGTTGACTCTGACTTTCCCATTGCACGAGAGAGTACGTAGGCGTAGGACGAGCGATGTCCGATCGAGTCACTTCTTTTTCTTTTCTTCTTCGTTTCTTCGTTCCTTTCCGTTCCCGTTTCTTCTCCTTTCTAGTAGCAGTGGAGCTCCAGATGACGACACCCTTTGATCGAGACAACAAGCATGGATCCCGTCGAGTACGATGGACGCGTGGGGTGCTAACACCTTCCCTTCGCGTAACTGACTCCCTTACCTGTTTCTCTTGGTCGCGAGACCATGTTCTTTCCTCTTCCCTCAGGTTTACGCAGTGTTTCCTTTCCCTCTCTTGGGATAAATACACATTGCTGGCGACTCTGTTTTCTGCGCCACTTTCGCGTTTGTACCACGGATGCAAATCCTCGGGAGCGACAGCTGGCATGAGATGCTCCCTTTTGCTTTGCTTGGGTATCATATATCCATCCGCACTTTAACAGGGGCAACCCCTTTTTCTCTTGTTTATGGTATGGAAGCAGTGTTCCCAGTAGAAGTTGAAATCCCTTCTATGAGAGTTTTGATGGAAGCTGAATTGTCTGAGCCTGAATGGTGTCAGAGTAGATACGATCAGTTGAATTTGATTGAAGAAAAAAGAATGACGGCCTTGTGTCATGGCCAATTGTATCAACAAAGAATGAAGAAAGCTTTTGATAAGAAGGTTCGGCCTCGTGTGTGTAGAGAAGGCGACCTCGTGCTCAAAAGGATCTCGACTTCTACCAATGATTCTAGGGGCAAGTGGACTCCTAATTATGAAAGCCCATATGTTGCCAAGAGAGCCTTCTCTGGTGGTGCATTACTTCTTACAACTATGGATGGTGAAGAGTTCACTCGTCCTATGAATGCTGATGCAGTCAAGAAATACTTCGCCTAAAAAAATAAAAGAACAGCTCGCTAAGTTGAAAACCCGAAAGGGCGGCTTAGGCAAAAATGAGCGTCTCGGTGGGCTGAAAACCCGAAAGGGTGGTCCAGGCAAAAATTAGAGACAAAAACATAAATAATCATCCTAGTAGATTGAAAACCCGAGAGGGCAATCTAGGCAAAAGTTAGGGAGTATGGCAAGTAACTGCATCTGGCCAGTCTTTATCATTTGAAAGCAACATTTCTATCGAGGATTCTGCTTCAATCATCCACATCTGAAGTTTTGAGCACAAGGGAATTCAAAGTTGTTAGGGAGAATAGTGGTCATTGTATTTTAATGTAACCCTTTACATGTATTTACCATTTTTCAAACTTTGTAATGATCCATGGAGTTACGCCATTTACGGACTTCCATTCTATTAATAAAATTTGGGCCTGTGTCCCTTTGTTTGCAATTCTTATTTTGTTTCTGTTTGCAAAATTTCATTTATTTTTTATGATGATTTTTCAAACAAAATGTGAATAATTGATTTAAATTTTTGAAAATTATATAAACATTTTTCTTTGATTTATGAATATAAAAAATAATGTCAACGGTTATTCCAAGAATGGTAGGATCAATGTTTTCCTCAACAGGGTTCGTTCTCGCTCCTTTGGCAGAATTTATGGACAGATCCCCAGTAGAGTTTGTTGATATTTCCTCAGCAGAACTTGTTCCTATGAATGTGATCAGTTGTTGACAAGGTGATGGGTTTGTTATGATGTGTTGAATTCATAAGGTTCAATGCTATTTGGTTTTTCCCCAGCTAGGTCTTGATCCGAATCCTTTCCAGCTGATTATGTTATGGTCAGGCAGTTGAGTAGTTTTGAGGTCCACTTCTCCTTAATGGTGGTCCCCACGCAAAGATTCATTTTTGTTGTCCCCAGCCGAAATCATACGAGGAATCCCCACTCAGAGTTTTATCTTCTAGATGTGTTGTTGTTGCTTTGGATGTCCCCAAACAGAGAGCGATGCTATTTTCTTCTAAGAAGCATTGACGTGGTGATCGCTTGTCGTGTTTCATCTTGTCTTGTGGATGTTTTTCTCTCCAGGTTGTTCTACCCAGGGATTTATCCTTGATGATTCTCCAACAGAGGCAGTGTATTATCATTTCCAATCATAAAGCTGTGAGGTTAATTTCTCATTTCCCCCAGCAAGTCCAAGATGTACTTCTCTCCGGATTGTTTTTTAGAGATTTATCCTCCTAGTGAAGATTATGCATCACTATTGTGGCTATTCCCCAATAAAGTCGTTCATGATAACTATATTCAAGGAATATTGATATACTAGTCACCTGTTGGGGTTTCTCTCATTTATGATGAGTATTGATCTAAAATCCCCACGGCTTGACCTTTTGTTGTTTTCCCAGCAAGTCCAGGATGCTTTGCTCAGAATTGGTTAATCCTCTGAGAGTGTTCTCGTATCTCCAGCAGATATGCCTTGCTTTCCCAGTGGATTTTTGCGTAGATGTTTATATGTCTACAATCCCTAGCGGATTCATTATTTTTCAGCAGCAGATCTCTTCATCCTTTTGAAATAGAAGTTTCTGTGAACATTTATTATCCCCAGGAAGATTCAGAAAGATTTTGGTTGTTATGATTCCCCGACAGATTTCCTGCCATCCTCAAAGCAGAGTTTATGTTGTTATCCTCTTTGCGGATCATCTATGTTAGAAGATTGATATTTGGGTTTCTCCCCGAAAAACATCTTCTTTTCTTCAGCAAGATTTGAGCCTTGTAGTAGGATTTATTTTCCTTTGATGGCTTTTGTTTTCTTCAGCTAAATGCCTAGCAGGGTTGCTAATAACATCTCCATCTTGTTAAGATTAGCCGAGTATTCAGTGATGTTGTGATGTTTATTTCACCCTCTATTTATTCTTTATGCCTGTTTTGTCAGCATATTCATACTCATACGCATTGCAGGCGCATTCATTTGTTGTGCATTGCATATTGTTGTTGCATTTTGCATTTTGCATTTGTGTTGGTGCTTCTTTGCTCTCTGGTGGTGTTATCCCCGTAGAGCGTGTGTGTCCTCTCTCCATTTAGAGTGTCGAACCGTAAGCAGAAAAATGTCTATCTTTGTTAATTCCCCACTGAGTTTATGCCTCGTGGAAGATTTTTGATTCAGTTTCCTTCCCAGTTCATTATCTGGATGAAATTAACCCCCAGTTGAGATACATCCTCCTCGGGATGAGTCTTGTTTGACCATTTCTCTCCAGCTTGTTCTTGGATTGAACTTTGGTCCCCTGCAACATTTGTTTAGATCTCTAGGTTGTGAAACCTAGATTGAGAGTGCATTTATTTTTGCACCTTTGAGGATTCTGCGCCCTTCAGCTGAAATCTGCGTATGATTCCCCTGTTAGAAGGTTCAATACTGTTTCGTGGCATTCCTTTATATGAGAAGCCTGAGGCGATGCAGTTAATACCTTTTGTGACTCCAATGAATGGTAAGTCTCTTCGGTTTTATGGGACAGTTCGTTGTTGAGATTTTGTGACTCCAATGAATGGTAAGTCTCTTCGGTTTGATGGGACAGTTCGTTGTTGAGATTCTTCTACTCCGATGAATGGTAAGTCTCTTTGGTTTGATGGGATAGTTCGTTGTTGAAATTCTTCTACTCCGATGAATGGTAAGTCTCTTCGGTTTGATGGGACAGTTCATTGTTGAGATTTTGTGACTCCAATGAATGGTAAGTCTCTTCGGTTAGACGGGACAGTTTGTTGTTGAGATTCTTCTACTCCGATGAATGGTAAGTCTCTTCGGTTTGATGGGACGGTTTGTTGTTGAGATTTTGTGACTCTAATGAATGGTAAGTCTCTTCGGTTTGATGGGATAGTTTGTTGTTGAGATTTTGTGACTCCAATGAATGCTAAGTCTCTTCGGTTAGACGGGACAGTTCGTTGTTGAGATTCTTCCACTCCGATGAATGGTAAGTCTCTTCGGTTAGACTGGACAGTTCATTGTTGAGGTTTTCTACTCCAATGGATGGTTAGTCTCTTCGGTATGCTAGAGATAGTTCATTGTTGAGGTATTGATTTTCCCCAGTGGAGCCTTGCTGTGCTAAGTCTTCCCTGTTGAGTTATATCCTTGTTGTGTCGTGGTTTATTTGCATATACAGTTATCCCCAGTTTGAATCTTTTCCTCAGATGAGTCCCAGTAGTTGTGCGGTATGTTCCCCAGCTAGTTGGTGGTCTCCTATGATATGTTTCCCCGGTGGAGTTTCATTCTCCCGTTCTTCTTTTTGTTTATCTCCTGTGGCATATTATCCCCACAGTGGTCTTGTGTCTGCATATCATTTGCATGATCATATCATTTTGTGGTCTCTTAGGGCCAAAAATTGGGTTGTTGTTATATTTAAATCTCTTTTATCTCGTCGAGACAAAGATACCAATCTTCATATATTCGAATAGAAGAAATTTAAATAGGGGCAGCTGTAATACCCTAATTTTTGCCCCTAAGATTCTATGCTTTTCATGTGCATTCATACATACAAACAGGAACACACATTGGCTCCCTCTTTTGTAGGATTGTACCTTGCAGGGATCTTTGAGTTTGTGTGTGTTTGTTAGTTGTTTCATTGCTTAATTTATTTATGTTTACTAACCATTAATTAAATCCAAAAGTATTTTGTTTTCTTTCACTAACATTTTTCAAGGGAAGAACAGGTTAAAAATACCAAAACATCACATCTGAATAAAGTCAAAGTTGATCTGCGATTAATTCAAAAATTATCTGATCAAGAGTTTCCAATATTTAATTGATTATTATTCAAGGGACTCCAAGGTTCATGTATTTATTTCCATGCCTTCTTTGACAAGCAAGAAAATCGAGCCAGAGCTAAGACAGCACATCAAAAAGCCATTTTTTCCCATTTTTCACTGTGTTAATCGATTAACCTAATTGCACTGTGAAGTGGTTAATAAATTAACACGTGCAATTTTTGAAAAAATGTGCCAAATTCAAATTCTGCAGCAATTGGCACCAATTTTCATCATTTTGATCACATGTGGAATATTCTAGACCATCCCATTTTAATTCCCTACATCATCATAATTAATTCGCCATGTACCATCACTAATCACCACTCTTTTCTGATTTCCCTCCAAATTTGAATTCCAATCCTAATTTTGATCTTCCAATCCTAAATCCAAACCACCAAATTTTCCAAGCCTAAACTCTATAAATAGAGCCTTCATTTCATTCATTCATTGAAGCTTTTGATAGCCAACAAACCTCTTGCAAATTCTCTTCCTAACCACAAATTTCACTAAAGCTCACTTTTCTTCTTTTGAAAGTTAACAAGAATTCACATTGAATCTTGTTCAACTTTGAGCTAAACCTTCATCCAAACTTGTTTTCTTCATTAATTCTCAGAGATCAAGGCTTTGGTATTTGGATCTTAAAGCAATTTGAAGGAATTTTCATATTTGAAGTGGTAATTCATCTTTCACCATTGTTGAAGCTTCATCTTCATCTTCCATAATGTAGATCATTGGAGATTCTTGTAACTTGATCCTTTGGATCTTGTAATTGTGTTTGATTACTATTTTTGCTGCTGTTTTACTCAAAAATTCGTGCATAATTGAATCCTTGATCCTAAGATGTTTGAAGAAATGAGTGATCAAGGATTTGGCAATTTTCAAACTGATTTTCTGCTGTTTTTACAGTGTTAATCGATTAACCAAAACCAGTACAATTAGTTTAATCGATTAACAGCTTGTTTCTGCGCAAAAATTGAAAGTTTGCACTGGTTAATCGATTAACATAATTACACTGTGAGTTGGTTAATCGATTAACCAGCATCCAGAATGTGTTTTTTTACGTGTTTTTTGGGCTGTTTTGGTTTTTCTTCCTCCTTCTTCCCCTTTCTTCTTATTTTAGCCTTGAAACACATTGTTGAGATTAATTTCTCTTCAATTTCAATGGACTTTGGATATGGTTAGAGTAATTAAACATTCATTAGTTCAAATCTATCTTTAAATGAATTGTTGAATTCATTTGAGGTGCTTTGAATTAGTGATATGTTTTCACACTTAAATCTATCAATTAAAGGTGATTGAACTTGAAGATGAAAGGTTCTTGACTTTGTAATTCAATTTGGCTTTCTCTTCATCTATTTCTTTTTTTTATTTTGATCGATGAAAGTATTATGGATCTTAGAATTTCTTTGTTGAATTCTTGATCAAGACTAGATCGTTACTTATTTTCTTTTCGTGCGGTATTGCTTTCGGATGACGATCTACATATCGTTCATCTAGCATGCATTAGCACAAAGATCTATTGACCGGCCTCATTGTAGGGTAATTACTCCGTAAATTACTCGGCGATTGCTTAACATAGCGCAACATTTGTCCCTCTTTATCCAATTCGGAATTTGAACTTTCGTTGTCCGGACCTTGATTGGTCGCGTCAACCCAATGGTGATTGATCTTTTGTATTAGGTTCAAAATCTTTGAAGCTTGTTGTTGTAGAGGCTTTGATTCTATCAATCTTCTAACAAGTCTTCATTAACCTTGACCTAAGTACATTGCTTAATCACTATAGTTCAAGACGCAGAATGGAATAATCGGTGAAGGCTTATGGCACTAGAGCCTTGTGCTACTAACCACTAATTTCTAACTTCTTTACTTTTCCTTCTCGCTCCCTATCTCTCTTTATTTTTATGCTTTATGCCATTTATCATATCATTATTATGTTTATGTCATTTTTCTTTTGTCCACTTGGACCATATTATCTTGTGCTTTATTTTTTTTCTTTTGTCCATTTTAGACTTAAAACATTAATAAAGGATTAAACCACTAAAAGACTTGTGCTCTTAATTGTTGAACTATGGCCACTATCCCTTGCTTTGGAGGACCTAACTCTTGATTATGGACTTATGGACTTAGAATTATGATCTTAACCTATGCTTGGGAGTTTGTGATGGAAAACCTTGGATTTTGGATACTTGGAGTCCTCTTTTGAAGACTTATTTTGAATCAAGACCAAATCAAAAAGAGAAAATACTTATGCTATGGAGCTTGTCCATTTGGTTAGATCTTTCTTATCCTTAGCTTTTATTTTATGCACTAGGATAGTCACTTCTTCTCCACCCCTTCTTCAATTTTCAAAATCTCCTCTCTTTTTTAAAAAATCTTCTTGTTTTCAAACTTAAAACCGCTTTCATAATAAAACCTTGACTTTGGTCAAGTGATTTTTAAACTTTGTTTTATTTAATAAATGTCAATCAATATTAACCATATTTTGACCATTTCATAAAAACATAAAAAAAAATACAAAAACTCATCAAACTCTTTTTTGTGCTTTGTGCACCTTTTCCTTTTTAAACTTTTTCATAAGTTTAGACATGATTCATTTCTTTAAGCGGAATTATTCGCTTAGAAATGACGACTTGTCTTTACACTTAAAATCAACCAAAACAAACAAGTTTTTTTTCTTTGTACCACGAACTACGGGGTTTTGATCCTACATTGCACATCATGGGTACGTAGGCATGAGACGATAAGTCTCTCCAAACACAAAAATCTTAAAAAATATTTCTTCTCTCATCTCTCCCAATCTCTTTCAAGCAAACCATTTTCAGACCAAAAAGCGGTAGATATTTCAAAGGGTTCCTATAGAGTACTATAGACGTTTTGGGTGCTAACACCTTCCCATTGCGTAACCAACCCCTTACCCATTTCTCTTTGTCTTTCTTAGCTTTTGCTTTTTTAGACTTCTTAGGATTTATTCGCTCTTTTTTCCTTTTCCTTTGTGGAATAAATAAAAGTGCGGTGGTGACTCTTGCTTTATGAGTTAAGTTAATCAATAGCTTACACTCACAAATTTCCCTGCTACACCTGGCAAGCCCGGCTTGCGGGGAGCCCAACGATTGATGTGATCTGAAGGGGTGAAGTGCCACGCGTGCCTCGAGCCACGTGTCACATTTAATGCATAATGATGGCTAGGCTAGGGTCATGATGATGCCCGCACGTGCCCATGGACTGTCTATAAATAGAGGGAGAGTCTGCTCATTTACGTTTTTCGCTTCTCTTTCTTCTCTCGCTTTCTGTTTCTGCATTCCTCCGTTCGACGTTGTCCAACCACCGTACTTGCCCTGACCAGAGTTCTTCGACCCCCTAACTTCCTTCCTCGACCACGTAAGTTATCTGAACTGGTCTTTGTTTTAGGTTTTTTCACTTTCTACTTCCTTAGAATGCATGTGGTTAGGGCAAAATTAGGTACTGTAGGAGCTATGTCTGGTGACTGTTGGTGGTTGGCAGTGGTTTGGCCATTTTCCGCTGCTGCCGCCATTGCCAGAGCCTTAGAAACTTAGGCCTTTTGGTTGATTTTGACGTCGTTGCGACGACGGAAGCGTTCGTCGGCGGTGGAAACCATGAATTTTCCAGTGTACTCATGAGTTTTTCGGTGGATCTTCAACGGAAGTTTTGGGTAACGTACCAGGAGGATCGCCCCGCCTGTGTTAGAGGGATTGCCCTGGGCATCTCCACACACCGTTGTTGTGCCATTTGAGTAGGGCTTAGGTCGGGAACATTGTCCTCGGGCCTTCGCACGCCCTTTTACTTGACTAGCGGTGGAAGGGTGGATTTTACTTTGTCATCAAATTCACTTTTGTCCTCTGCTTTTCAGGTAAATGAGATGTCACACAAAGTTGAGGATGAAATCCTGAGAGATCTGTCTGAGGAGAGCTCCTCAGAGGATAGCGATACTGAAGATACCTCCACTCCCCGGAACTCTAGAGAAACGCCTACTTCGAGGAGTACCGCGGAAGAGTCGTCCATTGCGGAACCTGGGGAGCATGCCTCCCTCTTCGCCTCTTACACCGAAGACGCCTTCATGATGGTAGGGGTTGAGGGGAAGTGGAAGGTCCACTTCCCCGGAGAGGAGGACCGCATTTTCTCGGCATACGGGGAGAGGTTCCCAATGTATGAATACGTCTTCAAAAAGATAGGGCTGAGGTTTCCCTTTACGGAATTTCAGAGGGCAATCTTCGTGCATCTGGATCTGGCACCTTCGCAATTACATCTAAACTCGATTGCCTTCATACGGGCATTCGAGCTGACGTGCGATTATCCGAAGATTGGAGCTATCATTCCCCTCTTCTTTACCGTCTTCCATCTTTAGCGTCAAGTTTCGGGGAGGAAGTTCGGATGGGTCTCCCTGTAGCAGGGGAGGTAGCTATTCAAGCCTTTCTCTGAGTCCATTAGGACTTTCAAGGAAAGGTTTTATATTATCGAGCCCGTGTTAGAGAGGGCCACCGACTCGACATTTGTCTGGGAGGTCTCGACGGGGAAGCCCTTGTCGACGAGCAGGGAAAAATACAGGCGTGGAGGTTGTTGAAGTTCCCCTTCTGCTGGAGTGGAGCTCATTTCACCCAGGGAACTGATGGCTACACCGCTGTCCTGAACATGCTAGACGAGGACGATAAGGCCAGCTATGAGAAGCTGGTGAGTTTTGTCAACGACTTTACCCCTGCTCATTGTGTGACCAAGAGCGGGGATCCCATTTACGAAGAAGATGGGGGGCCTAAGGTGGAGGACTGCTTTATTAATACCAAGGAGCTCCTTGAGTGCAACACTCGTAAGGAGGCTCTAGAAATGCTGGGTAGCCTTTTATTTCTTAGCTTGTTTGGATTGTTATCTTCTTCGTTTACTGATGTGATCATTGTTTTGCAGGTAAAATGTCTTCCTCCCACGAACGAATGGTGAAGAATACTCATTCCAAGCTCAACGGGGGCCAGATAATCGGGAAGAGCCTCCTCAGCCAGTGAGGGCCCCCTCCGTAAACGAGGTCGGGGACCTCCTCGTCTACCCCATCAGCCGCCCAAACATCCCTTGTGCCTGTAAATTTGAGGCCCAAGCTCCAATGGACGGGCGGGATCGTGGACCTTAGCAAGGAGGGGGAGATGAGTAGATTTGAGATGCCCCCGTGCCTTCACAATAGTAGATTCTTCGAAGGCTCCTCTTTGGCAATCCCTCAAGCAGAGTCTCTGAAGCTCGAGGAGATGGATCGTCCGAGCAAGAGGACAATGCTGGCTCAGGATGTTTCTGCCCTGATAAGGGTCCTGGAGATGGCGGTGGTTTATACCGAGGAGGGTTCCCATCATGAATCTGAGCTGAAGAAGGCCCGAACTGCTACTGTGGACCTAAAGGAGAAGTTGAAAAAGTTCCAGGAGGAGCAGGCCAAGGCCGTTGAGGAGGCGGTGAAAAAGTACAAAGATGAGCTGGCCAAGGTCAACGGGGAGAAGGGTACCCTTTCCACGGAAAAGAAAGACGCGGAGGACTTGGTCGAGCAATTGAGGACCGCCACTGCTCCCTCTGAGGATGAGAACGAGGAAGTGAAGAGATTAAAGACTCGGGCTAAGCTGGTCGCCCCCATTAACCAGGCGGAGGATGACAGTGTGGGCATCGCCGAGGACGCCTTCAACAATGATGTTGAGCAGCTGAGGATCGTGAACCCCAGGGTCGAATTATCCACCGAGGGAGCTGGGTTTCTCCACAGTGTTGTGGACGGCGGAATCATCATCCTCGACTTTCTTCAAATCGGCGAGGAACATGCACAGCCTGCCCGTGAAGAGCCTCAGTAGACGGACAAGTGATTCTCTTTTCAATTGTACTTTCTGCCTGTGCGCCGAGTTTTTAGTAATTTATTTTTGTATGGGGCTTGGCGCTATGGTAATGTAACACGTACAATCGCAGTCCTTGTGGCCGTTCTTATTATAATGTTTATTTTCGGAGAATATGGTCGGTTATGTATGATTTGCTTTGGATGCATGTTTTTACTTTGCTTTATTTTTGCTAAGTGTTGAAATGCTGCTCGATATGTGTGCCCGTTATAAGGGTTTCCTTAGTAAACGACTTGTCATTTTCGGGGTTTTCTCGACATAATGTGTTCGACAGTGAGGGGAACTGGTCGAAAGGCCTGGGTAGCTTCCAGGCATGAAGACGGAGCTAAGGTCGCGTTTGTGGCCTGAGCTCGCGGCGTGAACTTTTCATCGTGAGCTGGGTGTTCTGCCTGTCGTGGTACTTGGATGGCGGTGGGCTTGGTCGAGGGACCGCTGTCGTGCAGGGGTTTTGCTCATTCCAGAGCAAAATCCTGCCTTAATTTATTTTGGTATGCGGTGCTTGTACCTGGGCGCGCACATATGGTCGATTCGTCATGTTCGTCGTGTCGACGGAGCACGCCGATGATTAAGGCCTTAGCTATAATATTGTTTTAGCTTTTCGGAATTCCATGGTCGAGCGAGTTCTTCCCTGTTAAGATGTTCTAGGTAGTAGGCTTCATTCTCCATTTTTGCTCGGACACGATAGGGCCCCTCCCAGTTAGTGGCGAGTTTGCCTTCTCGAGAATCTTTGTGATTCCTTCTTAGGACGAGACTGCCTACTTGAAACTCTCATCGTATAACTTTGGCGTTATGCCTTTTATTTTAGTGAGGCCTCGCGGAGGGCTGCTCCTGACCAAACCTCTTCGACGTGGTTGAGCTCCTCCCTTAGTGCCTCCTTATTTGTCTCCTCGTCTAGGGGGTACTCAGTCTTCTTGGAGGGCACATGTATCTCAATGGGGATTACTGCCTCAGTCTCGTATGCTAGACGAAAAGGGGTTTCTCCAGTCGAAGAGCAGGACATAGTACGGTAGGCCCAGAGCACGATGTGCAGCTCCTCGACCCATTGTTTCTTCATTTCGTCTAGCCTCCGTTTGAGGCCTCGTAGGATTACCCTGTTTGCTGCCTCGGCTTGCCTGTTAGTCTGGGGATGTTCGACGGACGCGAAGTGTTGCTTGGTGCCCAAATGGGCGACGAACTCCTGAAATTTTTTGTCCATGAACTGTGTCCTGTTATCGGTGACGATTGCTTGGGGGATGCCGAAGCGGGCAAGGATGTTCCGCTTGTAGAATCAGAGTAAGTTGTGAGTCGTTATTTTGGCCAGAGTCTCTGCTTCTATCCACTTTGTAAAGTAGTCAACGCCTACTATCAGGTACTTGTTCTGATTTGACCCTACAACGAATGGTCCTAGGATCTCCAGGCCCCACCATGCGAAGAGTGACGTGGAGGAAATTACTTTGAGTTCATTGGGCGGTGCCAAGTGCATGTCCCCGTGTCGTTGGGATTTGTTGCATCTCTTCACATGTTCCTTTGTGTCACGCTGCATGGTTGGCCAGTAATATCCTGCTCGTAGAGCCTTCCTGGCGAGGGATCTTCCCCTGAGGTGTTGGGCGTTGATCCCCTCATGGATCTCACGCAGGACGTGGGCGAACATCTCTTCCTCGATACATTTGAGGAGAGGGATGGAGAACCCTCGCTTGTAGAGCTTATTTTCGACCAGGACATAGGAGCAGGCTCTGCACCTGACCACGCTGGCTTCCTTAGGGTCGGACGGTATTTCGTCCTTGGCGAGGTAGTTGTAAACTGGGGTCATCCAGCAGTTGTTGTCGCCAATGATGTGTACGTCGAGGGTCATGGAAATTTCTCGATGCTGGGTCGAGGAAGGACTTTCTGGATGACATATTTATGTCCTTCCTTCTTCTTCGTGCTCGCCAGCTTCGACAAAACATCTACTCAAACATTGTGTCCGCGGGGAAAGTGATTTACATCTACTGATGTGAATTTCGTTATTTTTTCCTTGACCAAGGTCAAGTATTTAGATAGGTTGTCGTTCTTGGCCTGATATTCTCCCCGGACTTGGAGGGGCACAAGTTAAGAATCGGTGCAGATGACGACTTCCTCGGCTCCTAGGTCTTCGGCGAGGCGTAAACCTGCGAGGAAGGCTTCGTATTCGGCCTGATTGTTGGAAGTGGGGAAAGATATGGTAAACGAGACCTCGATGAGGATCCCTTCCTTATTTTCCAAGATGATACCTGCCCCGCTCCCTGCCGAGCTGGATGCTCCGTCGACGAAGATTGTCCACTTGTGAGCCCCGCAAGTGGGGGAATCGGGCAATGTCATCTCCGCGACGAAATTGGCCAGTGCCTGAACCTTGAGTGTTTTTCTTCTCTCATACTGGATGTCGAATTTGGACAATTTTAGCAACCACTTGAGCATTCTGTCGGCCATATCTAGACGGCCCAACAGTTGCTTCACGGGTTGGTCCGTGCATACCACGATTGTGTGGGCTAGAAAGTAGTGCCTTAACCTCCTCGCAGCATCGATGAGGGCCAGGGCCACTTTTTCTATCTGCTGGTTTCTCAGTTCCAGTCCTTGCAATGCCCTGCTCGTGAAGTATATGGGCTTTTGCCTATCAGGGGTTTCACGAATGAGGGTGGCACTGACGGCCTCGACTGCGACGGCGAGATAGAGATACAGGGTTTCCCCGTTATCTGGCCGGGAGAGGACCGGGGGTTCTGATAGTGCTTGTTTTAGGTGGAGGAGGGCTTTGTCGTATTCCTATGTCCACTTAAAGGTTGTCTCCTTGCGGAGGAGTTTAAAAAAGGGGAGTGTGTGCTGAGCAAACTTCACCATAAAACGGGATAGAAAAGCGAGCATTCCATTGACGGATTAGATGGAGTTCTTTGAGTTCGGCATAGGGAACCCGCAGAAGGCTCTACATTTGTCGGGACTAGCTTCGATTCCCCGTTCTGTTAGGTAGAAGCCGAGGAACTTTCCCGCTCGCACCCCGAACGTGCATTTCTCCGGGTTGAAGCGCATTTTGTACTTTCTGGTATTCTCGAAGACTTTCTTCAGATGGAGCGTGTAATCGGATTCCTCGTGCGATTTCACGATCATGTCGTCCATGTAGACTTCGAGCATATCCCTGATTTCTCCTCGGAAGACCTTGTTCATCATTCTTTGGTAGGTAGCGCCAGTGTTTTTCAAGCCGAAGGGCATTACGTTGTAGTAATAGTTGCTCGATTCAGTCATGAAAGCTATGTACCTTTTGTTGTTTTTTGCCATGGGTATTTGGTTATAGCCCGAATATACGTCCGTGAAAGATAACAGTTTAAAACCAGCAGAATTATCAACTAATTTGTCTATGTTGGAGAGGGGATATGCGTCTTTGGGCAGGCACTATTAAGATCAGTATAGTCCACACACATGTGCCATTTTCCATTAGATTTTTTAATGAGTACAACATTGGACAGCCAAGTAGTGTACTTGGCCTCTAAAATAAAATTTGCCTCTAGGAGGTCTTATACAGCCTGTTCGGAAGCCTCTATTTTCTCCGGAGACTGCTTTTGCCTATGTTGAGCAACTGCCCTAGTGGCGGGGTCGATGGTGAGTTGGTGGCAGGCCACGTCAGGATCTAGCTCGGGCATCTCCGTGACGCTCCACGCGAACAGATCTGCATTCTCCCGAAGGCAGGCATTAAGATGTTTCCTCGCTAGGTCGGGGAGTCTGGTCCCAATCTTCACTCCTCACTGGGGGTCATCATCGAGCAGGCCAAGTTCGAACTCGCCATTCGGAATTGGGCGCATCGGATGAGAGGTCTCACCGCTACTGGTCGAAGTTGAAGGGCTGCTCGAACATGGATGGATCTCCTTCCCCTTCCTTTTCTGATCCCTCTGGTCATCCTTGGAGAAACGGCTGTCAAGGTCGATGGAGTCGACGTGGGGCAGCGGCTTTTCCTCTTCGGAGCTGCAGGGAAGAACATGCTTGCTGGGAGTCTTCGGCTTGGCGGCGATCGTGTTCAGCTCTTTAGAGGCTACCTCGAAACATCTTTTCGCTGCTTTGATGTCTCTGTGAAGAGTGGCAACGAGACCCTTAGAAGTGTAGTACTTCATCTTCAGGTGCACAGTTGAGAGCACGACTACTAATTCGGCCAAAGTGGGCCACCCAAAGATGCATTGGTATAGGGACGGGAAGTCAATGAACAGGAATTGGACTTTGATACACCTGGCCGTTTCTGCAAACCCAAAAGTCACGATCAGTTCCCTGTACCCCCATAGCTTTGTGACTGACCCATTAAAGCCTTATAGGTTAGAGCCTACGTAGGGCGTCAAGTGTGTCCCATCCAGCTGGAGGGTGGAGAATAGTTGGGAATACATAATGTCGACCGAGCCACCTTGATCGACCAAGATTCGGCGAACGTCAAAGTTGGCCATTTGTGGTCTCACGAACAGCGGAATGCTTGAGAAGGTGATGGCGACCGACTCTCTCCGGACTTTATCAAGCTTGGAACTCCGGTTTGAGCTCGTGCTGAGAAGATGTTCGAACTTTCTCTTGACGGAGCCCACGGTAACCTTGTTGAAGCCCCCTCCAGAGATAACCATGGCGGAGGGGAAGGTTTCCCATGGGTTGTGCGCAGCGAAGTAAAGGGGGGCATTGAGCCCCTCGAGGACGTAGAAGTCTTCAGGCTGCGAGATGCTCTTGGCGACTTGAAGGCTGGTCTTTTCCGAGGAAGGCACCTCTTCCTCGACCTTCTTGGACTCCTGGGCGTCCTGCCGTGGAGCGTCCTTTTGCTTGGCGAATTGTTTCAGGTTCCTGTCCCTGATCAGTATCTCAATGGCATCCTTCAGATTGATGCAGTCATCGGTCATATGGTCGTGGCTCTTGTGGAACCGGCAATACTTCGACTTGTCTGTATTCGGCTTGGCTGGTATCTATTTAGGGAATCGGACCCCTGCTTGCCGGATCTCTGAGTTGGCGCACTCAGAGAGGATCTTCTCTCTAGAGACGGTCAGAGGAGTATGAAATTATGCTCAAGCAACTAAGATGTCAGACAGGATGTCGCGACACTTGATCTCTGCTTCTCACACAAGGATAACAAGGAGTAGAATACAAACAGCAAAAACAAAGAGACACACAAGAATTTTTAACCCAGTTCGGTGAACAACAACACCTACGTCTGGGGGCTACCAAGCCAGGAATGAAATCCACTAAGCAGTATTAGTTTTAAGCTAAACTCCACCGTTTACAACTTGTCACCTAAAAAAACTACCCGTTCTAGATTTCTACCTAAGACACTCCTAGGTATGAGACCCTTCTCAATTCCCTTTCAATCACAGCAGTGACTGAACAATTACAACTCAATAAAACTGTCTAACTCAGGTATTTACGCAATACAAGAGAGGCTCACAAAAGTACAAACCCTAGTACTGACTAACAGCTGTGTATATTCACTACTTAATCTAGGTTAAATCCATCATATTTATAACACTAAACAGAACTGGATTTGGGCTTCAGAATCACAGCAATTCAGCTTCACAGAATCTGCAACTTCCTCTCTAGAATAGTTTCTTCAATCCTAAGTTTCCTAAAGTGTCTCCACACTTAGAAACAACATATTCCTTTTAGAACTAGAATCTCTGATTCCTCAATCTCGGATGCCACCTAGGACAAAAACACATTCCCATAAAATTGGAAATCAGATAACACTTATTCCAAACTGTAACAGACAAAGATGTCGAATCAACATGATAGGACATCTTGTCTAACAACTTAACCTTCAGTCTGTTTAACACGTTGGGACATCTTGTCCAACATCTTTCTGTTAAGTTAGTTTTACCAAAATTGATGCCAACCTCAAAGGCTTGGACTCATCAATCTCCCCCTTTGGCAGATTTTGGCTAAAACTAACTACAGTTAACCTGCAGACAGAATTAATCAGAACAAGGAGTCAAGATCATTAGAATCAGATCAACAGAACATATCATCAGAATAGATCATCAGAACAGCAGCGGAAAAAATCTTGTTGTCTCCCCCTCAACCAGTTCCTTCTTCTGCAAGCAGCACTACTCCCCCTTAATGGTTAGTAGCAGTCAGTAGTGGTTAGTAATGTTAGTATTACTCCCCTTTTTAGCCATAATATGACAAAGGCATAAAGACTAACTAAATAACCAAATAAACAGCATAGAGTATTTAAAGTACACACCAAGCACAAAAAGTAAATTATCCTCGGCATTAAGCCCTTACAAAACCAAAACAAATATAATAAAAGGAAGACAACTTTCAGTAGTCATCTTCTGTTTCATCATCATCCTCTTCTTCTGCATCATCACCAGAACCATCATCAGCAGCAACATCCTCATCACTGTTCACCTCATTAATGCCAGCAGTATGCTTCTCAGCATCTCTAGTGTCAGCTTCAATGTCCTTGTTTTGCTCAGTTGACAAGGCTTGTATCATTCGTTCCAGTTTGTCTTTCATGGCTGTACTGGTCTTGATGATAGCATCAAGCTCCCTGCAGGTCTCCTTCAGCTGAGCAATAGTTTCCTCCTTTGAAGTTGTTACAACAGATGTAGGAGCAGATGTTGAAACTATGTCTGGGACATGATTTCCAGCAAATAACTTATAATGCAGTGTCAAGGGAGATTTCCTTTTCATTGCATGATCTGCAGATACTAGAATGCCAGGGCACTGATCCAGAATTATGCCACAAATAAGTGAAGGAAAGCATATAGGAAGTTTGACTGCAGTTGATGAAGATTGCTTCAAGATTTGATCAAAGATGTAAGTTCCAAAATCGAACTTTCTTCCTTTGCCAACAATATAAATGAATCTTCCTAGACCAGCTGAGATGGTTGAAGTATGGTTGGTGGGCACCTAGTTGATAGTACCAATTCTATGCAAAATTGCATACTTCACACTGAGCTTCCCAACTGAAAGCTTCCCATTGCTAGGCCAGTATTTCACAGTGTTGTAGATGATCTCTTGACATATTTGATCATCGGTGTCTTCATATTAAGGTTGAGATTCTTCAGATCTTTCCAGAAACCTGTTAACCACGGTGGGGGAGAATGTCACAACATTACCTCTGACATACACTCTCCTGCTGGTTGCATCATTACAGTCTTCAGGAATGTTTACTACAAATTCCTTGACCAGCCTCTCATAGAAGGATCCAAGTTTAGTGACTGTCTTCATTAGCCCTGCAACCTTAATCAGTTTCACCACTTCTTGGCAACCTAAGGCATTCTTCCCTAGTTCCCATTCCAGAGTTATTCTTCTTTGGTACACATATGGCCATCTGTTCACATTTTCAGGAGCATGGAATGAGACATTATCCAAGGAAACTTGAGGAATAACAACAGCCTTCTTCTTAGAAATTGGCTTCTTAATACGCATGGTGTCCTAGACATCTTCTGTAACATCATAGTCTGACTCAGTGTCAGACTTAGCCTTTCTCTTTTTGGACACAACGGAAACCTTGCTCTTAGGTCTATGAGGTCCAATTACAGATTTCTTATTTCTTCTGTTGGGGGTGTTATTAGTGTCCACACCCTTATCTTTTTTGTTCTTCAATCTTTCGGCCACGCTAGGTTTGATACTTTTTGCAATGATTTCATCATCTGAAGGGAAGTCATTTATATTGATAACTTTATCAGTTACTTCTTCAGCAGTCCCCCTAGATGCATGTTCTTGAGATACCTTTATAGATGGGGATGTTCCATCATCTGAGCCAACATTTCTCACAACAGATTCAACAAGGGTGTAAAGATTCCCTTCTGACACTTCATCACCATCTCCTCCAACATTCTCATCAGCATTTCTATCAGTCACCTCCTCAATGTCATCATCATGAACTGAGTTTGTTGGCATAATCTGAGCCAGTGGTCTAGTGATTCTAGCAACATTCATTTTATCCCCTCGACTTATGATTTTATTCACTATTCTGTCAATTCTTTCATCTGTGTTAAACGTTTCTATTGCCTTCCTAGGGTTGGAGAAAGCGCCAGAAGTGTTCAAAGGATTACCTTGTGAAATATTTTTGGATCTTGTTACAGAAAGTTTGTCAGTTTTGCATGGGACAATAGCAAGGGGAACCGCATCAATTGCATCTTCAGCATACAAATCCTCATGTTTTGACCTAGTAGCGGATGTCGTAACAGTATCCTTCTTGCTTGCTCTTGTTGGCGATTGTTGTTGCGACATCGTAGAGTGAACAAGATTTGCTTTTTCTTCAATCTCGAAGGTGAAGGAGTTTAAGAAGAATAGTGTAGAGTGAAGGTAACTATCACAGAAGCGGTTTTGATTGATTTGAAATGATTAATTTTGAAACCATGCATACCCTTGAATAGTGTTCCCACACATTAATTGCTCTAAACCTTCCAACAAGTAAAACCCTAATTTGTCCTTCAAAATCTTTTCCTGAATTTTTATACCACTAGAAAGGTTCAAGTCGTCACGACATCTAGTGTGACATTATGTCAGAACAACACAAGTCTAATCCTAGTGATCTGAGCGCAACTATTCTTTGTTGTTATTTCTTCCATTTCTATGATTGAGTCATTTGTGACAGCATAAGAGCATCTATTTTCTTCAATGTTATCAATCATAGAGGTCTTATGAAGAAGATTCTCAATCCTTGAGATAGTCTGATGTTGCAACCTTCTATGTGTCATCTTGGTTAACTTTCCAATTTGCAATTCATCCATGTTCAGATCTGAGGCACGTTTCTGACGCTTCTCATTAGACATTGATGGGCATTCTATCTACAAAGACGTCCATACATAGCAATTATTCTTTGATCTGACACCTTTCATGATAATCCTATCTTTATCATCCACAACCAAATATTCAGATTTGGTAAAGTTTACTTTTAGACCTTAATCACAAAGTTGACTGATGCTAATCAAATTTGCAGTCAATCCCATGACAAGCAGCACATTGTCAAGTCTAGGATTCCCAACGTGATCCAATTTTCCAACTCCTTTAATCTTTCCCTTGGATCTATCTCCAAAGGTGACATAGTTGGAGGAATAAGGCTTTATATTCACCAAATAGTTCTTGACACCAGTCATGTGTCTTGAACAGCCACTATCAAAGTACCACTTCTCTTCAGTATACCCCTATTGGGGTGAATGAGCTATTAGGGCCACAGACTCATCCTTGGAACTCCACTTCTTTCCAGCATTACCAGCCTTAGGATATCCATGTAGCTTGTAGCAATAACGTTTAATGTGACCATACTTGCCACAATAATGACATTTCCAATCTTGCTTCTTTTTACCTGGGGTATTTTTCTGATGTCTGTACTGATGTTGTAACATTCTGTTAGACATCTTCTGTCTTCTTTTGGTCTGATTAAAGCTGCATTTTGGATCTCGTTTCTTGCTTAACATTACTTGATCATTGTAGCCAAGTCCTCTGACATCTCCAGCATTCCTCTCAACTTGTAGCATCTCATCTAGTACATCAGAACTGCTGTTGAGCATCCTAACAGTTTTGGTTACATTGTCAAGTTTGAAGTTAAGCACAACAACTTCCTCTTTAAGATCAGAGATGACACCAAGATGTTTCAATCTTTCAGCCTCAAGAAGCATAATAACTGTATGTTGATCCTCTCCTAGCTGGCAGGCTTCAGCACATCTCGTATACAGCTCCTTGAAGGAGTTGATCAGATCATTATATGAGAGATCTCCAATTTCTGATTCTATATCAGAGTCAAATACCCCTGTACGAGCAAAAACTTGTTTAGGTGATTCTTCATCACTTGCAGAATCATCTTCAGACCAAGATGTAGTAAAGCCTTTCTTTTCTCTCTTGAGAAATGTAAGACACTCAGATTTGATGTGTCCAAATATCTCACATTCAAAGCACTTGATCCCTTTCCCTTTATCTTGTTACTCTTCATACTTAGAGTTTCTTCCAAAGTTATTCCTTTTATGGCTGTTGAATGATTGAGACTTGGCATTAGCTCTTGATTCTCCGTCCATCTTCTTCAGCAATTGGTTGTACTATTTCCCTATAAACGCAACAGCCTTAGACATCTCTTCCTTGGATTTTGTCTTTCCTTCATCACGATTAGACACCAAGGCTAAGCTTTTCTTTTTCCCAGTCTTTTCATTCAATATCATTTCAAAAGTTTGTAGGGAACCCATGAGTTCATCTACCTTCAAGGTATTGATGTCTTGAGCCTCTTCGATGGTTGTCACCTTCATGTCAAACTTCTTAGGAAGAGATCTTAGGATTTTTTGGACAAGCTTTGCTTCAGGAATCTTTTCTCCAAGATCACTTGAAGTGTTGGCAATGTCCACAATATTCATATGAAATTCTTGAATGCTCTCATCCTTCTTCATCCTTCTTCATCCTCAAGTTCTCAAACTTAGAGGTGAGAAGTTGCAGTCTTGTGGATTTAACTCTAGAAGTTCCTTCATGAGCAGTCTTCAAGATTTCCCAAGCATCATTTGCAATAGTGCAATTTTTTATTAGCCTGAAGATATTCTTGTCCACACCATTGAATAAGGCATTCAAGGCTTTGGAATTACTGTCATACCCCAAATTTTGACCACTAAGATTTCCCATCTGTTAGTTCTTTAATTTTAAGGGTTGGCATTAATTTTGTAAAACAAATAATAGCAGCAATATGTTAGATAGTTTTGTTCATCTTGCTAAAGAAGAACAGGTTGAGCAAGAAGTCCTAGCGTGCATTGGAACATGTTGAGCTGAATGAGTGTTAACATCTGGAACAACATGTCCTATCGAGATGTCCCATGCAGGTTCATTCGACATCGCGCCAGAACTAAAGAGAATGTAGACTTCTGTTATATTCTAACAGATGTAGAAGTTTCAGGAAATAATATGCAAATTCCAGGTGGCACTGAATTAAAAGATTTGAAGATTCAAGTCTGAATTTGAGAAGAATATGGGAAAATATGCACTTTCTAAATATGGAGATATTTTAGGAAGTTAAAGATTGAAGTCCTATTATGTAGCAGAAGTTTCTGCTGGTTCGTAGCAGCTCATTTGCTAGGTTTTTTGTAGGCCCAAATCCAGTTGGGAATAGGTTATAAATAGATGTTTTGTAACCTAGTTTGGCGAGGCAACCAAAGATGTAAAGTTCTATTATTAGGGTTGGTTCCTGTACCACTCGACCTGTGAGTTGGACAGTTTGTTAGTGTGATCCTCGAAACTGTTAAGTAAGAGGAGTATTGTTCTTGGAGGAAGCTTTTAAGTAACTCTAAGTTGTGTCTTGAAAGGATGATTTCCTTGCTGAATTGTTGTATAGGTAAAGAGCCGTTGATGCAGTGGCAGATTGTCAACTGCTAGACATCATTGCGATGATTGGGAGTGAGAAGGGTTTCTCATATCTAGAGAGGATCTAGGTAGAAGGGTCATTGGGTAGTGATTAAGTGATAAGCTGTAAACGGGTAGTTTAGCTTTGAATTGATACTACTAATAGTGGACTTCATCCCTGGCTTGGTAGCCCCCAGATGTAGGATAGTTAGATCCGAACTGGGTTAACAATTCTGTGTGTCTTGCTCTTTTCTTTTCAGTACCATGATTATTGCAATATACCTTGCCCTTTATGATCATGTCAGACCAGATGTCGAACAGCATGTTCTAGGACATCTGAATTCTGCACATGTACCAGAATTTCAATTGGTATCAGAGCAGGTCATTCTGTTCTGTATCTGGATGAGATCCCAGGGAAGATACTTTCTGGTTCATGGTCAAGGTAGAAACTCTCTACTGAAAAGTTGTTTGAACTTGGAGTAGTTCATATAGGTGTGAGAATGGTCCCTAGAAGTGGAGGATGGACTGTTGGAGGAGTGGTTGAAAAGCTGTTGTGTTGTGGTTTGATTTATTTTCAAACCTGTGGTATTGTGGTGTCACCTGAATTATTATGCTAGGGCTGATATGTGACACCTGAAGGTTTTGAGGAGTTTGTTTCCGCTGCAAATCTATCTGAAAACTCCTAAGGTTGTAACTGAGAAGGTTGCTCTTCTCTGAATGTATATCCTATGGTGATGGGATATATGCAAAACTGCTTCAACTTACATTGTCAACGATACTTGAAGATTATTGTTCAAGTCCACTCATAAAGGCATTGATAAGTGATGTTGTAAGGAAGAGATCTGAGAAGTAATTTACTTTTGCTTCTTTACTTAAAAGGGTTAATCTCCAGCCTTTGATCTCTTGATTTGTTCATTGGAATGATGTCCTATCTTGTGTTAGAACATCACGCCAGAATTATGGTGAATTCTGTTGTCTGAAGGAATGACACAGCAGATGCTCTGGGTGCTAAACTAATGTGATTTGATCACATGAGTTTGGAGCCTACTCCTGATCTGGAAGAGGAGGCATCTGGGTGGTATGTCTAAGAAGCTTCTGGTCCTGGAACTTATCTTAGATGTGTGAGTTAATCAAGGTGTGATCAAGGTGTTATTTACTCCTGTGGCCAGTTTATTTCTGGTCCTTGCTGCAGGAGTGGAGAACCTGAGATTCAAGAAGTATTATCTCTAGCAGACTTCTTGGACATAAAGGTCAAAGATCAAAAGGTCACTTTTTTTTCGTTATTTGGAGGCATGTTCTGAATGATCTTGTGAAGCTAGATATGTATTGACTGTGTGTGCTTAGGATTGATATGATCTAATCACAGTCTGTGCTGCTATTAAAGGGGAGAATGTATGATTCTCTGAAGTGCTCTTGGCAGATTCTGAGGGAGAATACCTGATGTTTTAGAAGACCTTGAAGACATGTCTTGACATCATTGTATTAAGAATTTATTTTCTCAAACTGCCTGGATGATGGTTCTCTGATTCAGGATGGAGGTTGTTTACTCAAACTTGACGAAATTTATCAAGTCTATGAGAGCATGGAACTCTTGTTCTGGTGTAGTGGAGAACTTTCAAGGGCTAAGCACTGTGGAGTTAATTTAACTGGTGCGGTTGATTGGTGACCATGTGCATGGAGTATCATCCAAATTGTCTGGGATGAGTTTGGCTGAAGGGTTAGAGGAGGCAGAGTGGTTGAGTCAGACAAGATGCTGTGAGAAGACTCTTGAGATGTTCCTGCTACTGAATGTGGTTGTGATATGACCTGGAAGCTTGATCAACTACTGATGGTTGATCCTCGTGGTTGTTGCTTGTTCAGCCAAGATTGTTTTGCGCAGAAAGAAGTCCAAGATCAGGCCACTGATCCAAGTTAAAGTAACTTGTGAATAAATGTCATGATAATTTGTCATAAAGAAGAATCAGAAGTTGTCAGATGTGTGCAGAAGAAGATGTCAAACAAATTGTCATACCTTGTGTGAGAAGGTAATCTTTTTCTGACTAATAGTAGATACTTTGACGGGAGACTTAGTATTTATCATTGATGTTATGCATAATGGTAAATACTTTGACGGGAGACTAAGTATTTGTCTAGAGAATTATGCAAGTCTACAGTCTGGATATTATGGTTCAGGAATTTACTCTTTCTGAGTGGTTGTGGTTGATGACAACCTGAGGTAGCCTTATCAGCTGACTGTATCAAGAGTGTCTGAATGAAGAAGTGAGCATCATCTGCTGTTTGTTTGTGAATCTTTCTTGGATAACTAATACCTTGTTGGGAGCTTGGTAGTTATCTGATGTGTGGATGCAATTCAGATTTCTGAATTGTGTGAGAGTTTATTTCTCTCTGTTGTGATCAGGTGGTTGTGATTACCTGAATAAAATGCAGAAGGTGTGATCCAAGGCTGAAGGTCTGGGACTGTGCTTGTGGAGTTGGAAGAAGCAGCATTATTGTCTGAAGTGGCAGTTCTGACATAATGGGCAGATTCTGATCTTGATGTTAAGTAGTTTGTTCTGGCAATACATGACTACTTTCATGATAAAGACTTCTTAGGTGCTTGTGAATGTAAGGACAGAAGGTTGTTGTCAGTGGTGTTATCTGATCAGAATGGCTGAAGGTTCTTCTAATACAAGTAAAAGGTGGTGGTAATCCTTATCTTGTGTTGCAAGTAATCTAAAGACATTTTTTATGGAATGTGTGAATCAAGTGGGTTTTTATGGCATAAACCTGGTGAGATTATGCTCAACAAATACAAGAAGTGGCAGTTCTTAATGTGGCAATATCATCTGTCAAGTGTTCATCTTCATAAGGAGCTTTGGTTGTTCATGTCAGGGGGATTTAAGGTTGTTGTCTATGGTCTATTACTGCAAGGGTGCAGATGTCTGTGTAGCATGTGCGCTGATCAAGTTTGTTCAGTGTGATGTCAAACTTCATGATGGGATACATCATAGCTGTGTAGAAGAGGTCTAAAAAGCAAATTTGGTGGGTGACTTTATCTTTACTCTGCTGCCTTGAAGGAATCTAGAAGGGATTGAGAGAAGTCGTCTCAGTATCCATCAGCTACGAAGATGGGTTTGTGGAGTCCAAGGCTGATAATGTTGTGAGCAAGCAGACATTGTCTGATAAGATGTCAGAACATGGTACAGGACATGTTTTTTTTTAGCCAAACAAGAAATTACTCTGGACGGTGGTATAGGGATAAGGCAAAACACGTGTCTCTGCCTATGCATGGAATGTTATTGGCTTAATTTATGGTAAGATTCAGTTGAGAAACATTTAAGGCAGTCAAGGCAGTTTTTGGAAAGTAGGCATTGAATGTTGAATGGAGTTTTTGATACCTAAAATAGCATTTCTTTGACCAAGAACCTTGACATATTCAAGGCTCGTTAATTCCTAAGTTACTGGTCAACTATTTATAGGGGCTGCTCTCTTCTCCTCCAACCAAGTGAGTGTCTTGTTTCACTAGTCGTATGGCGTTTGTTCGTATTTGGGTAAATGTCACTTGGGTCTGGTTCTGTGAGGGTCTTCTTTGCCAAGTTTTGGCTAAAAAGGGGGAGAAAGGGTGTGTGAAATGGGTAATGCAGATGCCTTGTTCTGAGTCTGCAGTTCCAATTGCTTGCGAAGAGAGTGTTAAAATTCTTGAGTTGGTGTTGAGTTCCAATTATGACTTGTGTCCTGAGTTATGAACACAGTTGTGACTTGTGTTTTGAGTTACCTGGGTTAATAGATTGATACTTCATAAGTTTCATCTTATGCCACAAGTTGACTGGGGGCGTCTGATCAAGCAAGTTGTGCAGAAATCTCGTATGCCACCTTTGGTCCTTTGTGTTAAGACAGACGCTTTTTTTCTAGAGGAGTCTTATACTATGTAGCTGGATCCTTCTTGAAAGGAAAAAGAAATGTGTAGAAGAATGTTCCTCAGATTCCTGATTTGAGGGGGAGTATTGGATATCTTCTTCCTCATGTGCATAACTTCGGGACTTTCTACTTCTTACCTCCTGATGTGCTGCCTGAAGTTATTGTGGTGGGATGCTCGAAGGTGATGTTATGGAGTTCATAGAAATGTGCTGCCAAAAGAGTTGTCAGACATGATGTCCTAACATCATTCAAGTATTCCCTAGAAGATGTTTCTCCAAGATTGCTGTTCACAGTAGCTACTGATGGTTACTGTTAGGTTCAGTAGTTGCTGATGACTACTGACAGTAGTATAGTATTGTGATTGCTGCTGTAATATGTGCTGTAATGTTTATGTGTATTTGTTTTAGCCAAAATTTGCCAAAGGGGGAGAATGTTAGTTCTTTAATTTTAAGGGTTGGCATTAATTTTGTAAAACAAATAATAGCAGCAATATGTTAGATAGTTTTGTTCATCTTGCTAAAGAAGAACAGGTTGAGCAAGAAGTCCTAGTGTGCATTGGAACATGTTGAGCTGAAAGAGTGTTAACATCTGGAACAACATGTCCTATCGAGATGTCCCATGCAGGTTCATTCGACATCGCGCCAGAACTAAAGAGAATGTAGAATTCTATTATATTCTAACAGATGCAGAAGTTTCAGGAAATAATATGCAAATTCCAGGTGGCACTGAATTAAAAGATTTGAAGATTCAAGTCTGAATTTGAGAAGAATATGGGAAAATATGCATTTTCTAAATATGGAGATATTTTAGGAAGTTAAAGATTGAAGTCCTATTATGCAGCAGAAGTTTCTGCTGGTTCGTAGCAGCTCATTTGCTAGGTTTTTTGTAGGCCCAAATCCAGTTGGGAATAGGTTATAAATAGATGTTTTGTAACCTAGTTTGGCGAGGCAACCAAAGATGTAAAGTTCTATTATTAGGGTTGGTTCCTGTACCACTCGACCTATGAGTTGGACAGCTTGTTAGTGTGATCCTCGAAACTGTTAAGTAAGAGGAGTATTGTTCTTGGAGGAAGCTTTTAAGTAACTCTAAGTTGTGTCTTGAAAGGATGATTTCCTTGCTGAATTATTGTATAGGTAAAGAGCCGTTGATGCAGTGGCGGATTGTCAACTGCTAGACATCATTGCGATGATTGGGAGTGAGAAGGGTTTCTCATATCTAGAGAGGATCTAGGTAGAAGGGTCATTGGGTAGTGATTAAGTGATAAGCTGTAAACGGGTAGTTTAGCTTTGAATTGATACTACTAATAGTGGACTTCATCCCTGGCTTGGTAGCCCCCAGATGTAGGATAGTTAGATCCGAACTGGGTTAACAATTTTGTGTGTCTTGCTCTTTTCTTTTCAGTATCATGATTATTGCAATATACCTTGCCCTTTATGATCATGTCAGACCAGATGTCGAACAGCATGTTCTAGGACATCTGAATTCTGCACATGTACCAGAATTTCACCATCATTGTGTAAATCATTACCACAATATGGATGAACCTTCATGCCTCATCAGTCTCCCCAAAGAGGGGTGAGCATTCACCACAAACAAGGATTAGGGTTTCAAGCCCTCTCAGAGCATTTAGACAAAGGATCAATCAAGGAATGACATGATCTTCAACTTGTCTAACCTCTCAAACATCCACGATGGATCAAGAGGACTCCCACAGCAAGAATCAAGCACAAGGTTGCGGCATTCTAAGTGGATCAAGCCTCAAGATCGCCAGTGTCACCAAATTAGGGTTTGATCGACCAGGGCCTCTAGATGGAAATTTTCCTTTGGGCATGAGTCAATGCTTCAAAGCATTACCTAAGTTACTCCATGGGACATCATAAACCCAATCATCAAGTCAATTTAGCCTTAGGGGATGCATTCATAAAAAATCAGGAATTAGGGTTTCTTGACCTAATTTACCCCTAAGTTGACTTTTGGGACAAAACATGAGCCAAGACCTCAAAAATGATTTGAGGGTCTCTAACCCACTACATTGATCCATTTGCAACAATGGATTGGTCCAAGAAGCTTGATCAACATGTTTCAAATTCATCAGAACCACAAATAGGGTTTCGCGGGAAAAGTCAACTGTGCCTTTGACTTTTGACCCAGACATGCTCCCAAACCTTGGGACATGATTCAATACACCCTATAACACCTATGAAATCAATCCATCAAGTTTGATTTAGGTCAAGGACTTGATTTCATAGAGGATCGCACAGTTTGGAATTCATCTGACAAAAAGTCAACTGTGCACAAAAGTCAACTTTGACTTTTTGAGATTTTTCACAATTATGATTCTTTGACCCTAAAATGATGTTAATGTGTGATTGGAATCATCATTCATCAAGAAAAATCAAGAAAAGTGGGATAACTTGTAAAAGGGGTAACCATAAAAAACTTAGAAATTTTCTAAGTTATGGAACAAAGTGGCTAGGGTACCAACTTCCAAGGATCATAACTTGAGATCTAAGCAACCATTTGGGATGATCCAAAGATGGATTTGTAGCTCTCCTGGCATACTTTAAAAGTGTCAACTACACCTCATTCCAATTCCTCATGGATTTCAAGTTATGGAATGGCCAAAATCACAAAAAGTGAAAATGTCACTTTTTTCCAACACTTAGTGAAATTTTCACTAAGTCAGAATCTGCCTTCACTTTTTTCCAAATGTAGGGGCATTTTTCACTTGGATCCAAAAGGTATAAAAAAACTATGATCACACATATGTTGTATCATATGAGAGCTCTCCAAAATGGCCAAGAACTCCATGGAATTCCACTTGAGCCATGAGATATGACCATGCCAATATGCCTTGCTGCAAACTGTCATGGCAAGGCAGATTTGTGCATTTTGCTCGATTTGTCAAATTTGTGCAAATGACAAACATGTCTATCCATCTGAACACCTCAGGGGGGACCAAGGAGTGACAAACACTGATCCATAAGCCTCCCAAGTCCTTGGAACTAAAAATAGCATGCCAAACCTAGAAATCCCTAAAGAGGGGACAAGACTCCAATTTTGGTTTGGAGCATTTAATGGATGCACCAAGGTGGCATGGACTGAACCATTTCCAACTGAATTCAGTCAAGACATATCCAAGAACTAGGGAACCAGCAGCCTGTGCTCTAACCTCTAGTCAATGGCTAGAGGAGACTTGAGATTCCAAAATGCAACCATTGGCCAAACCTCTGCTGTAGTTGTCATTCAAAATATATATTTATATATTTATATATAAGATAAAAGATGATGCAATGTTTAATATCTTTAAGTAACATCTAAATTATATAATAAATTTCAAAATAGTGTTGATAATTTTCAAGTTAGTGAAACGTCATAGGAGAATCAATAAAATCAACTAAGACGAAAAAAATTAGGATATCATTACAGTTTTATTGGAGAATATTAATCATTAAACTTTTTATTATTATTATTATTATTATTATTATTATTATTATTATTATTATTATTATTATTATTATTTGGGATTAATCTAACAGAATTCAAAATTACAATGGTATTAATGTGTATCTCGTTAAATTTCATTATAAAATTAATATACAAATTTAATATATTTTGATGCTATCTTTAATTTTTTCATATATATTAAAATTGTTTTAGATGTTTTTATTAATATAATTATTTTTAGGGTTAAATATGTTTTTAGTCCCTATAAAATTTGAAATTTCATTTTTAGTCCTTCCCTACCTTTTGGCAACGGTTTTTACAAAAAAACCGTTGCCAAAACCAGCTAAAACCGTTGCCAAAACCCAGGAGGGACTAAAAATGAAATTTCAAACTTTATAGGGACTAAAAACTTATTTAACCCTTATTTTTATCGATTAAAAATTAATTTAATAATATAATACAATAAGATAATGAACCATCAATTTTTAATTAAGAGTATTCTTTTATGTTATTTTGTATCTATTAGCTAGTGTAATAACTAATTTACTAAACATTCAAATTAACTTAACAGATATCTGTCATCAGCTATAAACTATTAGCCATCAACTACCAGCTATCAGTCATCAAGTATCAACTAATTTTACTAAACAGAGCCTAAATCACAATTATAAGGAAGAGACTAAAGCTCATAAATTTTAAGAGGATTTCTTTTTGCTCCCTATGGACTTCTTACACACCATGTGACTTTTCTTATATGCCCCTAGATTCCAGAGATATATCTCCGGACGCACAAAAATTCAATTGAACGTTAAAATATTTCGGAGATATATCTCCGTACGCACCAAAACTTAAGTGAACATTGAAATATTTTGGAGATATATCTCAGGAACAATTTGGAGCATATTATCGCGTTAGACTTTTCTTCTCCCTCACTTTTTCATTTTCATTCACAAACCTCTTCATCTCTCTCATTCCCAAATATCTCCAACTTCACCAAATTTGATTTAATCCGTCTGAGGCTTAAGTAATCATCAAGCAACATCCAGTACATTACTCAACATCTTCCAAATCATATAATTCGGGTAAGTTTTTCGAGTTTTCGATAAATATTCGAGTATTCTTGTAAACGAGTTAGAATGCATTGTTAGGTGTAGAAATGTTTATAAATTAGACGAAACATAGTTTAAAGTAAGTGTATATATTGTTTGTTGGCTCAAATGGACGACCAGGGCTTCAAATTTGTCATTCTGAGGGGCAGAGGACGCCATTGCCGCGACCTCTGAGTTTCGGAAAATTCTGGAGATACATCTCTGGAAAAATTTACCGTTTCATCTCCCGCATGGTGAAAAATTCACCGTTTCAGAAAATTTCAGAGATACATCTCCAAAAAAATTCACCGTTTCAGATAACACGTCACTTCCCTCATCCTCCCGCAGGCGTTGGGATGCACCTATGCCACCTCTTGTTGATCCGGTGTCACCTCCAAAGGCTGAGGTTGCTGATGATCGTGATGCACCGGTGCTACCTCCAAAGGGTGATGTTGTTGATGCCGAGCCAAAGGCTTTCGGAGGGGGTCCATCTGATATGTTCATACTTCCTCTATACCCATACAACACTGCCAGACATATCTGGGACAGAGAGGTAACATTAGTCACATTGTTACTATATTTTTTTTTACGTTAATTTAAATTGCTGACATTTATCATTTCTAACATTTGTTCTTATAGACATTGATTATTTCTGGAAATTCGCAGGTGCGTGATCCCCAGAAGTTTCTGAACCTTGGGCGGAAGATTTTAGCATTGCATAAGCCGGATGAGTAGTGGTTTTAGTCGGTTCTGACCGCTTCTGGGTTGAGTGACCTATGCTTGACTGGTTACAGTCTGGTCAACCACGGGATGCTTAATGCATTCGTGGAACAATGGCACTCTGAGACCTCTTTCTTTCATCTCCCGCATGGTGAGATGTCGATTACACTGGACGATGTCTCGTCTTTGTTGCATCTAACGATCAGAGGAAGATTCCTCCATCATGGTAGGATGACCAAAGACGAGGCGGTCCATATGATGGTGGAGCATTTGGGGGCTGATCTAGGGAATACGCTCAAGGAGGTGGATAGGACCAGGGGTGCTCATGTTAGGTTTTCGTTCTTTAAGGCGATATTTAATGAGGAGTTTGTTGTTGTAGAACAGACTAATGGTGATGCCCAGGAGGTGGCCATACACAGGACTCATGCTTTGAGGGCATATTTTCTATTTTTAGTTGGCACTGTGATTTTTGTGGACACGAGTGCCACCTACACCGACGTTGCATACCTCCGATACTTCTTGGATCTCACACAGATCCATGAATATAATCGGGGGGCGGCTTGTCTTGCATATCTGTATTCGAAACTGAGAGATGGATGTCGGTGGACGACGAAGCAGACCACAGGCAACACGACACTACTGGTGGTAATAATTTTTTATCCTTACATGATTCTTTTTTGTCCTTTTCATTTCATATTTGCGATAATTCTTGATCCCTAGATGCTTTTTATTTTCATTTCAGACTTGGATCCTCCAACACTTCCCGCGCATCGCTGGTTGGGATGGGTACACTGAGGAGATGCCCCGTGCCTGTGCTTTTATCCCGCTGAGAGGGAACCAGGAGGTCGAGCCTTTTAGAGTCTATCTTGACCGCTTGGCTGTCGAGGACATCCACTTCAACTGCTACGTGGATTAGCGCCAGACGCGGCCATTTGACGACATATCACTAAACTCAGGATGGTTGGCCTGCAGACCGAGTATCACTGTTCCTCATATGCCCGAGCGCGTCATGCGGCAGTTTGAGTACACCTAGACCATCCCCAGACACCTTGTTGTCTCTACTTCTCCTGCCTTGACTCGTATACAAATAGAGGAGATGTTTGCTGATTATCAGAGTCATCTGGTACCGGAGGAGGCTCGGGCTACCATAGCGCCGAATGACTAGAGCTACGTCGACGGATACATTAGGTGGTTCTTCAGGGTCTCGCATCCGTACATGGTGTCGACTGCTCTAGAAGATCCGCCGAGACCCGGTCATTAGGAGATTTTAGAGGAGGAGCAGGCTCAGCTGGATCATACTGAGGAAGTCTTGCCCCGTTGTCGACGCATAGTGGAGATGGCGCGGGCGGGCATTGACGAGGGTATCTTCCCTGAGGGGTCTGCTGTCTTGCGAGTGCTAGATGACATTATTGTAGAGGCACAAGGGACACTTTTGTACAGCAGATATCGCGCGAGTACAGGGGGGATCGATGGTCGTGGAGGCAGAGGAAAGGTTGTCAGGCACACCCAGTAGTTGTCTATATTTATTTTGTTTCAGTACTATAGTTTGTACGTTTTTCCTGACGTTGTTACTATATTTTGGATTTTCGTGACGTAAGACATCCTATTACTATATTTTTATGTTACTTTGGTTTGTCTATTATTTTATAATTCATCTGCGAACAAATACACAATGCATTTTAAAAAAAAAAACTATTCTGATACATTTCATATATGTATCTCCGGAAATTTCCCGTAGATGCATCTCCGAAATATTCAAATGGAAATGGACTAAGAGATATGTTGTGACCATTTAAGATTTAAATTATTCCGGAGATATATCTCCGAAAAATTAGTCAGCTATGGGACGCGTCCGGAGATATATCTCTAAAATCTGAAGACATATGTAAAAAAACCACATGGTGGGAAAGAAATACATGGGTGCAATAAAAAATTCCCAATTTTAAAATGAAAAGACTAATTCCATACTCTTACATTTAATATCTTTATACAACTTTAAAATTATCTGGTTTCACGAAACAAATAAAAAGACTAATTTTATGATAGAATAATAAAGAGGATAAAAATGCAATTAAGCCAATTCTATAATTTCTCACGTCTACTTTTTTTTTTAATATAAAATATGATAATATAAATAAAGTGACATGATCATATATTTTCTTAACATAAATTTAAAACTCACAACCATCATAATTTTTTAATTCATATTAGATGATGAAATGTGATTAAACATATGTGTAAATTTGATTTAAATCATGAGTGTGTGTGATTATAAAATATATTTTTTGAGTGTGGTTAAAGATAGGGGTGGAAAATAAAGCTTATTAATTGATGACCAAAATGTGATTATTTCCAGTTAAGAATGATTATGAAACTGGATTATTAAACTACTCATTCATAGAAAGGGTAAGAACTAAGACGAACCTGTTTAACAACAGAATGAAAGGGAAACTGAACGTCATAATCATAACTGATAGTACATAATCATAGCCAAAAAAACGAACTAGTTCTTAATAAAGAAAAATAAGAAATAACTAAATATCCAAAATTAACTTTAGCATAACTGGTAGTACATAATCATACAAGGAATGAGATGACTCTCAGTTCCTATGGATTTCTCATCATCATCTTCTTCAGTTCGCCGTTCTCTTTACTGAGAGTTTCGACGCGGGTCTGAAGAATATTAATCATGGCCTGAGCACTTGTCAACTCGAACCGCATTGTCTCCTTCTCAACGCCAAGCTTCTGTGTCTCATTTTGCAAGTGTTTGATGTACTTTGCAACACTGGGAGGTACCGAGGATTCAAGATTCGACAAGTCGAAATCCTCCGGCTGAACCATGGTGTGGTTTTCCTTTGATTCGAGTGATTCCAAGAGAGAAAACTCCACGAGTGCTGACAGAAAATGTTTCTTCGGTGCAGGGTTGATGGATGTGGCGGGGGCAATGGCTGTCTGGAGTGTTGTCGCGGCAGTGGTGATTGTGGATGAACATGGATCCTGACTGATAGGGAATGACTCTCCGGAAACATTGGAATGATTGGAGTTCAAGTTATGGCGTCGCCTTTTGTATATTTGAGGTAAGGGCTTTGGATTTACGATTTGGAGTGGGTACTCGTCATCCGCATGCGTACGCTTAGAATCATTCTTTTCTGGGGACGGATACTCAGTCATGCTTTCCCTTTTGCACACAGCAAGAAGATTTCGAGTTTCTATTGGTAGCTTGTTCACGTCGAGTGGAGTTTTATTGTTGGAATGAGTGTCCTGAAAGGATATAAAACGCGATGAAATGTTAAGCCGGAAAATGATGCATAAAATAAGAGAAGTTGGCAGATAGATAAACAACAATGTAGAAGCATCATATAAAACGCGATGAAATGTTAAGCCGGAAAATGATGCATAAAATAAGAGAAGTTGGCAGATAGATAAACAACAATGTAGAAGCATCAACGATACAAACTCTATTGAAACAACACAAGAATACCGATAAACTTTCTTGTTCAAGGATCACTCAATGATCAATTTCATATAAATAATTCTACAGACCACTAGATTCTCCAACTCATATATCTAATTATCTATACATGTGATGTCTAAGACTTTACCGAACAAATCATCTAAAGAACTTACCGGACAAATCATTTAAAGAACTTTGTTCGCACCAGCTATTTAATTAATAGTAAGTAGCTAGAAATAATTCAGATGAATGCACTAATATCTTCTTAGTAACATGTCTAGTGTCTCAAAATCCTGTTGAAACTTTTTAGTACTCTGTTCACTACAATCTGATAACTTCTACAAATCTTTCTTCTTCACTTCTTACATCCAAGCAAACAAATAAAAATGATACTACAAGTCTAGTTCTAAAATAAAAGTAGATACCCTTTTCTTTTCTCCCTCTTTCTCCTCTCCCTCTGTACCCCTCTTTGTAAAAGCATTATACAAAACCTACAACACTCTAACTAATTCTTACTGTGCTCAATTGAATGGTGCGAACTTTGTTATCTTTTCTCATTGATCATTGGTGTCGACTGATCAGTAACAACTTTAAAATATGCTATATAAAAAGGAACTACGCCCAGGGTTATCAATAGGGCACTATCCTGGGAGAGCAGCGCGACGCGGAGGCCGGACGTGATTGGAAAAGCCATCGCCGCGCAGTTCGATGTCACGGGCGCTATTTGCTGTTTCGCGGGTCGCGGCTTCCTTAAAATTTAAACCATTTTGAGGGTATTTTTGAGATTTTCTCTCTAATGTGAGCCCTAATTTGGTTCAAAAGTTTTAGAATTTGAATTGTGTCTAACTCATCCCTACAAAACCGGTTTGTAAGGTGAGAGTTGTCCAAGCTTTATAAACACTACATAGGTCATATCTCTAAGCAATGTGGAACAAAATCCTCTCCTTCAAACCCAACACAATTAAGGTGTTGAAGACAGCAATGAAGGCAAGCCAAATGTGGCAATTAGGCGATTAGGAGCGGACCACAATGAAGGCAGAATTTCCAACACACCTCATTGCGGGAAGCCCAACAAGTGATCTAGGATAGGCCTGATACGATCTCAGAATTTGAATTAGGCCTAACTCAACCTTACAAAACTGACTGGTAAGGTGAGGGTTGTCCAAGCAATGTGGGAATAAATCCACCCCTTCAAAAACAACACAATGAAGGTGTTGGAGACTGCAACGAAGACAAGCCAGATGCCGCAATTAGGCGACTAGGGGATAGACCGCAATGAAAGCAGAATTTCCAACAATAAGCATCTTCCTCTCTCACTGGTTCTCTCTTTTTCTCTCATTTCCGCAGCTTTCACAAGAAAAAAGAAAAATCCTTCTACTTATTCAGTCTGTATCCGTGTTCTTCCTCCCTCCCTCCCTCCAGGATCTCCGCCGTCCTCTCTTCCTTCCAACCTCCATTGTCTTCCAATCTCAATTGTCACCGTCCTCTTTTCCTTAAAATTCCCCTCTGTTACTCTGTTTCTTTTCCTTCTTCCTTGATTTGTACCTTCCAATTTAAAATCCTGCTGGATTGAGGATGATCGAACCATACCACAAGAAGGTAGCTATTTTTTCCATTCAGACATGGCAAGATCCAATGACCATCCATAATTTTCAAATATCTCAAAACAACTTCTAAAGCCTCAACATGTCAAAAAAAAAATAGTATGACCAAACCAAGTAGCGCTTACCAATTCCATGACATAAGAATAATAACTTCTCTCAAAGAAGAAATCAATCCTACTGATTATGAGGTCAAAACTTTTCAGGAAAAGAATAGTGAGATATCACCAACATAAAAGGATTGCTCTAGTATTAATAATTTTTCCAGGGTATCAATACCCACGGTAAGTCAACTAATTGACCACTGGTCAAATTACATTGACTTCAAACTATTCATTATGAAACCAACATAAATACTTTATTTAGCCCTTGCAAATTGCCAAAAACAATCATTGTCAGTATACCATATAAAACAACTGGAGTTGACTACAGTGTGACTCGTATCTGTTTAAACCCTTCACACTACAAGACCGCAGGAGCTTCTACCGACATGCAGCTTCATTTTCTATCTGAGCCACATGCCGTCAGTGATTATAGGTTGCTTATCCTCAGAAAGGAAAACTTTCATGTTGTAAAAACCATATGGAGATAAGAAGTACACAAGGTACGAAAAATAAGCACCCATTTAAGAAAGCTAAAGGATCGGCAAAGATACAATATTGTGTCCCTTCAAAGGGATTCTGCCCAGACAAACAAAAGGCATGTCGAAATTAATAAATTAGGGCATGCACTGATCCCCAAGTCTCAAAATTTTGATCATGCGGAACGGAAATAAGAAGATCCATTGGATCAACTGTTATTTAAGAGATACACCAAAAAAGCCTTATAACTTCGGCAACAAATTATAAGGTTATTAAGCAGATGGTGTGAAAAGTAGAAGAACTTGAAGGACAAGGGTTCCGGTGTTCAAGAATAAAGGGAAGGGAGAAAGAGACACACTACCAAAGTAGCTCGCAAAGCATGATTATTGTGCATCCATAACTAACACATGACGGCATATGAAATTAAAACTTTGCCCGTTCCAATTATAGATTTTAGTTTTTTTCACACAGGAAAAAACTATGTAGCACCGACAATTCTAAACAAAGGTGGTTCGGTGTGCGACATGTGTCAGTCTCGGACATCGACACAACACCTACTCATGTGTTTACATTTAATTTATTAATTTTAACAATTATTATTGGAGTCGATGTGTCAGTATCAGTGTTGTGTTTGTGTCTATGTCAGTGCTTCATACGGAAAAAGTCATAAAGAGAGAAGAAAATACGTTTGGGGGAAAAAGAGTCCTCCTTTTCAAGGAAAACACAACAAACAAATTAAAACAAATAATGCCACAAAGCTTCTCAATCCCTCAGCAAACTTATCAGTTTACTATTGATTGAAGGAATACCAACACCTGTTTTCCAAATTCCAATTACGTTAATCGCCATGCATAAATTTAAAAGAAAAGCCGCAATAAATGTGTTCCATTGTAAATCAACAAAAGTAATGACAAACGACAGAGATTAAATATACACCTAAAAAGACTGAGAGAACAGACCTTCACAACAATGCTTCTTTCTTCGCTGCATGAAACACCGCTGTTGCCTTCAATACGCAGAGGGAGATAAACAGGACCATCACCCACAGCCTCGGCTCCAGGAACCATTCCCAATCCTTCTTCCCACTCTTCTTCAACAAAAGGTGCATATCGTTGTCCATTTGGAGGTCCTATGTTATTTTTGTGAAATACTCTACACAACACATACGCATCCTTTTCCACCCAACAGAGAAATGCACAAAAATCATTAACCAAATGCAATAAAATAACAAGGACCATAATGCAGCACATAGCAAACAACGGTTCAACGTTTTAGTAAAGAACAAAGTTTAAACTCCTGCATCCAAGAGTCATATACAATTCGGGTTTGGGAATCACATAAAAACAACAAAGCTCCTCATTTTATCAACATCAAAATGAAGAAAGCCCATAGTAGCTGCAATGAAACAACACAAAATCATACAGTTTAGGATCATCTCACACTTCAATTTGTAAATTCTTAAAATCTCACCTGCGGCTGAGAGGGTCCAGACCCATCCCTCTCCATCTCTTCTTCAACAAGTCTGTACTCGTGCATAACCCAATTAGTTCTCTTGCCATCAGGAGCTCGACCACTATGAAACACCAAAGTTTTCTTCAACCCTACAGTCCTTTGGTCATGTTTAACCGGACGATCATTTCCGGTAGCTTTCCAGTACCCTCTATTGGTAGCCCTGTTCATTCTGCCACCATTTCCATACTTCTTGTCCAATGCACTAAAGAAATACCATTCCTGGTCCCTGGTCTTCAACCTTGATTTATCTAAACAAACATCCAAAGCACCACCATCAAAATTTAACCAAGACAGAGAAAACCCATTTCAACAAAAATTAAAAAAAAAATTAAAAACCCTACCCTACCCCCAATGAACCCCCATTGAGGCTAACCTAAACAAGACCACCCCACAAACAAAAAAGCAGTAAAGATTCAATCTTTATCATGCCAAAGTTGATAACAATTAAAAATTTAGGGGAAAGTGAGCAACCTGATAGGTCCCAAGGCTCACTCTTGTAGATATCAACTTCTGCTATAGCATCAAATCTAAAGGGTTTTCCAAAAAACTTGCGCTTGAGGTAATAAATAACGAGCTCTTCATCAGTTGGGTGAAACCTAAATCCAGGAGCAAGGGAGGTAGGTGAAGCAGCAGTTGCTGAAGCAGACGGCACTGAGAGTGAGAGTGGATGGTTCACTAGTGTGGTAGTAGGAGGGGCAGTGAGCAAGAGAGTTTCGTGACCCATGTTGTGTTAGGGCGTGAAGGAAAAATGGGTAGTGATGGTGGTGGTGGGTATGGTGGATTAGGGCTTCGCAGCCGAAGCAAAACGGAAAAAGATGGGTTTTGATTGAGGGTCAAGCAACAAAAGAGGGTACCTTCAATGTCAAGAAATTCTTAACGCTTCGTGGGGATTCTCATTTTTATTTTCCGAAAATCATTTTTATATTGGAAAATATTCTTTTAGTTGGAACTTAGATAGTATTTGTTTTTGGGTAAACCTATGGGTGAAGAATTGATATTATATAGGAGGGTGTTTTTGGGTTCAGGCTAGTTGAACCGATTGAACCGTAAACCACATTATCATGTCAAAATAGGGTATTTGAGCGATCATTTAATAGATTGATGAAAATCGACGTGAATCGGCTAAACTAAAAGAAAATAACGATAAATCAAGAGTTTTTGCCATTCTATTACTCTTATTTTTTTATTTTTAAAAGTTAAATCGACACCGTTTATAATTAGGAAATAGAATTTTCATCATTTGAATATTTATATATGTTATGTTTTGAAATAAAAATGGCATTAATCGGTGATAGCGAATCCTGAATCATTGTCTTTGATACGGTAGCACTCTAACACCCAAATCACTTTAGAGTTCAAGATAAGTGTAATAAAAAGTGAATATCAGAAAAATATACCTTAAAATATGTTGACTTTATACGTAGGATTATTTTAATTGGATTTTCATTTGATTAAGCATTTGTTTTGAATTTTTAGTCGACCCAAAAAATTCAATAGACACGGAAAATCATTTACTAAAAGATGAGAAAAAAATTAATAGACACGGAAAATCGAGTGTATACAATATTTTTTTAAATATTTTTTTAGGTGTTATAATTTTTGTTTTAATTTGTTTTTTAAATTTAGACATTGTTTGATAAAAATATAGATTAGTTTATAAGTTAGTAGATAGATTATAACTTATGTATGATGGCATTTATAAATAGTTTACAATTTATAGTTGATGTATGATAATTGATTGTCGATAAATTAATTGAAGTGTTTGATAAAATTAACTGTTCAACAAGTTGATAAATGTAAAATGACATAAAAAATATTTTTTAATTAATAATAAAATATATATTTAAGATCCTTAAAATTTAGTAATTTAAATTTAATAGTATAAATAATTTTATATACTATTATTAAGTTAATTTTTTCTATTCTAAAATTTTATTTTAAACTTATTTTTATTTCAATTTTATATTTTATAAAAGAATCAATTTTTAAATCAAATGTACACTTGCAATAGTCTATTTGTGATGCTTGAAAATAGATTTCATACTCATACAATGCGAAATTGCAAACATATTAAAATATAAAAAAAAATCTTTGATTTATAATAAAGTTTATATCAGATTAATATACTGAATTTAAGTTAAAATAAATTATAACGGTAAACTTGAATTTCTTTTTTTCTAAAATACTTGATCTTTATATTCTTTACATTTAATATATAATTATTTTATTTTAAACTACAATAAATTATAAAAATATAAAAATAAATTTTAGCTAAAATAATAAAAAAATGAAAGAAAAATGATAAAGTATAAATTATAAAATAAAATGCTATTTAAAATCATTTCTAAAAAATAAAATCTAAATTAATAAATGTCTCATTTTTCTAAATAAAATCTGAAAAATAAAATCTAAAAATAAAAATAAAATGCTATTTAAAATTATTTCTAAAATGCTCCATCCGTCTCATAAAAGGTGTCTCATTTGCATTTTTTTCATGTCTCAAAATAAATGTCTCTTTAGAATACCATTATAATATTTATTATTTTTTTTCATTCTATAGTCTATATCCCTATTTATTAACTGTCACGTTTTTTAACTCCTCCACTAACTATAATAAATAAGAGTATTTTAGTAAAAAATATCAATTTTATCAATAAAATCAAAATATCTAATCATTTTCTTAAAAATCGCGCACATCTCAAATAGACGGAGGTAGTAGTGATTAAAAGACTCCTATTAAACAAATAAAATATTTTATTATACAACCTTATAAAATCATCAAATATGTCTAACATTATTTTCATCATGTAATTCTTTTCGATTTGATATCTATACAACTTTGTTATTGGGACTAAGTCATATAACATACAGTAACTATCTAATTTTATCTAAATCAGTCATGCCATTGAATCAGTGACTTTTTTATTCTACCACCAACCCGTTTGTCTTAATATGGTTGAACCAATTTTTAAAAATATTAATTATACTATATAAATGTGAATGTATCGTATCAACATTTTAAATACACCCTTCATTTTTAAATATAAGACTTCTCAAAAAAATTACGAGAATTGAAAAAATTGTTGAATATTAAATTTGTTGATTATTTTATTAATTTTTGAAATTTGTCTTTGATATAAAAATATTATTTAATATTTATGTAAAACAATTTAGTATATAATGTAAAAATAATGTAATACAATTAAAGATATATAAATAAAGAAATAATAAATACATTTCAAAATTTGAAGAAAATGAGAAAATTCAAGATAATCTTTTATTTAGAGAAGAAAATAATATAAATTGCACTTTTTGTAATTTTAAATATTAAATTAAGAGTTTAAAGATAGTGCACTGTCAGTGTAAAGAAATATTTTACAGACATTCAATCAGATTATTTTAAAGTGCCAAATCATAATAGTATTTTAAAAATAAAAGTGTGATGTGGCGGGATACACATCTGTCATTGGTTGACAGTGTAAAAATATTTTACACTGTCAGTGTATATTCTTTTTTCTCTTAAAATTAATTAAAAAAAACATTAAAAAAATAACTTTATTTGTACTTTATATTGCAAAGTTTATATTCATAGTATCTCATATATTCAATAACTAAAATGATTTTATATAGGAAAACAAGGACCAAAATAACTTTATATAAAAAAAATACCAAAATAATCGCTTAATAATTATTATTTTGCAAGTGAATATAATAATAATAATAATAATAATAATAATAATAATAATAATAATAATAATAATAATATATAAATGATATCACTATGGAAATGATTTCTTTTTCTTTTTTTTGTGTAATATTTGTTTTACTAATTTGCGTTTTTAAATGAAGGTAAATAAAATCATATGATTGTTTTATCTTATTTTTTAAATGGAGTAATATGGACCATTTTGGGCAAACTTCCAATCAGTGGCCCATTGTTGTTATCCTTTTTTCTTCATGGACCAAATGTTTGAATTCCTAATCATGCCAATGATTTTATTTTGCTTATTGAATATCCATTTGACATATAATTATTGGAGAGTTTCGAAAACGTCATAAGTGTTAATGCACTAAAGATTTAATTTTAATTTTTTTTATTCTGTATATTTACTAAAAAATTTAGAGCAATACAAGTATGGGTTTTTTCTTTTATTTATACAACACTTCTTCAGAGGTAAGAGATCTTAATATCATATATTCATCCAAAATATTATGACAATGTGTATGTGGGTTTATTTTCTTATATATCTAACATTTCTTTTATTTTTAGTTGATGTGAAACTTACTAACACTTGAATTTTAACAATCTCCCTCACAAATATAAGTCACCCACATCACTAACTTGGATTCATAATAGTTAAACTATTCTTTCCACCCGCATTTATTCTTGTGTTGATTATTAAAATAGGTGTAGTAAAGATGCAGATGTTATGTTGGATGTATGATAAAGATTAGACAAAATCTGATTAAAAATGAAAATATTATAGAGAGTGTTAAGGTAGTGTTTGTAGTATAAAAAAAGGTGAAAATAGACTTATATAATTTAGACATATAGAGAGAAAATATGTAAATTATATAGTAAGAAGAATATTTTAGATGGAGAAAAATCAAACAATTAAAATAAATCTAAAACAATTATAAAAGAAGTTAATAATAAAGATTTTAAATTTTCGATTAAAATAAAAACATAATATTGAATAGAATATTATAATACGGTAAAAGATGTGGTTCAAATGGAAGATTTAAACGTGCAAAATCTTAAAGTGTTTCAAATTTAGGTTATAGTTGAATGCTCTTAAAACATGATTTTAGGGCACGTAGTTTTGTAACATTATCCACAAATCTTAATTTAGTTACCCGTGTTTGGTTGCACTTTCAATTTTCAGATTGCCATTTCATCTATACATCTTTCTCATGGAAAAAACTATACAAATACACCTGTTACATTAAACTGAGTTGGCAAAAATTGGCTAGTGTACTCAAAGGTAGTACAAATTAGTTTAAACAATAATAAGAATAAAAGTTAACCTACGAGAAACGCGATATAGAATCTCGTGCTATGAAAAACAATAAATATGAAAAGAGAAAACCAATTGGGAAATAGAGTGTGCAGTGTTTGTTGAGTACAGAGTTCACCTCACACTCGTACTGCATGCAGTCTTTTGCATTTTTCTTGTTTTGCAGTTCGAATTTACGGTCGAGTAATTGTGTTGAGTTCTTCGAGAATCTTATGTCTAATCTATTCATTGTTATTACTCCTATTATTATCCAACCTTACACGTGTTTTCATTCTCCCACAACAATCTCTCACCAATCAATTTATAGTGCGCACCTCACTACTCACTCTATCTTTAACTTTTTCTCCCGCCATTCTCTCTGCTTCGATTTTACCGCAATCACACCGTCAAGATATTTATAACACTTCGATTTTAAAAGTACAATTGTTTGATCTTGATTCAACGATTAACGATGCGTAACTGTTATTGTTTTTTATTTATTTATTGATGTTGATATTTGATGAATTGTGTATGTAGATGAATTGATTAAATGTAGATGGGAGATACTATTACATTTATGAAAATAATAAATGTATTTGTAAACTCTATATTTATTGATAGAGTATAAATGTGTGTGTGGGTTTTGTCATGGTTTTATTGTTTTAAAATGTGTTACGGTGTCTTGTCTTGTCAACTTTTTTTTAATTATTTATTATTTAATATGTTAGTTATTGTATATGATTTAAATGATATGTTAGTTATTTATTTATTTATTTATTCATGCATGTTTGTTGAAATCTACTATAGTTAGTTTAAAGTTTATTTTAATCGTTTTAAAATTATTTTTGAAAAAATATTATGCTTAATGATAAATATTGAATTCTTATTTAGACTAGTGACATATTTTTATTTAAACGAATTTATTAATTAATTAAAATATTTTCAATTTTATTATAGAATATTATTAAACTGAAAATTAAATTACTTTTCCGATCAATTTAATTTAAGCTATTAAAATCATAATTTTAAACATAAATGATAAATATTTTATTCTACGTTTAGATCAAAGACACATAATTTTGTTTAACAGATTAACATGTGAAAATCTTCTTGTTTCTAAATTCATTGAGGAAAATATTCGTCCCATGTACAATTTGTCAAAGGAATGATGAAATAAATCATAAAACATAAGTATTCAAAATATTTATATTAATAAATTAATCAAAAATATTAATTTCTCCATGTTTGAATCTTTGATATAGATTTTTGTTTCATTAATTTGCTATTAATTCTTATTTATATTAGTTTCGTTTAAGCTCTAAAATTATAAAAAAATCAATGTATTAACTTTTATAAAAATATCAAATTATATATTAATTACTTTAAAAATAACTGTGAATGTCAAGGTTTGAATCTCATTATGCCTGAAAATTTTATTTGAAAACTTCAAATGTTTCAATCACATGAGAAAATCTTATCTACCGATTTTCGTGTTAATGTTGACCTAAAATCAAAATTTTCCTTTTCTTTTTCGTTGTGCTCACAACCATAGGCGAATTTTGTGAGTAGAGCCGTCAAAATGGGCTCGCCCACATGGGTCGGCCCGCTAGACCTGAAGAATCATATGGCTTGTGCCTTAAAATTAAAGTTCATATTTTTCAGAGCATTTTTAGCCCAATCTTAAAAAGTCTGCTATCCATTAGGGCTAACCCATATGGGCCGTGGGTAGCCCATTAGACCCACATCACTATAAATTTTAAAATATATATATATTAATACTTATATTATCTTACTCCAAAATAACACATTGATTTTTCTCACTTCACTAAATTTTATATATATTCTATTCAAACTTTCTCTTTTAAATATTATACATTAATATAATCAATACTCTTTTTCCGTATTCTATTAGTTTCTCTTATGTTAAATATTCGAGTATTATTTTATACACTTTAGGCATGTATTGTATTTAAAAACACATTATAGTATTGATAAAAGATAATATAGTACTTAAAATGTATTATAAAAATGTATTATGTTTAAAATAATATAATTTTTAATTTTATTTATAATAAATATTATGGCATTTTTATTTTAATTTTTTATTTAAAAAATCTCATTTATGATCGGGTAGCCCGAAGCCCATCTAGGGTCGGGCTCTGGTAGTAATTTTCGAGCCCATATTAGAAATGGGTATTTTTGGCCCAGCCCTAAAAAGCCCGAGCCCATCAGGGCTGACCCGTTTAGGGTCGGGTAGCCCATTTTGACAGCTCTACTTGTGAGTGCACTACTCTATTAGACATGTTTCGAATTATGTCAAAATTATGTAACTTAATACTTTGTGTATATTGGATCTTACTGTCTATGTCTAGATGTACATCATCATAATAGGACATTTAAAATCAAATAAAATAGGTCATTACCTTTAAAAAAATATATGAATTTTCATGAAAATCTAATCAATGGGCCAATACATTTTTGGCATTATCAATACATATTGAGTAGTTTTTAAAAGAAAAAGTTTTGTTCTTAATGTATCGATACACAGGTCTTATGGGTCGATACATCATGTGAATGAGTCGACTCATTCATGGTTGAAGTCGACTCCATCTATAAGGTATTTTCAAACAAACTTCCATGTCTTCAATGTATTGATACATTGATAGTGTGGGTCGATACATTCAGTTGATGAGTCGATTCCCCCGTGTTTGAAGTCGACTCCTTTTGAGTCATTTTTTTAAACAAATATTCTCTTGCCCTTGATGTATTGAATCCTTTATGCTATGTATCGACTCCTTTGGCTTATGTATTGACTCATTCATATTCGAAGTCAATACATTTTGTGCTAATTTTCAAAACTTACATTTTCGGATAAAAATCTATTTTGCTTGTTATTTTTTCTACACACACATATATATAAATATGCATTCATGAATAATTTCTCAACATTGAAACCAAGAACACACTTAGAACTTTCTCAACATCTTCAGCCTTTCTTTGCATACATTCAACAACTACACATAATTATTTTTGTTGAGTGCCATCAAGAATAGATTGATAAGGTCCAATTTAGGTTGTTGTAATCAAACTGGGTTGAGTTTTTCTTTGGGGGTTTCATTGATTAAACCTTTATGGTTTTTCCTCCAAGGTCAAGGGTTGATATAGGGATTTTTGCACAAGTCTTTGAAACTTGGATTCAACCGAGTGAAAGCTTTGAAGAACGAGGGTTATGTCAAAGGAGTAATGGTAATCGAAGGATCAATTGAAAGTCTTAGGTCAAGATTTCGCAATTTGGATTCATCCGAGTGAAAACTTTGAAGAACGGAGTTTCAGTCAAAGGAGTAGCGGTAACCAGATAATCAATTGGAAGTCTTGTGTGACTTCATCTAGCTAAGATCAAGGGAAGAGAAGAAGTTATGATCAACATCAAACATAAGGTTTGGGGGTTTGAATCGCTACTACTTTTGTTGTAAAATATTCTTGCAAAGGTTAATTACATATCTCAATTTAATTTTGAATTGAGGGTAGATGTTCCCATAATGAGGATAATTGGGGAACTTCCTAAACAAATCTTGGTGCTCTCTCTCTCTCTCTCTCTCTCTCTCTCTCTCTCTCTCTCTCTCTCTTTCTCTCACTCTTTTTACAATTGATAAAACACTTGGTGAGTAATTTGATTTGTTGAAAATTCTGATTTTGTTGAAGTATCTTAAACTGTTTTTGTAAACCATTGCAATCTCAATAATTGCATTTGATTTGTTATACTTTCAACACAAAGAGAATTAAACTTGGTGTATTGCACACCAAGTGTTTAATAAATTGACTGCACATAAAGTGTTTGATATATTTCTTAAGTCAAGTTTATTTTTGTGTTTCATTGGAAATCGTTTATCATTGTGTGGTTTAAATTCAAACACATTGTATAAAACCTATTGGTTTATTTTCTCATCTTTAACATACGTTTACTAAGGTTTATACGTATATCTGATTCTACCAATAACGGTTTGGATAGACGAGTTTTGATCCATATTTGCTTCTACTTGCCATAGAAAATATTTTTCAAAGCAGAATTTTTAATAAGACAATTTTATTGACGATCTATTCAACCTCCCTTCTAGATCGTTGCTCTTGTATATCAAATCTCACATAAACTTTCTTTTCCCTGAAACATAGGCTCCACCCAAACTATCATCCACATGAAAAGCCATAACAAAAACTTATAAATCATCAAAATCCTTCATTGAAGCAATCACTTATGTATGCAACATCTCTCTTAGCCAACTTTTGATCCCTTGTGTTAAAGATGATAAAATAGAAATCACCATTCTAGAAGAATAATATCTTTTAGGATTGGAAGCTTGTAAGCACAATTTCCATGGCAAATAATATGGCTAAAATGAACCATGCCTCTTGCAGTGGTTATCTTGCATTCCAAGTTATCTATACTCTAAAACTCCATTGGTAAATAGGGCATTACCTCTTTGGGAAAGAGCTTATTTGAATTCTCATTATGAAGCTTGAAAGATGTTTGTAGGGTTAGATCTATAGCTCGTGGAACCTAAATCCCATGGTTTTAAAGTTTTTTCCATGGACTTGGACTTTATCCCATCCACCGTCAACCAAATTTATGCATAACCTTAGGTTCGAATTCATGACCTCTCCCAATAATATTTAAGACCTAAAATAATTTATACTATTGCAAGCAGTATTGGCAACCCATTTGTATAAATTCCATCTCTAATAAACCCTCTTTCGATAGGGCTTTTGGCCATTTTGTTAGGGTGTTAGTTGACATCGATCTAGTCAATGAGCTAAGTGGTAAAGTCTTAGTGGATAGAGTTAAGTATGCCTTCTTTGTGGAAATTGAATATGAAATACTTCTAGACTTCTGCAACTATTATAATTGCATTAGACACACTTTGGCCAATTGTGAAAGGAGAGTTTGACATGTTTTGGATAAACATGACAAACCCACATGCAAAACTAAAAGTGGTTTGAATAAGGTATTTATGCATGTTGTGGAGAAAAACAAAGATCTAGTCATAGAGGTTGTTGAATTAACCAACAAGAAACACAATGAAAATCATGGTGGGGAAATTAGTGGGATGGTAAAACACCATGTATTGGAAACTCATCAAGCTAACAACATGACACTTGTGAAACAAAATGAAGGGAATATAAGCATTACTTCTCTAGTGCAGGAAACTAGTACTAAAGACCACATGTGCATAATTGATCAAAAAAATAATGCAAAAAATAATGACAAAAATATCTTTGATGACTAGGAGTTTATATATGCAACACAAGCCAATGAGGTGCAGGATAACACTGAAGAAAATCAGAAAAAGAAATGCAGGATTTTTACAAAACTTTTGGCCCGATATTGTTGACAGGGAGGCAACTGAAGTCAACACTATGGAGGATGAGGATGTATATGTAGGTGTATTTCAATTCCAATAGCCCATGACAAAAATCTCAAATGAAGAAACTAAGACAAAAAGCAAAAGCAAAAACAACATACCTAACCAGGTCCCAAGCTGGTGTCTGCAAGCCTTCATTGTGAAATCCATTTTCTAGAATGCAAGAAGGTTGGCCATTGCCCGTACAAGACTGGTCCTAAAAAAATATTTTAAGAACTCACAAACCTGACTTCTGCTTCTTAGGTGAACCATGAACGAACATAGAAAACTTTCCTTCCAATTTTCTTAACTCCTTATACCTAACACTTTCTAATGCTAACACAAGGAAGAATAAATTATCAAATATTTGGTGTATTTGCTCAAAACACGTCAACCCCCGTCTCATTGCTAATACTAATCAATGTGCCTTTTTCTGGTAGAACAAAACGCCATCCAATTAGGCATATATGTTATTTATGTCTCTACATGTGACATTTTTGTAAGATATTTATGGATTTATCTCTCTAAAATCCAGTTCCTCTATCAAATGTCACGATGTTTCTTAGGTGACTTTAATGACATTTAGAAATTCATGAGCATAAAGTTTTTCATTCTCCCAGCATAACACATATCAATGAATTTTATATATGGTTAAACCAAAATAATTTGGTTGACTTACCAGCAAAAGGGTTTTCCTTCACCTAGTCCAATGGTAGGCAAGGTAATGCCTTGGTTGAAAGAATGTTAAAGCTTTTTGCAACGAGATTTGATACAATGTTATTGTATATTCTATTGTCAAAATTATCCCTAAAATCAGGCCATATCATTTTCCCATCATTTTTTAAGCAAGCTTCACATCCCATTAATTCAAGCCTCATTTTGAGTTCCTTAGGAAAAATTCCTATTGGTTGCTAGACAATGGAACTTCTATAAAGTTTCAGAAGAATGCTTAGTGTCGTTATCCACTCTTATAGGATACCAACATATTCTTCTTAGAAACACACTATATTGGTGCCAATGCTAATGTGTCAGACTTTATTCTTGATGGTAATTGACTTTTCTTGTTAACTATGACAATCTTTTTCCTTTCCTTGATCAGAAGATGTTGTCTCATATCCTTTCAGGTCATGAATGGATATGATAGTGTGGACAAACTTTTCATATGGTGACTTAACCCTTAACGAAGCTTATATCCTTAAGCTTACTAATTATATCAAACTTGATAGGGGCAAGACAATATGGATTATGGATATACCCCATAAAAATCCTTTGGGTTTTGGCGTCTAATGCTCAGTAAGATGCTAACTGACGGCATTATTCAAGTCAGAGGTTGTAATATAGCCTCCGCGTGTAGTATTTGTAAGTGTCATTCTGAAACCACCATACACATCTTCTTTTAGTGTCCTTTTGCAGTCAAGATTTGACAATGACTCAACGAAATTGTTAGCTCCTCTTTATTCCTCAATTGTATTGATGATTTGTGGCAACTCTGCAAAAAAGGCAAGCCTCTTAAAGGTGCCTTAGTAATCAATGCAACTTTGTTTTACTCTATCAACTAAATATGGAATGTGAGGAATATGGCTAGACATCACAATGTGATTACAAATTACCAAAGAACAATTTACCAAAATATAGCTCAAATAATTATGACAAGTAACAACTTTTTTCTCACTTCATCTTCTTCCATGTCTAATTTCAACCTCATGAAAGCTTTCACTGTTAATATCCATCTTTCATTCATATTCTGGATTGGATGAAATGTAACAATGATGGTTCAGTCATCCATGTCATCTTTGTTAGTGGTGGTTAATTTTTTGAAATAATAATGTTGACTTTATGCTTTCTTTTGCAGAGTCACTTCAATTAAAAACATCCTTACATGTTGAATTTCTTGTTGTCCTCATAGCCATCGAGATTGCTAGAGATAGAGCGTGGTCAAAGCTTTAGTTTGAGATTCTCTTTTGGTGATTCAAATTTTTTCAAAGGATAATATTAATATGTCTTTTTTATCTCCTATATTTATTAAGAAGAGAATAAGTAACATAGACTGCATATCTTTCTCTCTAGCCTTTTTCTATTATATTTCTTTGGAGATTATGAATAATTTTGTAAAAAACAGACTATATTTGTTTTTTTAGATTTACATCTTTTTGCGAGGATCTTGAGTTAACCCATTTTTTTTTTGTGCATCACAATTTTCTTCAATATATAATCTTTATATAAAAATATGTTTAAGAATTAGATTTTAATATATTTATTAAGTAACTTGTTCTTTTCAATCTTTGAATAAACACCACCTAAAATATAAATCAAACCCCTTTTTACCAAAAATATTAATCTCATTAAAATTCAAGAAAATAAATAGAGTGTTATAATTAAATAAGAGAATGGTTTATGATCTTTTAATTGATTTCAATAATCTAGGAAATGGATTGACAAAAGAGTGATAGTTTAGAAAATTAATTGTTTATTTGTAAATAAACCATTAATAATAATAATAATAATAATAATAATAATAATAATAATAATAATAATAATAATAATAATAATAATAATAATAATAATAATAATAATAGAAATAAAGAAAAAAAGTTTTTTCCCCAAAGTATAAGAGAAAAAAACTCAATCTTGACTATTTAAATTTATTTTTTCCAAAAATAACCTTTATAAGTAATATTTAATTTTGTTTTTAAAAATATTTTAATTACCATTGTGGACGGTGCATTAAAATATGTTTATATGCTTTGAATGTTCTTATTACGAGTACTATGTAATGTCATTTGCATTTAATGCACATTACAATTACCACGTAGTATGCACAATACAATTTTATAACTGAAACCATCGCAGACCACAGTATAATTTCTACAGTATTTTATTACTTCCTCTCATTTCATTTTTTATAATTTCTATTTTATAATTAAAGAAAAAAATATATTATGAAACTATACATAATTTTTCTTTCTTATATAAAATAATTATATTTTTTATTTTAAATAAAATATTTAAAATAACTTATAATTTAAGAGGGAGAATAATAGTTTAATAATGATCAGTAATATTTCATTAAAGAAAATGAATTACGACTATTTGTTTACATTCATATGAACCGTCGTAGACAATAATACTAACAATATAAAATAAATATAAGTTAATATATAAAATTATAAAAATAAGGAGGACACATAAATATATAAATTATATAAGTATTTAGCCGTGTTACTCCCATAATCCATTAAACATTCAAAAGGATGATTATGAAGCTATCTAATTTTTCAGTATATATAATTTTTTATATAAGATATTATTTAAATTTAACATAATTACAAACTATTCAAATCAAATAGTAGTAAATGCAACTGTGTTATATTGATAATATTATCATAAATTCAAAATTAATATATACACACACACACACACATATATATATATATATATATATATATATATATATATATATATATATATGATTTTTTTTTTTTTTTGAAATATGACAAGTAATATGTTTTGTACAGGGTGTATCTTGTTTTTCCAATATCAAAAGTAATTAATCACACCCGTCACTCTCTAATATTTATATTTATGTATATTTAATTTTAACGTCACACACATATTTATATATATTTAATTTTTAATTTAGTATAATGTTGTGCTACAACTATTTGTGAAGTTCAGTGACTTAGAGTATACGTTCTAATCATGAGTTTTCTTTACTAATTTCATTATTATTATTGTTAGTCATCCATCTTTTGCATTGTACTTTTTCTTTTGGCCAAATTTATTAGCATTGAAGACTAATAAAAACAAAGGCAAAATATAGAAAATTAAATGAGATTAACATTATAAAACACAACAAACATGAAAATTACTGGGCAATTGAAACTAAAATATATAAATAAAAATTAATTATATTCAAATCAGATTAATGAATTATTTTAATTAAAAAAGAAAGAAAAAAAACGGATTCATAATTTAAAAAAGCATAAATAAAAGAAATCTCAAAATAAAATTTATAATATTATAATGGATTAATAGTGAATTTTACCCCTGTAATGTTAGCGAATTTTGCTTTCCCCCCTCCATGCCTTTTGACAACGGTTTTTTCAAAAAAATAGTTGTCTAAATCTGCCTATGACAACGGTGGGGGGTAAAACGAAACACGCTCATATGACAGGGGGGTTTCATATAAATAACCCTATTATAATAGATATAGAAAAACATTAGAAAACACAAAGAAATTCAAAACAAAAGATTATACAAATTACTTTTAAAAAATTTGAAAGGAAAACAAAAAATAAACATAAAAGAATTATGATTGCTAGATTAACAAACATCTATCCATTTTTAATCATGCATTTTTTGTACTTAAAAACTAGATAAATCATAAATGAATAGCATGACAAAATATGTCATTGTTATCTGATGAATAAATGCAATTGAAGTAGAATGGAAATCGTGAATGAACTCTAACATTGACAAAAAAGAAAAAAAAATAAAAATCAATATCTCTTACAAAATTATTTTTATTCATTCCAAACCTAAATATTAAAATTAAATACACTCAGATAAAAAAATATTTTCAAAATACCGTAGATTAAGGAGAATGAAAATAAAAATTTATAGGGTCAACCAGAAATTTGTTAAAAAATTTATTACCTAATAAAAACAACATGCAATAGATTATAACATTCATCTTAGATAGAGGTTTTAAATTTTAAACTCTAAATGAGTTGTTTTTTCAGTACAAAAATTTGAATCAAAATGACTCATCACATACAAGAAAATCATTTCTAATATTTAGCAAGAGAAAAAGACCTTGGTTCTCTTCCTTTTCTTTTAGTTAAAATAATAACTAAAAAAACTACATGTTTTGTTTTTGTTTTTATCAATATGTCACATTATAGATATGCATTTTATTAATAATCAATGGTAAAAATCCATGAAATACAAATTAGAAAGAGCTCTAATCAAATATATCATTAAATATTAAAAATATGAAATTCAAATTAGGAGAGGCTCTAATCAAATATCATAAAATCTTAAAGAAAATAGAGATGAAAAAGTTATATTAATTTATTCTCGTTTTTGTTAAAAGCAAATCTGAGACTATAACACAATCAACAATAATGAAAAAAAAGAAAACAAAAAGAAATCTTACCGACAAATTGTTCATATCTCAAAATCGTCATTCTCAGCTGACGGAGAACGTGGTGTGGATCTTTATCGTTGTGATTTGTATTGCGTTTGAGAAGAAATAATTTGTAGTGAAAAGAGAGAGTTAAGTGAAAAGAGAGAGGGGAAACTGTTTCTGCTCTTTGCTGTTGTGGTTTGAATTACTTTTGAGAAATACAGTACTTTTTAGGTTTCTTATGATTCCTTTTAGATTATATGTGATTTTGTTCTGTTGAAAACAAATAAATGATTTGTCTTTTTTTAAGTTGTTGGGGGCATTTTTGGATTTTCATTTGGATACTGTTTTTCTAGATTTGGTCCTCTTCTTTCATTTTTTCTAAACTTTTAATCCTTAAAAAAAAGTAAGGTATTAAGTCCCTTATTTTGTTTTTTATTTTTTTGGAAATTTTTGGTCTCCTCTCAGTATAAGGTGGCAATGGAAAGTTTGACCCAAGCTCTAAAAAAATTGTCACGTCATTAAAAATCATTTTGTATATGATTTTATTTTAATAAATAAATTAACATAATATTGTTTTAATAAATTAACAAAATAATTATAAATGTTTAGAAAGGTCATCCCTTTTCAAACACATTTCAGTCTTGAAGAACCCTAAACTCACAATACCAAAAAAATTCCCAAAATTCTCAACCCTAAATTTTCAATACCCAAAAAATCTGCAACCGTTCTTCCATTCTTCCATAATTGTTCGTCATCAAGCTTCAGGAAGGGGTGAAATTTTGTCTTTTAGCCGTGGAGATTCATGTTTCCACCGAGAAAAGCAATGAATGGGTGAAATTTTGTCTCAGGTACGTATTAATTTGCCCCCCACGATAAAAACTAGGTTGTATGTTTATTTTAATGTACATAGTGGTCCCTTTGTGTTTTAGGGTTTCTGATGTTTTGTCTTTTACGGTCTGTGATCCTACAGTTCATCGTTTTTTTATGTCTTGTTTATGGTCTCATTCTGACTCTAATGTGTAAACTAATACAGGTCAACCAAGTGTCAAATAATTAGGTTTAGGATTCATCATGGCGGTAGACTGGTTGACACCCCTGTGAGATTGTATGTTGGTGGGTTTGTGTCAGAAATGAATTGGAAATGGGATATTGACTACCTGTCCTATATGGAACCATTGAAATTGATTAAGAAAGAGAAATATGTAGACATTAAGTGTATCTGGTATTTTAACCCTAAGATGAGCTTTACTTGTGGACTTAGAACATTTAACAGTGACAATGATGTGTTGTAAATGATAAGAGATGTTGATGGCTGTGACATTATAGATTTGTATGTTGAGCATAGCATTAGTGAACCTGACATTGTAGATGAGATAGAAATAGGGCATGACATAATTTCTGATGAAGATGTTGTTGATGTGAATGATGAAGATAATGTGGACAAGGATGTTGAGGTGAATGATGAAGCTGGTATGGATAAAGATGTTGAATAGGATGATGAAGATGGTGTGGATAAGGATTTTGATAAGGCTGTTGAACATGATGATGAAGATGGTGTGGATAAGGATGCTGAACTGGATGAAGGAAATGTTGAAGTGGACAATGAATTTTAAAGGGATGATGAAGTTGAGGATGTTGAGGATAGTGACCATGAGTTAGATTGGACAATTGTATTACCTAAAGATACAATAAGACCATATGTGAATGACTTTGACCATGAGGAGGATTCTGACCAACTTCAAACCCCACATGAGAGTGAAGATGATGAAGAGTATGAGAGATTCCCAACCTCTAAGGTTGGTGAGGGAACCAAGTTTGAGTTAGGCATGAGATTTAACACCAAGGATATGGTAAAGAATGCTATAAGGAGGTATGCTGATAACACCAAATTACACCGCGTTTTTGACTCGAATTGTACATGCTTCTTAGGATTTTTATTATCGTTTTCTTGTATTATGCTTGTATTTTATCTTGTTTTCAGATTCTAGGTGTTTCCAGAGCCATCCACGAAGAAATGAAGGAAATCGAGCAAAAAAGCCAACTTTTGAAGGAATTGTACATGTGGCACCCAACATGGCGGGCGCCATAGGGTAGGCCACAAGTTGGAGGGGACTCAACTGCTGACAACTGCCACGTCTCCCACCACTTTCTTCCCTAGTTCATGTGGCCGGCGCCATGAGGGGGTGGCGGACGCCACCTTTGACGGACATTTTCCCTCCCAAAAGAAGTTGGAGGGCATCTTTGTCTTTTCATACCTTTTCCTAAGTCTATAAATAGAGGCTTCTTGTTCATTTCATGGCATCCAAACTTAGTTGCAAACACCTTAGGCATAAATAATCGAGTTTTTGTAAGTGATAATCTTCTCACATCGGGGAGTTATCACACTGTTTGATGGAGTCTGTAATCGAGTTTGGATCACTCTGGTAGAAGTTAATCTTGCCGCCATTTTCATTTCCAGTCATTTATTTCCAGTTGTACCAGATTTAAAGCCTCCGATTTGGAGCAGATTTCATTTACAAGTTCAGCATTTACTTTCTTTATTTCTCGCACTCGCTTTAATTTCTTTATTTCTCGCACTCGCTTTACTTTCTTTATTTCTCGCACTCGCTTTACTTTCTTTATTTCTCGTACTCGCTTTACTTTAACATGATCTATTTCAACATGTCTATTTACATTTCCATATCTGGGTAAATCTTAAAGGTTAGAATGTAAAGATCACGGTTTAAGTATCATTTCACATAATGCATCGATAGAAACACTTAGGGGCTATTTTGGTCTTTAACACGAGTTTTCCGCACTTAATTTCTGTTGGGTAAGATCGAAAGCCGTCCAACCTTTAGATAAACTTGGTTAGTCTTGACTGTACAAAGGAAGCGACAACGCTTTGTATAGTTAAGTAGGAATTTTTAAAACTTTGCTTCACTCTACTTTTACTGTGCACTCATAAATCTCTGAATTAACTTGCCTTAGATAAACACCGTAACTATAGGAATCGATAGATTGACGTTTGGTCTCTGTGGGATCGATAATCTTTTGTATTACTCTGACGCGTTTTGTATACTTGTGAAAACCACGCATCAAGTTTTTGGCGCCGTTGTCGGGGACCAATTACATCAAATTTCGTACCCTGTTGTTACACCGTATAGACTAAGGCACTCCTAAAAAATATATATATATAATAATTAAAAAAATTAAAAACTATGCATCACCCAAATTTTCTCTATGATAACCACTCACAATATCTTGAGGAGCCGCACCCAAATTTTCTCTACAATTACCAACCGCAATACTCCCAATACTTTGAGGAACCGCAACCAAAATTTTCCTATGATTACAATCCCCAAAATTTCGAGGAACTGCAAGAATCACATAACTCCAATCTCGAAATACTAATGGAGGATTTCATTGAAACAACAACTAATGCTAGGCTAGAATCTATGATGGAGCGCTTTGTGGAGACACAAACTCTCCAGAATGAAGAGCTTAGAAGACAACAACTCGATACTTATGAAACCCTTAGGCAGATAAACACTATGGTCGAGGCCCTCGCGACTCACACTGAGGCATTGGAGACTCAAATCTCCCTGCTTTCACAGGCACCTATAGGACCCTCCCCCGAGGAGCATGTGGATGTTGTAGTGACTTGTAGTGAAACAAAAATCGAAAATCCTACAGCCAGTGATAATGAGGTTGAGGAGAGTGATAATGAGGTTGAGGAGAGTGATATTGAGGTTGAGAAGAGTTCTGGTAAGGAAGAAGTAGAGATTGAGAAAAATTCACTGGGATCACCTGAATGGGAGGTCATCAAAGAGGTAGAGAAAGTAGCACCTAAGGATGTTCCTCATGCCTATACCCCACTGATTCCTTTCCCAGATAGGTTTGTAGACTCCCAATCCAAAACGCATGTGGAGTTATTGGAAAATATCCACACTGATGCATCTTTGTTTGAGGTCACACATAAAAAGAGAAAATTCGAGGACCATGAAACTAGGGATATCATTACTGTTAAGAGGGTAAGGTTAAACTTTGAGGCGATTGATGAAATAACTAAGCCCAAACTCGAAAAGCTAATACTTAGGATAGATTCAGAACCACCACCACAAGTTCAAAAGAATGAACCGCCCCACAGAAAGAAGAAAAGAAAAGGTGAGGGATATGTGAGATGGCTTGATAAATGGCCATGGAAACCGAAGATTAACACTCCTAACCGTCGAGCTATCAACGTTAAACAAAGCCCTGCGTGGGAGGCAACCCACGAGTTTTTAATTTAATGTTTTCCTTTTTATTGTTTGTGTTTGCAGAAAATAAAGAATTGTATCGCTTGTCACGCCTCAGCTACATTTAGGCGAAAGATCTCTTGATGACAATCCCGGAAATGAATTGGTGCCCACGGACATTCCTGCGAATGTTGCTTCTGGTGGTGACACTGATGATGAGTATGATAGGAGAGGGCATGTCTCTCTCATTCGTAACTCACCTCCTCCTTGTCCTTTCGCTTGGTCAGGTTCCACCTGCACACACCGCACCGTATTTTTCTAACAATTTTTGCAGGTACTTCCTTCGGTAATAGGCAATATGATGAGCAGCTTCAAGAAAATGAAGTTTCAGCAAATTCAGATAACTCGTAGTGCAAGACACCAGAGTAGAAGTGGACAGCGAAGACAGGGACAACAAGGGAAGAATCAGCGCGAATTTGGCCGTGGTAGCACGAAATGGCATTCATACAGGTTCTATCTTTCCTCTACCACCTTTTATAAACATTGAGGACAATGTTTGGTTTAGGTGCGGGGGAGGAACATTTACCGCTTTCATTTTACCGCTTTCTAGTTAGGTTTACTATTTTCCAGCATGATTTTAAAATTTTTTCTATTTTAAACGTTTCGTCCGTCTGTGCATGTGCTGTCGAGTCTTTATGCTGATTTTATGTTGTTTATTGATTTCCGTATTCTCATAAGCCATACCAAATATTTTGAAATTTTTTGAGTTAAAAACAGGGTTTCTTTTGAAAATCTTAGGTTACAGACGAAATTGAGGTTAGATTGTGAGACTTGGGAAAATTCCGCAAGATCGGTATCGTTTTAACACCGTGAACCTCTCAATTATGGAAATCGATTTGAGTACTTGTTATGCCATAGCCTTAAGTTCTCACCCCTTTAATAGTCCCTAAGTAGTTTATTTAGCAGTCAGCACCACCCTAAGCACACACTAAGCAGGAAGTCGATGCAAATAAGTGTATGATCTCAAGCTTAAAAGGCAAAAGAAGAAAAAAAAATGAATGAATGAAAATAAATGCTCCTTCTAAGTTAGGTGATCCTCACCCGATCATTTAGCCCAACGGTGCAAACTTCTTTATTCTATTGACATCTAAGCCAATGTGCAAAAAGAAAAAAAATGATAATAATGAGATCATAGTCACTAACAGGCCACCATACCATGAGTGTGAAAGGATAACGGGCTTAATGTGATTGTGCCAGAATGAAAAGGGACGAAAGAAGGATGAGTGAGTTAGGCTTAGGTATAATGACATGATTCAGATTGGTTTGTATAGGATGGAGGTTGATGACCGCAAAAGCGGAATTGTGTTGTTACTATGTCCTTAGAGTGTGAGCAAGTACCTATCAACACAAACTTAATCGAAATAGAGTTGGTAGCCTAGGATGAGTATCCGTATTCACTATTTTTCTTGCAAGTCATGGTTTGCTTGAGGATAAGCAAAGGTTTAAGTGTGGGAGAATTTGATAACACTGAATTACACCGCATTTTTTACTCGAATTGCACATGCTTCTTAGGATTTTTATTATCGTTTTCTTGTATTATGCTTGTATTTTGTCTTGTTTTCATATTCTAGGTGTTTCCAGAGCCATCCATGAAGAAATGAAGGAAATCGAGCAAAAAAGCCAACTTTTGAAGGAATTGCACATGTGGCACCCAACATGGCGGGCGCCATGGGGTAGGCCACAAGTTGGAGGGGACTCAACTGCTGACAACTGCCACGTCTCCCACCACTTTCTTCCCTAGTTCATGTGGCGGGCGCCATGAGGGGGGTGGCGGGCGCCACCTTTGACGGACATTTTCCCTCCCAAAAGAAGTTGGAGGACATCCTTGTCTTTTCATACCTTTTCCTAAGTCTATAAATAGAGGCTTCTTGTTCATTTCATGGCATCCAAACTTAGTTGCAAACACCTTAGGCATAAATAATTGAGTTTTTATAAGTGATAATCTTCTCACATCGGGGAGTTATCACACTGTTTGATGGAGTCTGTAATCGAGTTTAGATCACTCTGGTAGAAGTTAATCCTGCCGCCATTTTCATTTCCAGTCATTTATTTCCAGTTGTACCAGATTTAAAGCCTCCGATTTGGAGCAGGTTTCATTTACAAGTTCAGCATTTACTTTCTTTATTTCTCGCACTCGCTTTACTTTCTTTATTTCTCGCACTCGCTTTAATTTCTTTATTTCTCGCACTCGCTTTACTTTAACATGATCTATTTCAACATGTCTATTTATATTTCCATGTCTGGCTAAATCTTAAAGGTTAGAATGTAAAGATCACGGTTTAAGTATCATTTCACATAATGCATCGATAGAAACACTTAGGGGCTATTTTGGTCTTTAACACGAGTTTTCCGCACTTAATTTCTGTTGGGTAAGATCGAAACCGTCAAACCTTTAGATAAACTTGGTTAGTCTTGACTGTACAAAGGAAGCGACAACGCTTTGTACAGTTAAGTAGGAATTTTTAATACTTTAGAAAAACGATTTTAGAACTATTTTCGGACGCGTTTGTAGGTTTAAAATCCGGTTCGTATGAACCTCTTTTGTTTAAAAGTTTCACATCAAAATACTTTTCAACTAAGTCAATAAACTATATTTCTTAAAAATAGGTTTTTCACTTTAACACAATGCGCACCTTTTTATAAGTGACAATAAGAGGGTTTGTTTAAAGGTTAAACTCGGTTCTGAATACGTGAAAGCGATAGTTCCCGTTAAATTAGTTATTTTCATAAAGTAGAAAACATTGCCCATAAGTAGTTCTGTTACATGCATTGGAATGTTATCTGACTGTGTGAATTACATTCAAGCCTGTTGCTTTCATTTGAGTTTTATATCTTCGTACTTTGCTTCACTCTACTTTTACTGTGCACTCATAAATCCCTGAATTAACTTGCCTTAGATAAACACCGTAACTATAGGAATCGATAGATTGACGTTTGGTCTCTGTGGGATCGATAATCTTTTGTATTACTCTGACGCGTTTCGTATACTTGCGAAAACCACGCATCATATGCCATGTTAGAGAAAAAAATGTTTACCTGCATAAGAATGATGGAAAGAGGATGGTTGTTAAGTGTATTACTAACTACAAGTTTTATATAGAATTGGAAGGATGGTTGGTAACCAGTATTGGCAAGTAGTGTCTTTATGTGATGAACACACTTGTCATAGAACAACCTAAAATAGACAAGCTGAGACTAAATGGTTGGGCAAGCAAGTTAGCCATGTACTAAGGCATAGTTCTGAATTGAAGCCAGCTGGTCTAGTAGCTATGAGCTTTGAGAGATGGGGAGTTAAATTGTCAACTTATCAGGCTTATAGAGCTAAGAGAAGAGCAATGCAAATTATTTAAGGAGCGGGAAGGGATTAATTCAACCATCTAAGAACATATGCTAATGAGTTTCTCGACTCAAACCCTAATAGTAACATTGTGTTGCAATGCTCAAACTCTGCTGATGGACCTGTATTTGAGAAAATTTATATATGTTTAGAGGCAGGTAAGGCTGGTTTTGCATGCTATTGTAGGCCCCTCATAGGTCTTGATGCATGTTTTCTGAAAGGCAACTTTGGTGGGCAGTTGATGTCAGTTGTAGGAAGGGATGGAAATAACCAGATATTTCCAATAGCATATGCTGTTGTAGAGGTAGAAACAAAGGACTCTTGGGAGTGGTTTTGAAATCTATTACTTGATGACTTGCAAGGCCTAAATCAAAGGGTGTGTGCTTTCATTTCAGATCAGCAAAAGGTAATTTACAATATTCAACTGATTTGATTTATGACATTAATTGTGAACATTATTTATATGCATTAGTTGTGACTTTACTTGTGAATTGCATGGTCTTGCCCCAGCTGTTCAAGGTTTGAGTGAGCATGTGGAACAAAGGCTATGTGTGAACCACTTATATGGCAATTGAAGAAAAAAAGTACCTTAGGATGGAGTTGAAGGAATCTTTGTGGAACGATGCAAGGACTACAACTGTTCAAGGATGGGAGAGGGCAATGTTAAGGATCAAAAGGGTTGAATGAAGATGCTTGGAATGACATGAAACAGGTGCCAGTTGAATATTGGAGTAAGTCACATTTTAAGACTTACTCTAAATGTGACCTTCAGGTAAACAATATGTGTGAAGCTTTTAATAGGGTAATGCTAGAATATAAACATAAACCAATTATCACCCTTTTAGAAGGGATTAAACATTACTTGAATAAAAGGATTGCCCATAAAAATGAATTGATGGTTAAATATGCTGGTAATCTGTGCCCTAGAATTCTTCTAGTGCTTGAGAAGAATAAAAGATTTGTTGAAAGTTGGACTCCAACTTGGTATGGTGATGATGATATAGCAATGTTTGGGGTAACAAATGGTATAGAAACATACTGTGTAAACCTTAAAGAAGGAACTTGTGCTTGTCGGGAATGGAATTTGTCTAGTATCCCTTGTAGCCATGCAATATCATGCATATGGCACAACAAAAAACAACCTGAAGAATATACTGCTGAGTATTACAGGTATGTATGAAATACATATGCATTATTACAGGTCTGTCAAGACCAAATTAACTTTACAAAGGCATGACCAAATTATAAACAACTTAAAAACTGGTATGACCGAATTGCAAACTGTCTGCTATGAAAAAGCCAATCACAACATAACTTAACAATGGCATAACTTAACTGAATCATTTAACTAAACAAATCCAATTACAGCAACAACACTTAAATGTCAAATTAAAATTGCAGAACCAACACTCAGTATTCAACAACAACATTCTTCATTCAACTTAACATTACATTGCAGAACCAAATACAAACAAACATAAAACACTTAACCTAACTGAAACAACTAATTTATTACATTTGATACAACCAATCCAATTAACAACACTAAAGTCATTCCCATTGTAAACTTGTTCATCATCTTCAAGAACTTAGTCTTCAACTTCAGTTGATCCTCTCTGATAATGACTCCATTCAATTTGACCTTTTCTTGGTTTAATTTTTGGTGCATTGGAAATATCACTTCCTTGGCTCATTGTAACATTTCTTCATCGTATCAGACGAAGTGACTACATCTCTTATATCCCTGATTCTAGAAATGGACAAGAAAAATTAGGGATTTTCTAGAAATCACAAAATAACATTGTTCATTTCTTTTACAGATGAACTAACCTTGTACACCCCACAACCAAAAAAAACGATGACCTGGGTTCAAATCCGTCCACACCGTCATCAATGGGGACGGAATACCACACTTGCATTCAACGTGATTGGAGCGAGACATACTGCGATTACTTGATGTTGAATATTGGGACATGTCACTGAGGCCTAAATCTTGAAGATTTGTACGAATTTTATGCTTTTTTGGATAAGGAGAAGAAGTTCACGTTTCTAGGGTAAAGCGAGCTTGCAAATGGGGAAGAACACAAACCAATCTGAAAATGGGGAAGAACAAAACATATCAATCTGTAAATCATGTTTTATAATGCTTTTTTTATTTAAAATGTTAAAAATAATTTTTTTTTTAATGATGTGCCAATTTTTTTCCAACTTGGGTCAACCTTTCCATTGCTACGTAATAAGTGAGACTGTCACATAGCCAAAACTGAGAGGGGACCAAAAAAATAAAAATTAAATAAGGGACCTAATACCTGGCTTTTTTTAAAGGGGGGTTAAAAGTTTAGAAAAATGAAAGAAGGGGGACCAAAACTGCATTTAAGCCTATACAAAATTACAAGATACATTTAAAATTAATATTTTTAAACAAATTAAAAGAACTAATATTTATATGAGAAGATAGAGTCTAAATTATTAATTATCATTGTTCTTATCTCGTCTCAACCCAAAAATGGATGAATGAGAAAGAGTTCATCATAGTCTAAAAGTCTAAAAGGTAAAGATATTTGTGAAGAATAACGTCGTAAGGAAAAATATTTATTTTTCTATTTGTTATCGAGTAGAAGGCTCTAGAACATGTGGAGAAAGCATGGACCTACCTTAAAAAGTACATGATCCAGAAAGACACCTAAAGTAGGGTCGTTAGATAACAAAACAAATTATATCCTGCCACCTGTTAGTTTGCACAGTTTTGATTGAATTTAAGAGATGAGGAACTCAAAAAATCCTAATAAAATTCCTAGAAAAAGACTACATACGTCAAATTAAGATACAAAAAAATTTCCTACAACTTTATAACTTTCATATCTCATAACCACTAACTTAGGCATAAAAATGTGTACAAGTACCACCCTAACAAATTAACCTAGTAGTCAGGAAGGAACACATCTTTAGATTGATGATGACCATAATCTGATCATCTACGAGAAGAAGCTTATTGGTAAGAAGGAACATTGAAACCATTCATGGAAACAAAAATAATTTTTAAACCATTTTCTCAAACTTCAGGAAATTGAAAATCGAGGAAGAAGACAAACACACAACCCTAACCGTCCATATGTCACAAGCGTAATCATAAGAAGGATTCCACGCTGTGAGGAAAGCCTCACTACTTCGTCATATGGCCCATAAATTCTGATCCAACAACTTCTGACAATTGAGTTTCCCGCCTTTATTGGACTAGGAGATCCAAGTGTTGGGGTTTACTAACATGGATCCACCCCAATAAGGAAACAACACATTTCACAACCTACCCCCAGAGGGCCAGATTGAAAATGAGGAATCAAGCGCTCTAGTTAGAGACCTGTTGGTAGCGATTAACAAGCAATCTGCAATTTCAAAACTACAAAACAAACAACTTCGGGAGGTCAAAGTTCCAAATCACTGCCATTTCCAAACTATGAGATTCCAGGAGGACAAGGTCATCGACCATAGTGACAACTCACCTTGACATCGAGGAAGGGTGAGTGACCACCAAAGGTGTGGAACCTGGTCTCCCCGATCTGAGAAACATTCCCTGATATATCTTGAATGGGAAGACAAGCGATAAAGGGCTTGAGGTCATTGTCACCAAAGCACAATATATTCCTCGTCCTCTAAGGACTATAAATAAGAAGAAGTTATGTTCTATAATCCCTTCACTAATTGGATCACGAGTTCCCTATCCAACGATAACTCGAAAATCATTTATGTATACACTTACGATGGGACAACCCACCGCGATGAACATGCGGAGCTAGTTGACTTCCTTTTGAATTTTATAGGTGCAAAAATCCCATAAAAATTCAAGTTGTTTGTCCTTTATCTGACGGCTAGAGCCATGGTCTCACTTAAAGGAATGACTAATGAGTCTATCAACTCATTGGATAAAATTTGTTGATTCTTTTCTATGCATGACAAAGAATGCCCAAAGATGCGCAAACCCCTAGGCCAAAACATACTTATTAATTAGTATTAACCAAAATAAAGATACATAGGCTCTAAACATCCTTATTAATCATTATTAATAAATACTACAAAGGATGGATCTATATGCTTGCATGTACAATGTTTGCAGTAGTCAGATGACCTAAATGGTTTTGATGATAATAAATGTGAGAAAAGTACACAAGAAGGGGGAGTTGAATTGTGTTTTCCATTATCTTAATTTGCGTTTGATCAGAGTTTAGAATCTGAACTGGTGTTCAGATTCTGATTATACTTAGCAGCGATGTTAACATAAGAAAATAAATAATAGCAGAAGACACAAAGATTTATATTGGTTCCTCCCAATTGAGAGTAGTCCAGTCCCCTTGCTTCACAAGAGATTTTTACTATGACCAAATCATGATTACAATCGCTTATGCATTCTGCATAAGTCTTTTACACTGCTCATACCCTAGGTCCAAGACTTCTTGCTCAAGTCCTACAGACTCAAGACTTCTGCTCTAGATTCCATGGAACGAGCCTCCATGCTCAAATCCCTCAGGTTCAAGACTTCTGCTCCAAGTTCATCAAATCGAGCCATCCTGGTCAAGCCACACTGGCCCAAGACTTTTGCTCCAAGTTCCATGAAACGAGCCTTCCTACTCCAAGTTTCACGAACTGAGCTACCTTGCTCAATCAATCTACTTGATTAAGACTTTCATTGATCAAGCACATAACATGAGACTTACAAGGCTCAAGCATCTTGGAGAGATACTTCCTTGCTTGTATCCCAATGATACAAGACTTCTGCTCAATAAATCCACTTGATTAAGACTTTCAATGCTCAAGCACGTCGCAAGGGACTTACATGGCTCAATCATCTTGGTGAGAGACTTAATCTAATATCAGAGGTACGAGAAATCACCATAACAAAGAGCTAAAGCTCTTAGGAGTTCTAAGATATTTAATGTATAAAAAATCTTAAGACTTTTACAATTACAACCTACAATAGAAAATCTGCATACACGATAAAGTTGATAATTGATGATCTTGTTACTCCTTCTTCTGGTTAATCCTTGTTGAAGATTCAGTTTGAACCTTCAGCCACTTATATAGCAGTTGCAGCAGACTAGTCGTTGGAAGAGATAACTTGATGAAGTGTCTTTGTTTGACTCCATAGTACAAGAGTCGTTGAAGATAGATACACAAAAAGATCTTGATCCATTGTGTAACATGTTTAACCATTAAGTCTTCAAAAAGATCCTATACTATAGAGCAGTTGAGAATAAATATCCATAAAGCATGTCAACCTTTCTTGAGCCTTGTGAGCTCAGACTCCGGCTGACAAACTGATCTGAGAATGCAGCTTGCTTTATGCAGTACGGACAACTTCAGCTTTATCACCAACTCTGAATGACACTAGAAGCCAGTTTACATCCACCAAGTGTAGAGGCAATCATGTTGCTTCTTCTGATGCGGAGGTCTTCAGCTTCAAAGTCTATGCCAGATATCACTTAGCAAGTGTTCTTCAGGTTTTGCACCACCAGAAACTAGCAATTCAACTTCTCTCAAGTGTGCCTTTGTATAACAGATTATGTATATAAATATTTACAAGTATTAGAACCTGCATACAAGAAACACACAGCAAATAAAATCATTGTTCTTTAAATACTTTGTTATCATCAAAACCCAAGGAATATATGTCATAAACAAATCTTGTTCTAACAATCTCCCCCTTTTTGATGATGACAAACATAAGTATTTAAAAGGACAATGTTGGGCAGTTATAATTTTCTTTGCAACATCAGAGTATGAGTTTTGTAAGCTCCCCCTGAGTCTAATAGTCCAAAGTTGAGTTATGTGACCCACCCTAAGTACTACTTTCAACAAAAAGTAATTTAGTTTTCTTAGTAACATTAGAGTCTGAGGTTTGTAAGCTCCCCATGAGTCAAATAGTTCCAAGGTTGAGGTTTGTAAGCTCCCCCTTAGTTCTATATTTAAGAAAATAAAAAATAATATTTTAACTTCATTTGGAAACAACAGAATACGAGGTTTGTAAGCTCCTTCTGAGTCTGATAGGCTAAGGTCGAGGTTTGTAAGCTCCTCCTTAGTTTTATGTACAAGAAAGTTAAAATGTGTTGCCCGATAAGATAACCAAAATAACGGAAATTTAAATAACAAAATTATAAATGACCATTATATACAGACTGAATAGGTTCAATGGGTTCAGTTTCTAATTAAATACTTACTATCCTTTCTCCCCCTTTTGTCACATCAAAAAGAATAAAAAAGAGAAAAAGAAAGAGAATTACAGTCATAAATGCATAACAAGCCATCATTACAAGATCCGTTTCCAAGAAACGAAAAACGATCAAGTAACAAGGGTGATTAAGGATTGTGCAATGCAGTTTTTGGTCGTAACAGTCCAAAAAATCAAGTAAAGGATCTTTATTCTGTCGATTAGGATACTTAGAAACCATTATAAAAGCAACCAACACCTAGTTCGTTTTCATCAACATCTACTAAAGTTATGAAGTCATCAGCTGGTAGCAACAAAACTTCTGTAGTGACAGAAATCACAAAGAGCTCTACGAGTCTGAGTGTCCAGACCTTAAAAAATGAGCAATTTTTGAATCATTTACTATTGAGCCTAAGCCCTCTACAAAGATTACTTCTGGCGAAGCTACGTCAATAGTTCCTCAACAACCTACCGAAGTAGGTTCTTTAGTAGCTGCGATGAAGTTAAGAAAGAAGTATATGAAGAGGTCAAGGAGAAGAAGGTTCAACTAGATGTTTTACCATTCTGTTATCCTAGAAGAAGACGATAAAGATATTGATGAGGATGAACCAGAAATTGACTATGGCAACTACTGCTCCTACAAGGCAAAGGATGGCTTAGATAGAGATTTATTCTAAGAACATAAAATTCCTTTTGTAAAAATATTTTGTAATCCTTTAGTCCCTATTAATGAAGAAGGTTTTTGACTAATTTATTTTTATTTACATTGCATGCAAACAACCACTTAATTTCACCTTTTGATTTTATGATAAAACATTAGTGAAGTAATACTGAAACCAGAAGCAAAAGTTAAGATGTTAACTATAGTACTTACTACTATTAAAAGAATCTCAATAGGTCAGACTACTAGATAACATTTCCAAAAGTCATCATTAAAACATTGATTTGAATTAATCAATATTAAAATAACAGATACTATTGAAGCGGTAAAGCGGCAAGCACAAATATTTATTTTCGGAAGAATTCCCTCAGGGATTTATGTCGTGTCCACAAAGATCGGTGCGAGGGAAAGAATGTTGTTCGACAGTATCTCGCGTAAATGAGTTTGGGTTTAAATGGGTTTCAAACAAGAAAACAGAAAAGTAAATATCAACATAAAAAGAATTCATTCTTCAGAGAAAAATAAACTTATCAGGCATACATATAATCCACTCGTCACAAACATAAATTTGTCGATCATTTTCACTATACTACAATACTCGTCAAAATCATCCAGTACCGCTCACAACAGTGCCCATCTCTTGCACACTGAGCTGAGAGAGCAACCGTATTACTCTCGTCATCACTCTCGCGCACGAAGCCTCGAAACACGGAAGGCATTAAGTTCCGACACCATAAAGATTATTCTCTAAATCTATCTCTAACATCTAGACAATAGATATCCATCCCTAATCAAGATTCGTGATGTTTATCTCTAACACAACACAAATCTAAACATAAATGCAAAAAGATCAAGGAAGACATCGATAATGATTTGTAAAGCAGATTTTATACAATATTATAATCAACAAAGATACATATGTTCAGAGTAACTATACAAAAACCCAACACAAAAGAATACATAAAGAAGAAGAGGAATAAACCAAACATCTCGCGGATTGTCAGGGGCGGTCGATGAGAAATCCACCCAGATCATCCATATGCAAGCTTCAATGTTGTTTTCAAGTTATCTCTACTGAAAAATGAAAGTTTGATGCATTGGGAACAAATATTACCCAACCATCCTCTAAAAATTGTGTTTTTGGCGCTTTAATGGCGTTTCTACCCGTCCAGTTTCGCCCGACGGTATTCTGGGTCGCCCGGCAGCGAAAGGCAGCTTATTTTGTAAGTTATCCAGCATTGTTCTGGAGCGTCTGACCCTGCAATGTACCGCCCGACGCTGCGTCGCCCGGCGCTGCTGAGGCGCAGCTGACAGTAGACAGCAAAAATCATGCACTGTTTTGGCCATAACTTTTGAACCGTAACTCCGTTTTTCGCCCAGTTCGAAGCGTTGGAAAACTTATTCAATGCTCTTTATGAATATGGCAAGATATCCTTGATTGAATACCTGCAAAAATGAGAGAAAATCAATTAAACTCAATGATATTTACACTATACGCAATATATACACTAAAATGTAAAGTAAACGTATTTACAAACAAAACGGGGTTTATTCGAACGTTTTTAACAAAAAATATCGATAAGTGCAAAAAAACTTATATAAAAAAATAGCTACAATTTGCACTTATGAGATACTCAAAACAATGAATGCAACAAGTCTATAAGAACTCATAGCAGACCCACTTTCATAATCACTTAATCTTCAGAACATCAAGTTGTATAAACAAAAACAAATATGGGCTACAAAGAGAGATTTCAGAAAGGTAGTCATACTAAATGCACCAACTCAAGCAAACAAAAGTAACACAACAGCTGAAGGATCTACTAGTAAGCAGATGACTTCAGAAGCGCACACCTCTTCAACATCCTTTATGAAGACACACAGAATAAGAAGAACTTATGAGTTTAAACGCATAAATTAACTAAGAAAGGAGGCTTTGAAGTTTGCCAAGGAAGAATTACAAGATTATTTAGATAATCTAGACATGTCAGATGATCCTAAGGAATACCTTAGGGCAAATCCAACAAACTAGAAAGTCTAAATAATTTGTAATATCCTCCAGTTTATTAATGAGAATTGTTGCACGTTTTGAGTTCTTAATCCCATTTCTTATATCCTTTTGAACAACAATATATATATATATATATATATATATATATATAACAGTTAAATTGCACAACAGAATGAACAAGCTTTGAATTAATAATAAGATTGCTTAATACAAAGGTTTTAACAATTACAAGGCATAACTATGTAGAAATCTAACATCAAAATCTTTCATAGATAGCTTCAAACTTGTCTCTCCATATTTTAGACAAATTAGCCTCTAAACTTATGATAACTCTTTGTTGGACAAGCAGTTTTGAAAGAACTCATCCATAAGGAATGAAGAAAATATTTTCCTTTGAAAGGAAGAAAGAGTCCTCTTTAAATAGTTAAACATAACTCGAGGAAGATTAATCTGCAAGTCTGAATTGAGAAGTAGTAACATATCATTTTTAATAGAGTCCATGAGGTCTAAATCCTTATCCTTAGACAGCAAGTTTGTGTTCAAAATCTGATTCCAAACAACTGCATCAGGACGAAGATTTGAAACCAATGATGTATCATATTTATCTACAAAGATACACCAAGTAAGAAGATAGTGTTCCCAAATAAGAGTTCCTGGGATTTCTCCAATCTCCTCCCAATTTATCACATTAGCAGTCGCTTTAGAGGTTATTGTTATAGAAATACCAGTCACCTTAGAAAGAATAGCACACTCGAAATTCAGCTCATCAATGAAGGCATTAATCTAAAACTCTTTGACAAGATCTGGATAAGTGAAACCACAGAGCATCTCAAAGTATCCATTCCAACTTTGTTCAGACACAATCTTCCAGAAGTTAAAACCTAACTTAAGAAACTCATCAAAATCCACAAACTTTTCATTGATGACAACCAGTTGATTCAAAGAAGAATTAAGTAGATAACTCATCTCAAGTTTGGCTTGATCAACACACAACAACAAAAAAAGAACTGAACAGGATTCAAAATGGATAAGAATCTTGTCAAATAAAGGACACAAAATGATGTTTCACAAGCCAGGGGATAGTGACAACAAATATATCTGAACGCACCGTTTCCTCACTTTCTCAAAAATTTCATTCAGATATAAATCCTCGTACTTATTTTAGGGTTTGTTCGCAGATGCATCTCTTAAATAACCCTTAATTTCAAATCCATGGGAAAATTCGGAGATGCATCTCCGAAAGTGTTTAATGTATATATAACGCGCGCCAGACCCCCCCCCCCCCCCCCTATCCTTCATTTTTTGAAACTTTTTTGAGATACCATTGGAGCTCGTGAGCAACATATATTCAGTCCATTTTTCAAGCTTCTTCAAGGATAAACACTACTTCTACTTCAAGCATTTCGATTCCAACTAACTCCACTCATTCATTCTTAACACTTTTTTTTAGTAAGCTTCTGATTTTACTTATTTTGAGTTTTGATTAAATTATTAGGTAAAATAGTTTGTTATATTTGCATTAGGTAGTAGTCAAATTCGTAATAGATAGATTTTAGAGACATTCACTATGGATTTGGTTGCATTTTTGCTTGTTAGGGAAAGACTAGTATCAGTTTCTGCCGTTGTTGCATGCACGAGATTTATCGGAGATGCATCTCTGAATTGCATCCTTACTGGTTTTTAGAGATGTATATCTGAAACATTTCTGGATGCTAACTGATGTATCTTTCTCGTATTGTTTTAGGAAAAATGGCTAAAAACAACGACGACAGATTAAGACTCGGCCTTGAGACCTAGCACATGTTTGTTTGATGTGAGAGGGTTAGACTTTAGAGTGGGAACACGAGATATAGGAAGGGAACCATCCCTAAGACTCATGAGGGGGGAATCATCCACTTCTAGGAGCCACCTGTCACAGAGGTCTTCATCCTAGGGGCACATCTCCCCTGATCACATAGACTGGGAGAAAGCTTATGCTGTTGCACATCATGGTGTTCCTCCACCTGCAAACCCTTTTCCAGGAAGGCCCTCTAACACATCTTTACTGATATACTATAGAGATCATGTTTTTGGGCATGTTTGGGCTAAAGAGGTATTTTTGTTAACGATTGTTATTTATATGTTTTAAACACTTGTCATGCGACTAATATATTTTTTTTATGTTAAACAAGAGCGTGATTGTTTGAAGTCCGTTAACCACAATAAAAAGATTATGATGCTTTATTAGTCTAAGGATCATTGGTTCTAAAGTGTCCTCAAATACTCCGTTCTTGCAGGCCTATGTTGCTCTTGGTACAAGACCATTAGCCATGGCATGCAAGGGGATTTTGCTGAGAGATGGCATAAGGAAACGTCATCTTTCCACTTCCCCATTGGCGAAATGATGATCACCCTGGATGATGGTGCTTGCCTTTTATAGCTTCCCATCAGAGGGACGCTACTTGATCATTCCAGGATCAAAGATGGTTAAGTCCAAGAGATGATGGTCATTTATTTGGGATCTAGACCAATGGATGCCATGATGCAGTGAGAGAGCACCAAAGGTTCACATGCAAAATTTTCTTACTTGGACAAGCTTTATGGAGAAAACTTGGAGTTGGCCAAGAATGTCGACGGCGATGAGCTATAGGTTACCTACCACAAGGAGTGTGCTTTGAGGTCTACTATTCTTTGTTGGCACGTCCATTTCTGTGGACAAAAGTGTAACCTACGTCGATGTGGCATACCTTAAGTATTTCATCAAATTGTCACCCATTCACGAGTGGAACTAAAGGGCCACTTGTTTGATATACCTGTACTCCAAGCTGAGTGAAGGTTCTCTTTGGACGACAAAGCAAATGACAAGCTCCAACACCCTGCTAATGATAATTTCCATAGCCAATATTAATATTAAAACCATTTTTTTACACTTGTTACTAATAATTTCTTCCTATTCATTTTCAAGGATGAATCCTGTCCCACTTTCACCGCATCCACGAGTTTTATCGTGTGCTAAAGTATACTGAGGATTGGCCACGTTCTTGCCTCTATTGTTCGCACATAGGAAATGATGTTGCACGGTCGTTCCGTGTGTATATTGACCAGACTCAACACGATGACATCGAATAAACACGATACAACATTCAATGGGACAATGTTCCCTTCAAACCTATTTCATTTTACTTGGGATGGTTGGCATGTGTGGCGAATCTGATGTGCATGTATCTATCGAAGCGATGCATGCGCCAATTCAGATATATGTAGGTCATTTCGAGATCCCCCTTCGTGTCTCCTCTTAACAGCATAGTCCGCAGATATCTTGATGACATACTGGCGGACTACGAGAGCCATATGGTACCAGAGAAGTATTAGAGTATGTCATCCACAAGTCAGTGCTCTTATGCAGATGATTATATCACTTGGTTCTATAGTGTCTCACACCTTGTCATGACACCGGGCCCTCCTAGACATCCACATGGGCCTGCTCATGAGAAGACCCTGGAGAATGCGCAGACCACGGATGACCATGAAATTTTCGTGTTTTCGATCTATCAAAATATTATGTGGATTACGTATGAGGGCATAAAGTCTGAGCTGTTTGAGAGAGGTGGAGATGATGCAGTTGCCCTAGCACATTCCATTCTTACCGAGACACGGAATGCCTTGGGTTACCGGCGCCAAAGAAGGAGCTAGGGGGTTAGGATTAGGATACGTAGTAGGTTATGTATTTATTTATATTTGGTATGTTTTTGTATTTTTTTACCATACTTTGAGAACAATGTTTGTAAGTGAATGTTTTTTTAATTAACATATTACCTTGTTCTACAATATTTGTGTTTGTTAATGTTTGAATCAAATAATGACAATGTTAGTCTAATGAAAATGACTTTGGATTCATTAAAAAAAAATACAAATTTAGGATAATTTATTTGTCAAGAAACACGTAGAGAAGATTTTGGAGATGCATCTGCGAATTCACTCCAAAAATCATCGCAGATGCAACTCCAGATTAAATTTGAACAAAAATAATTTTTAGTATGGTCGAAGATGTATCTCCGAAAAAATTTAAAAGTATTTTTATGTTTTCAGAAGTGTGATTTATACCATAGGACAATGAGAAAAGAAATTGCAGCATTCCAGACCTACAAAGCCTTTGGAGTTAGCTCATTGGAAACATGCAAATATCAACTCCTGTATGATCCATATAATTCCATTAATGTTAAGCTAGAAAACAAGAAGCAAAATAAAAATAAAAATGTCATCATTTGCAAGCTTAAGAAAAACCTATGCTACGAATTCTTTTTCAATTTTGCTTACAACTTTGTTTTCCTCATCTTATTTACAATTTAAACACAAACTTTTTAATTAAATTCAAATTTAATTTTTATCATAATATAATATCTATTTGTTACATTTCATAATAGACTATCATATATTTTAGTGTTATATATTATCCGTTCATTTTTATATAATTTTAACATGTTGACATCCTATTATTAAAATAACACAATTTGTGTCACAGTTTGTAAGGTTTTTTCATCGGTGTTCAAAACTGTCAAAAGCTGTCATAGTCTCGTTTTTTACTCTTATTCCAAAATCGAAGAATCCTCAGTCTCTTGGTGAGTATCGTCCTATTTGTTTGATATATAGTATGTATAGAATCTTGTCCAAACAGTTTGCTTCGAGACTGAAGGTAGTTATGGATGGTATCATCTCTAGTAATCAATCGACATTTCTGGTTAGTAGAAACATACTTGACGGTGTTTTAGTTGTAAATAAAATTTTGGACTTTGCTAAAAGATTTAAGGAGCGTCTTGTGCTTAAGGTGGATTTTCAAAAGACTTACGACAATGTGTCTTGGAATTTCTTAAGATTCATGTTGAAGAAAATGAAGTTCGGTTCGAGATGACTTAAATGGATAGAGGTACTTGTTTTTACTAGTTCTATGTCAATTTTGGTGAATGGTAGCCCGAATTCCGACTTTACGGTGGAGAGGGGTTTGAGGCAAGGGGATCCTCTTCCCCCTTTACTTTTTCTTTTGATATCGGAAGGTTTAACTAGTCTCGTGGCCGAAGCAACACGTTTAGGGGTTTTTCGTGGTTTTCACTTGAAGACGGATGTTAGCTTTGAGGTACTTCAATTTGCGGGCAACACAATTCTGTTTTGTGATGGTTCTAACTACAATTTATGGAGTCTTAAAGTCTTGCTGCATAGCTTTGAACTAGTCTCAGGTCTTAAAATTAATCTATCAAAAAGCAGGCTCTATGGAGTGAATTTGGAAGATGAATTCTTACAATCAGCGTCAACTTTTTTATCGTGTGGAATGGGTTCTATTCCATTCACCTTCTTAGGAGTGGACGTGGGGATTAATCCGAGGAAAGCTTCAGCGTGGCAGCCTACCATCTGGAAGTTACAGAACCAATTGGCAACTTGGAAAGGAAAGATGTTGTCCTAAGGAGGAAGGATATCGTTGATTAATTCGGTTCTCGCTAACATTCCTATTTATCCTCTTTCTTTTTACAGGGCTCCAAAATTAGTGATTCAAGAGATCATTAGCATTCAAAGGAATTTCTTTTGGGGTGGCGACATTGAGTGTAGGAAAGTGTGTTGGGTGAGTTGGAAGGCGATTTGCAAGTCTAAGAATGAGGGAGGTTTAGGTATTTAACATGTCGGTTTATTCAATCGGGCTCTGCTTTGCAGGTGGTTGTGGAGAATCATCTCCAATCCCTCTCCTCTTTGGAAGGATTTATTGTTCGGGCGATACGGTGATCTACACTCTAAAATTCTGGGCTCTCTTTCTCGTACGTGGCAGTGGAGAGATTTGATGTGGTGGCGAGACTTGATGAGTGTGCACATCAAGGGTACTGCGGATAAGAATTGGTTCTCGGATCACGTCAGTTGTAGAGTGGGTCAAGGCAATCTAATCAGTTTTTGGAATGCTAATTGGAGAGGTAAAGATAAACTCTCTTCGGTCTTTTCGCTTATTTATTGCATCTCTGTCAATCCTGAGGCTAAGATAATAGATGAAGGTTATTTGTCAAAGTTGCTCTTCCGGTGTAGAAAGCGTAAGTCACATTTTTTTAACTGTCCTCTTTCTGTGGCAATTTGGGATAGTATTTGCAACTGGTCACACGTTGATTCCATTGTATGGTGTTTTCACAAATCTTGTATGCTTTCAAAAAAAAATGTAATAAAGTTCTGTTTTAATTCTATTCCATACTAAATCCTTATGTCTACAAATTCTTAAACTACTACAAAATACGTGCTAACAAAAGATTTATCAATCTCCCCCTTAACATCACACGTCCAGCTGCATAGAATTGTAACACTCTCCCCCTATCATGTGCTTCTTAGTACATTGAAGAATGGAAAACATAAGACTCATCTTCATGTTTTCAAGAGCTCACTCTTTGTTCAACTCACAAGTTGACCACAATCATCACTTGTACCAACACTCCCATGATCTCAATCTGATCAACTTTTCTCTATATAAGACTACCTGTACTCCTTTGCAAGAATAATGCCTTAAATGAATGGAGAACATGAGACTCATCTTCATGTCTTCAAGAGAACACTCTCTGTTCAACACACCTACTGAACACATTCACCTACTGCTTAACTCTTACATCAGTCCATAAGTCAAGTAGAGACATGTGATCTCTGGAGACGCACACCACAACATTCTTTTCTGTCAACAAATGTTAAGACATCAGTCTTGACATCATGAAAAGAATCCAGCTGTACTAAGAAAAATACCCCATTTCACAACCAGAATCTCCAAACATCCCTTTTTAAGCCTTGGGACCAGCCATCTCATCACAGAAGCGTGAGAGTAGTAATCTTTCATCCAACTCTCATCATCCAGACAGCTTGAGACATGTCTTCAAGGACTTCCAAAACATCAGGTGCTAACATACATTCTTCCCTTTAATAGCAGCACAGACTGTGATTAGATCCTTAAGTGCACGCAGTCAATACAAGAACAAGACTTTATGAGCTTTGACCTTCATGTCCAAGAAGTCTGCTAGAGATAATACTTCTTGAATCTCAGGTTTTCTACTCCTGCAGCAAGGACCAGAAATAAACTGACCTCAGGAGTATGTTGATCACACCTTGACCAACTCACACAACTAAGATAAGTTCCAGGGCCAGAACCTTCTTAGACATACCACCCAGATGCCTCCTCTTCCAGATCAGGAGTAGGCTCCAAACTCATGTGATCAAACCACATTAGTTTAGCACCCAGAGCATCTGCTGTGCCATTCCTTCAGACAACAGAATTCACCACAATTCTGGCGTGATGTTCTAACATGAGATAGGACATCATTCCAAACAAGAGATCAAGGACTGGAGATAAGTCCTTTTAGGAGTAGAGGCAAAAGTAAATTACTTCTCTTCCTCACAACTTCACTTATCAATGCCTTTATGAGTGGAATTGAACAATAATCTTCAAGTATCGTTGACACTGTAAGTTGAAGCAGTCTTGCATAAATTCCATCACCATAGGATATACCTTCAGAGAAGAACAACCTTCTCAGTTACAACCTTAGGAGTTTTCAGATAGATACACAGCGGATCAAAACACAAACTCCTCAAAACCTTCAGGTGTCACATATCAGCCCTATCATCATAATCCAGATGACACCACAATACCACAGGTTTGAAAATAAATCAAACCTAACATAACCACAACTCAGCAGCTTGTCAACCAAACCTCCAAGTTTTCAGCACATGCTACTGCCTGTCACGAACAGTCCATCCTCGACTTCTAGGGACCATTCTCACACCTATATGAACTACTCCAAGTTCAAACATCTTTTCAGTAGAAAGCTTCTACCTTGACCATGAACCAAAAAGTATCTTCCCTGGGATCTCATCCAGATACAGAACAGAATGACCTGCTCTGATACCAATTGAAATTCTGGTACATGTGCAGAATTCAGATGTCCTAGAACATGTCGTTCGACATCTGGTCTGACATGATCACAAAGGGCAAGGTATATTGCAGAAATCATGGTACTGAAAAGATAAAAGCAAGACACACAGAATTGTTAACCCAGTTCGGTCGAACACACCTACTCTGGGGGCTACCAAGCTAGGGATGAAGTCCACTATTAGTAGTATCAATTCAAAGCTAAACTACCCGTTTACAGCTTTATCACTTAATCACTACCCAATGGCCCTTCTACCTAGATCCTCACTAGATATGAGAAACCCTTCTCACTCCCAATCATCGCAATGATGTTTAGCAGATGACATCTCAGCCACTGCATCAACGACTCTTTACCTATACAATAATTCTACAAGGAAATCATCCTTTCAAGACTCAACTTAGAGTTACTTAAAAGCTTCCTCTAAGTAACACAACGTACTGCCTCTTACCTACAGGTTTTGAGGAATACGGGTAACCTTCCCACAAGTCGGGAGGTTTACCTAGACAAACCCTAGTCTTCTACATGTTGGGCACCTCTTCCAGGGTTACAAAACCTTCTATTTATAACCTGTACCCAACTGGATTTGGGCCTTCAAACACAGCTTCAATAGCTGTTACAAAGCTGCAAAATATACTCCAAGAAAGTAGGTATTCAATATTATATTTCCTAAAATGTCTCCATATTTAGAAAGTCTTGATATCTGATTGAATCTTCTAGACCTTTAAAAATGCGCCACATAGAATGCATAAATTTCTCTCAAAATTCTGCACAATTCAAAACATAGCTGAATCTCATTAATCCAGCTCAGCAGGCGCGATGTCGAATGCTTCCTCATAAGACATCTTCTTCGACATGTTGTTCCAGTTATTGAATAACTTCAACACAACATGTTCTGGCGTTTCAAAAAGGACATCTAGTTGTACCTGTTCTTCTTATCAAGTTTTATACTTCCTATTCTCTATTACAATATTGCTGCTATTATTTGTTTTACCTAAATTAAGCCAATCCTAAACCAAGAGAACTAACAATCTCCCCCTTTGGCAAATTTTGGCTAAAACAAATAATCTACAAATAATTACAATCCAGGGGTTTACAGCATAAATACAACAGCTGTAGAGTTCAGATTCTACAGCACACAGCAACAGATCTTCAGTTTGAAAATAATGTCTCAACATCTTTGTTTGACATCTTCTTTGCAACCTTCTGAAGAAATCCACTGCATGCATCATCACCAACGAACAGCAATCTTCAGGATAAAAGGAAGGAAGGTCCTGAAGTTTGTTGATGCACACGAGGAAGAAGATAGCAGAAGCCAGCTTGTACTCCCCCTCAAACCAGGAACCTCTTCTAAATTTGAAGACCAATGGTGGAATAAGAGAACTCTTAATTGCTCTCTGCAGGGCATAAGAGGAAACTTAAAACCAAACCCTCCACCACTCCTGGTAACTCAGAAACAGGTCACAACCGTGTTCATAACTCAGATCACAGGTCACAAAAAAAATATCCAAAAAGAAACATGATAGACATTTGTTATGACATGTTTGGACAACATATGCAATCACAGACTCATGTCTGAACCTCTGAGCAACAATCCCTTTCTCCCCCTTTTTGGCCAAAAATTGACAAAGGAGGCCATCACAAGACCAGACCCAGGCACAACTAACCCAGACTCGAACAAAACCCATAGTCTTTATGAGAACAACCCTTACCTGATGGTAGAGGATAGGAGAAGCCTCTATAAATAGCAGAGCAGTTTCTTAGATATTAACGATCTTTAATTCTTGGTCAAATAAAATGTTAATGGAGCATGGAAAAACTGTAGCTTAATTCAAGGTGCACCGCCTTTAATAGCTCTTAGACCAGTCTTACATGACCAATCAGCACTTACTAGGCTCCCTTCTTGCGCGTGGCTGGATGCACAGTCTAGAATATTCCTTTGTTTGGCTCAGGGAAACATGTCTGGAGTGTTGTTCTGACATCTTACCAAAATAAGTTTGTCTGCTTGTTTACAAATTTATCAACCCAAGATTCCTCAGAAACTTATACATTCCAAGCATATTTTCTTGGATTCCTTCAAAAACAGCAGAGAAAAAGTATAGGCACTAACTCCACACAGCTATGATATGTCCCATCATGATGTTTGACATTACACAACACAAACTTGACCAACACATAAGCTGCAATAGGCTATAGACAACAGCCTTAACATTCAATGCCTTTTATGATCTTACCCCAATAATGCCACATTCTGGTAAATGTTGAGCAAGGCCTCACCATGTTGATTTTGGATACATGGTCTGCCAAGTCCAATAAACACAAGCCCACTTGATTTGAGATTTCTCACACATTCTAAACAAATGTCTTGCAACACAAGATAAGGACTGCCACCACCTTTTACTTGTATTAGAAGAAACCTCCTTATAACACCCTGATAAAGTCTTCAACATGAAAGTAGCCATGTTTTCCATAGCTACTTGCCATCAAGATTAGAATCTACCCATTCTAATCCACATTATGTCAGAACTGCCACTTCAGACGATAATGCTGCTTCTTCCAACTCCATAAGTAGGGTACACAACAAACTAAAATGTTGTAACAAAATGTAGGACATCAGCACGAGACCAAAGACCACACCACTTGATCACAACCAGCAACCAGGAACCAGCAGACAGCCAGACAAGACCTAGGCTCATCCTACTAGGGCAGCCTCTACCAAGGCACCAGACACGAAGTTTTGGTATCCAATGTGCCAAAAAAAAACCAGGTTCTCAAGAAAACAAATTCCCATGCCAAAGGCAGCTTTGACCGGTCAGGCGATACAACCAAGGTCTCTTCATCCATTATAAATACCAAGCCTCCTTGCTCCTACAAGTACACCAAGGAAGGAAGCATGAGTCAGTCTAACAAGAGTGCAGGAAAGAGACACATGCAGGAGGACAAGAAGCCATATCCTCAGAAGTTGAGGGACACAACACTGTCCACAGCTGGAGCATCTTCAGGAGCAACACGAACACGAAAGGCATCAGAAACAAGGATGAAGACCATCAAGAAAACTCAAGTGCAACTTCAAGCTTCTGATGACAAATGGGACGAAGATTGGAAGGCTTTTCTTGATTCGGGGGGTTGGGATAACCTTTAGACCCTTTGTATGGTGTTTTCACAAATCTTGTATGCTTTCAAAAAAAAATGTAATAAAGTTCTGTTTTAATTCTATTCCATACTAAATCCTTATGTCTGCAAATTCTTAAACTACTACAAAATACGTGCTAACAAAAGATTTATCAATCTCCCCCTTAACATCACACGTCCAGCTGCATAGAATTGTAACACTCTCCCCCTATCATGTGCTTCTTAGTACATTGAAGAATGGAAAACATAAGACTCATCTTCATGTTTTCAAGAGCTCACTCTTTGTTCAACTCACAAGTTGACCACAATCATCACTTGTACCAACACTCCCATGATCTCAATCTGATCAACTTTTCTCTATATAAGACTACCTGTACTCCTTTGCAAGAATAATGCCTTAAATGAATGGAGAACATGAGACTCATCTTCATGTCTTCAAGAGAACACTCTCTGTTCAACACACCTACTGAACACATTCACCTACTGCTTAACTCTTACATCAGTCCATAAGTCAAGTAGAGACATGTGATCTCTGGAGACGCACACCACAACATTCTTTTCTGTCAACAAATGTTAAGACATCAGTCTTGACATCATGAAAAGAATCCAGCTGTACTAAGAAAAATACCCCATTTCACAACCAGAATCTCCAAACATCCCTTTTTAAGCCTTGGGACCAGCCATCTCATCACAGAAGCGTGAGAGTAGTAATCTTTCATCCAACTCTCATCATCCAGACAGCTTGAGACATGTCTTCAAGGACTTCCAAAACATCAGGTGCTAACATACATTCTTCCCTTTAATAGCAGCACAGACTGTGATTAGATCCTTAAGTGCACGCAGTCAATACAAGAACAAGACTTTATGAGCTTTGACCTTCATGTCCAAGAAGTCTGCTAGAGATAATACTTCTTGAATCTCAGGTTTTCTACTCCTGCAGCAAGGACCAGAAATAAACTGACCTCAGGAGTATGTTGATCACACCTTGACCAACTCACACAACTAAGATAAGTTCCAGGGCCAGAACCTTCTTAGACATACCACCCAGATGCCTCCTCTTCCAGATCAGGAGTAGGCTCCAAACTCATGTGATCAAACCACATTAGTTTAGCACCCAGAGCATCTGCTGTGCCATTCCTTCAGACAACAGAATTCACCACAATTCTGGCGTGATGTTCTAACATGAGATAGGACATCATTCCAAACAAGAGATCAAGGACTGGAGATAAGTCCTTTTAGGAGTAGAGGCAAAAGTAAATTACTTCTCTTCCTCACAACTTCACTTATCAATGCCTTTATGAGTGGAATTGAACAATAATCTTCAAGTATCGTTGACACTGTAAGTTGAAGCAGTCTTGCATAAATTCCATCACCATAGGATATACCTTCAGAGAAGAACAACCTTCTCAGTTACAACCTTAGGAGTTTTCAGATAGATACACAGCGGATCAAAACACAAACTCCTCAAAACCTTCAGGTGTCACATATCAGCCCTATCATCATAATCCAGATGACACCACAATACCACAGGTTTGAAAATAAAACAAACCTAACATAACCACAACTCAGCAGCTTGTCAACCAAACCTCCAAGTTTTCAGCACATGCTACTGCCTGTCACGAACAGTCCATCCTCGACTTCTAGGGACCATTCTCACACCTATATGAACTACTCCAAGTTCAAACATCTTTTCAGTAGAAAGCTTCTACCTTGACCATGAACCAAAAAGTATCTTCCCTGGGATCTCATCCAGATACAGAACAGAATGACCTGCTCTGATACCAATTGAAATTCTGGTACATGTGCAGAATTCAGATGTCCTAGAACATGTCGTTCGACATCTGGTCTGACATGATCACAAAGGGCAAGGTATATTGCAGAAATCATGGTACTGAAAAGATAAAAGCAAGACACACAGAATTGTTAACCCAGTTCGGTCGAACACACCTACTCTGGGGGCTACCAAGCTAGGGATGAAGTCCACTATTAGTAGTATCAATTCAAAGCTAAACTACCCGTTTACAGCTTTATCACTTAATCACTACCCAATGGCCCTTCTACCTAGATCCTCTCTAGATATGAGAAACCCTTCTCACTCCCAATCATCGCAATGATGTCTAGCAGATGACATCTCAGCCACTGCATCAACGGCTCTTTACCTATACAATAATTCTCCAAGGAAATCATCCTTTCAAGACACAACTTAGAGTTACTTAAAAGTTTCCTCTAAGTAACACAACGTACTGCCTCTTACCTACAGGTTTTGAGGAATACGGGTAACCTTCCCACAAGTCGGGAGGTTTACCTAGACAAACCCTAGTCTTCTACATGTTGGGCACCCCTTCCAGGGTTACAAACCCTTCTATTTATAACCTGTACCCAACTGGATTTGGGCCTTCAAACACAACTTCAATAGTTGTTACAAAGCTGCAAAATATACTCCAAGAAAGTAGGTATTCAATATTATATTTCCTAAAATGTCTCCATATTTAGAAAGTTTTGATATCTGATTGAATCTTCTAGACCTTTAAAAATGCGCCACATAGAATGCATAAATTTCTCTCAAAATTCTGCACAATTCAAAACATAGTTGAATCTCATTAATCCAGCTCAGCAGGCGCGATGTCGAATACTTCCTCATAAGACATCTTCTTCGACATGTTGTTCCAATTGTTGAATAACTTCAACACAACATGTTCTGGCGTTTCAAAAAGGACATCTAGTTGTACCTGTTCTTCTTATCAAGTTTTATACTTCCTATTCTCTATTACAATATTGCTGCTATTATTTGTTTTAGCTAAATTAAGTCAATCCTAAACCAAGAGAACTAATAAAAAGAATTTGGTTTTGTTCAAGCCGGAGGAAGTCGTAGGTTGGAATTGTTGGGCTAGTATTATTAGATCTATTTGGAAATGGCTCATTATTCTTAACATAAACGGTAGGGGTATCGATTGGGAAGAGTGGGTGATAAACCCTTCAACTTTCTATTGTTAAGTTGTTGCACTGTTTTTGGAGTTCTTAGGATTCCCGTTGGTTTTGGTTATTCTGGTGTTATCTTCTTGTTTTAAGGGTTGAATAACCCTTGTGTTCCTCTTAATACAATTTGTTGTTTATAGAAAAAAAATTTGATCTTGGATGGACAAACTCATCATATTACGGTATCAACGTTATATACCTATAACAAGTACTTTGACAGAGACTTCAATAGTGTTTTGCATGCTTAAGCACATGTTGCCCGTTTCTGATATTTTATGGGTTCTAAGACAAAACTAAGAAAAATAATCTATTTCATTTAATATAACATGTCTTAATATATAATAATAGTTTTTTAAAAAAGAAAAAAAAATCTTTACTCGGAATTTAATTAGAAGTGGTTTCTTTTAACATTTTGAGATGAAAAATTAATTATAATCACATTAACATTAATGTTCTCCAACATATCATTTTTAATTGATAAAGTTATCAAACAGTTCAATCTCTTTTGTGACATTAACAATCTCAATTAATCAACTTTAAATTTGAAAATTTTCTGCAATGCTACAACAACGAGCTATTACAACATTGGACTGAAAAGTGAAAAATGATAATTGGATCCAAAGAAAAGAAAATATAGAGGATTCCTTAATGTACCTCGCATGCTTCTTATGCATCATGTAAAAATACATAAACGTCCTCAAATTTTAGAGATGCATCTTTGGACACAGCAAATGATCAGTTAACATTAAGATATTTTAGAGATGTATCTTCAGAATATTTTTGAGGTTAAATCGCGTCAGACCCTTCTCATTCCTTATTTTTTATTTTCCTCAAAACTATTCTTCAAACTCTCTCAAATTTTTCTCTGCACCAACACAAAACTCAATCATCATCTCTAACATCGAAAACAACATCTAAAACATAAATTTCTTGTAAGTTTTTTGAATTTTCGATAAAAATTTTAGTTTGTGTGTAAATGAGTAGAAATTAATGATTAGAGTTAGAAATGAGTAGAAATATCATTTAAGATAGTTTAGATATATTGTATTAGATGTTTATTGGCTGAAAATGATGATAAAAAAATGTTTTTTTTAGAATGCATGGGGTACATTAACACCATTGACGCAACTTCTGAGTTGCAGGAAATTTCGGAGACGCATCTCCAAAATTTTGTAGCGTTTTAGTTTTCTAGATTCTAGAAATGCATCTCTGAAAGTTTCTACAGTATTTTTTATTTTCTTATAGGCATAATGGCTGATAGACAGGATATACTGAGGCATGGGAGGGTTGCTTAGCATGCATCAATGTGGTGGGAGAAGAGTCAGCAGGTTCTAGACGGTTCTGGTCCCTCTGGTCAGGAAGAGGCATATGCTTCTGGGGCTCGTGCTTCTCCTCATGCCACTTCATCTTCTTCCTCTCATAGGAGACGCGATTCACCATCTGGCACATCACTCCCTCCATCCCCCACAGGTGTAAGGTTTCAACAGTTCCACCTCCCACTATAGATGTCGTTGATCTAGTCTCGCCTCCTACTACTGATGTTGTTGATCCAATGCCACCTCCGAAGGGTGAAACTGCTTCGGATGCTGAGCCAGAGGCATTTGGAAGAGGCTCAGTTGATTCGTTATTACTGCGTCTGTATCCAGACCATACTGCCAGACATATCTGGGACAGAGAGGTGTCGTTAGTTGGATTCATAATTTTTTTTTACTTTAGTTTTAATTGACAAATTTTTAACATTAATTATTTTTTCAGGAGCGTAATCCGCAGAATTTTCTTAACCACAGGAGGCAGATTGCTGCCTTGCCTTAACTGAATGAGGATTGGTTTCAGTCAATTTTATTCTTATCTGATCTGAAGGACTTATTCATGATCGGTTATACTACGGTCAACCACGTGATGCTTAATGCATTTGTAGAGAGAGATAACTCAGAGACCTAGTCATTTCATCTTCCGCATAGTGAGATGTCTATCACACTTGACGATGTCTCATGTTTGCTACATCTTTTGATCAAGAGGAGATTCCTAGATCATGAGAGGATGACAAAAGACGGGGCACTCGAGATGATGGAAGAGTATTTGGAGGTTGATCCAAGGGAGGCGATGAAGGAGTTGGATAAGACCAAGGGTGCTCATGCTAGATTTCAATACATCAAGAAGATATATGAGGTTGCAATCCTGAGTGCACAACAACCTGATGGTGATGATGAGTAGGTGGCGCTCAACAAATCGCATGCATTGAGAGCATACCTATTTTATTTGGTTGACATTACGATCTTTGTGGACAAGAGTGCCACTTATATATATGTCGTCTAGCTATGGTACTTCGTGGATTTCAAGCGGATCTAGAGCACAACTGGGGGTCGACTTGTTTGGTCTACCTATATTCTAAGTTGAGAGAGGGATGTATGTGGAAGACAAAGCAGATCATGTAACGCCCCGATTTATTTAACCGTATTTAATTATTCCATTTATGTGAAATTTTGTGAATTGTGTGATTTATTGTGTTTCATGTTAATGCATCATGTTTGGGCATTGAGAGTTTTGTGGCATAAATGTGTCACATTTTGAACTAACAGTCACTGGTGGAAGTTAGTGTTATTTTTTGTTATGTCACATTTTGCACTTGAGTTCCACTGGTGGAAGTTAGTGTTATTTTTTGTTATGTCACGTTTTGCATTTGAGTTTCACTGGTGGAAGTTAGTGAGTTTTTGGCCTTTTTGTTATGTGTTGCCTTATATTTAGGAATCTTAATATTATGTGAAGTGATATGAAGAGCATGAATTTAATTTAGTGTTATTTGAGCACGACAGGTGGATTTTTTTCGAATTGTGTAAATTAAATGAGTTTTACCTGTTAATTGGATAATTTCTCTGATAGGTAAAATATTTGCAATAAATTATAATTTCTTTTCAAATTTTATTTCCCGAAATATATTTCATCGGTATGTTTATGTTTTATCGCATTTTGAGAGCGTTTGGGAGATATTTGAGCTGAGGGGTATTTTGGTCTTTTTGGGGTTAGATATTTTGATTTTTTATAAAAATAGAAAAGTAGAAAGAAAAAGAAAAGGAGAAGAGAAAGAGAAGAGGAAAAAGAAGAAAAAAAAAGAGGAAAAACTTGTGGATTTAGGAACCGATTCAACCGACTTTTCAAACGCGAATTAATCGGGTAAGGGTGCGAAACTCGATTATCTTATGCTTGTGTATGATTATGTATGTTTTCTTGGAATGTTTGTTTTCCATAGTTTTCACTTTTAGGTCGAAACGGTAGAAATCGATAGAAACCGATGTTTTTACGGACGAAAGTCGGAATAAATTGTGTAGATGTGTCGAGTAATGTTAGGCCGTGATCGAGTATGCTTGTTTTATCGAATTTGATTGATTTTGTAAGTTTTTGCATTTTTGGAGAATTGAGAGTTTAAGATTCGGAGTGAAATCGAAAGTCGTAGAATTCACGTTTAATGGTTCCAAATCACTACTATATGTTTGGTATGAATGAGTATGTGTTTGTTTCGAAGAAAATAATTGAATCGGTCGGATTTTCGGACGAAAATGCATGAACCCGTAGGGCTGTTAGCAGAAAAATTCTGGTTTTTGCAAAACTTCAAAAATTCATAACTCTTGAACCGTAAGTCGGTTTTGACCCCCGTTTGAAGCGTTGGAAAGCTAACGAGATGTTCTTTCTAGGAAAAATGGTTTTGAGGTCTGTATATGGTTCAATTATAGCAGAAAATTGAAACCGTATTGTTGTATTAATTTTTACCGTCGTGAATGCGTGCAATTGAGGTGTTATCGTGCAATATGTTTTTGTTATATAACGTATAACTTGTGTGTATTGTTATACGATGTGTTGTGGGTAGCCTTATGGCGTGAATCCTAGATTGTGGAAATTATTGTGAATTGTGGCCTTTTGGCAAATAAATGCATTGTTTAAATTAAATGTAAATGCATGTTAATTGTGAAAGAGTTCGTTGCCGTTTTGGTGGTAAAGCGATGCTCGTTGCCGTTTGGTGTAATTGATGTGAATTGGTGTGAATGCATATGATTATATGCTTGTTGTTGTGATTTGTGGTTAATGATGAATGCATTGTTTGAATTGATTTTCAATGCATGATTATTGATGTTGAAATGGTTCACATGGTTGTATATATGTATGCATTGGATTGTCATGAGTCATTTGTATGCCAAGCATCATGATATGCATTGTTGTGACGTCCTGAGTGACGGTTTGGTTCCAGAGGGAATCCGCTATAACATCGTGTGCCTATGTGAGGACCTAAAGCGATGGTTAAAGACGATCGTGTGCCCATGTGGGGACCTAAAGCGATCGGATTGTGTGCTCATGTGGAGACCTAAAGCAATCCATAACGTCGTGTGCTCATGTGGAGACCTAAAGCGACGGGGTGAACATCGTAGGCCCGACGGGGAGTTATTGAGCGATCCTCAGTAACGAGCGATGGTTCCAGTAGTTCCTGAGTGAACTGATGATGAGACATTGGAAGTCGGTACCGCATAGCATGTGCATAGAGTCGTTGTGTCGGTCTCTGTGCATTTGCATAAATCATGAATTAATTGTGCATGGATTTGTGATTGTGATTGATGAGATGGAATATGTGTAATTGAATTGTGAATGATTGAAGTGCAGTGGTATTTGATACGTGAAAATTGTACCGTATTGTGTTATGTTTGATTGTTGTGCAATTGTGGTGAGAATATGCCTACTTGAGTATTTTTGTGTTAATATATAATTTTACACAATTATATTATGGTTGTTTTTCTCACCCTTCTGCTGTTTTATAATGCTCTATGAGGCATTGCAGATTAGAGTTGCTGGAGGTATTCTTTTTGTAAAGCTTTGCGTCTTCATTCTTTTGTCGGTCGGCTCTGATATGTGACACCGGGTAGCTAGGGTGGCCGTTTGTGATTATTTTGTATATGTGATGATATCTTTTGGAATTGTACATGTATAACTTGATGTATGACAGACTTTTTATATGATATATGTATATATGTTATTCAGATTTTAGATTTTCCGCTTTTATTCTAATTTCTGAAAAGTGGGTGTAAGGAACTGAGTTTCCTCTGTTTGATTGCTACCCCACTGTTGCATATCTTTATGAGCAGGTGTTGTATGTTATCTGTATTTTGTTTTCTATTGATGTGACCCCTTCGGTCTATGCCGTGTTTTTAGATATACTCTGACGAAATTTTGAATTTTTCTTTTATTGCTTTAACTGTTTTGGGGTATAGATTGGGGGCGTCACATTAAGTGGTATCAGAGCCAGTCCGTGTCAGTTGTGTCTGTTGTGTCTGGCATTTTGGGTGAGTTGTTGTTGTGCGGCAGTTGTGTTCGGGTGAGTTGTTGTTTAACCATAGTTTCTGTTATTGGAAACGAACAGAATATGGCTGGTCGAAATGATGCTGCTTTGGCTGCTGCGATGCAAGCTATGGCACGAGCTGTGCAGGGTGCACCGAATGCTGCCGGAAATGATGAGTTCAGAAAGAATAAGTCGCCGGTCTTTAAAGGGAAACATGATCCGGATGGTGCACAGATTTGGTTGAAAGAGATTGAAAGGATTTTCAGGGTGATGGATTGTGAAGATGATCATAAGGTGAGGCTAGGTACTCATATGTTACATGAAGAGGCTGATGACTGGTGGGTCAGTACTCGTCAGGTGTTGGAAGCTGCGGAGGAAGAAGAGATCACTTGGGAAGTGTTTAGCCGAGAGTTTCTAAGGAAGTATTTTCCCGAGGATGTCCGAGGAAAGAAAGAGATAGAGTTTTTGGAGTTAAAACAAGGTAATATGTCTGTTGTTGACTATACTGCTAAATTTGTGGAACTTGTGCAGTTTTATCCTCATTATGCGGAGGCAACTGCTGAATTTTCTAAGTGTGTGAAGTATGAAAGTGGATTGCGTCCTGAGATTAAGCAGGCTATCGGTTATCAGAGGATTCAAAGGTTTGCTGATTTGGTGGAATGCTGTAGGATTTATGATGAAGATAGTAAGGCTCGTTCTGCTCACTATAAAAGTGTAAGTGACAGGAAAGGGAAGCAACAATTCCGTGGTGGTCCGTATGTGTCACCGGCTGATAAGGGTAAACAAAGGGGTACTTTTGATCGAAGGTCAGGTGGAGGAGGTATGTCTAATTCTCCTAGGTGTTTTAGGTGTGGCGAATTGGGTCATCGTCAGACAGAATGTAGGAAGAAGTTGGATAAGTGTTCTAATTGTGGTGGTATCGGACATGTCTTAGCTGATTGTAAAAGGAAGAATGTGGTGAAGTGTTATAGTTGTGGGGAACATGGTCAAATTAGCACGAAGTGTCCTAATCCAAAGAAAGCTACAGCTAGTGGTAAAGTGTTTTCATTGGCGGGAACTCAGACTTCAAGTGCAGATCGTCTGATAAGAGGTACTTGCTTTATTAATAATACGCCTTTAATTGCTATTATTGATACTGGAGCGACTCATTCATTTATTTCGTCTGAGTGCGCGAAGCGTTTGAATCTTGTGTTGTCTGTGATGGGTTTTGAGATGGTTATTGATACTCCAGCAATGCGGTCAGTAACTACTTCTTTGGTCTGTCTAAGTTGTTCTTTGACCATTTATGGTAAAGACTTTGTGATGGATTTGGTGTGTTTACCGTTGGAAGGTTTAGATGTGGTATTAGGAATGCATTGGTTGCAATTTAATCGGGTTCACATTGATTGTTATCATAAGCTAGTAAGGTTTCCTTCTCTTGAGGAAGACGAAGACTCGAGTTTCTTATCTACCTAAGAGTTGAAGAAACTTTTGGCGGATGAAGCTCAGTTGTTTGGTTTGTTTGCATCATTGACTGTAGATAGTCAAGTTTCACTTGATGTGTTTCCTGTTGTGTGTGATTTTCCTGAAGTGTTTCCTGAGGATATTTCAGATGTACCGCCAGAGAGAGAGGTGGAGTTTTCTATAGATCTAGTTCCTGGTACTAGACCTGTTTCTATGGCACCTTATCGAATGTCGGCATCTGAGTTGGTGGAGTTGAAAAAGCAGTTGAATGACTTATTGGAAAAGAGGTTTGTGAGACCAAGTGTTTCTCCTTGGGGTGCTCCAGTTTTGTTGGTGAAAAAGAAAGATGGGAGTATGCGATTATGTATTGATTATCGCCAGTTGAATAAGGTGACGATTAAGAATAAGTATCCGCTTCCAAGGATTGATGATCTGATGGATCAGTTGGTTGGTTCTTATGTATTTAGTAAGATTGATTTGAGATCGGGGTATCATCAGATAGGAGTGAAAGAAGAGGATATTCAGAAGACGGCCTTTAGAACACGTTACGGTCATTATGAATATTCTGTGATGCCGTTCGGGGTTTCTAACGCGCCTGGTGTGTTTATGGAATACATGAATCGTATTTTCCACGAACATTTGGATCGTTTTGTCGTGGTGTTTATTGATGACATTTTAATTTATTCTAAGTCTCGTGAGGAGCATGCAGAGCATTTGTGTATTGTTTTGCAGGTTTTGAAGGAAAGGAAGCTTTTTGCCAAATTGTCCAAGTGTGAATTCTGGTTGTCGGAGGTGAGTTTTCTTGGGCACGTAATTTCAGGTAATGGTATTGTTGTGGATCCATCTAAAGTAGAAGCAGTTCTACAATGGGAGGCTCCTAGATCCGTTACTGAAATTTGAAGCTTTTTGGGTTTGGCTGGTTATTATCGGATGTTCATTGAAGGTTTTTCTAAGCTAGCTCTTCCTTTGACTCAGTTGACTTGTAAGGGCAAAGCGTTCATTTGGGATATTCAGTGTGAAGAAAGTTTTTGTGAGCTGAAGAGAAGATTGACGACAGCTCCGATTCTGATTTTACCGAATCCTAATGAACCATTTGTGGTGTATTGTGATGCGTCTCTGATTGGTTTAGGTGGCGTGTTGATGCAGGAAGGTAAGGTTGTGGCTTATGCTTCAAGGCAATTAAGGGTTCATGAGAAAAATTATCCTACTCATGATCTGGAATTAGCGGCTGTGGTTTTTGTGTTGAAGATTTGGAGGCATTATCTCTATGGAGCAAGGTTCGAAGTCTTTAGTGATCATAAAAGCTTGAAATATTTATTTGATCAGAAAGAGTTGAACATGAGGCAACGGAGATGGTTGGAATTCTTGAAAGACTACGACTTTGGCTTGAATTACCATCCTGGTAAAGCTAATGTGGTAGCCGATGCATTGAGCCGGAAATCTTTGCATATGTCCGCATTGATGGTTAAGGAGTGGGAACTTTTGGAATCGTTTAGAGATTTGAGTTTGATTTGTGAAGTGACGTCGGTTAGTGTGAGACTTGGAATGTTGAAAGTCACTAATGAATTTTTATTGACGGTTAGTGAAAAACAAAAGTTGGATGTGAAATTTGTGGACTTGATGACGGTGGGGGAGGAAAGTGTGAATGAGGACTTTAAAGTGGATGTTAATGGTGTTTTGAGGTTCCGAGGTAGAATTTGCATTCCTGATGATGCGGAGTTGAAAAGAATGATTTTGGAGGAAGGACACCGGAGTAATTTGAGTATACATCCGGGAGCGAATAAGATGTACCAAGATTTGAAGAAGATTTTCTGGTGGTCTGGTTTGAAAAGAGATGTGGCTCAGTTTGTGTATGCATGTTTGACTTGTCAGAAGTCGAAGGTGGAACATCTGAGGCCTAGTGGTTTGTTGCAACCGTTGGATATTCCGGAGTGGAAATGGGATAGCATTTCTATGGATTTTGTGACAGGGTTGCCAAATACTCAGCGAGGGCATAATTCTATTTGGGTGATTGTGGATAGGCTGACTAAATCGGCGCATTTCATTCCGATTGACATCAGTTTTTCTTTGGAGAGGTTAGCTGAGATTTATATCAGTGTGATTGTGAAGTTACATGGTGTTCTATTGAGTATTGTTTCAGATCGTGATCCGAGGTTTACTTCGAGATTTTGGGAAAGTTTACAGAAGGCTTTGGGTTCTAGATTGAGGTTGAGTTCGGCTTATCATCCGCAGACGGATGGTCAGACCGAAAGAACCATTCAGTCGTTGGAAGATTTGTTGAGGGCTTGTGTTCTTGAACAAGGTGGTGCGTGAGATAGTTATCTTGCATTGGTTGAATTCACGTATAATAATAGTTTCCATTCTAGTATTGGAATGGCACCTTTTGAGGCTTTATATGGACGGAGATGTCGAACACCGTTGTGTTGGCACGAATCTGGTGAAAGTTCGGTGGTTGGACCGGAGTTGGTGCAACAGACGACAGAAAAGGTAAAGTTTATTCGTGAGAAAATGAAGGCTTCTCAGAGTAGACAAAAGAGTTATCATGATCGGAGACGGAAGGATCTTGAGTTTCAAGAGGGTGACCATGTATTTTTGAGAGTTACGCCGGTAACGGGTGTTGGTCGTGCATTGAAATCTAAGAAGCTTACTTCTCGATTTATTGGTCCTTACCAGATATCTGGGAGAGTGGGTGTTGTGGCGTATCGGGTGGCGTTACCGCCGAATCTGTCGAATTTGCATGATGTGTTTCATGTTTCACAGCTTTGGAAGTATGTTCCGGATCCTTCACATGTGATTCTGATGGACGAGGTTGAGGTAAGGGAGAACCTTACGGTCGAGGCTTTACCAGCTAGTATTTTGGATTGCGAGGTGAAGCGGTTGAGGGGCAAAGATATTGCACTTGTGAAAGTGGCGTGGGGAGGCGCTGCTTAGGGCAATTTGACGTGGGAGTTGGAGAGTAGGATGCGGGAGTCGTATCCAGAGTTGTTAGTCTCAGGTAATATTTTCGAGGACGAAAATTTCTAAGTGGGGGAGAGTTGTAATGCCCCGATTTATTTAACCGTATTTAATTATTCCATTTATGTGAAATTTTGTGAATTGTGTGATTTATTGTGTTTCATGTTAATGCATCATGTTTGGGCATTGAGAGTTTTGTGGCATAAATGTGTCACATTTTGAACTAACAGCCACTGGTGGAAGTTAGTGTTATTTTTGGTTATGTCACGTTTTGCACTTGAGTTCCACTGGTGAAAGTTAGTGTTATTTTTGGTTATGTCACGTTTTGCACTTGAGTTCCACTGGTGGAAGTTAGTGAGTTTTTGGCCTTTTTGTTATGTGTTGCCTTATATTTAGGAATCTTAATATTATGTGAAGTGATATGAAGAGCATGAATTTAATTTAGTGTTATTTGAGCACGACAGGTGGATTTTTTTCGAATTGTGTAAATTAAATGAGTTTTACCTGTTAATTGGATAATTTCTCTGATAGGTAAAATATTTGCAATAAATTATAATTTCTTTTCAACTTTTATTTCCCGAAATATATTTCATCGGTATGTTTATGTTTTATCGCATTTTGAGAGCGTTTGGGAGATATTTGAGCTGAGGGGTATTTTGGTCTTTTTGGGGTTAGATATTTTGATTTTTTATAAAAATAGAAAAGTAGTAAGAAAAGAGAGAAAAGTAGAAAGAAAAAGAAAAGTAGAAGAGAAAGAGAAGAGGAAAAAGAAGAAAAAAAAAGAGGAAAAACTTGTGGATTTAGGAACCGATTCAACCGACTTTTCAAACGTGAATTAATCGGGTAAGAGTGCGAAACTCGATTATCTTATGCTTGTGTATGATTATGTATGTTTTCTTGGAATGTTTGCTTGTTTTCCATAGTTTTCACTTTTAGGTCGAAACGGTAAAAATCGATAGAAACCGATGTTTTTACGGACGAAAGTCGGAATAAATTATGTAGATGTGTCGAGTAATGTTAGGCCGTGATCGAGTATGCTTGTTTTATTGAATTTGGTTGATTTTGTAAGTTTTTGCATTTTTGGAGAATTGAGAGTTTAAGATTCGGAGTGAAATCGAAAGTCGTAGAATTCACGTTTAATGGTTCCAAATCACTACTATATGTTTGGTATGAATGAGTATGTGTTTGTTTCGAAGAAAATAATTGAATCGGTTGGATTTTCGGACGAAAATGCATGAACCCGTAGGGCTGTTAGCAGAAAAATTCTGGTTTTTGCAAAACTTCAAAAATTCATAACTCTTGAACCGTAAGTCGGTTTTGACCCCCCGTTTGAAGCGTTGGAAAGCTAACGAGATGTTCTTTCTAGGAAAAATGATTTTGAGGTATGTATATGGTTCAATTATAGCAGAAAATTGAAACCGTATTGTTGTGTTAATTTTTACCGTCGTGAATGCGTGCGATTGAGGTGTTATCGTGCAATATGCTTTTGTTATATAACGTATAGCTTGTGTGTACTGTTATACGATGTGTTGTGGGTAGCCTTATGGCGTGAATCCTAGATTGTGGAAATTATTGTGAATTGTGGTCTTTTGGCAAATAAATGCATTGTTTAAATTAAATGTAAATGCATGTTAATTGTGAAAGAGTTCGTTGCCGTTTGGGTGGTAAAGCGATGCTCGTTGCCGTTTCGTGTAATTGATGTGAATTGGTGTGAATGCATATGATAATATGCTTATTGTTGTGATTTGTGGTTAATGATGAATGCATTGTTTGAATTGATTTTCAATGCATGATTATTGATGTTGAAATGGTTCACATGGTTGTATATATGTATGCATTGGATTGTCATGAGTCATTTGTATGTCAAGCATCATGATATGCATTGCTGTGACGTCCTGAGTGACGGTTTGGTTCCAGAGGGAATCCGCTATAACATCGTGTGCCTATGTGAGGACCTAAAGCGATGGTTATAGACGATCGTGTGCCCATGTGGGGACCTAAAGCGATCGGATTGTGTGCTCATGTGGAGACCTAAAGCAATCCATAACGTCGTGTGCTCATGTGGAGACCTAAAGCGACGGGTGAACATCTTAGGCCCGACGGGGAGTTATTGAGCGGTCCTCAGTAACGAGCGATGGTTCCAGTAGTTCCTGAGTGAACTGATGATGAGACATTGGAAGTCGGTACCGCATAGCATGTGTATAGAGTCGTTGTGTCGGTCTTTGTGCATTTGAATAAATCATGAATTAATTGTGCATGGATTTGTGATTGTGATTGATGAGATGGAATATGTGTAATTGAATTGTGAATGATTGAAGTGCAGTGGTATTTGATACGTGAAAATTGTACCGTATTGTGTTATGTTTGATTGTTGTGCAATTGTGGTGAGAATATGCCTACTTGAGTATTTTTGTGTTAATATATAATTTTACACAATTATATTATGGTTGTTTTTCTCACCCTTCTGCTATTTTATAATGCTATATGAGGCATTGCAGATTAGAGTTGCTGGAGGTATTCTTTTTGTGAAGCTTTGCGTCTTCATTCTTTTGTCGGTCGGCTCTGATATGTGACACCGGGTAGCTAGGGTGGCTGTTTGTGATTATTTTGTATATGTGATGATATCTTTTGGAATTGTACATGTATAACTTGATGTATGACAGAATTTTTATATGATATATGTATATATGTTATTCAGATTTTAGATTTTCCGCTTTTATTCTAATTTCTGAAAAGTGGGTGTAAGGAACTGAGTTTCCTCTGTTTGATTGCTACCCCACTGTTGCATATCTTTATGAGAAGGTGTTGTATGTTATCTGTATTTTGTTTTCTATTGATGTGACCCCTTCGGTCTATGCCGTGTTTTTAGATATACTCTGACGAAATTTTGAATTTTTCTTTTATTGCTTTAACTGTTTTGGGGTATAGATTGGGGGCGTCACAGATTACAAGAAGCATCACACTACTGACGATGATAATTATTGGTCTTTGATTTTTTTTTGTCTTTTTCATTTCATCTTTGCAAAGTCATTACTGATGATTTTTGTGTTCCAAACTTTTCATTTAAGTCTTGGATCCTCCAACACTTCCCACGCATCTCCGGCTGGGCAAGTGTACCAACTTACACTGAGGATATGTTGTGTGCTACTACTTTTATCTAGCTCAGAGGGAACCAGGCGACCGAGCCTTACACTTTCTATCTTGACCATATGGTTGCCGAGGACATGCACTTCAACAACTATATTGATCACCCTAAGACTTAGCCATTTGACGAGATAGTGTTATACTCAAGATGGTTGGCCTGTAAATCGCGTCTCCTGGCCATTTTCTTCTCCAGGGGATCCACCGAGACCAGCTCATCAGGACATACTAGAAGAGGAGCAAACACAACTAGATCATGCCGAGGATGTATTGCCTAGGTGTCACCGCATATTAGAGATTGCGCAGATAGACATTGACACACGTATCTTCCTTGATGAGTCTGATGTGTGGCATGTCCTAGATGCCATCATGACGGAGGCACAGGGGGCATTATTGTACCGAAGACATCGCAAGAGGACAGGGGGATTGATGGCTGAGGAGGTAGACGAGGCAGAAGAGGCAGAGGAGGTAGAGGAGAGGCAGTCAGACACATACAGTAATGTCTTAATATATAGTAGTAATACTATGGTCTGTATTTTATTTTGATACTCTTGCTACTATTTTAATCTCGATTGTATGACATTTTCGACATTTATTGGTATTTTATTTATGTATGGCATATTTGGACCATCTGGAACTACGTATGTAGATTTTTTATTTTCGATTGTATGGTATAGTTTAAATCTTCTTCTGAACACAGATAAACAAAACATAACATGAAAGACCAAGTTCTGATGCATTACGAAGATGTATTTCCGAAATAATTAAGAAGATTCATCTCCAGTCTAATTCAAGTGTATAATGTATTCTGAGTGAGATGTATTGAATGCTTTAAATTGTTACAAAGATGCATTTCCGAAATATTTCAACATTCATTCAGAATTTGGTGCGTCCGGAGATGCATCTCTGGAAACTCGGGGCATCTAAATAATTTTGCATGGTGGTTAAGAAACATTAAGGGTGCATTAAGAAATCCTCAAAATATACTTCTCATAATCAAAGTTCATTTATTGGCCCAAGATATATAGGTACCAATGTAACAAAATACAAGAGAAAGAATAACGGGCTTATAAGTACAATAAGGCCCAATTAGAAAAATAAAGGAATATTGTCATATACACTAATAGCCCATCACAAGCTGGTGTGTAAATATCTTTTAGATCCATCTTGGAAACAAAGGTAAATAGAGGAAAGGGATAAAGAGGCTTGGTAAGGAAGTCCGCTTAATGTCGATGCAATGAAACTGAGAGAAGATTAAATAATTTCTGCTTGAGTTTTTTGCGAACTATGTGGCAATTGAGCTCTACATATTTTGTCCTTTCGTGGAAGGATTTTTGCATAAATGTGGCTAACATATTGGCTCTCACAATATATTTGATCATGGGAGATGAAGTCCAATTTGAAATTTTGCAAAAGATAAGTGAGCAATTGAATTTCACAAACTGTGGTTTCCATGTCGCAATATTCGACTTCAGTTGATGATTTGGAAATTATGGCTTGTTTATTGGATTTCAAAGAGATGAGAGAATCCCCTATGAAGATGAAGTAACTTGATATTGAGAGTTTGGTATCAGGGCATGTAGCCCAATCTGAGTCGCAAAATGCCTTGATTTGAAAAGGCAAAGAAGCATGATAAAGGTGGCCAAGTGAGCATATTTTATATATCTAACAACTTGCAATGCAGGTTCAAAATGCAAGTTTGTAGGTTTTCTCATGAACTGGTTGAGTTGCTGGACCGAGTACGACATATCTAACCATGTGTTGGTGAGGTATATCAGCTGACCAACGAGCTGTGTGTAAGGTGTATGACATGATAAGGGAGTTCCAGAGTCTTGCTGTAATCTTGTAATGCATTGTATAAGAGATAAAAGTGGCTTCACACCTATCAAACCCATGACAGAAAAAATATCTAAAGTATATTTATGTTGACAGATATAAATACCAACATGAGATCAAGAAATATCTAGGCCTAAGAAATATTTTAGATGTCCAAGATCATTTTTTTATAAGTATGATGCAGAAAATATTACATGGAATTTATTTCAGTAATGTCATTACTAGCTAAAACTAGATCGTCCACATAAATTAATGGAGCAGTAAACGAAGTTTTATAATGTTTGATTAAAAGAGAAGGATCAGATGATGATTGTTCATATTGCTTACCTGAAAAGGAAATGGTTAGTTTGGAGAACCAAAGTTTGCTAGATTTCTTAAACCATAGATATATTTAGTCAATTCACACACTTGGTTTGGTTTGGAAGAGAATATTCTATATGGTAAATGCATATAGAAATCTTCTTCCAAATCACCATGTAAGAAGGCGTTATGAATGTTTAGTTGGTTTAAATTCCAATTTTGAGAATAAGCAATGGCTAAAAGCAATCTAATAGTTGTTAATTTAGCCACATGAGAATAAGTGTGAAAGAAATCAATGCCTTCGACTTGAGTATAACCTTTAGCGACTAGAGGAGCTTTATAGTTCTGTGGTTCCATTAGCATGGCATTTAATTCTGTATACCCACTTACATCCAATGGACTTCGTACTTGGTGGAAGATTAATGATAATCCAGGTTTTATTCAGATGGAGAGCTTAAAGCTCATTGGTCATGGCAGACTGCCAATGATCAATCTGAGCAGCCTGTTCATAGCTGTGAGGTTTTTAATTAATAGTGGTAGTAGAAATATAAGAAAAACGAGAAACAAGAATGTTTTTGTAAGATATAACATTAGATAAAGGATAATAAATATTAGTAGTTACATAATAGAATTATAAATCTTGCAAGTAAATAAGGGGTTTAGAAACCCGAGTTAATTTCCTTAAGGTTGGTTCTTCTAATGATGTTGGTTTTTCCAAATGACTAGGAATTGAATCGGTGTCAGATGTGGAAGAAGGAGTCATGTTGGGTGTTAAAAAGAATCATTAAAATAAGCATAATCAACATTATCAGTAGTGATATTATCAGCAATGTTAGTAGTGGAATCGATGTATGGAAATATGTTTTCATGGAAAATAACATGTCTTGAAGTGAAAACATTATGTGCGTGTAAATATAAAAGAACATGTCCTTTAGTTCCATTTTTATAACCTAAAAAGAGACACTTTCTTGCTCTAGGATTTAGTTTGTCTCTCTTTTGAATGAAAGTGTATGCAAATGAGAGACAACCAAACACCTTTAGGTCAAGAAAGGGGGAGTTTATTTGAAAAGGAATTCATAAGGTGTTTTTTGTTTAATAACATGGGTGGGAAGGTGATTGATAAGAACTGCATCATGAAGTAAAACGTAAGACCAAACACATTTAGGAAGATGAGATTGAAAAAGTAAGACTCTAGCAACGTTTAACAAATGTCGGTGTTTTCTCTCAACAACGTTATTTTGTTAAGGTGTTTCTACACAAGAAGTCTGGTGTAGAATACCTAAAGAGGAAAAAAGAGAGTGCATTTGGAACTCTAAACCATTATCACTTCTTATAGTTTTGACTTTGGCAGAGTATTGTGTAGAAATGAAATTCAAAAAAATTTCAATCCACAAACTTGTTTCAGACTTATTTCTCATTATAAAAATCCAAGTGAAGCACGAAAAATCATCAACTATAGTTAGAAAAATATTGGTGTCCATCTAAAGAAAAAGTGTTGATGGGACCGTAGATGTCCATATGTAAAAGATCAAAACAGTTAAGAGATCTAGTATCATTGACGAAATGGGAGTTTGGTTTTTTTGGCCATGCGATAATGATAACAGAAAATGTTCTTATTAACATAAATGTAAGGGAACCTATTACACAATTATTGTACAATAGAAACAAATGGGTGGCCTAGTCTAAAATTCCACTTATCAAAGTTATGGGAAAATATAGATCTTGCAGTGTTATTGACTAACTGATTTTTGTCATGATTGTGATCAAGAGCAATATTGTTTGTATTTTTGAGATGGTTGAGAATGTAAAGAAGATAAATTGTGACCCTTTAGAGATTTTTTAAAAATGTAGATATTGTTGACAAGCTTAACATGTCCAATCATCGTCTGGGTAAGTAAGTCCTAGTTTGTTGATACTTGAGACGATGTGATTTTTTAGTCTTCATCATTCTATTTGTTTTTGGCGAATGGCTCTAATCTTGAAGACTTTAAAAGATTCACCAAGTATTGGTATTCTTCCTTAGATAGGGCAAGGGTTGTATCATTTGAATGATGAACACCAATGTATTTGTTAGGTGGAGGGTTGGGGTTTCTTGGATTGTTGACATTGTTTGAAGTGTTTGTTTTGAGGTTCTCTGTATTGGTTTTGGGTTTATAACCGGGGGAATCCATGTTTTAAGTAACAATGATCCATAATATGGTTGGTTTTGTTGCAATGGGTGCAGAGCATAAGGGTTCTTGAACCTCTCCCTGACCTTTAGATGGATAATAGGGGTACCTGGGATTGTTTGTATTGATAGAAAATGTAGTGGAATACATGGGTTTGTCAGAAAGGGTAGAATCTTATTAAGATACAAGGAAATATACCTTGGACATGGAGGGAAGTAGATCCATTAGGAGGATTTGCATGTGAACGTTGGCGTAAGTGGCACTGAGTCCTTTGATAAAGAAAATGATATATTCCATGTTTTTGAAATTTTTTACCGAAGTTGAAAGGGAACAAGTGCATGCGACGGGACAAGAACAAGTCAGAATGGGGCGAATATATTCCAATTCATCCCATACGGTCTTCATATCAGTGAAGTAGGTTGAGATTGATTGTTCCCCTTGCTGAATGGACTGAAGATCACAAAAAAGATCAGAAACCCTAAAAAAAGTCCCTTTTGTGAACCAATCCTCAAGGTCTTTACAAAGATCGAATGCATATTCGATACAGATGGTGCTTTGAAAAATATAAGGTAAGAAAGTTAGAGTGATCCAAGAAATTACCATGTTGGTGTATCTCTCCTAAAGATCAAAGTTTGAATCAAGAAGTGATGATTTTGGGAGAGTTCCTTTGATGAAAGAGATTTTTTTTCTTAGAGGAAAGTGATATTCTTATTGATCTGCTCCAGTTATTGTAATTGTGATCGGTGAGGGGGTTTGCAACCAAACTTCATTGGGATTTTCGCTCAGATAGAGGAAATATGGGCTTCTTAGGTCTTGAGAAAGATCTTTAACAGTTTAGGGCAGAGGAGATGGTGGTCATTGTTGATCATTGTTTTTAGAAGATGGAGAACTCATGGTTATTAAGGTGAAAGGAAACATAAGAAATGGGGGTTTCAATAGGGTTTCTAAAAATGAAAATTTTTTATGCCCAACACAATAAATAACAAATAAGGAAAAAATAATGACATAATGATTTTTGTTCTTGTTATAAAACATAAATGGTAGACCTCCCTGATGCTAGCCATGGAAGGTCGTAAATTCCTGGTTGTAGGGTCTGTAATGGGCAAGAGGTTCATGACCACCATTGTTAGTGGTCCAAGGTTTCTGGCTGGATCCTCATTTCTATGTTATTCATCGTGTTGCATCCTCCTTTTTGTTGGTCTTAAGATCCATATATATTGTTAATCTCCCCCACTATTGAATAGTCATAACAACTAGGCTTAATGGCCATCATAAACATGGTTGTTTATTTTAATTATTTGAAACAGACTTCATAATTATTCGTAATTGTTTATGACCATTAATGATATGTAACCGACGTATTAAACACTCTGTAACTATTTTCGACCTTTGATTGTTCCTTCCAGGCCCGGTCAATTGAGTTCGTCGGTCTAATAAAAAATCCCAGGCTGTACATATCTGAGGAGTGAAATCAGTGATACCTCGGTCGACCATATAATTTCTGGGATGTACATGAGCCCCTCGAGTATAAATCCTAAAAGGGTGTAATGTCCAGACAAAAGAAGTCTGAAACATTATTCCCCATCGCAAATGAGGTACAAGTCGAACTACTTTTATTTGCATGCACTTTCTAAACCAGTCAAAATGATGTAAACGAGCGTGGCAAATCTTTTTGCCATATTTTCTCTCTCTCTCTCTCTCTCTCTCTCTCTCTCTCTCTCTTTCTCTCTCTCTTTCTCTCTCTCTCTCTCTCTCTCTCTCTCTCTCTCTCTTTCTATAATATGCTTGGATCCTATTGAGGTCCTTGGATTTATAAAGATGTTGTATTTTACTTCTACTGATCTTTGATGGTTACCTTGCCTTTAAGCCTAAAGTGTATTTTGGGAAGATCTACGAATTTAAGGATGTCGGAGAACACTACATCTTTAATAAAGAAGCCAGAGATTCCTAGTAGATTCTTGACACATTGTTGTCTTAGAACTCGACGGATCCTGGTCATAGAGAAGTCTAAGAGTCTCAGTGAGGCCTCAATGTACGCTCGTTGTAGAACCTTGTAAGTTCTAGGTATGGAGAAATCAGATAGCCCTAGTGGGGTCTCTGTTTTAATCACTCCAATGCTTGGTCTTGTTCTTAGATTTGTGTTACCCCATGTAGGTTTTGAGTATTGTGGTAATCCGGGCTCTATTACCAGATTTCTTTACCGTACTTCTAATTAAATAAGATCCAATCAGCCCCATACCATTGAAGTCGGGTTCACCCACCCTGGCCGGGATATATGAAGGATAATGATTCATTAACGAATTAGTGATTTGCTCTTGAACGCGAATCAAGATTTTATGATATTTGTTTTAGTTGTGACCATGTTAATCTTTTTGGATATGTAGTCCTAATATATTTTTATCTCCTTGTAAACGAATTATTTGTTCGAATGGAAATCAGATAAAATGGCCAGCTCCAAGCAAATCAGCTGGTCTTTTTAGCTGGAGTTTGTACCGTATAGGTTTGAAGCCCTAGTGTCGAGCCTTAATGATTTGAGGGGTCTCATTAATCTCGAACATAAACCATCTAACTCCAAGTAGATCATTTCAGATATTTGGTTAGTGGTAAGCTAACCAAACCACTTAAAGTCACATGTATGTTACCTTTGCATGACCAACATAAAGAGCCACATGGGATTGACGTTAAATGAAGGTCATAGGCTTTTATTAAACTTTACCCGGCCGAAACCGATTATGCCAAAGTTTTAAGTTACTTGGCCGTTGGCTAGAGGTATATTATCATAATCCAGTCGCATCCGGTGATGCCAAAGGATTGTAAGTTGCTTGGACTTTGGCTAGAGGTATATTAACTTATCCCGGCCGCAGCTGATGATGTTAGAGGCTTCAAGTGCGCTTGGACTTTGACTAGAGGTATATAAACATAGCCCGACCATAGCCCATGATTCTAGAGGCTTCAAGTGCGCTTCGACTTTGGCTAGAGGTATATTAACATAGCCCACTCGCAGCCGATGATGCCAGAGGTTTGTAAGTTGCTTGGACTTTGGCCAGAGGTATATTAACTTAGCCCGACCACAGTCGATGATGCCAGAGGCTTTAAGTGCGCTTGGACTTTGGCCAGAGATATATTAACATAGCCCGACCATAGCCGATGATGCTAGAGGCTTCAAGTGCGCTTGGACTTTGGCCAGAGGTATATTAACATAGCCCATCCCCAGCCGATGATGCCAGAGGCTTGTAAGTTGCTTAGACTTTGGCCAGAGGTATATTAACTTAGTCTGACCACAGCCGATGGTTCCAGAGGCTTCAAGTGTACTTAGACTTTGGCCAGAGGTATATTAACATATCCCGACCGCAATCGATGATGCCAGAGGCTTATAAGTTTCTTGGACTTTGGCCAGATGTATATTAACTTAGCCCGGCTGCAACTGATGATGCCAGAGGCTTCAAGTGGGCTTGGACTTTGGCCAAAGGTATATTAACATAGTCCGATCGCAATCGATGATGCCAGAGGCTTCAAGTGCGCTTGGAGTTTGACCAGAGGTATATTAACATAGCCCAATCGTAGCCGATGATGCCAGAGGCTCAAGTGCGCTTGTACTTTGGCTAGAGGTATATTAACTTAGCCAGGCCACATCCGATGATGCCAGATGCTTTAAGTGTGCTTGGACTTTGGCCAGAGGTATATTAACATAACCTGGGCGCAACCGATGTTGCTAGAGGCTTCAAGTACGATTAGATTTTGGCTAGATGTATATTAACATAGCCCGGCCGCAGCCGATGATGCCAGAGGCTTGTAAGTTGCTTGGACTTTGGCCAGAGGTATATTAACTTAGCCTGACCACAACCGATGTTTCCAGAGGCTTCAAGTGAACTTGGACTTTGGCCAGAGGTATATTAACATAGCCTAACCGCAGTCGATGATGCCAGAGAATTATAAGTTGCTTGGACTTTGGCCAGATGTATATTAACTTAGACTGGCTGCAGCTGATGATGCCAAAGGCTTCAAGTGAGTTTGGTCTTTAACCAAAGGTATATTAACATAGCATAACCGCAACCGATGATGCCAGAGGCTTCAAGTGAACTTGGACTATGTCCAGAGGTATATTAACATTGCTCGGCCGCAGTGGGTGATGCCAGAGGCTTCAAGTGCGCTTGGACTTTGGCCAGAGGTTTATTAACATTGTTTGGCTGCAGCCGATGATGCCAAATGCTTGTAAGTTGTTTGGACTTTGGCCAGAGGTATATTAAATTAGCCAGACCATAACAAGTTTTTCCAGAGGCTTCAAGTGCTCTTAGATTTTGGCCTGAGGTATATTAACATAGCCCGGCCATAGCCGGTGATTTTTACATGGCTGGTTTTTCCCTTGTAGAGGTCTTCATCGTTTGTTCTTAGTCCCTTCTTTATTCTAAGGTGAGTATCGTCCGATCTTTGTTCCGACAACTACTCAGCATAATTTGAAAAACTTTTAGAAAGAGGAGGTGCCTCCTGCCCCCGCAAGGGAAAGGAGCGACACTCATTTGCCTAATATAAGTTCTAAATTAGTTTACAAACGACAAAAAAATTAATTCACATTATCCAACAATAAAAATATTTAATTAAATCATAGAGTTTCATATGTCAGATCGGTAGGCTTTTCCAGTGGTCATGCTTGACAACTCCTTGTTAGAAAATTTTCTTGATTAGGATCTTGATATCATGATTTTCACACTATTCCAATTTCTATGAAAATGGTAAAAACGTACCCAGATCCATTACGGCGATTCTTGTCTGGTTCTCGGTCTTAAATTGTTCTATCCTCTCTTCCTTCTTCCTTTTGTGTATCCTTTGATGATGAAGATACTTTTGTGTATTTGTGAGAAAATGAGAAGGAATGAGAAAAGTTGTTGTTGTTTTTCTAAAGGTCTCTATTTATAGGCTTCTTTCTCCAATAATCACATTTCATTCCAAAAGACATGTCTCATCATCCATGAAGAGAGAAGAGGGATTTAAATTTTAAATTTCAAATTCATAATAAAACCCCATTGACTTAATTATCCATCAACCTAAACAATTATCATATTAAGGTATCTTTTATTTAAATCAATCTTTCATTTTACATGAGTCATATTTAATGGATTAATAAATTAATCCAACAATCTCCCACTTGACTCATGTGACAACTTGATATTTCAATATTATACCATAATTGTGCACCATTAATTAAAAGCACCAATTATTTTCTTGAATGAATTGAAATGATCGGATCATGGCGGTCGCAAGTTATTCATCAACTTGATTCCTTCCATGTATCACAAATCAATCCAGTTCAAATAACTTTAAGGAATACATTAATGTGTCTTTTATGTCTCTTCAAAGACACCTTTGTCGTCACATATTAACAATAATGTATACAACATAATATGGACAACAAAACTAAGCAGAAACATAACCTTTAATTGAATTCACAAATGTCATATAATACAAACATTAAACTATACATGTATATATACAAATTAAATTACAATGTTAACAAGGACTTTTACATAATGCCCATCCTTTCTACATGGCCAACAAATGTCTTGGGCAGTAAACCTTTAGTTAACGGATCCGCTATCATTAAATCTGTGCCAATATGTTCAAATGACACCTTTTGTTTCTGCACTTCTTCTTTCACTGAAAAGTATTTCAATTCCATGTGTTTAGCACCTTTGGAATACTTATCATTCTTAGAGAAGAAGACAGTTCCAGAACTATCACAATAAATTCTTAGTGGCCTAGTTATACTATCGACAATACGAAGCCCTAAGATGAAGTTCCGCAACCACAATGATTGAATTGTGGCCTTAAAGCATGCCACAAATTTTGCCTCCATAGTAGAGGTAGCAATGATGGACTGCTTTCCACTCTTCCATGATATTGCTCCTCCAGCATGAAGAAAAACATACCCAAATGTGGATTTTCTTGAGTCCACACATCCTGCAAAGTCTGAATCTGAGTAGCTAACCAATTCAAGTTGATTTGATCTTCTATAAGTGAGCATGTAATCTTTGGTGCCTTGTAAGTACCTAAGAACTTTCTTTGAAGCTTTCCAGTGATCTATTCCGGGATTACTTTGATATCAACCTAACATACCAACGGAAAAACTGATATCCGGTTGAGTACATGTTTGGGAATACATCAAGCTCCCAACTGTGAGGGCTAAGGTCTTTCATCTATTTTAGTTTTAATGATGTCAACAAATAAGCTAGGCATTAGATTGTAATTTGAGCGGTATCACTTCATTGTCGAGCAAATTGCATCTAACCTTCATTTTTCATGCGTCTAAACATATAGGAAAAGGTCTATCCTAAAATTACATGTGCATGATCATAATATTGATGTTTGGTATGTGTGTCTCGAGTCTTGGTTAGCTAAAACGTGTAGAAAAATGAATTTTTGAAAATATGCAGGTCATGAGTCGACCCAAAATGAGCATGAGTCGACGCATGCTAGTCTGAACAAGTTTTTGAAATGTTCGGAAAAGCGCATGCTGACCCCCCTGTTGCATGCGGTTGACGCATGCTTCTGGAAATTTAATTTTTTGCAAAATCTGCAGACTTGCGTCGCAGCAAGGTGTGGATGGGTCGACGCATGGCTTCCAAATTTGCGCAGACATCCCTGCGGGATAGCTCACGCCGACCCTCATTAAAAGGGCGGTCGACCCAACTTTGCCTGAGCTGATTTTTCTGCATTAATTTTTTTTCCTGTTATTTCTGTTACTTCATATTGTGGGTCACATTACTCATTATAAATAGTTGGGTCTGCTCACATTTCAAAATAACAAGTAACGTGAAAATTTATACCAATCTTTCTCTTCATCTTCATCTTCAACCTTGAGTAAACAAACAATTACACATAATCATTTTTGTTTGTGTCGCCCATTGTTTTGAAGTGATAACATTCAGAATTAAGAAGTGTGTGATCTTCATTTCTGGGTTGAGAATTGGTAGGTGTTTCTTGAATAAAACCTTAGGTTTTATCCTCCAAGAATCAAGGTGATTTTGGGGGTTTTTGGCACAAACCGTTTCGTTCTACAGGGATTCAGCCGTGCGAAGGTAACCGAAGAACATAGTATTCGTTCAGTTTAGTAGCTACAGTCGGAGGATCGTAGAAGAAAGGTTTGGGGATCGAATTGCGGAAAATCGAAGTTGACCGAGTGAAGGTGACTGAAGAACGGTGGTTTCTTGCAGTCTAGTAGCGTGGGACGGTGACTTGTTCAACCGAATTCGAGGCACTTGATTCGTCTTGAATCAAGGGAAGAGAAGACTCTGCATCAGCAATAAAAGACGTTTGAGAGTTTGGATGTTCATTGTTTATCTCTTGTATAAACAATTTGCAAACCGCAATATATATATATATATATATATATATCTCAATTTCATTTGTGGAATTGGGGGCAAAGGTACCCATAGCGAGGACGATTGTGGAACTGCCTAATCAAATCACGTTTGTCCTCTCTTTCCTTTAACTTTTTACGTTTGATATCATTAGAATTTGTGAAGTTTAAATTGATCGAAATTTCTAAGATAGTGTAATCTTGAGCTGATAAATTGTTTTGTAAATTTGATACAATCTCTTGGATTGTATTTAGGATCAGCTTAACATCACACTATTTGGAAATCTGCACTTTGTACGTTTACGCACACAAAGCATTCGATAATTTGTTTCAAATCAAAATCAAATGCATTTGCATTTAATTGTTTGTCAACCTATCTCGTTGGATTGGATTAATACCAATAAGATAAAACATTGTTGATTGCGTTTAATTTTGTTGATTAATATGATTATTTTCTCATCCGTATTTCATTCCTAGTATTGTCGTGCATATCTGATCCTCTTAGTAGAGGTTCGTTGTAGACGTGATTCAGTGGTTGCTTCACTTAAAACTTTTAAAACCAATTTTTTGAAAAGCCATTTGCGTGTAAAACTAGAGGGATCTATTCAACCCCCCCTTCTAGATCCTAGCCATCGTCTAACAAGTGGTATCACGAGATCCGATTTATCTGGTGCTTCAGTAAAACTTCTTGGAATATGGCGAACGAACCTAAAGGCGAGAATTACAACTACTGGAAGGATTGTATGCGCGTCCATATAAATTCCATAGATCGGAAGGTTTGGAACGTTATTTTAAATGGTCCCATGGAAATTACAATGACCAATGCGGAAGGCGTTGTCGTTCCCAAACCCGAAGCTCAATGGAATGACGAGGACGAGAAAAAGTACAACTAACACAAGAGTTCGATCTTTTTTACATGAAGCAAGGGGAAACCATTGCGGATATGCAAAAACGATTTACTCATATTATCAATAAATTGCATGTACTTGGTAAACCAATTCCAAATGAGGTTGCTACTAATAATATTTTGAGGTGTCTTAACAGGAAATAGCAGCCGAAGGTCACCGCGATCAAGGAGGCCAATAATCTAGCTACTCTAGACCTCATCACATTATTTGGAAAACTCGATGAGCATGAGCAAGTGCTCATTAGCCTTAATAAACATGAAAAGAGTATAAACAAGGAGAAAACAAAAGATACAGAAAAGAAGTCGATTGCTCTTAAGGCTTCTTGTTCAAAGTCCACATCTCAAGAGCAAAGTGATGATGAAACCAACAATGATGAAGATGATGACTCCAATGATGACATGAGTCTATTTGTGAAGAGATACAATAAATACGTTTGGAAGAATGAGATTCAACACTCGGATAAAAATCTAGTCAGATTTAGGAGGCAATCTAAAAAGGAAGGACACAAGAATGGCAAGGTTAAAGGAACGTGTTACAACTGTGGAAAATCCGGGCACTATAAGCCAGATTGTCCATCACTTAAGAAAGACAAGGATAAGGATAAGGATAAGAATCGTCAATACAAGAAGTCAAACAAGTCTAGACGAGCATACATCGCTTGGGAGAGCGATAGTGAGTCGGAAAAGGATGACAGCTCAAGTGATGAAAGTGAATCCGTCAATCTATGTCTTATGATACGTCACAACAAGAAGAAAGAGGTAAAACACTCTAAATATGATCATTCTAAAAGTATGTCTCATTTAGAATTACAAAAGGCTTTTGATATGTTGCACCACGAGGCTAAGGAAGCTTTTCAACGCTTAGCCTCGAACAAAAAGATTTTTAAATACTTGGAGAGAAAGGTTTCCAATTCCGAAAAGAAATTGGAAGCTCTTAAAAACTCCATGGTGGATGCATAAAAAGCTAAGATTGATGAGAATAAGTCTCCATGGTTCAAGTTTGGGGGCTGTGATACTTGTCATATTTGGAAAAAAGAGGTGAGAACCCTTTGTCGCACATAAAGCCTTTACTGGAACAGACCTCACAACACTCTCACTCACGCTCTCGGCAAGGTTCAGACGCAATCAAAACAACGATCCTATTTCTAATCAGCAACAATTAACTACAAATTGCGAGCACGGACAACGCATCAAAGCTTGAGAGGAGATGACGTACCTACCGGAGAAGTTTCGGTGACTCTTCAAGCTTGACGGAAATGAAGAGAACTTCGAAGATAACCGGCTCAGGTATGCTCTCATTCGCTCAATCCTGCTTCTTCTTACGAATCTCTGTTTACTGTTGCTCGATTCTGATGCTGAATTTTCCTTTTCAGTTTTTCTGCTACTAAACTGTTGTTGTTCTTCATTCTTCTCTGCGATTTACGAATCGCTTCTGATTGTTGTTGTTGCGTGATTCTGTTGCAGGTTGTTGAATTTGGTAGATGATGATGATGCAGTGATGGAGAGGTTTATGGAATTAAAGATGATGTAGGTTGCGATTTCTGCAGAATTGCAGAGATTTGAAAATGATGTTCAGAGAACGAAGGAGCTGGTTGAAGATGGTGATGAAGGTGAATGGAGGAAGTTGCAGAGAGAATGGAGATTGATGAAGCATTCAAGAGAGAGCCTAGATTGATGAAGATGGAGGTCTTATATAGAGGGGAAAAGAAGAATCGAGAAGAAAAAGTTAGTTAGAGATTGTGGAGAGTGAAATTCTGTTGTGAGACTTGGAATAGAGTTTTTGAATTTGAAATTCTGTTAGAGTTTTCTGTTGTGAAATTGTAACAAACTTATGGTGTAAACTCCGTTTTTACTTGCAACTTGCGAACCTTGCCACTCTTTTCTTTTTTCTGTTATGTATTATTTTCTGCTTATTTTTCTTTTGTTTTTGGACTGATAAGCTGCTGAGTAATTCCTCTTCTTTTTGGTGTTGAAAATTTTTGTTAACATTGGTGCTGTACATGATACTTTTCTTTTGCACGTGCATTTTCCTCACGTTGCAGCTAGTGGCATTAATTTCGGCTACATGGAAAACCAAGTGACACACACAGGTGGCTTTTTCCTTTGACAATACCCTACTCAACTCTTATTTCCAAAAACTTGATAATTGATTTAACAACAGAAAATTGAACACGGATGGTTAGTAAACATGGAATTGGATAATTGATTTGGAATGGGTTAAAAATAAATGGATATGGATTTGAACTTTTTGATATGGATTTTGGACAATTGGAATTTGAAAACAAGGTAATAAAAATGGTTAAAATGGACCTATTTGGATTTTGAATTGGACTTAAAAAAATATGGATAAAAATGGATAAATGGTTTTAAATGAGTATTTGGTTTGAATTAAAAAAGAGTTTAAAATGGATGTTGAATTTGGATATTAAAAATGACGTGGATAAATTGATTTGGAAAATGGACATTAAAATGAAATGGATAAATTGGCTTAGAAAAATGGATATTTAGGAAATAGACTCTTGCAATGGATTAATCAAAGAAAATGGTTTAAGAAAAGGTTATGAAAAAAATGGATTTACAAAATGGATATTGGATATTGACTTTGGAATTAATGAAAAATGGTATTAAATGAATATGGGTTAGAAAGTGATTTAAAACGAATATCAAAATGGTTATGGGTTAGAAAAAAGGAGTCGTGTCTCGAATTCCAAGTAAGTCACATGATCACATTCAATCCACATCCAACTTCAGATCCCAAGTGACTAGGAAAACCTCAGATCGAGAAGATTACAACGAGGAGAATTCAACCTCTTTCTCCAACTTAACCGGGAATAGAAACCGAATGAATCCCTTATGAATAAGGCCAAGAAAATCCTTTGATCCCATGTCTTAAAAGACCAATGCAATGAAATGATCATGAGTTATGACTTAATGAATGCAACTGAAAAGGAAACATAAGCCAGTTAAGGTAGGGCAAATTTTGGGGTGCTACAGCTGCCCCTATTCAATCAACTTGGACTTGAATGGATGATAGCAAATGCTTTCAGACATTTAAGGTAGAAGGTGATTGAATACAAAAAGAACCGCAAAATTTGCAAACCGCGAGGAGAGAAAAATGTAAACTGGAGCCCAGTCACACCTCGTCAAAGGAATTTGACGGAAAGACAACATACCCAGCGAACCACATCGTAAAAGGGGTTTGACGGGAAGAAAAATGGAACCCAACTGAAAGGACACATCGTCATAGGGATGACGGCAAGAAGACTCAACTGAAGGAACACATTGTCATAGGGATGACAGGAAGAAGACTCGACCAAGGGAAACACATTGTCATAGGGACGACAGAAAGAAGATGAAACCCAAGAAACACCTCGTCAAAGGGTTGACGGGAATAAAAGATACCTAACGGACCCCATCGTCAAAGAATTGACGGAAAGACAGCCCGAACACCCGACCAAAGGGACACATTGTCATGGGGATGACAGGAAGGAAATCTGAACAAAGAAGACACATTGTCATAGGGATGACAGAAAGAAAATGAACCCCAAGAAACACCTCGTCAAAGGGTTGACGGGAAGAAAAGATACCTAACGGACCACATCGTCAAAGAATTGACGGAAAGACAGCCCGAACACCCGACCGAAGGGACACATTGTCATGGGGATGACAGAAAGGAGATGAAACCCAAGGAACTCATTGTCATGGGGATGACAGAAAGAGGACTCGACCAAAGGAAGCACGTTGTCATAGGGATGACAGAAAGAAGATGAAACCCAAGAATCACCTCGTCAAAGGGTTGACGGGAAGAAATTCCACCGTAGGGACACATTGTCATAGGGATGACAGAAAGAAGATGAACCCCAATAAACACCTCGTCAAAGGGTTGACGGGAAGAAAACCTTACGACAAAACACATCATCAAAAGGGTTTGATGGAAAGGAAACCTGACCAATATATCATCATCAAGGGCTTGATGGACAAAGACTGGTCGAGGGTAAGATCAACGTATGATCTACGACCCAAAAGAAAGGTAAGCAGAGGGGTTGATTGTAATGTCTTCTGGGGATATGTCACCGTCTTGACTGAACATTGATTTGGGCTTTCGCTCAGGGTACCAAATCCGGCTTATGCTTCGCATGCATATGTTTGAATTTTCTTTATATGGCGTAATGCTCCATACGAAATGGAAATGCTACGCGCTTTGAGGATGCAATGATAACTATATGAAAAATGCCTACGCATGCTCGGGCCACCGGGAAAAGAAGGAAGTGCCAAGTACAATTGAACTTTGCTGGCAAGGACAGGTGAAACCTGATGGTGACTATTTTTTTCAAAGGAGAAATCTTTTGGGGTACCAATGGGGATTGGATTTTGTATGAAGTGCCAATAGGGATTGGACTTTTCTTTAAAGGGGACGCCAATAGGGATAGGGCTTCAGGTTTTTGAAAGATGCCAACAAAGTGGACTGTGGAAGGATGCCGAGCAAGATTGGGCTTTAGATTTTCTGTTCGGTTTTACAAGGCTTCATGCAATGCTATGCTGATGATTATGTGATGACAATGATTATGCAATGATGTTTATGATATGCAACAGGACCACTCCAGCAAAATAAATGCTGAAGAGACGGGGCTAACTCCGCTGGAGATAACAAACTGAATCACCTTCAAGGTCACAACTGCTCTTGAGATCCCGACTAAACCTCTATTCTACAGGAAAGTACGAACAATAAACGTCTGCTGGAGAAACATCCCAGGACTCTGCTGAAGAAAAGTGCCAATGACAAGCCTTTGACTTGCTGGGGAAAGCTAACCACCACCCAAAAATATGCTTGGGGATAATGGTTGATGATGTCAGCCCTGCTACGGGACCATATTAGACTTACTCCTTTGTTTGATGCTTGTCTCTTACCGTTACTCTGTTGGGGAGATGGGAACAACTTTACCGCAAACTGGGGAAGCACAAACCCAACACTCTTATCCTGTACGGGGATACGAACTCTTGTTGAAAAGCAATAAACTTTGTCATACTGGCTAGGGGAGAGCGAACCCCTGAATTCTTGCTAGGGAGAACAATCACAGTCTTCATAATGCTCTGCTGAATGTGACAAAACTTCAGCTATTTCTGCCAAGGAGAGAAACTCTACTGGGGACGTCACGTGTCAGCCATCAACATGGGCCTTGCAGATGTGATATGGCAAAAAGAGGTGTCCAGATGAAGCAGAAACCCATAAAGGAACCTGTGAATGGACATGTCTTCAGGATGTCTCGTGAAGATTCGACATATATTGCCCCATGGATTTTGATTAACCGTTCTCTAGAGGGAATAACCTTTTGTACTTTTGGGGTGGCCTGCCCCAGCTTTGAAACAATTTGGCTCCTGACTGACTAATATGTGAAGGAGTTCCTCTAACTGACTAACCTTCGAGAGATTTTTTAAATCTCGACTTGATTGCCCCAGATTCTCAACATAATTGCCCCAAATTAACCGAACTGCAGAGATATTTCACAATGTAACTGCCCCGGATTGACAACTTCTTAGCACGAGTTGCCGCGAAAGCACACACCCAACATAATCACTTGATAACACATCCCCTGTCACACTCATCCCTCAGAGTTTTCAAGCATCTCACTTTGGCATGATCAAAATTCTCGACTGATGTTCACTTTGTAAGCCTTACGGGTGTCAAGTACATGTAAGCAAGCATAAAAATTTATTCCAAGAATGAGAATTATAATGCAACACATATATCAATCTCGAAGTTTTTTCCGAAAAGATATCGCCAACACCTGTGAACGAATCACTGGTTAAGGTGCGACACCGATTTTTTAAATGGAAAATAGCATGCACATGCAATACCAACCAAGGTCTTTTAGCACAACTCATGGGAGTCAGGAACGCTATCTTATTGAAATACACCTTCAGAATAAACCCTGTTTCAATTAGGACTTTTGAGGGTTGTAACGTGGCCTGGTTCGCGGTTTAAGAAAAAAGGATTTATGGCTCAAAATTTTGTTTGTACCCACCCATTCTCCTTGATGTTCTCCAGTCCTACGTTCAGCTAACTCGACACAAGCGCTCACCTTTCAAAAGGTTATGAACGGTATGAGGAGGGTTAAGGAACCCACAGGTTTACAGAGTGGCATTCACCCCTTTTGTCCTTGGTGTCTGTGGTCACACGACTTGTTCTTTCCTCGAGGAATTTTCTTTTTGTTCCTCTCATTTTTCCTCTTTTCGTTCTTTTGCCTTCCCCTGATTTTGCCTGGACTTATTCTTTTTTGAATTTTTTTTCCGATTTTAAAGTCCAGCGGGAAGCCTTAACTTTTGCCTAAGTCACTTATTTTCCTGTTTTGACTTAGCGGGCATTTTCCTTTTTTCTCTTTTTTTTTTGAACTAATCGTGTGACACAGGTTTGTCTTGACTTGTAAAGGGTTGTGACTGCCTCACTCTTCGGTTGGTGAGGTATAATCCTCATGTAATGGATCCTTAGATGCACATTCCTTTTGAAATTTGAACGCTCAGTCAAATTAGCTGACACCTACCCTGCCCCAGGTTAAGATTGAGGGTTTTTTTTTCATTTTCAGAAAGAAACTCCTACTTCTAGGCTCAACAAGGTTTGACAAAGGTTTCACTCCCTTATATCTCCGGTGTTTAGGAATTTGAAACAATGCATGTACATCCTCAACAGGGTCTTATTCAAAAGCATACAACCAAAGACTGCGCGTTTTCATCTCATCATCCTCCCTCCAAGAGTTTAAAAAAAAGGTTAGTATTGCAGTGCATACAAACATTAAATGAGTGAATACAAATGAACTTCTTCGAGAAAATCATACTAATTGCATTAAAATCATCATTCAAGAACAAACAAGTTTATTACATGCAAACATTAACCAGTAATGAAAATTACAAATGAAAATGCAGTAAAGAAAACTGATGTTTGCCATTGCTGAGGAGGCTTGGCTCCGACTGGACTGATTGCTTCAGGATATGTCTTTGCAGTCTCAAGTGCTCACTTGGGAAGCTTCAGTTAACGTACAGACCGTCTTCGGTGAAATTGATAAACCCAACGTCAATGAGATCTTGTACCTTGTGTCTGAACACCTTGCAATCTTCAATGGTATGCCCCTGTGTCCCCGAGTGATACTCGCATCTAACACTCTTGTCATAATTCGGAGGAAGGGGATATGGAATAGGCGAAGCTTCCTTTAGCTTGATCAAAGAGTCTTGAAGTAAACGGGAAAGCAGATAACTATAAGGAACAGTAATAGGATCAAACTTTCTCTCCTGCCTTCTGGACTTTTATTGAATCTTCATATGATAGCTCTGTTGCCGATACCTACTTGTGACTTCCTCTCGTTCGGGCGCTTTCTTCCTTAGACTTGGCTTAGGAACAGGCAATAATTGAGGATGAGAAGATTCCAAGACCACAGGTTGCGAGAAATGCCCCTGACTTGGTGCAACTTCAGGAGGGGAAATCGGGATATTCACTTCTTTCGCAGTAACAGAAGTATGACCGCCTTGTACGCTCACGCCGCCCGGCGTGAATTCAATTCTTTTCAAATCAATCAGATCCTGGACCACATGATGAAAAGCTTTACATTTTTCCACATCATGCCCCGGCGCACCAGAGTGAAAATCGCAATGGGCATTTGCATCATAATCGAATGAGAGCTTTCCACGAGAAGGATTTATCGCCTGAAGTTCAACCAATTGGAGCTGAAGTAGATACCTCAACAGTTGAGCATAAGATATAAGAATCGGATCATAGATTCTATCAACCTTCTTCAACTTTGGTGGGTACTTCTTGGCCTTGGGGTTGTCTTGGGAGACGAGAGGTAACTACTGATGAGGAAATTCCAGAACCCCAAGTTGTGCAGAAAATCTGTGAGGCACATCACTCTTTGGGAGGAATCCCTCAAACAATGGAGGAGAGACAATTCTAGCCGCGGCCTCAGGCATGGGAGTATTATCTTTGCTTAACACACCTCTCACAACATCCATGACCAGACTCATCTGAATCTTCATTTGATTGACCTCTTCCTTCAGCATTTTCTGGTCTTGAATCAAAGCTTCCATGTCCCACATAAACTGCCCCATTTGGCTTCACATTTCCCTCAACCCTGCTTGAACCAGATCCATGATCAACTTCCGAATGGCTTGAGAGGTTAAGTCTACAGTTCTGAAGTAAAACAGACCAGGATAAGAATAACCAAGCCTCGAACACCTGCTATGCAAATGATTATGAAAATGCAATGTTATGAATGCAATAAGACATGGGATCAAAGCTTCCACATAATCTGAATAATCATTGTGCTATGCTGATGACTGAATAAGTTCATGAGTCTGTTATGAAGAGAATACCGGAATAACCAGAATAACCAGAATACCAGACTGATAAGTCTACACTGATAGGAAAACCAAAGTACCAGGTAGGATGAAGGTTACGGTTACCTGCAAACCTGTAAACACCCGCCCATTCTCACATGTGGGTACTAAAACATGGGATCCTCAGTTTCAGATTCTCGATTTGAGAAGCAATAGTACATTCATCCTGATGGGTACAATACTATCACCAAACAAAGAGGTCGTCCACTGATTCCCCCAAAACAAAGGTAATCCTATGGCAAGTTCCCAGCATTGGGTCCTCGGATCGAGAATGTGTAATGGGTTTGCCATTTCTGGTCTGCCATTATCACATCTCGGGAGGAGTGCTGCAACTGAGTCCTCGGGAATGGTCACCAGAGTCGACGACTTTCTAGGTTAACACTCCGAAATGCACAAGACGCGCAAATCAGAACATCTCCCAAGAAAACCTCGTCTGGGCGTGGATTTCGTGTAAACCATACATAACAAGATGCTACGTAGGCCACACTACTTTCCACTCTAATCCTATGTGTGTACTCAAGCTTGTGTAATGGGCTTATCTCTAAGAATACCAATCCCGCCAAACAGAAAACCAGCACAGCACAGTCCAGTATAATAATGAAATGAAAATGCAATAAATGCAGTAAATAGAGTAAATACAGTAAAGCAGTAATACAATAAATAGAAATACAGTAAAAACAGTAAATACATCATCAAAGTAAACACCCAATGAAAGAAAAACAAACAAGCACTAGAATTGACTCGCTTAAGGAACCAGAGATTCTGGTTTCCTAATGTCCCCAGCAGAGTTGCCAGCTGTCGGACATAAAGCCTTTACTGGAACAGACCTTACAACGCTCTCACTCACGCTCTCGGCAAGGTTCGAACGCAATCAAAACAACAATCCTATTTCTAATCAGAAACAATTAACTACAAATTGCAAACACGAACAACGCATCAAAGCTTGAGAGGAGATGACGTACCTACTGGAGAAGTTCCGGTGACTCTTCAAGCTTGACGGAAATGAAGAGAACTTCGAAGATAACCAGCTCAGGTATGCTCTCATTCGCTCAATCCTGCTTCTTCTTATGAATCTCTGTTTACTGTTGCTCGATTCTGATGCAGAATTTTCCTTTTCAGTTTTTCTGCTACTAAACTGTTGTTGTTCTTCATTCTTCTCTGCGATTTACGAATCGCTTCTGATTGTTGTTGTTGCGTGATTCTGTTGCAGGTTGTTGAATTTGGTAGATGATGATGATGCAGTGATGGAGAGGTTTATGGAATTAAAGATGATGTAGGTTGCGGTTTCTGCAGAATTGCAGAGATTTGAAAATGATGTTCAGAGAACGAAGGAGTTGGTTGAAGATGGTGATGAAGGTGAATGGAGGAAGTTGCAGAGAGAATGGAGATTAATAAAGCATTCAAGAGAGAGCCTAGATTGATGAAGATGGAGGTCTTATATAGAGGGGAAAAGAAGAATCGAGAAGAAAAAGTTAGTTAGAGATTGTGGAGAGTGAAAACCTGTTGTGAGACTTGGAATGGAGTTTTTGAATTTGAAATTCTATTAGAGTTTTCTGTTGTGAAATTGTAACAAACTTATGGTGTAAACTCCGTTTTTACTTGCAACTTGCAAACCTTGCCACTCTTTTCTTTTTTCTGTTATGTATTATTTTCTGCTAATTTTTATTTTGTTTTTGGATTGATAAGCTGCTGAGTAATTCCTCTTCTTTTTGGTGTTGAAAATTTTTGTTAACATTGGTGTTGTACATGATACTTTTCTTTCGCACGTGCATTTTCCTCACGTTGCAGCTAGTGGCATTAAGTTCAGCTACATGGAAAACCAAGTGACACACACAGGTGGCTTTTTCCTTTGACAATACCCTCCTCAACTCTTATTTCCAAAAACTTGATAATTGATTTAATAACGAAAAATTGAACACGGATGGTTAGTAAACATGGAATTGGATAATTGATTTGGAATGGGTTAAAAATAAACGGATATGGATTTGAACTTTTTGATATGGATTTTGGACAATTGGAATTTGAAAACAAGGTAAGAAAAATGGTTAAAATGGACCTATTTGGATTTTGAATTGGACTTAAAAAAATATGGATAAAAATGGACAAATGGTTTTAAATGAGTATTTGGTTTGAATTAAAAAAGAGTTTAAAATGGATGTTGAATTTGGATATTAAAAATGATGTGGATAAATTGGCTTGGAAAATGGACATTAAAATGAAATGGATAAATTGGCTTAGAAAAATGGATATTTAGGAAATGGACTCTTGCAATGGATTAATCAAAGAAAATGGTTTAAGAAAAGGTTATGAAAAAAATGGATTTACAAAATGGATATTGGATATTGACTTTGGAATTAATGAAAAATGGTATTAAATGAATATGGGTTAGAAAGTGATTTAAAACGAATATCAAAATGGTTATGGGTTAGAAAAAAGGAGTTGTGTCTCGAATTCCAAGTAAGTCACATGATCACCTTCAATCCACATCCAACTTCAGATCCCAAGTGACTAGGAAAACCTCAGATCGAGAAGATTACAACGAGGAGAATTCAACCTCTTTCTCCAACTTAACCGGGAATAGAAACCGAATGAATCACTTATGAATAAGGCCAAGAAAATCCTTTGATCCCATGTCTTAAAAGACCAATGCAATGAAATGATCATGAGTTATGACCTAATGAATGCAACTGAAAAGGAAACATAAGCCAGTTAAGGTAGGGCAAATTTTGGGGTGCTACACCCTTAAGGCCAAATTAGACAAGGCTTTTAAGCCTAAAATTACGTTTGCTATTGATCGATCACATAATCGAGAAAGTATGAACAACCCGTATCAAAAGTATACGTATTTGATTCGAGATAGAGATAACAAAGGTAAATTCCAAATGAACCATGATTGCCTATATTATTGCAAGCCTGGTCATATTATTGCTAAATGTCGTTTTAGAAGATTTCTTGTTCCAAAAGGCATTTATCAATGGTTGCCTAAGTGCGATCTTGGTTTCACTTACCGCAAAGGACCCAATGAGAATTGGGTACCTACTCTCCCCTGATTATTTTTGTAGGTACAAAGTCTTGAGACCACCGAAAGAAGATGGGTTCTGGATAGTGGCTGCTCAAGACATATGACAGGAGACATATCTCTTTTCATCGACTTTGTGGCAAAGAAAAAGGGATTTGTCACCTACAAAGATAACAATAAGGGACAGATTCTCGGCAAAGGTAGTGTAGGTAACCCCTCATCTACTACTATCTCCAATGTGCTGCTTGTGGAAGGCCTTAGACACAATCTTTTAAGTATTAGTCAACTATGTGACAAGAATTATAAAGTATCTTTTTCAAAAGATTGTTGCATAGTTGAAAATAGTGACAAAAAGGATGTGTTTAAGGGCTTGAGGGTGAATAATGTCTATATGCTAGACTTAAATGAGACATTGTTGAATGGAGACAAGTGTCTCGTCACTATGAATGAAGATTCATGGTTGTGGCATAGACGGTTGGCCCATATCAATTTTGATTTGCTTAACAAAATAGTCTCTAAAGACCTAGTCATCGGTTTGCCCAAAATTAAATTCACAAAGGATCATCTTTATGATGCTTGTCAAATGGGGAGCAAACAAGGATCTCATTCAAATCTAAAAACATTGTTTCAACTATGAGACCCCTTGAGCTCCTCTATATGGACTTATTTAGACCATCTAGGATCAAAAGCCTAGGTGGTAACTATTATGGTTTTATAATAGTCGATGACTTTTCTAGGTTTTGCTGGACTATTTTCTTAGCAAATAAGAGTGATACCTTTTCGGCCTTTGAAAAATTTGCTAAGTTATCTCAAAACAATTTAAACACGAACATTGTGTCAATTCGAAGTGATCATGGGGGTGAGTTTGAAAACCATTTGTTTGAAGCATTTTTTGAATCCCATGGAATTGATCATAATTTTTCCGCACCACGTACCCCTCAACAAAATGGGTTAGTGGAACGTAAAAATAGAATTTTGGAGGAACATGGAAGGACTATGATCAATGAAAGTGGACTTCCAAAATACTTTTGGGCCGACGCCATCAGTACGGCTTGTTACGTTTTGAATAGGGTGCTCATCCGACCTATTCTAAACAAGACACCGTATGAGCTTTTAAAAGGGCGTAAGCCAAATATCTCTCACCTTCATGTCTTTGGTTGCAAGTGCTTCGTGTTAAACAATGAGAAAGAGACACTTGGGAAGTTTGACGCCAAGGCCGACGAGGGTATTTTTATTGGATACTCTCAGTCAAGTAAAGCTTATAAAATTTATAATAAAAGGTTACGAATTGTTGAAGAGTCGGTACACGTTACTTTTGATGAGTCTTATCCGAAAAATGTCGGAGAAGGTAGCTCTTTTCATTTTGCAGGTGCATCTTCAGAAGACATACCCAAGGACACTGATTAAGGAACTGATAAGCCCGAAGCAGTGCATATTGAGGAGGAAAAAGATCACTAACCTATGAAGAGTGATGAGGATCATCCAACTAATGAAGATGACCTTCCTCCAGCATGGAAGTCTTCCAAAGACCATCCAATAGACAATATCATCGGTGACATCTCTAAGGGAGTAACCACTCGTTCTAAACTTAGTAACTTTTGTTATTACTCCGCTTTTGTGTCACAAGTTGAACCTAAAAACGTAAAGGAGGCATTACTCGATGAGCATTGGGTTTTATCAATGCAAGATGAACTAAATCAATTCAGGAGAAATGAGGTTTGGGATCTTGCCCCCCCTCCGCGAGATCATCGAGTAATCGGCACCCGATGGGTGTTTAGGAATAAACTTGATGAAAACGGGGTTATAACACGTAACAAAGCGCGGCTTGTAGCGCAAGGCTATAACCAAGAGGAAGGAATCGACTATGAGGAAACTTATGTGCCGGTTGCCCGACTCGAGGCTATATGCCTTTTACTTGCTTATGCTTGCACTAAGAACTTCAAATTATTCCAAATGGATGTTAAAAGTGCTTTCCTTAATGTATATATAAATGAAGAGGTTTATGTTGCCCAACCTCCGGGTTTCGAATCCCATGAATATCCTGATCATGTCTACAAACTTAAACGTGCTTTGTACGGACTTAAACAAGCCCCTAGGGCTTGGTATGAACATCTAAGCAAATTTTTACTTTATCAAGGGTATTCAAGAGGGAAGGTTGACACAACCCTCTTTATTAAACGTCAAGGAAAACATTTAATCTTGGTACAAATTTATGTTGACGATATTATCTTTGGGTCTACTAACATGACCTTGGTCAAGGAGTTTTCTAGTTTGATCCTGGGGGAGTTTGAAATGAGCATGATGGGGGAGCTCAACTATTTCCTTGGATTGTAAATCAAACAACTCGAAGAGGGCACGTTTGTGAGTCAAACCAAATATTGTCTTGAGCTTCTCAAACATTTCGACATGCTAAACTGCAAAGCAATAGATACTCATATGCCTACTTGTGCCAATCTTGATCATGACGAAAATGGTAAGGATGTAGAGGTAAAGAAGTACCGAGGTATGATTGGATCTCTTCTTTATCTTACTGTATCATGACCCGACATTATGTTTAGTGTATGCATGTGTGCGAGGTGTCAAGCACGTCCCAAGGAATCCCACTTAAAAGCAGTTAAGCGCATACTTCGATACCTCTCCAGTACTCTAAAGTATAGGCTGTGGTATTCCAAAGGTAGTGTTTGTTCCTTAGTTGGCTATTCCGATTCCGACTTTACCAGATACAAGTTGGATAGGAAAAGTACTAGTGGCACGTGTCACCTTTTCACAAATTCCTTGGTGAGTTGGCATAGCAAGAAATAGGTATCAGTTGCTTTGTCAACAGCCGAGGCGGAATACGTTGCCGCCGGCAGTTGTTGTACTCAAGTCCTATGGCTTAAGTAACAATTGCTTGATTTCAATCTAAAACTTGAGCGTATTCCTATTTTGTGCGATAACACTAGTGCTATTAACCTAACTAAGAACCCCGTATTACATTCACGCACCAAGCATATCGAAATACGTCATCATTTCCTTAGGGATCATGTAGAGAAGGGTGATGTGGTCTTTGAGCATGTTGATACCAAAAATCAACTTGCTGACATCTTTACAAAACCACTAGCTACAGAGCCTTTCTTTCACATCCGTAGGGAACTTGGCGTTCTCGACATCTCGAATCGTGTTTGATATTCCTCTAAGATAGTTGATCTTCACATATATATATACTTGTTTAGGTTGTTGACTAACAATGCAAAAAGTCATTGAGCTATATGTGAGGGCTCTCATCTTTCATCATGATCAAGATAATATCATTCCGCTTAGTAACGTTCTTTTGTGTGTACCATGTTAAATGCTTTAAAAATCGATGTTTATTACATATGTTAGCATATATTACTCATTTGGATGTTTGATCTATGTGTTTGCATGTTTATGTATCCTATTTTGGGACTTTTGTTTGCAAAATTTAAGATTTTTCCATGTTTCACTTGGATGAGTCGACCTAAGAATGCCATGGGTCGACTCATGAATTGAAAGTGTTTGAATGAAAACAACCGGGTCAGCGTGTGCCTACCAGCGGTCGGTGCATCATTATTTTTTTTTAATTCTTTCAAAAACTCGTTAGATTGCGCTGACACATCCTATGCTACGGTCGACGCACACCTGACGAATTCTAAATCCCTTTTATTGGGAATGCGCGCGCCGACCTAATGTTTCTCAATTGCACTACATATCTTCAATGCACATTACATTTCATCATTGCATGCCATAAAATCTGATTCTTCTTGGTCTTCTCCTCTCTTTCTCTTCCAAATTCCCATTCAAAATCCATCAAAGCTCCATTAAAACCCTAAAAATCAAAACCCAAAAATTTTGAATTCACAAGGTTTATAAGAAGGGGTTTCACAAGGTATTTGGAAGCAAGCACTCTATTAATTGTTCATCATTTGATCACTGTTTACCACACACTATTCATCATCTTCCTAATATCTTCAACAATGGCTTCTCAACGTGTAACTGGTAAACGGACTACAAGAGCTTCAACTTCAAGAGCCGGAACTGCTTCAACTCTGGTAAATGCTATGTCTCTACTCTCCGATGCTCTGTCTGAGTCTTTCAATGATGATTTCCGCAATCGTGCTATTATTCGACAACATGCATTCTACCCTTTGATGGCTCCCGAATATCATCTCACCAAGGTAATTAACATGCTAAATGCTCAGAATTTTAATGAATTTCTTGAATGTGATGATAAGTTCAACTATGATCTGGTTCGCTTGTTCTATTGCGGGATTGAAGGAAAATTTGAAGGTACTGATTTTACGTACTCTATGAATAACGTGTCTCATTCTATGAACAATGTTATCTGGACTAGTTTGTTCAGTTTGGAAACTGATGAAAATCTTCCTCAAGTGACTGACACCAAGTTTGCTCCCAACTATGAGTTTAAAACTGCTTTGAACTCTATGTTGCGTGAACCATACTCAGATGATGTTTTAGCAAGCGAGCTGTTTCTGAAGAATGTTACAATAGGTAATCTAAAGTTTGCTGACCGCATTTTGCAGTGGATTGTTGCACACATTTTGCGACCCAAGAAAGGTGGGCTCTCTAGAGTGGATAGAGCTGAGGTTCATCTTATCTATATTCTGAAGAACAAGATCAAAATTAATTGGTCATATTATTTCACATACCGTATGTTTGCCCTTCGCGACTCCACAAAAGGTACGACTTTGGGCTATGCATCATGTATTCAGAATATTCTAGATAAGGCTGGTATCTTTGTTCCGAACATTCGCTATGTCCATATTTCATCTGAGCATCAATTTCAACAAAAGACTCTCACCATGATGGGTTATGCTTGGGATCCGGTTGAAAATGAGTACACATACAAATTTAGATCAACTCACCCTTTTCCTAATGTTCCTGATGACATTGCGGAAGGACATGTCAATCAAAACCAAGATAATGCGGCATGGATGGGTAACAATCCTGATGTGAATATGGTGGACGAAGAAAATGAAGCATGGATGGGTAATTCTCAACCAGAGGATAATTCTACTGGTCAAGGCTGGGGTCAATGGTAGAACAACAGTTGGACTGCACTTGGGGATGCTTATGTCCCTTCAAACTATGGTTGGCAACAAAGTGACGAATATGACTGCAACAGCCTGAATATTCTATACCTCCGACTCCGCAGCCACAACAAGATTTTGAAGCCTTTGAAGAAATTCTGGCCATGCTAAACCAGATGAACCTCGAACAAGAGCAATTCTGTGAATTACAAGATCAGAGGTACAATGCTCAGCAAGAGAGGTTCATTTTACTTTCCAATCAGTTGGCTGCTCATACACAAATCTTCACTAGGTTTGTTGATGCCTCCATGACCAGATTCACTCATTTGGAAAATGCCATGACAATTCAGACTCAAAACCTGACCAACAGTCTAGGAATTCTCAACAGCACAATGATAGAGTTGAATCATTCTCTCGAGGAGCTGCCACCACAAGGCCACCATTACCGGGGAAGAGGTCACCCATTTAGGGGGAGGAGACCATAGAGATTAGCATCATTCTTAGTGCATCATATTACTTGTGTTTTGATTCTATGTCTTGTTGTTTGGTTGCATGTTATTTTGGTTTGTTTTAATTTGAACTATGTTTCAGGTTGTCCTTGACTTTATGTCTTAACCTATGGAATGAATTGTGTTTGCTTCTTGCGTTCCGTTTTTTCATCCATTTATTCTATTGCATTAACTGTATCATATGTGATTGCGTGTTAGTGTCGCTGTTTTGCAAATTGGTGAATGAACCATTACTTATTATGATGATATCTTTTTGACCACCTTCTTTTACTCTTTTTGATGTTGTCAAAGGGGGAGAAGGATACTAGCACAGTAGAAAATATTAAAGCAGCAAATATTAAGGTGTTAAAGATAGGGGGAGTTTGTCCGTTCTCATATTACAATCAAGAGAAAGATAAACAGTGTTGCCATCATAAAAAAGGGGGAGTATGTGAGGGCTAAGGTCTTTCATATATTTCAGTTTTAATGATGTCAACAAATAAGCTAGGCATTAGATTGTTATTTGAGCGGTATCACTTCATTGTCGAGCAAATTGCATCTAACCGTTGTTTTTCATATGTCTAAACATATAGGAAAATGTCTATCCTAAAATTACATGTGCATGATCATAATATTGATATTTGGTATGTGTGTAAAACGTGTAGAAAAATGAATTTTTGAAAATATGCAGGTCATGAGTCGACCCAAAGTGAGCATGAGTCGACGCATGCTAGTCTGAACAAGTTTTTGAAATGTTCGGGAAAACGCACGCTGACCCCCCTGTTGCATGCGGTCGACGCATGCTTTTGGAAATTTGATTTTCTGCAAAATCTGCAGACTTGCGTCGACGCAAGGTGTGGATGGGTCGACACATGGCTTCCAAATTTGCGCAGACATCCCTGCGGGATAGCTCACGCCGACCCTCATTAAAAGGGCGGTTGACCCAACTTTGCCTGAGCTGATTTTTCTACATTAATTTTTTTCTGTTATTTCTGTTACTTCATATTATGGGTCACATTACTCATTATAAATAGTTGGGTCTGCTCACATTTCATAATAACAAGAAACGTGAAAATTTATACCAATCTTTCTCTTCATCTTCATCTTCAACCTTGAGTAGACAAACAATTACACATAATCATTTTTGTTTGTGTCGCCCATTGTTTTGAAGTGATAACGTTCAGAATTAGGAAGTGCGTGATCTTCATTTCTGGGTTGAGAATTGGTAGGTGTTTCTTGAATAAAACCTTAGGTTTTATCCTCCAAGAATCAAGGTGATTTTAGGGGTTTTTGGCACAAACCGTTTCGTTCTACAGGGATTCAGCCGTGCGAAGGTAACCGAAGAACAGAGTATTCGTTCGATTTAGTAGCTACAGTCGGAGGATCGTAGAAGAAAGGTTTAGGGATCAAATTGCGGAGAATCGAAGTCGACCAAGTGAAGGTGACTGAAGAACGGTGGTTTCTTGCAGTCTAGTAGCGTGGGACGGTGACTTGTTCAACCGAATTCGAGGCACTTGATTCGTCTTGAATCAAGGGAAGAGAAGACTCTGCATCAGCAATCAAAGACGTTTGAGAGTTTGGATGTTCAGTGTTCTTCTCTTGTATAAATAATTTGCAAACAACAATATATATATATATATATATATATATATATATATATATATATATATATCTCAATTCCATTTGTGGAATTCGGGGCAGAGGTACCCATAGCGAGGACGATTGGGGAACTGCCTAATCAAATCGCGTTTGTCCTCTCTTTCCCTTAACTCTTTAAGTTTGATACCATTCGAATTTGCGAAGTTTAAATTGATTGAAATTTCTGAGATACTGTAATCTTGAGCTGATAAATTGTTTTGTAAATTTGATACAATCTCTTGGATTGTTTTTAGGATCAGCTTAACATCACACTATTTGGAAATCTGCACTTTGTGTGTTTACGCACACAAAGCGTTCGATAATTTGTTTCAAAGAAAAATCAAACGCATTTGCATTTAATTGTTTGTCAACCTATCTCGTTGGATTGAATTAATATCAAGCAAATAAAACATTGTTGATTGCGTTTAATTTTGTTGATTAATCTGATTTTTTTCTCATCAGTATTTCATTCCTAGTATTGTCGTGCATATCCGATCCTCTTAGTAGAGGTTCGTTGTAGACGTGATTCAGTGGTTGCTTCCGTTAAAAATTTTAAAACCAATTTTTTGGAAAGCCATTTGCGTGTAAAACTCGAGGGATCTATTCAACCCCCCCTTCTAGATCCTAGCCATCGTCTAACACCAACCACCGATGCATAGGGAATATACTCCATTTCTTTTTGTTCTAATTCATTTTTTGGGACACTGCATTTGACTGAACTTGTCCCCCTTCTGAATAGGAACTATCCCAACAAAGCATTTATCCATTCTGAATCTCTCTAATATTTTATTTATATAACCTTTCTGAGACAATCCCAATAATCCTCGTGATCTATTACGGAATATTTCTATTCCTATCACATATGATGCCTCACCCATATCCTTTATTTCAAATTTATTGGAGAGAAACTTCTTTACATCATGTAACAAAGCTAAATCATTGGCAGCAAGTAAAATGTCATCAACATATAAGACCAAAATTATAAATTTGCTCCCACTGACCTTCATATAGATACACCGATCTACGGTGTTCTCTACAAAACCATATGACAACACAATATTATTAAATTTAAGATACCATTGTCGGGAAGCTTGCTTTAGTCCATATATTAACTTCTTTAATTTACACACTAATTTTTCTTTTTCCGTAGTAACAAACCCTTCAGGTTGAGCCATATACACTTCTTCCTCTAAGTCACCATTTAGAAATGCGGTCTTCACATCCATTTGGTGAAGCTCTAAGTCAAAATGAGCCACTAAAGCCAAAACAATTCTCAAAGAGTCCTTCTTTGAAACAGGAGAGAAGGTTTCTTTGTAGTCAACACCATCCTTTTGAGTGAAACCTTTGGCGACAAGTCTAGCTTTATATCTTTCAATATTACCTTTGGAGTCTCGTTTGGTCTTAAAGACCCACTTACAACCAAATCGTTTTAAACCTTTAGGTAAATCAACTAGATCCCATACATTATTGTCATCCATTGATTTTAACTCTTCTTTCATAGCATTAATCCAATTTTCGGAATTGTCACTTTCCATGGCTTGTGTGAATGAGACTGGATCCTCATCAATGCTTAAGTCACATTCATGTTCAAGTGAATAAATAACATAATCTTTTGAAATAGTTGGTCTTCTTTGCCTTTCAGACCATCTTACTGTTATTTCTTGTGTTTCTTCATTCACTTGTTCTTGTTCATTTGTGAGTTGTACATTATCAACCGGTTCATCAACTATATGGTCATTTTGTGGGTTTTGAATATTAACTTGTTGTCTATGTGTGTTGTATGACGGTATCACAACAAGAGGGACAACAACCTGAGAAGACTCTTTAGGTGAAGAAGATTCTTCACGAGTCTCGATAATAACCACTTTATGTGATTTCTCACTCCCACTGAACTGATCATTTTCAATAAACCGAGCATTACCAGACTTAATTATTCTCGTACTATGATTAGGACAATAAAATATATACCCTTTTAATTTTTCAGGATACCCAATGAAAAAACCACTAATGGTTTTCGCATCAAGCTTCTTTTCATGTGGATTATACGCCTTTAATTCAGCTTGGCATCCCCGAATATGAAGATGCCTTAAACTAGGTTTCCTTCATGTCCATATCTCATAAGGTGTCTTAGGAACTGCCTTACTAGGAATCCTATTAAGCAAATACGCAGCGGTTCTTAATGCATAAGTCCACAATAATGATGGTACATTACTATTATTTATTATTGACCTAACCATATTCATGAGAGTACGATTCCACCTCTCAGCCACACCATTTTGTTGTGGTGTGCCAGGCATAGTATATTGTGCACATATGCCACGACTTTTGAGAAACTTTGCAAATGGACCTGGACATTGTCCTTTCTCATTATATTTTCCATAATATTCACCACCTCTATCAACCTCACTATCTTTATTTTCCTATCTAATTGCCTTTCCACCTCATCAATGAATACTTTTAACATGTCCACTGATTGAGACTTTTCATGTAATAAATACAAGTAGCAGTAACGTGAGAAGTCATCAATAAAAGTGATAAAATACTTTTATCCTCCCCATGAAGGAACATCGAAGGGACCACAAATATCAGTGTGTATCAATTCAAGGAGTTCACTGCTTCTTGTAGACGAATTCTTAGATATTTGTTTGGTGTGTTTTCCTTTAATGCAATCCAAACATATATTCCAATCACCAAATCCAAATGAGGTAATATTTCACCTTTCATTAACCTCATTACTCTTTCTTTGGATATGTGACCTAATCTTTGATGCCACAAATAAGAAGAATTCTCATTATTAGTACTTCGCTTACTACCAACAACATGTTCAATATTATACAGAGATTCTTTAAAATTACAATCAAGATTAAAACGATATAAACCATCAACTAAAATACCAGAACCATAATAGTATGATTTTTTAAATAAAGTAAATACACCGTTTCCAATCCTAAAATTAAAATTCAATTCATCCAACTTTGCAACAGAAACTAAATTCCTAGCACATCCAGGTACATAAAGATAACTTTTCAGATCTATATGATATCCAGTATCCAAGATCAATCTATATGTCCTAACTCCCTCTATTCGTGCATTCATTCTGTTTCCCATGTAAAGAAACTTTTCACTTCCTTTTATGGTTTGGATCGAAAGGAATCCCTGCATAATATGTGACACATGAGTAGTCGCACCCGAATCAAGCCACCAAGTATTATTTGGTACTTCAATAAGATTTGATTCAAAATTTATGGAAACATAAAACATACCTTACTTTTCGAACCACATCTTCCTTTTAGGACAATCCTTTTTGAAGTGTCCGTTTTCCTTTTAGAAATAACACTTATTTTTCTTTTGGACTCTGCCCTCATTAACCTTTAAAGGAGCTTTGCCCTTTTTCTTGTCCTTCTTGTCGGGTTTGACCTTATTGCAACTGGCTCCATCGTGAGTCGTGAGATGAACAGAATAATCTTTCATCTTCTTTAGCCTCCCTTCTTCTTGAATCAACATGGCCTTAATTTCTTGAAAGTTCCATTTTTCTTTGATGGTGTTGTAATTCACCTGGAACTGTCTAAACTCAAGAGGAAGAGAGTTAATGATAAACTATACAAGAAAAGATTCATTCACATCCATACCTAAGGACTTCAACTTTGCTGCCAAATTTCCTATTTGAGTAACATGATCATGAATGGGTTGAGACCATTCAAACTTTTTAGTCGTCAACTCACTCATCAAATTCCCCACAACAGATTTGTCAGTAATATTAGAATTTGAATACTCTTTCACATTTTTCATAAATTCCCTTACATTTTCAGTGTTGGGTATAGATGGCTTAACATTTGTCAGCCATTGTCATTCTCATCAAGTTCAAAGACAACCTGTTGGACCTTTCCCAAGCCTCAAAAAGGGATCTTTCATTTTCTGTACTCTCCTCCGTAATGGCTGCGGGCTTCTCATCCATTATCAATGCCATGTCCAAGTCCATAACACCCAGTTGAAACTGAATCTTTTCAGGCCAATCAGCATAGTTCAGCCCATTGAACTTTGTCATTGTATTGCCCAAGGTAAATATATTAGTAGCAACTGCAAACATTTAAAACACGCTCATACGTTAATGCTTTGAATAAATTTTATGAATTCAAACCAATTTAACTTTAATCATGTATCTAAAATTCACTTTTGGGTGATATAAATACATTTCAATAAAATAAATCGATGCTAATTTAATATACTTTAATGAAGAATTAATCATACTTAAAATAACATGCATGTCTATCTTTGGATATACAAGCAACAAATATGTCAATAAACACTTTACTTTCCATTAATTATAAGTCATGATCAATCTTTGGATGATCTATATATACCTTATAATATTATTGAACACAAATATGTTATTCACATAGCATCCGAATCAAAATTAAATCGCATAATTTGGAATCATATACTTTAATTAATTTGACCACTTTGGTGATTAACAAATTTATAACAAATAATTCCAATTTATACAATGCGCTTTTCACTTTAATTAAAATTCAATTGTAAACCTTTTATGAAATAATACACTTTTATGAATTTGATCACTTTGGTGATTAACAAATTCAAAATCTATGAAGCAATTCAAACTTTAAATTTTCAAATTTTGATAAAATCAAAATTTACTTTTCAAAATTCAATACAAAATATTTTTAGTTATTATATAAACTATGTTGTAACAATTATTTATTTATTTATTTAATATTGGATTTAGGATTTAAACATTTATTTTATATACATGCTATATTATTGGAACACTAATATGCGTGTCTGATGCTTATACCAAATATATCCAAAATCATCATATACGTTATTTTGTTTCGTATATCTTTTCTACGTCGTTTCGTTTCATACAACATTGATCAGGAAAAATTGCAACAAATGCAATTATCATTAGCTTTGAAAATGATGGTACTCTTACACACATACATCATCTAACCATAAAACGTTCATCACAGTAAACAGTGTCAATTTATATTTTACTGTTATGTTACAACACTGCATTAAAATATAAAACATTGCATTGAAACAAGACAATAATTCATAATTAAAACCTTTCACAATTATTTGACATATATATTACAGTAAAACAAACATATTGTGTGTTTATTCTAACTATGATACTGCGTAAAAGTAAAAGTTGAAATTGATTTAGAAATAATTTAATTATATATTGATCACATTATTGATTTCATCAGGGCCGGCCCTGTGCAAGTGCAACATGCGCTACAGCACCGGACCTCAAATTTTGGAAGGCCCCCAATTTTGAAAAATCCAATTTTTTTTATAAATATTAATAGAAATAAACCAAATGTTATAATAAAAACTCAATAAATAAAAAAAATATTATGATAAAAGCTCAATACATACAAAAAATTGAGATTGATCAAAACTCAAAATAATTATAATTAAATTCATTTTTGATTAATATATAATTGTATTTTTTTTGTGTCTTTTTTAATTATTATAATTGTATTTTTTGAAAAAATTTGGACTCATTTTTAAAATTAGAACGGGGCCTCCGAGATAATTGGGCCGGCCCTGAATTTCATGCTCTGATGCCAAATATTGATCTCATTTAAAAAAATGATTTTTTATTAGTTTAATCATTATTGAAAAATCATAACATCGACAACCTTGCTCTGATACCCAATGTTAGAAAATTTTCTTGATTAAGATCTTGATATCACGATTTTCACACTATTCTAATTTCTATGAAAACGGTAAAAACGTACCCGAATCCATTACGGAAATTCTTGTCCGGTTCTCGGTCTTCAATTGTCCTCCCCTCTCTTCCTTCTTCCTTTTGTGTATTCTTTGATGATGAAGACACTTTTGTGTATTTGTGAGAAAATGAGAAGGAATAAGAAAACTTGCTGCTGTTTTTCTAAAGGTCCCTATTTATAGGCTTCTTTCTCCAACAGTCACGTTTCATTTCAAAAGACATGTCTCATCATCCATGAAGAGAGAAAAGAGGATTTAAATTTTAAATTTCAAATTCATAATAAAACCCCATTGACTTAATTATCCATCAACCTAAACAATCATCATATTAAAATATCTTTTATTTAAGTCAATCTTTCATTTTACATAAATCATATTTAATAGATTAATAAATTAATCCAACACTCCTAGCTCTCTAGATTGATTTTATTAACTTGTATTTTGATACATGTTTCAATTATTTGTAAGCGACTTCTCTTTGATGCTTGATAGCTCGATCGTTATTGGTTGTGATGTTTCACTAGATCTGTTTAGTAATCTTGCAACATGACCAAACCTACACACTTGATTAGCGCACCAAGTCCACTTGCGGATCATCTCTCAAAATCATGATAAACAGGATATAAGCATACTCTGATCTAATACTAGTATAATTTACCATGTACCTTTAACGCACCAAGATGACTCATTTAAATAAATACAACCACAATTTCATCAAATAAAATAAAAGCAGTAGTTATCTTTTCAAAGCCATTAAAAGTGATAAACCAGATCCAGAACATTATGTTATATACTCATTGTCACTTCTGAAAATTCTTCTGGCTTTTATTATTAAAACGGGAAAACTTCATCTAATAAGAAGGGAAGTTCTTATTTTTTAGTCTTTTAAAAGATATTTGTATATATGTGTTGTACCCCAAATTTTTGTTGGGAAATAACCTTCCATAATTTCCCTCCTCCGTGAACTCAAAAATAGGCACTTGCGGAAACGTGAAAAATTAAGCAAAAATGACACAAAAAGATTTTAGCGTGGAAAACCTTCTCAATGTGAGAAAGGGAAAAACCACGGGACCCTTAGGCCTCTTAAAACATCCACTATAATAAAAATGGGAATACAACAACTTCACCCTTAAGTGGAACTCTCTACAAAGTATCTCTCAATTTGTAAGGAACACTCTCACAAATTGGCTAACTATTTCTCTCACAAGGAAAAACTCTCTAAAACAATTTTCTCTCTTGAACAAGGCTCTATTTCTCTTGCTTCTTGTTTCTCTTGTGGTTGTATTTTGAATGCTTGCTCTTGGTCCTATTTATAGGAGAAGCAAGCCAAAAGGTCTTACATGCATGAAGACACTTGTTCTTTGCCTTTCATGCAAGTCACCAAGTGTCCTTTGCCTTTCATGCAAAACACCAAGTGTTATTTTCCTTTCATGCAAAACACCAAATGGCTGGACCCCACATTTCTCCCCCTCCAGCCATAGGGGAATGCTCTGGGTTAGTTTGGAGTTGCTGCTAATCCAGCAACTTGTTTGCAGAGCTCTATCTTCTCTTTTGGAAGAGGTTTTGTCATTATGTCTGCCCCATTCTCATTGGTATGAATTTTCTCTACTTTCAACAATTTACTCTCCAACACATCGCGGATCCAGTGATACCTTACGTTAATGTGTTTTGACCTTGAATGGTATGTCGAGTTCTTGCTGAGATGGATTGCGCTCTGATTGTCACAATAGAGAACATAAGTTTCTTGATTCTGACCTAACTCTTGCATGAACTTCTTCATCCACATGATCTCCTTACAGCCTTCAGTAATTGCTATGTATTCAGCTTCTGTGGTACTCAAAGCAATGCACTTTTGTAATCGTGATTGCCATGAGATAGCTCCCCCTGCAAAAGTAATCAAATACCCGGAAATAGATTTTCTTGAATCTACATCCCCTGCCATGTCTGCATCTACATACCCAGTGAGTAATTGCTTTTCATTGCCAAAGCACAAACACTGTTTGGCAGTTCCTCTTAGATACCTCAGTATCCATTTCACAGCATTCCAATGCTCCTTTCCTGGATTTGACAGGAATCTACTTACTACTCCAACAGCATAAGCAATGTCTGGTCTTGTGCAAACCATTGCATACATAAGGCTACCCACAGCTGAAGAATAGGGCACCTTGCTCATTTCTTCTTTTTCTTCTTCATTGCTTGGACACTGTGTCTTACTGAGTTTCAGATGACCAGGTAGTGGGACATGTACAGGTTTAGCATTATGCATGTTGAACCTCTCAAGGACTTTCTTGATATAATCTTCTTGTGACATCCACAACATTCTTTTGGGACGATCTCGAATGATTTTCATTCCAAGAATCTTCTTTACTGCACCCAAATCTTTCATGGCAAAAGATTTGCTCAGTGCATTCTTTAGAGCATCTATCTTTGTCTTGTCTTTCCCAACAATAAGCATATCATCAACATACAACAAAAGTATGATGGATTCACCATTATCATATTTCTTCACAAACACACAGTGGTCTGCAGAAGTCTTTTCAAATTTATGTTGGGTCATGAAGAGTTCAAACTTTTTGTACCATTGCCTTGGAGCTTGCTTCAACCCATATAGACTTTTCTTCAAGCGACACACAAGATGTTCTTTGCCTGGTTCTGCAAATCCTTCGGGTTGCTCCATGTATATCTCTTCCTCCAAGTCTCCATGTAAGAATGCTGTTTTAACATCAAGTTGCTCTATCTCCAAGTCTAGTGTTGCAGCTAGACCAAGGATTGCTCTTATGGATGTCATCTTCACCACTGGTGAGAATATCTCTTCGAAGTCTATGCCTTTCTTCTGATGGCACCCCTTCACGACAATTCGTGCTTTGTATCTGGGGTTTGGGTTGTTCTCTTCAGACTTGAGTTTGAACACCCACTTATTTTTCAAAGCCCTTCTTCCCTTTGGTAATTTCACCAAGTCATATGTCTGGTTCTCATTCAGTGACTGTAATTCTTCTTGCATGGCTTGCATCCATTTGTCTTTGTCATCCGTCTCAATGGCTTCTATGAAGTTTTGAGGTTCTCCTTCATCGGTGAGAGTGACATACTCATCTGGGGAATATCTTCTTGATGGTTGTCTTACTCGCACAGATCTTCTCACTTGAGGTTCTTGGTCTCTCTGATCAGTATCTATCATTTGTTCTTCCTGCATTTCCTGATCTTCTTCTGTTTGGTCAGGTTGCTCCATATGATGGGGTTGTGCTGTCTGATCAGGTTCAATATCTCGTTGAGGAATCTCTCCCCCTGAGTTTTGTACCACAATGGTCTTTGACTTCTTAGATTGAATATCATTGATTGTTTGATCTTCATAAAATACCACATCTCTGCTTCGAACAATCTTCTTGTTTGCAGGATCCCACAGTCTAAAGCCAAGTTCATCTCTTGGAGAACCAAGGTATATACACTCCTTCGTCTTGGCATCGAGTTTTGCTCTTTCATCTTTAGGAATATGAACAAATGCCTTACACCCGAATACTTTCAATTGACCGTAAGAGGCTTTCTTTCCATACCATACTTCATTCGGTATCTCTCCATTTAACGGTCTTGAAGGAGACAAGTTTATTAGATCAATGGCAGTTCTCACTGCTTCACCCCAAAATGATTTGGGAAGTTTTGCATGAGAAAGCATGCTTCTGACTTTCTCTGCAATCGTTCTGTTCATTCTTTCAGCTACTCCATTCATTTGGGGAGTCTTCGGAGGTGTCCTCTCATGTCTTATCCCATGAGCTTTACAATATGCTTCAAATGGACCTAGGTATTCACCTCCATTGTCACTTCTTAAGCATTTCAACTTTCTTCCAGATGCTCGCTCTACAGAGGCGTGAAACTCCTTGAAAGCTTGTAGAACTTGATCTTTCTTCTTCAATGGATACACCCACACCTTTCTAGAGTGATCATCAATGAAGGTAACAAAGTATTGTGCGCCACCAAGAGACCTTTCAGATGTGGAGCAGACATCTGAGTGAACAAGATCTAGGATTTTCTTTCGTCTTCTTGCATCATCTGATCTTTGAAAAGATACTCTGTGTTGTTTTCCTGCTAGACAGTCTTCACATGATTCAAGTGGTTGTCCCTTGATATTTGAAAGATGATCTTTAGCAAGAATCTCTAAGCTTTTATCACTCATGTGGCCAAGTCGTTTATGCCACAATTCTTTGGTTGCATCTTGAGAAACATTAGTCTCTCCCTTGTTTATCTTTCCCTGCATGATGTACAGGGAGCCTTCCTTTTTGCCACGAGCAAGTGTCATGCTCCCTTTGCTAAGCTTCCATCTACCATCGCCGAACTGGTTTATCATCCCTAGGTTATCCAACTTTCCTGCTGATATAAGGTTTAGACGCATCTCTGGTACATGTCTTACTTCCTTCAACACAAGCTTATTTCCATTGTCTGTGATCATAGTCACTTCACCAATACCAACAATCTTGCTTGTGACGTGGTTTCCCATCTTCACCATACCAAAATCTCCTCTTTGGTATGATGAGAATAATTCTTCATGAGGTGTAACGTGGAAAGATGCTCCGGTGTCAATTATCCAAGTGCAATTATCGAATGCAACATTTAGATAGTTGACATCTCCAAAAAGGAAAATATCCTCGTTGTTCGAGGCTACTGCAGTTGTGGCTCCTTCTTCCTTATTCTTCTTTGGATTTATTAAATCTGGACGGACTTTTCCAGCCTGTTGATCTCTCTTCAAGAATCTGCACTCAGGTCTTCTATGGCCCGATTTGCCACAATAATAACAGCTTACTCTTGTGCGAGACTTGGATCTAGCTTGTGATCTCCCACGACCTCCTCTTTCATGATTCTTACTCCTTCCTCTGTTATCAATAATGTTGGCTTCGAACTGGTTGTTGAAGCCTCTTTCCCTCCGTCTTGATTCTTCATTTAGCAAGGAATCTGTGACAGAATCCAAGACAAGTTTTCCGTCTGGAGCAGAGTTACTAAGAGTGACAACTAGAGTGTCCCAACTCTCAGGTAGAGAACTTAGGAGCAGAAGAGTTTGCAACTCATCATCTATCTTCATGTCAGCTTTCGTCAGCTGGTTCACGATACCTTTGAAGGTATTCAAGTGCTCGATCATATTTTGGCCATCTGAGTACTCCAATTTCACCAGTCGTCTGACAAGGTGTGCTTTATTTCTCGGTGTCTTCTTTTGAATCAAGGATTCAAGTTTGGTCCACAACTCATACGCATTTGTATAAGTTGACACATGCTCGAATAGACTCCTATCTATGTATTTTCTGATCATGGCAACTGCCTTCCGATTTTGGAGCTCCCACTCGTTATCTTTCTTCTCTGTTGGCTTATCCTTTTGAGAGATTGGCTCATGCAAATCTTTGCAATATAGGTGGTCTTCCATCATCGGCTTCCAATAGGTATAATTATCAGCGGTCAGCTTGAACATATCTCCTTCATAACTGATAGAACCATCCATTTTTGAGAACACGGGAAAGTAGTTCTTTTAGCTAGGAGATTTTGTAAATAGTGTCGTACACGGGAAAAGTTACCGTGGTTTATGAATAGTGCAACTAGGAAGTTCCCAGGAAAGAGAGGTGGGTCAATATTGACGCGCTTAAATACCAAGTCTTTCCTTAGCCAGAACTTACAAAGACACACTTTCACAATACTACGATTTAATTCCAACAAGAATATTTCTTTTCTGATGTGGAAGATCAAACAATGTTGCAACCACAGAGCATACTAAGAACTTTCTTACGAGTACAACACCGTAGTTACCCAGAACTCACACAGAGCTCTGATACCACTGTTGGGAAATAACCTTCCATAATTTCCCTCCTCCGTGAACTCAAAAATAGGCACTTGCGGAAACGTGAAAAATTAAGCAAAAATGACACAAAAAGATTTTAGCGTGGAAAACCTTCTCAATGTGAGAAAGGGAAAAACCACGGGACCCTTAGGCCTCTTAAAACATCCACTATAATAAAAATGGGAATACAACAACTTCACCCTTAAGTGGAACTCTCTACAAAGTATCTCTCAATTTGTAAGGAACACTCTCACAAATTGGCTCACTATTTCTCTCACAAGGAAAAACTCTCTAAAACAATTTTCTCTCTTGAGCAAGGCTCTATTTCTCTTGCTTCTTGTTTCTCTTGTGGTTGTATTTTGAATGCTTGCTCTTGGTCCTATTTATAGGAGAAGCAAGCCAAAAGGTCTTACATGCATGAAGACACTTGTTCTTTGCCTTTCATGCAAGTCACCAAGTGTCCTTTGCCTTTCATGCAAAACACCAAGTGTTATTTTCCTTTCATGCAAAACACCAAATGGCTGGACCCCACAATTTTACCCCTTAGATGTCATAACATCTTGCATTGACATTTAGGATCAATCATATATGCATTGTTTAACTAACCCACATTTTACAGTTTGTTTCTCTTATGTTTGAAATTAGGGTTTACACAGAGAGATTCAAGGCCTCCTAAGGTATTCTCTCGCTCCATATAATCATCACAAAGATCCACCAGTAGTTTGGAACCAAGATCCCAAGAGTTTGAATCAAGTCAAGTCAGCAGAGGATCACCAGACCAAAAGGTGGAATTAGGATTCTAACCTGAGGAATCACTGAAGAATTTTGCCCTGTTAAGTCAAGATTTGATTGGTTCATCAACCAATTGATCTTGCCTACATTCAAGAGGTCTCATTCAACAAGAGTTCAATATCATTTGGCTATCATCACAAGTATCTTGAGCCACAAATTCACCATGCCTCAAACTAGGGTTTTGGTAAGGTAAGTCAACCATTGTCTTTGATGTTGATCAAGACATGTTCCCAAGCTTTGGGACATGATTCCATATGACACCAAATATCCTTAGAGGCCATCTATGAGCTTTGGGAGAGATTGAAGAGGCATGATCATTAGAGATCATCCATGTAGTACTCCTGAGGAAGATTAGGGTGTGACTGAGGTTTTGACTTTTGAGATTTTGATCCAAGATGAAGCATCCAAATCCTTAATCCATCATGACATGTCTAATTGTTGAGTTAGGGCATGAGAAATCAAGTTTTGAGAGTTTTCTTGCAAAGAGGGAAATGTTTGATCTTTGAAACTTTCTAAGTGTGGAAAATTCACTTCTTGTGCAAAATTGGGAAGGTCATAACTTTCAAACCACACATCCAAATTGAGTGACTCAAAGCTCAAAGGAAAGCTCTTTCCATGAACTTCAAAGTGTATTAGAGGACCTCTCTTCAAAAAATGCATGGTTTTTAAGTTATGAGGCTTGGAAGATAAGTTGCCTTTAGGACTTAGTGAAATTTTGGTCATTTTCACCTTAGTTTTCATCCAACTTTGACTCAATTTATCACATAGTTCCAGGCCTCTAATAAAAAATCTTTTGACATGAAAGTTATTCCTTGTTCTTCAAGCTTTCCAAGCATGTGTAGAGTTCCTCATTTGGATAAACCAATCACAAGTTATGATGCTTTAAAGTTGGGTGTTTCAAATTGTAAAAATTCAATAACTTAGAAAATTTTCTAAGTCTTTTTTGAAAACTAATGCGCATGACTTTGACTCAATTTTTCTCAAAGATACAAACCTCATCTCAAGGCATTTTCCACATGAACATTACTCTATCAAATGCCTACTTTTCAAAGAGCCAAAGAATTCACAAATTGGAGCATTGATCATCAAGTTGTGACGTCCCAAAGTTGGCATGATGAAATGTGTACACACTTAGGAAAGTCAGATTTTTAAACTCTTTAGTGCATCAATTTTGTCCACGATTTTTCACATGTTTGTGGTCTGAGTTCTAAACTTTTCCAAACACCAAAGCCATTCTACTCCATGCCATCTTTCAAAAGAGGGAATGACCATTTCATTTGGTTCACTAGGTCACAAGGTATTGTGTAGAAAAGAGAGGTCCATGACTTTGTATTTCCACTACACAAACCAAGTTTCATTTTGAACTAAATCAAACCAATCTGATTCTTTTCTTGCCAACAACATAATATCTTTTCACCAAGCCCTTACTTGGTGTGTTGTCTCCCAATGGGGATCCCAAACATTTCCACTTTGGGCTTTCACTTTTATGACACACCAAAAAGGAGGTTTGAAGCAATACATGAAATGGTGAAACATAACAAACCTGAGCTCTGTCCTCTGAAGCCTTTGTGCAGTATGTGAGGCGGTTTTTTCTCCAAGGTTGACCAAGTTTGAAGGCTGAAAATAGGTCCATGCAAACCCTAATCTGTTATCCTATGGACAAAGCATTTGGCTACTGGTTTTCCAAGATTCGGACCAAGCTTCTTTGGCTATAAAAGGAGAACCATTCTCCTTTGTTCTGCACCAACAATTTTCACAAAACACTCTAAAAGATCTATGAGTTTTGAGTTTCACAAGTGAGAAAGAGGAGGAGGATTGCCTTAAGGTCCTTGCTAGTTCAAAAAGAGGAGAAGTCAGCACACACTTGAAGGTGCAGTGGACATATACCACTTGGTAACTACATTCTCCATACTCAATATCCATGCTTATGTATATTACTGTCATCATCATATCTCTTTCATAAACATCTTGTATATGGTGTTTTGGTGTTTCTTTCCATTCATCCATAATGTGACAATAATGTGCATTTGAGTTTTGTTTAACTTTTGTGTATGACATACATGATGAGCTAAGGCAAGTATGTTTATTTTGGTACTATTTTACTTGGATGCCACTGCTTGAATAAGAACAGGTAAGTTTTATTGAACTGATCTCCCTGCTGATAATTAGATGTTTGTAGCCTTGTGTTGTTAACACTGTCGTAGAACCATCTATGTCCCTTCTATGTCAACATGATGCAGAAATATGTGATAACTATATGTATTCTGTATGGTTGATCTAAACATGTGGTATATGCAATTGGTATGCTATCTGACTTCTTCAAGCTGAATGTGTGTATTAGTCTTTGATATAATGAGTGATGTGTAGTCCTGCTTGTGCAAACTATTACCATGCCTCGTTGTTCAATTTGTGTGTATGGTATTTGTTCAAGATATGTATGCAAGTATTGATATGTCTATTCATGTGCTGATCATGTTCATACTTTGTTAAACCTTTCTTTGAGGGTGAGGGTTTGTCACTGATCATTTGTGTTGAGGTATTGTTTGGTATTTGTCCATGTGCCTGTTTAAATTTCACAGAGTCTGTGGTGTTTACATACTATGTCATGACATGTTGTTTTTGTGTAAAACCAAGTCAACCTGGTACACTAAGACTGACTGCTATGTTTGTTTGGTTTGTTTTGTTTTGGTCTGAGCTAATGAGTAGAGGATATGATATCTGTTATCTCTATTTGCAATGATCACTATGTGTAAACTGTCATTATGCTACTTGTCTTACATTCAAGTCTTGAATATCCATGCTAGTATGATTTGCTAGGAATGCCTTGAAGGATGTGTGTGCAAGATCTTAATATTCTTATTCAAGATTGGATGTGTGTGCTATCTTTTGATATGTTTGTCTGATGTGTACTCAAGTTATGGAACTGTTGCCCTACTATGTATTCTATTCATGTGTGCAAGTTATTGATAAGCGATTTGTCTTTGTGCTCAAGTTATATGTGTGTTCGAAAGGTGGAAGCCTGAAATGCACTTTCAATGTTGCTTATGTGTAAGATGATATTGTTATACTTTGAAATAACAGGCTATTCATTTGTTGGTGTGTGTTGAGAGTAAAGGTTTGTTATGAATTCATGTTGTTACAGTGTTACTTTCTCACATCAGGTTATACATACAGACCATGTCATATTTACCATGGTCATGATAAGTGTTTTATTTCCACTGATTCATGTACTCCAGCCTTAGTCTATGTTTCCTACTTGCTACAAACAGGCTTTTGATTGCTTGTTTTGGTTGGTGTTGCACATGACCCTTTGTTTATCTTTTGACATCTTACTTTGAGTGACCACATGCTTCCATACCATTGTCATGTAATCTGATCTGTCCTGAACCAAGGTTGATTGTATAAGATTGGTGTTAGTAGTCCTTATGATAAACTTGTACATGCTAAAATGAGGAAATGCTTGTAATTGCCATCTAAATATATGATCATTTGCTTTCTAAGCTTCATGTTTACCATGCCATCTTCTTGACTGTTGCTGTTTTGACTTAATTGTTTTCTTGCATCTTGATCACTCACCATATGCCTAGGAATAATGTTTGTAGGCACTGCCACCTTTTGAAACTTTTAGTTGCCATGTCATTTTGTATAACTACTTCACCAATGTATGAAGCTGTTAGCTCCTTGATGCATTTGCCTTATGCCCTTCCTGTGCCATGAATGTATGCTAATATTTGAATAGGTTGCTGTCACCAGATCTTTCTTTCATGTCCACATATCTGCCTTGCCTAAAAAAAAATGCATTTTTTTATATATGATCCTTGGTCATTAGAGTGTGCATTTACTTAAGTTGCTTATCATTTGAAGTGTAACATATAGGTCTTTGTGTTGGTTTTGCCTGCTCACTACCAGTTGATAATTAACCTTTTAAACTCATGCTTTTGTTGTGTTTGCATCCCTACTGCCTTCATTTTATGCTTGTACATAACCTCAAATTGATCACATGTTGACATGAAATGCTACCAATACTCATGCGCTGCCAGGTTGACATCTTGTTTTTCTTACATTATTGATGTCCATATTTCATTCTTAACATGAAAAATCATTGGAAACTTTCTGGCTACATCAGTTTGTCAAGCTTTGAAACCTTGTTCCATAAATAGCATGAAGATGTAGGCTGGTGTGACACCATTTAGTGAATATAGTAGCACCTTTGTTTTGTTTTGAACCACACACATGTTGGAATAACATGAACACTTGAGTGTGTCTTGCCATTGGTCTGAGCTTCAGGTTATAGACATTTTGAACTGTCATGGTGTACTCTCCATACTAGCATAATGAGCACTCACTCTTACCTGCCACCCATATCTAATGCTTGTTCATGATGCTTTGGATTTATTACTATTTCAACTATGTAGATACTCTTTTTAGGCATTGTTTTACTTCTTCAACATTCTTTTGGTTTGCTTAGTTTTAGAGTTGTTTAAATGGTGCATGATTAGTTAGAAGTAGAGGACTAGTATCATTGTTCTTGGATGTACATCAATTCCTCGTGCTTCACATGTTTTTTTCGCTTACCAAGACTTAAATATTTATGGGTTTGTGTTTGATACCGGATGTAACAGCCACCCCAGTGGCAAGCACACACATACACGCCCTTTGACCCTTAGGATCGGGGTTCGAATCCCCCTCGCCCCAGTCCTTTTATTTTTAATTTTTCAAAATATCTTTGTTTCTCATATATTGTTTTGTGACTATAATTTGTCAACACACGCGCAATGGCATGATTGGTAAGAGTTTTAGGCTGTATGCGCAGGGTCCTGGGTTCAACACCCATGAGGGCCTCTCCTATTTATTTTTTTATCACATGTTGTTTTGTATATTTTATGGTTATACTCAAACTTCAAACATTTATAACTCAACCATTTTTTATCCTTTTCCACTCATTCTTTTTGCTAAATATTTCTAACGGAATTTACTTTTTGAACATAAAAAGAGATTGATGAAAATATTTAATTTTGATGCATTTACTCACGATGGAAGTGTAAAGTTCCTTTTAGGGTTTTAATGCACTTCTTGGTTGCTCTTGATTCTTTTACCATGTTATCTTGTTTATTTAATGCCTAATATATATGGTTCTAACTTTGTATGGCATTGTAAACTTTGTTTCACTTGAATACTTTGTTATTTAATGTTGCATCTTCATGTAAATATCCATATAAACTTCTGGTTTCATAAAAAAATGTTATCTTCCCCCTCCTTCCAAAGGAAAGAATCTCTATTGACTCTTAAGTCATAGAAAGCTCATCACCGTCTAGGCCTCATAAGAGCCTTTATCCTTTTGGCCTCCTAAGAACCATCTTTCCTCTAGGCCTTCTAAGAGCCTTTATCCTTTTGGCCTCCTAAGAGCCATCTTTCCTCTAGGCCTCATAAGAGCCTTTATCCTTTTGGCCTCCTAAGAGTCATCTTTCTTCTAGGCCTCCTAAGAGCCTTTATCCTTTTGGCCTCCTAAGAGTCATCTTTCCCCAAGGCCTCCTAAGAGCCTTTATCCTTTTTTGGCCTCCTAAAAGCCATGAATCCTACAACTTAGAAATAGGATAGAGTTTCTAAACTCTATGTAGGCTCATCACATTGAGTATCCACTTTTCCCCACCATAACTTAGACTTAGAGAGTTTCCTTAAACTCTAAATGGGCTCATACTTATTCCCCCTTGGAACCTTGGCCATAGTCAATGGTTTCTCCTTCACTCTTAGTTAGGTGAACTATGGTTGCTCTGATTCTTTAGTCAAATACGTAGGCACAAGATGCGATGTCTTGGCGAGCAAACTTAGTGTATATACCCTTAGGTCCATACCTTTACCTTTAACAGATATCTTAGCAAGCAAACATAACATAACACAAACTAAACAAGAGGTTCCTGTAGAATACTATAGATACTTAGAGTGTTAATACCTTCCCTTAGTATAACCAACCCCCGAACCTTAGATCTCCCCCCTTTAGGTTTTTCTCGATCTTGAACCTTTCCTTTGGATAAATCAAAGTCGGGGGTGAATTCAAAGAAATGCGATGCAAGTTAATTAATAGCTTGTTATCCGATTCTCACCGCAACAATATGTTAATATAGCCAAATCAACTCCAACCCCTAATATCATATTTTAATAGAAATTGCAAGGTAACATCTTGTATGATCACTGCTAAGTGCATGGATTATAATTGCTTTAGATAACTATTTTATTAAACATATATAGTAGCCTAAAATCAATCGGGCATGTGAGCACGGAAGACAGATAATCCACTTGTATCTTTCTTGAATAAATATCGTAAAAATTACCAAAAACAATAAGATGTGGTTGTTCCTCACACGTGTCTTTGATGTGCCTCAATTGTAGCAACAGTAAAAACTGCAATTGGCATAATAGTATAATCATTTTTCCACAAAATTGGTGTAGTGGAAAGAATATTGATCTTGTACTGTGTATTATTTTCTCACGTAACACTTTTTGATCATATCTTCTAATATTCAAAGACTTCAAGAAAAGAGTTGGTGAAGTATGCATAGAAGAATTAAAGTCTGTATGAGAGAGTCTCCAGAACCCGGTCTTTAGAGTCTTGATCCAGAGTCTGGTGACACAATTCATCAGAGTTGTTGAGTGAAAGACTTCAGAGCTTGATAACCTCTGAGGCTTCTCTTATTAGAGTCATAAAATGAAGATTTCTAGATGAGCGAAGATCATAAGCGTTGAGCATAGTAATCCAGAGCTTGATTATCTTTGTAGAACTCACACAGTTTTACTTCTTTAAATCAAAGCACACTAGGTTCAGAGTCTGATGATGTCACATGTCACATTCTCAGAGTCAAAACTTATATCTAGTAACTGTACACTTAACAAAACCATTAGGGTACAAAACTATTTTTTAAGAACCTGTGTATTGCTATAATCAAAACATAAGGCTAAATGCATAATCAAATCTTGTTCTTACAGTCTCCCCCTTTTTTATGATGACAAAATCATGTATTTTTTATGTACAATTTTTACTTGATTTAATCACATAAAAACTTTTTTTAGAGTAATCTAGTAAGCTCGTAAGTTCATAAGCTCCCCCACTGAGTCTTATACTATCAAAATTTTCTCCGCTTATTCAGAATGAAGTTTGTAGAATCCCCCTGAGTTAAAGACTTATGAAAATTTTTAATACATAAAACATTTTAATCAACGTGAAAGTAAGAACTTCCTTGTATAAGATTTTGATTAAAATTTCTTAAATCCTTGTATCTGAATCTGACTTGTATTAGAGCTTGATGAAGCACAAAAGCTTGGTTCATCTTAAGAGATCTGACATCTGATTCCTGGTTTATAAATATCTGAAAAAGTTTTCGACTGCCTGACTAGTAACATTAGTGAACTTTTAAAGTTCCTTGATCATTTAAAAATGCTAGAGTTAGATGTTTTGGATTAGAGAGGAAATAAGTATATCAAAATAATATCTACGTCCCCCCCCCCCCCCCCCCCCCCTTTGTCATCGATAAAAAAATTGAAAAGGAAGAAAAACGAAACTTCATTTGATAGAAGCAGAAAAAGATACAAAATCTCTTAAACATAAAAACAACAAAAAAGAGTTTTAGGTAAGGGGTGACAGTCTTGATAAAATCACTTGAAGTAGACCTTCAATCTTGGTGTTGGTCTGAGCTTGTTCCTTGAACATATCATCTTGCTTGTCCAGACGATACCTAACAACTACATTCTCCTGCTTGAGTTTCTCCAGAATCTTCAGAACAACTAGAGGCTCAGAGTCAGAAGCAGAAGGCTTCTCAGTTCTAGAAGTAGTTCCAATATCATATTGAGAAAAGACTTGTTGTTCAGGAGGAGAAGTAACTTCAGTCTAAATCTCAGAAGCTTGATTCTGAGTAGGAGATTCTTCAGCTTTCTCAGTTTTTCCAGACCCTTCATCTTCAGCTTCCAATACAGTTCTCGGAGATCTTCTCATAATTGTCGAAGTATTAGCCACCTTTGCTGGAGACTTAACAACCTTTTTAGATGTTTTCCTTTTCCTTCTGAGAGGAAGTTCAGGAGGAGCATCTGAAAGATCATCATATGAAAGAGAGAGAGGTACAATTGCTGAGGCTATGCAGTCATCAATATAAGATTGTAGGATTTCAGGAGAATCCAATTTGGTAAAAATAGGATAGTCATCAATGACTATCCTTCTAGAAGATACTGAATCCTTATCCAGAACCTATGAATGATCAATAACTTTAGAAATCAAAGACATGTTCTTCAGATTTCTTCCATTGAAGATCTTTCCAACGTCTATGACTATCTCTTTAGTCACGTTCAACTCCGGCAGAGTTTCAACAAGCTTGCTTTCAATAAGCACATATGAAATTAGTTTTCCTATGGGAATCCAATTTCTGATCTTAGGGCCACCATCTCTAGTCTCCTTGACCAACTCCCTCATGTACTTGAAAAGGATGGAAGACGGATTCATCTTGATCCCATAAGAGATGTAGTACAATATGTACTTCTGATCAGTGTTGATTTAGCTAGAAGAATTTCTTGATGGTGTATAACACACACATCCCAGAAGAATCCTTAACCACACTCTAAGTCTTTTATGCAGATTCTTCGCATTAGACGAGTTCTTACCATCTTGAAAAATTATAGCTGCAATTTCCTTAAATTTTTCCTTTTTGGAAGGCATATCAGAGCATCTCTCAATAGTCCCATCATGATTGAGAAGCTTGACAATAGATTTCTAAAAAATGCATAACTTATTCCCCATAACATACAAAGTGATTTGAAGTTTTGAAAGAGTAGCACGAATCCGAAATTGCTTAACTAGTTTAGGATAAACTGACCCTTTTAGATGGTTGAAAAAATCTTCCCATCCTTGAGTTTCAATGTCTCCAGTGAGGTCTTAACTGTTGGTTTTGAGATTATCAAAATCAACTATCATTTCACACAAAACTTCCAAATTTTCTATTGGAATGGAGAGATCTCTTGAATACCTTCTTTCTTAGATTGTTGTTCTTGTTGCTGAGAAGATTGAGCTTGTTCTTGAGATTTGTCAGCCATGGCAAAAAAAAAGTGTTTTCGGTTGCAGAGAAACTTATGTTTGAAAGAGATAAAGTATAGGACATAAAGTAGCGTAGTGTGTGAATAGTGAGTGAAGTGGGCTTATAAATAAGTTTTGAAAAATCTTTGAAAGTAAAAAGGATCTTACCAAGGTAAGGAGTAGGGAGATTTAACCTATTTTCCACTAAAAAAAATTCTCCCAATGTGTCACTCAACCATTAGAGTGTTTCTGTATAAGACACCTGCCTTTAATCTGAACTACAAACTTACGTTTGATTGTCAGTTGGTTAATATAGAAAACTCTTCATAATCCAAAAAGCAGAACTTTTCTCAGAAAGGTTCTGACTGGATACTTCTAATATAGGAACCTTCTCACTTTAAAAGACTCACTGTTTAGAAACCATAAATCTCAGGGTTTCATTGAATCATTCAGAGATCTTAAACATTCTGAGATAGACATCTTTTTTCATTCTGGACATAAGTCCATTTTCAAATTCTTTAGAATGAAAGCAAATCTATCCTCAGCAAGGGGTTTTGTTAAGATATCAACCCATTAATGCCTTGTATCAATAAATTTTAAATTTTAGATTCCCTTATGAACATAGTCTCGTATGAAATGATGTTTAATCTCAATATGCTTCACTCTAGAATGTAAAATGAGGTTCTTATATAAATAAATAGTTTAGGTATTATCACAAAGAATAAGAACGTTAATCTTATATATCTGAAAGTCTTCTAACTGGCTTTTCATCCAGAGGATCTGAGTGCTACATCCGGATGCTGCAATATACTCAACTTCAGCTGTTGATAGTGAAATTGTTGATTGTCTTTTGCTGAACCATGAGATCAAATTGTCTCCCAGATGTTGATACATTCCAGAAGGGCTTTTTCTTTCTAGTCTATCTCCAGCATAACCAGTATCACAATAACCTATTAGCTTGTAATCTTTTGATTTTCTATAACATAAGCCAAGGTTAGTAGTAACTTTTAGATATCTAAAAATCCTCTTAACAACTGTTAAGTGGGACTCCCTAGGATCTGATTGAAAACGAGCACATAACATATCAAACTTCTTTAGAATACAAGTAGGATGCATTGAGGTGGCTTGCAATCTGACATGTCAAACTTCTTCAAAAGTTCTTTGGTATATTTTCTCTGAAGGATATATGTTCCTTCTGAACTTTGGTTAATCTGGATACCTAAAAAGAACTTGAGTTCTCCCATAAGACTTATCTCAAACTCTGCGTGCACTGACTTAGAAAACTCCTTGCACAAGGTAACGTTAGCAGAACCAAATATAATATCATCCACATTTGAACAACTAGAATATCATTTTTGAATGTCTGACAAAATAGAGTAGTATCAACCTTTCCTATGGTAAAATCATTTTCTAATAGAAAATTGCTTAATCTTTCATACTATGCTCTAGGAGCTTGTTTCAGACGATACAAATATTTCTTAATTTTGAAAACAAAATCTGGATTTTTGTGATTTTCAAAACCAGAAGGTTGGTGTACATACAATTCTTCAGTTATGTAACCATTCAGAAATGAACTCTTAACATCCATCTGATATAAGATGATGTTATGATTAACAACAAATGAAATTAAGAGACGGATAAACTCTAACCTGGAAACTAGTGCAAAGTTCTTAGTATAGTGAATTCCCTCTTGCGGACTATAACTTTGTGCTACTAGTCTAGCCTTGTTCCTTACCACTTCTCCTTTCTCATTCAACTTATTTCTAAAAACCCATTTTGTCCTAATGACATGAATTCATTTGGGTCTAGGCACAAGATTCCACACATCATTTCTAGAGAATTGGTTTAATTCTTCTTGCATTGCCAGAATCCACTCAGTGTCTAGAAGTGCTTCATCAACAGGTATGGGTTCTATGAGGGACACCAAACCCAGAAACGTCTCTTCAAAGGGTTTGAAAGAGGATTTATTTCTGACTGGTTTAGTTTTATCTCCCAAAATCAATTATTCAGAATGTGAAGATCTTTGTCTATGCTTCCTCAGAGGTGTTTGAGCTTCAGTAGCTTCTGGTTGAACAACTCCAAGGTCTTTTGCCTAATACTCTTTAGCTTCTGATTCTTACCTTCATAGCCTGATTAGCTAATCACGAGATCTGCAAAATTCTCAACTAGCTTCGACTTTTTAGAGTCAAGCTTATCATCAAATCTAACATGAACTGATTCCTTAACAATTCGGGTTTCAGTGTTATATACTTTATATCCTTTAGAGAGTTCAGAGTATCCTAGCATTATACACTTTTCTGCCTTAGAATCAAACTTGTTCAAATTGTCTTCAGTGTTCAGAATAAAATAATTACATCCAAAAAGATGGAAATGAGAAATGGTAGATTTTCTATTCTTCCACAATTCATAAGGATTCTTACCCATAGTAAGTCTTATAGAGATCCTCTTATGAATATAACCTGTTGTGTTAACCGCCTCTTCCTAGAAGTGCTTAGCCATGTTTTTCTCATTGATCATGGTTCTGGCCATTTCTTGCAAACTCCTATTCTTCCTCTCTACAAATCCATTTTTTTGTGGAGTTCTAGGGCAGGAGAAATAATGGAAAATTATATTTTCATCAAAAAGTTTTTCAAAGTGCTTATTCTCAATTTCACCACCATGATCACTTTTGACTTGAACAATTTTAAAGTCTTTCTCATTTTGCACTTGTGAGCAGAAGGTAGAGAATAATAAATGTGAATCATCCTTGTGTCTTAAGAATTTTACCCATGTCCATCAAGTATAGTCGTCAACATTGACTAAACCATATTTCTTGCCATTAACAGAAGCAGTTTTCATTGGACCAAAAAGGTCAATGTGCAAAAGTTCTGAAGGCCTAGAGGTGGAAATAACATTATTTGTTTTGAAAGAAGTTTTTGAAAACTTTCCTTTCTAACATGCTTCACAAAGATCATCTGAATATAACTTCAAATTTTGAAGTCCTCTGATTATATTAAGCTTATTTAGCTGAGAAATTCTTCTCGTGCTAACATGGACCAATCATCTATGCTAGATCCATTTCTTTTCATTAATAGACATGAGGCATTTAACATTTTGATCTTTAAGATTAGAAAGTATAATTTATTAAATGTCATTTTTCCTCTTGCCATTGAAAAGAATTGAGCCATCTTTTTGACTCACAACTTTACAAGACTTTTGATTAAAGATAATGTCATAACCATTGTCACTTAATTGACTTATGGACAATAAATTATGCATTAATCCATCAAACAATAAAAATTTTGTAATAGAAGGGAAAAACCATTACCAACTATTTCGGAGCCTATAATCTTCATTTTCTGATTACCTCAGAAACCCACGAAGCCACCAGGCTTAAGTTCCAGGTCTTGGAACATATACCTTCTTCCTGCCATGTGTCGTGAGCAACTAGAGTCCAGGTACCATGAATGGTGTTTTAATTGTGATGCTAAGGAGTTATGCAACATATATTATCTTATCCTTAGGTACCCATATCTTTTTGGGTCCTTTCTAGTTAGTTCTCCCAAAGTTCTTCAGCAAACTTGGGTCTTTGTGCCGAATAATCATTTTGTGTATGTGCATAAGAGAAATGGGAATAAAGAGCTTTTAGTTTTGCGGTTTGTTTTAAAATAGGTTTTTCTTTAGGCACATAATCAATTCCTCTTCTTCGATTTCTACTAACTCCATAGATCATTGAAGCCATTTTACTTCTATCTATGTTTCTAACCAGAAATGTCTGAAACAATTTTTTATATTTCTTTATGACATTTTTCAGAATCCACAGAAGCTTCTGAAAGAATTTCTTCCTCAAGTTTAGAACTCTTACTTAGAATATCAGAGTTATCATTTTTAAGAATACAATTTTCTTCATTTAGAGTGGAGAATTATTTCTTAAGCTTACTATGTGCTTCAGATTCAGATACATGGACTTGTTTCAGATCCTTGTATTTGTTTCGAAGCTTCTGATACTTTTCCATAATTTAAGATAAGCAAGATTCTAATTCAGAACAAGATAGATTAGGAAATACCTCTTCAGAGTCTAACTCTGATTCGAATTCTGATTCTGAATTGTATTATCATTAGATGCTTATGTGTGTGCCATCAGTGCCACATTTATTTGCTATTCCTCAAAGTCATCTTCTGAGGATTCAGAGTTATCCCAGGTAGCCATCATAACTTTCTTACTCCCTTTTAAGACTTTCTTCTTTGGTATGTATTTTCTTAGCTTGGGACATTCATTTTTGTAGTGACCTGAATCCTTGCACTCAAAACAGATAATGTCTCTGCTAGCACCTGACTTTTTTAATCTAGATGTAGACTCTGAGCGACCACATGTCCTGCTTGATCCTATGAACTTGCTTTGTCTATTATTCCATAGTTGGTTAACTCTTTTGAAAATAAGAGACAACTCATCTCCTTCTTCAGAATCTTCTTCAGATTCCTCTTCTTCTTCAGCTTGAAAAGCTTTAGTCTTTTCAGACTTTTCCATAGATTTCAAAGCCACAGACTTAACTTTTCTTTGAGGCTAATCCTATTCAAGCTATACCTTGTGACTTCTTAAAGAAATTACAAGTTCTTCAAGAGTGGTGTTTTTTAGATCTTTAGACAGCTTCAACGCAGTTACCATAGGTCTCCTTCTCATAGGTAAGCTTCTTATAATCTTCTTAACATGATTTTTAGTAGAGTAACCTTTGTTCAGAACCTTCAGTCCTGCAACTAGAGACTGAAACCTTGAGAACATGTTCTCAACTATTTCATCATCCTCCATTTTGAAGGCTTCATATTTTTGTATCAAGGCAAACGCCTTGGTTTCTTTCACTTGAGCATTTCCTTCATGAGCCATTTTTAAAGAGTCAAATATAGACTTAGCTGTGGCTATATTTGTGATATTCTTATACTCAGAATATGATATAACAATCAGAAGAATGATTCTAGCATTATGAGTGTAGCTGGTGGATGGACTCTTGCCATTGTGTTTAAAAAAACTGAATCTTTATCTGATACGATGAAGTATTTGATAAACAATCAATACCAAAACCATAGCTCTGATGCGAATTAAAGGTAATGGAAACACAAGAAAAGGGGGCTTGAATTGGGTTTCTAGAATGAAAATATTTTACTACCTAAAACAACAAGGAGAGAACTAAGAATGAAAACAATGAACACAAATATTTTTATCCTAGTTCGCTTTTAACGAAGCTACCTCTAGTCCACCCACCAAGGTGATTTCTCCTTATCACAAGGACTTAATCCACTATAACCAAACTTGATTACAACCACAAAGACAAGCTATCAATGTCTTCTTGAGAAATTCTGACTATACCCTAGTCTCTCAAGGAAAAACAACTCAAAATTTGAGAAACAAAGTGTGTTACAAAGATGCTTCTATGAAAGCATATTACACAAATGTATTACAAAGATATTTCTTCAACCCATAAAGTGATTTACTCAAGTGACATACTTGACTCTTTTTACCCTTAACCTTGTATCCCTCAGGTTGATACATATAGATTTTCTCATCCAAATCACTGTGTAAGAAGGTTGTCTTCACATCAAGTTGTTCTAGCTCAAAATCACCTTGAGCAACAAGACTAAATACCTATCAAATAGAATCTGTGACAACTATATTATTATTAAGCCTTTCTCAATAATCTTAAATATAAACCTGTGACAACTATATTATTATTAATCTCTGCTCATTAATCTTGAATATTAACATGTGACAACTATATTATTATTAATCTCTGCTCACGAATCTTTACAAGTTTTGAATTAAAAATCAACTTAAGTTAATATCAATTTTTGTAGGACCGATACTCGTACCTTTGAACCACTTGCTACTATTGTACTATGTATACTTACAAATATAAATAGCACAACACTTAGGTTGACACGTTATAAGGCCAAAAAAGAGTTTGATAATACCCATGCAAGATCGAAGTAGAGGATGTTCACTCTGATGATCCCTTAATTGATGCAGAAGATGCATTAACTCAACCACCCTCGCCGGTCTCTCAAATTGAAAGCAACAATAATGATATTGTTAATTCGTTCCAACTACATCAACAAGACGCGTTTGATGTTCTAGATTTTATATGGATTTTAGTGTTTTGGATTTTCTTATTATGAGTTAAGTAAAAGAAACATATTAAAAATTCAAAAAAAAATGTAGTGACTAATTTTTTCATCATTAAATTAGTCACAAAAATTGAATAATTAAGAGACAAAAATAGTGTTTTTAGTTATGAGAAATGAACCCAAATTCAATATATATATATATATTATTGAATTATGCAATTGTTTAACGAATATATAGTTTGACAAAAACAAATTAGAATGGATCCCAAATAAATTAAACAATTGCATAATTTGCCTTCGGAAAGAACCTATATATCATGTAGGTATGTAATTTGGAAAATATGTTCCAGAAGGATCTTGTGATATAAAACGAGACATAAAATGGTGAATGCAACATGAAAACAAAATAAACAAGAAAAATATATTACATAACTACACATGCTTGATAGATTGAAATGAGTTTTGTCATGAAATTTAGTTCTTTGGTTTTGATTTGAATAAAATCGAAGACTTGATAGCTATGAAGTTTTTGAATATTTTTTGAGGTTAGTAATATGAAATATATGAAGTTGGGAAGAAGAAAACTATTTTTTTTATTCATTTATAAAAGTAACACGAGAAAATATATAAGACGTTGGGTCTCCTCCTCTTATTTTTGTTGAAGGAGAGGAATGCAACTCCCTTATTCACACATTGCCTCAGAGATGATGCAAAACAAAGAGATATCAATACACATACAACCCTAGCACTTTAGGAGTTCAAAAATGACATCCAAATGAGTTAGAGGAGGATAGAAAAGGGTTTCGTAAGATGGTTTCTGTTCAGGAATAATTTCACTGTTTTTTAACCCCATTTTAAATTCATGAATCTATATATGTTTCTAGTTAATTTTGTATTGTGGAAGAGTAATTCCATTTTCAATTATTGGCTAAATAAATATTTTTGTTCTACTTTCTTGTTAGGGTTTAAAGTGTATTCTATAAGAAAGATAGTTGGCTAGCTTATTACTTTTAATAGTGAAGTTTGTTGGAATTATTTCTAATTGATTTAGTCAAAAGGTATCATAAAGAACTAAGTCGATAAGCAAAGATGATATTAAGAGAGTATAAAGGTATTCTAACCTTTACAAAAGTGATTCCAATTTGGAGAAATACAAGCTAGAGAATTTAGACTCCAAGAATCTAAAGAATGACCTTTAAATTCTTTGGTGTTTACAACCAATCACTCCCAAGCTAAGAATTTAACTTGAAAAATCATTTTCCGCTCATCTTTTGTTCCACTTACAAACAATACATTGTTCTTATTTAACCAAGTAATCCAACAAACAACAACCAAAACTAAACCACTCACCTTTCTGGGAATTAAACTTTTTCCATACAAACAGAACCGTAAGAAGTGATTTGGAAGTGAAACGGCCACAACACCTTTTGCAGCCCCGTCCAAACCGATACTGTTGTTCACGGTTTCTCCGCAGCGGAACAAGATAGGAAAAGATTAGCCCCGTCTCCCACTTGATTAAAATAGAGAACACATACCAAGTCGCTTCTGTTCGACATAATATTTATGCGTGTAGGTTCAGATTTTGGGGGCAGATTATTTTGCATTGCCCTTCAACCAAAGGGAGGAATTTGCTTGGAATTTTAGAGTGTGTTTGGATGAAGGATTTTAATGAGGGAAAGTAATTTTTTGAGGGAATTTGAAATGACTTAATCAAAATCTATTGTTTGGATAAAAAATATGAAGAATTGTTAAAATGATGTAAATTTATGGAGTATTTTATTCATGTTAAATTTAAGGAATTTAAAATGACACCAAAAAGTAAAGAATTTCAAATTGCTTCTTAACTCTATATAATATGAATGTTAAATTGTTTATTATTAATTTTTTAAATTTTACAAGATGGTCCTCATATTTAATGAAAATTTTAAATTCACCCCCAAAATTTTCAAAAAATTTCAAATTAGTCTCTAATAATTTTTAAATTTTACAAATTGGTCCCTTCAAAATTTCAAAAATTACAAGTTGATCCCTATTTTTTATATTTTAAATTTGATCAAAAAGTTTTAAAAATTATGAAAATGACCCCAAATTTTTTACATTGAATCATTTTAATACTTAATCCAAACAAAAGAATTTAAAAATGAATGAATTTCAATTGAATCATTTGAATTACTTAGCATTTTAAATTTCTTAAAAATTATCAAATTCTTCATCCAAACATACTCTTAGAGTGTGTTTGGATGAGGAATTTGAGAATTTTTAGGGAATTTAAAATTTTAAGTAATTCAAATGATTCAATTGAAATTCATTCATTTTTAAATTCTTTTGTTTGGATGAAATATTAAAATGATTCAATGTAAAAAATTTGGGGTCATTTTCATAATTTTTAAAGCTTTTGGGCCAAATTTAAAATATGAAAAATATGAACCAATTTGTAATTTTTGAAAATTTGAAGGGACCAATTTGTAAAATTTGAAAATTATTAAGAGCTAATTTACAATTTTTTGAAAATTTTTTAGGGGTGAATTTGAAATTTTCATAAAATATGAGGATCATCTTGCAAAATTTGAAAAATTAATAATAAACAATTTATCATTCATATTATATAGAGTTAAGAAACAATTTGAAATTCTTTACCTTTTGGTGTCATTTCAAATTCCTTAAATTTAACATAAATAAAATACTCCATAAATTTACATTATTTTAACAATTCTCCATATTTTTTTATCCAAACAATGGATTTTGATCAAATCATTTCAAATTCCCTCAAAAAATTACTTTCCCTCATTAAAATCCTTCATCCAAACACACTCTTAAGCTTCCACAGCAAATGCAATGCCTCTTGCAACTGTATCGAGACTGCATTTTATGAACCTACATCAGCAAAATTAGACAGCCATTTAACGCAAGATTTGACTGAAAATCCTTCCGGATCCAGCCATCAAACCAAAGTATCTTCCTCCTGTTCTGACAGCTGAATATTGTGCAAAATGTTCAAAAGATCCAGCTTTTGATCTCGGGCAGAATCAGATACAGTGTGTCTAAAAAGTCCATGTCCCAATTCCAAGTTTGTCTGATCCAATACCCCGCCTCTGCAACCTTCAAAGGGTGAGAATCCGCACATAAAAATACTAACCTAATTTCAATATAGTTGTTTTATAGCATTTCCCGTTTACTTTCTTTCGACCAATTCTCCTCGGTTTCTACGGACTGTAGCGATTTGGCAAGCCTTCATGCATCAAATATCACAAACCTGCTTCTGTCTCCTTTAACATTTGAAGATGAAATAATTATATTTGTTAAAACTCAATCTGAACAAGTAAAAGCATTAAGAGTAATGAGAGAAAATGATATTCAAGCTTTTCATAACTCAAAAATCTCACTTGATACAAAAGAGTATGTGGTTACTTATAAATCAAGTAACTATAACTAAATTGTAACCAATTGATAACTAACTTGAAGTTTGTTACTTTTCAGTTTTGAATCTCTATCAATAAGTTAGTTACATTCTCTTATTATTTATTACATTTAACATTCCCCCACAAGGTAGAATGTATATCAATTATTCATAGATTGGCTTGAAGATTGTTAAATAGACCCGGGTGTAATGACTTGGTGAGTATGTCAACAACTTGCTCATTTGAAGTGAAAAGAATTAGATGTACTAACACTATCTCTTATCACATAGTAATCAATTTGTATGTGCTTCGTTCTCTCATGGAAAAATAGTTTTGCAGCTATGTACAAATTAGATTTATTGTCGCAATAGGCGATGATTGGCATTTGATGTGATATCTGAAAGTTATTGAGTAAGTAGAGAAGCCATTTACCTTCACAAGTTGCTTGGGGCAATGCTCTATAATATGTCTCTGATGATGATCGAAGACATTATAGCCTGTTTCTTGCTTTTGCAGCTAATGAGGGATTTGATAAGAAAGAAACATATGTCTGTGGTTAATCTTCATGTGTCAGGACATGCCACTCTATTCAAAATCAGAGAAGCCATTGAGGCGCAATGTAGAGTGTGAGATATTGCATTGAACTCTAGTTTTAGCATGCCGTCGAAGTCCGCTCACATGCTGTTGTCGAAGACCTACATGCTGTAATCGAAGTGTGTTCTAGTGTGTAGCTGTCGGATTGAGCCTTGTGTTAAGGATCCAATTGTTTAAGTTAGCTTGTAATGGGTAATTGTTAAAAAGCCCATTAGTTTATTATGTTAGGTTTATTATAAATAGCATACTAGTCTCTCTTCATAATGTCTGACAAAATCTTATTAGGTTGATAGAGGTTAATTGTTGGTATTCACTTGTAATCTTTGAACCCTATTGAGAAAGTGAATAGTAAAACAAATTTAACAAATTCTCTATTCTTCTTCCTCTTTTCTCTTTCTTTGTGAACCCTAATAGGGTTTAGGTTATTTTTTCTTGTTAACCCAAACCCTTGCATGTTTCTTGTCTATAAAGAAACCGAGTATATTTTGTTCAAAGGTATTGTTTTTCACAACAAATTGGTGCGGAGAGCGTGGAGAAGATGCCCTCAATAAAGTATGAGATTGAAAAGTTCACCGGAGTGAACAATTTCGGTCTGTGGCGCTTGAAGATGAAAGTCCTACTGGTTCAGCAGGGTTGTTTGGAAGCGTTGGAGGGAGAGGCAACCATGGATGTTGCGTTAACGGAAAAATAAAAGACGACCATGATAGAGAAAGCCCACAACGCAATATTGTTGAGCCTTGGTGATAAGGTTCTTCGATAGGTATCAAAGGAGACGACGACTTCTGGGTTATGGTTGAAACTTGAAAGTTTGTACATGACCAAATCTCTGGTGAATCGACTCTACTTGAAGCAAGCTTTGTATTCATTCAAGATGAGTGAAGACAAAGTGTTGGCTGAGCAGATGGATATGTTCAACAAGTTGATTCTTGATCTTGAAAATATTGATGTGAAGATCGATGACGAAGATCAAGCACTGTTGCTGTTGTGTGCTTTGACCAGAACACATGCTCACTTCAAAGAAACTCTCTTGTATGAAAAGGAGTCCCTGAGCTTTGAAGAAGTTCAATCAGCCTTGTATTTTAAGGACCTGAACGAACGAAAGGAGCATAAACCTTCGATGGTTGGTGAAGGTTTGGCCGTTAAAGGAAAATTCTTGCGAAAAGATGGTAAGTTCGACAAGAAGAAAGGTAAAAGTCAACTGAAGTCTTATAGTGGCGAAACATCTGGTATTCGATGCTATCATTATAAGAAGGAGGGTCACACAAGAAAGGTGTGCCTAGGGATGACAAAAATATTCGTACCCGCGGATATCCGCAGATAAAATTCGTCACGGATATGAGGCGGGTAGCTTAATGGATATCCATGGATAAATTAAATGGATATTTAAATATCTGTTTGTTAATGGATATGGATACGGGTTTAATGATATCTGTGCCCGCGGATATCCATATCCGTTAATAAATTATAAAAATTATTGAAATATAATTAGTTTATTATACCTTATCTTTTCATCTTCTAAATATAAATAGTCTTATTATATTTCTTTTTTTTTTAATTTCTTTGAAGAAAACTTTTTACATTTCATTCATATTCTATTATTTATTTTATATTTAAACTCTTCAATATTTCATACTAGGGATGGGCAGCGGATCGGGTCGGTTCGGGTTCGGGCCCAAAACCCTAAACCGGCCAATCCATCGGATGGGATATTGTAATCCGTTTTTGTCCAGATTAAAATTTTGGGTTGTTCGGGTTCGGTTGTAGACAGGTTCGAATTGTTGAGTTGGTTATCTTTGGATTTGACAAATTTGGGCCCAATAAAAATTAATACATTTTTTTATTTGGATCAAGGATGGCCCAATTTTAAAAATGGTCAAAATACATATTTAAGTTTTTTTTTGTTTATTAAGAAATGAGCCATATATTGGGCTTCCAAAATTTTACCATTTAAATTGTTAGATTACATTTAAAATTACTATTAGAACCCATATTTTCCTTAAAATTAAAACTAATTCAATAACATTAATACAACCAAATTGTTTAACTAAAATTAAAATTAATCATTCTAAGGACCATATAAAATCTAAGTTTAAATTAATCCTTCCAAACATAAATTACATGTAGTAACACAACCAAAGCACCATTGTCAACCTCTCATTGAAGAACTTGCTACCATTATCATTGAAGAACTTGCAAATTAATCCTTGAAGAACCTCTCATTGAAGAACTTGCTGCCATTATCATTTCATGTGAATCATCACTCCTGTGAATGCAAATCCATATATTCAAAATATCAAATCCATTGTCACTTGATTTATTTGCAAATCCACATATTTCAAAGCAAAGCAAACTCAAAGAAATGGACATTTCAAAGCAAACTACTTCAAAGAGACAACTATTTCAAAACTAATTATATACAACCATGGAAATTTAAAAACTATTTCATAATCACAAAATGGATCTATTCAACCATAAATGATTTTTCAACTCACTTTTTCATTCAAAATATATTACTCTATCCTAGAACCAAGCACATCAAAACAACAACCAGAATATTGTTTTTCAAGGTAAAATGAAACCAAGATGATGATAACATAAGGAAATTGGCCTTTGTAATAATCATATTCATACACAATAAATCCAGAGATCTTGAACTTGACAGTTTGTTAACAACACCAAATTGAATTTGAAATTCAAGTTAGAAAGTAAGTTTTTCTTACCTTTACAATAATGATGGCAATTACTCCAATGACAATGAGAAAAAGCAATGCCATAATACACTTGTCAATAACAACCTATTACAAAAATGTCAGCAAGTTTATCAATGAATGATTCATAAAGTTAGGAACTATATTGAAAAATATCAGCAAGTTTATCAAGCTTGTAAAATGTATAATTAAGCTTGTAAATAAATAATTAAGCTTGTAAAATGTATAATTAAGCTTGTAAATGATTCAGCATAAGAATGTATAATTAAGCTTGTAAAATGTATAATTAAGCTTGTAACCTGCATATTGCATAGTGATACATAAGCTTGTAAAATGTTAGCAACCTGCATAGTGATACATACTGCATATTGCAACCCGCATATTCACAAAAAGTATATATTAATTTCAATAAAAGAAATTAATATCAAAACAGTAAAATTACTTTAGGAAAAAATGAGCATAGATATACATACTGCAAGAACTAAACCAATTTCGACACTGCCAAAGACAACACCAATATATGCACTAAAACATGCTAGAAAATCAAAGCATTGTAGATATAATTATGGCTGATAACACCACTAGAGGAGTGAAATTCACAACATTGTTTGATTTTGCCGTTTTGCAACTAGTATTGTAATTTTAACACTGCCAAAGACTACAATGTTTGATGCTGCAGTTTTGCAACCAACATTGTAATTCACAGCCGAACGCGAAAACGGTCCTGAAACAACATAGTTAAATTTGTTAACAATTGATGCGGTAATTCTTGATACTAATTGATGATGAAATTTTTTACCTGTTGTAAGGTAGCAAGAATCATGAATCATGAATCATGAATTTGGTTTTCAACAGATCATGAATTTGGTTTTCAACAGCTTGTTGGCATGATTAACTATGAAGCACAAACACCGACATGACAGATCAGTACCGATAAAAATTTATAAAAATAAATAAATTAATGAATGTAGAGGTAGAAATGAGAATTGAGCTGTACTCACCGCAAGAGCTATTATACCAGTGATGAGTCCAGTTTTGATGGTTGTACCAGTTTTGAGTCCAATTTCCTATCTGGACAAAATTTTAAAATTTAGTAATAATAGTGTCACTTAGCTAGTCAAACTGGATATCAAAACCAGCATTAGTTTTCACATAAAAACAAACATAACTTCTACCTGAATATGTTTCACTTCTTTCAAAAAGTGTTTGGTTGGTTATACATGGATTCGTCAAAAGTGTCTAGATATACTTTCAAAAAGTGTTTGGTTGGTTATACATGGATTCAAAATACGGTCATTCATGACTCCAAAATTTTTAAAAAGTGTCTGCTACAAATATAAGGGAAAACATAAGAACATATGTTATTTAACAAGAACACATGAACAAAAATACAACGGAATTGAACCTGAATATGTTCCACGCACAACCCGAAGGCTGCGACTGAGTATGAGAAGATGGTGCTCCACTTCCAGCTGAAGTTTCAGTAAATCCTAAAATATATTTTACAAACATAATAAGAAAACCTTCACTTTACCATTTTACAAACATAATAAAAATTACACTTAAATATACGCAATACCTAGTAAAGCATCTTCAGATATCTCATACTCCTCATTGAACTCCATGTCTTTGAATTGGTAAAAGGAAGGTCTCAACCAGTTCTGAGTACAAATTAAAGCCTCAGCCATTTCTGATTTGAGAGAGCTTCTATATACCTCTAAAACCCTCCCACCCGTGCAAAATGCACTCTCAGAAGCCACAGTTGAAACTGGCGTAGGCATGATATCTCTAACTATTTGGGACAGAACTGGGTATTGACCAGCATTATGTTTCCACCAACAAAGAATGTCAAACTTTTCTTTATCTTTTTCATTAAAAGTTAAACATTTTCCTGTAATATAACTCTGAAGCTCGGTTTCTTCTTCCACTAAATCAATAGACATCAAATGTTCCTGAAAGACATTTTCTCTAGCTATATATGTGGGTAATTTGTCACTGGCAGCCGTTTCACCATGAGAAACAGTGGCTGCAACAGATGGGGCTGAGCCTCCAGCAATGCCATAGGCTTGTTTGTAAAGATCAAACATTTTTGAAAGGTTGTTATTGATATCTTTTAATACAATTTTCTTAGTGTCTGAATCTTTTCCATACATATCATCAAAGCACCATTCCACATATCTTAACTTATATCGGGGATAAAAAATAATACCAAAATAAAGGAGTTGGTTCATCTTAGTGATATCAACCCAATATTTACAAAAAATTTCAAACATGTCCCGTGCCACATTTGCAAACAATCCATTAAGGTCTATGTTTAATTTCTTAAGTTCAATGTAGATTTCAGCCAAGAATGGAAAAGTAGTTTGCAAACTTCCTTTTGTGGAAACAGAAAAAATCTTTGTCGCTTCATAATATTTCTTCAAAAACTTAATAAAAACTCTAACATTATCCCAATCTTGACTACTGGGGGAGGGGGGGGGGGGGGGAATCACCGTCAAAGAAATCCCTATAGTCTTCATCTCCATCTTCTAGCTTATCAAAAGCAGTTTGAAATTTCTCAGCCGCATCTAACATCAAATATGTCGAGTTCCATCTAGTTGAAACATCAATACATACTGACTTCTTACATGTAATCCCAGCATATTCCACACATTCCTTGAATTTTAAAGCTCTATGGGGTGAAGATCTCACAAACCTAATAGCATTTCTAACACTTGAAATTGAGGTGCTGGCTACTTTTAATCCATCTCTCACAACCAAATTCAATATATAAGCACAACACCTCATGTGAAACCCAAACCCATCCATTAAAAGTCCATTCATGTTTCTCACTTTTTGCTCTAAATATTTAACAGCAACATCATTTGATGCCGCATTATCTACCGTAATGGTAGAAACATTTCTCAGCCCCCACTCCTTCAATACATCCTCAACTTTCTTACCAACCGTTCTACCACGGTGATTTGGAATAACGGTAAAGCTAATAATCCTTTTTTGATAATTCCAATCTCTATCAATAAAATGGGCAGTGAGGGTCAAGCAGTTTTGATTTTAGACAGATGTCCAACAATCTGTTGTTATTGCCGCTCTACTATAATCAGACTTAAAGAATGCCATCAACCTCACTTTCTCATCAAGATATAATTGAAAACAGTCCTTACCTATGGTTCTCCTTGACGGTATAGAAAATTGAGGCTGCATTTGCTTACAAAAGTACTTGAACCCCTCTCCTTCAACCGTAATAAACGTTTTCTCATCCAAAATGATAAAATAAGCCAACCCCTTTCTACAACCTACAGGATCAAACCTAGAACTTGTTGGAACCACCCCAACTCCCTGGGTTGTTGAAAATGTCAAGATTGTTTGGTTAGGGTCAGTTGACAGGTTCAACGGATACTTAGGGCGTGTTTTCATGTGACTCTTTAAGTTTGAAGTTCCATGTTTCTTAAAGTCACACATGTACATTTGATGGCAATATTTACAAGCAGCAGTAGGGGGTCACTATTAGGAATAAGGTTAAAGTGGTCCCAAACCTCAGACCTCTTTCGATTACCATTAGCATTAGGTCTTCTTTTCTTAGGAATAGGCGGAAGATTTGTGATTGGTTCAATAGGTGTTGTGGTTGTTGGTACATTAGGTGAGGTTGGAGAATGTCCATTGGTCATTGGAGTGTCTTGCTCCATAACTGAGCAAATAAGCAAATTACAAAAATAAACATAAATAAGCAACCAAACATAGACACAAATAAGCAACCAACAAAAATAGAAGCATGCTCAATACAAAATTATAAGAAACATGCTCAATACAGTTATTTTGCATACTTCGAGAAACATAAAAAAATCACACACCTAAACTTGTATACACATTTCCTAAACTTACAGTTATTTTGCATATTCCCAGCTCCTCGCATTTCTCCAACTCCTTCCATATCTTGAACTTCTTGCATAACTCTTAAAGCTTTCAAGTTACAACACAACTCACCTGTCAAAAATTTGCAAAAAAAGTAACTGAAACAAAAGCACATACATATATTTTGTTTTCAGAACACTCAAACGATTTTCAGAACACTCAAGCGATTTTCAAAAATTTTCATACAAAGTAACTAATACAAAAACACATACATATATTTTGTTTTCAGAATACTCATACTATTTTCAGAACACTCAAACGATTTTCAAATATTTGCATACAAAGTAACTGATACAAAAGCACATACATATATCTTGTTCTATTTAGAAGTTTTTTTCACCTATTTTCAAGCTCACACAAGCATCCAATTTAAAATCCTGAACCTTTTACACATAGGTCTGCAATAAAAGAGAATGATTTTATGACAATATGGAAAGGCAACAAGAAAGCAATATTCATCGTTTAACAGAAAAAAATAAAATATATGAATGGTTACATAACTGAATCACAAGCTTAAGAGAGAAGATGATGGTGGTACCGAGAGAGACGATGATGAGGCTGATTAAACCCTAACCTAAAACCAACAAGGATAATGGTTTATGTGTTAGCTTAACTATAATAACATGTCGGTAGATAGATAGATAGATAGATAGAGAGATAGAGAGATAGATAGATAGATAGAGAGAGAGAGAGAGAGAGAGAGAGAGAGAGAGAGAGAGAGAGAGAGAGAGAGAGAGAGAAAACGCTAACCTGAATGTTAAAGGCCGGCGGCTGAAGGCTGGAAAGCGGCGGCAGAAAGTTTTTGGGTTCAGAGAGGAAATGTTTGAAACCCTAAAATGTGAACTGAAGAAAGGAGAAGCGTGTGTGTGATAATGAAGTACTGGGAAATGAGAAAAACATATTAAATAATAATGGGAATTGAAAAGTTTGACACAATTTTAATTTTTAATAACTATTATTCATTATATATAAATAATAATTAAATAATACTAATATTTTAACCGGTCGGTTCCGGATTCCGACGGGTTCAAAATTACAACCCGGATCCGACCGTTCTTATCCATTACTATCTAATAAAACAACCCAATAATACCCGTAACCCAATTTTAACCGACCCGTGTTGTAAAACAACTACCGGTTCGGTCGGGTAGCATCGATAGGTCACCGATTGTCCATCCCTACTTCATACCCCACTTCAACAATTTTACAGTCCAACCAACTAGTGTTGTCATTCCTCTGTCGAACCAGTGTCTCCATGCCTACTCCTCTGTCGTCCGCTCTTCCATCATAATTCAGAATCACAATATCTTTTATTTGTTTGGTTAAAAATAAAATGTATGGATATTATGTTTGAATCTAATTATGTATTGGTGAATAAGAAGAAAATTAATGTGATAAAATTTTATTGTTAAATTAAGAGCGAATTATATGGATGTTATGTGATAATAACTTTTTGTGTCTTTAAAAGGAGTTAAAAATATTTTTTCTAAAAATATTTTTTATAAAAAAATAGTATCCATGGATATTTGTAAATATCTAGGGATACCGTAAAATTCGCGAATTACACGCTTAACGGATATTCGCAAGGATATGGGACGGATATGGAAATCATATTTATCCAACGGAGCAGATACAGATATCATAGTATCCGTCCCCATGGATATCCATTTACATCCTTAGGTGTGCCCTGAACGCCTGAAAGATCATGGAGGTAAAGATAATGGCAATGCAACCATTGTTCAAGATGACTTCGACTCATCTGATGTCCTTGTAGTTTCAAGCGGCAACTCAAGAAAGGAGTGGATTATGGATTCAGGTTGCACTTGGCACATGAATCCAAACAGAGAGTTGTTCGAGGAGCTATGTGATCAAGATGGTGGATCGGTGCTGCTGGGAAACAACAAATCTTGCAAAATTACAGGTATTAGATATGTGAGATTTAAGCTCCATGATGAGTCAATAAGGTTATTGACTGAATTCAGGTATGTACCTGATTTAAAGAGAAATTTGATTTCTCTTGGTGAATTCGACAGGAAGGGATATGTTTTTCAATTAGAGAAAAGTATCCTAAGAGTCATGAAGGGGTCGAAGGAAGTCTTGAGAGGCGTGAAGAAACAAGGCTTGTATACCTTTGAGGCTGAGGATGTAAGTGGTTCGACGAATATTGCATCCACGAAACTTGTGTCGAAGAAAAAATTATGGCACATGAGATTGGGCCATGTCAACGAAAGACGCCTGGTCGAATTGGGGAAGCAGAACCTGCTAGGTGGTGACAAAGTCGAAAAGTTGGGGTTTTGTGAATCTTGTGTATTTGGTAAATCCTGTAGAGTGAAGTTTAACAAAGGCAAGCAAAGAACACATGGATCCCTAGATTACATTCATGCTTATCTTTGGGGGCCTGCAAGGAATCCTTCACACTCAGGTGCAAGGTATTTTTTATCCATCGTTGATGACTATTCCAGAAAGTTACGGGTATTCATTCAGAAGACGAAGGATGAAACTTTTAAGAATTTCAAAAGTTGGAAGGTTCTAGTCGAAACTCAAACTGGCAGAAAGGTTAAGAGGTTGAGAACCGACAATGGCCTTGATTTCTGCAACAAAGCTTTCGACAGTTACTGTGTTGAGTCTAGGATTGCAAGGCATAAGACTGTAGCAGGTATTCCTCAACAAAATGGCTTAGCTGAGAGATTCAATCGAACAATCCTTGAAAGGGTTAGATGCATGTTGGTTAGTGCTGGATTGAAGAGGTGTTTTGGGTGGAGGCTGTTTCGACAGCAGCTTATCTGATAAATAGATGTCCCTCGACTGCCTTGGGAATGAAGATACCTGAAGAAGTTGGGTCAGGACATCCACCTAGTCTCGACAGATTGAGAGTATTTGGTTGTGTGGCCTATGCTCATATAAGGCAAGACAAGGTCGAACCTAGAGCTCATGCATGTTCATGGGATACCCTGAAGGAGTCAAAGCTTATAGGCTATGGTGCCTAGAGCCAGATCACAGGAGGTGTATCACCAGTCGAGATGTAGTTTTCAATGAAGCTGAGATAAGTTTTAAGAAAACTGATGATGTTGACGAAAAGCTGGAACAGGGAGAGATTCCTGTTGAGGTGGAGCATGTTGATGCTGAATTGTTAACCCAAGATGAAGTCGAAGAAGAAGCAGAAGATGTTGTCAAAGATGAGTAGACTGATAATGACTACCTGCTAGCAAGAGATAGGTCGAGGAGAGTCATCAAACCACCTCAGAGACTTGGGTATATAGATCTAATAGTTTATGCCTTAATATCTACAAGTGAGGTTCTCGACGAAGAACCTAGAGACTATAAGGAAGTTATGAGGAGTCGAAAGAAGACTGAATGGCTGAAGGCCATGGACGATGAGATGAAATCTCTTCATGACAACAACACATGAGAATTGATCAAGAAACCTGTATGAGCCAGGTTAGTCAGCTGTAAATGGATTTTCAAAGTTAAGGAAGGAATCGAAGGAGTGGCGTCGAAGAGATACAAGACAAGATTGGTAGCTAGGGGGTTCACTCAGAAAGAAGGTGTCAACTTCAATGATGTGTTTTCTCCTGTTATGAAGCATAGGTCCATTCGAATATTGCTTGCCACAGTGGCACAATTCGATCTTGAATTGGAACAGATGGATGTGAAGACTGCGTTCTTGTATGGTGATATAGATGAAACAATCCTGATGAGGCAACCTGAAGGGTATGTCGAAAAGGGGAAGGAAGATTATGTGTACAAGCTGAAGAGATCTTTATATGAACTAAAACAATCTCCTCGACAGTGGAATAGGAGATTCGACAAGTTTATGGCACGCATAAGTTTCATTAGAAGTCAGTTCTACCACTGTGTTTACTTCAGATTTCGACCTGGTAATTCATTTGTTATTTTGTTGCTTTATGTGGATGATATTCTAATAGCAAACAACAATGTCGAAGAGGTCAGGAGGGTGAAGGTTGAACTCAATAAGGAGTTCGAAATGAAGGATCTGGGAGCCGGGTCTAGGATTCTTGGGATTGACATCCGAAGAGATAGAAAGCAGTCAAAATTATGGTTATCTCAAGAGGCATACTGACAGAAGATTTTTGAAAAGTATGGTATGTTGAATTCAAAGCCTGTTGTGACTCCGACAAATCCTTAATTCAAGCTGAGTATAGATCAGTGTCTCAGTACTGATGTCGAAAGAGCTTATATGAATAGCATTTCATATGCTAATATAGTGGGTTCTTTGATGTATACTATGGTCTGTACTAGACCTGACATAACATATGCAGTAAGTCTTGTAAGCAGGTACATGGAGAATCCAAGAAAGGCTCACTGACAAGCATTGAAGTGGATTTTAAGGTACATAAATGCGTCTTTGAATAGAGTCCTAACTTATGGTGGAGCCTGTAACACCCCGTTTTGCCAATTTTATTTTTATTGAGTCTTTTTGATTATTTTATTATTATTTTATTTTATTTTCGACTTTTGTGTGAAAATATTTTATTTTTCGTCATGAATATATTTTATCGCGTTTTGGGAACATTTGCGAGATATTTGAGTGTAGGGGTATTTTGGGCATTTCATAGATATTTGGATAAGTTAGTAAGAAAAGAAAATAGAAAATAGAAAAGGGAAAGAAAGAAAAATAGAGAGAAAGAAAGAAGAAAGAAGGAAAAAGAGAAGAAAAGAGGAGAAGAGAGAAAAATTGAGAAAGTGTGGAAAAATCATCAAGATCAAGTTCTAGAGTCGATTAAATCGGGTAAGGGTGCGAAACTCGATTATTATATGATTGTATACGATTATGTATGTGTGTTTGTTGTTGTTTTGGATTGAATTGGAGGAAAATGAGTAAAAACCCATATTTGGTAAAAATTGATTAGAAATGGAAATAAATGTGTCTAAATTCTTGTGGACTATGTTATTGATTGTCTATACATGTTTGTGAGGTATCATTACACTTCTATTTGGTGATTTTCTGAGTTTTAGGTGAAAAATTGGTTGAAATTGGGTGGAAAACGCAGAACATTGTTCTGCAGAATTTTTCTGAGATTTTCAGGTCATACGCGTATGGGGCATGTTCATACGCGTATGAACCTTGGCATTACGCGTATGGTGGGCGAGCCATGAGGGCAATACGCGTATGGGCTACTTGTTTTCTCGGCCATCTGTCCATTTGCGTATGATACGCGTAGCTTTTTAGGTCATTACGCGTACGGGCTTGGGCATTACGCGTACGGACATTTTAACGTGAACTTTGGGAAAAATGAGATCTCTGCTCATACGCGTATGGCTCATGGTGATACGCGTATGGACAGGACTTTTGCAAAATGTGACTTTTCAAAATATCGTTTTTCGTTTTCGTTCGTAACATTTGATCCGTTTATCCGATTTTTACGTTTTTGGTGTCGTTGGAAAGGTATCGAGCTGTACTATATGATTATGATGTTTTGGGGATTGTTAGCCGATTTAATTATGTCAAAAAGTCGGGAATAGTGTCAGTTGTCGACTTTCGTCGTTATACTTGTACGTAATCGATGTGTATTGTGCAAGGTGCTGTTGTATGATGTAAACGTATGTGTTTAGATGATGTTGTGATGAATTGTGGCCGAAAGGCAAGAAAATGCTAAGTGTGGTATTTGATGATATATGCATGATTTTGGATGTATATATGTATGCAATATGAATGTCATAAGTCATTGTATGCCAAGCATCATGATATGCATTGTGGAAACGTCCTGAGTGACGGTTTGGTTCCAGAGGGAATCTGCTATAACATCGTGTGCCTCGAAAATATGAGGCGATGCCTGAGGACTTAAAGCGGTGGTTATAGACGATCGTGTACTTAAAGCGATCGGATTGTGTGCCTTGGATAGGACCTAAAGCAATCCATAACGTCGTGTGCCTCGAAAATATGAGGCGATGCCTGAGGACCTAAAGCGACGGGGTGAACATCGTAGGCCCGACGGGGAGTTACTTGAGATTCTCAGTAACGAGCGATGGTTCCAATAGTTCCTGAGTGAACTGATGAGACATGTGACATTGGAAGTCGGTACCGCATGGCATGTGCATAGAGTCGTGTGTCGATCTCTGTGCATTTGCATAAAGCATGAATTAATTGTGCATGTAATTGTGAATGTGATTGATGGGATGGAATATGTGTGATTGTGTTGGTGATTACGTGTATATTGTATGTTTGAGGTGTAGTGGTGTCAATGCTTGAGAATTGTGCTGTATTATGCTATGTTTGATCTATGAGAAATTGTGGTGCAACTGTGGTGAGAAATGTGTTTACTTGCGTATGTTTGTGTTAATATATAATTTTATGAAATTATATTATGGTTGTTTTTCTCACCCTTCTGCTGTTTTATAACGCTCTATGAGGCGTTGCAGATTAGAGTTGCTGGAGGTATTCTTTTTGTGAAGCTTTGCGTCTTCATTCTTTTGTCGGTCGGCTCTGATATGTGACACGGGTAGCTAGGGTGGCCGTTGTGATTATTCTGTATATCTGGTGTTATATTTTGGTTGTACATGTATAACTTGATGTATTGCAGACATGTTTATATGTATATATGTTATTCAGATTTTAGATTTTCCGCTTTAATTCTAATTTTTGAGAAGTGGGTGTAAGGAACTGAGTTTCCTCTGTATGATTGCTACCCCACTGTTGCATATCTTTATGGGCAGGTGTATGTATGTTCTGTATTTGTTACTTTGATGTGATTTCCCCGTCTATGCCGTGATTCAATTATACTCTGACCAAATTTTGAATTTTCTTTTACTGCTTTAAATGCATGTTAATTGGGGGTGTAGATTGGGGGCGTCACATTAAGTGGTATCAGAGCAGGTCGGTCAGTCCGGCCAAGTAGTTGAGTCAGTTGGTGTGACAGTTGAATACTGTCGTTGTTGTTTGTCCCTTGGTACGTGATATGTGTGTGGAACACTGTCAGTACTTTCTGGTTTTCCTATTCCGTTGTCTGCAGGAGTTAGGATGAGATAAGTGGGGGAGAAGCTGGTACTTCTCCATGTTGCTTCAGGTGTGGAGCGCTGGCTCAGTGTGTTGTGAATTGCAAGATGGTAAGTGTTGTTTGGAGAGTGTTGTTCCCGATTCCGGAGGGAATGCGGAGGTAAGGTATGTGTCGACTGAGGATTTGTGCCTTAGGTAGTTTTGTGCACAGGATGTAAGGAATGTTATTATAGTTTGGTAAAGACGGTTTATGCCCCATCATGATTGTCGGCTGTCTATTGAAAAATTGAGGAACTGATCACCCTTAATCTCTTGTTGATAGTAGACGGAATTATGTTGGATGGAATAGACGTGTCTTTTCGGCTTTGATAGTGGGTGTAAAGAATTGTTTGGAATTAAGTAAAATGATTACGGATTGTTTTGATGAGTCAATGAAGATTCTTATATCGGAAGGTGAGGCGGATTCAAGGTTTTTGTATGTTGGTCAAGTTGGAATATCTCTGAGGGAGAATGATCGGGTATTATTAATGGCTGTTTCTCAGAGAGTAAAGAGTGAACTTAAATTGGACGAAGGTGAATATTTGAGGTTTAGATGTGGTGTTGGGAATGAATTGGTTGCAATTCAATCGGGTTCACATTGACTGTTATCATAAGCTTGTAAGGTTTCCTTCTCTTGAGGAAGATGAAGACTCGAGTTTCTTATCTACCAAAGAGTTGAAGAAACTTTTGGCGGATGAAGCTCAGTTGTTCGGTTTGTTTGCATCATTGTCTGGGGATAGTCAAGTTTCACTTGAAGTGTTTCCTGTTGTGTGTGATTTTCCAGAAGTGTTTCCTGATGATATTTCAGATGTGCCGCCGGAGAGAGAGGTTGAATTTTCTATTGATCTAGTTCCGGGTACTAGACCGATTTCGATGGCACCGTATCGTATGTCGGCATCGGAATTGGTAGAATTGAAAAAGCAGTTGAATGAGTTGTTGGAGAAGAGGTTCGTGAGACCAAGTGTTTCTCCTTGGGGTGCTCCAGTTTTGTTAGTGAAAAAGAAAGATGGGAGTATGCGTTTATGTATTGATTATCGCCAGTTGAATAAAGTGACGATTAAGAATAAGTATCCGCTTCCAAGGATTGATGATCTGATGGATCAGTTGGTTGGTGCTTGTGTATTTAGTAAGATTGATTTGAGATCGGGGTATCATCAGATAAGAGTGAAAGTGGCGTGGGGAGGCGCTGCTGAGGGTAATTTGACGTGGGAGTTGGAGAGTAGGATGCGGGAGTCGTATCCAGAGTTGTTTGTATCAGGTAACATTTTCGAGGACGAAAATTTCTAAGTGGGGGAGAGTTGTAACGCCCCGTTTTGCCAATTTTATTTTTATTGAGTCTTTTTTATTATTTTATTATTATTTTATTTTATTTTCGACTTTTGTGTGAAAATATGTTATTTTTCGTCACGAATATATTTTATCGCGTTTTGGGAACATTTGCGAGATATTTGAGTGTAGGGGTATTTTGGGCATTTCATAGATATTTGGATAAGTTAGTAAGAAAAGAAAATAGAAAATAGAAAAGGGAAAGAAAGAAAAATAGAGAGAAAGAAAGAAGAAAGAAGAAAAAAGAGAAGAGGAGAAGAGAAGAGAGAAAAATTGAGAAAGTGTGGAAAAATCATCAAGATCAAGTTCTAGAGTCGATTAAATCGGGTAAGGGTGCGAAACTCGATTATTATATGATTGTATACGATTATGTATGTGTGTTTGTTGTTGTTTTGGATTGAATTGGAGGAAAATGAGTAAAAACCCATATTTGGTAAAAATTGATTAGAAATGGAAATAAATGTGTCTAAATTCTTGTGGACTATGTTATTAATTGTCTATACATGTTTGTGAGGTATCATTACACTTCTATTTGGTGATTTTCTGAGTTTTAGGTGAAAAATTGGTTGAAATTGGGTGGAAAACGCAGAACATTGTTCTGCAGAATTTTTCTGAGATTTTCAGGTCATACGCGTATGGGGCATGTTCATACGCGTATGAACCTTGGATTACGCGTATGGTGGGCGAGCCATGAGGGCAATACGCGTATGGGCTACTTGTTTTCTCGGCCATCTGCCCATTTGCGTATGATACGCGTAGCTTTTTAGGTCATTACGCGTACGGGCTTGGGCATTACGCGTACGGACATTTTAACGTGAACTTTGGGAAAAATGAAATATCTGCTCATACGCGTATGGCTCATGGTGATACGCGTATGGACAGGACTTTTGCAAAATGTGACTTTTCAAAATATCGTTTTTCGTTTTCGTTCGTAACTTTTGATCCGTTTATCCAATTTTTACGTTTTTGGTGTCGTTGGAAAGGTATCGAGCTGTACTATATGATTATGATGTTTTGGGGATTGTTAGCCGATTTAATTATGTCGGAAAGTCGGGAATAGTGTCGGTTGTCGACTTTCGTCGTTATACTTGTACGTAATCGATGTGTATTGTGCAAGGTGCTGTTGTATGATGTAAACGTATGTGTTTAGATGATGTTGTGATGAATTGTGGCCGAAAGGCAAGAAAATGCTAAGTGTGGTATTTGATGATATATGCATGATTGTGGATGTATATATGTATGCAATATGAATGTCATAAGTCATTGTATGCCAAGCATCATGATATGCATTGTGGAAACGTCCTGAGTGACGGTTTGGTTCCAGAGGGAATCTACTATAACATCGTGTGCCTCGAAAATATGAGGCGATGCCTGAGGACTTAAAGCGGTGGTTATAGACGATCGTGTACTTAAAGCGATCAGATTATGTGCCTTGGATAGGACCTAAAGCAATCCATAACGTCGTGTGCCTCGAAAATATGAGGCGATGCCTGAGGACCTAAAGCGACGGGGTGAACATCGTAGGCCCGACGGGGAGTTACTTGAGATTCTCAGTAACGAGCGATGGTTCCAATAGTTCCTGAGTGAACTGATGAGACATGTGACATTGGAAGTCGGTACCGCATGACATGTGCATAGAGTCGTGTGTCGGTCTCTGTGCATTTGCATAAAGCATAAATTAATTGTGCTTGTAATTGTCAATGTGATTGATGGGATGGAATATGTGTGATTGTGTTGGTGATTACGTGTATATTTTATGTTTGAGGTGTAGTGGTGTCAATGCTTGAGAATTGTGTTGTATTATGCTATGTTTGATCTATGAGAAATTGTGGTGCAACTGTGGTGAGAAATGTGTTTACTTGCGTATGTTTGTGTTAATATATAATTTTATGCAATTATATTATGGTTGTTTTTCTCACCCTTCTGCTGTTTTATAACGCTCTATGAGGCATTGCAGATTAGAGTTGCTAGAGGTATTCTTTTTGTGAAGCTTTGCGTCTTCATTCTTTTGTCGGTCGGCTCTGATATGTGACACGGGTAGCTAGGGTGGCCGTTGTGATTATTCTGTATATCTGGTGTTATATTTTGGTTGTACATGTATAACTTGATGTATTGCAAACATGTTTATATGTATATATGTTATTCAGATTTTAGATTTTCCGCTTTAATTCTAATTTCTGAGAAGTGGGTGTAAGGAACTGAGTTTCCTCTGTATGATTGCTACCCCACTGTTGCATATCTTTATGGACAGGTGTATGTATGTTCTGTATTTGTTACTTTGATGTGATTTCCCCGTCTATGCCGTGATTCAATTATACTCTGACCAAATTTTGAATTTTCTTTTACTGCTTTAAATGCATGTTAATTGGGGGTGTAGATTGGGGGCGTCACATTAAGTGGTATCAGAGCAGGTCGGTCCGTCCGGCCAAGTTGTTGAGTCAGTTAGTGTGACAGTTGAATACTGTCGTTGTTGTTTGTCCCTTGGTACGTGATATGTGTGTGGAACACTGTCAGTACTTTCTGGTTTTCCTATTCCGTTATCTGCAGGAGTTAGGATGAGATAAGTGGGGGAGAAGCTGGTACTTCTCCATGTTGCTTCAGGTGTGGAGCGCTGGCTCAGTGTGTTGTGAATTGCAAGATGGTAAGTGTTGTTTGGAGAGTGTTGTTCCCGATTCCGGAGGGAATGCGGAGGTAAGGTATGTGTCGACTGAGGATTTGTGCCTTAGGTAGTTTTGTGCACAGGATGTAAGGAATGCTATTATAGTTTGGTAAAGACGGTTTATGCCCCATCATGATTGTCGGCTGTCTATTGACAAATTGAGGAACTGATCACCCTTAATCTCTTGTTGATAGTAGACGGAATTATGTTGGATGGAATAGACGTGTCTTTTCGGCTTTGATAGTGGGTGTAAAGAATTGTTTGGAATTAAGTAAAATGATTACGGATTGTTTTGATGAGTCAATGAAGATTCTTATATCGGAAGGTGAGGCGGATTCAAGGTTTTTGTATGTTGGTCAAGTTGGAATATCTCTGAGGGAGAATGATCGGGTATTATTAATGGCTGTTTCTCAGAGAGTAAAGAGTGAACTTAAATTGGACGAAGGTGAATATTTGAGGTTTAGATGTGGTGTTGGGAATGAATTGGTTGCAATTCAATCGGGTTCACATTGATTGTTATCATAAGCTTGTAAGGTTTCCTTCTCTTGAGGAAGATGAAGACTCGAGTTTCTTATCTACCAAAGAGTTGAAGAAACTTTTGGCGGATGAAGCTCAGTTGTTCGGTTTGTTTGCATCATTGTCTGTGGATAGTCAAGTTTCACTTGAAGTGTTTCCTGTTGTGTGTGATTTTCCAGAAGTGTTTCCTGATGATATTTCAGATGTGCCGCCGGAGAGAGAGGTTGAATTTTCTATTGATCTAGTTCCGGGTACTAGACCGATTTCGATGGCACCGTATCGTATGTCGGCATCGGAATTGGTAGAATTGAAAAAGCAGTTGAATGAGTTGTTGGAGAAGAGGTTCGTGAGACCAAGTGTTTCTCCTTGGGGTGCTCCAGTTTTGTTAGTGAAAAAGAAAGATGGGAGTATGCGTTTATGTATTGATTATCGCCAGTTGAATAAAGTGACGATTAAGAATAAGTATCCGCTTCCAAGGATTGATGATCTGATGGATCAGTTGGTTGGTGCTTGTGTATTTAGTAAGATTGATTTGAGATCGGGGTATCATCAGATAAGAGTGAAAGTGGCGTGGAGAGGCGCTGCTGAGGGTAATTTGACGTGGGAGTTGGAGAGTAGGATGCGGGAGTCGTATCCAGAGTTGTTTGTATCAGGTAACATTTTCGAGGACGAAAATTTCTAAGTGGGGGAGAGTTGTAACGCCCCGTTTTGCCAATTTTATTTTTATTGAGTCTTTTTTATTATTTTATTATTATTTTATTTTATTTTCGACTTTTGTGTGAAAATATGTTATTTTTCGTCACGAATATATTTTATCGCGTTTTGGGAACATTTGCGAGATATTTGAGTGTAGGGGTATTTTGGGCATTTCATAGATATTTGGATAAGTTAGTAAGAAAAGAAAATAGAAAATAGAAAAGGGAAAGAAAGAAAAATAGAGAGAAAGAAAGAAGAAAGAAGGAAAAAGAGAAGAAAAGAGGAGAAGAGAGAAAAATTGAGAAAGTGTGGAAAAATCATCAAGATCAAGTTCTAGAGTCGATTAAATCGGGTAAGGGTGCGAAACTCGATTATTATATGATTGTATACGATTATGTATGTGTGTTTGTTGTTGTTTTGGATTGAATTGGAGGAAAATGAGTAAAAACCCATATTTGGTAAAAATTGATTAGAAATGGAAATAAATGTGTCTAAATTCTTGTGGACTATGTTATTGATTGTCTATACATGTTTGTGAGGTATCATTACACTTCTATTTGGTGATTTTCTGAGTTTTAGGTGAAAAATTGGTTGAAATTGGGTGGAAAACGCAGAACATTGTTCTGCAGAATTTTTCTGAGATTTTCAGGTCATACGCGTATGGGGCATGTTCATACGCGTATGAACCTTGGCATTACGCGTATGGTGGGCGAGCCATGAGGGCAATACGCGTATGGGCTACTTGTTTTCTCGGCCATCTGTCCATTTGCGTATGATACGCGTAGCTTTTTAGGTCATTACGCGTACGGGCTTGGGCATTACGCGTACGAACATTTTAACGTGAACTTTGGGAAAAATGAGATCTCTGCTCATACGCGTATGGCTCATGGTGATACGCGTATGGACAGGACTTTTGCAAAATGTGACTTTTCAAAATATCGTTTTTCGTTTTCGTTCGTAACTTTTGATCCGTTTATCCGATTTTTACGTTTTTGGTGTCGTTGGAAAGGTATCGAGCTGTACTATATGATTATGATGTTTTGGGGATTGTTAGCCGATTTAATTATGTCGGAAAGTTGGGAATAGTGTCGGTTGTCGACTTTCGTCGTTATACTTGTACGTAATCGATGTGTATTGTGCAAGGTGCTGTTGTATGATGTAAACGTATGTGTTTAGATGATGTTGTGATGAATTGTGGCCGAAAGGCAAGAAAATGCTAAGTGTGGTATTTGATGATATATGCATGATTGTGGATGTATATATGTATGCAATATGAATGTCATAAGTCATTGTATGCCAAGCATCATGATATGCATTGTGGAAACGTCCTGAGTGACGGTTTGGTTCCAGAGGGAATCTGCTATAACATCATGTGCCTCGAAAATATGAGGCGATGCCTGAGGACTTAAAGCGGTGGTTATAGACGATCGTGTACTTAAAGCGATCGGATTGTGTGCCTTGGATAGGACCTAAAGCAATCCATAACGTCGTGTGCCTCGAAAATATGAGGCGATGCCTGAGGACCTAAAGCGACGGGTGAACATCGTAGGCCCGACGGGGAGTTACTTGAGATTCTCAGTAACGAGCGATGGTTCCAATAGTTCCTGAGTGAACTGATGAGACATGTGACATTGGAAGTCGGTACCGCATGGCATGTGCATAGAGTCGTGTGTCGGTCTCTGTGCATTTGCATAAAGCATGAATTAATTGTGCATGTAATTGTGAATGTGATTGATGGGATGGAATATGTGTGATTGTGTTGGTGATTACGTGTATATTGTATGTTTGAGGTGTAGTGGTGTCAATGCTTGAGAATTGTGCTGTATTATGCTATGTTTGATCTATGAGAAATTGTGGTGCAACTGTGGTGAGAAATGTGTTTACTTGCGTATGTTTGTGTTAATATATAATTTTATGCAATTATATTATGGTTGTTTTTCTCACCCTTCTGCTGTTTTATAACGCTCTATGAGGCGTTGCAGATTAGAGTTGCTGGAGGTATTCTTTTTGTGAAGCTTTGCGTCTTCATTCTTTTGTCGGTCGGCTCTGATATGTGACACGGGTAGCTAGGGTGGCCGTTGTGATTATTCTGTATATCTGGTGTTATATTTTGGTTGTACATGTATAACTTGATGTATTGCAGACATGTTTATATGTATATATGTTATTCAGATTTTAGATTTTCCGCTTTAATTCTAATTTTTGAGAAGTGGGTGTAAGGAACTGAGTTTCCTCTGTATGATTGCTACCCCACTGTTGCATATCTTTATGGGCAGGTGTATGTATGTTATGTAGTTGTTACTTTGATGTGATTTCCCCGTCTATGCCGTGATTCAATTATACTCTGACCAAATTTTGAATTTTCTTTTACTGCTTTAAATGCATGTTAATTGGGGGTGTAGATTGGGGGCGTCACAGAGCCTCGGGTGAAAATAGTAAAACAACAATCGAAGGATATGTTGACTCTGATTATGCAGGTTGTATGGATTCCAGAAAATCTATCTCTGGATATGTGTTCACTATGTTTGGCACAACAATAAGTTGGAAAGCAACACTTCAGAAGGTTGTTGCCTTATCAACCACTGAAGCGGAATATATCGCCCTAACTGAAGCTGTGAAGGAAGCATTGTGGCTTGAAGGTTTTGCAAAGGAGCTGAAACTTCAAGGTCCAGTTATCACTGTTAAATGTGATAGGCAAAGTGCAATACACCTATCGAAGAATTCAGCCTATCATGAGCGAACCAAACACATTGATGTGAGGCTGCATTTCGTCAGAGGGGTAATCGAGCACGGAGAAGTCCAAGTGCTGAGGGTTTTGACAGATCATAATGCTGCTGATATGATCACCAAGACATTGCCTAGTTGCAAGTTTTTCCACTGTATGCAGTTGATAAAGCTGCATGAAGAAAGCTAGTTTATTCCTTGATGTTATAGAGTTTGTTCCAAGGTGGAGATTTGTGAGATATTGGATCGAACTCTAGTTTTAGCATGTCATCGAAGTCCGCCCACATGCTGTTGTCGAAGACCTACATGTTGTAGTCGAAGTGTGTTCTAGTGTGTAGCTGTCGGATTGGGCCTTGTGTTAAGGATCCAATTATTTAAGTTAGCGTGTACCCTGTAACACCCCATTTCTACCTGGCGGATAATTATAAATTCAGAGTTTCAAAATTTCAACATACAAATGAGATGCTACACTTTCAACTTAAAAACGACTTCATATTATCGCATGTTAATCGGATACATAACACTTTAACTCGGATGAACCGATAACAACAAAATTAGTCTTTAAAATAAAACAACTTTTATTAACTAAATAGCGGAATCATGCTTTTCAACTCAAATGACATAACATCTTTTGTCCATCTGAAAACAACTGCAACATAACAAGTATTCAACGACATCAACTTATAATTCAACAACTGAAATATAACAACTATAAAACAACGATCGTTCATCCCCCCGAGTGTTACGTATCAGAGCAAGACCCTCTTGACTTGCAATAAAGCAACATAAGGACTCCAAAAACTATTCCAAACTGCCACTGCTATTCTTGAGTACCTGCCCATTTCCCATGGTAGGGGAAATATCAGCAGAAGGGGTGAGATATCTAACAATATAATAAGATGTATGATAAATAATATATTAGAATTTAGATCATATAAAATTACCACTTTACAGCTTATAACAACAATTAGCACAACCAGTCATCAGCATAATATCACAACAAAGTCATCAACTTAATATCACGGCAATTTAACCAACTTAATATAACAACTTTCAAACCACAAATATAACAACAAAACCCTCAACAAATTATAACAACATTTTCATAGCTTTCAGACAGTACCTGTCACAACAAGTCAACAACATAATAACAACGAATATATCATCACAACACTAGAATATGCTGCTTAGAATGTGACTCATACAATGCACATGCATGTGGTACCATTGGAGCAGAACTCCCAACTTAAAGACAGAGCAGAACTCCCAACTTAGAAATTGCCAAGTAATAGAGGCATCAAACAAGGCATAAGCCTTCAACTTTCAACTTTTTGCCAATCCAGGCCAACTTAATAATTTTGCCAATCCAGGCCAACTTGGTATGCTATGCTATGCATGCGACAACAACTACAGCATCAACTTATTCAACAACAACACAACAACAACACAATTGCAACTTAACAATAATTTCAACTATGGCCACCGACCTACAACTTAATATTTGCCAATTAATAGAGGCAATTCAACAACAACAAATATCCTGCAACTTCACATCATCAACAGCAACAACATATCAGCATCAATAATTAACAGCAACTAATTAACAAGAAAACAACATTGGCCGTAGGCCTCACAATTCAACACCACCTGCAAATTCATATTTTTCAGCAAGGTACATAACCCAACGAATCAACCAAAATAAGCTACAAATAAATGGCATAATTATTCAGACAGTCTTCGACTAAAACCGGTTACTTAATTATCGGCTAAATTCTAATATTTCTACTCCGAGCTACTATTCTTATTAGTCCTCTGTTAAATTAATACTGCCTTACAACCAAAAACATATAATTCAGTCACTATTGTTTTATACCCATATTACTAGTTCTGTTATTCACTTAATAACTATTGGCACTGGTCACTGTATCATTCATCTACTATTTATAATTCTCCGCTACCAATAATAATACTACTAATTATCTGCTAAATTAATTGGATTAATCAAAAGGGGGACTACTGTGATTAATAAAGCCAATTTTGCAACTTACTAAATTCATCTCTGCCAAACAGTTATATATACCATCCCTCTCAACTAACTTAAAATGGAACAGACCAAGTGAAGCCATAGCAGACAAAAATGAACAGAAATGAAAACAGAAACAATTACACAGCAGGCCCGTGTGACGCTCGTCACAACTTCCTGGCCCTCGTCACAATGCGTGACGGTCGTAACACAGGAGTGACGGTCGTCACTCGCACACGACCTGCGTGACGCTCGTCACGCTCTCCATCACGGTCGTCACACCCCCAATTCCCAGTTTCCTTCGTCTCAGTGCATTTCATTCCAGTTCTCCTTAATTCCACATTCTGCTCCTCCGTTTCAATCACAGAAAAAGGTCAAACCATCACAGTACAACAACAACATACATAATTCATACTCAATCAACATAGATTCATTTTTATACGACTAATTCAATCACAACAACCAATTTCAGTATCAATTACAAAAATCAAAAACACAAACAGAGTAATTCTACAACCCAATCCCACATATCACTTATCAACTACCCAATTATAGAGTCAGAACCCCACCCTTACCTTGGATTGAAGGTCTCTCTACTCTCCGATTGGATGCTCCCTCTAGTAGCTTCTACGTATTCCCTCTCAAACCCTTGTTCCTCTTTCTCTTCTCCGTAACTGCTACTTCCACGTTCTTGTTCTCTTACTGCTACTTTCTTTTTCCTTCTCATAATTCTCCATACCTAATAATAAAACACTAATGTTTTATTAACTTATTGGGCCTCATTTCTACACCCCCACTATTACTACTTCACTCACCATCTAAAAAGCCCAATAATATAATCTAGTATTATTTCTAATACTATAATTACCACTTAAGTCAGCTTGATTAATTAATTAACAACAACACAACTTAAATCAACATTTTATAATTTAATTCAACTAAAACCGACATAGCAATTCAACACCACATTTTCGACAACCAACACAAATCACACAAATAATACGAAGATATTTAATTAAATAATTAATTAAATAACCGGGCGTTACAACTCTCCCCCACTTAGAATATTTTCGTCCTCGAAAATCTATTCGATACTACCACTTTTAACGCAAATTCCGCATCCAACTCTCTGATCCTCAAGTCGCGTTTGGCAACACTTCGATCCCTACTTTTCCGACATAACTACAACTCAACATGATTTCAATCCAATACACACATGCTAATCATTCAACATCTTCGCGACATAATCGTCAATAACTTATCACCCACTCGATAATATCTTGACATATCAACATCTAAGTAGCCACATCCATACACACTTATACCTGGATATACATAGTCACATTACCATCTTATCAACATTCTCAACACTACAACACATCCACAATCTCATTCTCATATAAGCATATGTCACTCATCAACAAAATGTCAACAACTTATTCATATCGTCGTATCACTCTTATAGTGACATCAACCTAGCCACATCACACTTCTGCTGCGCAACTCTGATCATCCATCTTAAGTCACCATCCTTATTAAAATTTCCGTCAGCTATATGGTTTACAAGTTTCAATCTAGTTTCGGACTTTCTTTAACATCCACCATAAAATCGTCGTTCACCTGATATTCTCAATCTTTCACTTTGCGACGTTAGCTCACATATAAACCCGCTACTCCAAATTGTTCAATACGTCTCAACTCTTTCCTAGCCACTCCTCTATTAATCCACACCAACTGGTGAGCGACTATCCTCACGATATAACATCAATCAATTTACACGCTACTAAGATAGCAAGACAAGTCTATACCATCCAACACAATCTCGTCTACTATCAACAAGAGATTAAGGGTGATCAGTTCCTCAATTTGTCAATAGATAGCCGACAACCATAATGGAGTATATGCCCTCGTTACCAAACTATAATAGTTTCCTTTAGAACTTGTACACAAGTCACCTAAAGCACCATAATCCAATAATTTCCAATGAGGTTTACAAATACACCCCCAATTTCCCTCTCATTCGATCTTGTCGATGAGACACCAACGTCCAACACATTACACGATCCACGTTACACTCACTTAGCCTCACACGAAGGTTAAGTATTCTCTGACTCAAGAATTACTACTATACCAGTACATTACACGTTGTCTCGTTCCAATTGAAATCCCAACAATGCCGTTCCACACCGTTTTGGTGATAGAACCTCTCCAATTCTTCTTTTACACATGCCACTACCTTGGCATCATAAACACGACTCTAATTCCTCTTAAAAGCATCTTCCTTTAAAAGGACATCTTCATTCTAATCGTTGTTAATCATCATAAGCTGCATCTATATGCGCTTCGCCAATACTTTCACATCCTTTTTAATGTCGAACATCTCATTTCTCCACTTATTTGCCAAAAATATATTACGCTTGACCTTGTCTCAAACAACTGCGATAACAACCATTTATGCCCAAAAGCCTCTAGTTCCGTAACCGACTTTAGAGTCCCTCTATATAGGAATGCATCTACCGTATTTGAAAACACTTTCATAGGATCGAATATATTTTTATCTCCCCATAGGTTCAAACGGAACATCAATCCGATACTCGGAACACAAGATATGAATTTCCAAAGTTATCCGAAAATGCGAACACCGACGTCATGCAACGACATACTTATACACGCCTTACGATAACATCGGAACATATTTTCTTCTTACCAGTACCAACACTTATCATTCTGGAAATCATACTCATCTTCTCACATTTTCGACTCTGACTCGCGATTCAAACATTCCAACAACTTTTACAATCACTCACAAGGATCCCACGACACGGTCTACATCAATCTGTCGCGCCATCATCGTTCAAACGTCGACTTCCTACGCAAGGGCTACTCAAACCGACAACTTCCCAGTCCACCAGCAATGCTGACACATCGCAATTTTCTAAATTCCATCTCCTAGAAATTATCCTTGTTACTTAACAATCACCTTCAGAAACATCAGGGATTTACACTCTACTCGTATCTCAACAACCGTTACATTGCTCCTCATCCTTCGAGAGGTAAACATCAACAACGTCGGAGCATCCTCTTTCAAGACGCTCCAACTTTATTGACAGACAAAATCTTGAATCCATGTCACCTTCGGATTTGGAAAACAGCTAAACTTCCGCAATACTTGCACTGTCGCCAACAACAGCATACTGAATCAACATCTTACAACCAAGGCATATCCGAGAAGCACAGCTTCTCCCCCACTTATCTTCAACCCAACTCCTGCACACAATCTATTAGAAAAGCAAACAAGTACCAACAGTGTTTCACACACTTGTCGCATACCAAGGGATAAACAACATTAGGCAACTTGGCCGGACAGACCGACCTGCTCTGATACCACTAATGTAACACCCCATTTCTACCCGGCGGATAATTATAAAATCAGAGTTTCAAAATTTCAACATACAAATGAGATGCTACACTTTCAACTTAAAAACGACTTCATATTATCGCATGTTAATCGAATACATAACACTTTAACTCGGATGAACCGATAACAACAAAATTAGTCTTTAAAATAAAACAACTTTTATTAACTAAATAGCGGAATCATGCTTTTCAACTCAAATGACATAACATCTTTTGTCCATCTGAAAACAACTGCAACATAACAAGTATTCAACGACATCAACTTATAATTCAACAATTGAAATATAACAACTATAAAACAACGATCGTTCATCCCCCCGAGTGTTACGTATCAGAGCAAGACCCTCTTGACTTGCAATAAAGCAACATAAGGACTCCAAAAACTATTCCGAACTGCCATTGCTATTCTTGAGTACCTGCCTATTTCCCATGGTAGGGGAAATATCAGCAGAAGGGGTGAGATATCTAACAATATAATAAGATGTATGATAAATAATATATTAGAATTTAGATCATATAAAATTACCACTTTACAGCTTATAACAACAATTAGCACAACCAGTCATCAGCATAATATCACAACAAAGTCATCAACTTAATATCACGGCAATTTAACCAACTTAATATAACAACTTTCAAACCACAAATATAACAACAAAACCCTCAACAGATTATAACAACATTTTCATAGCTTTCAGACAGTACCTGTCACAACAAGTCAACAACATAATAACAACGAATATATCATCACAACACTGGAATATGCTGCTTAGAATGTGACTCATACAATGCACATGCATGTGGTACCATTGGAGCAGAACTCCCAACTTAAAGACAAAGCAGAACTCCCAACTTAGAAATTGCCAGGTAATAGAGGCATCAAACAAGGCATAAGCCTTCAACTTTCAACTTTTTGCCAATCCAGGCCAACTTAATAATTTTGCCAATCCAGGCCAACTTGGTATGCTATGCTATGCATGCGACAACAACTACAGCATCAACTTATTCAACAACAACACAACAACAACACAACTGCAACTTAACAACAATTTCAACTATGGCCACCGACCTACAACTTAATATTTGCCAATTAATAGAGGCAATTCAACAACAACAAATATCCTGCAACTTCGCATCATCAACAGCAACAACATATCAGCATCAATAATTAACAGCAACTAATCAACAAGAAAACAACATTGGCCGTAGGCCTCACAATTCAACACCACCTGCAAATTCATATTTTTCAGCAAGGTACACAACCCAACGAATCAACCAAAATAAGCTACAAATAAATGGCATAATTATTCGGACAGTCTTCGACTAAAATCGGTTACTTAATTATCGGCTAAATTCTAATATTTCTACTCCGAGCTACTATTCTTATTAGTCCTATGTTAAATTAATACTGCCTTACAACCAAAAACATATAATTCAGTCACTATTGTTTTATACCCATATTACTAGTTCTGTTATTCACTTAATAACTATTGGCACTAGTCACTGTATCATTCATCTACTATTTATAATTCTCTGCTACCAATAATAATACTACTAATTATCTGCTAAATTAATTAAATTAATCAAAAGGGGGACTACTGTGATTAATGAAGCTAATTCTGCAACTTACTAAATTCATCTCTGCCAAACAGTTATATATACCATCCCTCTCAACTAACTTAAAATGGAACAGACCAAGTGAAGCCATAGCAGACAGAAATGAATAGAAACGAAAACAGAAACAATTACACAGCAGGCCCGTGTGACGCTCGTCACAACTTCCTGGCCCTCGTCACAATGCGTGACGGTCGTAACACATGAGTGACGATCGTCACTCGCACACGACCTACGTGACGCTCGTCACGCTCTCCATCACGGTCGTCACACCCCCAATTCCCAGTTTCCTTCGTCTCAGTGCATTTCATTCCAGTTCTCCTTAATGCCACATTCTGCTTCTCCGTTTCAATCACAGAAAAAGGTCCAACCATCACAGTACAACAGCAACATACATAATTCATACTCAATCAACATAGATTCATTTTTATATGACTAATTCAATCACAACAACCAATTTCAGTATCAATTACAAAAATAAAAAACACAAACAGAGTAATTCTACAACCCAATCCCACATATCATTTATCAACTACCCAATTATAGAGTCAGAACCCCACCCTTTACTTGGATTGAAGGTCTCTCTACTCTCCGATTGGATTCTCCTTCTAGTAGCTTCTACGTATTCCCTCTCAAACCCTTGTTCCACTTTCTCTTCTCCGTAACTGCTACTTCCACGTTCTTGTTCTCTTACTGCTACTTTCTTTTTCCTTCTCATAATTCTTCATACCTAATAATAAAACACTAATGTTTTATTAACTTATTGAGCCTCATTTCTACACCCTCACTATTACTACTTCACTCACCATCTAAAAAGCCCAATAATATAATCTAGTATTATTTCTAATACTATAATTACCACTTAAGTTAGCTTGATTAATTAATTAACAACAACACAACTTAAATCAACATTTTATAATTTAATTCAACTAAAACCGACATAGCAACTCAACACCACATTTTCGACAACCAACACAAATCACACAAATAATACGAAGATATTTAATTAAATAATTAATTAAATAACTGGGCGTTACATACCCTAAGTTAGCTTGTAATGGGTAATTGTTAAAAAACCCATTAGTTTAGTATGTTAGGTTTATTATATATAGCATACTAATCTCTCTTCATAATGTGTGACAAAACCTTATTAGGTTGAGAGAGGTTAATTGTTGGTATTCACTTGTAATCTTTGAACCCTATTGAGAAAGTGAATAGTAAAACAGATTTAACAAATTCTCTATTCTTCTATTCTCTATTCTTCTTTCTCTTTCTTTGTGAACCCTAATAGGGTTTAGGTTTGTTTTTTCTTGTTAACCCAAACCCTTGCGTGTTTCTTGCCTATAAAGAAACCGAGTATATTTTGTTCAAAGGTATCGTTTTTCACAACATAGAGGATGAGCTGAAGAATAAGCCTTGGTCTGGATTGTTTTTGAGGTATCTTAACACATGAAGACCAACTAACATAGGTTTTTTCAGTAGGAGCATCAAAGAATTAGATGAGTTTACTTACTGCATAAGCTATCTCAGGCCTGAAGTGAGTGAGGTACAATAATCTGCCAATGAGTCTCCTATATGCAGTAGGTTCTGACGAGATTGCAAGTGCAAGGAATTTGGCAATAATAAGTTGGAGTAGGGCGGAAGCTGCGTTGCATAGGTACGGGTACGTACCCAGTACCCGATACGGGTACTGGTACGGAGTACGACATTTTTAGAAAAACTATGGTACGGGTACGTTAATATAATTTTTTTAAAATACAATTATAAAAATAACAAAGGAATTATATTGTTTAAATAACATCAAAACATTAAAATTAAAAACAATTTATTTAAAAATAGTTAATATCTTTGTAATAAGATAAATAAATCATACTTAAAAAGTATCAATAAATCATGATGAAATCATGGTTGAATATATATATTTTTCTCTCCAATATCATTTAAAAAAGTGGCTTTTAGTTCAGGTTCATCGTGAGAAAGACTAACAACTTTAAGAAGATTAGCTCCATCAAATAGATCTCATTCATTTTTATCAATATCCCACATTTTTGTTGTTCCTTCATTATAAACCCTACTCTTTTTCGAGAGAAGACAGAGATTTATATGAACAAAAACTAAATCATTAACCCTCTTTAGATTGAGTCAATTCCTTTTCAATGAGTGAATAAATAGAATGATTAACCTAATTTTTACTTAGTAAAAAAATTCAAATTGTACCATCCGAAAAAAGTTTTAAAAATTGGGTACGTGGTACCAAATGTGTACCGGTTGGTGCACCAACATTAAAAATAAAATAAAAAATTTTGGTACGGCTTTGGTGCGTACCGTACGTGTACCGTACGCGTACCAGTACCCGGTACGTACTCGGTATCGGTACTTTACTTAAAATAGAATACCCGTGCTTCATAGGGCGGAAGTCTTCAAGCTCGTCCCATAGAATCTTTAGTTAAGTGAAATACTGAGAGAGATTTGCTGCCTTGCTTGATGGAGTGAAAGTCCCTAAGGAGATTACCAAAAATGACTACCTTTGGTGAATCTTTAGCCGGAGATCTTCTCAGAGCTTAATAGCAGAATTAAAGCAAATCATGCTTTGAGAAATGTGAGGTTATAGGGTTTTGTTGATCCAAGAATGAACTATGTTGATCGTGTTGAAATATTGTTTTATCATTAGCATCTATTATTTTTATTAACAGTATCAATTAGGATATTATTGTATCTAATCTTTCCTTTTCTTAGTATATCTTCCCCCTAATTAGTGGGGTTTATTAGCATTATTATTTAGGATACTCTTAGGATATTATTGTATCTAATATTTCTTTTCTTAGTGTATCTTCTCGTGGGGTTGATTTGGAGGCTTTGAGCTATATTTAATGTAACATGTATAATCGTAAAAAAGATATATGACAAACTGTCAAAATTTCATATCTGGCCACTAGTGAAAAATGCCAAAGTGTGTCCATTTGATTTGTGAACTGTCTTATTAGTATGACAAACATGTTTCGCCAATTATCTGTAATAGTCTATATTACACAGCTATTACCCACAAATGTCTTCGTCCTCTTCTTCCCAACTTATGGAGTGCAGTGAAGTGACACATTTATTATAGATTCTAAAGTTTAAAATATCTCCTATCTTGGTCCTCTTCCAACCAAATCCAAAGAAAGCAAATACGAATCGAAAAACACTAATTAAATAATAGAGCTTTCATCTCCATCCTTAATATTACTTGAGCATGGATGACAGCGGAATAGTATTCACAGTATTATCTTTCGCAAACAGTCTATCCAAACTCCTGATTGAAGTGTACGCAGAGTTGGGCGACACAATCGAGCATGTAGAATGGATTGAAAGAGAGCTGAGGCTAATGGAGGGATTGTTGGAACAGATCGGGGAGCGCACGTACGTCGAACAAGAACAAAGAAGTTGAAGGAAACTGCGCGTGATGCAGAAGACGTCATAGAAACTTTTGTAATAAAATCAGTGAAGAGGAGGAGGTGGGGAGTTCTGTATTGTATAGACAGATACAAGGTTGGGATAGAGCTTAAGAAGATGCACAAAAGGATGAGAGACGTCACTCGGACTGGAATGAACTTATATACTGATATTGCCAGAGTCTGTTGAAACAACTCCAGGAGGAAAAGCATCATCTTCGTCCACCTCCAGCACCACAGTGGTAGTAGTAGCTATGGAGAAGCTTGATCACATTCTGAGTCAAACTTCTATAATTACCAGTGAAAAGGTGGTCGAGATGGTGGAGCGACTAAAAGCTGAATTCATCTACGTGTAAAACAATATTGTGTCGTCTAATTTGAGTTGGTCAAGAAGTGAAAGAGAAAATGTGTGGTTGGAAGAGATGAACGAACTTTGCAATAATGCTGAAAGTGTTGTGGATAATTTCATCCTTGTCAAGGAAAGACAGTCTAAAATGGGTAGGCTTAAGAAGGTCCTTTATCTATTAGCCGATTATGCAATTCACAGAAGTTTGACTTATAAGAGAAGAAGTTTTCTTATGTTTTATTAACTGATATTTTGCCTCTTATACAAGAGTAAATGTGATAGTTTTAGAGATTTTCTAAAACCTCTCCATAAGGCCACTAACATCCTTTACAGGCCATGATTTTAGGCATGAATGAACCAACAATAATAAATAATAAATAATAAACAATAATAAATAATAAAGGTAAATAATATTAATTTAATTCTCTAACACGCCCCCGCAAGCCGGACGGCCGCTGGAAAAGTCCGAGCTTGTTAATGATGAACTCAAACTGTGGACGGTGGAAAGGCTTTGTCAGAACATCGGCGAGCTGGTCGCCAGTGGAAACATGAGTTACCCGAAAAACACCACGTTGCACATTCTCCCGAACAAAGTGATAGGCGATGGCAATGTGTTTCATTCTGGAGTGGAATACAGGATTGAATGAGAGAAAGGTGGCGCCCATATTATCACAATATATGGCAGGTTGGTGGATTCGGTGATGGAGCTCTTTGAGGAGAGACATGAGCCAAAGAACTTCGGATGCAGTGTCTGCGAGGGCTCGGTACTCGGATTCTGTGGAGGAACGAGCCACAACTTTTTGTTTTTTGGAGCCCCAAGAGATAGGGGTGGAACCGAGATAAATTATAAACCCGGTAATGGAGACGTAATTGTCCCTGTCGCCAGCCCAATCGGCATCGGAAAAGGCATGTAATGTTGTGGATGGGTTGGGAGAAACAACTATGCCCCTGTCAATAGTGCCGACAAGGTATCGAAGCAGGCGTTTGAGAGCAGCCCAATGAGATGAGGTGGGATGTTGCATAAATTGGGACAGTCTATTGACTGCATATGCAACATCAGGACGGGTTAAGCTTAGGTATTGCAAGCTGCCGACGATACAACGATAATCGGTGGGTGAGGGAAGTGGTTCACCTTCAGTTTTGAGCAGGGGAGTTGATGCAGAGAGTGGTGTTGTGACTGGTTTGGCATCCTCCATGCCAGCTTTAATGAGCACATCACTGATATATTTTCTTTGGGACAAAAACAGGCCACCAGAATGATGTGGGGTGACTTCAACACCCAGGAAATATGACAACATGCCTAGATCCTTGAGAGAGAAGCGATCAGCAAGGCGTTGAACAAGTTGGGTCACGGCTGTGTTGGTGTTCCCGGTGACGATAATATCATCCACATATACCAATAAGGCAAGAATGATTGACTCACGGGAATGGATGAAAATTGACACATCTGCCGCAGAGGTGACAAAACCAATTTGGAGTAGAAAGGAGCGAAGTTTAGTGTACCACGCTCTCGGTGCCTGTCGAAGACCATACAGAGCTTTGCTGAGCCGACAGACGTGGTTGGGATGTTGGCATACGTACACCTCCTCAGAAAGTGAACCTTGCAAGAACGCATTGTTGATGTCGAGTTGACGCAAGCGCCAACCCTTGGAGACAGCTAACGTAAGAATGACTCGGATGGTAACCGGTTTAACCACGGGGCTGAATGTCTCATGGAAATCCCATCCGGGCCGTTGATGGAAGCCTTTTGCGACGAGCCTTGCCTTTAGACGATCAATTGAACCATCCGGAAGATATTTGGTTCGAAATACCCATTTGCTACCAACCAAGTTTTGTGTGGGGTGGGGTGGAACTAGAGTCCAAGTATTGTTGGCGCATAGGGCATCGTATTCCTTTTGCATTGCTTCCCGCCATGCTCGATCCTTGAGAGCATGCGTGATAGTTCGTGGTTCAATGGGTGCATGAGGAGTGGCAGAGAGGTTCATCTTGTGGAGGAGTTTGAAGATGTTGTTTTGGGATCGAGTGACAATGCCACGATCCGGGATGATTTGAGTGGGTGGCGGTGTTGATTGTGGTTCTAGGAATGAGAACTGAGAGGTAGAGGGAGTGGCGGCGAAGGGACTGGTAATAGAGGATGGTGGAGATATGGGTCGATTTGTTTTAGAGAGGCCTGCTGAGCTTGTTGGACTTGGAGAATTAGGTGGGTTGTTAGTGGAGTTTAATGAGCCTGGAGTTGGGGTAGGTGGATAACTGGGAGATGATGAGGCTAATTGGGATGAAGAGGGAGGTGGCCTGGGATGTGGGAGGATGGGTACCGACATGGTGGTCCAATTTGTATGGTGGTCTGAATTTTGTGTGGTTTTGGGTTGTTGCCGAAACGGGAATTCTGTTTCCACAAATTTGACGTGCCTTGAGGTGTAGACGCGTCGAGTTTTCGGGTCCATGCAATAGTTAGCATGTTGAGTTGTGGAGTAACCTACAAAAACACAAGCAACAGATCTGGATTCCAATTTGTGAGCAGTATATGGTTTTAACCATGGAAAACACAAACAACCAAAACTTTTTAACTTAACATTATCTACATTTTGTTTAAAAATAATAGAAAAAGGTGATCGATTTTGTAGGGTTGGGGTGGGAAGACGATTGATGAGATATACTGCGGTGAGAAGGGCGTGAGGCCAAAACTCAAGTGGCATACCAGAGTGTGTTAGTAGGGCAAGACCAGTTTCGACTATGTGACGGTGTTTACGTTCGGATATACCGTTGTGTTCGGGAGTATGTGGTAGGGAAGTAAAGTGACTTATTCCGTTTTGACTTAGGAAATTTTGTAGAGCAATAAACTCGCCGCCATTATCAGAATAGAATATTTTGATTTTTGTTTTGAAGTAATTTTCGACAAGTGACCTAAATTTAATGAATGTATTTTGGACATCGGATTTGCGTTTGAGGGGATAAATCCAAGAATATCGTGTAAAGTGATCAACAAAAACAACATAATATTTGAATCCATCATACGACAATATTGGAGAGGTCCATACATCCGAGAAAATAATTTCAAGAAAATAATTTGAACAAAGACTGGAATTGTGAAATGGGAGCTTGTGGCTCTTATTTAACTGATAAGAGGTGCAATCAGATTGCTCAAAAGAGGGGGAGTTAATCCGAAGTTGTTGTTGAATTATTTTGAATGAAGCAGCAGATGGATGACCTAAGGCGTGGTGCCATTGTGGGCTGGAGTTGCGGGACGAAGACAGAACTGTAGGAGAGGAGGTGGGCCACACGTATAAACCGTCTTGATAAGGTCCATTAAAAAGAATTCTGCCTGTTTTGAGACACTGAACATGGAAAGAATGGGGTAAGAAAATAATAGCACAATTCTTTTGATTGGAAAGTTGAGAAACAGAAATAATATTTTTGGTCATTTGTGGAACACAAAGAGTATCAGGTAATTTAAACATAGATGCAGAAGTGTTAAGTGAAAGAGTTCTAGAGTCAGTGATTCGCAAACCTTCACCACTGCCCATGAATAGTTCGTCTGGACCGTTGTAGGGATAGTGGAGGGAGAGTCGGTCGAGGTCATTGACAACGTGGTGCGTTGCACCGCTGTCGACTATGTAGTTTTGAGAGGCGGAGGCAGTGTTGGTAGTGTGAGCTTGAGGTGGGGGATGAGGTGCAGGATTTCTGGGCACTGTTGGAGGACGAGCGGTTGGATGCTGTTGGCGGAAGAGAGGACAGTAGGCAACGACGTTGCCCGTTTCACGACACCATTGGCATTTGCCGAGAAAGGGCCGAGCCTGCTGCGAGGGGGCCATGGGAGGAGGGTGGAAGTGAGTGGGAGATGAGCGGTTGGATGGCTGCTGATAGTGTTGCCGATTGTTTCGAGGACGAGACTGTGCGTTCAGGGCTGTTGCCGGTGCGCCTGAGTTGGTTGCTGCAGAGCGGAGTTCATGTTCCTTGACGATGAGCTTCTCGTGAAGCTCGTTAATATTGATGGTGGTATCCCGTGCCTTGATTGCATCAACAATGGACTGAAAATTTCCGTCCAGACCTTGGAGGACAAAGGAGACAAGGTCGTCATCGTCAACCGGTTTTCCGAGCGAAGCGGGGAGGTCTGCAGTCGAAGTGATCGATTGAATGTATTCAGTGATCGACTTAGAGCCTTTTGTTGAGGAGCACAGCTTGGCTTTGAGTTGATTAAGGTGGCCCTTTGATGGGTTGGCATAGGTGCGGGCGAGAATATCCCATGCTTCTTTGGAGGTGGTGGCTCGAGTGACCAACGGAGCCACGGAGGTGTCGAGGGTTCCGACCAGAGCGCCATAAAGGAGTTTATCCTGACGCATCCAGGAAGTGAACGCCGGGTTGGGGGTGGTGACGTTGTCGGCAGTGAGAGTTTTAGGCGGAGCAGGGTGGTCGCCGTTGAGAAACTTGAACAGGTCATATCCGGTGAGAGTCGCCTGAATTTGCGACTTCCAGGTTATGTAGTTTGAAGTGGTAAGTTTTATGGCGTTGGTGAAGTGCACAATGACAAACGGGCGAGCGCCGTCGTTTGGGTTAGCGATGGTGGTGGAAAATTCAGCAGCTATGGTGTTTGATTTTAGAGAAGAGATAGATCAGCGGCTTTGATACCATATAAGAGAAAAAGTTTTCTTATGTTTTATTAACTGATATTTTACCTCTTATACAAGAGTAAATGTGACAGTTTTAGAGATTTCCTAAAACCTCTCCATAAGGCCACTAACATCCTGTACAAACCATGATTTTAGGCATGAATGAACCAACAATACTAAATAATACATAATAAACAATACTAAATAATAAAGATAAATAATATTTATTTAATTCTCTAACATGACTTACGAAGTTGGCGGACTATTAGACATGGGACCGGAATTTAAAAAAACAACTCCAGTACCGCACTTCTCACAAGAGAGCTATATAATTTTCGACATCCTATTCCTTATTGCTAATCTTTCCATCTCCAGGCCACTATCCTTCTCGTTTCTAATCTTTTCCTTTTTTCCTGTTTTCATGATGGTTGATGAAAGAGGAAAAACAACAAAACGGATATCCAAGTCCAGTCTGAAGAAGAAGAAGAAATGGAAGGGAATGAAAATAATAAGATTGTTTATTCGCTTCTTGTTTTTCACTGTAATTTATTTACCAATTTTCTACCTGATTCAGTTTCACCGTTTTCTGGCAATGTTCCTTTTCATGTTGAGTTACTTACTTATTGAAGTTATTGCATGGAGTAGGAATTTGTGTACCCAAAGATATTTAGCTCAAATGTGTGTGTTTTTAAGTGATACGACTGAGAGTGCAGAAGGCCTAAATAAAAGGCAGAGAGTGTGGGTCGATCAACTGAGAGTCGTGTCTCAAAATGGTGAATCTCTTATTGATGCATATCAAATAGGTAAGGGTGGTTGTTTGAGCAGAATTAAGTTTTTCCAAGGACATCAACTGTTTGTTGAAAGACATTCTTGATATATCAGATAGGAAGGTCATTTATTGCATTGCAAATATTCAAAAACACGACAAGAGATTCTCCCTTTATTAGTCCCAAATAGAAGCATTCAAGAAAGAGATATTGAGAATAAAATCATTGCTGAACATGATGAAAGTTCGGATGCTACGCCAGCAGCAGCTACCTCCTCCTCCTCCTCCTCCTCATATCAGCCTGTCACGGGGTTCAAAAAGAAGGTCCAATTAATCAGAGGGGAAAAGGAATTGATGGACGCGTTGCTTCTGGATGCAAATGCAATGGGAGAACTAGAAGGAAGATCCAGAATCTGGGTGAGCAACTAAGAGGTATTTCCCTTGAAGCTCTATCTGTCATTACCAAATATTATGCCAAATTGAAGCGTATGCCAATTCTTAACTACATTTTTAAATACTGGACCCGTCATGTTGTTAGTAAGAAGCTAGATGATATCAGAAACAAAATTGAAGATACTTCTAGGAGAAGAAAAGCATATGGTTTAGTGCATATTCAAAGCCGAGTTGTATCCAAGGTTCAAATGTTACGTGCAAGGATGCAACCGTCTCTTGTTGCCACACAAGTTCTGATGGCGGAGTTACTTCAGACGAGAAACATCGCTGCATTACTTGGGTTGTTGGAATCGGAGGCACAGGTAAGACAACACTAGCCAAGTTGATATTTGAAGACAACACTGTTGCAACTCATTTTCACCATCGCATATGGGTGTCACTGCCGTCAAATTGTACGACAAACCAATTTGTTGCTGAAATTGGCAAGGAAGCCGCCAAGCAAATTACTGTAGAAGAAGAAAACTTGTCCACTGATTATGTACTCGCAACCTTGACCTGTACAGAGTACTTCATAGTTGTTGATGGCATAAAAGAAACATCCAAAGTTTACTTGGATACCTTGAACGGGGCCATACCCGATATGTCAACGGGAAGCAGAGTTCTTTTTACCACTCGCTATGCAAATGTAGCCCAACATGCAGCAGGTAGAATCATTCTTCACCCATTACAGTTATTAGATGATGAAACTAGTTGGCTGTTGTTCACAAGACATTTGAAAGTAGAGATTTCCCCCAAGTCAGAAACAGAACTTATCAAGATTGGAAAAAAAATTGTGATGAAATGTGGGGGGCTGCCATTACAAATATTGAAAGTGAGTCATTTGCTTTCACATAAAGACATTACACATGAGGAGTGGTCGAGCGTGTTGGGGGGCCAGCAGCTCAATGCAGATCAAATGCAAAGTTGGTCTGAAATGTTAGACACAATTAATACAAGCTTACCTTCATATCTGAGAAGATGTCTATTTTACTTTGTGCTATTCCCTGCTGAATTGGAGATCCCTGTTAGAAGGTTGGTTGTTTTGTGGGTTGCCGAGAGTCTGGTTCATCAAGTAGAAGATAACGAAGTGCCCCTGGAGCTAGTTGCAGAAAGGTACTTAACAGAGTTGATAGATCGGGAACATGGTCCAAGTTGCCAAGAGAAAGCACAATGGAAAGGTGAAAACATGTCGTCTCCCTAGTGCTTTGCAGCAGCTGTTGTCAAAGGCTAACGAGTCTAGATTTCTACAAGGCCGCGGATCTACCACAGATTCAAATGCAGACCCAAAAAAGTCTATTATTCATCGAGTTGTAGATCATCTTGATAAAGATGATATCTGGAACGATCACATTCATGGTGACAGTACTGATTCAACTTCCTTTCAAACCTATTACAAGGACGTTCTCTCTTTTCATTCCTTTGATACTCAAGAGGGGAGTAAACCTGGACAACAAGTAGGTAACTTTCTCAAGGGATGTATTTCAAGTGATTGCTTCTTACTCCTTCTGGTGCTTGATCTTGAACGCGTTTACAAGCCCAACTTGCCCAAATGCATATCAAGACTTACCCGGCTAAGGTATCTTGGGTTGAGATGGACCTACTTAGAGTCACTTCCATCATCTATAAGCAAGTTGTTGAAGCTTCAGACACTTGATCTGAAACATACATACATACTCTACCTACCTCAATCTGGAAGATGGAACTCAGACACCTCTTCTTGAGGGAGACTTACCACACCAGATTTCCACCTCAACCAAAAAGTAATTTTCTATCTGACCTCCAAACATTGTGGGGACTGTTTGTGGACGAGGAGACTCCAGTCAAGGGTGGCTTGGACAAATTGGTCAATATCACAAAGTTGGGATTAGCATGCCAATCAATGTCACTAAACCAAGAGGCGATGATAGCTCAACTTGAGACAGTATCTGACTGGATTACAAAATTAGAATACCTTCAGTCACTGAGACTGAAATCTAGAGATGAAAAAGGTCGACCTTGGACATTACATTTGAAGTCCTTTGAAAATAATGCATATCTCACCGACATGTATTTGCTGGGAAGTTTGAACAGTTCATCTATTCTGTCCCAATTTCCACTGAGCCTCATTGAGCTTACCCTATCACATTCAAAACTACAGGATGATCCCATGATACTTTTGAAAGATTTTCCAAATCTTCAGACACTGTGTTTACTCGCAGAGTCATACACGGGAACAACTATGGTTTGCGAATCTCATAGCTTTCCTCAGCTTTATGTATTAAAACTTTGGAAGTTGGAGCAGTTAGAGGAATGGAAGATAGAGCCAGAAGCACTCCCTTGTCTCAGGCAGCTAGAAATCAGATCATGTCCCCATCTAAAAATGCTTCCTGATGGACTAGAGCATATCAACACTCTGCTTGATTTGAAGTTAACAAACATGCCAAGGGAAATCAATCCTGAGACGTTTAACATCCCACCCAATTGTCAAGTCGTCCAAACTCATTTTCAGTAGAATATATTTCCACCACGGCATAGCATGGTGAGTACTCAGTTGCCTCATTTTTGAACGTTTGCATTCTTATTTTCAATAGACACCTAGTAGTTTAATTTGGCAAAATACTTTTGGAAGCGAGTTCTGGAATTTATCTACAGTGGCTTGTTCTGAAGGAAGGATTGCATATCAACAAACTTTGTCAACATAGTTTGCTTACCGTGCAAACGGAACTACTACTCTATGTTGTTGTTAAGAATAAATGATGGTGGACTGATAGTGAGTTTTATTTTTCATTTGAAGTATATGTATGTTTGTATATACGAATATTAAGTTTATTTGTAGAATTGTTTGCTATTTATATTTTGTATTTTGACACAGTTGCGTAATTTTAAAATTGTGAGTGAAATAATAATATTTGGACAAGCTAAATTACCTATACTGTTATGAATGCTGCGTGTGTGCCAATATTGGAACAGGTAGTCACTGAATGCATAGACTGTGTTTTGTTGTTGCATTAACTTAATTTGAGTTAAATATGTTTTTGGTCCTATAAAATTACCAAATTTAGTTTTTGGTCTTTATTAAAAAAATAGTGTATTTTGGTCCATACAAAATAATTATGCACGTAGTTTTAGTCCTTACTGTTAAACCAATGTGTATTTTTAAATGATTATTTTGTAGATATGTTTAGAACGTTATAAAAAGTTTCTATAAAAAAAAAACTTAAAATTTGATTTATAAGTCAGAATTTTTATTACTTTTATCATTATGTTTTAAAATTTTAAAAATTCATATTTAATTCTACTTATTTAAAAAAATTATATAATTTGGTAAAGAAACATTTTATAGTAATCTAAACACTTATGAAAAAAATTATTCAAAAATTTAAAAGTTTAGGGATAATTAAATAGTTTTCAAAATTTTAGAAAATACCAAGGACTAAAACTGCATACATAAAAATTTTGTAGGGACCAAAATATGTCATTTTTTTTATAGAGACTAAAAATGAAAAGTGAGATATTTATAGGGACTAAAAACATATTTAACCCACTTAATTTTAAGCGGATGGATGGTCAAAATAGATGAGAAAAAGAAAGAGTCATGAAACAAAATAGAAATAAGAAAGACATAGAGAAATTGAAGGAGGAAATACATGGAGAGAGAAAGAGAGAAAGATAAAAACTCTCGGTAGATTTTAACCATTTGTTTCTTTCTTCTGTTAGCTATAAAAGTAATTCCATGTTTCATTCATTACATACAACAACATGAAAACACAACTAGCGAGTTACAAAGAGAAGAAAAATTCCAGTAGAGAAATTTTTGTGAGAAATATTTAAAGAAAAATACTTCTTTGGGTGTAATTGGATTATGGGTTCTGTGAGAGATTAGTTGTCATAAACACTTTATACATTTCATTATTATTCATTTTAGTGTGCTTCCGCGTTATTTTGTTCTTCCACAAATCTGATACTATGGGAAAATTTTGCGTAGTTTCCTAACAACTGGTATTAGAGCCAGTTGGTTATTCTTGCTAATTTTTCTAGCAAATGCATTATTCACATAAATAGTAACTTTTGTGAATAAAGCAAAATTTGGTCGGCGTTACCAACTTTTCACAGAGGTGTTTTAATGCACGGTGATTCGCAGAAATTTTCAAATATGATCCTGAGGAAGTCAGATTCGAGTGGGAGCAATGGCTGCAGACAAAGGCAAAGTGAAATTTGAAAAGTTCGGTGGTACGAACTTTAGCTTTTGAAAGATATAAATAGAAGATTATTTGTATCAGAAAAAGCTACATCAAACTCTCACAGAAAATAAGCCAGATTCGATGAAAGAAGATGAGTGGAACATTCTCGATAGGCAAGCACTTGGTGTTATCCGATTATCGTTATCTCATAATGTTGCTTTTAACATTGCGAAGGAGAAGACAACCGCTGGTTTTATGAAGGCTCTTTCCAGCATGTATGAAAAGCCTTCAACATCAAATAAAATTCATTTGATGAGACGGTTATTTACGCTTTGGATGACAGAAGACGCATCAATTGTGCAACATATTAATGAACTCAATATTGTTACAACTCAGTTGAATTCAGTTGGTATCGAATTTGAAGATGAGGTACGAGCATTGATACTTTTGTCTTCCCTACCAGATAGTTGGAGCGCTACTGTCACGGCTGTGAGTAGCTCATCGGAAAGTACAAAGATGATGTTTGATGATGTTTGTGATCTGGTTCTCAGTGAAGAGATTCGACGGAGAAAGTCAGGTGAATCGTCATCCGCTTCAGTATTACATATAGAGTCAATAGGAAGAAATTCAACCAGAGGATATGGACGTGGTAAATCAAAGGAAAAGCCGTCCAAATCTAGAAATTATCGTGGTTCCCACAATTCGAAGAACATCGAATGTTGGAATTGTAGAAAGACGGAGCACTACAAAAATCAGTGTAGGCTCCCAAGAAAGAATCAAGAGGCTAAAGAAGAAGCAAATGTTACTTCAACCTCAGGAGGAGGTGATACTTTGATATGTTCGTTGGAGAGCAAGGATGAGTCTTGGGTGTTAAACTCAGAGGCATCCTTTCACGCCACTTCCCAGAAAGAATTCTTTAAGAATTATGTCTTTGGAAACCTCGGTAAGTTTACCTTGGAAATGACAATCTTGTGAGATTGTGGGCAAAGGTGAAGTAATGATTAAGTTGAATGGGTCTGTATGGGAATTGAAAAATGTCAGATATATTCCCGATCTGACAAAGAATTTAATCTCCGTAGGCCAGTTGGCTAGTGACGGTCACACAATTGTCTTCCATGGTGACAATTAGAAGATTTCAAAGGGTGCAATGACGATTGCTCACGGTAGGAAGAGTGGTACTCTTTACAAGACAACAGGAGCATGTCATTTGATTGCAGTTACAACAAATAAAAGTCCTAATCTATGGCACTAGAGATTAGGCCATATGAGCGAGAAAAGGATGAAGGTTATGCACTCAAAAGGAAAACAACCAAGTCTTCGGTCAATAGAAATTGACATGTGTGAAGATTGTATACTTGGAAAGCAGAAAAGAGTCAGCTTTCAGACAAGTGAAAGAACAAAATAACACGGAAGCACACTAAAATTAATAATAATGAAATGTACAAAGTGTTTATGAAAACTAATCTCTCGCAGAACCCACAACTCAATTACACCCAAAGAAATATTTCTCTCTAAATATTTCTCACAAAAATTTCTATACTGGAATTTTTCTTCTCTTTGTAACTCGCTGGTTGTGTTTTCTTGTTGCTGTATGTAATAAATGAAACATGGCATGCCTTTTATAGCTAACAGAAGAAAGAAACAAATGTTTAAAATCTACTGAGAGTTTTTCTCTTTCTCTCTCCATGCATAGAGAAATTGGGAGATTGTTGGTCAAAATAGATGAGAAAAAGAAGGAGGAATGAAACAACTGAAATTGGGAGAGTTTTTCTCTTTCTCTCGCCACGTGAAGACCAACTGAAATCAATCTTAAAGTGGGAGATTGTTGGTTAAAATAGATGAGAAAAAGAAGGAGGAATGAAACAAAATAGAAATAAGAAAGGCATAGAGAAATTGAAGGAGGAAATACATGGAGAGAGAAAGAGAAAAACTCTCGGTAGATTTTAACCATTTGTTTCTTTCTTCTGTTAGCTATAAAATCCATGCCATGTTTTATTCATTACATACAACAACAAGAAAAAACAACCAGCGAGTTACAAAGAGAAGAAAAATTCCAGTATAGAAACTTTTGTGAGAAATATTTAGAGAGAAATATTTTTTTGGGTGTAATTGGGTTGTGGGTTCTGCGAGAGATTAGTTGTCATAAACACTTTGTACATTTCATTATTATTAATTTTAGTGTGCTTCTGCGTTATTTTGTTCTTCCACAAATCTGATAATATGGGAAAATTTTGTGTAGTTTCCTAACAATGGCTAGTCATGTGTGTTGAGTTTATTCTGTTGATATATGATGTAAATGGCCGAAAATTTTGGATGCAATATTTGGGTTGTTCCTGATTGTTCGGTATGTGCAGTAAACAGAGTTCTAATATGTTTGGCACTGATTGGTGATGTATTCGATTTTTTTTAGGATTTCTTAATGCACCTTTATGTATCTTAGCCACCACGCGAAATTATTTAAATGTTTCTAGTTTTTGGAGATGCATCTCCAAACGTACAAAATTCTGAATGAACGTTGAAATATTGCAGAGATGCATCTCCGTAACAATTTATAACATTCAATACATCTCACTCAAAAGTCATTATACATTTGAATTGTATCGGAGATGCATCTTCGTGAATATTTCAGAGATACATCTCTGTAATGTATCAAAACTTGGTATTTCATGTTATATTTGTTTATCTGTGTTCAGAAGAAGATTTAAACTATATCATACAATCGAAAATAAAAAAATCTATGTACATAATTCCAGATGGTCCAAAAATGCCATACATAAATAAAATATCAATAAATGTCAAAAATGTCATACAATCGAGATCAATACATTAGCAAGACCGTCAAAATAAAATACATACCATAGTACTATTACTATATACTAAGACACTACTGTGTATGTTTGACTATCTCTCCTCTACCTCGTCTACCTCCTCGGCCATCAATCCACCTTGTCCTTCAGCGATGTCTTCGGTATAACAATGCCTCTTGTGCATCCGTCATGATGGCATCTAGGAGCTGGCTCACACCAGATCCATCAGGAAAGATACTTGTGTTAATGTTGCCTGTGCAACCTCCCCTAATACAATGACACCTAGGCAAGACATCCTCAACATAATCTTGTCGTGTCTGCTTCTCCTTTAGTATCCCCTGATGAGCTGGTCTCGTCGGATCTCCTAGAGCAGATGCACCATGTACGAATGTGACACCCTGAAGAATCATCTGATGCACTCCTCGACGTAGCTCCAGTCGCTCTCTACTATGGTAGGTCGTGCCTCCTCCGGTACCAAATGACTCCATAATCATCAAATATGTGATCTATCTATCTATGTGTTAAGGCAGGAGGAGCAGAGACAACATGGTGTCTGGGAATGGTCTGAGTGTAGCCGAGTTGTCGCATGGCGCGCTCGGGCAGATGAGGAACAGTGAGATGTGATTCGTAGGCCAACCATATAGAGTATATCATTATCTCGTCAAATGGTCGAGTCTCACGATGATCAACATAGCTGTTGAAGTGCATGTCAAATGATCAAGATCGATTTTGTAAGGCTCAGTTGCCTGGTTCCCTCTAAGCGAGATAAAATAAGTAGCACACGACATATCCTCAGTGTAAGATAATACACTCGTCCAGCCAGAGATGCGCGGGAAATCCTGGAGGACATCTCGCCAAACACTTGACCTTTCACCAAACATGAGACATCGTCGAGCATGATAGACATCTCATCATGCGATAGATGAAATGATGAGGTCTCCGAGTACCATCTCTCCACGAATGCATTAAGCATCCCGTGGTTGATCGTAGTATAATCGGTCACGCACAAGTTCTTCAGGCCAGATAAGGACAAAACTGACTGAAACCAATACTCATTCGGATGAGGCAAGTCAACAATCTTTTGTTCGTGGTTAAGAAACTTCTACGGATCACGCTCTTAGTAAATTAAAATTAACGTAAAAAAGTAATGAATCCAACTAATTCTACCTCTCCGTCCCAGATATGTCTGGATGTATGATCTGGATACAAAGGCAGTAATGACAAATCAATTGGGCCTCCTTCAAATGCCTCTGGCTCAGCATCCGCAGCAGCCTCACCCTCTAGGAGAATGGAGGGAGTGATGCGTCAGATGGCGAATCAAATCACTTACAGGAAGAAGTAGACGGAGTGGCATGAGGAGAAGCACGAGCCCCATAAATAGATGGCTTTGTCTGACCAGAGGGGCCAGGACCCTCCGGAACCTGCTGACTCTTCTTCCGTCGCACTGATACGTGCTGAGCAACTCGTCGCCATTATGCCTGTAAGTTAAAGTAAAATAGACCATTAGTGCAGAAAAACAACACACAAACAAGAAAATAAAAAAAAAATACTGTAGAAAATTCCAAAGATGCATCTCAGGAATCTGGGAAACTAAAACACTGAAAAAATTCTGAAGATGCATCTCCGGAATTTCCCGCAGCTCATAAGTTGCGTCAATAACGTCACTGTACTTCATGTAATCTCAAAAAAAGACTTATTTTGATCATCATTTTCAGCCAACAAACATCTAATACACTATGTCTAAACTATCTTAAATGCTATTTCTACTTATTTCTAACTTTGATCATTAATTTCTACTTAGTTACACAAAAACTAAAATTTTTATTGAAAATTCAAATAACTTACGAGAAATTGATGTTTCAGATGTTGTTTCTGATGTTAGAGATGATGATTGAAGTTCCTTTAAGCCTTGATGATTGAGTTTTGAGTTGATGCAGAGAAAATTTTGAGAGAGTTTGAAGAATTTCTTTGAGGAAAATGAGAAATAAGGACGGAGAATGATCTGGCACAATTTAGCCTCCAAAATATTTCGAAGATGCATCTCCGAAATATTTTTACATTAACTGACCTTTTGGCGCGTCTGGATATGCATCTCCGAAATCTGGGGACATTTATGTATTTTTGTATGGTGCGTAAGAAGCATATGGGGTGCATCAAGAAATCCTCAGTTTTTTTGGTCAAGCGAAGTAATGGTTTATTAGCATGGAAAGAAGTAAATGTATATGAGATTTTAAAAAAAAATTGATAACAATTTTTTTTTCAATTAAGATTTTTATAAAATTGTTATTATATATTTATAAAGACGTGCTAAAGGTGAGAAAATCTTGGGCCTCTTTTTAGGGGAGACACCTTTCTACTGCCCGCGATTGAGGGAAACCTTGCCTTTAATGTCTCCTACTCGCCCCATCATGGAAAACGTGGGAAAAGACAGACCTCGATCGGAGAGAACTCATCGATAATAGACTAAATTCTGTCTTCCTATGAAATAATGATTCAACGGTCCACTACTATGACTAAGTGGACAATTAACATTCCCGAGAAACCCTAACTCTAAGCCTACTAGCCTCTATATATACCTCATCCTTAGCATGAGGAAGGAGAACTCGGAAGATACACACGAAATACCACCAAGAATACAAAGTTTCTCACCTCACGCAAATTTGATTTCTTCATAGCCCAAAAACACCACCAAACAAGGGTTCTCACCACAATAAGCAAGTCATAACCCACAATAAACCACTAAGCCATCTGACCACCCCTAACAACATATGGGTGTCACACATTATGCACTTTTTGACAAGTACAGCGGTGCTCACTTAGTTAGATATTTTAAATTACAGGGGAATTATATTAATTTATTATCATTTATTTTTAAAGCATAAATATAGATTATATTTATTTTTATGAGATTTATATTTAAAATATTTATCTATCTATCTCTATATATAAGTCAATAATATTGATATAATTAATTGTATGTGATTTTTGGTGATGAGATCTTAGTGTTAAAATAAAAACCTATAAATTAAATTTTAGTGAAAAATTATTTTAAAATTAAACACAAATTCAATTTGACTATATTTTAGTCTGACATATTGTAATTTTAAAACTAACTTTTAAAATAAAAAACTCACACTCATAGCAAGAATATTATTTAAATAATTTATATACTTTGTGATTTTACATCTAATTTTTAATAATATATTTATAGCAAGAATATTATTTAAATAATTTAAATTATATTATTTAAGTTGGATATTTTTTTATTAATTATTATATAAATATATAATGGTATTCAAGTATTTTCTTTTAAAACATAGTCGGGCACATGCCCTCATACCAATACATGTGCCTTCGTCCAGGGGTCGATAAAAATTTGGTGCGAAAATAAAAATGAGAAAATTAATGGAGTAAAGTTTGATTACAAAAGGAGAATAGATCTTTTATATTAAATCCCCTAATTATATCGGTTGATGAAGTGTGTATTAAAAGAATTACAATTATGTTAAGATATCACGATGAATTAACAAGGTCATTGTACCCAATTTATTGGTGTACAACTCACTAATTTACCCAATAATTCCCTAATTCTTTAGGCCAATTCAGAGTTAAGGTAAAATACCCAAATTGGTCCCTTAAATCTACCTCGGGGTCCAATTTGATCCCTTAATTTTAAAAAGTTCCAAAGTCATCCTTAAGATTTAAAATGGTGCCATATTAGTCCTCACCGTAAATGACCCTCAAACGTCTGTTTATGTGTGCATACAAGGTAGATGAGTTGGCATATTGGTTCATTTTCTTCGTTAAGACAATGATAGTGTTCATTTCAGCCCCAAATTGCTTCAGAAATTTGACCTAGGGCTAGGGAAAACTGGAAATAGAGATTCAAGCATGAAATTAAGTGAATCTTCGTCATTGCTGAAACAGAAAAACGCAGAAGGTGGTTGTTCTTCGAAGGAAGGTTCGAATCTGTATACAAGCACCGGTTGGAAATGAAGATGTGAGAAAACACAATAAATGGGGGTTTGAATTGGGTTTTCAAAATGAAAGCTTTTTGTGAAACTCAAAGAAAGATCACAAAGAAACCAACAAGAGAGAAAGCCACACGATATATCCTGGTTCACTTGAAAACTATCAAGCTAATCCAGTCCACCCACCAAGGTGATTTCTCCTTATACACAAGGACTTAATCCACTATAATCAACTGATTACACTGCACTAGCAACTGCTGGTGACTAACAATCAAAGACTAACTATCTCTTTGTTAGATGTCAAACATGCTATATATTTGTATTTGATACTTGACATTTTTCAAGCTTTTCTATGTGAAATTATGGATTTTACTCATGAATTGTTGTTATTCTTCAAACCTTGTGAGTATACCTTTGGTGCTTGTAATATGTGTGCTATTATGCAGAAAAATGCACTAATTGATCAAAGATGTAAGACACAAGAAAGGATACAAGTTGCCAAAGAAAAGAGGAAAACATCAGCAAGTTCGCTTTGCGAACTTGCCAGCGAATGTTCGCTTTGCGAACAACTGGCGAAGTCCCAGTGAATGGTCCCAGATTTGGACAGTAAGAAAATGGAAAAAAGTTTGCTTTGCAAACTCCCAGCGAATGTTCGCTGATTTACTCGCTTTACGAAGGACCTGGCGAAGAAACCTTGGCTGAGGCAATAAGAAAAGGGCCCTAAGTTCGTTTTGCGAACTTGTAGGTGAATAGTTCGCATTGCGAACAAAATTTCGCATTGCAAACTTATGCAGATAAACAAGGGCGGTTTAGCTTATCAGAAGGCACTTCAATTGCCACTTTCATCATTCGCTAGGCGAACAAATCATTTGCAGTGCGAGTGTGTCTGATTTCAAGTGTACTATAAATAGATTTTATGCATTTTCTTGGGATCATAACTTCACTTTATCATACCAAAACCTATTTTTCTGATATTTCTTCATCCAAGAGGGATTTTACACATTGAGAAGCTGAAGTCGCATCCGATCTCGGTTATTCGACGCGGATGCTTTTTCATCTCCTCACGAAACTTGTGAAGCAAGCTACCATGAATATGTGTAGCTAAACACATTTTGTGTCAAAATTAGAGGTAGTTAATCTTGCTTGTATGTATTTCTTTTGATCTTTTGTATATGAACAAGGTTGATGATCAATATATGATGAAGTTGTTTGCTTTTAATGGTATATTTGTGGATTGAATCACTCTAGACACAGATTTTCCAAATCTTGACCTAATATCTTCATCTCTTAAAAACCAAAGTCTAGATATAGATTTGGGGTTTAATATTTGCTTTATATTTGTCGCGGCCGACAAAAATATTCGAGTCGCCATCATATTTTTTTTAAGGAAAATAAATGATAAACCTAAAATCCTAATCCTAAAGGTAGAGATTCCTAAGTTCGGGAGTCGGTTAAATGAGGGGAAGGTGTTAGACACCCCTCACTTCCATTGTACTCAATGGGATCCTCCTTAGATTTTAGGGTATGTTTGTTTGTTGTCTAACTTTTCATTTATTTTATAAAAGAATCCTAAGTTTTTTATTATTATACTCGCTAGGATTTACAACCCTATGCCTACGTACCTTCAATTTGGACGGATCAGAGTAACCGTAGTTCACCTCCCCTATTCCTACCTCCTAATACTATTCCTAACCCTAATCCCCAAACCCAATCCACTATTTATACTCTTGGATTACGAGCTCTATCCCCAAGTCTATTGTTTATACTCCTAGATAAGGAGTTCTATCCCTTAATCTATTATTTATACTCCTAGATAAGGAGTTCTATCCCTTAATCTATTATTTATACTCCTAGATAAGGAGTTCTATCCCTTAAAAGTCCCTTATCCATTGTTTATACTCTCAGAGGAAGAGTTTTATCCCTTAATCTATTGTTTATACTCCTAGATAAGGAGTTCTATCCCTTAATCTATTATTTATACTCCTAGATAAGGAGTTCTATCCCTTAATCTATTATTTATACTCCTAGATAAGGAGTTCTATCCCTTAAAAATCCCTTATCCATTGTTTATACTCACGGAGGAAGAGTTTTATCCCTTAAAATCCCTTATCCATTGTTTATACTCTCGGATGGAGAGTTATATCCCTAAAATCCCTTATCCTTTGTTTATACTCTCGGATGGAGAGTTTTATCCCTTAAAATCCCTTATTGTCGCACCTCGAAAAAATCGCTTAATCGAAGACACGACCCTTGCGCGAAAGGCGCGGAACGGTTCGACAGAGTCGCCACCGAACTTTATTTATCCCAAAAGAGGGAAAGGAAAATATCGAGAAAACCTTTAAAGAGAAAGATAAGAACATGGTCGTCGCAACCACATTCTGGGTTTGGGAGTCGGTTACGTGAGAGGAAGGTACGCGCACCCCCTCACGTCTGTTGTACTCAACGGGAACCTCTTAGTTCGAATTGTGATGAACGTTATCTAAGCTTGTTTGTTTTCTTCTCAATGGTAAACACAAAACGATAAGATAAAGGGACAAGATACTGAGGGGAAATGGGGTGGTTTTAGGATAGAGTGCTCGGCAAGATCATCGCGACCTCGGGCCTACGTATGCTCATTCGGATGAGAATGAGGAATCAGAGCAATCGTAGTTCGACTACGGGAAGGGATAGAGGGAAGAAGAAAGGTGGAGGGAAGGTAGCCGCAAACGAGGGAAAAAGAAAAAGTGTGCTCGCCAAGATCATCGCAATCTTGTGCCTACGTATCTTTACTCGGACGAGAATAAAGAATCAGAGCAGTCGTAGTTCGTGGTACGCCCACGAAATGAGGGAAGTTGGTTTGTTTATAAGACGAAAGATTGAGTGTCATACAACCCAAGGGGCGTGCCTCGAGAGTAGTCACTCAAGAATCCAAGGAATGCTAGACTCCAAAGACTCAGTTCTTTCGTGAGTTGATTGTGAAAATGTTTGATAATGGTTAAGTGTTTTAAGACGAAAGGGTGAATGAATAACAACCTAAGGGGCATGCCTCAAGAGCCATTCATTCGAAGATCCAAGGAATGCTAGATTCCAAGAATATCCTCCTTTCGTAAGTTGATTAAGAAAAACGTTTGAAAAATATTGAGTCGGATTGGTTGAGAAAAGAGGTGAGGTTCGATACTAGTCCCTAGGGGTGCTCCTAGTAACAAAACCTACAAAATGTGCAAGTGTGCATTTGACGACGAGCCAAAAGGCACTCAACTTATGAGAATGTTTTGAAGAGTGGCTCGACGACGAGTCGAGAATTTGTTTGGAAATGGTCTGATTTGTTATGTGTTTTAGGGAGAATGACGATTATTCGATAAACGAGACGTCGGCCTCGCAACCAATTAATCGGAGCATTATTGGGATGCTAGATCCCAACGACACCTTTTTCATTCGATTAATATATGAAATATTGTTGGTTGGACGACGAAAGTACCACGTGGAATGCTAGACTCCAATGGCATTTCTTTGTCCAATAGTTAGGTATTTTAAGAACGAAAGGTCGAACAACCCACAACTCAAGGTGTGCGCCCCAAGAGCAGTCATTCAAGAACCCAAAAAGTGCTAGACCTCAAGAGCTCAATTCTTTCGCGATTTAATTAAAAAAAAATGATTTGAATATGTATGTTAAGTGTTTTAATCGAAAATTAAGTGCGTAGGTGTTTCGATAATTGTTAGTGTGTTTGATTAAAATATGAAAAAATGAAATGGTTAGATAAACATGATATGAATATGATATGGACAATATGATAAGAATATGAACAATAATAATCAAGATAATATTGACAAGATATAATATCGACATAAAAATAAAGTTGGTCTCGTCTTAATCAAGATTTAATCGAGAAATCGATAATAAACGATTTTTGACTTTCCTTGACCAAAAGTGAAAATAAAAGAATATGAGGTAATGAAAAATAAATTGAAATAGAAATAAAATCGAAAAAATAAGAAAGGTCTCATCTTTACTAAGATTTTAAATCGAAAAATCGATAATCTCTTGTATTTGATTTTCATTGATCCAAAATGAATAAAGATAATGAAAGGATAATAAAAATGAAATAAAAACGAAAAGAGGTAAGAAAAATAAGAAAGGTCTTACCTTTATCAAGATTTTCAATCGATAATCGATAAATCATTGATATTTTGGTTTTCATTGACCCAAAGTGAATAAAAAATAATGAAATAAAATCGAAAAGAGGAAAATAAGAAAGGTCTCACCTTTATCAAGATTTTAAACCGAAAATCGATAAATCTTCGATATTTTGGTTTTCATTGACCCAAAGTGAATAAAAAATAATGAAATAAAATCGAAAAGAGGAAAATAATAAAGGTCTCACCTTTATCAAGATTTTAAATCGAAAATTGATAAATCATTGATATTTTGGTTTTCATTGACCCAAAATTAATAGAAATTAAATAATGAAAAATAAATCGAAATAAAAAAAAATAAAATAAATAGTAGTTCTCAAATAAATCAAAATTTAATCGGTTTGACTAAATCATGAATATTGTTGTATCATTGGCCCAAAATCGATCGGAATGACAATTGACATAAAAATGAAAATCGAAAAGTTAATAAAAATAGAAACAAATTGCTTAAAAACAAAGGAGGCATGAGATAACATGAGTGTGTGTATAGAATCATTATGGAATCATGTGGGCTGCAAGCCCATCATCCACTCATCATAAAAAGTGAAGCACGGTTTGGACCAAAAATTGAAAGGGGCGTGCTCAGACAAGAGCAAGTGTGGTAAGGAAAATCCATCGTGGGCTTTACAAAACCCAACATCCCAACAAAACAATAAATAAGATAAAAAAACCATAAACTACTAGCACATGATTTAAATACACTAAATGAAAGAAACTCCAAGGTTTAACACCAAGAGAAATCACGGTCAAACATCAGGAAACATCGTGTAAAAAGAAGATCGATAAAAGTGGAACAATGGCACCTACGTCTCGAACCTTCTCACACGTTCTTCGTCTCAATCTCGCTTCTCCACCCTCTCACGGTCTCAATTTTGTTTCTCGATTCGATTTCACTCCAGGTTTGATTTATTTCGCTTTTGTTTCAATTTCTCCTCTTCATCTATTTCTTTTGATTTTTAGGTTTGATTTATTTCTGGTTTTGGGTTGAAAATGGTTTTGAGTATGGTTGTTGATTTTTGAAGGTTGTTGTGTTGTTATGGAGTATGAAGAAAAAGGAAATAGCTTTGAAGTGAGGGAGTGGAGAAAGTTTGTTGTTGCGTGGAAGATTCAAGGAGGAAGAGTGAAGAGGAACTTGTGCAGGGGTTTGGGGGCTCAAGAGAGCTTTTTTTTTCTTTCCGAATGTGGGAGAAAGAGATTGGATTTATAGAGGAAATGGAGGGTAGAATAGGAATTAAATTGAGGGAGGATTGTTTCTGGAAATTTGGTGATGCGTATTGTGGGGCTGTGTGAATTAATGTGTGAGGTTTGGCTGATATGCAAATTTTGGACGGTTAAAGTTTGTTGCGAAACTTTGGTGGTGCGTACGCTGAGGTTTGTCGTACACAGGGTCGATTTGGATAAGGTTGTTGGCTTGCTTTCTGTTTTCAGAGTCATGTTGTGGGATTTTCAGAGGGTGCAGTGGAATTGTTGCGCAGGTACAACAGGTTTGGTGTGTGGTTGTAGAGGCATGTTCACTGTTTTTCCTGGTACGGTGCGTGAGGCTCTATTATCAGGCTTTTTATTGTGGTGGTTTTGTATTGTATGGCATGGCGGAAATTTGTTATTTTTTATTTACCATATAATTTTTTTGTGATTTTGTAAGGGGTTAAAGGTTAATGGGCTTTGTTTGTATATATATTATGATTAATTAGAGATGGATTTGAATATAAAAAATGATTTGAACTTGATTAAAAATGGTTTGGTTTTGGATGGAAAGGACTTGGATATTTTGGATATGAACAACATAGATAAGGGTTAAAATTGGTTTTAAAAGGATATTAAAAAATAAATAAAAAATGGATAATGGATCAACAAATGGATATGGATGGATAATGGGATTGGATAAAAAGAAAAGGAAAATGGGGTGATGGACTTGAATCATGAGGACGAATTCTCGGCTTAGATCCACAAATGCACACTGATTAAACTTAAACCAACACCACACTTGAATTGAATCCACAAAGTGCACCGAAACCCTGAATTGGAAATGATCTGGTCCTTGACAACACAGCCTGATAACTTAATTGACACACAGGTGAATTGCCTGATACAAACCCTGATTGGGATTTTACACACATCATTTGAATCAATCACAACCAGACCTTGATCCTAAGACAAACTTATCTGACCATTGAACCTCGATCACTACAACAACCAGAGACAATATTTTTTGATTTTATGAATAATGGTTAGTGGATGGAAGTACAAAATGAAAATATACAGAGGTAGGACAAATTTGGGGTATGACAGATGCCCCTATCTAATTAGCCTAAACCGAGTGAGATGAATTACTACGACGTTCAATCTTTCAAGGTAGAAGACAATTGGATATGAAGAAGACCACGAATTTGTCCGAAAATAAATGAGATGTTTGAGAGATGGAATGATGATGATGGTTTGTAGAGGTCGTTATCACCAAAAGGATGATAACAGGAAATACCTGACACCAAAAGGATGACAAGCCTATCACCAAAAGGATGTTAGTAAACACACAAACACAAACCCTTTCACCAAAAGGATGAAAATGAGGCAAAAGCCTGCTATTACCAATAGAATAATAGGGCACACATACACACAGACCCTTCCACCAAAAGGATGAAAATAAGGTCAAAGCATGCTATTACCAAAAGTATAATAGGGCACACACACACACACAGACCCTTCCACCAAAAGGATGAAAATGAGGTTAAAGCCTGCTATTACCAAAAGGATAATAGGGCACACACACACGCAGACCCTTCCACCAAAAGGATGAAAATGAGGTCGAAACTTGCTATTACCAAAAGGATAATAGGGCACACACACAGACCCTTCCACCAAAAGGATGAAAATAAGGTCAAAGCCTGCTATTACCAAAAGGTTAATAGGGCACACACACAGACCCTTCCACCAAAAGGATGAAAATGAGGCCAAAGCCTGCTATTACCAAAAGGATAATAGGGCACACACGCATACAAACCCTTCCACCAAAAGGATGAAAATAAGGTCAAAGCCTGCTATTACCAAAAGGATAATAGGGGGCGCACACACAGACCCTTCCACCAAAAGGATGAAAATGAGGTCAAAGCCTGCTATTACCAAAAGGATAATAGGGCACACACACACACATACCCTTCCACCAAAAGGATGAAAATGAGGTCAAAGCCCGCTATTACCAAAAGGATATAGGGCACACACACACAGACCCTTCCACCAAAAGGATGAAAATGATGTCAAAGCCTGCTATTACCAAAAGGATTATAGGGCACACACATACACACACACAGACCCTTCCACTAAAAGGATGAAAATGATGTCAAAGCCTGCTATTACCAAAAGGTTAATAGGGCACACACACGCACACAGACCCTTCCACCAAAAGGATGGAAATGAGGTCAAAGTCTGCTATTACCAAAAGGTTAATAGGGCACACACACACACACAAACCCTTCCACCAAAAGGATGAAAAAGAGGTCAAAGCCTGCTATTACCAAAAGGATAATAGGGCACACACACAGAGAGACCCTTCCACCAAAAGGATGAAAATGAGGCCAGAGTCTGCTATTACCAAAAGGATAATAGGGCACACACACAAAGAAACTTCCACCAAAAGGATGAAAATGAGGTCAAAGCCTGCTATTACCAAAAGTATAATAGGGCACACACACACACAGACCCTTCCACCAAAAGGATGAAAATGAGGTCAAAGCCTGCTATTACCAAAAGGATAATAGGACACACACACAGACTCTTCCACCAAAAGGATAAAAATGAGGTCAAGGTCTGCTATTACCAAAAGGATAATAGGGCACACACACACAGACCCTTCCACCAAAAGGATGAAAATGAGGTCAAAACCTGCTATTAGCAAAAGGATAATAGGGCACACACACACAGACCCTTCCACCAAAAGGATGAAAATGAGGTCAAAGCCTGCTATTACCAAAAGGATAATAGGGCACACACACACAAACCCTTCCACCAAAAGGATGAAAATAAGGTCAAAGCCTGCTATTACTAAAAGGATAATAGGGCGCACACACACACAGACCCTTCCACCAAAAGGATGAAAATGAGGTCAAAGCATGCTATTACCAAAAGGATAATAGGGCAAACACACATGGACCCTTCCACCAAAAGGATGGAAATGAGGTCATAGCTTGCTATTACCAAAAGGATAATAGGGCACACACGCACACAGACCCTTCCACCAAAAGGATGAAAATGAGGTCAAAGCTTGCTATTACCAAAAGGATAATAAGGCACACACGCACACAGACATCTGACACCAAAAGGATGACAGACCTATCACCAAAAGGATGATAGTGGACACAACTTACTACTACCAAAAGGATAATAGCAAGCAAAATGATAACAAAGGTTGTCACTCACCAAAAGGATGACACACAGACCAAGGGTTCACGGATCGGCGACACCAAAAGGATAACGGATCAAACAACACAAGTTGCTACCACCAAAAGAATGATAGGAACTTCTCAATTGCGAGGACCAACACCAAAAGGATGCAGGTTAGGTTGAAATGACATTAGTGGCTACCACCAAAAGGATGATAGTAAGTTTCTGATTTTGAGAATTACTAACACCAAAAGGATGCAGGTTGAGTTGAGTTGATTTGGCTATCACCAAAAAGATGATAGTATGGCAGTTGACAAAAGTTCAAGTTTATTGGGGATATGATGAGTGAGGATTATTTGGAGACATCAACCAAAGGTTGAAGAAACGATTCAATGAGGAACGCCCACTGACTCGGAGAAATGTTTATTGGTTGGGCTAAGGATGACAACTTCATCAATAAAAGGTTGAGGAACACAACTCAATAAGGAACGCCCATTGCCTTGCTTGGAGATCACAACTTCATCAACAAAAGGTTGAAATAATTTCATGAGGAACGCTCATGAACTTGAAGAAGATGCCCCTGACTGGGCTGAAGATTGCTTTGAAATCTTGTCATGAGCTTGGTCAACAAAAGGTTGAACAACGTGAGGAACGCCCACGGATTTGCTGAAGATGCCCCTAGCTGGGCTGAGGATCGTCTTGCAGTCTTAAGATTGATCCTAGATCTTGACTATGAATGAATGCTTGATTTTTTAATGATGTTCCATATCGAATGGAAATGCAAATGCAAATGCTGACGCGCGGAGATGCAAGTGTTGGGGAAGTATGATTTGGTTTTTGGGATGCACATGATGCCCATGATGTTTATGATATCGAATGTGATGCATATGATTACAAACGGGTGATTGGACATGTTTTGAAGGGTTCCAACATGGTGGGCTTTTAGTAGTTGCCAATGAGGATTGGACTTTTGGGCGGTGGGAGGGATTTGATTTCCTCGACACTCAGTTCGTTGAAGACGCCATGATCGAAGCAGATGAAGATGCTCTTGAAGCCTAGAGTTTGATCACTTGATGATTTGTCGTGGTGTTCGTTCCAAGAGAACCATAACTCTGTGCTTGATGGTCAAGATGACTTGATGACTTGATGGTGATCAGCTCATGAAGATTATGCTCTTGCTCCGAACTGCTTGAAAGTACAGACAAGATATGCCTGCTGCAATGAGTCTTGAACCAGTCTGAACATGGTAATGGTCTACCCCTGATTAACCAGTTCTGAAGCGATTTGATTTTTGGATGTTGAGCCTTGATGTGCTTTGAGATGACTTGCCCCTAATTAAGCTGTTGAAGGGTTTGCCCCAGCCTGAGGGTTTTGAGGGAGTCTTGCTTCGGGTCGGTACCACTGAAAGTTCAAGTTCCTCTTTGATTGCCCCTTGTTGGAATTGCTTTGATGTCTAGCACTGATTTGCAATTAAAATTGTACATTCACAAATGGTAATCTTAATGCAATGCTTATGCGGGTTTTGAAAAATAGTCATTTATTAGAGTGTCGTGATAGTGATTTTTTAGACGAATGGACCGTTAGCCTAGACGTTGTGCTGATTTTGCTGGTGTGAAAGATATAGCAAGGAGAATGACACCAATGTTGAAGATTAGCAAATATGTGGGGAGTCAGTTTACGCAACCTTGCAATAGCATGCTTTCAGAATAAATCTCGTCTCAATTAGGTCTTTCGAGGGTTGTAACGTGGTCTGGTTCACGGTTATGAAACAAAGGATATTAGGCTCAAAGTATGATTTTTACCCACCCCTTCTTCGTAATGACCTCCAGTCCTACGTTCAGTTAATTTTGAACATGTTTGTCTTCTAAAAGGGTTGATAGTTTAAGCGTGATAATTCAAGTATGATCGACATGGCATTCACCTTATTTTGTTTTTGATGGATGTCAGTGACCTTTTGGATTTTGACATGGTGGCCACTTAATCTTATTTTGTTTTTGTTGAGGATTTGAGGGACTCTTTTGTTTTTTGATCCCTATCTTTTGCATGAACTGATTTCGCTTTCGAGTCCGTCAGGGTAGCCTTGATTTTTGCCTAAGTCTCCTTTGAGGTGCTCGACTTAGCAGGCTTTTGATTTTTTGTTTTTGGTTTTGTTGGATGATTGTGACTGCCAAGTCATTGTTATTGATGAACAACTGTCATGTCTTGTGGAATTTTGCTTTGTGATTTTGAGTTCGTGATTGGGTTAACTGAACACTATCCTGCCCCAGGTTGAGTGTAAGGGTTTGAATATCTGAAGAAAACTACTACTTCTAGGCTCGAAGTGGTTTACTAGGGATTAACTCCTTGTCTCTCCAGTGTTTGGGGGTTAAAACAATGCCTGTACATCATCGGCGGGATTTTATCCGAAAGCATATGATTTGCAATTATGGGTATTTCGTTTTCATCATCCTCCCTCAAATCATTGCTAAACAACAGTTGATAAAGTGAGTGAAATTGAGATATATGTGTCGGTGATTTGCAGAAAATGGAAAAATGAGTGAATACGACATAGCTGATTCAAAACATGCATAGTTACTACATTAAGAAAACCACATACGAAAGGCAATGTTCAAAGCATACAGTACTTAAGCAAATAAAGATAAAATACAAGAATACAAATGATGGGATGGCAACATGACTGCCTTCTTCGGGGAATAAACTTGACTTGATTTGACTTGAGTTGATGCTGGCACTAGTTTGGCGGCGGCATAGGGTTTTTGATGACGTTTGGAGCCCTCCCATTGAACGTGAGAAACTTTGAGTCGATCATGTCTTGAACCTTGTGTTTGAAAGCTCTGCAGTCCTCGATCGTATGCCCTGGAGCACCCTTATGAAATTCGCAATGAGCATTAACATCATAATCTGGGGGAATGACAGTTGGAGGAGCTAGGTCCCTCAGAGCAATTACCCTCTTCTCCATTAATTGAACAAAGATCTGAGCATATGTCGTCGGCAGACGATCAAAGTATCTATCTGGCCTCCTTATCCTTTGTTGATTAGGCTGACGATGTTGAGCAACTCTCTATTATTGATCTTGAGGAAGATACTGATACCCTTGCTGGTTGTAGGATTGTTGCCGAGGAGCCTGTTGTTAAGGCATTGGAGCTTGAACGGCTTGAACAGTTGGCTGATAAGGTATCGGAGTATTTTGCGCAGCAGTAACATACGGATACTGGAAGTATGGCATTTGAAAAGGCATTGGAGGGGGAGCTTGTTGAACTTTTCCTTTCTGAGCAGAGACAGGATTTGTTTCGCCCTCTTTCTTTTTGTATCCATTGAAGGGCTTTTTGACTACAGACTGACTGCTAGAACGCCCTTGGATCTTTCCGCTTTTCAGACCCTCTTCAATTCTCTCACCGACAATCACCAAATCAGAGAATCCAGCAGAAACACTACCAATCAACTTCTCATAATATTGTCCTTGTAAAGTACCCATGAAGATGTTAATCAGTTCACGGTCAACAAGAGGTGGATGCACTCTTGCAGCTAGCTCTCTCCAGCGTTGCGCGTACTCTTTGAAGGATTCGTTGTCCTTTTGAGCCATACTCTGTAGTTGAGTACGATTCAGAGCAAGGTCAGTGTTGTATTTATATTGCTTGACGAATGCACCAGCTAGCTCATCCCAAGTGCGCACATTGCTACGCTCCAGCTTCATATACCACTCAAGAGATGCCCCAGACAAGCTGTCTTGGAAGCAATGGATCATCAGCTTTTCATCTTTGGCATAAGCAGCCATCTTGTGGCAGTACGTCTTCAGATGAATGTGTGGGCAACTGAGGCCTTTATAATTCGGGAATTCCTGTACCTTGAACTTGGGAGGAATGACAACATCTGGCACTAAGGACATTTCCAGAGCATTCAGAGATTTTGAGTTGCGCCCCTCCATGACTCAGAGTTTTTCGGCTATATCACGACACATCTTAATAGCTTCAGAATCATGAGTAGCAGTGGGATTTACAATTGGGATAGCAACATAGTAGTTCTGTACCTCATCATACTGATCTAGAAGATTTTCTTCAGCATGAGGAATAGAAATCTGAGTGACAACAGGTTAGGCTTGCAGAATAGCTCCAACAGTAACTCCAGATGTTGGAAGTGGTTGAGAAGTGGCTCCTTCAACGACAGGGGTGAAGTTCATTGGTATCCCATAATTGATAGGGTTGGGAACAGGAACTGAGAGCCTTGAGGGTGACCCTTGTACAGGCACAGTGTTGTTGGCAGCAGCAGCTTCACGTAGTTTTTCTTCTCTTCTAGCCATCATGATGGCTTCAAGAATCTGATCAATCTTTCCCTTCATAGAGTCCAACTCCTCTCTGAAGGCAGCTTGCTCCTGCTGAATCTGCTCCATCGTTCTTCTTGTGTTGGCTCGAGTTGCGTACTGGTGTCGAGGAATCAGGTTGATTTACTGGAGAAGGAAGGAAGTTGAGGTGAGATTCTGATGTTGAAATGTAATGCAAGATACATAACAGATGCAATACAATGCAATGATATGAGATGCAAAATCCAGGATCACAGATCACAGGTTCAAACATTTTTGAGGTTGGCCGTTCACGGGTAAATGACCAAAGTCTCTGATCAAAGAAACCTTATAGGTAGGCTCTATGAGGAAAGTTCTAGATTCTTTACCCATAAACCCACTCACGGGATGGTTTCTATGTTGACGGATAAGGTTCCCAGGATTACGGACACAAATCGCATCAATGTCACGCAACAGGCTAGCTGCATTACGACGATAATGACGACAAGGCTTCTCCTGAGTAGGGTCCTCGTGCCAGGCGCACAAGGAGCGAGTCCTTGGAGACTAACACTACACGACCACCAATATAGAACTTGGTTCTAAGAGTGGTTCATAGAGTCACGGACCCTTCATGAATCAAGTCGTGCGACAGGCTAGCTGTGCTACAACAGGATCTACGAAAAGGTCTACTCTAGGGGAGCTTTCATGCTAGGCACGCAAGGAGCGAGTCCTTGGGGACTAATACTACTCGACATCCAATTCTAAACTATGTGTTCCCTCTGCTTTTACCAAAGCTTGGGTGTAGAGCTTTACTCATGATATCAACCCATGATCCAACAGCCAGGAATGATAATGAGCATAAGGGAAAGCAATAAAAGGACAAATACGTAAACGAGAAGAAACAAGCAAATAAAGATAACGCTCCTCACAAATCGCACTAAGTTAGGCTCGACTCTCTCTTGCATGGAGCAAATGTCCCCAGCAGAGTCGCCAGCTGTCGCACCTCGAAAAAATCGCTTAATCGAAGACACCACCCTCGCGTGAAAGGCGCGGAACGGTTCGACAGAGTCTCCACCAAACTTTATTTATCCCAAAAGAGGGAAAGGAAAATATCGAGAAAACATTTAAAGAAAAAGATAAGAACATGGTCGTCGCAACCACATTCTGGGTTCGGGAGTCGGTTACGTGAGAGGAAGGTACGCGCACCCCCTCATGCCCGTTGTACTCAACGGGAACCTCTTAGTTCGAATTGTGATGAACGTTATCTAAGCTTGTTTGTTTTCTTCTCAATGGTAAACGTGAAACGATAAGATAAAGGGACAAGATACTAAGGGGAAATGGGGTGGTTTTAGGATAGAGTGCTCAGCAAGATCATCGCGACCTCGGGCCTACGTATGCTCATTCGGACGAGAATGAGGAATCAGAGCAATTGTAGTTCGACTACGGGAAGGGATAGAGGGAAGACGGAAGGTGGAGGGAAGGTAGCCGCAAACGAGGGAAAAAGAAAAAGTGTGCTCGCCAAGATCATCGTAATCTTGTGCCTACGTATCTTTACTCGGACGAGAATAAAGAATCAAAGCAGTCATAGTTCGTGGTACGCCCACGAAACGAGGGAAGTTGGTTTGTTTATGAGACGAAAGATTGAATGTCATACAACCCAAGGGGCGTGTCTCGAGAGTAGTCACTCAAGAATCCAAGGAATGCTAGACTCTAAGGACTCAGTTCTTTCGTGAGTTAATTGCAAAAATGTTTGATAATGGTTAAGTGTTTTAAGACGAAAAGGTGAATGAATAACAACCTAATGGGCGTGCCTCAAGAGCCATTCATTCGAAGATCCAAGGAATGCTAGATTCCAAGAATCTCCTCCTTTCGTAATTTGATTAAGAAAAACGTTTGAAAAAGATTGAGTCGGATTGGTTGAGAAAAGAGGTGAGGTTCGATACTAGTCCCTAGGGGTGCTCCTAGTAACAAAACCTACGAAATGTGCAAGTGTGCATTTGACGACGAGCCAAAAGGAACTCAACTTACGAGAATGTTTTTGAAGAGTGGCTCGACGACGAGTCGAGAATTTGTTTGGAAATGGTCTGATTTGTTAAGTGTTTTAGGGAGAATGACGACTATTCGATAAACGAGACATCAGCCTCGCAACCAATTAATCGGAGCATTATTGGGATGCTAGATCCCAAACGAAACCTTTTTCATTCGATTAATATATGAAATATTGTTTGTTGGACGACGAAAGTACCACGTGGAATGCTAGACTCCAATGGAATTTCTTTGTCCAATAGTTAGGTATTTTAAGAACGAAAGGTCGAACAACCCACAACTCAAGGCGTGTTCCCCAAGAGCAGTCATTCAAGAACCCAAAAAGTGCTAGACCTCAAGAGCTCAATTCTTTCGCGATTTAATCAAAAAAATGATTTGAATATGTATGTTAAGTGTTTTAATCAAAAATTAAGTGCATAGGCGTTTCGATAATTGTTAGTGTGTTTGATTAAAATATGTAAAAATGAAATGGTTAGATAAACATGATATGAATATGATATGGACAATATGATAAGAATATGAACAATAATAATCAAGATAATATTGACAAGATATAATATCGACATAAAAATAAAGTTGGTCTCGTCTTAATCAAGATTTAATCGAGAAATCGATAATCAATGATTTTTTAATTTCCTTGACCAAAAGTGAAAATAAAAGAATATGAGGTAATGAAAAATAAATTGAAATAGAAATAAAATCGGAAAACTAAGAAAGGTCTCATCTTTACTAAGATTTTAAATCGAAAAATCGATAAGTTCTGGTATTTGATTTTCATTGACCCAAAATGAATAAGGATAATAAAAATGAAATAAAAACGAAAAGAGGTAAGAAAAATAAGAAAGGTCTCACCTTTATCAAGATTTTAAATCGATAATCGATAAATCATTGATATTTTGGTTTTCATTGACCCAAAATGAATAAAAAATAATGAAATAAAATCGAAAAGAGGAAAATAAGAAAGGTCTCACCTTTATCAAGATTTTAAATCAAAAATCGATAAATCTTCGATATTTTGGTTTTCATTGACCCAAAGTGAATAAAAAATAATGAAATAAAATCGAAAAGAGGAATATAATAAAGGTCTCACCTTTATCAAGATTTTAAATTGAAAATTGATAAATCATTGATATTTTGGTTTTCATTGACCCAAAATTAATAGAAATAAAATAATGAAAAATAAATCGAAATAAAAAATAAATAAATAAATAGTAGGCCTCAAATAAATCAAAATTTATTCGGTTTGACTAAATCATGAATATTGTTGTATCATTGGCCCAAAATCGATCGGAATGACAATTGACATAAAAATGAAAATCGAAAAGTTAATAAAAATAGAAACAAATTGCTTAAAAACAAAGGAGGCATGAGATAACATGAGTGTGTGTAGAGAATCATTATGGAATCATGTGGGCTGCAAGCCCATCATCCACTCATCATAAAAAATGAAGCACGGTTTGGACCAAAAATTGAAAGGGGTGTGCTCGGACAAGAGCAAGTGTGGTAAGGAAAATCCATCGTGGGCTTTACAAAACCCAACATCCCAACAAAACAATAAATAAGATAAAAAAACCATAAACTACCAGCACATGATTTAAATACACTAAATGAAAGAAACTCCAAGGTTTAACACCAAGAGAAATCACGGTCAAACATCAGGAAACATCGTGTAAAAAGAAGATCGATAAAAGTGGAACAACAGCACCTACGTCTACAACCTTCTCACACATTCTCCGTCTCAATCTCGCTTCTCCACCCTCTCATGGTCTCGATTTTGTTTCTCGATTCGATTTCACTCCAGGTTTGATTTATTTCGCTTTTGTTTCAGTTTCTCCTCTTCATTTATTTCTTCTGATTTTTTGGTTTGATTTATTTCTGGTTTTGGGTTGAAAATGGTTTGGAGTATGGTTGTTGATTTTTGAAGGTTGTTGTGTTGTTATGGAGTATGAAGAAAAAAGAAACGGCTTTGAAGTGAGGGAGTGGAGAAAGTTTGTTGTTGCATGGAAGATTCAAGGAGGTAGAGTGAAGAGGAACTTGTGCAGGGGTTTGGGGGCTCAAGAGACCTTTTTTATCTTCTTTCCGAATGTGGGAGAAAGAGATTGGATTTATAGAGGAAATGGAGGGTAGAATAGGAATTAAATTGAGGGAGGATTGTTGCTAGAAATTTGGTGATGCGTATTGTGGGGATGTGTGAATTAATGTGTGAGGTTTGGCTGATATGCAAATTTTGGACGGTTAAAGTTTGTTGCGAAACTTTGGTGGTGCGTACGCTGAGGTTTGTCGTACACAGGGTCGATTTGGATAAGGTTGTTGGCTTGCTTTCTGTTTTCAGAGTCATGTTGTGGGATTTTCAGAGGGTGCAGTGAAATTGTTGCGCAGGTACATCAGGTTTGGCGTGTGGTTGTAGAGGCATGTTCACTGTTTTTCCTGGTACGGTGCGTGAGGCTCTATTATCAGGCTTTTTATTGTGGTGGTTTTGTATTGTATGGCATGGCGGAAATTTGTTATTTTTTATTTACCATATACTTTTTTTGTGATTTTGTAAGGGGTCAAAGGTTAATGGGCTTTGTTTGTATATATATTATGATTAATTAGAGATGGATTTGAATATAAAAAATGATTTGAACTTGATTAAAAATGGTTTGGTTTTGGATGGAAATGACTTGGATATTTTGGACATGAACAAAATAGATAAGGGTTAAAATTGGTTTTAAAAGGATATTAAAAAATTAAAAAAAATGGATAATGGATCAATAAATGGATATGGATGGATAATGGGTTTGGATAAAAAGAAAAGGAAAATGGGGTGATGGACTTGAATCATGAGGACGAATTCTCGGCTTAGATCCACAAATGCACACTGATTGAACTTAAACCAACACCACACTTGAATTGAATCCACAAAGTGCACCGAAACCCTGAATTGGAAATGATCTGGTCCATGACAACACAACCTGATAACTTAATCGACACACAAGTGAATTGCCTGATACAAACCCTGATTGGGACTTTACACACATCATTTGAATAAATCACTACCATACCTTGATCCTAAGACAAACTTATCTGACCATTGAACCTCAATCACTACAACAACCAGAGACAATTTTTTTTGATTTTCTGAATAATGGTTAGTGGATGGAAGTACAAAATGAAAATATACAGAGGTAGGACAAATTTGGGGTATGCCACTTATCCATTGTTTATATTCTCGGATGGAAAGTTTTATCCCTTAAAAAATCCCTTATCCATTGTTTATACTCTCAGATGGAGAGTTTTATCCCTAAATCCTTATCCCTTAGCCTATGTTTATACTCTTGGAACCTAAGAGTTTTATCCCTAAATCCTTATCCCTTGTTTATACTCTCGGACGAAGAGTATTATCCCAAATTTTAAATCCTTAAAAATATCCTTTTACACCCCTTGTATTTAAAAAATAACTCCCTAAAATTCCATAGAAACTAGTAGAAAAATAATGAATCCCAAAATGCCATTATGCTAAGAATAGCAAGATTGATCCCCAAATTATTTCAAATAAAGAAAATAGTTTTTAAATTCGAAACAATCCCAAAAATAACAGAATTTAATCCCAAAAATTAAATTTACTTTACTTTAATTTATTTTTATCCAAAACCCATATTTATTAAATTTAAATAAAAATCTAAAAGTACTAATTTTCTTAAAATAAATCCTAAACCAAAAAAACAAAATTCCCAAAATACCTTATCTAAAGAAAAAGAACTAAGGACAAAATCCCATAACAAAAATATCTTTATTTTTAAGAAATAAACAAGTTATTTTAAATATATAAAATGTAAATAATAAAAAGAAAATCCAAACCCAAAATTAATCCTAAAATCCTAATTAATTTCCTACTAATAATAATCCCTAGCATTCAATTTTTATAAATCTTAATTTAATATTACAATCCCAACTAATAATTAAATTATGTAAATAATTTAATTAATTAAATTAAACCCCAGGGGGTGTGTTTTCCACTTAAGAAATAATGGGCTTAAGGGGTGAGGGGTGCTAATAGTAATCAGGGTGCAAGGCCCAATTACTAAAGGCCATAGTCAGAAAAAAAAAAGATAAAAACATAAGTGGAGAGAGTCAACGGTTGATTCCCTCAGTACACCTTGATCACGATCAAACGGTGATCATCACTCAAGAATCCTGGCCTTTGCTTTCAATTACTGGTCAAAGTATGTAGAATGGACGGATGAGATCTGCAGTCCACTGAAGGACACAGTATGCACGCACCATAGAATCAGTCAAACATCTCCTAATCTTGTGGCCAAGGGACGACCACGTGGGAGGATCGTGGGTGCCGACGAGGGAGTATATAACCCCTAATCCCTTCAGAAGCGGATCATTTTGATCCCTTCTTTCTCTCTCTAACCCTCTCCTTCTCTCTCTATGTTTCAGTCCTCTCTCGCCTCTCTCTAAACTCCCTTGCTCCGGTGAGCCTCCGGCCTCCGACCACCATCCACCACCCTCCAAACCTCCTTTCAACCCAGATTTCGGTGAGGATTCAACCGAAATCTTCAACCCTTATGAACCCTAACCCCTTTCAACCCAGATCTTCAACCGTTCTTCAGGGTTCGAGATTAACCCTAAGAACCCTAGGGTTCTTGAAGAACCCTAACCTAATATTCAACCCAGCCCAGTTATATTCGTGAACCCTACGAACCCTAAGCCTCCCAGATGAACCCTAACCCTAAACAAGAACCCTAACCCTAACCCGAAACCCAGAAATCCAAAGAACAATCGTAATCCAACAATCAACAACAAAACAAACAAAAAACAAAGCTAAGTGACTCACTTTTCCTTGCCGTGACCTTGTTATGCTGCTTCAATTCCTTTTATTTCTTGATTTTTTCACTAATCTATCCTCTGTTTCGTTTGCAGGTGGTATGGATTCGCGCAACAATTTTTCTAATCCAGCCTTCCTTTTTTCTTCAATTTCTTAGGTTTATATAGGATTAGAAATTAGGTTTTAGAATTAAATTAGGTTGATTTTCTTAGGAAACTTTGAATCCGATTGGATTCAATTTGATTGTAATTTTGATATTTTTTTGATTTAATTGGATTTTTAGACTTGATTTGGTTCTGGATTTGTACATATTTTATTGTAAGTTAATGAAAATAATATTATTGATTTTTGCTTAGAATTAGATCCAGCTGATTGATTCCCTGCGCAAACTTAGGGTTTTGAGAATTGGGGAAGACGAAGGCCCATTCTTGGGTCAACACTTTTGACCAAAATAAAATAAATAATAAATAATAATATATTTTTAACCATATTAATAAATAAATAATGAATGAAAATAAAGTAATAATAATAAAATAAATATTATTATTAATATAACATCAACCTAATTAATAAATAAAATAAAATAATAAAATAGTAACCATAAATAATAATAAAATAAGAATAAACACAACCAGTCCCTATTTTAATCCTTAACCCTAATTACCACTAAAAATCTTAATAAAAAAACCCTAGCTATTGATTAATTTTAAATGACCAAACTTATAATTTAAACTTATACTTTAAATCTAATGACCCTTAATTTAATAAAAAATAGAGCAAAGCAAATAATTATTTAATTAACAACATCTTTCAAAAATGAACCAATAATAGTTTTCAATAATATTTTAAAAATAATTAACTCTAAAAGAAAATCCTAATTATTATCTAATTAATAAGATTAAACTAAAACCTTTAATTCTAAATAAAGATAAAACCCTTTATACAACACCTAAAATGGCCTAAGAACTAACAATCTTAGAAGCCCCATGCCACCGAAATGACACCCTCTGGTAGCACAAAAATCCAAAAATAGTAACAAACCACTGGTCAAAATTTAGGGTACTACAGCTGCCCCTATTTAATCGTCTTCGAATTAGAAAGAGGATCTTGATGATTCTTCCTCTTTTGAAGAGGAGACGATTAAATACAAGAAGGACCCAAATTTTGACCACAGAGTCCGACAGGTACTACGCTAAGTATCATAAGATCCTTAGTAATAATTCCGCAGTGAAATATCCGATTAAACCCTGGTATCCCCGAGAATAGTTATAAACCCTATGCCATGTGTGCATGTTTAAGCGTATGTATGCTCTTATGCATGATGCATCATTTGGGCCAACGCCTCTTTTATGATATGCAGTGCATGTATTTCTTTGAAATAATACTTTCCATAACATCCTGACTACCTGACCCTTGAGACTTTGATAATTGTAGTAAGCCATGATACCCTTGATTCCTATTTAATATGTCGTTAAAGAATCTCCCATGTTGGTTAGATTATAACGCATACTCCTGTCAGTGTATAGCCCCTATATCCTGCTTTGGAAGAATATGATCCCTTTGATGATTCCAAAAACCGAAGTAAAATCCATTTTCCCTTTTCAAAGCTTTTATTTATACCCGATATTTCAATGCATTATTTCACAATTAATCGACACCCTGTAATCAAGAAGAATAATTTAGGAGGCAAAGAAATATATTTGAAAAGCAAATTTTATTGAGGATTGGCCCGAAAATGGGCAATAATACGTAAGGAGGGTAATTCCCATAAGGAGATATTACCGTAAATCCAGAAAAGATGTAAAATGGCAATAAGAAAACAAATTTATTTATGTCCCTATTAAATGTAACACCAGCTAATATCCCTAAGTCTCCAAGATCACAAACGGCTAGAATGATCGTTCCCTTCTGAATTCCTGTTATGGGGTGACTTGAGTGTTTTTAGTCATATGCCTTTTGGATATCCCAAACTTTTGCCTAGACCGCTCTTTTTAGAGTCTTAGTCCACTGGGATGATATACCATTTTTTCGACTAAGCCGCCCTTTAGGGTTTTCGACTTGTCGGGTATCATTTTTTATTCAAGTCCCTAATTTTTGCCTGGATTTCTCTTTCGAGTTTTCAATCCACCGGGACACCCTAATTTTTGCCTAAGTCGCCCTTTAGGGTTTTCAACTTAGTGGGCTTTTATCCTCTTTTTCTAGGCATAGCATTTTTTGACCGAATCGGAGTTCACTGATCGTGGTAAATCTGCTCAATCCATGGTTGTTAATATTAGGGCTCCGCCAGAGGAGGCCCTCTTCACAACATATGGCCTTTCATAGTGTGGGGTCCATTTTCCGCGGTGGTCTTTATGGATGGGTAACATTTTCCTTAACACCCAGTCTCCCTCTTCGAGTAGGCGAGGACGAATTTTCTTGTCGAACGCTCTCTTAATTCCCTGTTGATATAATTGCCTGCAACCACACATTTTCCTTATACGAGGTTTAGCTGATCGAGTCTAGTTTGCACCCATTCTGCCTTATCCATTTTAGCTTCCTTTATGATCCTAAACTCCGATTGATAGCCCATATCCTTATGTAAATATAAGTTTCCATCGAGATCCAGGTTCGGGTCCTTCATAGGAGTCCAAAGTTTCACAATCCTTTATAACCATGACATTTTTTTTCGGGAAGTCCATCTGCATGAGTGTGATAGTCGTCAACTGGTTTATGAACGAGACGATTTGCTAGTGTACTTCCTTTAATAGCCTTTGGAGTGACGTATTGGATGTCACATTCATTTAATAACATATGCCGCCTAGCCATTCCCCCTGATACGTCACGTTTCCCTAGCTCACAACCCATTGAATTCTCAAGTATTGTTAAGTATATTATGAGTGGTCTCCTTGGGACTGGTGGCATTAATATAGGTGGCTTTTGCAAATATTCCTTGATCCAATCAAAATCCTTTTGACAATCTTCGTTCCATTCAATGATTTGATCCTTTTCTGAGTAATTTGAAGATTGGCTCACAAGTAGCTATAAGGTGTGAGATGAACCTCGTAATATAATTTAATCTCCCCAACAATCCATGAACTTCCTTTTTGTCCCTTATTCCCCTTTGACTGACCATGGACCCTAATATTTTCCCGGATCTGATTCCATAAGTACACCTTGTAGGATTTAGTCGTAACTTGAATTTCCTTAACTGATCCAACAACTTTTGTAAGTTAGTTATGTGATCTTCTTCTTTTTGTGACTTGGTAATCATATCCTCCTTATGCACCTTATTACCATAGCCCTTTGATAAGTTACTCCTACGCTCTTTAACCCAACAGGCGTTACCTTGTGACAAAAAGTCAAATTGTTTCTTGACTTCTTCCCTGATCTGGAGGGTCATGTCTGGTCTAGCTCCCCTCAACTTTTGCTTGATTGGCGTGCCTTCTGTCTTGAGCGGTGGTTTATGCTCAACGATGTTCGTATCACGTCAAGGCATATCCTGGTATGCCCGGGCGAACATAGCTCGACCAGTCTTTCCTTTATATGCACATTTAGAGAGGCACTAACTTTGACCTATTTCCTATCTTCCTCAGTTCCCAAATTGACCACGTCCACTGGTTCCTGATGAGGTTGCATTTCCTTGTCCTCTTGCCTCAACAGTCTGGCTAACTCTTCGGGAAGCTCACACTCGTCCTCATCACCCTCTTCGGCTTGGTTAATCGGTAATTTGAAGTCATTCGAGATTATAGCGGTGTCATTTTCAATAGGTTTATTTTTAAATTTGCACTAGGAAGTTTTTTTTATTAGTATCCCTTTTTGGAATGAAGTGCTAGAAATGAAAATATTGAAAGAAGGTATATTGCCATTTTGAACAAACAGAAAAATGAAAGAAAAAGAAGATCTTGATTGAAAACAAAATGCAATTTTATTGATAGAAATAATCCAATGAAGTGGCCCTACAATGCTTTGTCCGCTTGCCTCAGGCATAGCAAGGGACTTATTATTATTTTAAGAAAAAAAGTAAATTACTTCGAAACAGAAATCATCTCAGGAATCCTGATGGTTTTCCAATTTTCGAGATTAGGCATTCCTTTTTTCCTCTTCCATTGTAGCCACTTAATTCTTATCCTGGAACCCAAAACCATGAAAATTGTCTTCTAATCCTTTATTGGTTTGTAACCCAGCCCGAACAAATCCTTCTTCTCGGGTACCTCCCACTGTTTGCCCCAGTTTGTTATGTCTCCCTTATTAATAAGGAATTCATCTTCTATCCCTTCCATGGCATTGACTGTTGCCCCAATGTGCCCCAGTAATGCATTATCTCCCAGATTTGGACCTTCAGGGTCTATAACACTGACATCGTCTTTCTTTGAGTTGTTTTCGGGATACCTTTTATTGTTATGTTGATTAGAGGATGACTGCCCAATCGTTCATGTCTTTATACCGTTCTCAATCCTCTCTCCAATGATAACCAAGTCAGCAAATCCTATTGAGATTGCCCCAATCATCTTCTTGTAGTACGTTCCTTGTAGGGTATCCATAAACATATCCATAAGTTCACTTTCCAATAATGGAGGTTGCACATGAGAAGCTAGTTCCCTCCATCTTTGGGCATATTCTTTGAAGGACTCGTTCCCTTTTTGAGACATGTTCTGCAAATGCGTGCGGTTAGGAGCCATGTACACGTTGTATTGGTATTGCTTCAGAAAGGCGTTTATAAGGTCTTCCTAAGTCCTAATGTGAATCCTCTCTAATTGCATGTACCAGTCCAAGGATGTCCGACTAAGGTTGTCTTGGAAAGTGTGCATCATCAGCTTCTTATTAGTAGCATGGGCACCCATTTTTTGAGCAAACATCCTAAGGTGATTCTTAGGACAACTGACACCCTTGTATTTCTCGAAGTCCGGAGCCTTGAATTTGGGAGGTATGACCACATCGGGCACCAGACATATTTCCAAAATATCCACTCCAAAAATATTGAATCCCTCCACGACCTTCAACCTTTCCTCAAGTGATTTGTACTTATCGCCAGCCCCTCTCCTTTCCCTAACAGTGGTTCCTTTATTTTCGAGGGCCATTTGCTTTGGATTTTCACCCTCGTATTAAGGGTTCCAATCATCTGCGTAATTCTCACGTGGAATAGGTATGTGAGTAGTACGGGGTGCCCCATTGGAAATAGGTGGAGAGACGGTTCCCTCGAGAGGTTGGTTAACAGTTTTTTGCTTAGCAGTTTCGGCCTCCTCACGTTCCAGATCATGGACAAACCCTAGTAGAGGGTTATTGTCCTCAACATGGGGGGTAAGAGTAGGAACCTTCCTTTGACAACTTGACTTGGTTCCTCTGGCTATCAAATTCTGGATGGCAAGTGTCAGTTGATCAATATGGCTTTTCATACCGTCCACGTTCTCCTTAACAATATCCATTTCTCCTAACTGATCCATAGCTTTACTTCGGTATGCTCGAGTGCGAGGTCGGGAAGTCAGATTGTTATGCTCAATGACTCTGAGACAAATTTTGTAAAAGAAAATGATTCTCTGTTCTTTATTCCTTTTACCTTATGTTTTGTATGCATGTTGATGCATGGATGTATGAATATGGATAGTGTATGCTAAAAGAATTTAAAAATTCATTTGGGGGGAATTCCAAAATCCATTGTAGTTAGAGATGAATATATTCAAAGGATGAAATCCATACACATATAATAAAAATTACTTTATAAAATTCAAATCCATTAGCCAATTCCAAATCCAAAATGACTTCCAAGCTTAGAAAAATAAAAATAATTCCTTGGGAATAACCCAAAACAATAATCCAAAATGAAAACTCCTGAACTTAAAAGGTGTAAAATAAATAGATGCCCCCAATGCCTTCTTCAAATGAGCTTTAAACTCCTCCAAGTATCCTTTCTTGATCCCTTACACTTCCATATCCTCCTTGTAGTGAGATAATAGATATTCAACGAGTACGGCTGAGTCTTTGAGCTTGACCCTTTTCCCTTTTTTTCTCTTTTTTTTTGTTTTTTTTTTGTTTTTTTTTGCCCCTATACTCTTGTAAGGTTTTTCCCTCTCCTTGTAAGTATAGTCCAAATTGTTTCAGCGCAGGAGCTAGTTGAAAATCCTTGAAGAGGAAGTCACATAGAGGAGGATCATAAAATTATGCAGAAGCAATTATGGCCTCTACCTTCATGGGGATCCCTAAGAGATCGAGGATCCTTCCATACTTGTGTATAAACATCCTTTGAGCAGATTTTGTCATTAAGTCTTAAAGGTATATGAGACTTTGCAAATCAGCACTTAGCATTCTGATGCGTAGGGTAGCCCTTTTGTTTAAATCCATCTTTCCAATGTTCCTACAACACATCTTGAAATTCCCCACAAAAATGCGTATATGCAAAAAATGTTTTTAAATGCATGATGACATGGACATTTTTGTTTTTTTGGTTAAATGTTTTTATTTGGTTAGGGTAAGGTGAAAATGCAAGCATGACCCTAACTAGGTGGGTTCCCTACAATAGGTTTAGATCTAAGTTTTATTTACCCAATCCCCTTACATGTAAGATATATAGTTTTGGACAGCATAACGGCCCTAGAATTTACGGACTATACCCTTTTTTTACCATGAGAAGGATCAAGCCTTCCTACGGTAAACATTCGGGATAAGTCACATCTAGGAAGATCCTAGTAACGACCCTTGAGGGTTGAATACTTAGGATCACCATGGGTTAACTGGGTTTTCTAAAGGTCCTCAGAATCTTGGACCACATCCAAATTTATCAGCTATGTTAAGGGCTAGCCTTACCAGGAAGATAATTTTGGAGGGTCTATCTGAGTGTGGCATCAATGCATAGTCGGGATGTTACAACCCTTCCATTAACATTTCCGTTCCAAGTCCTAACTTAGGGTATCCTCCAAGCTTGGGTTTTAGCTTCACACATCACCATATCCCAAACCAATGCAATAATGACAATATAATAAATATAAATAACAAATATGATAAATAAAACAAATAAAAACATATAATAAGTCATGAGAAAAAGAAAAAAAAACAATAAACACCCAAGACAGACAAACAAAAACCCTAAAACCTAAGGTTAGGATGAACTCTCTTTAGGGAGGTGTCCCCAGCAGAGTCGCCAGCTTTCGCAGCCGACAAAAATATTCAAGTCGCCATCATATTTTTTTAAGGAAAATAAATGATAAACCTAAAATCCTAATCCTAAAGGTGGAGATTCCTAAGTTCGGGAGTCGGTTAAATGAGGGGAAGGTGTTAGGCAACCCTCACTTCCATTGTACTCAATGGGATCCTCCTTATATTTTAGGGTATGTTTGTTTGTCGTCTAACTTTTCATTTATTTTATAAAAGAATCATAAGTTTTTTATTATTATACTCGCTAGGATTTACAACCCTATGCCTACGTACCTTCAATTTTGACGGATCAGAGTAACCGTAGTTCACCTCCCCTATTCCTACCCCCTAATCTTATTCCTAACCCTAATCCCCAAACCCAATCAACTATTTATACTCTTGGATAAAGAGCTCTATCCCCAAATCTATTGTTTATACTCCTAGATAAGGAGTTCTATCCTTTAATCTATTATTTATACTCCTAGATAAGGAGTTCTATCCCTTAATTTATTATTTATACTCCTAGATAAGGAGTTATATCCCTTAAAAATCCCTTATCCATTGTTTATACTCTCGGAGGAAGAGTTTTATCCCTTAATCTATTGTTTATACTCCTAGATAAGGAGTTCTATCCCTTAATCTATTATTTATACTCCTAGATAATGAGTTTTATCCCTTAATCTATTATTTATACTCCTAGATAAGGAGTTCTATCCCTTAAAAATCCCTTATCCATTGCTTATACTCTCGGAGGAAGAGTTTTATCCCTTAAAATCTCTTATCCATTGTTTATACTCTCGGATGTAGAGTTCTATCCCTAAAATCCCTTATCCTTTGTTTATACTCTTGGATGGAGAGTTTTATCCCTTAAAATCCCTTATCCATTGTTTATACTCTCGGATGGAGAGTTTTATCCCTTAAAAATCCCTTATCCATTGTTTATACTCTCAGATGGAGAGTTTTATCCCTAAATCCTTATCCCTTGGCCTATGTTTATACTCTTGGAACCTAAGAGTTTTATCCCTAAATCCTTATCCCTTGTTTATACTCTCGGACGAAGAGTATTATCCCAAATTTTAAATCCTTAAAAAATCTTTTTACATCCCTTGTATTTAAAAAATAACTCCCTAAAATTCCATAGAAACTAGTAGAAAAATAATTAATCCCAAAATGCCATTATGCTAAGAATAGCAAGATTGATCCCCAAATGATTCCAAATAAAGAAAATAGTTTCTAAATTCGAAACAATCCCAAAAATAACAGAATTTAATCCCAAAAATTAAATTTACTTTACTTTAATTTATTTTTATCCAAAACCCATATTTATTAAATTTAAATAAAAATCTAAAAGTACTAATTTTCTTAAAATAAATCCTAAACCAAAAAATCAAAATTCCCAAAATACTTTATCCAAAAAAAAAAACTAAGGACAAAATCCCATAACAAAAATATCTTTATTTTTAAGAAATAAACAAGTTATTTTAAATATATAAAATGTAAATAATAAAAAGAAAATCCAAACCCAAAATTAATCCTAAAATCCTAATTAATTTCCTACTAATAATAATCCCTAACATTCTATTTTTATAAATCTTAATTTAATATTACAATCACAATTAATAGTTAAATTATGTAAATAATTTAATTAATTAAATGAAACCCCAGGGGGTGTGTTTTTCACTTAAGAGATAATGGGTTGACTCCCTCAGTACACCTTGATCACGATCAAACGGTGATCATCACTCAAGAATCCTGGCCTTTGCTTTCAATTACTGGTCAAAGTATGTAGAATGGACGGATGAGATCTGCAGTCCACTGAAGGACACAGTATGCACGCGCCATAGAATCAATCAAACGTCTCCTAATCTTGTGGCCAAGGGACGGCCACGTGGGAGGATCGTGGGTGCTGACGAGGGAGTATATAACCCTCAGTCCCTTCAGAAGAGATCATTTTGATTCCTTCTTTCTCTCTCTAACCCTATCCTTCTCTCTCTATCTCTCAGTCCTCTCTTGCCTCTCTCTAAACTCCCTTGCTCCGGTGAGCCTCCGACCACCATCCACCGCCTTCCAAACCTCCGTCCAACCCAGATTCCGGTGAGGATTCAATCTAAATCTTCAACCCTTATGAACCCTAACCCCTTTCAACCCAGATCTTCAACCGTTCTTCAGGGTTTGAGATGAACCCTAAGAACCCTAGGGTTCTTGGGAAGAACCCTAACCCAATATTCAACCCAACCTAGTTATATTTATGAACCCTACGAACCCTAAGCCTCCCATATGAACCCTAACCCTAAATAATAACCCTAACCCTAAACTGAAACCCAGAAATCCAAAGAACAACCGCAATCCAACAATCAACAACAAAACAAACAAAAAACAAAGCTAAGTGACTCACTTTTCCTTGCCGTGACCTTGTTATGCTGCTTCAATTCCTTTTATTTCTTGATTTTTTCACTAATCTCTCCTCTGTTTAGTTTGCAGGTGGTATGGATTCGCGCAGCAATTTTTCTAATCCAGCCTCCCCTTTTTCTTCAACTTCTTAGGTTTATATAGGATTAGAAATTAGGTTTTAGAATTAAATTAGGTTGATTTTCTTAGGAAACTTTGAATCCGATTGGATTCAATTTGATTGTAATTTTGATGTTTTTTTTTATTTAATTGGATTTTTAGACTTGATTTGGTTTTGGATTTGTACAGATTTTATTGTAAGTTAATGAAAATAATATTATTGATTTTTGCTTAGAATTAGATCCAGCTGATTGATTCCCTGCGCAAACTTAGGGTTTTGAGAATTGGGGAAGACGAAGGCCCATTCTTGAGTCAACACTTTTGACCAAAATAAAATAAATAATAAATAATAATATATTTTTAACCATATTAATAAATAAATAATGAATGAAAATAAAGTAATAAATAAAATAAATATTATTATTAATATAACATCAACCTAATTAATAAATAAAATAAAATAATAAAATAGTAACCATAAATAATAATAAAATAAGAATAAACATAACCAGTCCCTATTTTAATCCTTAACCCTAATTACCACTAAAAACCTTAATAAAAAAACCCTAGCTATTGATTAATTTTAAATGACCAAACTTATAATTTAAACTTATACTTTAAATCTAATGACCCTTAATTTAATAAAAAATAGAGCAAAGCAAATAATTATTTAATTAACAACATCTTTCAAAAATGAACCAATAATAGTTTTCAACAATATTTTAAAAATAATCAACTCTAAAACAAAATCCTAATTATTATCTAATTAATAAGATTAAACTAAAACCATTAATTCTAACTAAAGATAAAACCCTTTATACAAAACCTAAAATGGGCCTAAGAACTAACAATCTTAGAAGCCCCATGCCACTGAAATGACACCCTCTGGTAGCACAAAAATTCAAAAATAGTAACAAACCATTGGTCAAAATTTAGGGTACTACAGTATTTATCTTAACGTTCGTTGTTTCGATTGTTTGCGTGAGACATCATCTAACGATTTAAACAATGATACTCACGAATTTGCTTTAGACTTAAACTTATTCACGAGGATACACGATTGTATTGATCGAAACTACATTCATATGCTTGATCAATCGGATATGAATGAAAAGGATTAGCGAAATCTATTCTTGACATGCTTTTCTCAAACTTACAACATCTTTGTTCTAATTTACTTCTTTGCTACAAACTTGTTACAAAACCAAGAATCATTTGAAAACCCTTTACTTAAAAGGGTAAAACTATTGAACGACAAGCATTGATAACACACAATCCCTGTGGATACGATAAAACACCCCCCGAATTGCTCTTCAACACGCTTCTTAGGGATTCTGACCTAACTGGTCCCTTAAGGAATACAAACAACTATTTGAACAAATTTAATGTTTATAATGAATTGCTTCTACACAAGCAGATATAAACACTATGAATAGCTCAATTAACTTAAAGAAAATCTATACAGTAAGAAAAATGTTTCTTGCATTGTATTGTGGTGCTTTACTGTTCACGCATATGTCTCCCATTTTCTTCAAGTGATCATGTCTTTATATAGCCAGAAAGAGATCCGTTGGAGGGAAGACCAGGAATATCATTAAGATTGTTGGCGACTTGAAATAATGTTGTTATGCAGGGATACAAATCGTACACAAAAGTTGTCCTTTTTACCACCAAATCAGGGTAGTGGAATGGTAGTGGAAAAGAACATGTTTGATACGTACTATGTACTATTTTCCCTCGCAAACGTTTCATCTTCTTCTGTTCATCAGAGGCTTCTGAAGAGATATGATTGAAGCATGAGTAGAAGCGTTAATCACTGGGTCTTCAGAGTCTTGAGTCATCAGAGTCTTCAGAACTTGTTCACCAGAACCTTGTCTACAGAGTCTTTAGCACTCAGTCTTCAGAACCCTTGGTCTTTAGAAACTTAAATCTTCAGAGTCTTCAGAAGGTTGTTCAGCAGAACCTTGTCTTCAGAGTCTTCAGCACTTAGTCTTCAGAAACTTAAGTCTTCAGAACGTTGTTCAGCAGAACCTTGTCACCAGAGTCTTCAGCACTTAGTCTTCATAAGATAATGACTTCAGAAGCTAGAAAGCCTTCAGAAGATAATCATCATAGTCATATTCAGAGGCAGAATCCAAGAGAGCATTACAGCATCAACATATTGTCTTCTTAGAATCTTTCTGAAAGTGAGTAGATTAGAAGCAGACTTGCTTTTTTGGCGCAAACACGACTTTTGGTCAAAACAGAGTGACGTTGCACATGGTCTCTATCAGAGTCATAAATTTCTTTATCAGAGTCAGATCCTATTTGTTAATTCTACAGAAAACAAACGTTAGAGTACCAAAATTGTTCTCACACAAATACTACTTTTTTATTATCAAAACTTAGAGATATCTGGCAGAACCAAATCTTGTTCTAACAATCTCCCCCTTTTTGATAATGACAAAACAATGTATTTTGATAAAACAATTTTGTATGAAGATAATTAATAGGAAATGACAATGATAAGTTTAGAATTAACTTCCCTTTATCAAACTCCCCCTGAATCAAAGACTTAAAAAAAATCTTATCAGATTTGGGATACCAGAGCCTGATTATAAGGATCTAGTCAGATCCAGAATATCAAAGCTTGATTATAGTGGTAATGGAGTCTAATAACAGAGCCTGATTGGTTAAATCAGAGCCTGATTAATTCAGAGCCTGATTTCCAATATATTAATATTGTTCCTGAAAAGCATTTAAGAAGAAAACTGTGCAATTAAAATGTTAGAATGTCAGAGCTATGATTCAAAGACAAGATATTTTTATCAAAATAATTTTCCATTAATATACTCCCCATTTTTGTCATGATAAAAAAGGGTAATCCATGATTAGCGCAAGCATTTGGAGTATTGGATTTGATTTAAGAGAAATTAGATATATTAAATTCAATATTTCTCCCCTTTGATAGCAATCATAAAGAAATGCAATAAGATAAAATAGATTCAACAAAGATACTTTTTATTGATTAAAAAAACCCCAGAGGTACAGATACATAAGCGAGACGCAGAACAAGACAACCACTAAAAACAACGACAGATAGAAACAAAACGATTAATCAAAGTCATGAAAAGAGAGACCAAAATCTGAAAGACCAACAAGAAACACCTGGACATTGTAAATCATGAAGTAGATAAAGAGTCTATCGTCATGAGACAAAGCATTTTTGGCCACTCCTCTGGGTCGAAAGTTGGTAAGCAGGAGTTGAAACCACATTTTACCGATGGGAAGGAGTCCTTCAGGATTGTAGGGTTCATATCTGTTAAGAGAAACATCATGAATTCCATTGAGATCCTCAACAAAGGAGTAGGACAAATGGAAATCTTCAACAGTGACTCCAAATTGAACACAATTGATGGCTTGAGCGATTGAGGTATGTGTTATGATGACCGGAACACCAAAAACAGAAGACCAGACAGAATTGTTGTCTTCTCCAATCCTTGCATATTTCCATAATTCCTTCACAAGGATAGAAAAAATGGGTCCATGCAAGATTGCGTAGTATCTCGACCACCCTTGAATCTGCATGTTGGTAATAAGTCTGAGTCTCTGAGTCTTGGGAGGTTTGGCCTTTTCTCATTGATGACTTCCATAACTTCTTCATTGCCAAGAAACGTTTTGATAGACATAGTGAACAAAACAGGATAGGAAGGATAAACAAGTTTTTGAAGAACTGATGAAGAGTTATGAGGAGGAGTATGGTATTTAAAGAGAAGAAAATGTATCAGCAATAAAGATTAGATGAACTGAAATGAAAATTCTTCATTTCCAAGACAAGTGATGAAGGACAAGAGCAGGGTAAGAGACACAAACAAAATCAAAGAATGGGAAAAAAGTGTATGAGTCTCCAAAAGATCACAGATTAGGTATAGGTTATTCAAATCTTGACATCAGTCAATAAATACGAATAAATGTATACTTGAAAATGGAAGGGAATAATCTGACAAGGAATAAAGGTTGAGAAGAGAAGCGCTTAGTTTCAAGAAGACTTTGTCTTACACACATCTTAATGAATGCATAATAATAGGGGAAGACGTAAATATTTAATCTATTCTCAAGTAAGTTACCAAACCCAATGGTTAAAACTTCTTGATTACAGCAATAATAGGGAATAATAAATAGTAATTACTTGAAACCTAGTCTCACAACATCACAACGCTCGAGGTGTCTCTTTAACAGTAAGATATGGTTTGATTTTTGACAGGTGTCACAAAATAATCATAGTCGTTTGTTTCAAGAGAACACGTTTGATATTCCCAAAGTCAAGAATACCAAGAGGTATCTGGCTGGATAAGTTTTTGATCAGGAAATCTTCTAACATGTAGAAGTATCATTAATCAGAAAGACATTAAATAAATAACAATCAATTTGTTTAACGTCATAATCTTATTTCATAAGTTCTGGTGACTTGACACATCAAATATCATTTACTCATTATGGACACGGTTTTATAAATAGATTTTCCAGAATGAATACGAATCTATCCTCAGCAAGGGGTTTTGTGAAAATATCAGCCCACTGGTGGTCTGTATCCACAAATTTTAACTAAAAAGTACCCTTCTGAACGTAGTCACATAAAAAGTGATGTTTTATTTCAATATGATTTGCCCTAGAATGTAGAATATGATTCTTAGATAAACAAATAGCAAAAGTATTATCACAGAAGATAGGAATGTTACTCTCGTGTATCTGATAATCTTCTAGTTGATTCTTCATCCAGAGTATCTGAGTACTACACAGTGATGCTGAGATATATTCTGCTTCTGCAGTTGAAAGTGCAACGGTTGATTGTCTTTTGCTTGCCCAAGAGACGAGGTTATTCCCCAAAAACTGACAGTTTCCAGAAGTACTTTTCCATTCTAATCTGTCTCCAGCATAATCTGCATCACAATAACCAGAAAGCTTGTACTCTGATGTTTTCTTATACATCAAGCCAAGATTAATGGTTCCTTTTTGATACCTTAGGATTCTCTTAACAGTTGTTAAGTGAGTTTCCCTTAGATCTGATTGGAAACGAGTACAAAGACATACACTGAACAAAATATCTGGATGAGAAGCAGTCAAATACTACAGAGGAAAGCCTATCATGCCACGATAGAGCTTCTGACAAACCTTTTGACTTACTTCTTCTTTCTCCAGAATGCATGTCAGATACATAGGAGTCTTTGCAGGTTTACTTTCTGACATATTGAACTTCTTTAGAAGTTCTCTTGCATACTTGCTCTGATGAATGTACGTTCCTTTTGGACGTTGATTAATCTAAATACCCAAAAAGAATCCGAGTTCTCCCATCAGACTCATTTCAAATTCAGCCTGCATTAACTTAGAAAATTCCTTGCACAAGGAAGTATTTGCAGAACCAAATATCATCAATGTAGATTTGAACAACTAGAATGTCATTTTTAAAGGTTTTGCAAAAGAGTGTTGTATCCACTTTTCCTCTGGTAAAGTCATTTTATAAAAGAAAGTTACTTAGCCTTTAATACCAAGCTCTGGGTGCCTATTTCAGACCATATAACAATTTTAAGTTTGAAAACAAAATCTGGGTTTTCAGAACTTTCAAAACCAGGAGGTTGGTGCACATACACTTCTTCAAAAATATACCCATTTAAAAATGCACTCTTTACATCCATCTGATATAAAGTAAAGTCATGATTTACAATAAAGGATATTAAAAGACAAATAGATTCTAACCTGGAAACTGGTGCAAAGGTTTCTATATAGTCTATCTGTAGCGGCCGGCAAAAATTATCGAGTCGCCATCATATTTTTTAAGGAAAATAAATGATAAACCTAAAATCCTAATCCTAAGGGTAGAGATTCCTAAGGTTCGGGAGTCGGTTAAGTGAGGGGAAGGTGTTAGGCACCCCTCACCTCCATTGTACTCAATGAGATCCTCCTTAAGTTCTAGGGTATGTTTGTTTGTTATTTTAATGTTTAGCTTTTTATTTTTATTTACAAAAAATCCTATTATTATACAAAGAAGAAAAAATAATCCAAGAGGGGACCCTAAGTTTTATTATTATTATACTCGCTAGGGTTTACAACCCTATGCCTACGTACCTTCAATTTTCAAGAATCAGAGTAACCGTAGTTCACCTCCCCTATTCCTACCCCCTAATCCTATTCCTAACCCTAATCCCAAACCCAATCCACTATTTATACTCTTGGACAAAGAGTTCTATCCCTTAAATCTATTATTTATACTCCTAGATAAAGAGTTCTATCCCTTAATCCCGGTCCATTTATTTATACTCTCGGAGGAAGAGTTTTATCCCTTAAATCCTAATCCCTTGGCCTATATTTATACTCTTGGAACCTAAGAGTTTTATCCCAAAATCCCTTATCCCTTGACCTATATTTATACTCTTGGAACCTAAGAATTTTATCCCTAAATCCCATCCATTATTTAGACTCTCGGACAAAGAGTTTTATCCCAAATTTTAAATCCTTAAAAATCCTTTTATATCCCTTATATTTAAAAAAATAAATCCCTAAAATTCCATAGAATTTAGTAAAGAAAATAATAAATTCCAAAAATCCATTATGCTAAAAAATAGCAAAATTAATCCCTAAATCATTCCAATTCAAAAAAGATAATTGCTAAATTCAAAATACCCCCAAAAATAAAAGAATTTAATCCCAAAATTAAATTAAATTAACTTTAATTTATTTTCATCCCAAACCTATATTTATTCAATTTAAATAAAAATCTAACAATACTAATTTTCTTGAAATAAATCCTAAACCAAATTTGAATAAAATTCAGAATTTCCAAACTACCTCACCCCAAAAACCAGGAACAAAAATCCCACTTATAAAAAAAACATCCTTATTTTAAATAAATAAACAAAATATCTTAAATATATAAAACTTTTATTTAAAACAAAACCAACCCCAAAATTAGCCCTAAAAAAAATCCTAATTATATTTACCCATATAATAGTAATCCTAAAACCTTGTTTTTATAAATCCTAAATAAACATTTAAATCCTAATTAAATAATTAAATTAAGTAATTAATTTAATTAATTAAATAACACCCAGGGGGTGTATTTTAATGTACAAAAGTAATTGGGCCAATAACTGGGAGTGTAAATAGTAATCAGGGCGCAAGGCCCAATTACAAAATCCCAGGTCTGAGAGAAAATAGTTCATGGTGGGGAGAGTCTGACTTTGACTCTCTCCTGGACGTTGGATGGAGATCACACAGATCTCTTTGAAGCTAGCCTTATCCATTGATCCCAAGGTATGATGAACGTATGGCCAGGATTGAGGGTCAATGCAGACTCACAGTAAGCACGCACACGTTGGATCCTCTGGTTGACTGGAAAACCAACCAATCTAAAGAAACCCATGGATGCCACTTGCGTGAATCCAAGGGCATGCAGATGGGGTATAAGACCCCACTTCTCTTCAGTCCCTCTCTCATTTCCCACTTTCTTTCTCTCTCTTCACTTCTCCTTCTCTCTCTACCTCTCAATTCTCTCTCGCCCCTCTCTTCTTTCCATCGCCGGTGTGATTCTGGCCACTGGGCGTAACCACCCAACCACCGTTATCCCCAAAATCCGGTTGAGATTCAACCAGGAAACACATCCCCCAAGAACCCTAACAGCCTTCAAACCCAGAAACAACATGGTTCTTTAGGGTTCGTGAAGAACCCTAAGAACCCTAACCCCAACATTCATCCTAAAACCCAGAAACACCCCAGTTCTTCAGGGTTCGTGAAGAACCCTAAGAACCCTAACCCCAAACCCAGCAAAACTCTCAAGAACCCTAGGGTTCCTATGAACCCTAAACTACAACGCGAAGAACCCTAACCCTAATACCTTAGAACCCTAACCCTAAAAAATTTTAAGAAACCCAAACAACCTTAAACACACAACAAACAACAATCAAACAGTCACAAGCTAAGTGATTATTATGTTTACCTCCCTTGCCGTGACTGATTAAGCTGTTTTACTACCTCTTTTCTCTGTTTCCAATTCATTAATCCTTTTCCTTTTTGCTTGCAGGTTTAGCTCAAGGAATCTTAGGGTTCTAATGATGAGCCCTAAGTCCTTACTAGTGAGAGCTTTCAGTAATGGGTGGGAATTTGCGCATCTGCAAGTGTTCGCTTAGGCTTAGTTTTTTTTTTCAATTCTGAATTACTATCTTGTTTATATAGGAATTAGAAATTAGGTTTAGGATTAATTAGGTTGTATTTTTAGATCAGATTTGATGTAATTTGAGATTTGATCTGTTGTAATTTTTGGATTTTGATTGTATTATGATTGATTTTGTTTAGGGTTTCTGATGTAATTTGATTAAATGGGAATTGAATGTTATTGATTCTATTTTCCAAAAGTTCAAATCCAATTTGATTCACCTTTAAACGCAGAATTAGGGTTTCACTTTGGGGAAGACAACCCCACCTTGGGTCAACAAATTTGACCGTAAAATAAAATAAATAAATAAATAAATAAATAATAATCTTAAAATAATAATAATAATAATAATCTTAAAATAATAATAATAATAATCTTAAAATAATATTATTAATGATAAAACCAAAACCAAACTAAACAACCTTTAATGACTTGATTAACAAAATTAAACCCTACTACTAACGTAAAACCCAAAATCTAATAATCTAATAATTAGATTAATGTAACTAAAGTAAAAACTTAATGTTTTAAATAATAGCTTTTAAATAACAATTATGCATTACTAATAATTTAATCCCTAAATAACAAATTTTCTCTCAATTTTAATAATAAAATTCAAACCAAATTAATAGATAAAAACTAATAAAATTAAACAAAGCCAATAAAAAAAATCCTTAATATTTCTCCCTAAAATTAACCCTTAGCCTAAAATGGTATTACTCCAACAATACCTTAAAAATAAATTAACCCCCAAAAATAAACAAAAATCCTAAACCCCAAAATAAAACCTTAAAATCTAAAATGGGCCTAAAAGTGCTAATAATCTCAGAAGCCCAATGACATCTAAGTGACACCCCTGATAGCACAAAAATCCCTAAAAGGTGAAAAATCACTAGTCAAAATTTAGGGTACTACATCTGCCCATATTTAATCGTCTTCGAATCAGAAAGAGGATGTTGATGTGTCCTCCTTTTTTGAAGAGGAGACAATTAAATATACGAAGGACCCTAATTTTGACCGCAGAGTCTGATAGGTACTACGCTGATTATCCTAAGATCCCTAGTAATAATCCCGTAGTGAAATATCCGATTAAGCCCTAGTATCCTGAAAGTAATTATAATCTTATGCCATGTATGCATGTTTAAAAGTATGTGTGCTCTTATGCATGATGCATCATTTGGGCTAACGCCTCTTTTATGATATGCAGTGCATGTATTGTGGAAACCAATATCTTCTATAACATTCCGACTTCCTGACCCTTAAACCCTTGACCCCTTGATGAGTGTAGCAAATCATATGCTCTTGATATCTGGAGATGCGTATTATTCCTTTAAAGGAACTCCCATAATGATTGAATCATGGTTGTTACTGTATAGTCTCCGTGTTTAAATTGGAAGAATATGATCCCTTTACCGTTTTGAAATCGAAGTAAAATACATTTTCCTTTTAAAAGCTTTTGATTATACCCAATGTTTCAATGTATTATTCTATAATTAATCAGCATTTTGTAATCAAGCGGAGTAATTGGAAAGCAGAGAAAATATTATTTATTAAAAAATTGGCCCATAAACAGGCAATAGTACATAAGGAAAGTAATCCTCGTAAGGAGGAATTACTACAAAAGATGAAAAATGGCAATAAGAAAAAACAAATTTATTCATGTCCCTATTGGATTCAAAGACAAACTAATATCCCTAAGTCTCCGAGGCCACGACACTTCGCTTCTGAAGATGACGATTGGATTGATCATTCCTTTATGAATTTCCGTTGTGTAACCATAAGTGCTATCAGTCATATGCCTTTTGGATATCCTTAATTTTGCCTGGACCGCTCCTTTCGAGTCTTAGTCCATCAGGATGATAGACCATTTTTTTCAACTAAGCCGCCCTTTAGGGTTTTCGACTTGTCGGGTATCATTTTTATTTAAGTCCCTAATTTTTTCCTGAATTTCTCTTTCGAGTTTTCAATCCACTGGGACGCCCTAATTTTTGCCTAAGTCGCCCTTTAGAGTTTTCGACTTAGCGGGCTTTTATCCTCTTTTTCTAGGCATAGTATTTCTTGACTGAATCGGAATTTACCAGTCGCGGTAAATCCGCTCCATCCATAGTAGTCAACATCAAAGCTCCACCAGAGAAAGCGCTCTTTACTACATATGGTCCTTCATAGTTCGGGGCCCATTTGCCACGAGGATCTTTATATATGGGTAACACCTTCCTTAACACCAAGTCTCCTTCTTCGAATAAGCGGGGACGAACTTTCTTGTCGAATGCCCTTTTGAGTCTCCGCTGATATATTTGCCCATAACATACAACAGCCATGCACTTTTCTTCTATGAGGTTCAGTTGATCAAACCTATTTTGTACCCATTCCGCTTCATCTAGCTTAGCCTCCATTATGACCCTTAGTGAGGGGATTTCTACTTCCACCGGGAGTACCGCTTCTGTGCCATATACCAGGGAAAAAGGAGTAGCTCCTGTTGAAGTACAAACTGAGGTTCTGTATCCATGTAGTACGAAAGGGATCATTTCATACCAATCTTTATATGTCTTCACCATTTTCTAGATAATCTTCTTGATATTCTTATTGGCTGCCTCTACCGCGCCGTTCATCTTTGGTCGATAAGGCGACGAGTTATGGTGATCGATTTTGAAACTCTCGCACAGCTCATCCATTACCTTGTTATTTAGATTAAGCCCATTATCCGTGATAATCTTGCTGGGAACTCCATAGTGACAAATTATCTCTTTCTTGATGAATCGTGCAATTACTTGTCTTGTCACATAAGTGTAGGAAGCAACCTCCACCCATTTAGTGAAGTAGTCGATAGCAACTAGAATAAAACGGTGTCCGTTCGACGCTTTCGGCTCGATCATCCCAATTATGTCTATTCCCCACATAGAGAAAGGTCGCGGAGCAGTTAGGACGTTCAAAGGGGTCGGTGGCACATGAATTTTATCCGCGTAGATTTGGCACTTGTGACACTTCTTGACATATTTGAAGCAGTCTGATTCCATAGTCAACCAATAATACCCTGCTCGGAGAATCTTTTTAGCCATCGTATGCCCATTCGCATGAGTTTTGAAGGATCCCTCATGGATTTCTCTGATAAGCATGTCCTGTTCATGTCCATCTAAACACCGGAGCAACACCATATCATGATTCCTTTTATAAAGTACATCTCCATTGAGGAAAAATTGGGCAACCAGTCTTCTAAGCGTTTTCTTATCCCCACTTGAGCCATTTGCTGGATATTCTTGTTTCTGGAGGAATTGTTTGATATCGTGAAACCACGGTTTATCATCTACTTTGCATCCATTGCTGCACAATAAGCTGGTTCATCTAGGCGATTGATTCTTATAGCCGGTGCTTCATTATACCATTTAACTTTGAACATGGATGCCAAAGTTGCCAAGGTGTCTGCCAGTTGATTCTCGTCTCTAGGAATATGATGGAAAGTGATCTCATCAAAGTATGTTATCATTTTCCAGACACAATCTCGATATCGAGTTAGTTTAGCATTAAGTGTTCTGCATTCTCCCTTGACTTGGTTGATGACGAGAGCCGAATCTCCATATACCTCTAAGATCTTGAATTTGAGGTTAATGGCTTCGCTAATCCCCAAGATACACACCTCATATTCCGCCATATTGTTAGTACATGTGAAGCATATCCTCACAGTAAAAGGTATGTGAAATCCCGTGGGAGAAGTTATAACAACCCCTACCCCATGTCCTTCGGCATTTGAGGCACCATCGAATATAAGCTTTCATCGAGATTCGGGCTCAGGTCCTTCGTAGGAATCTGGAATATCATCATCTCTTACAGCCATCACATCCTCATCGGGGAAATCAAATTTCATAGGTTGATAGTCGTCCACTGGTTGATGAGCGAGATGATCGGCTAATACACTCCCTTTTATAGCCTTTTGGGTGACATACTGGATGTCATATTGAGTCAGTAACATCTGCCACCGAGCCACTCTCCCAGTCACTGCAGGCTTCTCGAATATATACTTGATGAGGTCCATTCTTGATATCAATAAAGTAGTATGGCACGCCATGTATTGTCTTAATCGGCGGGCGGCCCATACAAGAGCACAACAGGTCTTCTCCAAGAGTGAGTATCTGGATTCGTAATCTGTGAATTTCTTACTCAAGTAATAAATTGTGTGCTCTTTTCTCCATGTTTCGTCTTATTGCCCGAGTACACAGCCCATCGAATTGTCAAGCACCGTTAGGTACATTATGAGCGGTCTTCTAGGTACTGGTGGCACCAATATGGGTGGTTCTTGCAAATATTCTTTAATTTGATTGAAGGCCTTTTGACAGTTTTCACCCCACTCGATGGTTTGACCTTTCCTCAACAGCTTGAAGATTGGCTCACAAGTAGCAGTAAGGTGGGAGATGAACCTAGCAATGTAATTTAATCTCCCCAGGAATCCACGTACTTCTTTTTCAGTCCTCGGAGCTGGCATTTCTTGAATGACCCTTACTTTATCAGGATCAACTTCTATACCTCTTTGACTGACTATGAACCCCAACAACTTCCCGAATCTGACCCCAAAAGTACACTTCACAGGATTTAGTCGTAGCTTGAACTTTCTCGGTCATTCAAACAACTTTTGTAAATTGAGTATGTGATCTTCCTCAGTTTGTGATTTGGCAATCATATCATCTACGTAAACCTCTATTTCCTTGTGCACCATGTCATGAAATAGAGTGACCATTGCCCTTTGATAAGTTGTCCCTGCGTTCTTTAACCCGAAGGGCATTACCTTATAACAGAAGGTTCCCCACGGAGTAATAAAGGTAGTTTTTTTCATGTTGGAGGGAGCCATCTTGATCTGATTATATCCGGAAAACCCATCCATGAATGAGAAGACTGAAAATTAGGCAGTGTTATCCACCAACAGGTCAATGTGGGGTAGTGGAAAATCGTCTTTAGGACTTGCTCTATTGAGATCTCAGTAGTCTACACACATTCTGACCTTTCCATTCTTCTTTGGCACGGGCACAATATCGGCCACCCATTCTGGATACTTTACTGCGGCTAAGAACCCGGCGTCAAACTACTTTTTAACTTCTTCCTTGATTTTGAGAGTCATATCCGGTATGGTCCGTCTTAACTTTTGTTTAACCGACGGGCATTCAGGTTTGAGCGGTAGCTTATGTTCAACAATATCCGTATCCAACCCAGGCATATCTTGGTAAGACCAAGCGAACACATCTACATACTCTTGTAGTAATTTGATCAACTTTTTCTTTACGTCCCTGTTTAAAGAAGCACCAACTTTAACCTCCTTTTTGTCCTCTTCAGTTCCCAGATTGATCACATCCACTGGTTCCTGATGAGGTTATATTACTTTGTCCTCTTGCTTTAATAGTCTGGCCAACTCTTCAGGATGTTCACCATCATCCTCATCACCCTCTTCCGCTTGGTTAATCGGGAACTCGAAGTTGTAAGGAATTATAGTAGTGTCATTTTCAATAGGTTCATTTTTAAATCTGCAGGAGGGAGATTTTTATCGTTTATTATTTTTTGAATTGATGAGAATGACAGTATTGAAAAAAAATGTATTGCCATTTGAAAAAAAGGGAACAAATATGAAAGAAAAAGATCTTGATTGAAAACAAAAATGTCATTTTATTATTAAATAATTCAAAGAAACAAAAGGTGCCCCTACAAAGCTTGTCCATTTGCCTTGGCATAGCAAAGGACTTGTTATTATTTTAAAGAAAAAAGTAAATTACTTCGAAACAGAAATCATCTCAGGAATCTCGATGGCCCTCCAATTGTTGAGAACTGTATCTGGTGAGCAATGGCACACCCAATCTGGTATCCCTTTATTTTCCTCTTCAATTGCAGCCACTTGGTCTTCATCCTTGAATCCACCACTATGGAAAGTTTCTTCAAGCAGAGGAAATGTCATCTGACCAGTCTTGTGAACCCCTTTTTTAGTCGGTTTGTAACCCAGCCCGAACCGATCCTTCTTTTCAGGTATCTCTATCACCTTGCCCCAGCCCCTAGTATCCCCATTCTGGATTAAGTCTGTGATCTTTCTTGGCTTTTCCTCTTGTCGAGCGACCTATTTACTACTGACCGTTGCAATCTCCAAAGCTTGAAAAGGTATTTCAAATGTCTTCCCGTCCACTTCTATGTATCTGAACGATGAGAGATGGCTGATGAACATGTCTTCTTCCCTATCGACAATTATTAACTTATCCCCGAATATGAACTTCAATTTCTGATGAAGTGTGGAAGTAACTGCGCCCGCAGCATGAATCCACGATCGTCCTAGAAGACAAGTGTAGGAGGGATTGATGTCCATGACTTGGAAAGTGATCATGAAGGTACGCGATCCCACCACTATAGGTATGTCCACCTCCCCAATTACCATTCTCTTCGAACCGTCGAAAACCCTAACAACCAGGGAACTGGTCTTCATAAAGGTCCTTACAGATGTTAATTTCATAAGGGTATCCTTAGGCATGACATTTAAAGTAGACCCCGATTCCACTAGCACTCTTGAGAGGACAGTGTCTTGACATTTGACTGATATATGCAAGGCCTTATTATGTGCTTTCCCCTCGGGAGGTAATTCCTCACTACTGAAACCCAGACAGGTACTGGCGGCGATATTGGTGACTACTTCATCGAACTGAACCACTGATATATCTTTGGTGACATGTGCTTCATTCAGGACCTTCAGCAGGGATTCCCTATGTGCCTCTGAGCATAATAACAAGGATAGAATGAAGATCTTGGACGGTGTTTGATTCAGTTGGTTCACCTCCCTATAATCACATTTCTTTATGATTCTTAAAAATTCCTCGGCGTATTCTTGAGATATATTCTTCTTGGAAGATCCTTCACATGTATTTGTGGTTTCGTTCCCCTTTGAGCTTTCGGGGGTATCCTTCTTAGGTTGTTCCGAGGAGTATACTCTTCCACTACGGGTCATTCCTCCAATACCATCTATGTTAGTAACAACTGGTGATGGTATTATAGGCTTTCCTCCCACGGAGGCGGTGATGTCATACTTCCAAGGTACCGTCTTAGTGCTCTCATATGGAAATGGTGCTGGAACATGGAAGGTGATGGGGCCTTCTGACCTTGCAGGCACGGGAACTTTGACTGGTGCAGGAACAGGTATTTGAATTGGTGTTCCTGTAGGTATCAGAATTGATATCTGAATGGGAGTCTGTGCAGGCCTCGAAACTGGTATTTGAATGGGTGCTTGCGTAGGCCTTGGAACTGGTATTTGAATAGGCGTTTGTACAGACCTTGGAACTGGTATTTGAATAGGAGTCGCAACTCCCCTTTTTTGGTATCGGATCTCGGAAGGTACTTGCCCCTGAGATTCTAAGGCAGCCACCTCATTCATACTCCTTAAGTACCCAATCTGTACTATCCCTTGGTCCATTAACTGTTGGAGGACCCTCTTCATCTTCCTACAGTTATCAGGATCAAACGCGCAATCCTTACAGTCACCGTGCAGCTTTTCAAACTCCTCGTACCCAATTAATACTTCCCTCATTTTTGTCATAGGGGTCTTTACTTGGTTTACCCTCTTGATTAGGACATCCTCTCCCAGTCCCTCAATGGAGTTGACAGTTGGCCCAACATGCCCTGGAAAAGGATTATCTCCTACATTTGGATTATCATGAGTGAAATTGATAACCTTCTGATCCAGCAGATCTTGCACCCTAAACTTGAGGGCTAAACACTTTTCAGTTGTATGCCCCGGCGATCCAGCATGATAATCACGTCTAGCATTAGCATCATATCCTCGAGGAGGAGGCATGGGAGGGGACCCTAACGGCTTAATTTCCACCAATCCCTTTTGGATTAGCATAGGCAGGATCTGAGTATATGTGGTGGGTATAGGGTCAAAATCCTTCCATGGCCTTCTTGTTCCCTTCGGGGATACTTCTGTTGCTGTTGATTTTACGGAGGTGGCGCCCTTGGCTGTTGGATTTGGAGCGTAGGAGACGCTTGATTAGAAGCTGTAGCCGCCACATAAGGGTTATAAGGTACTTGAGTATACCTATCAGCAGAAATGTCATTGGCCTCCTTCTTTGAGTTGTTTCCAGAGTACCTTTTGTTGTTATGTTGACTGGAAGACGACTTTCTAATCTTTCCGCTTTTTTATCCATTCTCGATCCTTTCCCTAATGATAACTAAATCCGCAAATCCTGTTGAGACAGACCCAATCATCTTTTTGTAATATAGCCCTTGTAGTGTTCCCATGAACATATCTACCAACTCACTTTCCAGCAATGAAGGTTTCACACGAGAGGCTAGTTCCCTCCATCTCTGAGCATATTCCTTAAAAGATTCATTCCCTTTTTTAGACATGTTTTGTAGTTGCATTCGATTAGGCGCCATGTCCACATTGTATTTGTACTACTTCAGAAAGTCGCCTGCAAGGTCTTCCCAAGCCTTAATGTGGGTCCTCTCCAATTGCATGTACCAGTCTAAGGACGCCCCACTAAGGCTGTCTTGGAAAGTATGTATCATCAACTTCTCATTAGTAGCATGGGCACCCATCTTTCTGGCGAACATCCGGATGTGGTTTTTAGGACAACTAACCCCTTCATACTTCTTGAAGTCAGGTGCCTTAAACTTGGGAGGTATGACCACATCGGGTACCAGACACAATTCCAAGGCATCAACCCCCATGATGTTGAATCCTTCCACCGCTCTTAATCGCTCCTCAATTATTTTATACTTGTCATCAGCCCTTCTTCCTTCAACGGTAGCTAATTTTGTCTCACGAGCCACGTGCCTTGAATCTTCGTCACCATATTAGAGGTGCCAGACATCAGAGACTTCATGAGCGATATGTATCTGTATAGGTCATGATTCTCCATTAGGCTCAGGCGGAGGAACATACCCTCCAGGAGGCTGAGTGCTAGTCTTCCCTTTACCTGCCTCCAATGCTTCACGTTCCAAGTCAGACACAAATCCCAAGAAAGGATTATTATCTTCATACTGGGGAGGAGGGGTAGGGATACTCCTACGGTTGCTGGCATCGGTGTCTCTTGCTATCAAATTCTGAATAGCTCGAGTCAGTTGGTCGATTTTGTCCTTCATTTCCTCCACATTTCCTTTAACAGCATCCACATCTCCCCTTAGCGCAGCTTGGTTCTGTTCCAATTGTTCCATAGCTTTCTTTTGGTAGGCGCGAGTGTAGGGTCGAAACGTCAGATTGTTAGGATGATTCTGAGAGAAGATATTGAAAAAAATGATTTCTGTTTGATGCCTTTTTAATTTAAAAAGGTTTATGTTTTTATGCATGCATGAATGTATGAGTATGCAGAAATTATCTTTATTATAGGAATCTTAAACCTTTATTTATTGAGAGCAAAGCCAAGAATAATGGAAATTCAAATACTTTTATTAATTGCAAAAAAAAAAGTACGAGGGTCAAAGCCCTATTCATTACATAAGGAAACCAAACTAAGGATAAACCCTTAAATTATTCATAAATGGAAGATAAATAAACTAACAAATGAAACCATTACATAGAAAAACTAAATCCGCCTCCTAATCCTCGCCCTAAACTCCTCTACCATCTCACGACAAAGCCTAAGAAAATCTGTGATCTCTTCTTTGGGCTTGAAGATGTCTGCCATGTATTCCGCCTCTCTTAAGCTTCGAGGGATCTCATGAATCAGATCGTTGGATAGTATAACCAACTTCTGATATCTTTCTCGGTAATACGCCTCTTTTCTTTGCAACTCTGCCATAATCTCCCTGTCCTCCGCAGTGGTACGCTCTAATTGCTGATTATGTTCTTCAACATAGGTGCCCCACTCCCTAAGTTCTTCGTAAGAATCCTCAAGCTCCTCATATAGTCTTTTAAGCTCTCGGTTCTCCTCCTTAGTTTCCCTCCATCCTTCTGGCCGTAAGGCAAGAAGTTCTTTGGCAGATCTTATCTGTAACGCTGCATCTAAAGCTTGCCTTTTGCTCTCGAGAAGAGCGTTGGCCAAGCTTTGGATGCGCCTATCACATCTCTCTTTGAACTCCCTTTGCGTAGATGTTAGCCACATGTCCTTCCATTCGTCTCTTTGCTGCCAGGCTCTATCTAACTCCTCCTTATGGCCCTTGAGACTTGAACTTAAGGCTTGAAGGTCAGCGTAAGCTCGTTCCTTATTCCCTTCCTCCATTTGGGCTATCCCTTAATTAATCCTTGACTGCTCCAAAGCTTCATTGAGGCTCCTTCTCAATTGGCTGCTTTCTCCTATGGCCTGGTAGAATTTACCCTCCAACTCTTCTTTTTCCTTCCCCAATCGTAAGACAATTTCTTTGAGCTTCTCTACCTCCTCCATGGAAATCATAGTAGGAGCTTTTGGTTCAGTAAGGTATTGTAAAGTGAAAGGTAACTTTACTATTTGCACTATTTCCTTCATCCATTGGTCATAGGGTACCCTGGATTCGCCCCTCGATCTCTTGAGACTACCTTCCCCTTTATACAATGTCTCCATGCCTGAATAATTTCCACGACCGTGGAATGTTCCTTGGTTACCTTACCCTGCAGAATAAAACCCTTAAGTAGTTTATCTTCAGGTTTGTATGTCAAGGGGTGCCCCAACTGTCTCATGGCTAAAATAGGGTTATAGTTTATGCACCCTCTCGATCCAATTAATGGTACATTAAAATAATCCCCACAACTTAAGATCAAGTCTTCACGGTTGAGGATGTTTGGGAACCACATGTGTAGCGAGCGATTTTGGACGCGGTTCTTAAGCGCTGGTCGCTCTCTGCAGTTTGAGCTTACTACAGGTCGATTCATTTTTTATCCTATTAAAGCTGATGAAGGAAGGGAAATAGATGTCTCCAATTAACCATGCTTGCATACTGAGTTTAAACAACGGTCTGTTAGGTTACGGATGCTATTAATGTGGGGGGGGGGCTTTCTTGTGTTATTTTGACATAATGGTTTCTGGCGGGGAACAAGGATTAGGATGTTAGGACTGATGCTTTTTGATAGATATGTGAGAGTATGGGATTTTGATTTTTTGTTTAGTGTGCTCTCTAAGATTTTTCTTTCAATCTTATGCCTACGTATTCCCGTTTACCGAAACAGGGAAATCAGAGCGTTCGTAGTTCCTCCTATTCTAGGGGAGGAAATGGTATTTGGTGTCTTGTTCAAAGCCCAAGACGTGAAGCTAAAGGTGGTTTGTATCTTGTTCAAAGCCCAAGATGTGAAGCTGAAGAGTCTATTTGTATCTTGTTCAAAGCCCAAGATGTGAAGCTAAAAGGTCTCACCTTTAGAGAGAATTTGTCATCTCTAAAGAGGGGGTTGTATGTCACAACTGTTTATAAAGGAGAATTACTTTAACCGGGATACGCGGATCCTAGCAATGCCATAATTTCCTTTATAGGGGGTTTTAACCTGAAGGAGAAGACTTTAACTCAGTGTAGAGCAATGCTATCTTTCCTTAGGAATTTCTCATGCTAAAAGAGGGACAGTGGCGTGGATGTAAATAATCCAAAGGCTTGCCGCTTACAGCGATTAGATGAAGGGGAAGGAGTTGTTGATGTTTGTGTACTGTGAACGAGGCACAACTTTGATGCTAAAAGGTTGATTGGATCAACCAGTGGTTTTCTTATACAAAGCCTAAGAGGAGGCTAATATGTGTCTCGTACAAAGCCCGAGAGAGAGGCTAAAAGGGTTTTGACCCGACGGTGGAGTCTTTTGGTATCTCGTATAAAGCCCGAGATGGAGGCTATTTGATTCAACCAGAGAGTTTTTGTATCTCGTACGAAGCCCAAGATGGAGGCTAAAATTTGTTTGGCTCAATAAGAACCTTTTTTGTATCTTATATAAAGCCCGAGATGGAGGCGAAAAGGGTGATTGACTCAACGAGAGAGTCTCTTATGTGTCTCGTACAAAGCCCGAGAGAGAGGCTAAACGTTGTTTGACTCCGCTGGGGAGAATCATTGTATAAAGCCCAAGAGGAGGCTATGGTGATTGTTCAGTTAAGGGACAGGTCCAGTATACTGGTTTTGAAAGAGAAAATCAGTTCTTATATGAGCAACACTGTACTCAGGGGTTTGATTCAAGGATCCGGGTTATTCCTGTTCTTTCAGGAAGCGGGAAATCCAAAGGGTATTGAGACTGTCCGAGTCTACGGGTTTCCTTCCTATTTAACGAAGGGTGCTTGAGAATGTCTTGGAGACTCAAGGAAGTTAGACTGTCCAAGTTCAGAGTTTTATCTTTTGTACTATGCTTTGAGAAACAGTAGTAGACTCTTTGAAAGGACTGTTCTATGAAGATGACTAAGTTCTGTTCCAATACCTCTAGGAGGTCGTCGGGACAATTTGTACGAAGCCCAAGAGGAGGCTGGAAACTTTTAAGAAGCCGACGGGTCCTTGTATTAAGCCCAAGAGGAGGCTATCATTCCCGGAGGAAGAGATCATTATATGAAGCCTAAGAGGAGGCTGTGAATACTTCTAAGAAGCCGTAGGGTCCTTGTACTAAGCCCAAGAGGAGGCGGGGTTGCATTTAGGAAGCCTGTGGGTCCTTGTACGATGCCCAAGAGGAGGCCGATTGCTTTTAAGAAGCCGATGGGTCCCCAAACCTCGAGAAATTCAAGGCAAGCTATTCACAAGGAATAGATCAAGTCAGGAAAGTTCGAGAATTTGGAAGAAACTCAAGAGATACCATTCAAGGAGAAAAGATCATCTCTGGGGAATAGAGTTTCTTGACAAGTGCTTTTAAGAAGCCTGTGGATCCCCAAACCCCGAGAAATTCAAGGCAATGCTATTCACCGAGAATAGATCAAAGTCAGGAAAGTCCGAGAATTTGGAAGAAACTCAAGAGATGCCATTCACGGAGAAAAGATCATCTCTGGGGAATAGAGTTTCTTTGACAACTTCTATGAGTGACAGTCTATGAAAGGGTTCACAGAGAATGCTGCCTTTCATATCTCCATATTGTTTAACCCCAAGAGGAGGGAAGACTGTGTCTGGTAATCCTATGGGGATCTAGTTTAGACTATTTCTAAGAGTGATCAACGGGCTTAATGCTAGACGTAGTTGCCGGGGAAACTCTAAATATCTATACTATTATTACACAGTTGATATGAGTTTATGAAAGAAGACTTACCGTGAAACAGCCCCACAATACAGTTATATGTATATGAAAGCGGTAAATGAAAGCGTATAAACACTTACTCGGTTGTAGAGCATCCATGCTGTTTGGTTAGTTGTTCAACAAAGAAAGATTGAAAACAACAGTATAATCAAAATCAAAGGAGAAAGTGCTTTGAAAAAGAAAGATTGGGGCTTACAACTCAAGGAGAGGCCCAGGGTTTTATCAGTGAGCGCACTGTTGAATTTGTACAGGGGGACTTATACAAGTGACTGAGGCCCAAAAAGGTTTTCTGTACAAAGGGATAGGTCTTACACTCTCTCAAGAAGCCCAAAAAGTTTTAAAGAAAAAGAGTGGGGCTTATAACACGAGGGTAGGCCCAATTGATTTTTCGTTTAAAATGGCGATCGCGCCGAGGTTTTCTTTTAACGCAGAGGGACTTATACAATAAGTGAGGCCCAAAATGGTTTTGGTTAAAAGGGGGTTGGGTCTTACACTCTAATAGAGGCCCAAGTGTATTTTAAGAAAAGAAATGGGTCTTACTACTCGAGGGTAGGCCCAGGGTTATTTTGAAAAGGCGACGATTGCGCCGTTTGTTTTTTGACGGTATCAGGACTTATACAATACACTGAGGCCCAAAAATGATTTGGTCAAAAAAAGGATTGGGTCTTACACTCTATTAGAGACCCAAGTGTTTTTAAAAAGTGATTTATGAGGATTGAATTAATCCAAAACCCTAATTTGTTTTCAAAAATGTATTTAATTGAATAAAAATTCAATTAAAAATGATCAAAATTGTTTAACATATGAAAAAAAAATTGTGATCTTGGATTAATGCTTCAAAAATTAAGTATTGACCTACAAAATAATTAGAAAGCATTAAAAGTTGCAAAATCAAGGTGGAAAAAATATTTTAAATGTTAAAAACAATTAAAACATTAATCCTTTGCAAAAATATCTATTATACAAAATAAATAATATTTTTGGGATTTTTTTGGTAAAATAAAATATTTTAACATTTTTGTGAATTATTAAAAAAAGAATCAACTCAAAATCATTAAAACTCAAAGAGAAATTAATTTTTGAATCAATTAAATAAAATCACAAAATTCAAATATTTGAATTTGAAAGAAATGGCGCCAAGAACACACCAAGAACACACGCGTGTTCTGGGTTTGGCCAGATTTGCATTTTCTATCCAATATCACTGAATACTTGATTATATCATGCAATCCACATATCATTATGCTCGTCTCAACCTCACGATCATGTCTATGTCCATTAATTTCATTTAAATTAAACATATAACAAGAAATCACGAAAAATCCTCAAGAACCCTAATTTCTGCATGAAGGCTAGGATTTTTGATACATGATTCAAACAATGCAATTAATTGAGGGGAAACATTCTATGCATGATTATGAACATATGGCCAAATTATTGTGCGAGGAAATATGCATGGATTGAGAGATGACAAAGTATATGCCTACCTCTAGGCCGTGACAGCAAGTGCAATGTGATTTTTGATTTGGAGGTGTTACAGATGAGTGGTAATGATCTGAACAGCTTCCCTACACCCTATAGAGTGTGTTTGAATGCTTGGACTTGATTGAAATTGGCTGGACCACTTCATGGCATCTCAACTGCACTTTGGTTAAAACCTTGAGCAATTGACTGGTGATTCAGAGAAATCAGTGTTCCAGTTGTTGTTTAAGTGTTTGATCAGCTCATATGTGATGTATATGAGGTGTGTGTGTGATTGGTTTGAGTGGAATTTCCCTCTAGCTCAAAATCTAATAGCTATCTTGCTAAGAAAGGCATTTTTGCCAAGAGAAAGAGATTTTGAGAAAGGCACGTGTTGTAGGCCTTTGGTGTACTTAAACTGATCACAATTGAGCTCTATTTATAGTAGAGCAAGTTTATTTTGGGATCCACAGTGAATGGCAACTACAGCAGAGGTTTGGCCAATGTTGTCCAATGAGAATCCAAGTCTCCTCTAGCCATTGACTAGAGGTTAGGGCACAGAGCTGTGGTTCCCTTGGTCTTGGATAAGTCTTGACTGAATTCAGTTGAGAATGGCTCAGTCCATGCCACCTTGATGCTTCCATTGAATGCCTCATTCCAAAATTGAAGTCTTGTCCCTATTTTGGCCATTCTAGGTTCAACATGCTATTTCTTATTCCAAAGACTTTGGAGGCTTGGCTCAGTGATTGTCCCCTTTAGATTCAATCCCCTGAGGTGTCCAAGTGGATAGGAGCATTTGGATTTGGCTGATTTTGGCAAATCGACCAAAAATGCAAATTCTGCCTTGCCTTGGCAGATTTCAGCAAGGCAACTTGCCAATGTCATAACTCATAGCCCAAATGGAATTTGGCAATGTTCTTGGCCATTTTGGAAAGCCCTTACATGATACAACAACTGTTTGAGCATGTTTGGTTTTGATCTCTTTTGAATCCAAGTGAAAAATCCCCCTACATTTGGAAAAAAATGAAGACAGATTTGGACTTAGTGAAAATTTCACTAAGTGTTGGAAAAAGTGACATTTTCATTTTTCAGCCATTTTGATCACTCCATAACTCAAAATCCTTAATGAATTGGACTTAGGTCTAGTTGAAGTTTTTGTAGAGGGTAATGAGGGCTACAAATCCATCTTTGGATAAGGAAAAATGGCTTTGTGGTTTAGGAGTTATGATCCTCCAAAGTTGGTACCCTAGCCACTTTATTTTTAACTTAGAAAATTTTCTAAGTTTTTATGGTTACCCCTTTTACAAGTTATCCAACTTTTCTTGATTTTTCTTGATGAATGATGATTCAAATCATACATTAACATCATTTTAGGGTTAAAAATCCATTTTGGTGAAAAATCTCAAAAAGTCAAAGTTGACTTTTGTGCACAGTTGACTTTTTACCAGATGAATTCCAAACTGTGCAATTCTTCAGGAAATCATGTCCTTGACCTAAATCAAACTTGATGGACATGTTCCATGGGTGTCATAGGGTATATTGAGGCATGTATTAGGGTTTGGGAGCATGTCCTGGTCAAAAGTCAAAGTTACAGTTGACTTTCCTCGCGAAACCCTAATTGTGGTGCAGGTGAAATTGAGACTTGTTGCTCAAGCTTCTTGGATTAATCCATTGTTCCAAATGGATCAACATAGTATATTAGAGACCCTCAAACCCTCTCTTGAGGTCTTGGTTTATGATTTGTCCCAAAAGTCAACTTAGGGGTGAATTAGGTCAAGAAACCCTAATTCCTGATTTTTAGTGAATGCATCCCCTGAGGCAAAATTGACTTGATGGTTGGGTCCATGAGGCTCCATGGAGTATATTAGGTTATGTTTTGGATCATTGGCTCATGCACAGATGGAATTTTTACATCTGGAGGCCCAGGTCGACCAAAACCCTAATTTGGTGACACTATCGATCTTGAGACTTGATCCACCTAAAAGGGAGCATCCTTGTGCTTAATCCTTGAAGTGGGAGTCCTTTTTGATCATTGTGGATGTTTGAGAGGTTAGACAAGTTGAAGATCATGTCATTCCTTGATTGATCCTTTGTCTAAAGCTCTGAGAGGGCTTGAAACCCTAATCTTTGATAGTAGGGAATGCTCACCCATCTTTGGGGAGACTGATGAAGTATGATGGTCCCTCCATATTGTGATGATGATTTTCACAATGATGGGAAATCTTAGTGGTCAAAATTTGGGGTATGACAAATGCCCCTATTTAATCTTCTGGGACACGAAGGTGTGAATGACGAAGGTATTCGAGCATTCGGGGTGCAAGAGGATTAAATATCGGAATATCCGAAATTTTGACGGCTATGAATGGCAGCTTGCGCATTCATCTTCTTTTGCTAAGCAAGGATGCTTAGAAAAGGTAAACTTCCCCTAGATCCTGGTTTCCTACCAAGGAACTGGTCTTAGTTTCTTATGTAAACTTCCCCTCGATCCTGGTTTCCTACCAAGGAACTGGTCTAAGTTTCTGATTTAAACTTCCCCTCGATCCTGGTTTCCTACCAAGGAACTGGTCTTAGTTTCTTATGTAAACTTCCCCTCGATCCTGGTTTCCTACCAAGGAACTGGTCTAAGTTTCTGATTTAAACTTCCCCTCGATCCTGGTTTCCTACCAAGGAACTGGTCTCAGTTTCTTCCGTCAATAAACTTTATTGACAAGGGACGCTATTTGTAGCGGTTTTCCTCAAACTTCTCGCCGAATTTTCCTGGGGAGATGCCATTTGACGGAAACAATTTGATGTCAGACTTGCTGGGGAACCCATTCATCTGAGTTGTAGAGGTGTACAAACTTCTCTGTTGGAGATGCCATTTGTTTCTACTGGGGGGAAACCAGGTCTCTTGGGAGACTGCTGTCGCTCAGAATCTTACATCATACTTTTCTCGGGATCTTCCCGGAGAAACGCCATATGATGGGGTCCAATTTTGAGGTGTCGATGACCTTTTCATCGGCAGTCTTTCGGAGCGAAACTGGCGTGTTGCCGAATCTCTGATTACGAGGCTTTCTCTGTGGATTTTCCTTAATACGGGAAAGCAAGGACATCATCTTCAACGGCGAAGAGTGATGCTGACCGCAGGTTCCTCTGGCTTTTCAGAGGTTCAAGTTATCAAAGTGGTCAAGGACCAATTTCAATCCAGAAATAAACTGGAGGTAGATTATTCAAACACAGCGTTTCCTGACGAGGCAAGAACTGACGACTCGATTGAGAGAACTCCTATCTCTAAGGGACAAGACCGACTAGAGTGATAGTGATACAAACTGACGGGTGAACACGACTGGATACTCGGCCATCGCGGGGCGTATAGAAATATCGCTGGTTCACGATAGCAATTCCACCTTGCTTAGGAGAGATAGTCCCTGTTGGGAGCTATGTTGGTCGGACTTAGGAGATATGAACTCGGCCGTGGCGTGTCAGAAGAAACAAGGTCTCTGACACAGTTGATCCCTTCATTCAGGCGTTCTGGTTTAGAAGGAGTACTTTGATTCTGCACTTTGAAGTTTGCTTACTTCTGAAGAAACGGTTGATGCTATTCTAATGTTCAATAGTCAAAAGAAATTGCCGACTTTATTTTAAAAGCAGAAAAAGTTTTAACAAGTAAATTCATTTTTGTTTTATTTCAAGCATCGTTAATCATGTTAACAACGTCGTTCTGTAAAGCTAAAACAAATAAGAATTACAAACAAAAGCACAAGGGCTCAAATTTTATTGATAAGATGGAGATCAGCCAAACGCGTGATTCCAAAGAGTATATACAAAGTTTAAAAATGGTAATTTACAGGGAAAAGGGCTACGTTGAAACATAACGACCACTATCCTTCTACCAACTTTGAACTCGGGGCATCCTGAGCTTCTGTCGAAGATGACCTTGACTAGAGTTTTCCTTTGATGGATGATGTAACTGCTGCTGCTGAGGGACTTGCCTCTGTTGAACATAGTTACTTGCCATTATCCCTAATTTTTGCCTGGATTGTACTTTGATGTTTCCAATCCATCGGGATGATTTTTTTTCATGTCTCTAACTTTTGCCTGGACCGCCCTTTCGGGTTTTCAATCCACCGAGACTTTTTTTTTTAGTTTAGTTTAGGCGAAGTATTTCTTGACTACATCAACGTTCGTGGGGTAGGAAAATTCCTCTCCGTCCATGGTTGCAAGTCTCAAGGCGCCGCCTGAGAAAGCTTTCGTGACCACATAGGGGCCATCATAATTTGGAGTCCATTTGCCCCGAGAATCAGTGAGAAATGATTGTATCTTCTTGAGCACGAGGTCTCCTTTTCTAAAGATGCCAGGCCGGACCTTTTTGTCGAACGCCTTCTTCATTCTCTGTTGATACAGCTGTCTGTGGCATAGTGCCGTGATTCTCTTTTCCTCGATCAAATTCAGTTCATCGTGTCGGCTTTGACACCATTCAGCTTCGGTGAGCTTAGCTTCCATCAATACTCGGATTGACGGGATCTCTACTTCTATGGGGAGCACTGCCTCCATGCTATATACCAGAGAGAAAGGGGTTGCCCCGGTTGAAGTGCGGACAGATGTGCGATAACCGTGAAGGGCAAAGGGTAGCATGTCGTGCCAGTCTTTGTAGGTTACAACCATCTTCTGAACAATCCTCTTGATGTTCTTGTTAGCCGCTTCTACCGCTCCGTTCATCTTGGGTCGGTAAGGAGATGAGTTATGGTGTTCAATCTTGAACTGTACGCACAACTCTTTCATCATCTTATTGTTCAAGTTAGATCCATTATCAGTAATGATCTCGCTTGGAACACCATAACGGCAGATGATATTGTTTTTGATAAATCGGACCACCACTTGTCGAGTTACATTAGCGTACGACGCTGCTTCGACCCACTTGGTGAAGTAGTCAATGGCTACTAGGATGAACCGATGTCCGTTTGAAGCCTTAGGTTCGATCAAGCCAATCATGTCGATTCCCCATATGGAAAAAGGCCACGGGGAAGAAAGAACTTTGAGATGTGATGGAGGTACATGAATTTTGTCAGAGTATATCTGATACTTATGACACCTCCTAATGTACTTGTAGCAGTCGGATTCCATGGTTAACCAGTAGTACCTTGCTCTTAGAATTTTTCTCGCCATTGCGTGTCCATTGGCATGAGTGCCAAAGGATCCTTCATGAATTTCTTTCATAAGCATGTCTGCTTCTGGTCTGTCTACACATCGGAGCAAGACCATGTCAAAATTCCTCTTATAAAGAGTGTCACCGCTCAGGAAGAAGTTTCCAGCCAATCTTCTGAGGGTTTTCCTGTCTTTCTTGGATGCCCCGGGTGGGTACTCTTGTTTCTGAAGGAAGCACTTGATATCATGATACCAAGGTTTGTCGTCTATGACTGCTTCAATTGTGAAGATGTAAGCGGGCCGTTCAAGGCGCATTATGTCGATCTTAGGTAAGTAATTCCATTGGCCTACACTAATCATGGAAGAGATAGTGGCTAATGCATCAGCCATGTGATTCTCCTCACGAGGGATGTGATGAAACTCAACTCTGTCGAAGAAAGGTAGCAACCTTCTTGCGTAGTCTTTGTAAGGAATCAATCCTGATTGGTATGTGTTCCAATCTCCTTTTATCTAATTGATAACCAAGGTTGAGTCGCCGTATACGTCCAAGTTTTTGATCCTTAAATCAATTGCTTCCTCGAGACCCATAATACAAGCTTCGTATTCGGCCTCATTGTTCGTACATTTGAACGTAAGTCTGGCAGTGAAAGGAATGTGGGTACCCTGAGGGGTAACAATGATTGCCCCAATTCCGTTTCTATAATGATTAACTGCTCCGTCAAAGATAAGTCCCCACTGGGAACCTGGTTTCGGCCCTTCACTAGGTAACGGTTCATCGCAATCTTTCATTTTTAGATACATGACATCTTCGTCTGGGAAGTCAAACCCGATTGATTCTTGATCATCAATCGGTTAATGAGCCAAATGATCGGCTAGAATACTTCCTTTAACAGCTTTCTGAGCGTGGTACTCTATGTCATATTCTGATAACAACATCTGCCAACGGGCAATCCTTCCAGTGAGAGCAGGTTTTTCGAAAACGTACTTGATTGGATCCATTTTGGAGACCAAACAAGTAGTATGACGAATCATGTACTAGCGAAGACGTTTGGCTGCCCAAGCCAAAGCACAGCAAGTTTTCTCGAGCATCGTGTACTGAGTTTCACAGTCGGTGAATTTCTTGCTCAGATAGTAGATGGCAGACTCTTTCCTTTTGGTTTCGTCTTGTTGGCCAAGTACACATCCCATTGAGTCCTATAGGACTGTGAGGTAAATGATCAGTGGTCTTCCTTCCACTGGAGGTGATAGAATCGGAGGATTCAACAGATATTCCGTAATACTGTTGAAGGTGGTTTGGCAGTCTTCTGACCAAACGCAATCCTGGTTCTTTTTCAGTAATTTGAAGATCGGCGCACAAGTGGCAGTCATGAGGAATATGAATCTGGAGATGTAATTCAAACGTCCCAGGAATCCTCTGACTTGTTTTTCAGTTTTTGGAGAAGGCATTTCTTGAATGGCCTTGACCTTGTCAGGATCAACCTCAATTCCTTTCTGGCTGACGATGAACCCTAGTAGTTTCCCTGAACGGACACCGAAGGTGCACTTGTTAGGATTCAAGCGGAGCTTGAATTTTCTTAGACGTTCGAACAATTTTGATAGATGTTCAACGTGCTCACTCTCTGTTTTTTATTTTGCAATCATATCATCGACATATACCTCGATTTCCTTGTGTATCATGTCATGAAAGAGAGTAGTCATGGCCCTTTGATAGGTTGCCCCGGTGTTCTTTAAACCGAACGGCATTACCTTGTAACAAAAGGTGCCCCATGGGGTGATGAACGAAGTTTTCTCCATGTCTTTCGGCGCCATTTTGATCTGGTTATAGCCCAAGAATCCATCCCTGAAGGAGAAAATTTTGAACTTTGTTGTGCTGTCTACCAGCATGTCAATGTGTGGTAAAGGAAAGTCATCCTTTAGACTTGCCTTGTTCAGATCTCTGTATTCGACACATATTCTGACCTTTCCGTCCTTTTTGGGAACGAGTACGATGTTGGCTAACCATTAAGGATATTCTGATGTGGCGAGGAAACCCGCGTCGATCTGCTTCTGTGCCTCCTCTTTGATTTTGATGGCCATGTCCGAGTGAGTCCGTCTCAACCTTTGCTTTACCGGCGGACATTCCGATCTCAACGGTAAGTGATGTTCCACGATCCTGGTATCCAACCCTGGCATATCCTGATAGGACCAAGCAAATACATCGGGGAATTCTTTGAGAAGCTTTATCAAACCCTCTCTGGCAGTTGGACTGAGCAGTGCCCCAATCCTGATTTCTTTTCTCTCTTGCTCTGAACCCAAGTTTACTGTTTCCAACGGCTCTTTGTGAGGTTCAATGGACCTTTCCTCTTGTCTGGGTAATCGGGAGATCTCTTCTGGAATTTCGTCGTTAACTTCTTCTTCAGCTCCAAATACCGGGAACTCAAAGTTGGGAGAAGGCATCGGATCGTATGTTTCAACGGGGTTTAAAACAAGCAATCTGCATGACATGATGATTCGTGTTTAGAAGAGATAGAGAAAATGCAAGTGTGTGCAGTGTTTTATTTTACTACTTGTTTTTATTTTTACATGTTTTTTAGGATTACCATTTTCTGAAAAAAGCAAAAAGAGAAAACAGCAAATAAATACGGAAATTACAGAACGACGTTATTTTATTAATGAACAAGTCGATACTTGAAACTACAGCCCTATAAAACAAAACTCTGTCGCTTCGGGCAAAGCGAAGAGGGAAATTTACAGAAAGCGAGCCCTATCAAAACATCCGTTTCACCTGGGCAGGGTGAAAGGTTAAAGGACGGTAATTACTTTGACTGATGAACGACCTTCGGAACCTCGACGGCAACCCATTGGCGGCGAACTCCTCGGTGAATCACAAATTTTGGCACGTTCCTTGATTTGTCTTCAGAAATGACGCTGATTTCTGGTGGAGTAGGATCGTTGGAATCTGTCTCCCAGACAGAATTGTCGTAGGAGAATTCCTCAGTTGCATTTTGCATTGTAGTTGTGCCCTCGGCTGTATCTCCCCATCCAGTAGGCTGGATGTCTTCGAACCTGATACGAGAGCTCTCGGGCACAGTGTACTTGACCATATAGTCATATTTTCCACTTGGTTGTCCCAGAGTGCCCCAAACTTCTTTGGAACTGGAGGAGTCATCCCTCTCGATGACGTTGACCTCAGGAAAAGCATAGTTGATGAATTCGAGTCCTGCAAACATTGCGAATTCATCTTCATGTTGAGTAGCTTCAGGATGACCTGAGTGTTGATCCCATGACATGGTGGGGACACAGGTATTCTGTTCAATGACGGTCAGCTGATTTTCATTACTTAGCTGACTTTCTTGCCCCAAGTTTCCTGGGTAAGGCTACCACATTGGCAGGCCATCCATCGGACCATAGTAGTTATGGTCAAAGTTGTCTCTCATCGGAGTGACCTCCTCTAAGAAATTTGGCGGAGCACGGCATCCTTCCGGATCACAATCTCCATATATCATTTTGACATCTGACCTTGGTATAAATCTCGGACTCTGTACGGGATAGCAAAATGGCGTAGGCACCTCTCCCTGAGACATATAACCGTCCTCGTTAAGATAGGACTTCCATTCTTCATCGGTGTCAGAGGGATCTTCCTCATTGATAGCATGTACTGCTTGAGACACTGGGTGAAGAAAACCTCTAGTGTGGAAGAAGTTTTGAAGGGGATGAAGACTTTCATCGTTGGCAGTTATCTGGGTACAGGTTGCAGAAAAACGAAGACCCTTCTTTGTTTTATTGTCAATAGGAATGACAAGCTGTCCCCATCCGATTGTATCGGTACTCTCGACCGCTTTGATAGCATCTTTGTATGAAGAAATCGAAGTTCCTTCTTTGAACTGATTGTCTTTGCTTACCGACAGTGCTTGGAACTGCATTCCAATAACCTCCTCGGGTTCTATACCAGTAGATGATGACAAGTTGCTTACAAGCAAGGCCTGTTCTCCATAAACTGTGACAAGTTGATCGTTCTGAACGAACTTTAGCTTTTGGTGGAGGGTTGACGTAACCGCTCCACCTGATGTATCCAATGTCTTCCTAATAAACAACTGTATGTTGCCCAGATGTCCATGACCTGGAAAGTGACTTGGAAAGTGTGAGGACCAATAGTTATGGGAAGATCAACTTCGCCGATAACTGTTTTTCTGGATCCGTCGAACGCCTTGACGACGACCTCGCTGACTCTCATCGGAGGGCCTTTGAATGATAATTGCATCAAAGTAGACTTCGGCATAACATTCAGGGCTGACCCTGTGTCTACCAGTACGCTGGCTAAAGCATCGTCCTGGCAGTTAACTGTAATGTTGAGTGCCATGTTATGACGGCGACCCTCTTCGGGTAATTCCTCATCACTAAATCCCAAATTATTGCAGGAAGTGATGTTAGAGACAATGCTATCGAACTGTCTGATTGTTACATCCTGTTCCACAAAGGCTTGCTCCAAGACTTTCTGTAGAGGCTCCCTGTGGGCTTCTGAACTGAGTAACAGTGATAATACCGAGATCTTTGAAGGAGTCTGTAACAGCTGATCAACAATGTTATATTCACTCCTTTGGATGAGCTTCAGTATCTCATCATTATTTTTTGAAAGGTCGGGATTACTGGATTGACCGACTGGTGGATCGGGAGCTTCTGTCTGAAGTTCCTTTTCTTTGTTAACTTCCCCAACCCCTCGGTTGAAGATTCTACCACTCCGTGTTACTCGACTGATGTCTGCAATGTTCACGACGGAGGGTAATGGAATTTCCTTTCCATTTTCAATTGTTGTTGCACCGTATTTGTAAGGGATAGCCTTAGTTGATTCATACGGTAGTGGTCCCGGCAGATAGATGACTATGGGAACTTTCTGATTTTTCCGACCATCATAAGTAATCTCGATCCGTTCCCGGTTGGGAACTTTAGATTCGTCAAGTAGAGGGATAATGGTAAAAACATCCCTGGTCCTGTGATGACCAGAGATTGTGACAACATCCTCAACTTGATCAGCAAGGTAGTTCGGCGTTCAGTTGATGGGTCCAAAACCCGGATATGGACGAATTTCTCCATGATCCACCTGACCCTGAAGAGCCGCTCGCACAAGGTAACACCCTTGGTTACTTTCTGAATAGACGCTACAACGGTCATAATTGTGTAGTGGCACCTGGACACGCCCACTTTGAATACAATGTAACCTCGCTAGGTTAGCTTCCACAGATCGGACATCCTGATTTTGACGCCGAGTGGGATTCCTGTTACTGATACTAATTTGCTGAGTATCTTCATCCATATAGATTGGCATCCACCAGTGATTTAACAAGTGCTGAAGTGCCTCCTGGACAAGGGTACAACCTCGGTCGTTTTCGCAACCTGCTTTACAGCTTTGATAGTCGTGTGATATTAAGAATCCGAGTCGGACCTGCTCAGCATGTAACTCTACCAGGTTGGTATTCATCACGCGAATATCGAAGATCTGAACCATGTTGATCTATAAGGGTTCCTATCATGGTAGTCTTGGATCCATCCAACATCCATCTGATGCTGGAGGGCCTCTTATATGAAAGAGCATCCCTGTTTGTTTACCGAGCAAGTCAGACAGGAACTGTAATCGTGCCGCGGCAGATTATGATACTGGCTTTGCCTTGAGTGCATCGCCACCAAGTTGACATTCATCACACGGATGTCGTGATTCTGAATGATGTTAGAATTCGTGTAGACCATGTTAACTCCACGAACTCGGTGCTCTTGGATCCATCCGAGATCCATTTGTTCCTGTAGAGCCGCTTGCACTACAGAATATCCCATGTTGTCTTTAGAGCAGATATCACATTGGTGATAGTTATGAGGTGGCACATGGCCATATCCACTCTGTCTACAATGCATCTCAACCAGATTAGTTTTCAACAAGAGTACATCGTGAATTTGATAGACATTGTTAGTCTCTTTCTCAATCAGATTGACTGCAGCCTCCTCGTGTTGAGGCAGCGGGTTCGTAAGAACATTAGGATTTATATCTTTGAAAGATAAGAGCCCGCTCTGAACAAGCTTTAGCACGCCAGATTTGAAATTGAGATAGTTCTCAATGTTATGCCCTGCACCTCCTTGATGATAAGGGCAAGTTTGATCCACCTTAAACCAAAAAGGCAGATTTTCCGGTACTGCAAGAGGAGACTTAGTCTGAATGTGCCCCTTAGCCAGTAGTAATGGAAATAGTTCTGCGTACAACATGGGTATAGGATCAAACCCTGATGGTAGTGTTGTATAATTGTTGTTATATGGAGGACGAGCCTGCTGAAGAGGCCGATGTGTCCTTTGCTGATTAGGTTGGCTCTGTGCAACCTGAGGTTGATACGTAGGAACAGGCGCAGGGCCGATAGCAGGAATAACAGCTGCTACTGGTTGATAACGTCTCCTTTGCTTTCCGAGAGAGATATTCCCAATATCCTGCTCTTTTTTCTTAGGGAGAGCACTACCGTATTTTTTAGTACCGCTCGTCGATCCAGTGTCTTTTACCAAACGTCCTTCTCGGACGGTTTCCTCAAGACGTACACCCATGCCGACCATTTCGGTGAAATCACTGGGTGCACTGGCAACCATTCGGTCATAGTAAAATGAGCTTAAGGTCTTTAAGAAGATCTTTGTCATCTCTTTTTCCTCAAGAGGCAGACAAATTTGAGCGGCGATTTCACACCACCTTTGAGCATACTCCTTAAAGGTTTCCTTGTCCTTCTGCGACATTGATCTGAGTTGATCTCTGTCAGGGGCCATGTCCAAATTGTATTTGTATTGTTGGATGAAGGCAGTACCAAGATCTCTGAATGTACTGATAGTAGTATGGTTTAAACCCATGTACCATTTGAGTGCGGCACCGGTTAAACTATCCTGGAAGTAGTGAATCAGTAGGTCCTGGTTCTCCGTCTGAGCTGACATTCGCCGAGCGTACATCACCAGATGGCTCTGAGGGCAAGAGTTACCCTTGTATTTTTCAAAGTCGGGCACTTGGAACTTGTGCGGGACTTTCACATTGGGGACTAAGCAGAGGTCTGCGGCGTCCTTTCCAAATAAATCCTGACCGCGAATGGCTTGCAGCTCCTTCTGCATTTCCAAGAACTGCTCCTGGAATTCATCCATTCGGTCAAACATAGTTTCCTTTTTACCAGAAGGTATTTGTGGAATCTGTCCTTCCGGGACAGTGTGCACCACAGGGGGTGGTACCGTGACTATGGCAGTGAATCTTGGCGTTTCCCGAAGTTTGTAACCTTCAGGAGTCTTTAGTATGCCCCTGGAATCTTCGCTTTCCCGAAGTTTGTAACCTTCAGGCCCAGTGGCTTCTATTGTGATTCCCTGATCTTTAGTGATCGGCGGAACATATCCTTCCGGGATATAGTTAACAAGCATGCCCCAAGGACGATCTTTCAGTATCTGATACCTAGGATCATACTTTTCTACTATGGGCGTTGAGGTGATCTCTGAGATCACAGTCCTTTGTAGCTGAGCTTCTGCCATGGCTTGCATGTCGTTACGAAGCTTTCTCATATCCTCTCTCAGAGCGTCGATCTCTTCTTTCAACTCTCTGTTTTCTTCCTCAAGATCATCCATCTTTTTCTGACGATTGGCCCGAGTATTATACGAATGAGACAGTTTGACTCTAGAATCGAGACACAAACGTGAGATTCGTAGGTAAGAAGAATACGCGATGTGAGAATGATGAATGCAATGATTATATTAGTTGTTTTTTTTTTGGTTTAATCAAAATAAACTTCGACAATAAGATTGCAAATATCAAACAGTGGGGAAACCCCTTTTTATTGAATTCCAAAGGATTAGAGAAATGGAAATACAGTAGATTACAAAGTGCAGAAACAGAAACCTAAGCTAATGGGTCCCGAGTCCTCTCTGAAGAGAAATCGGGTGCTGATTCTGGTATCTTCCTTTTCTTTGACCGGGGCTCTTGGGCCGTTGTCGGGTTGTCATTCCTTTGCCAGGTGAAAGGAGTGAGCAAATTCCTTTGATCATCTTGATTCTCTACAGCATGTTGCTCCAAAATTTCAATCAGAGCATCTTTTTCTTTCAGTAATTGCTGTATTTTGATGCACTCTACGTCGAGGGTACGGTACTTGTTCTTCCAAGATCTTATCTCCCGTTGAACTTTGTTGAGAGTAACCTGAAGCTTTTCAGTTTCCGTCATGAAGTACATGACAGATTCCCTCGGCGGAAGAATTTCGTAACGAGGATAAGGCATCTTTAGCTTGAGAGCTCTAGTTTGTACCCAATGGAGATAAGGCTCCACCGAGACACAGTCCGGTTTTCTCAGAGACTCTCGTCCTTTCTTATGAACGTGTTTCCAAGCGTGCACTATTTCCCTCTTCAGTGCTCTGTCACTTTCTCCTTCCTTGAAGAAAAGACCTTCCAGATGAACACCCAGTGGGATGTGTCTCATCGGGTATCCAAATTGACGAAGAACCAATACCGGATGGTAGTTGATTCCTCCCTTAGTTCCTATAATGGGTACGTTGGGGAAGTTTCCACAACAGTCAATGATTCTGCTCCCATCATAAATCCTATTACACCAATCTATATCAGAGTTGATGAGGGACATGATTTTCTGCGACCAACGTAAGGCATTCTTACAATCCCAAAAAGCAGCAGACTTGGGCAAGTGGGAGATAAACCATTTATAAAGCAGAGGTACATATCATGTGATCTCCCCTCCACTGTACAAATTTCCCAAGTGTACAGAATGATACGCATCCGCGAGCAAAGTCGGTACAGGGTTTCCAATGAGAAAAACCTTAATGGCGTTAATACCAACAAAGTTATTGATGTTGGGAAACAAAAATAACCCGTAGGTGAGCAAGACAAAGATGCTTTCAAAAGCAGTCACGTTTCCTATACTGGCAAAATACAGGGCTTTCTTTGTCAAGAACTGGGCTGGCAAACCTTGGATGCCGCCCTTAGTGGTCATGTGAGCCCTGACCTCTGACTCGTCCAAATAAATTGCTCTTGCAATGGTCTGATTCTTTGGAATTTCTTCCAGTCCAGAAAATGGAGCTCGATTAGTAATGTGTAGATCAACCAGATGAGAATACTCCTCCAGCGTTGGTGCTAGCTAGTAATCCAGGAATGTGAAACAATGATAAACCGGATCGTAAAACTGAATGAGCGCATCCATGATTCCCTCAATCACATGGACTCTTAACAGTGGTAGCAGACCTCCGTGCTTGGCTCTGAAAGCCTCAGGGTTAGTGATCATCTTTGCTAACCTTCTCAAATCCTCTAGTTTTGGAACCTTGAAGGTGTATGTATGAGTTCCCCTTCTACCGAAATCCATTAGCATAATCCTTTTCTCTGATATTTGCAATCACAGTCTTAGTTTAATTTGAAAAATAGAGAGACTAGAAGAGAAGAATTTTTTGAATGTTTTAATGTTTTTTAAATGAATGCATGAATCCAGCACACAAAAACATGGAAAAAACATGGGGTCAAAGGGTCGTTGTCATGAAGTCAAGGCTCTACCCGTCCCCAAAGGTTTATGCTAGGGTGATTTTTGTACATGTACTCATTATCATCAGCTCCTCCCAAGAAAGCAAAACAACAAGCGGATCGCCAGCGAGTTGTAGAGCAATCTTAGAGTAAGTTCTATTCACCGAGAATAGATCACCAGCCTCAAATGAGGGTAGTATCGCGTGACAACTATTTCCGATAGCTTCCCCACTACAAAAGAGTTTGGCTTCTCAGCTTCTCAGACTTAACAATCGGCCCATTGTCTAGGTGAGAGAATGGGTTGCATTGGTCAGCCTCCACTGAGGTTGATGGTCGACCTCGTCGCCATCACTTATCTTAAGTGTATACTCAATCTTTCCACATGCGGCATCACCCGCATTCCCATTAGCAGAAAAATAAACACGTATAGCAATTAGGAAAAGCAGTATATATATTTGTCCTAAACATCCTAGACCTTTAAAGCTATGAATCCTAAGTTCCTGACAGAAGTGGGTTCCCCGGCCGAAGCCCCAATCTATGGTATTCACACAAGAGGTGAAAAGACAGACCGTGCCTAGATCTAACTTTGAACGGCCCCACGGTGGGCGCCATTTTTCTGTAGCGAGCGATTTTGGACGCGGTTCTTAAGCGTTGGTCGCTCTCTGTGGTTTGAGCTTACTACAGGTCGATTCATTTTTTATCCTATTAAAGCTGATGAAGGAAAAGAAATAGATGTCTCCAATTAACCCTGCTTGCATACTGAGTTTAAACAGCGGTCTGTTAGGTTACGGATGCTATCAATGTGGGGGGGCCTTTCTTGTGTTATTTTGACAGAATGGTTTCTGGCGGGGAACAAGGATTAGGATGTTAGGACTGATGCTTTTTGATAGATATGTGAGAGTATGGGATTTTGATTTTTTGTTTAGTGTGCTCGCTAAGATTTTTCTTTCAATCTTATGCCTACGTATTCTCGTTTACCGAAACAGGGAAATCAGAGCGTTCGTAGTTCCTCCTATTCTAGGGGAGGAAATGGTATTTGGTGTCTTGTTCAAAGGCCAAGACGTGAAGCTAAAGGTGGTTTGTATCTTGTTCAAAGCCCAAGATGTGAAGCTGAAGAGTCTATTTGTATCTTGTTCAAAGCCCAAGATGTGAAGCTAAAAGGTCTCACCTTTAGAGAGAATTTGTCATCTCTAAAGAGGGGGTTGTATGTCACAACTGTTTATAAAGGAGAATTACTTTAACCGGGATACGCGGATCCTAGCAATGCCATAATTTCCTTTATAAGGGGTTTTAACCTGAAGGAGAAGACTTTAACTCAGTGTAGAGCAATGCTATCTTTCCTTAGGAATTTCTCATGCTAAAAGAGGGACAGTGGCGTGGATGTAAATAATCCAGAGGCTTTCCGCTTACAGCGATTAGATGAAGGGGAAGGAGTTGTTGATGTTTGTGTACTGTGAACGAGGCACAACTTTGATGCTAAAAGGTTGATTGGATCAACCAGTGGTTTTCTTATACAAAGCCTAAGAGGAGGCTAATATGTGTCTCGTACAAAGCCCGAGAGAGAGGCTAAAAGGGTTTTGACCCGACGGTGGAGTCTTTTGGTATCTCGTATAAAGCCCGAGATGGAGGCTATTTGATTCAACCAGAGAGTTTTTGTATCTCGTACGAAGCCCGAGATGGAGGCTGAAATTTGTTTGGCTCAATAAGAACCTTTTTTGTATCTCGTATAAAGCCCGAGATGGAGGCGAAAGGGGTGATTGACTCAACGAGAGAGTCTCTTATGTGTCTCGTACAAAGCCCGAGAGAGAGGCTAAACGTTGTTTGACTCCGCTGGGGAGAATCATTGTATAAAGCCCAAGAGGAGGCTATGGTGACTGTTCAGTTAAGGGACAGGTCCAGTATACTGGTTTTGAAAGAGAAAATCAGTTCTTATATGAGCAACACTGTACTCAGGGGTCAGGAAGCGGGAAATCCAATGGGTATTGAGACTGTCCGAGTCTACGGGTTTCCTTCCTATTTAACGAAGGGTGCTTGAGAATGTCTTGGAGACTCAAGGAAGTTAGACTGTCTAAGTCCGGAGTTTTATCTTTTGTACTATGCTTTGAGAAACAGTAGTAGACTCTTTGAAAGGACTGTTCTATGAAGATGACTAAGTTCTGTTCCTATACCTCTAGGAGGTCGTCGGGACAATTTGTACGAAGCCCAAGAGGAGGCTGGAAACTTTTAAGAAGCCGAAAGGTCCTTGTATTAAGCCCAAGAGGAGGCTATCATTCCCGGAGGAAGAGATCATTATACGAAGCCTAAGAGGAAGCTGTGAATACTTCTAAGAAGCCGTAGGGTCCTTGTACTAAGCCAAAGAGGAGGCGGGGTTGCTTTTAGGAAGCCTGTGGGTCCTTGTACGATTCCCAAGAGGAGGTCGATTGCTTTTAAGAAGCCGATGGGTCCCCAAACCCCGAGAAATTCAAGGCAAGCTATTCACAAGGAATAGATCAAGTCAGGAAAGTTCGAGAATTTGGAAGAAACTCAAGAGATGCCATTAACGGAGAAAAGATCATCTCTGGGGAATAGAGTTTCTTGACAAGTGCTTTTAAGAAGCTTGTGGGTCCCCAAACCCCGAGAAATTCAAGGCAATGCTATTCACCGAGAATAGATCAAAGTCAGGAAAGTCCTAGAATTTGGAAGAAACTCAAGAGATGCCATTCATGGAGAAAAGATCATCTCTGGGGAATAGAGTTTCTTTGACAACTTCTATGAGTGACAGTCTATGAAAGGGTTCACAGAGAATGCTGCCTTTCATATCTCCATATTGTTTAACCCCAAGAGGAGGGAAGACTGTGTCTGGTAATCCTATGGGGATCTAGTTTAGACTATTTCTAAGAGTGATCAACGGGCTTAATGCTAGACGTAGTTGCCGGGGAAACTCTAAATATCTATACTATTATTACACAGTTGATATGAGTTTATGAAAGAAGACTTACCGTGAAACAGCCCCACAATACAGTTATATGTATATGAAAGCGGTAAATGAAAGCATATAAACACTTACTCGGTTGTAGAGCTTCCATGTTGTTTGGTTAGTTGTTCAACAAAGAAAGATTGAAAACAACAGTATATTCAAAATCAAAGGAGAAAGTGCTTTGAAAAAGAAAGATTGGGGCTTACAACTCAAGGAGAGGCCCAGGGTTTTATCAGTGAGCGCACTGTTGAATTTGTACAGGGGGACTTATACAAGTGACTGAGGCCCAAAAAGGTTTTCTGTACAAAGGGATGGGTCTTACACTCTCTCAAGAGGCCCAAAAAGTTTTAAAGAAAAAGAGTGGGGCTTATAACACGAGGGTAGGCCCAATTGATTTTTCGTTTAAAATGGCGATCGCGCCGAGGTTTTCTTTTAACGCAGAGGGACTTATACAATAAGTGAGGCCCAAAATGGTTTTGGTTAAAAGGGGGTTGGGTCTTACACTCTAATAGAGGCCCAAGTGTATTTTAAGAAAAGAAATGGGTCTTACTACTCGAGGGTAGGCCCAGGGTTATTTTGAAAAGGCGACGATTGCGCCGTTTGTTTTTTGACGGTATCAGGACTTATACAATACACTGAGGCCCAAAAATGATTTGGTAAAAAAAATGATTGGGTCTTACACTATATTAGAAGCCCAAGTGTTTTTAAAAAGTAATTTATGAGGATTGAATTAATCCAAAACCCTAATTTGTTTTCAAAAATGTATTTAATTGAATAAAAATTCAATTAAAAATGATCAAAATTGTTTAACATATGAAAAACAAATTGTGATCTTGGATTAATGCTTCAAAAATTAAGTATTGACCTACAAAATAATTAGAAAGCATTAAAAGTTGCAAAATCAAGGTGGAAAAAATATTTTAAATGTTAAAAACAATTAAAACATTAATCCTTTGCAAAAATATCAATTATAAAAAATAAATAATATTTTTGGGATTTTTTTGTTAAAATAAAATATTTTAACATTTTTGTGAATTATTAAAAAAAGAATCAACTCAAAATCATTAAAACTCAGAGAGAAGTTAATTTTTTAATCAATTAAATAAAATCACAAAATTCAAATATTTGAATTTGAAAGAAATGGCGCCAAGAACACACTAAGAACACACGCGTGTTCTGGGTTTGGCCAGATTTGCATTTTCTATCCAATCTCACTGAATACTTGATTATATCATGCAATCCACATATCATTATGCTCGTCTCAACCTCACGATCATGTCTATGTCCATTAATTTCATTTAAATTAAACATATAACAAGAAATCACGAACAATCCTCAAGAACCCTAATTTCTGCATGAAGGCTAGGATTTTTGATACATGATTCAAACAATGCAATTAATTGAGGGGAAACATTCTATGCATGATTATGAACATACGGCCAAATTATTGTGCGAGGAAATATGCATGGATTGAGAGATGAAGAAGTATATGCTTACCTCTAGGCCGTGACAGCAAGTGCAATGTGATTTTTGATTTGGAGGTGTTACAGATGAGTGGTAATGATCTGAACAGCTTCCCTACACCCTATGGAGTGTGTTTGAATGCTTGGACTTGATTGAAATTGGCTGGATCACTTCATGGCATCTCAACTGCACTTTGGTTAAAACCTTGAGCAATTGACTGGTGATTCTGAGAAATCAGTGTTCCATTTGTTGTTTAAGTGTTTGATCAGCTCATATGTGATGTATATGAGGTGTGTGTGTGATTGGTTTGAGTGGAATTGCCCTCTAGCTCAAAATCCGATAGCTACCTTGCTAAGAAAGGCATTTTTGCCAAGAGAAAGAGATTTTGAGAAAGGTAAGTGTTGTAGGCCTTTGGTGTACTTAAACTGATCACAATTGAGCTCTATTTATAGTAGAGCAAGTTTGTTTTGGGATCCACAGTGAATGGTAACTGCAGCAGAGGTTTGGCCAATGTTGTCCAATGAGAATCCAAGTCTCCTCTAGCCATTGACTAGAGGTTAGGGCACAGAGCTGTGGTTCCCTTGGTCTTGGATAAGTCTTGACTGAATTCAGTTGAGAATGTCTCAGTCCATGCCACCTTGATGCTTCCATTGAATGCCTCATTCCAAAATTGAAGTCTTGTCCCTATTTTGGCCATTCTAGGTTCAACATGCTATTTCTTATTCCAAAGACTTTGGAGGCTTGGCTCAGTGATTGTCCCCTTTAGATTCAATCCCCTGAGGTGTCCAAGTGGATAGGAGCATTTGGATTTGGCTGATTTTGGCAAATCGACCAAAAATGCAAATTCTGCCTTGCCTTGGCAGATTTCAGCAAGGCAACTTGCCAATGTCATAACTCATAGCCCAAATGGAATTTGGCAATGTTCTTGGCCATTTTGGAAAGCCCTTACATGATACAACAACTATTTGAGCATGTTTGGTTTTGATATCTTCTGAATCCAAGTGAAAAATCCCCCTACATTTGGAAAAAAATGAAGACAGATTTGGACTTAGTGAAAATTTCACTAAGTGTTGGAAAAAGTGACATTTTCATTTTTCAGCCATTTTGATCACTCCATGACTCAAAATCCTTAATGAATTGGACTTAGGTCTAGTTGAAGTTTTTGTTGAGGGTAATGAGGGCTACAAATCCATCTTTGGATGAGGAAAAATGGCTTTGTGGTTTAGGAGTTATGATCCTCCAAAGTTGGTACCCTAGCCACTTTATTTTTAACTTAGAAAATTTTCTAAGTTTTTATGGTTACCCCTTTTACAAGTTATCCAACTTTTCTTGATTTTTCTTGATGAATGATGATTCAAATCATACATTAACATCATTTTAGGGTTAAAAATACATTTTGGTGAAAAATCTCAAAAAGTCAAAGTTGACTTTTGTGCACAGTTGACTTTTTACCAGATGAATTCCAAACTGTGCAATTCTTCAGGAAATCATGTCCTTGACCTAAATCAAACTTGATGGACATGTTCCATGGGTGTAATAGGGTATATTGAGGCATGTCTTAGGGTTTGGGAGCATGTCCTGGTCAAAAGTCAAAGTTACAGTTGACTTTCCTCGCGAAACCCTAATTGTGGTGCAGATGAAATTGAGACTTGTTGCTCAAGCTTCTTGGATTAATCCATTGTTCCAAATGTATCAACATAGTATATTAGAGACCCTCAAAACCTCTCTTGAGGTCTTGGTTCATGATTTGTCCCAAAAGTCAACTTAGGGGTGAATTAGGTCAAGAAACCCTAATTCCTGATTTTTAGTGAATGCATCCCCTGAGGCAAAATTGACTTGATGGTTGGGTCCATGAGGCTCCATGGAGTATATTAGGTTATGTTTTGGATCATTGGCCATGCCCATATGGAATTTTTCCATCTGGAGGCCCTGGTCGACCAAAACCCTAATTTGGTGACACTGTCGATCTTGAGACTTGATCCACCTAGAAGGGAGCATCCTTGTGCTTAATCCTTGAAGTGGGAGTCCTTTTTTTATCATTGTGGATGTTTGAGAGGTTAGACAAGTTGAAGATCATGTCATTCCTTGATTGATCCTTTGTCTAAAGCTCTGAGAGGGCTTGAAACCCTAATCTTTGATAGTAGGGAATGCTCACCCATCTTTGGGGAGACTGATGAAGTATGATGGTCCCTCCATATTGTGATGATGATTTTCACAATGATGGGAAATCTTAGTGGTCAAAATTTTGGGTATGACAACATGATATCGGTATCAACGAAGGAGACCAAGTATTGGGACCACGCCTGCTTGTTCATTCGCCCAAGGTCATCTATACCCTTTGCTAAGTGTGAACTGAGCCATTTATATAGTAATAGGGCGCAACATATCATAGCTTCATTCTTCCTTTCATGTCTTTGGTGGAGGGTATAATAAACACCTGTAGGAGAGTCGTTGTAGGATCTTGTTCGCCGATAGTGGTAGCTAAGAACATATAGATGACAACTACATCCACAAAATCTTTCGCACTTGGGAATAAGATCAAACCAAAGATGAGGAGCACCATAATATTATCCACCATTTTCAAATCGTTATTAACGGCATAATCACTGGCTTTATTTTCCCAAAAACCCTTTGAGAAGCCATGGAAACCTTCGTGAAACCTCATTTTATTCTTCAAGATATCTTCACGGATGTGAAAATATCCAGCAATCTCCCCTAGTGAAGGGCAATATCCTATCTCCATGAGGGTTGAATACTTAGGATCACCATGAGTTGATAGGGTTTTCTAAAGGTCCTCAGAATCTTAAACCACATCCGAATCATTAACTATATTAAGGGTTAGCCTCAACAGGAAGACAACTTTGGAGGGTCTATCTGAGTGTGACATCAATGCATAGTCGGGATGTTACATCCCTTCCATTAACATTTCGGTTCCACGTCATAACTTAGGGTATCCTCCAAGCTTGGGTTTTAACTTCACACATTACAGTATCCCAATCCAATGCATGATGACAAATAAACAAATATGAAGAACAAATGTTATAAATAAAAAAAAATAAAAACATATAATAAATCATAACAAAAATAAAATAAAAATAGTAAACAACCAAGACAAACAAACAAGAACCCTAAAAACTAAGGCTAGGATGAACTCTCTTTAGAGAGACGTCCCCAGCAGAGTCACCAGCTGTAGCGGCCGACAAAAATTATCGAGTCGACATCATATTTTTTAAGGAAAATAAATGATAAACCTAAAATCCTAATCCTAAGGGTAGAGATTCCTAAGGTTCGGGAGTCGGTTAAGTGAGCGGAAGGTGTTAGGCACCCCTCACCTCCATTGTACTCAATGGGGTCCTCCTTAAGTTCTAGGGTATGTTTGTTTGTTATTTTAATGTTTATCTTTTTATTTTTATTTACAAAAAATCCTATTATTATACAAAGAATAAAAATTAATCCAAGAGGGGACCCTAAGTTTTATTATTATTATACTCGCTAGGGTTTACAACCCTATGCCTACGTACCTTCAATTTTGAAGGATCAGAGTAACCGTAGTTCAGCTCCCCTATTCCTACCCCCTAATCCTATTCCTAACCCTAATCCCAAACCCAATCCACTATTTATACTCTTGGATAAAGAGTTCTATCCCTTAAATCTATTATTTATACTCCTAGATAAAGAGTTCTATCCCTTAATCCCGATCCATTTATTTATACTCTCGGAGGAAGATTTTTATCCCTTAAATCCTAATCTCTTGGCCTATATTTATACTCTTGGAACCTAAGAGTTTTATCCCAAAATCCCTTATCCCTTGGCCTATATTTATACTCTTGGAACCTAAGAGTTTTATCCCTAAATCCCATCCCTTATTTAGACTCTCGGGCAAAGAGTTTTATCCCAAATTTTAAATCGTTAAAAAATCCTTTTATATCCCTTATATTTAAAAAAATAAATCCCTAAAATTCCATAGAATTTAATAAAAAATAATAAATTCCAAAAAGCCATTATGCTAAAAAATAGCAAAATTAATCCCTAAATTATTCCAATTCAAAAAAGATAATTGCTAAATTCAAAATACCCCCAAAAATAAAAGAATTTAATCCCAAAAATTAAATTAAATTAAATTTAATTTATTTTCATCCCAAACCCATATTTATTCAATTTAAATACAAATCTAACAATACTAATTTTCTTGAAATAAATCCTAAACTAAATTTGAATAAAATTCAGAATTTCCAAACTACCTCACCCCAAAAACCAGGAACAAAAATCCCACTTATAAAAAAACATCGTTATTTTAAATAAATAAACAAAATATCTTAAATATATTCAACTTTTATTTAAAACAAAACCAAACCTAAAATTAGCCCTAAAAAAAATCCTAATTATATCTATCCATATAATAGTAATCCTAAAACCTTGTTTTTATAAATCCTAATTAAACATTTAAATCCTAATTAAATAATTAAATTAAGTAATTAATTTAATTAATTAAATAACACCCAAGGGTGTATTTTAATGTACAAAAGTAATTGGGCCAATAACTGGGGGTGTAAATAGTAATCAGGGCACAAGGCCCAAACACGAAATCCCAGGTCTGAGAGAAAATAGTCCATGGTGGGGAGAGTCTGACTTTGACTCTCTCCTGGACGTTGGATGGAGATCACACGGATCTCTTTGAAGCTAGCCTTATCCATTGATCCCAAGGTATGATGAACGTATGGCCAGGATTGAGAGTCAATGCACACTCACGGTAAGCATGCACACGTTGGATCCTCTGGTGACTGGAAAGTCAACCAATCTAAAGAAACCCAGAGACGCCACTTGGGGTGAATCCAAGGGCATACAGAGGGGGTATAAGACCCCACTTCTCTTCAGTCCCTCTCTCATTTCCCAATTTCTTTCTCTCTCTTCACTTCTCCTTCTCTCTCTACCTCTCAATTCTCTCTTGCCCCTCTCTTCTTTCCATCGTCGGTGTGCTTCATGCCACCGCGCGTAACCACCCAACCACCGTTATCCCCAGAATCCGGTTGAGATTCAACAGGGAAACGTATCCCCCAAGAACCCTAACACCCATCAAAGCCAGAAACAACATGGTTCTTTAGGGTTCGTGAAGAGCCCTAAGAACCCTAACCCCAACATTCATCCCAAAACCCAGAAACACCCCAGTTCTTTAGGGTTCGTGAAGAACCCTAAGAACCCTAACCCCAAACCCAGCAAAACCCTCAAGAACCCTAGGGTTCCTATGAACCCTAAACTGCAATGCGAAAGACCCTAACCCTAATACCTTAGAACCCTAACCCTAAAAAATTTCCAGAAACCCAAATAACCTTAAACACACAACAAACAACAATCAAACAGTCACAAGCTAAGTGATTATTATGTTTACCTCCCTTGCCATGACCGATTAAGCTGTTTCCCTTCCTCTTTTCTCTGTTTCTGATTCACTAATCCTTTTCCTTTTTGCTTGCAGGTTTAGCTCAAGGAATCTTAGGGTTCTAATGATGAGCCCTAAGTCCTTATCAGTGAGAGCTTTCAGTAATGGGTGGGAATTTGCGCAACTGCAAGTGTTCGCTTAGGCTTAGGGTTTTTTTTCAATTCTGAATTACTATCTTGTTTATATAGGAATTAGAAATTAGGTTTAGGATTAATTAGGTTGTATTTTTAGATCAGATTTGATGTAATTTGAGATTTGATTTGTTGTAATTTTTGGATTTTGATTGTATTATGATTGATTTTGTTTAGGGTTTCTGATGTAATTTGATTAAATGGGAATTGAATGTTATTGATTCTATTTTCCAGAAGTCCAAATCCAATTTGATTCACCTTTAAATGCAGAATTAGGGTTTCACTTTGGGGAAGACAACCCCACCTTGAGTCAACAAATTTGACCGTAAAATAAAATAAATAATAATAATAATAATAATAATCTTAAAATAATAATAATAATATAATCTTAAAATAATATTATTAATGATAAAACCAAAACCATACTAAACAACCTTTAATGACTTGATTAACAAAATTAAACCCTACTACTAACGTAAAACCCAAAGTCTAATAATCTAATAATTAGATTAATGTAACTAAAGTAAAAACTTAATGTTTTAAATAATATCTTTTAAATAACAATTATGCAATACTAATAATTTAATCCCTAAATAACAAAATTTCTCTCAATTTTAATAATAAAATTCAAACCAAATTAATAGTTAAAAACTAATAAAATTAAACAAAGCCAATAAAAAAATCCTTAATATTTCTCCCTAAAATTAACCCTTAGCCCAAAATGGTATTACTCCAATAATACCTTAAAAATAAATTAACCCCTAAAAATAAACAAAAATCCTAAACCCCAAAATAAAACCTTAAAAACTAAAATGGGCCTAAGAGTGCTAATAATCTCAGAAGCCCAATGACATCTAAGTGACACCCCTAATAGCACCAAAATCCCTAAAAGGTGAAAAATCACTAGTCAAAATTTAGGGTACTACACTATCCCTTCTTGTTGACTATAACCTTGTGCTACCAGTCGTGCTTTGTTTCTTATGACCTCACCTTTCTCATCTAACTTGTTTCTCAATACCCACTTTGTTCCAATGACGTGGACACCTTTTGGTTTGTGAACAAGATCCCATACATCATTTCTGGTGAATTGATTCAGCTCTTCTTGCATGGCCAAAATCCCCTCATTCTCCCTAAGAGCTTCATCAACTGATGTTGGCTCTATCAGAGACACCAAACCCAAAAGAGTTTCTTCATAAGGTTTGAATGATGAATGAGTTTAGACTGGATCAGCTTTGTCTCCCAAAATCAATTCTTCAAAGTGAGAAGTCTTTAGTCTATTCTTCTTTTGATGAGATAGACTATTCGCTGTTTCTGGTAAGGTTGTATCTGATTCTGTAGATTCTGCATCTTGGTCTCCTTCCTTTGAATCTTCCTCCTTGGATTCTGATAAAGTAATCTTCAAATCTGCAAACTTTTCAACTAGCTATGACTTTTCAGGGTCAAGCTTATCATCGAATCTGATATGAATTGATTCCTCAACAATTAGTGTTTATGTGTTATAGATTTTGTAGCCTTTAGAGCGTTCAGAGTATTCTAACAGTAAACACTTTTGAGCTTTGGAGTCAAACTTGCCAAGATTCTCTTTAGTGTTCAACATAAAACAAATACAGCAAAAAAGATGAAAATACGAGATGTTGGGTTTTCTATTCTTCCACAATTCATAGGGAGTCTTACCCAGAATAGGTCTGATAAAGATCCTGTTCTAAATATAACATGTTGTATTTACTGCCTCTACCCAGAAGTGCTTAGCCATGTCAGTTTCTTGGATCATGATACGAACCATTTCTTGCAAAATCCTATTTTCCTTTCCACTACTCCATTCTGTTGTGGAGTTCTGGGACAGGAGAAATCATGAGAAATGCCATGGGAATTAAAAAGATTCTCAAAGTATCTGTTCTCAAATTTTCCACCATGATCACTTCTGACTCTAACTATTTTGCAATCCTTCTCTATTTGCACTTGTGAGTAAAAGGTAGAGAACACAGAATGTGACTCATCCTTGTGTTTCAATAATTTTACCCAAGTACAACGACTATAGTCATCAATAATAACTAATCCATACTTCTTTCCACTAATTGAAGCAGTTTTCACTAGTCCAAACAAATCAATGTGTAGAAGTTCTAACGGTCTAGAGGTGGACACACCATTTTTTGCTTTGAAGGAAGTTTTAGAAAACTTTCCTTGCTGACATGCTTCACAAAGAGCATCTGAAGGATACTTCAGATTTGGTAAGCCTTTGACAAGTTCAAGCTTATTTAGCTGAGAAATCCTCCTCATGCTAACATGGCCTAAACGTCTATGCCATACCCATTGCTCCTCATTAACAGACATTAAGCATTTGACATTCTGTTCACAGAGATCAGAAAGTCTAATCTTGTAAATGTTGTGTTTCCTCTTTCTGATAAAAGGATTGAGCCATCTTTCTGACTGACAGCCTTACAGGACTTTTGATTAAGGATGATATCATAACCATTGTCACTAAGTTGACTAATTGATAACAAGTTATGCATCAAACCATCGGCCAGAAGAACATCAGTAATATAAGGAAGTTTACCAGTACCAACAGTTTCAGAGCCAATGATTTTTCCCTTCTGGTTTCCTCCGAAACCAACGAAGCCTCCAGGCTTAAGTTCCAGACTTTGGAACATATGCCTTCTTCACGTCATATGTTGTGAGCAACCACTGTCCAGGTACCATGATTGGTGTTTCAACTGAGCTACTAAGGATATCTGCAACATAGATTATCTTGTCCTTAGGTACCCACTTTCTGGGTCCTCTTTTGTTAGTTTTCCCAGAGTGTTTGGCAACTTTGGGCTTATGTGCAACATGATAATCAAGTGGAGTTTGTGCATGATATTTAGTTGTAGAAATAGATTTATGTGTCGGTGGAGGTTTCTGTGCAAGCTCAGAACAATCAAGCTCAGTGCCAGAAGGCAGAAAATGGTCATAGAGAGGTTTTGGTTTTACAGGCTGACTTTCGTCAATTTCAAATGTTTCTGTACACCCCAAACCTTTCTTTCCATTTCTGCTAACTCCATAGATCATGGAAGCTATTTTGCTCCTATCTATGCTTTTAGCCAGAAAGTACTGGAATGCTCTATCATACTTGTTGATACAACTGGTGTCACAGACATTGGAAATAAAATATTCTTCTAGTTTGAAAATTTTTCTTTTCAAAGCATAATTACTATTTTTTAAAGAAAAAATATTTTCATTTAGAGAAGAATTATTCTGCTCAAGCTTATCTCTTGCTTTAGAAGCAATTACATGGGATTTTTTAAGATCCTTGTATTTACTTTGAAGAGTTTGATATTTTTCCAGCATTTCTGAAAGACACGACTCTAATTCACAATGAGAGAGTTTAGATAATACCTCCGAGTCAGAGTTTGAGTCTGATTCTAGTTCTGATAGCATTTTGTCTTCTGGTTTTCCAGAGACTTCAGCGTCAATTGTTGTTGCCACTAACACAACGTTTGCTTGTTCTTCATCAGAATCTTCTTCTTCAGAATCAGAGTCATCCCAAGTTGTCATGAGTCCTTTCTTCGCTTTGGAGAAGTTATTCTTAGGATTCTTGTCTTTCTTGAGCTTTGGACACTCGTTCTTATAATGATGTGGCTCATTACACTCATAGCAGATGACTTCTTTTCCAGAACTTTGCTTCTTTTGTCCAGATGATGAGTCAACACGACCTTTGTTCCTTCTTGATCCTCTGAAATTTCCTTGCCTATGTTTCCAGAGTTTGTTGATCCTTCTGGAGATAAGTGATAGCTCATCTTCTGATTCTTCCTCAGCTTGATAAGCCTTTTCCTTTTAAGGTTTAGACTTAAGAGCAATAGATTTACTCTTCTTCTGAGGTTCATCTTCTTCCAACTCTATCTCATGACTTCTTAAAGAACTAACAAGTTCTTCAAGAATTATATTGTTCATATCCTTGGATAGCTTTAGAATTGTTACCATAGGTCTCCATTTCTTGGGAAGGCTTCTGATGATCTTTTTGACATGATCAGTAGTTGAGTATCCTATGTCTAGAACTTTAAGTCCCACGACTAGCATTTGAAACCTTGAAAACATAGTCTCAGCTATTTCATCATCCTCCATTTTGAATGCCTCATATTTCTGGATTAGGGTAAGCGTCTTTGTCTCCTTAACTTGAGCATTTCCTTCATGAGTCATTCTCAGAGAATCAAAAATGGATTTGGCAGTATCTCTGTTTGTTATCTTCTCATACTCAGTATAAGAGATAACATTTAGCAGTATAGTTCTTGCCTTGTGATGATTCTTGTAATATTTCTTTTGTTGATTGGTCATATCACTTTTAGACACTTTTACTCTTGTAGCATCAACTAGGTGAGTGTAGCCATCGACTACAAGATCCTAAAGATCTACATCGTAACCAAGAAAGAAACTTTCAATTCTATCTTTCCAGTAGTCAAACTTTTCACCATCAAAGACTGGTGGTTTAGCACTGTAATGATCTTTATCTTCTTGAATAGGATTAGCATTAGTTGCAGCCATGATATCTCACACAAATACTAGATCGGTATTGAACACGGTGAAGTGTTGATAAAACTTTTATCACAATCAGAACCAGAGCTCTGATGCCAATTGAAGTTGTGAGAAAACACAAGAAATAGGGGTTTAAATTGGGTTTTCAAAATAAAAGCGTTTTGTGAATCTCAAACAAAGATCACAAAGAAACCAACAAGAGAGAAAGACACACGATATATCCTGGTTCACTCGAAAACTATCAAGCTAATCCAGTCCACCCATCAAGGTGATTTCGCCTTATACACAAGGACTTAATCCACTATAATCAACTGATTACACTGCACTAGCAACTACTGGTGACTATCAATCAAAGACTAACTGTCTCTTCTTAAGGATTCTGGCCTAACTGGTCCCTTAAGGAATACAAACAACTGTTTGAACAAATTTAATGTTTACAATGAATTGCTTCTACACAAGCAGATATAAACACTATGAATAGCTCAAGTAACTTAAAGAAAAAATATATATAGTAAGAACAATGTTTCTTGCGTTGTATTGTGGTGCTTTACTGTTCACACATATGTCTCCCATTTTCTTCAAGTGATCAAATCTTTATACAGCCAGAAAGAGATCTGTTGGAGGGCATATCAGGAATATCATTAAGATCGCTGACGACTTGAAATAATGTCATTATGCAGGGATGAAAATCGTACACAAAAGTTGTCCTTTGTACCACCAAATCAGGGTAGTGGAATGGTAGGGAAAAGAACGTGTTTGATACGTACTACGTACTATTTTCCCTCGCAAACGTTTCATCTTCTTCTGTTCATCAGAGGCTTCTGAATAGAGATGATTGAAGCATATAAAAGAGTTGATCACTGGGTTTTCAGAGTCTTGAGTCATCAGAGTCTTCAGAACTTGTTCACCAGAACCTTGTCTTTAGAACTCAGTCTTCAGAACCCTTGGTCTTTGGAAACTTAAGTCTTCAGAGTCTTCAGAAAGTTGTTCAGCAGAACCTTGTCGTCAGAGTCTTCAGCACTTAGTCTTCAGAAACTTAAGTCTTCAGAACGTTGTTCAGCAGAACCTTGTCATCAGAGTCTTCAGCACTTAGTCTTCAGAAGATAATGACTTCAGAAGCTAGAAAGCCTTCAGAAGATAATCATCAGAGTCATATTCAGAGGCAGAATCCAAGAGAGCATTGCATCAACAACATATTGTCTTCTTAGAATCTTTCTGAAAGTGAGTAAATCAGAAGCAGACTTGCTTCTTTGGCGCAGACGTAACTTTTGGTCAAAACAGAGTGACGTTGCACATGGTCTCTATCAGAGTCAGAGCTTTCTTTATCAGAGTCAGATTTTTTTGGTAATTCTATAGAAAACAAACGTTAGATTACCAAAATTGTTCTCACACAAATACTACTTTGTTATTATTAAAACTTAGAGATATCTGGCAGAACCAAATCTTGTTCTAACAGGAAACCCTTATGTCATTGTGAGGATCTGGCCGTTCTTCGAAGGGCAACAACTATTAAGAACTATGGAAAACATTTCTGCGATTGTCCTAATTATTAGGTATACTTCATGTAAATTTGATGATTGTACTTTGGAAAACACATGTTGCTGTAACTATTTGATTTGTAGCCTATGAATTTTTCAGGGATCTATACAAGCTGGGTATGGTTTCTTTGGTTGGTTTTATGAAGATGTTGGAGATGAGAAGGAGCATTTTTGGATGGATAGAATTGAAAAGCTATCAAAGGAAATTGCAGAAGGAAAAATGGTGAATGAAGAACTTGGGCAACAACTGATCAATCTTGAAAGTGAAATGAAGAAAATTATGAAGTGGAAAAAACTTTGGAATTTGATGTTGTTTATGATTATAATTGTACTAGTTTTTATAATGAATTAGGGAAACATTTTATGTGTATCAGTTTGTACCAGTTGAAATGATTGTGTATCAGTTTATACAAGTTGAATTGAATAGACAAGTTTTAAATTTGTATCAGTTGTTGTATCAGTTTTTACAATTTGTTGTTGATGTGTTTTTGCATTGTTGTAATAGTTATTGATAACATTTGAGATAACATTTGTTCCATAATATGTTCCATAATTCAAAATGCCAAAATATGTTACATAATTCAAAATATGATAACATTTGTTCCATAAGTCATAGGCAAAATACATAAGTCATAGCTTGTGACAGATTACATAAGTCATACTCAAAATACATAAGTCATAGATTGTGAGAGATTGTATAAGTCATAGCCAAAATACATAAGTTATAGCTTGTGACCGATAACAGATAATGAAGCGAACATAACAAAATGCTAAAGGTTCAAACTTAAACTAACAAAGTGAACATAACAAAATGCCACAGACTTAAACTAATTTTTCCAAGTTGGTGTTGATCTCTTAGTTGGTGTTGATCTCTTAGTAGGTGTTGATCTCCTTGTTGTTAGCCCAACAACAGTCTTGGTTGCACTCAGTCTTATGGTAGGTCCTGGTGGTATAAAAGGCTTAGTTGGCCTTTTGATTGGTAACTTCTTGGCCCTTCCATGAGATGCTTGAGCTGCTGAAGTAGATGATTGACCCCTCTTAATTGGTTGTTTTGCGGCCCTTCCATCAGATGATTATTGGGATGCATTATTGGCTCATTGTGTAACTTGCTGGGATGCATGACTAACTCCTTGTGAAGCTTGTGTTGATGGTTGTTGGGATGGCTTCTTTGATGGTTGTTGGGATGGGTGCTTTATGGGTGCTTTGATGGTTGATTGGATGGCTGCTGGGATTCATGAGTGACCCCTTGTGAAGCTTGTGTTGTTGGGATGACTGCTGGGATGGCTGCTGGGATGGTTGTTGGCTAGATGGTGTCACCTTTCAAGTAAGCTTGTTGTGACCTGGTTTCTTACATCTGCTATACTTAAAATTGAAACCAGACTTTCTCATGTTTATGTCTAAACCATAAATCTCACCTTGCTCTGAATTCCTTCTCTTTTTTGGCCTTCCAGACATCTTCCTCTATTTGGGTGGTTGCACATCTGGATACTCGGTCCTTACCCAAAGATTTGAGCCATTAACTGGAAAAATAACATATTTATACACTTTCATATATCTTGCTTTTCTGTAATAATCTGGAATGTAGTCATCAATTCTATAGTTCCTACTATTCATAGCTGACAGTGCATAAACACAAGGTAGGCCTGTCAGTTCCCATCTTCTGCATGAACAAATATGCTCCTTCAAGTCTACTGAAAACTTGTCAGCTTGGTTTTCAAGGTGCCTAACCTCAAAAATATGCTCATCAAACATCTTAAAACATAAATATATGATCATCAGACATAGTAGTTTGAAACACTTCATCAGACATAGTATTAAACTTATGTTAAGTTCATGTATATTACCTGACAAGCCTGAGGTTTGTGTATGAGCTGGTTTTTTCAATATTCCTTCTTATGTTTGGTAACACTTTAACATCTGCCATGTTCTAAAACCTCATCCTATTTGTTGCCCATCTCTCCATCTTGTATGTCCCTATTTCTTCCACCATGGTTATCAATGGCCTGGCTCTAGAATCCAGGATTACACTATTAAATGCCTCAGACATGTTATTGAGAATAACGTCATATTTGTTATGTGTCTTGAAGTATGATCTACTCCAAAATCTAGATGGGGTGCTCATCATGTGCTTGTAGGCGTCTACATTGACATCCTTCATTCCTTTCATCTCTCTTTCCCAGGCTTGGTAGTATGTTAACATTGCTGCCTTCCAAATGATTTCCTTCAACATCTTACCAGGATATCTTTTCCTGAAATTGTTATAGAGATGTCTGACACAAAATCTTTACTCAACTCTAGGTAGCAGTTCATCCATGGCAGGTAATAATCCCTATGCAATTAGTTTTAAAAACACATAAAACATAAGTATAACAAGTAAGAACATAAGCATAACAAGTAAGAACATAAGCATAACTGAAATAACATAAGTATACCTTTTGTTGATCAGATATAAAAGTGTATGTGAGACACTTTTCTCTCCCACCAAGGTTATCAATAAGAAGCTCTAAGAACCATGTCCAGCTATCCTTATTTTCACTTTCAACTATTGCAAATTCTATTGGTAGAACTTGATCATTTGGATCTCTATCTATGGCTGCCAAGATTTGACCTCCACATAGCCCTTTCAAAAAACATCCATCAAGGTCAATGAAATGTCTGCATAATTTGAAGCTTTCCTTACAAGCTGCAAAGCATATGTATAACCTTCTAAAATGGGGTCTTTGATCATCAATACCATCTTGTATAAGTTGGACAATCAGTTTCATAGTAGAACCTGAATTTGATCTCAATAACTCATGGCAATAGTCATAAATCCTTGTATAATCCCCTAGGAAAGAACCATCAACCATGTCTCTAGCAGCAAATCTAGCTCTTATGGCCTTAGTCTTATTGACCCTTACATTCCACTTCTTTTGTGCCTTTTCCATTATGTTCTTAAGCTTCAATCTAGGGTTGGTTTTCAATGAATTATGTATCCTTTTGCTTAACCATTTGGTACTCATCATCTTCACATTGTACTCCCTACTACAACTATGTCTGTCTATTATCTTCCTTAGTTGCTAAGAATCCTCATTAGGTAACTTAGCACAATAAGCTTCCCACTCACATCCATCCTTACACCTAACCCTCACCCTAACCTTGTCATTTTTAGTGAACTTCAAGTTCCTACCAGATTGGACTGCATATGAGGTTATAGCTTCCTTGAAATCAACTTTTGTAATAAAGTACATTCCAACCTCCCATTTGTAATTGGACATGTCTTTTTGTAACTTGAACATGGGGTACTTTTTTCTCCTAACTCCACTACTATCATCACTATCACACCCACTTTGTAAATCCTCACTTTCATTATCACTACCTTTAAACTCATCTTTGTTTTCCTCCCACTTTTCTTTACCTTTTTTTCTGTTCCCCTCTTGGTCATCATCTTCATTCACATAGTCAATTAAATTATCCCCTTGATCCTCATCCAAATCATCATCATACTCATCTGATTCATCATCATACTCATCTGATTCATCATCAAATGCTACCTCCATTGCACTGTCATAATTGAAGCTTTCATCCTCACTATCATCAGAACAAAAAACATCATTGACCTCACCATCACCTTGTCCATTATCATCATTTCCATCAGTTTCCATAACAACATTTTCACTAATAACATTTTCCATAACATCATTTTCCCTAACAACATTTTCACTAACAACATTTTCCAAAACAACATTTTCCATAACATCATTTCCCTTACACTACTCTTACCACTACCATCACCTTCCATTAGCTCAGTTTCCTTCAAACCCCCATTAACTGCTTCCTTATACATTGCAGCAATGACTTGTTCAGTCTCTTCCATAATTTCATTTTGCTCTACTACTATTTCATCAACAGGACTATCATAGTAATCAGGCAGTGACAATGTGTGTTGAATATAGATGTTAACACTAAGATGCACCTTTAGAGACCAACAATCTCTAGGGCACCTTTGTAATCAACCAACAAGTTCATCCCAAAGGTTGGATCCCTATAATATATCTTCTCAATCGAATTGTACCTTAAATCCTTAAAACATCCTAACAATTCAAAATAACTCCATCTATCAGCATCTATTTTCAACTTGGCAACCTGACCCCCTTCGTACACACTCAATTCACCATCAACAAATTCACCACTGGGGTGGATTTTTAGGTTCAAATACTCAGCCATTTCAACCTATGTGCTATGTCATAAAAAGAAGCGCAGAAAAAAAGACAGATTTCAGATACGAAGTTGATAACCCTAAAACTATAAAAACTCTAAAACGAACAAAATAAAAAAATTTGTACTTAAATCACTAGAAGCCATACCTGGTTGTCTTCGATTTGAACTTGAAGAGTAGAGATTGCGTCAAATCGCAGCAAAATCACCTTCAACATGCAACAATGGCTACGCTAGGGTTCCACTTCCTTTACTTCATTTCCTCCTTCTGAGAACAATGCCTTCGTTTCATCTTCCCATTTCTTTTTTAGGCTTACACATTCCACATGGCATCCACATGGCATGAATGCTCACACATCAGCCTCACATGTGCGCCAATTGTACAAGCCCATTGACTTTGACTAACGGTGTTGACGGTACGAACTAACGTGACACCATTTTAAAACTTAAGGGATCACTTTGGAACTTTTTAAAATTAAGGGACTAAATTGGACCCCGAGGTAAACTTAAGGGACCAATTTAGGTATTTTTCCTAGAGTTAAACTAGGCGTTCTAAGTTCGTTAATTCAAAAACCACAACTTATAATTACATATTCCTACGTAATTACTAAGTTGAATAATTGCCCTAGATCAGATCGGTAGGCTTACGATCAATAATCCATACTCATTTAATATTGATTTGCGCACTCGTTAACACACATTAAACATTAAGTTAATAACAATTAAATAATAATAATAATAACATAAAATCATTCAATTAATCTCAAACAATCATAAGATCAAACAAAGTACAATTAAGTTCATCTCGAAAGACCTAATCTAAATTAACTTAGCTACTCATAGTGACAAGAACAATTACCATGAGTTGATAAGAAGTATTAATTGAAATCAATGAAAAAAATGATCTCCAATAACTCCAATGCTCTCCAAATTCGTGCTCCAAAGCTCCTGACCGTCACTTTCTATCTCAAATTCGGAATCCATAAAAAGTAGTAAAATTATCCTTTTAAAGGTACAAAAAAACGTGTTAAAAATTCGTTGCATCACGCCCGCGTTGGTTCGTATCGTGATCGGATGTGACGTCTTCGCACCCACAATGTCAACATCGTGGCCGTGAGAATTCCAGAAGCAAAATTCCTTATTTTTTTTTCTTTTTTTCTTCAAATTTTCACTAAGTCCATATTTCTCACTCTTTTGCAACTTTGTTCAATTATTTCACATAATTGCTTGACTTTTCCTCATTATTCCTCTTATTCCGTCAAAATTACTTGCCAATTTCATGTAATGATAGGGTGTCATCACAACCCCAAATTTACTGTGTTGCTTGTTCTCAAGTAACCTGTCTGCACACTGAATATTTCATTAGATTTAAAATGCTTACCCTTACCAATGAACATCACACTTAATTGTCTGATCAACACTTACGTTCCCAATCCAATTAACTTGGAAAAGTTCTTCCAAACACACAAGTACTCAACATGTCTCTCGTCTTACCTTTATTCACCTAATTTGATAAGATAATCACGCAATCAATGAACAAAAGCATTTAACAATTAGTTTGTAAAATTTTTAACAGAGTAGATCAAAGTCATATTTAAACACACACTTTTGAGGTCTTTTTAATGTTGTAACGTGACTTATGTGAGGGTAGGATAATTTGGGATAGTAGGCTTACACTTTAGTGTTAGAAAATTTCATATTTAGAATCTTGATATCATGATTTTCACGGTACTCTAATTTCTATAAAAAAAACATTCAAAAAACGTACCCAGATCCATGACGTCATTTCTTGTCCAATTCTTGATTCTTATTTGAATTTTTCTCTCCTCTCTTTCTTCTTCCTTATGTATCTTTGATGATTAAGATAATTTCATTTTGTTGTTTATTGGATACCCAGAAAGAATGAGAACAATTGTTGTTGCTTTCCTAATGGTACCTATTTATAGGCATCTTATTCCAACAATCATATCATATCCCAACAGTCATGTCCCAATAGTCATGAAGAGAGATGAGTGATTTAAATTTTATTTTGAAATTCAAAATAAAAATCACATTGGCTTAATAAGTCCAAACAATCATCACATTAAGACATATTTTATTTAAAACCAAAATTTCATTTACATAAATCATTTTTAATGGATTAAATTAATCCTACATTTAGGAGTTAGGTACCTAGTTTTCCTTATGTTACTTGATTTCTTTCATTTTCCTCTTTTCAATTGGTATTAGAGAATTCACTTTGTTGGTCCTATTCACCATTCTTTTCTTTTTTCCACATTTTTTTTTTGAATAAATCACTTTTAACTTCTTATTTTTATTTTTCTTTCTTTTTAACCAATTTTTCTAATACCACAACACCAAACTTAAATGTTGCTAATTTTCAAGAGCAACCCCAAATTTTTTTCTTCATAAAAAATAAAATTTTTTATATCTCTAATCAAATAAATGTGTTATAATTCCTACTTAAGCATTGCCTCCTTCCAGATTTGAAGACTTTAGGCAGACGCTAACTTTGAAGGGTTTTAATTCATCCCCGTCAGTTCAGCTTGTAGAGGGTACTAATCTTACTATATAAGAAAATTTAAGGTTCTGGAAAACACCATTCTACCCCCATCTTACAAGCTGCCATGTGTCCATTTTGAGGGTAATTTGTGTCCAAATATTACTTTTTCCAACCGATGATGTCACTTTGTTCTATTGCAACTTCATGGTTAATGAATTATGTCTTTGCTTTTCCATATGTAACCAAATGCTGATGTCACTTTGTTCAAAGACAATTATTATTTTCTCTAATATTTCTTTTTCTTACCCTTCTCTTCATTTTATACGATTATTTCTCTCTCTTCTAGCTACCCAAAGCAGATCTGAAACATCATCTCTCTGTATCTCCTCTCCGAACCTAAATGGCTTTCCATTCAAACAGTGAGATTGCGGTTGAGAAGGCGGATGTGAAGTGTAAATCGGTGGTGACGTTATGGTTCTGCGTGAGTCACGGTGACTGAGCGCTGATGATGGGGGACGGCTTGATTGAAAAAGGGTGAGCTGTTGTGGTCGGAAAAGGAAATTGGAAAAATAAGGGTGTGCGGATCGGTTTGCGGTGGTGCGATGGTTGAGCCGAGTAAAACACGACGGTTTCCTCAGCAGGTAAACTCTACTTTTCTCATTTTCATGCCCTTTTGTTATTCTCCTCCTTGATTTGTTCCATTCTTCTGAATTTGATTTATTGTTAGGGTTGTGTTCAATATGTTTCTGTTGTTGATGTGGTTAATGTTATATGTTGTTTGAAGGTGATGAAGTATTATGGATGATGGTGATGAAGCATTCCTTCTGCTACTTGACACAAAAAATGAACTCTTCCGGTAAGGCTTTATATGTAACTCTTTTGATCTTCCATTTTCTCATTTTGTTGAAGCTTGATTACACTTAAAATGCTTTTCATTCTGTTTATTGTAGCACTTTTGGGTTGTCATCTCTATGGTTTTCTTCATTACTGCTATAGTCTTCACACTCCTAAAACTGAACGGTAACTCATTTTCTTCAACTGTTCAATAGATGTATATTTCTTTTAATATATTCCTTAGAAATGTTGTCATTATCAGTTTTTAATCGCGTCATACTAATGTTATGATACAAGGCTCTGAATGTAAAACATAAAGGTAATCCTTTCTAAACATGTATTGTATGATAGTTTAAACAGACTATTGGTGGACCAAAACTCAGAAGTGTTCACCTTAAAAGCTACACCTATCTTTGTGAAATTTTGGAGGGGTGAAGGGGTGTTTGGTATTCTCTTTTAAGGATGGTGATTTATTGGATTTCCAATCGAGACAGTTTCTTGGATTTGGTGGAGATGATGCAGAAAATGTTACCTTCCAATTTGTACATTTTTTATACCTTGAGGATTTAAATCGATTAACTGTATTATTTCCTCTCAAAGTTTCATTGAGGTTATGTTTTTGTACTTATGATAGGTCCTGGCGCTGAGTTGGCTCCTTTCAGAGGTTTGTTGCAGGTTTGAAACAATAGACTTGATGTTCATTCTGTTAAGTATCTCTTATATCCAAGAGTCTATATGCTAATTGCCCATGTGTTTTTAATTTTTGCCTCAAGAATGATTAGCTCTGAAAGAAGATGAAGCTAAACTGGGTCCCTCTGTTTTATGAGTAGAAATTAAAGGAGACTTCTTTGAGATAAACTGGGTCAGTGATTGGTGCAAATTACATTTCTTCTTCTTCTTCTTTCACTTAGCATTGTCAATATTTTGCGTTGATTTTTTAGCAGGGTAGGGCAAACATTAGGTTTTTGAATTCAAATGGTACAAAAAAGGGATAATTGTGTTATTTGAATTTCTACTCTCATGTCTATCACTATTTAAAAGTGTTTTGGCTATGACAGCAGGAACTATTGAATAGGCATGGTTTGATTCAGCTGTAGTGTTTGACCAGGTCCTTAGCATAATTTTTGCAGAATCTGATTCAAATAGGTGTTTCTTGAAAATCTGTAGCGTTTCTAAAATATGTTGATCCTTCTCATTGTCGGTGTTTGAGTGCAGGTTGGGGCTGGAAGCAGAGTCTAAAAGTTTCATGGTTCATGATGCATGGTTGCTGCTGTTACAGCTGCTATTGAGGCTTCTGCTTTATTCATTCAACCAAAGGTATTGTTTCTTATCATGTTGCGTATAACCGATTTGTTCTTTATGGTGTTGGACATGGTTTACGTGCTGGACCTATGAATCTATGAATCAAAATTAATTGCTATGAATCAGAGTTGATCTGTTTAGGTTTTTTAATTGATACTGAACTAATTGATATGGTTCTTATTAGTTTATGTTTGGTTTGTCAGTTAATGAAGATGAAGATAATGTTGGTCTGTATAAATCATAATTTGGTCCTTCAACTTGCAGGTTGTACGGGCTACAAGCAATAGTTTACTCAAGGAAGATAATATCGTGCAACAATGGATTTTCATTCTGGTTTTAAGTGCTTTTCTTGCTGTAGTTTAATTTTTTTTATAATCAAACAATTAACAATAATTAATTGGTCCTTATGTTTTAGTTGCAACGCCCTCTGCAGGTTCATCAACCTGTCCACTTCCAACAACCACATCAGGTACAACGGCTACATTACCTACTTGAATTTGATATAACTACAGACATCTCTGCATCATTCATTCTTCCTCTTTTAATCATTTTTTTTATCATCCGATGCACATCCAATGCGAATAGGCTGCCCGGGTCCCCCCGGTTCCGGAGTTAGAAGCATCTGCGGGCTTGCAACAACCTCTACAAGTTCATCAACCTGTCCACGACCAACAACCTCGACAGGTCCAATAACTACATTACCTACTTGCTTTTTATATCACTAGAAACATATCTAATTTATTCTTTCTTCCTCTATTAAACATTTTTTTTACATCAGCAAATGCATATCCATGTAGAAGGTACTGTTCAGGTCCCCCCAGCGGCGAATTTCCAACCAACAACGGAGTTTCAACCACCTACGGACTACCACCAACCTCTACCGGTCCAACAACCTCCCCACGTACAACAACCTCAACAGGTAGACGTGCTGCATCTGATTTTGGGTGGTTCTTTTTTGCCTTTGTTAATGTGCATCTTTCTTATTTGTATTATTTCATTGGGTCATCTTTAGTTACAGCAGCCTTGCCTGTTGATGTTCTACACAATCCTGATTTAATTGTTTTGTTCAACATGTCCTACAGGCCCCGACTGTGCGACAAAGAAGAAAGAGAAGAAGAATAAGGAGATCCGCAACAAGGGTGAGAAGGATTGATAAGTGCAAAATGTACCTATTTTTGTATATAAGTTTTGTTGCACTTATCATTACTTTGTGTTAAAATTGGTTGAATAAACCCCGCTTTGTTCGTAATTACGTTTACTTTACGTTTTCGTGTGTATATTGTGTATCGTGTAAATATCATTGAGAGTAATTGATTTTCATTTATTTTTACAGGTGTTCCAGCAATGTAATTTTTCCATATTCATAAAGAGCATTGAATAAGCTTTCCAACACTTCAAACCGTGCGTCAATCGGAGTTACGGTTCAAGAGTTATGATCAAAACAATTTTTGGTTTTCTGTCATGTTCGCAATGCGAACCTGGTGGCGAGCAACTCGCTGGCGCACTCGCACTGCGAACCCGGGGGCGAATGAATAGTGCCTGAATGCTTGAAAAACACAATTTTTGACGCCCAAAAGGCGGTTTACGTTCGCAGTGCGAACGGGCACTCGCAGTGCGAACCTAGGCAGTAACTTTAGCCCATTTAAGCCATTTTTCATCATTTTTTAGTGATGGGTTTTGATATTTTTAGTTCCAAATCCATCCAATAGCATTTTTTGACCAGAATTGGGCTAGAAAACACATTGGAGCATGCATTAGGATGATCCGGAGTTGAATCCTTCATCAATCGGAGCCGACAACTCATGAAATGTTTGGTTTTTCTCCATTTCTTCTCTATGTATTTCTCTATTTTGTGGGTTATGTTTGTATTGTTACTCTAAACCTATGTACATGTATTGATCATGGTTGTATAATATAGATGCTTTACAAATCATTATCGATGTCTTCCTTGATCTTTTTGCATTTATGTTTGGATTTGTGTTGTGTTAGAGATAAACATCATGAATCTTGATTAAGGATGGATATCTATTGTCTAGACTCTAGAGATAGATTTAGATAATAATCTTTATGGTGTCGAAACTTAATGTCTTCCGTGTTTCGAGGCGTCGTGCGCGAGAGCGTCGACGAGAGTAATACGGTTTCTCTCTTAACTGTGCATTAGACATAACCTTTGTTGTGAGCGATACGTGATGATTTTGATGAGTATTGTATGTTGAATGCGATCGATTGATAGGTTTACGTTTATTCTGAGTAGTGTATATTCATGCTTGATAGGTTTCTTCTCTTCAAAGAATGTACTCTTTTTATGTTTATCTTTACTTTTCTGTTTGTTTTTACTTGTAAACTATTCTAATCCAACCTCATTAACGCGAGAGATTGTCGAACGACATTCTTTCCCTTGAACCGATCTCTGTGGACACGATAAATTCCCGGAAAAATACTTCTAAAATGTTTGTTGCTTGCCGCTATATCCGCTTCAACAAGGATACAAGTCTTTGATTCAGATGATGATGATGAAGGAGACTACCAAATCTTTGATTCTGATGATGATGATAAACGGGGCTATAGCAGGAGCAACTTTCTGTCGGCTAGGAGTTTTAGATTTGGTGATTAAGCTATGGGTTTTGGAAACCATCTTTCTTTATATTACATCGTATTTGTAGTACTAGCAACCATGCGCCGTTTTTTTGGGACACTTTCATAATGCTCTGTTACTATGTAGTGTTAAATGATAGCAGGCCTTAATGTTAAATGTTAAATGTTAAATGAAGTGAAACATTGTGACAGTTAGAAAGTAATGGGAAACCATAATAGAAAGGTGGTTAGGCCCTACTAAATGTAATGAAATGTTCTCACATACTGACAGTAATTTGATTGCGTTGCTTTGCTTGATTCTTCATTGGAAAGTTTTAAATCAGAGTTTGGTTCAGATATTGTTGTATTTAATAACTCGGCTGGTAATTCTAACATGGAACCTTTCATAATTATTCTGAAATTATAACAGTAGTTGTTATCCATGTAGTTATACAATGCAAGATAAAATGTTATGTGTTTTCATCCAAATGCTATTCTCGTGCTACAATTGATGATTGTATGCATGATGAAAAACAAGTCAAGCGAAGTTGTGATTGCATCTCCCAACGTGATCTGAAAAAGCTTCATGTTTTTGGGATTCTAAGTTGAAATGGGAACAAGGCTATTAGATTCATAATCTAAGCCATTAACACATTTATTTATGAAATTATTAAAATATTTTGTGTTTTATTTTTGATTAATAATAACACAGATCCTATATCCAAAGGTGATTGCAACACACGGGAATATTATAAGAGTTTCTGTTGTTTCTGATTATACAAAGGAATGATTTTTCTAAAGGATGTTTAGATTAAGCATGTGTGACAAACAATATATTTAAGTTGTTACTTTTGGCCTTAATCAGAATTTAGAATTGATTTTTGTTGTGTTTGAACTTTCAAGTATAAGTGTTTCTACTGTGCAGATTTCTACTTCCTACTTTCTTTCAAGTATAACTTTCTTAATTTTCATAATTTTACTATAGATTTTTATATTTGAATACTATAGTTTCTATTCTAAAATTTTTGTAATATACAACTTTTTACCAAATTTTATAGTTTAAAATTATATATTTTTTCTCGAATTTTTGCCTACTTTTCCGAAATGAATACTATATCATACGCATAACCAATAACGTGTGGACGCACGGGTAACCATACCAAATGCACGGGTAACATATCAGTACCGTGTGAACTCATGGGTAACACACAGTACTGTGTGAATGCACGGGTAGGCAGGCCAAATCTTTATTGTGAACGCACGGGTAGTACACGAGTACTGTGTAAACGCAGTGACGACCGGGGCAAAATCGGTGTAAACGCATTGATATCTAATATTGTTTTTTTGACATTATTTTTAATTTTACATACCATTTTTTTAAAGATAATATATGAATAATTGAAATATATATTATTCATGTCTTTCTTTTAAAAATTGAAAATTTGATACAATTTTTTATTATTTTGAAAATATGTCTGTCATTTAAATATTTATCTTTGATTCACTTATATTTTTATCTATTACTACTTTATGTTTTTTTTTAATTAAATTTAAATATTTTTTATTTATTATTTGAATTTCATAATCTAACTGGTGACAATTCCCCAGTTCACTATTCTTTTGTGACTTATCAATATTTGATATTATTTTTTTTTATTAACACAATCCTTTAAAAATTGTGAATTTAAATTTTTCACTGTCAAAATATATTGGTTCAATTTTAAAGGTCCGCAGCGGGACCCGTGCGTCTGCACGGGTATCCCACTAGTTGTATTAGAAAATGTAAACAATCCCACGTACCTATTGTGCACTAGATGTATAATAGTAATTCCCAATCCCAACTAATTCTAACAGAATTCTTTGGTTCTAGGAATAATTTAAATAATTCAATTAAACATAGAAGATGTATATATAACTTTGCCCTGTGTAATTCAATTACATAAAAAAATGAAATACATTTTATAGCAAAAGAGAATGAATCTCTTAGAAAATGCAATGAAGAACTAGTTTCTCAAAAAATATTTATAAAAAAATAGGAGACAAGTATTTAACAACAACAAATCAATTTCACTTTAAGATTGTAAAAAAAAGATCATGACAATTTGATGAACGCGTTCAAAACAAAATTATGATGAATATACTCATTTTGTTAAATTATATTGAGACAGAATAGAGGAATTCCTCCTAGGTGATATAATCAATCATTTTTCATTCTGGATGGATGGTTGCGTGAAACATAAGTTTACCGTCATGAACGCGGCTGGACTGTGGCTATTGGTTTGTTGGGTTATTTGGATGTCTAGGAATAATATTATGTTTAGAGACAAATTTTGAGATCTCGATTCTATTACTAGTCGAGTCGTTTTGTTTTCTTGGTGGTGGATAGGAAAGAAGGGTAAAAATGCTCCTAATTGTAACTATTATATGTGGGTTAATGCCCCTTCTGATTTTTTATATGCCCGATTTTAGTTAGCGGCCTTTTTGTATACGGTTGGGACACCTTTTTGTGTCCTTTAGTATAATATATTTTTGCTTATTAAAAAAAAAATTGAGAGTGTAAAGTTATTCGATAAAAAATTCTTCTAGTATCTAAGTTTTTTTTTGTTAGAGTTACATAAATTGTTTAATTTTATTTATATTAGTTAAGTTTTATATTAAAATTTATTTAATTATTAAATTATATTAATAAAATTTTACAAATATTTAATATCACATGGGTTTTGCCTAATATATATTAAAAAGTGACATGATAAATCCTCAAACTTACAAGAAGTGAAATAATATAACTCAAAATAAGGGCACTAAAATATAGAGCTCTATGCTAAAGAAGAGGTATAAAATTAAATTTCCACTTCCATTTCAACAAGAGGGAAATGTTGAACGCCTCCAAATCAAGAATCCCCAAACCACCTTTTACCTTAGGACTACACGCAATCTCCCAAGACACCCAGTGAATTTTTGATTTTGAATACAAACCTCCCCACAGAAAATTTCTCCTTAAAGAGTCAATTTTCTTCAAAACCGACTTAAGAATTCTGTAGAACGATAACCAAAAGATGGGCAGGCTCGTCAGAGTTGAATTTAACAATGAAAACCTACCAGCCATTGAGAGTGCTTTTCCTTTCCATGCACCCAGTTTGTTTTTAAACAAATCAACCAAGAAATTCCAGGAGCAAACACTTCTAGGGTTGATTCCTATAGAAATTCCCAAAAAACAAAGAAAACCTACCAACCTATCATTGATCTTTAACGCAACAACATCCACGTGAGCCAATTGGTATACAACTTCCACCTATAGGGTAATCGTTGTGTTTACACCACTGGTCGCATGGACCGTCAACACATAAATCTTGAAAAGTAAAGCAGTGTAGATAGTATTGATCGGTTACTACATCTGCATGAACCATCGACCAAGCAATGCACATAATTGCTAATGTAAAAATAACGAACGTGATGCTGCTGGTTGCCATTCTCTTTAACAACAACTTTTGAATTTCTTATTGGTGAATAGCAAGAACCATAGAATAGTCTATTTATAATATGAATAGACTATCTTTCCTAATTTAGAATATACATATAATATTCCATTTACATGGATGTATGATAACAAAATTACTAAGTAAATTTTTAATATGAATAGACTATCTTTCCTAATATAGAATATACATATAATATTCCATTTACATGGATGTATCATAACAAAATTACTAGTAAATTTTTAAATCAAATTAACTACTGATAAATGTACTATAATTATAAGACATTCTTATCTCCTGGCTGATTCATCTACCATATAAGAAAGAACTATACCATCTAAAAGACTTTAATGCCCTTTTGGACACATGTTGGCTTATGCATACATCCACGTCTTCTATTTTCTTTCCTTTTGATTACTTTCTACACTTTTTCTTTGCTACACTTTTAAGTTTTAACAAATATATTTTACTTGCTGCACTTTTAAAAAATACATTGTGTCCTTTCATCAACTATTCACAATGATGAAAAACTTTTTGTCTAATATTAGCAACACTTAGCAAAGAAGTTTTCAAAAGCCTTTTTTTCCTTTTCATATTTTAGTGGTCCAACCTGCACCTACTGCTGCTCCCTAACCTCACGCATACAGTACACATTAATTGGTATAGAGTGAAAGGGACTTGATATTTCAGTTTGTTTTTTTTTTACTTCCATGCAAGACATGCATTAACACCGGGGAATGATATTTTTTTCTTCCCTCACTCATAACACCTCCTACGCATGGACCCACGCTTTCTCTCTCTCAATTTGAAACCACCCTTAAATTCTATAAAACACACCATCATCTTCATGTCTTTCTCATAACCACCATTTTAATAACACATCATCATATTCACTTCACTCTCCAGATAACAAAAACCACTCTCCTCTCATTTTGGTGGACATCATCACTAACAACAAAAGTTACTACTTTTCATACCACTATTTCATCAACAAGCTTCTGCATCAGACTAAAAAAAACACCATAACTTTGATATCCCCACACTATCTTCTTCCCATAAACCATATCCCTCCTCCATCTCATCTTCATTTTCTCATATACTCACTCACTGCCATGGCTTCATAACTCCCTCCTCATGCGCAATAAATGTGACTACACATACATAAATACTATCTCAATCTCTCTTCACCACCGTGCTACCTTCATCACGTTTTCCTTACCTTTTTCATAGTTTGATCTCACATACACTCACCTTGCTAACTCACATATCCACCATGAGTTCAACATCATAATACAACCATAAAGCTCCACCGTTTGCCACCGTGAGGAGTTTGTTTTCGACACCTCACAACATAACGACGAGGATAACTCAGAAAGGAGGCTTACGGGTTCACCATCACTACGTCACTCCCACACACACCGTCGCAGATTTGTCGCCTCCGCCGTGACCGTTTTCGCACTGTAAGATATTTTTCTTTACACTCGTGGCTGGCATGGTGCGAGTCTTTCTTTTGTTTTTAAATTAATATGTGTGTTTGTTAGTGTGTGTTAGTATAGTTTCATATATTGTAATATGTGTGTTGTGTGAGCATGTAGTCTGGAAGCTTATTTTATTTTTATTATTTATCTATCTGTTTATATTATTATTGGTGATTAAAGATATTAGTAATTTGTTTTGTGAAGCTTATATATACCCATGTTATACGATACTGTAGCATATATGTCGGTTTAGTCGCCTTTAATATATGCTTTATGTTTTTAATATTGATACCTGCACTACCCTTTTTTTTTAGTTTAGATGTATCTATTTTATTTTATTTTTATAATATACTTTTACTAATTAATACATACGTTTCTTTATTATTTATGATATATATAGTTTTTTTTAGTCATAATATATACTTATCTTTTTTAGTTATACATATCTATATATTTACTTTATTGTTAATATTGTTTAATATTTTATTTTTTCCAATGCTTGTGTAAATAGCATCTGCTGCGTTTGAAGACTATACTCTTTAATTTATTTTTTCCAGAACGTTGATAAATGTAGAAACTAGCATAAGAATTATAAAAGCATGTTATCTCTCTCTGTGTGATATATGTGTACCACCGCCCAATCTTTCCTTTTATATTTTTTTATTGATTTTGTTTATTTTAATTTTTTTAATTTTGTTGAATATTAATAAATGCCAAAGAAAAAATAATAGAAACACCAAATTTATTTATTTCAATTACTTGTTTTGACTTTTTATTTATTTTTTATTCTAAAAATATGTTTGTTAATTATTACTTAATTTAAATATTATTATTTAATTTGATTAATTAAATTATTAGTTAATTTATTAAATATTTATATTTAGATTAATTAATAATTCTTTTGTCACTCGATTCTATGTGATGACTTATCTGTTTGGCTCATTCCAAAGGAAAGTCTCTCTATTGACCACAAGGTCATAGATAGCTCATTACCATTTTAACATAACCTTAGGTTTGGAGTCGCCGCACTCCACGTAGGTGTCTTGCTGTCAGACCATACTTTCCCGTGAACATTTCATTCCCTTTCTTTAACCTCCACCAGAGATAGACATTAATCTCTTTCTCCTAACCAATCAATCCTCACAAGCTTTGCTTTCAAGCTTTTCACCCTATTTTCCCTTGGAACCTTGACCACAGTCAAGAGTTCCTCAACCCCGTTGTGGGGAACTACGATTGCTCTGATTTCTCAAGTTCACCTTCAGAATACGTAGGCATAGGATTACGAGATCCTAGCGAGCTACCTTTTTCTTTTTCCACCTTTTTCCTTTACATCCAATGCCTTCTTGGATTCCACCTTTTCTTTTACGCCCTTTTACCCCGTATTGAGGGGAACTACGAGTGCTCTGATTCCATTCCCTTCAGGATACGTAGGCACGAGATGCGATGTCTTGGCGAGCATACTTAGTGTATATACCCCTAGGTCTTTCTTTACCTTAGCACATTCCCTTAGCAAGCAAACTTTAGCATAACACAAATACTAACAAGAGGTTCCTGTAGAGTACTACAGATACTTAGGGTGCTAATACCTTCCCTTTGTATAACCAACCCCGAACCTTAGATCTCTAGCTGTGTTCCTACATAGCGCACTTAGGGTTTTTCGGTCTTTACCCATTCCTTTGGATAAATCAAAGCTCGTTGGTGAATTTCATGATTTGTGATTCATGTTAATTAATAGCTTGGTATCCGATTCTCACCGCAACAGAAATTTCGACTTCACTGGGGACATTCCCTAAGAGGGCTAAGCTTATCTTGTTTGTCTTTGTGTTATTTATATGTTTGCTTGCTTGTACATTTGTGTATATATATATATATATGATCGTGAAGGCTGGATCAGATCCTGTAGAATCAGGCCGCCAAGTGCGTCAGGGATGCTGGTCGTATGGAGAGGAGGGGGTGTACCTGCAAGGCACTCCGACGCTCAAGTAAGAAAGGGTCAGAGAAAAGGGGCAAGCACAAAGTATGAATTCTTAGGGTGAATATTGGATACCTGACCCTCTCAAGCGAGAGGGTTTATATAGAGCCCCCAGCGCGTGGCCAACGGTCCTATTTTCGGGGCGAAATAACCGTTTTCTCGAAGAATAAGTACCTGCCCAAACTAGCCGTTGCGTCGAGCAGGGTGCCCAAAACTAGTCGTTATGTCGGGCATAGGCATAGTTCCGGGCACATGCTCATAGGTGTTCGGGGAGCAATGAAGCCGTGCGTGACGGGCAGTAATTCCGGGGAGGAACTTTGCATTCCTTGCCCGGTTGGAGGGGTAGAAATGTCACTTTTTCCCCTCTGTGGATTGGACTTAGGCAATTTGGGCCACTCTGGAGCAGAGGCGGATTGGGTCAATTCTAGCCATTGGTCCAGTCCAGAACAGGAGCCCCCCAAGTCGTTGCTCCCGAGCATGGGAGTGATGACTTAAGGACTGCTCGTTGCTCCGGGGAGCTAGCATAGAGTCGTCGTTTGTAGGAGAGGAAGGTTGTCTCAAAGTGCCCGTGGCCCCAGGTGTTCGTGAGATTCGTAGTCGTGACCATGTTGCCCGGTGTACGGGGAGACTAATGGTCAGACAGAATTTGAAACGTTGGGGCGCCACGTGTACCTAGAGCTCCGTGTAGCAGTTAATAGGCAATGATGGCTAGCGGGTAGTCATGATGGCCTACGGGCGCGTGGTTGCACGTGCCCCTTTGTATAAAAGGGGGGGGGGAAACCGTTTCATTTGAAACTTTTCCTTTCTGATTTCTCTCCGTCTCTTTCAGTTCTTGCCCGTCACCGTCTTCAGGCTTTCCGACCACCGTCACCAGCTTCGAGCAGCTTCTACCCTCTTCCAAAATCAAGTAAGTTTTTTGATCTGTAGCTTGTTTTACTTCCTTTTGTTGTTAGTGGTAGATTGTATGCGGTTAGGGTTAGCTTTAGGTGATAAAATAGGTGGATTTCTGGTGAGTGTTGGTGGTGGACAGTGGTTGTGCCATTTTTCCGCCTTCAGCACTTCGCCGGAGTATGTAGTACGTTTAGCGAGGAGGGTGGTACATGGCGTGGTTGCGGTAGTTGTACATGCGTGACCACCGTGTTTGTTCATCTTCTGATAGGGCGACGAGTTTTCTGGTAGAACGTTTCCAGATTCCAGTGAAGCTTTGCGGTTTCCGGCGGGGCTTCAAACGGAATCTGGGCATGAGTACGGGGAGGTTCCTCGCAGGAGGATGGTATGTCTCGGGCATCTCCTCGTGGGGAGGTTTTTCATTCGATGTTAGGGCTTAGGTCGGGGATGTTGTCCTCAGCCATTTGCGCGCCCTTTCACTTGACTTGGCAGTGGAAGGGTGGATTTGATTTCCTGTCGAATTCACTGTCTTTCTCTGCTTTTCAGGTGATCGTAATGGCGACAGGGCCAGACAGAGAAGTAATTCTAGACACGTCCGAGGAGGAAACTGGCTCCGAGGAAAATAGTAGCTCGACGGCTTCCAGCTCTGCGGCTTCGAGCTTGGCGGCCTCAAGTTTGTCCAGTAATGCCGTGGAGGAAGAAGAGGTTCGGGATGATGTGGAGGAGGATGACATCGAAGGGTTCTCCGCGGAGGAGTGGGAGGTGGCCGAACCTTCCGAGCATATTTCTACGTTCGCAAAGTATTTGGCGGACGTCTTTACGGAGGTAGGACCAGAAGGGGAGTGGAAGGTGCACTTCCCTACTTTGAACGAGCGGGTCTGCTCGGATTTCGGGGACCGCTTTACGATGTACGAGTATGCCTTCAAAGAGCTGGGACTGAGGCTGCCTTTCACTGATTTCCAGCGGTCGGTGTTCGAGCATCTGAAGCTGGCCCCCTCTCAACTTCACCCTAATTCGTTGGCATTCATCCGGGCTTTTGAATTGGTGTGCGAGCATCTCTCTCTAGGGACTACTCTCCCTCTGTTCTTCGCTGTTTTCCATCTTCAAAGGCAGCTGACGGGGAAGAAGTACGGATGGGTTTCTTTGAAGCAGCCCAGAAAGCTATTTAAGCCGTTATCGAAGTCGATCCGGACTTTCAAGGAGCGGTACTTCGTCGTTGAACCCGTGTCTGAGGTGGCCCAGGACAGCACATACGTCTGGGAAATCGAGGTTGACGAGGATGGAAATGAGCTTCTTAACGAGGAGGGGAAATATATTGGGCAGAGGCTCTACAGGTTCCCCATCCGCTAGGCACCCGACCATTTCTCCAAGAAGCCCAGCGATTATGTCTTCCAGCCGAGCGATCTGCGCGGGCAGGACGCCGTGGCATACGAGAGGCTGGTGAACTGGGTCAACTCTTTTAGTCTTGCAAGCTGTTGGATGAGCAAGGGTAGCCCTATCTTCGAGGAGGATGGGAGCCAGAGAGTTGAGCGCAGATTCGTCAGTGTTAAGGCACTGCTGGAGTGCAAGACTCCCGCGGACGCTGAGAAGCTGCTCGGTAGTCTTGGTTATTTAGATTTTGTTTGTGTTATCTCTTTTCCACATAGCTAAAGCGCTAGTTTTTTCTTTATTTGTGCAGGTGAGATGCCTCAGGCTCGCGATCGCTTGGTGAGGAATGCTATGGCGAGGAATAAAGCTGGAGCGGCTCCTCCTAAATCTCGGCCCGCTGGTGCCCGTGCTCCTCCTCCTGTTCAAACTGTCACGGGGGCCTTTTCTTCTCCCTCTCCTGATCCACGGGGATCTCCTCTACCCTTAACTGGGCGGTCGAAGCGGCCAAGGACACCAGACGCTGTGGACCTTACCCGTGTGCCGGAGAAAGGGAAGTTTGAGCTCCCTCCGTGCATCCTTGATAGGAGTTTATTTGAAGGTAACTCCTTGGTCGTCCCCCGGGCAGAATCCCTTTGCTTGGAAGGCATGGATCGCCCGAGCAAGAGGGCGCTGGTTGCCTAAGATACTTCTGCCCTGGTCAGGATGTTGGAGATGGCTGCTGTCTACGCAGAAGGGGACTCTGCACTTGAGTCCGAACTTAAAGCTGCCCGGGCTTCTGAGGTGGCCCTCAAGGAGGAAGTTAAGAATGCCCGCGAGGCTCGGGGGAAGGCCGAAGAGGAGACGGCCAGGCAGAAAGAGGATGTCTCCAAGCTGGAGGCAGAGAAAAAGGCTGCCGAGGAGCTGAACAAAGAGTTGATGGTGGCCAGCGCCCCGGGTGCCGACGAATCGGATGATATAAAAGAGTTGAAGACTAGGTCTGAGCTGGTTGCCCACATCCTACTGGCCAAAGATGACGGTATCACCGTAGCAGAGGAATCTTTTCAAAGCGTCGTGGCTCAATTGCGGGTGGTGAACCCTGGGCTTGAGATCTCTGCCGAGGGTACTCACTATCTTGCGTGTGTTGAGGATGGTCGCATTGTCTTGCCCGCAGGCCTTGTTCTAGATACCCCCGAGGTTCAGCCTGAGGACCAGCCCGAGGAGGACCAGAGACCTGAGCCGGCGTCAACCGAGCATGCGGATGAATGAGGAGTTTTGTTATTTTAATGTTGTTGTATCTTGTCCAGCCTGCGTGCCGTTGAATTATTTGTAATTTTATTTTTGGGGGGCATGGCCCCATTTTATGTAATAACGCACAATCGTGGCCCCTGTAGCCACCTGTTATGTCAATTATATTTCTGGCTTCTTCGCGTGCATGATTTTAATTGCGTTTATTTTTGCTAAGTGTTATATGCATGCTTGCTGTGAATGTATGTCTACCCGTGTTTGGGAGCTTTTGACTTGTGCGAATATTTATGGGGGATTGCTCATTGTAGATGTGTTCGACAGTGTGGGGAACTGGTCGAACGGTCGGGGAATATCCTGGCTGAGGAGCGGAGCTCAGGTCACGTTTGAGGCCTGAGTTCGTGGCGTGAATGTCCCATCGCGAGCTGGGGTTCTGCCAATCATGGTACTTTGACGACGACGATGCTCGATCGAGGATCGCTGTCGAGCAACTACCCAGCTCGTTACTAAGCGGGGTTGTGCTTTAATCGTATGCGACGCTTGTACCTAGACGTGCATAGTGGTCGGTAGTTGACGTTCGTCGTTGCGATGAGTCGAACCGAGGATTTGGCTGTAGTATTGTTTTAGCTTTTCGGCGTTCCATGGTCGAGCGAGTTCTTCCCCAGTGAGATGTTCTAGGTAGTAGGCCCCATTTTCCATTTTTTCCCGGATGCGATAGGGTCCCTCCCAATTGGCTGCTAGCTTGCCTTCGCGAGAGTCTTTGTGGTTTCTTCTTAGGACAAGGCTTCCCACGTCGAACTCTTGTCGTATCACTTTGACGTTGTGCCTGAGGGTGATCTTTTGTTTCAGTGAGGCCTCGCGGACAGCTGCCCCGGTTCTGATTTCCTCGACGAGGTCGAGCTCTTCCCTTAAAGCATTGTCGTTCATCTCCTCGTCTAGGGGCGACTCTGTTCGCCTAGAGGGCACGTGAACTTCGACGGGAATTACAGCCTCGGTTCCGTATGCTAAACGGAAAGGTGTTTCCCCGGTCGTTGAATGGGGAGTTGTATGGTAAGCCCAGAGCACGCTGTGTAGCTCCTCGATCTACACCTTCTTTGTTTCGTCTAGCCTTCACTTGAGGCCTTGAAGGATGACTCGGTTAGCTGCCTCAGCCTGCCCGTTTGTTTGGGGGTGTTCGACGGATGTGAAGTGTTGCTTTGTGCCCAGTAGGGCGACGAAGTCCTGAAACTTCCTGTCCGTGAACTGCGTTCCGTTGTCCATTACTATCGCTTGGGGAATACCGAAACGTGCAAGGATGTTTCGTTGGTAGAAACGCGGGATGTTGAGGGCAGTTATTTTGGCTAGAGGTTCTGCTTCTATCCACTTTGTGAAATAATCCACGCCCACTATGAGGTACTTGTTCTGACTTGATCCTACCACGAAGGGTCCTAGGATGTCTAGGCCCCACCAGGCAAATGGCCACGGGGAGGACATAGCCTTGAGCTCGTTAGGTGGAGCTAGGTGCATGTCCCCGTTCCGTTGGCATTTATCGCACTTCTTTACGTGCTCTTTTGCATCGTTTTGCATAGTTGGCCAGTAATATCCTGCTCGGAGGGCCTTTCGAGCAAGGGACCTTCCGCCGAGATGTTGGGAGTTGATTCCTTCATGGATTTCACGCAGGATGTGCGTGACCATTTCTTCCTCGACACATTTGAGCATCGAAATGGAGAATCCCCGTCTGTATAGTTTGTCTTCGACCAGGACATAAGAGCAGCCCTTTGCTTGACTATGTCGGCCTCCTTTGGGTCGGACGGGAGTTCGTCCTTGGCGAGGTAGTTGTAGACTGGGGTCATCCAGCAGTTGTTGTCGCCGATCACCTACACGTCGAGTGTCGGGGAGGCCTTCTCGATGCTGGGTCGAGGAAGCACTTCTTGTATGACGGATTTGTTTCCGCCTTTCTTCTTCGTGCTGGCCAGTTTAGACAGCACGTCCGCTCGTACGTTATGTTCGCGGGGAACGTGTTTCACTTCTACGGTTGTGAACTTTGCCATTTCCTTCTTTACCAGGGCCAGGTATTCGATCAGGCTGTCGTTTTTGGCTTGGTATTCACCTCGGACCTGGAGGGCCACGAGTTGTGAATCCGTGCAAATGACGACTTCTTCCGCTCCCAGATCCTCCGCAAGGCGTAGCCCAGCGAGGAAGGCTTCGTATTCAGCCTGGTTATTGGAAGTTGGGAAAGACAGTGTGAGTGATACCTCGACGATAGTCCCTTTGTTGATCTCCAGTATAATGCCCGCGCCGCTACCTGCCAAGCTTGAGGCACCGTCGACGAAGATGGTCCACTTACGTGTCTCGCTCGCGGGGGAGTCCGTGAATGTCATCTCCGCGACGAAATCGGCTAGAGCTTGGGCCTTAAGGGCTTTTCTGCCTTCATATCAGATGTCAAATTCGGACAGTTCTAGCGACCATTTAAGCATTCGTCCGGCCATATCTGGTCATCCAAGCAGCTGCTTTATGGGCTGATCTGTTCGAACCATGATCGTGTGGGCCAAGAAGTAGTGCCTTAATCTCCTAGCAGCGTTGATGAGGGCCAATGCCACCTTCTCTATCTACTGGTATCGTAACTCTAGTCCTTGTAGCGCCTTGCTCGTGAAATATATGGACTTCTGCCCGTCAGGTGTCTCGCGGACGAGAGTGGCCCTCACTGCTTCGGCTGCTATGGCCATGTATAGGTATAGCGTTTCGCCATTGTCTGGGCGAGAGAGAACCGGTGGCTCTGAGAGTGCTCGTTTCAGATGGATAAGGGCCTTGTCGCACTCCTCGGTCCATTCGAACGCGACCTCTTTGCGGAGGAGCTTGAAGAATGTTAGGGCGTGCTGGGCGGACTTGGTCACGAAATGAGATAGTGATGCGAGCATCCCGTTGAGGGACTGGATGGATTTTTTGGACTTGGGCGTAGGAAACTCGGAGAATGCCCGACATTTGTCGGGATTGGCTTTGATTCCTTGTTCCGTTAAGTAGAAGCCGAGGAATTTACCTGCCCGGACGCTGAACGTGCACTTCTCCAGATTAAAACGCATTTTGTATTTCCTGGCCTGTTCGAAGACCTTTCGCAAGTGGGCGGTATGATCGGTTTCCTCGTGGGACTTTACGATCATGTCGTCCATGTATACTTCGAGCATGTCGCCTATTTCTCCCCGAAATACTTTATTCATCATTCGTTGGTATGTTGCTCCATCGTTCTTCTGGCCGAAAGGCATTATGTTGTAGTAATAATTCCCTGATTCGGTCATGAAGGCCTTATATTTTTTGTCGGACATTGCCATTGGGATTTGATTGTAGCCCGAGTAGGCGTCCATGAACGATAAAAGTTTAAAACCAGCGGAATTATTAACAAGTTTATCAATATTGGGGAGGGGGTAGGCATCCTTCGGGCATGCCTTATTGAGATCGGTATAATCAATGCACATGCGCCATTTTCCATTAGATTTTTTAACCAATACAACGTTGGACAGCCAAGTGGTGTACTTGGCCTCCGAAATGAATTTGGCCTCGAGGAGGTCCTTTACAACTTTTTCAGCAGCCTCCGTTTTCTCCGGAGATTGCTTTCTCCTACGTTGTGCTACGGCCTTGATGGCCAGGTCAATGGTCAGCTGGTGACAGGCGACGGTCGGATCTAAGCCGGGCATTTCTGCGGCGCTCCACGGGAAGAGGTCGGCATTCTCTCGGAGGCACGCTTTGAGCTGCTTCCTCGCGATGTCAGGTAGGTCTGCTCCGATCTTCACTCCTCGTTGGGGGTCTTCGCCGAGTAGAACTAGCTCGAAGTTGCCATCCGGGATTGGGCGCATCGGGTAGGAGCTGCTGCTGGATGACGCGGATGGGTCGGCTGACGCTGCTCGTTCCTCCTGTTATTCCTCGGGGAAGCGACTGTCGAGGTCGATAGAGTCGACCTGGGGCAGAGGCTTGGAATCCTCGGAGCTGCTTGGCAGTGTTGGATTGCTCGACACCTTTGGCTTGGGCGCAATGGTGTTGAGTCCCTTTGTAGCTGCTTCGAAACACCGTCGGGCAACTTCTATATCACCGTGGAGGGTGGCAACCTTCCCTTTCGAAGTGTAATACTTCATCTTCAGGTGGACGGTTAAGGGTACTGCTACTAACTCGGCCAGAGTTGGCCTTTCGAAAATGCACTGGTAAAGCGACGGGCAGTCGATTACCAGAAACTGCACCTTGATGGATCTGGCCGTTTCTGCTGATCCGAAGGTCACGATCAGCTCGACGTAACCCCACGGCTTTGTTACGGACCCGTTGAATCCCTGCAAGTCGGATCCCACGTAGGGAGTGAGGTGAGATTCGTCCAGCTGAAGTGTTGAGAACAGCTGGGAGTACATGATGTCGACCGAGCTGCCCTAGTCGACAAGTATTGTGCGAACGTCGAAGTTCGCCATCCGGGCTCTGACGAGCAGAGGTATGCTGGAGTTCGGGGACCCTCCGAGGAGTTCCTCCTTATAAAAGGAGATTGGGACGGAGCCCTTCTAGGCCTGATCAAGCGTCGTCACTTTTTTGGAGCTGGTGTTGATCGGGTGGTCCAACTTCCATTTCACGGAGCCCACAGTGACTTTGTTGAATCCCCCTCCAGAAATGACCATGGCAGAAGGAAAAGTCTCCCACGGGCTGTGGGCCGCGAAATAAGCAGGGAAGTTGAACCCGTCCGGGATGTAGAAGTCCTCTGGCCGCGATATGGACATTGCCACCTGTACGTTGGTGTCATCCGAGGAGGGTACTTCTTCCTCGACCTTCTTGCACTCCTGGGCGTCTTGCCGAGGAGTGTACTTCTTCTTTACAAACTGTTTCAGGTGCCCGTCCCTGATCAGTATCTCTATGGCATCCTTCAGATGGATGCAGTCCTCTGTAGTATGGCCATGACTTTTGTGGAAGCGGTAGTACTTCGACTTATCCACGTTTGGTCTGTTCGGTAGCAGTTTGGGGAAACGGACCCCGACTTGTTTGAACTCCGAATTGGCACACTCGGACAGAATCTTTTCCCTGGAAATGGTCAGGGGAGTGTAGTCGTGGAAGCGCCCGGAGGATCCCTTGCTGTCGCGGGAGTCCCTCGAACGGTCCTCGTGTCTTCGTTCACCCCGACGAGATGTCGAGGCTTCTTCTCCTTTGGCGGCCCGGGCATTCTCCTAGCGGCGCGATGCCTGGACGTTGCAGGCCGCAATCTTCTCCTCGTACTAGATATGAGATTGGGCTTTGAGGAGGAGGGCGTCTAAATTCCTCGGTGGGGCGAGGCCGATGGCTTTAGCGAAGTCAGAGTCCGGGAGGACCCCTTGCTCGAGCATGAACTTCTTCATTTTGTCCGTCGTCGGAACCTGCACTGCTTCCTTGTTGAACCTCTCGATGTATGCTCGGAGAGGTTCGTCTTTCCTCTAGATTATGGCTCCGAGGGAGGCCTCAGTTTTGGGGTGGCGGCGAGATGCTGTGAAGTGCCGCGAGAATATCCTACCGAACTGTTTCCACGAGGTAATGGACTCCTCGGGCAGTTGTTTATACCATGTCATTGCTCCTTTCCGAAGCGTGGTCAGGAATAGTCTGCATTTGATGGAGCCCCGTACGCCGCGGTAGTCTAAGAGGGCATTGATATTCTCGATGTGTCCGTCTGGGTCAGTGGTCCCGTCGTATGTGCCAAGTGACGGGGGTTTCTCCAAGCCTTTTGGGAGACGGGTGGCCAGGATCTCCTGGGACAACGGGCCGCGAGGCTCGTCGTCGTCACTGGAACTGGTGTATGATGGTGACCGGATGGGTTGCTCACGTCGGCGGTTCCTTCGTGGAGAAGGTGAGCGGTTCCTTCGAGGAGAAGGTGAGCGGTTCCTTCGAGGAGAAGGTGAGCGGTTCCTTCGCGGGGAAGGTGAGCGTGTCCATCCTTTGGACTTGATTGGAGACTCCTCCTTCCTTCGAGTCCTTTATAGTCATGAGCGTGCTGGTCACGCGGGGAGATCTGGTCGCGCTTTCGGGCTACGCGAGGATCGTGCTCTTGGCGCAGTCTTCGACCGATTTCTCTCCGGGGCTGCGGGCTTCTTGATCGTCGCTGATTTCTCCACGTAGGAGGGAATCTTGGACGGCGAGACTCTTCCAGTGCCCCGATCCTCTTCTTTTGCTACAGGATCAGGGTGTTGATTTTGTTGAGTGCCTCTAGGAGGGCTGTCACGGCCGGGTCGGCGTTGGACGGAACAGGAACGGGCTAAAGGTCGAGAGACGGTTGATCGTTGTTGCGATCAGCAGGAGTTGGGGAAGGAGAAGCGGTGGCTCCATCCCTAAGGAAACGGGCATCTCGGAGGAGAGATGATTGGCCATCAACGTCAGATTTGTTGACGGGGAGGATGGTGGAATGAAGAGCATCCTGGTTGCGATCTTGAGAGGCCATGACCGTGATGATGTTTGAAAGTTGTTTTGATCTTCGGTTAAAGAAAGAAGAGGAGAACAAAGATTCCCACAGACGGCGCCACTGATCGTGAAGGCTGGATCAGATCCTGTAGAATCAGGCCACCAAGTGCGTCAGGGATGCTGGTCATATGGAGAGGAGGGGGTGTACCTGCAAGGCACTCCGACGCTCAAGTAAGAAAGGGTCAGAGAAATGGGGTAAGCACAAAGTATGAATTCTTACGGTGAATATTGGATACCTGACCCTCTAAAGCAAGGGGTTTATATAGAGCCCCCAGTGCGTGGCCAACGGTCCTATTTTCGGGGCGAAATAACCGTTTTCCCGAAGAATAGGTAACTGCCCAAACTAGCCATTACGTCGGACAGGGTGCCCAAAACTAGCCGTTATGTCGGGCATAGGCATAGTTCCAGGCACATGACCATAGATGTCCGGGGAGAAATGAAGCCGTGCATGATGGGTAGTAATTCCGGGGAGGAACTTTGCATTCCTTGCCCGGTTGGAGGGGCAGAAAGGTCACTTTTGCCCCTCTATGGATTGGACTTAGGCAATTTGGGCCGCTCTGGAACAGAGGCGGATTGGGCCAATTCTAGTCATTGGTCCAGTCCAGAATAATATATATATATATATATATATACGCCTGTTGTGCTTGGGTTTTCTGTATGCAGGGTTGCTACTTTGAGTTGTGAGGATAAGTCTTATACCCGGACTTGAGCGTACATTTATGATAGGACGATGGTATATTCAAGGAAGCTTTGAGGGAGTCGATTCCTGAAAAAGTTGACTTGAGACACCATCACTCAGTGAGGCCCACTTGAGAGTCTAGTCATGTTGAGCGAGTCTATTCGTGAAAATGTGCTACTCTCGACATTGGTGCTATCAAGACTGAGAACCTTAGTTACCTTTAACCCCACTTGGCCTCTTAGGATGTAGTGCGGTGACCATGAGAGAGTCTATTTCTGAAATAGTTGTCACGCGATACTACACTCATACGAGATTCTCTTGAGAATTTTATTGATTACCGAGTCATTTGGGAAGTCGATAAAATCCGAAAGATGGGTTGTTGACTCTGGTAACTTCTTAGAACCCTTTTTTACGGATACGAGAACCCTAGTACACACCCTGTGGTTGGTTCCTTACCCAGACCCCATGCTGTGATCTTTAATCCTTGATCCTGTTGCATGTGCTTTGCATCCTGTTTGCATCGCATTGCATATCATTTGCATCTTTGCATGTTTCATTGCATATGTCTATTGTCCAATGTCTCATTTCCAGTTGTCTCCATCTTCCAGTATCACCCGTGAGTCGTCAAGCTGATTCCTCGACACCAATACCAGACTAGAGCAAATTTCAGACGCAGAATGTCGAGAACAATCATCTGCCAGGTGCGGCAAGTGAAGCTTCAGTCGACTTCAGCCTAGACTACTTGAGCTCTTTTTTGAGAACTCTCTCCATGAGCACAATGCTGCCAGATCACACCAAGTGAAACTTCAGTCGACTTCAGCTCTTAAAGACAGGACAACTCTGTTTTGTTTTTGATTTGTCACTAGACCATGTTTCTTATTGTTTGCATTTTCCTTATCTTGTATTAGCTGTTTGCTTTCAAATGATGTTTGTACTTTCAAAATTAATGAAATGAGCATTGCAACTTTTGATTCAATTCATTTGTGTTTGCTATTTACTTCTTAATGCTTTTTCTTTCAAGAAAAATAAAAGAATTGCTCTTGTCCATTTTCTTTTTTATTGTGCAAAGATTGGAGGGAGGATGATGAAAATGTAAATACTTATAATTGATGTTGGTATGCTTTTAAATCAAAACTTTGCTGACGATGTAAGGCATTGTTTCAATTCCCCAAATACTGGAGAAATAAGGAAGTTAACCCCTCTTTAACCCCTTCGAGCCTAGAAGTAGGAGTTTCTTTCTTTACAAATAAAAACCTGCAATCTTAACCTGGGGCAGGGTAGTTCTCAGTAACTTGATTGTGCATTCAAATACAAGAGTTGGATTCAAGACGCCTTTCAACAAAAGGTTGCATTCACAAATTTTCCTTCGCGCACAACAAACAAGTGTCAAAGATGTCTTTCAAGTTCAAACGCCAATGATGGTTCACCGTAATCATTAAGCCAGACGTTCACAACCTTTCAACTTTTCCTAATTAAATGAATAAATGTAGTACAAGTTATTCCCAAAGTGATAAATGAAGAAGGATCATCAAGAAATCCTTACCCAAAGAATGAGCCGAGTCCACTTCGAGGCAAAAGCTAAGAAAGGTAGGAAGCTCAAGACCTTACTTTATACAACAACAAAAAAAAAAGAAAAGAAAAGAAGAAAGAACAAGCTTGTATGACAACCAAAAGTTGTAAGGAAGCAGTGATCGCCATCTTAAGTCCATTGAATTTTGAACCATCATCGCTATCATCAGTGCAATTCCTAACTCATGGGAATTTGAGTGCCTAGTTTGAGATAACTGAGCATAGGACTGAAGTTCATCACGTAGATCGGGTGGGTCACAAATAAACTTTGAGCCTTTATTCTTTGTTTCTTAAACCGTGAACCAGGCCACGTATAACCCTCAAAAGACCTAATTGAAGCGAGGTTATTTTGAAAGCATACTACAGGAAGGTTGCATAAACTGACTCCAACAGATCTTTGCAGATCATCTATTTTGGGCATTACACCCCTTGCTTAAACTTTTCACTTTAATGTCTTGAACCACCTTGTTCTGACCAGTATCCCATATACTTTGCACCTCTTTCAAAATGATTTTGGTTTCAAAAGTTGCATGAACTTTGCATTTACCATGTTTGTGCAAATACTTTTGTTTGCAAACTAGCTTTCTTCTTAAGGAATTTTCAAACATTTGAGAAACTTGGTCGGTGATCCAATCAGGGGCAAGTTCCTTCCATATCCTGTTGAGAATCAGTTCAAGATTTGTGGTTTAATGGCGACTTCTCAGATTTGGTTTATCCAGAAAACCTTTCAAGACTCATACTGGGGCAAGCCTTCCCAGTGTACAGTAAAACAATCATCTTTCAAGACTCAGACCGGGGCAAGCTTTCTATGAGCACCATGAAACGGTCATTTCCAGAATCAAACAAGCTGAAGCAATGATCAGTTCATCTACAACAGTCAGCTAATCTGGGGCCGTTAACTTGAAGAATCCCTAAACAGCTCTTCATCCTCCCTACAAGGATCATCACTTGATACATTTTACCAGAGTGGCAGAGATGTGTTCAGTAATAGCATCCCTAGTCCCCAAGCAGAATCATAGTGATCTCTGTGTTGAGGAATCAGTCTTCCAGTCTTGTCTTCTTACTGAAAGAGTCAAGCTGTGTCGTCAGCATCTGCATTTGATCATATATCATCTGCATAATTCATATACATATGCATATCATGAGTGTTTCATCCTCATTTGCATTTCTCCCGAGGTCGTGTCGTTGTCCATGTATTACCTTACCAAAACATTACCTATCCTTTTCATTCAGTGTCATTCCTGAAAGTCTTATTTATCCATTCAGTGCCATTCCTGGATGAGTTTTCTCCTTTGCATTCAGTGCCATTCCTGGATGTCTTTCTCGCTATAATTTGATGCCATTCTCAGCTATTATGATTTGTACCTTCCATTCAAAGCCATTATTGAATGCCTGGTGTCCTTTTATTCAATGCCATATAGTCTTGTTTGTTCACATTCATCTAAAGTTGTTATTAGATATTGTGATCTATACCTGTCATTCAAAGCCAGTATTGGATGTCCGGTTTCTCTACCATCTGATGCCTATCCAGACGTGTCTCTCTTTCTGATGTTCTTTCAGATCGAGTCTTTGTTCACTTTATCTAAAGCCGTTATTAGATATTGTGATCTATACCTTTCATTCAAAGCCAGTATTGGATGTCTGGTTTCTCTACCATCTGATGCCTATCCAGATGTGTCTCTTTCTGATGTTCTTTCAGATCGAGTCTTTGTTCACTTTATCTAAAGCCGTTATTAGATATTGTGATATATACCTTTCATTCAAAGTCAGTATTGGATGTCCGGTTTCTCTACCATCTGATTCCTATCCAGACGTGTCTCTCTTTCTGATGTTCTTTCAGATAGAGTCTTTTTTCACTTTATCTAAAGCCATTATTAGATATTGTGATTTGTACCTTTTGTTCAAAGCCATTATTGGATGACTAGTTTCTTTGCATTCAATGCCATTCTTGAATGTAGTCCCTGTTCACATTCATCTAAAGCCATTATTAGATATTATGATTTGTACCCTTCATTCGAAGCCATTATTGGATGACTGGTTTCTTCGCATCCAATACTTTCTTGGATCCCTTCTTTGTTCATTTTTTTATCTAAAGCCATTATTAGATATCGTGATTTGTACCTTTCATTCAAAGCCATTATTGGATGACTGGTTTCTTTTGCCATCTGGTGTTTTTTCGGATGTGTCTTTCTCTGTCTTTTCTGGTTTTTCTTGAAGATCCCGTTTGAACTCTTCAGTATAAGAAAATCCCAGAAAATCTTTTGTTGGTCTCTATCTTTTTATTCCAAATTGATCCCCAGTAGAGATCATGTCTTCTTTCTGGTTCCATGCCCAGTAAAGAGTGTGCTTTTATTTTCCCCAGTGTTTCCTCAGAGTCTCCCAATTGAGTCTCTTATGTTGGTTAGTCTGTATCCCCAGTGAGTTTTCCTCATGGATACTAACCTTATCCTTCCCCAGTAAGCTCACCTGTGGTGGATTGCCCTTCATCCTTAGTGATTTGTTTGTCTGCACCTTTGCATCTATCATAACATCATATCATCATACTAGAAGTTCATAGCATGTCAGCATTTGTTTATCTTTCTTTTGTCCATATCATTGCATGTCATTGCATCTAAGGGCAAAATTTTCGGTTATCTATATTTAAATACCTTTCACCATGATTTCATGAAGATCTATCATCACTCATGTCATCCGGTGAAGTTATTTAAATAGGGGCAACTGTTGTACCCCAAATTTTACCATTAGATTCTTTGATCTTTTGCATATCATTCTAGGTTGATCATTTAGCATATTACCCAATTGATCAGTTGAAATAAATTTTTTGGATTTTACAGCCGAATCGGTCAAATAAAAGTCAAATGTGCGAAAAATCAGTGAACGGAGAATTTTAAACTGAGCCTGCAAACGTCAGTTGTGTTAATATATATTTCGTGTAGCTTAATCTGACGTGATTGTTTAAATTTTTCGGTCGCACTTCTGATTTGTTTAAGCTGTTTAGCGGGTAAAATTTATTTCAATTTGACCGAACGCTGTATTTTTCCAGTAAGTATATTTTGCGTTGATCATTTTGGTGTGTTCATTTTATTTTTTTAAGCACTTCGATTTCGGTCCAATTTATCGTTTTTAATCAATTTTTATTATAGTTAATTATTATTTATTATTTCATCAGATTTTATTTATTATTTTTTTGTTAGATTATTAAAATAATTCATTTATTCATTTATCATTTCCCTCCTTTTTACATTTGAATTTTGTTCTTTTTGTTTTTTGTCTAGTATTAGCAACACTTAGCAAAGAAGTTTTCAAAAGCCTTTTTTTCCTTTTTATATTTTCATGGTCCAACCTGCACCTACTGCTGCTCCATAACCTCACGCATACAGTACACGTTAATTGGTATAGAGTGAAAGGGACTTGATATTTCAGTTTTTTTTACTTCCATGCAATACATGCATTAACACTGGGGAATGATCTTTTTTTCTTCCCTCACTCATAACACCTCCTACGCGTGGACCTACGCTTTCTCTCTCTCAATTTGAAACCACCCTTAAATTCTATAAAACACACCATCATCTTCATGTCTTTCTCATAACCTCCATTTTAATAACACATCATCATATTCACTTCACTCTCCAGATTACAAAAACCACTCTCCTCTCATTTTGGTGGACATCATCACTAACAACAAAAGTTACTACTTTGCATACCACTATTTCATCAACAAGCTTCTGCATCAGACTAAAAAAAACACCATAACTTTGGTATTCTCACACTATCTTCTTCCCATAAACCATATCCCTCCTCCATCTCATCTTCATTTTCACATATACTCACTCACTGACATGGCTTCATAACTCCCTCCTCATGTGCAATATATGTGACTACACATACATAAATACTATCTCAATCTCTCTTCACCACCGTGCTACCTTCATCACGTTTTCCTTACCTTTTTCATAGTTTGATCTCACATACACTCACCTTGCTAACTCACATATCCACCATGAGTTCAACATCATAATACAACCATAAAGCTCCACCGCTTGCCACCGTGAGGAGTTTGTTTTCGACACCTCACAACATAATGATGAGGATAACTCAGAAAGGAGGCTTATGGGTTCACCACCACTACGTCTCTCCCACACATACCGTCGCAGATTTGTCGCCTCCGCCGTGACCGTTTTCAGACTGTAAGATATTTTTCTTTACACTCGTGGCTGGCATGGTGCGAGTCTTTCTTTTGTTTTTAAATTAATATGTGTGTTTGTTAGTGTGTGTTAGTATAGTTTCATATATTGTAATATGTGTGTTGTGTGAGCATGTAGTCTGGAAGCTTATTTTTTTCTTATTATTTATCTATCTGTTTATATTATTATTGGTGATTAAAGATATTAGTAATTTGTTTTGTGAAGTTTATATATACCCATGTTATACGCTACTGTAACATATATGTCGGTTTAGTCGCCTTTAATATATGCTTTATGTTTTTAATATTGATACCTATACTACCCTTTTTATAGTTTAGATGTATCTATTTTAGCTTTTTTTATAATATACTTTTACTAATTAATACATACGTTTCTTTATTATTTATGATATATATAGTTTTTTTTAGTCATAATATATACTTCTCTTTTTTAGTTATACATATCTATATATTTACTTTATTGTTAATATTGTTTAATATTTTATTTTTTTCAATGCTTGTGTAAATTGCATCTGCTGCGTTTGAAGACTATACTCTTTAATTTATTTTTGCCAGAACGTTGATAAATGTAGAAACTAGCATAAGAATTATAAAAGCATGTTATCTCTCTCTCTGTGTGATATATATGTATCATCGCCCAATCTTTCCTTTTATATTTTTTTATTGATTTTGTTTATTTTAATTTTGTTGAATATTAATAAATGCCAAAGAAAAAAGAATAGAAACACCAAATTTATTTATCTCAATTACTTGTTTTGACTTTTTTTTATTCTAAAAATATGTTTGTTAATTATTACTTAATTTAAATATTATTATTTAATTTGATTAATTAAATTATTAGTTAATTTATTAAATATTTATATTTAGATTAATTAATAATTCTTTTGTCACTCGATTCTATGTGATAACTTATCTGTTTGCCTCATTCCAAAGGAAAGTTTCTCTATTGACCGCAAGGTCATAGATAGCTCATTACCCTTTTAACCTAACCTTAGGTTTGGAGTCGCCGCACTCCACGTAGGTGTCTTGCTGTCAGATGCTACTTTCCCGTGAACATTTCATTCCCTTTCTTTAACCTCCACTAGAGATAGCCATTAATCTCTTTCTCCTAACCAATCAATCCTCACAAGCTTTGCTTTTAAGCTTTTCACCCTATTTTTCCTTGGAACCTTGACCATAGTCAAGAGTTCCTCAACCCCGTTGTGGGGAACTATGATTGCTCTGATTTCTCAAGTTCACCTTCAGAATACGTAGGCATAGGATTGCGAGATCCTAGCGAGCTACTCCCTCCATTCCTATTTATAAGCAAATTTTGACATTTTAGATTCATTAATTAATTAATGCATCTAACCTATATATAGTCCAAATACATCATTTATTGAATGAACCTAAGAAGTCAAAATTTTCTTATAAAAGAGAATGGAGGGAGTACCTTTTTCTTTTTCCACCTTTTTCCTTTACATCCAATGTCTTCTTGGATTCCACCTTTTCTTTTATGCCCTTTTACTCCGTATTGAGGGGAACTACGAATGCTCTGATTCCATTCTCTTCAGGATACGTAGGCACGAGATGCGATGTCTTGGCGAGCATACTTAGTGTATATACCCCTAGGTCTTTCTTTACCTTAGCACATTCCCTTAGCAAGCAAACTTTAGTATAACACAAATACTAACAAGAGGTTCTTGCAGAGTACTACAAATACTTAGGATGCTAATACCTTCCCTTTGTATAACCAACCCCCGAACCTTAGATCTCTAGCTGTGTTCCTACATAGCGTGCTTAGGGTTTTTCGGTCTTTACCCTTTCCTTTGGATAAATCAAAGCTCGGTGGTGAATTTCATGATTTGTGATTCAAGTTAATTAATAGCTTGGTATCCGATTTCACCGCAACAGGGGGTACACGTATTTCATGGAGATTGGTGAAACAAGCTATAGCAACAACATCATCTAATCATGCAGAACTTTTAGCATTACATGTGGCAAGTCGAGAATGCATTTAGTTGTGATCCTAATTCAGCACATACAAAATACTTGTGGTATGTCTTCTAAAAAAATTAAATACAATGATTGAACAAAACACATTTCTCCAAAGTTCTTTTTCACTCATGATCTTCAAAAGAGTGGTGATATAAACATCCAACAAATATGTTCATGTGATAATCTTGCAGACCATTTCACAAAGTCACTCCCAAGTAGAACTTTTAATCAACTAGTACAAAAGTTTGGTCTTCATCTTTGAAGAAATGACCGTTCAACTGAGGGGGATAAATGAATTTACTTTAAAAGGATATTGTACTCTTTTTCCTTCACTAGATTTTTCCCACTGGGTTTTTTCTAGTAAGGTTTTAACGAGGAATATCCTCAATGAACATCCAAGGGGGCGTGTTATGAATAATAGTAAATAGATGTGGATGTTCATTTACCCAACTTTCTATATTGCATAACTCCTATGAGTTAATTTCTTAACCTTTGTCTATTCCCTAATTTAATAGTTATTCATTAGTCATGTACTATAAATAAGATCCATGTTGTAATGTAAATGATATTTTTGGAGAAGATAATATAATATTACTTTCTCTCTTCTCTTCCTCTCTTTGATCTCTATATGGTTTTATTTAGTTTTATAACATAATAATTTATTTACATAGTTAGTGTATGGATTAATATATAGTTATTTAAGTTATTGAATACAATGATAATATATGTTTATGTATTAAATATTAAATTAAAAATTCAACCTATAAATAAATTAGTTTTCATCCAATTGTAAATAATTTTACAAATGATATGTGTTATTTAAAAATTGAAAATTAATATGTAACTATTATTAGGATAGTATAAAAAATAAAAATAATCATATAATATTTTTAAAAACTATTTATTGATAATATATATATATATATATATATATATATATATATATATATATATATATATATATATATATATATATATATATTGTTCTGGACTGGACCAATGGCTAGACATGGCCCAATCCACTTCTGCTCCAGAGCGGCTCAAATTGCCTAAGTCCAATCCACAAAGGGGCAAAAGTTACCTTTCTGCCCCTCCAACCGGGCAGGGGCTGCATCGCACCTCCCCGGAAACAATGCCCGTTACGCACGACTTATCCGCTCCCCGAACAGCTATGGGCAGGTGCCTGAAACTATACCTATGCCCGACATAACGGCTAGTTTTGGGCACCCTGCCCGACATAACGCCTAGTTTGGGTAGTTACCTATTCTTAGGGAAAACAGTTATTTCGCCCCGAAAATAGGACCGTTGGCCACGCCCTGGGGGCTCTATATAAAGCCTCTCACTTGAGAGGGTCAGGTATCAAATATTCACCCTACGAACTAACACTTTGTACTTGCCCCTTTTCTCTGACCCTTTCTTACTTGAGCGTCATCGCGGTCCATTGTCCCAGGAAATCTTAGCTACCCGTCTCCCCAAGGGCCTGGAGAAGCCCCCGTCACTAGGCACGTACGACGAGACCACTGACCCCGACGAGCACATCGAGAACATCGATGTGCTATTGGACTATCGTGGCGTACGGGGCGCCATCAAGTGCCGGCTATTTCCGACCATGCTCTGAAAAGGGGCAATGACATTGTACAAGCAGCTGCCCGAAGAGTCCATTACCTCATGGAAGCAACTGGGCAGAATGTTCTCACGGCATTTCACAGCTTCTCGCCGTCACCCCAAGACCGAGGCCTCCCTTAGAGCCATAATCCAAGGAAAGGACGAACCTCTATGTGCATATATCGAGAGGTTCAACAAAGAAGCAGTACAGGTCCCTACAACAGACAAGATGAAGAAGTTTCTGCTCGAGCAAGGACTCCGCCCGGGCTCCGATTTTTCTAAGGCCGTTGGCCTTGCACCTCCAAGGAACCTAGACGCCCTCCTCTTCAAAGCCCAATCACATATTCAGTATGAAGAGAAGGTTGGGCCAACAACGTCCGAGCATCACGCCATCAGGGGAACGCTCGGGCCTCCAGGTGCGAGGAAGCCTCAACATCTCTTCGAGGTGAACGGAGGCACAAAGATTGTCCTCGGGACTCCCGCGACAGCAAAGGACCCTCCGGGCGATTCCACGACTATACTCCCCTGACAATCTCCTGGGAGAAATTACTGTCCGAATGCGCAAATTCAGAATTCAAGCAAGCAGGGGTCCGCTTCCCCAAATAACTGCCGGCCAGACCCAACGCCGACAAATCGAAGTACTGTCGTTTCCACGAGAGTCACGGCCACACTACTGAAGGCTGCATCCATCTGAAAGATGCTATCGAGATACTGATCAGGGACGACCACCTGAAACAGTTCACGAAGAAGAAGGATACTCCTCGGCCAGACACCCAGGAGTCCAAGAGAATAGAGGAGGAGGTACCCTCCTCGGAAGACGCCAATATTCGGGTCGCTATGTCCATATCACGACCAGAGGACTTCTACATTCCAGACAAACTCAGTGCCCCTGCTTATTTCGTGGCCCATAGCCCGTGGGAGACGTTTCCCTCCGCCATGGTTATCTCTGGAGGGGGCTTCAACAAAGTCACGGTGGGCTCCGTGAAACAAAAATTTGAGCATCTGATCGACACAAGCTCCAATAAGGTGACCGCGCTCGATCAGGCCCAGAAGGGCTCTATCCCCATCTCCTTCTACCGGGAAAAGCTCCTCGGGGGATCCCCGAACTCGAGCATACCTTTGCTCGTCAGAGCCCGAATGGAGAACTTCGACGTTTGCAGAATCCTCGTCGACCAGGGCAGCTCGGTCGACATTATGTACTCCCAGCTGTTTTCAACACTTCAGCTGGACGAATCACACCTTACCCCCTACGTGGGGTCTGATTTGCGGGGATTCAATGGATCAGTGACCAAACCATGGGGATACATCAAACTGATCGTAACCTTTGGATCAGCTGAGATGGCCAGATCCGTCAAGGTATAATTTCTAGTGATCGACTGCCCGTCACTTTATCAGCGCATATTCGGAAGGCCAACTCTGGCCGAGTTGGTAGCCGTGCCTTCAACAGTCCACCTCAAGATGCCGTATTACACTTCAAAAGGGATGGTCGCCACTCTCCACGGCGATACCGAAGCTGGACGACGGTGTTTTGGAGCAGCCACAAAGGGGATCAACGCCATTGCGTCTAAGCTAAGGGCATCAAGCAAGTCAGCATTGCCTAACAGCTCTGAGGAAGCCAAGCCCCTGCCTCAGGTCGACTCCATCGACCTCGACAGCCGCTTCTCCGAGGAAGACCAATAGGGGAACCAAGCAGCTTCAGCCAGCTCGTCCACCTCGTCTAGCAGCAGCTCCCATCCGGTGCGCCCAATCCCGGATGGCAACTTCGAGCTCGTTTTGTTTGGAAACAACCCTCAGCAGGGAGTGAAGATTGGAGTAGACCTGCCCGACATAGCAATGAAGCAGATCAAAGCATGCCTCCATGAGAACGCCGACCTCTTCGCCTGGAGCGCCGCCGAGATGCCCGACTTGGATCCATCCTGATGCGTTGTATTCGCAAGTGTACGAATCGCGTCAGAGTAATATAAAAAGTTATCGTATCCACAGAGACCAAATGTCGATCTAACGAATTCTGTTTGTTACAATGCTTATCTAAGGCAGTTCAATTCAGGGTTTACTAATGCAGAGGAAAATAAATAAAAGTAAATGACGAGGTAATAAAATTCAGACAAAACAATAGGCTTGAATGTAATTCTCATAACCGATAATATTTCTATATTCATCAACAGTACTACTTACGGGCAATATCTTCTATTTTAAGAAAAGAATTCAATTTAACAGGAACTGTCGCTTTCGCGTAGTCAGAACCAAGTTTACCCTCTAAACTAACCCCTTTATTGTCACTTATAAAAAGGCGCGCATTGCGTTAGAGTCATGGAAAACTTACTTTTAAGAAATGCAAATTCTAAACTAAACAGAAAAGTATTTTGACCTGAAATCTCTAAACTAAAGAGGTTCAAAATGAACCAGATTCTAATCCCACTAACGCGTCCGAAAATAGTTTTAAAATCTCTTTTCTAAAGTGTTAAAAATCCCTACTCAACTGAGCAAAGCGCTTTCGCTGTATTTGATCAGTTGAGAACTAAACAAGTTCACAAATGGTTGGACGGCTTTCGATCTTACCCAACATTGCTTTTAAGTACAGAAAACTTGTGTTAAAGATTAAAACAGCCCTTAAGTATTTCTATTAACATATAGACGTATTACGGTGATTATGGTCTTTACATTCTTACCTATCTAAAACTTAGCCAGCCATGGTAGTTATAACAGTCATATTAATTCTTATCATGTATGGAATTAAGTCTTTTGAAAAGTAAAGTTTTGAAAAGTAAGGCAAGACAATAAATAAACAAAATAAAGCAAGTGCAAGAAATAAATGAAAGTAAATGCGATTAAAATAAAACCTGCTCCAAAGCGGAGTCTTTAAATCTGGTACAATGTACGGAAAAGAAAATGCTGGCAGGATTACTTCTACCAAAGTGCTCCAACTTGATTACAGACACTCCAAGACTTGATTACAAACTCGATCACACACAGTGCAATAACTCCTCGATGTGAGAAGATTACCGCTTTACAAGAGTGAAATTTATGCCTAGGATGAAGTAAACTAAGATTGGATGATCCTAAAATTCGAGTTCTGAGAGTATTTATAGGCAAAGTTGGCATGGTGCAAAGACAAAAGTGACCTTGGCTTGAAAAATGGGCGGGAACTGATTTTGCCTTGTCGCGCCCGCGACAGGCCTACCGCGCCCGCGACAAGAAGAAAACGGCAAAGGTGAGTGCTTGTCGTGGGAACATGGCAGTTGAGTTGTGGAGATCATGGGACACGTCGTCGCCTACCCTGGGGCGCCCGCGACAAGAGAAGCGACCAGAGTAAATTGCTGCCAAACTTGAATTCTAGCTCCTTTTGCATCCTTTTTCGTCTGGGACCTCGATTTATTGAAAACCTGAAAACAAAGGAAAAACATAACAATAACAAAGCATAAAAAATAGAAAAAAAACTAATATGCATGTGAAATCAGAGTCGAAAATACAGTATAATTTAGTGTCATCAAATTCTCCCACACTTAGACCTTTGCTTGTCCTCAAGCAAAACATTTAAAGCTCATAGAAAAATCAGTGTCGATCGATGATTTTTGGGCGAAAATGGCTTCTAAGTCCGAGTCTGGATGTAGTGGTCGGTACTAACTGAGTGAACCAAGGGCATCGTGATGACACTAATCCGCAAATACGGACATAAACTTCGCTCCTATACTAATCAACCCATTATATCCCACAATACTTAGGCCTTCCTTTTCCATCTCTTTTGAGTCCTTTTCTTTCAAGCGCAATCCCATTAAGCCCGTTTTCCGCACATGCTTCATGGTAGAGTGACCTGTTAGTGATTCTGATCTTTTCATACCGGATTTCTGGCACAAGGAACTGTGTAAAATCCTTTTATTCCTCTCAAGTGCAGTTGTGGGGGATCGGATCGTAATCCGCCCTACCGAGTTCAGCGCTAGATACCTCTGAACCAACTGAAATGAGCAAGCTAAACATCTTATTACCCTTTTTTTTCTTTTTTTTTCTTTTGTAGCAACGGTGCAGATAAAAAAAAATTTCTCTTTGCTTTTTTTCCTTGCACTCAGATCAGTCACTTATATTCGTCGGTCTCCTACTTAGAACATGTTTAGGCCGGAGCTGATTGCTGAAATAAACTACTAAGGATGATTTTGAAATGAAATTAGGGCCATGCTACATGGGGTTTCAGGTGTGATTCTTATATTTACGAAGTTCATGGTGTAAGGACGATACTGATGTTTCGAAGGTTCTCCCAAGTCACCGCATCCTAACCCGAACCTGTCTTAAAGTCCAGAAATTTTTCAGAACAACACTTTTTTTCTAAAAAAAATTTTATTTTTATTTTATTTTTATTTTTTATTTTTTATTTATTTTTTTTTTTTGGGGTTAAAATATGTGGGAAAAAAATGAAGGTGAACCCAAAAATATACTTATACTAATGACTCTTCAAACACATGCATTTTCTAAAACAGAAACAAAAGTAAATAACTGAAGGGAAATAAAAATAAACTACTAAAATGACGGAAATAAAAACGATAAAATCTCCTCCCACACTTAAATCAAACATTGTCCCCAATGTTTCGAAGTAAGCTAAGGAGAAAGGAACCTGGCAAAACTAGTGAGGACCGCTGGTGCCCTCGCCGCCCTGTGCTGAACGCTCGGAACGACGGGATCTGCTACGGTGATGGTCTCGCTGGTCCATCCTAGCCTGCAATTCTGTCTGAGCAGCTTTTACCTCACGAAGGTTACCTAAGATGGAACCCTGAGTGGCCTCCATAAGCTGAAAGTGCTGATGGTTATATTACTATTGACGGGACTGCTCAGTGGTGATCGCAAGCAGAGTACGGGAGATGGTCTCGTAAGATTGGTCCGCTCTCCACTGCGAATCTTGCATAAAGCTCATCTGGTCCGCCATCTGTTGCTGAATGGAAGAGAGCAGGTATTCATGCTGTGCTTCTCTAGCCATATGGTCTCGCCACATCTCCTCCGTAATATAAAATCCGGGAGCAGCTCCTGCAAAAGTGTTAGAAGAAGATGGTGCGGTGTGTGATTGTGTAGGATGAGGGGGGGGACACACGCTCTCTATGGTCATACTCATCATCTGTGTCGGGCCCCTCATTGTCATGGACATTAGGAGGAATTGGACCTAGAAAAGGTGGGGCAGTAAGGTCATAGATCCAGTTCCTCTCGAATCGTACATTTGTACGTCTACTGCACGGCATAACAATTGATTCGACGGCTGCCCCGTGAATCATCAACTCATAACCACCATCCCTCCTCGATCGGCACAATTTCATGTCTTTTAGAAATTTTAAATTAATTGTGCGAGGGGGCAGTGGTTCTAAAGTAGCTATCTCATCATTCAAATTTAGTGCCCGAGTAATAGACGTAATCAATCCGCGCCAGTGGGCGATCATGTGGGCGATCATAAATGGAACCGGATTGATTCTTACATTTGTGAGGCATCCTTGCAAGAACAAAAGTTCTTTGCTATTAACTTTGTTTTGATTCTCCCGGCCAAAAATAGAGCATGCCAAAAGATATCTGAAAATTCTTATGGTCGGGTTATGAATGGTCGAGGCGAGTATTCCCTTAAAGGAATCAACAATAGTATCTGACAACCTGCGCCAGAAGGCGAATATCCCGACTGACCATTCAGCATCTGAAGGAGCCTCACAAACAGCGCCCTCCCCATGAGGGAATCCCAATAGACCTGCTAGTTCATCGGTACTGAACTGATACTCAACAACAAACAGTCTAAAATGCCCGGGTACCGACTCTGCTAGTAGTGTCGGGACAAACGGTATAAACCAATGAACTCAAAAACTCAATCGTCATCCTCTCATAGGTGGGCTCTTTTGTGGTGAAAACAGTGCCTAAACCTACAAAGTCTAACATATGGAAAACGCTATGATGAATCCCTAAAGCGTGCAAGCAAGTATCGTCGACATACCTCGTCGAGAGAATTTCTCGATCCTGAAGCTTTTGAAGTTGCTGTCTCTGCCTATTCCCGGATTGTCCTTCCCGAAGAATGACTCCATTAAACTCCATTGATGAAGAGGGTGGAAGAAAAGTGGTATGATAAAGGTTGGATTTTTTTGGGTTTTTGTTGATGGAAATTGAAATGGAAAGTTAAGAGATGATTGGTGAATGCTAGAGATATGAATTTCAATGGGGTTTTATAGGGATTTTTCGGAGGGAAAAATGGGTTTGAAAAGGTTGGAGCTTCAAAAATGGTGGGAATGGAGGTTCTGTCCCGATTTTACAAGGACGCTGCCGCGGGCGCGACAAGTGTGTCGCGGGCGCGACGAGAGCAAATTCGCTGATGGGCCTCAATTTGTCTTTTTGAATGGGTTTTTTGTCCTTCATTTGGCCTTGGGGGGTCTTTTTAGCATTCCATATGTCCTAAAAATGTAGTTTTGCACAAAATTTTCACAAGCATATATATTTTTTATAATAAATTTTTTTTATATATTTTGTCAAAGAAAGAAAAATAAAATAAAATAAAAGAAAATATAAGCATATAAACATAAAAAACTCAAACCTTAATATAAGTCGGAAATATATCAAATGCAAATAGTAGGAAATATGTCTGGGTGATACTGGAAGTAAATAAATGCATAAGAAATATAGTAAATAATACGAAAATGGAAATCAAGATGTCTGGTCATCAGTCTGGTCATCTCCATGGAGTCTTGCTATCTCACGACGGAGCTCCGCCATGTCTTTATATAGCACATCGTACTCAGTAGCGTGGGTCAGCTCTGACACTTCCATCCCTAGGTGTAGGTCATCAATAGTCTGTCGGAGATCTGCTATCTCTTGGCGCATCATCGCCATCTGGGTCTACATATCTGGAGTACCTAATGAATGATTATTTGACCACACCGTGGTCCTGTCAGGTGGTGGAGCTGGAACGTACTCTGGCTCTGGGCAGGGTCGTGGTGCGTCCACCGTCTCACCGTGTCCTTCTAAGGCATATGTCCAGTTTGCTGGGTCATGGACACTGGTCATAACAGGATCTGGCAAAGTGAAATAATGTATGGTCTCACCGTCGATCAGGAGTCTGAACTGAGAGGGATTAAAGGAGTTCCTTCTCATCAGCCCCCAATCTAAACAAAAATCAATATCCATGGTGGTATGGCTGCAGTAGGGAGTCAAATGAAATAGCTTTCGGCCAAGGCCTAGAGCAACAGCAATCTCAGTCACATTACCTCCTACATGTATAGGTCCTCCTGCCCAGGTGGCAACACCACTAAAAGAGTACAGCATAAAGTTACCACAAGCTAAACGACGCGACTGATTCGCACAAAACATGAAAAATATGTCCTCCTCAGTAACGTGGTCATCAGCATCTGCTCTCCCAAAGAATGTATGGGCAATGGTCATCTAAAAGTATCGGAGAGCTGGGTTATGGATAACCTGCGAAATGTGAGTATCAGGGTCAGGGCCTCCACCTCCAGAGATGTCACTCTAGAATTTCTCCACGTCTCTACTCATGAAGTAACCCATGGCCAGCTCAGGGATAACGCCAACTCCAGTCTCAAATCCAAGAAGATCACTGAACTCAGTATGGGTGAATGAATACTTTGTGCCAAATAACTTGAAGCTGGTGTGGCCATCTGGTCCCAAGTACGGATCATAGGAGAAAGAGCTGAGGAACTCCAGAGTGAGGTTCCTATAGGTGGGATGCAAATCATCAGCGTACTGGTCCCATTTGAGCTGGTGGGTCAAGTATCGGACACTGGGCTTTATGCCCAAAGCTTCCATGCAATCACTGTCTGGGTAACGAGTGGGTGCCATAGGTCTGAGTGAAAGCATCGCATAACGCTCTCTCTGGGCGTCGTCTCTAAAGGTCACGTGCATGTCGTCGACTAGTGGCATCCTGAAAGAAAAGGTTAGGAAAAACAGGCCCTGAAATCAAACACACCAAACAAGTTAGACATATATGTACAAACAAACAAACAAACGTAAATCAAAATAAACGGAAAGAAAATAAATACGAAAAGGAAAAGAACCATGGGTTGCCTCCCATGCAGCGCTTGCTTAACGTCGTTAGCTCGACGAGTTCAAGTCATGTATCTGGTGCGAGGATAGGTGGGTCTGTTAACGTGAACCTGGAGTAGTATGCTGGAATGTCACCTCCTTCATAATGCTTAAGCCTTTGTCCATTTACAATGAACGGACTGCAAGATTTGTTCTTAATTTCCACTGCCCCGGATTTTAGGACTTTGGAAACTTCGAACGGGCCCGTCCATCTAGATAGAAGCTTACCTGGAAAAAGTCGCAGTCTTGAATTGTATAGAAGAACAGGGTCACCTATGTTGAAGTCTTTCTTGACGATCTTCTTGTCATGCCATGCTTTGGTTCTCTCTTTATATATGATGGCATTTTCATAGGCTGATTGTCGGAGCTCTTCTAGCTTATGTATGTCTAAGATGCGTTTCTCACCAGCTGCTAGGTAATCAAAATTTAAGGTTCTGATGGCCCAATATGCTTTGTGTTCCAATTCAAAGGGTAAGTGACATGATTTTCCGTAAACTAGTTGGTAAGGGGTTGTTCCAATGGGAGTCTTATAGGCTGTCCTGTAGGCCCACAGTGCTTCTGAAAGCTTCTGTGACCAATCCTTTCTGGATATCGAGACAGTTTTTTCTAAGATATGCTTGATCTCTCTATTGGATACTTCTACTTGCCCACTGGTTTGCGGGTGGTAAGGTGTGGCTACTCTATGTTTAACTCCATACTTCCTCAACAGTTTGTCAAAAATCCTAGATATAAAATGTGATCCTCCATCACTTATGACTAGCCTGGGAACTCCGAATCTAGGGAATATATTCTGCTTGAACATCTTAATCACCACTCGGGTGTCATTTGTGGGTGCAGCTATAGCTTCAATCCATTTGGACACGTAATCGACAGCGACTAAAATATATTTGTTTCCTAAGGATGATGGAAAAGGTCCCATAAAGTCGATTCCCCAAACATCAAAAAGTTCTACTTCTTGAATGTTTCTTAATGGCATTTCATTTCTCCTCGAGATGTTTCCGGAGCGTTGACATGGGTCACACTTGGTTATATATGTATGAACATCACGCCATATAGTTGGCCAATAAAGACCAACTTGTAAGACCTTAGCGTGAGTCTTAGATGTGCTTGCGTGTCCTCCGTAGGGTGCTGAGTGACAATGTTCTATGATATGGTGCACTTCTTCCTCTGGAACACACCGGCGAAAGATTCCGTCAGTGCCTCTCTTAAAAAGGAGTGGTTCATCCCAATAGAAATGTTTAACGTCATTGAAGAACTTCTTTTTCTGCTGATAGCTGAGGTCAGGAGGTACTATATCTGCAGCAAGATAGTTAACAAAATCTGCATACCAAGGTACATTATTTACCGCTAAGGATTTTTCAGAATCTTCTAAGGTTTCTAAACTTACATCTCCAATGGCATCTAGCTTAGCGATTAACCTGTCATAAGCAAAGTCATCATTTATGGGTACTACATCAGGTTTCAAGAACTCAAGCCTGGAAAGGTGATCGGCAACTACATTCTCGGTGCCTTTCTTATCTCTAATATCAAGGTCAAATTCTTGCAATAAAAGTATCCACTGGAGTAATCTAGGTTTAGCATCCTTTTTATTCAAAAGGTATCGGATGGCGGCATGATCAGTGTAAACAATTATTTTGGCTCCCACCAAATAGGATCTAAATTTGTCTATGGCAAAAACTACGGCTAGGAGTTCTTTTTCTGTGGTTGCATAGTTTAGCTGAGCGGCATCTAGAATTCTACTGGCGTAGTAAATCACATGTAACTTCTTATCAGATCTTTGCCCTAGCACTGCTCCTACAGCGTAATCACTAGCATCACACATGATTTCAAAAGGTTTTGTCCAATCTGGTGGTTGCATAATGGGTGCTGAGATTAAAGCTTGTTTTAAAAGGTTGAATGCTTCGTTGCATTTTTCATCAAAAATGAACTCGGCATCTTTCATCAGAAGACCTGTCAAAGGTTTAGTGATCTTAGAGAAGTTTTTAATGAAACGCCGGTAAAATCCAGCATGTCCAAGAAAACTTCGAACTTCTCTAATTGTTTTGGGTGGTTTAAGATTCTCTATCACCTCGATCTTGGCTTTATCAACTTCAATGCCTTTTTCAGAAACGATATGTCCTAGAACTATACCTTCAGTGACCATGAAGTGACATTTCTCCCAATTTAATACCAGGTTTACTTCGACACATCTCTTCAAGATCTTTTCAAGGTTGACTAGACAGTTATTGAAATCAAATCCGTAGACTGAGAAATCGTCCATGAATACTTCCATAATTCCATCAAGATAATCAGCGAAGATTGACATCATGCAACGCTGGAAAGTTGCTGGGGCATTACAGAGTCCGAAAGGCATACGTCTATAGGCAAAAGTTCCATATGGGCATGTGAAGGTTGTTTTCTCTTGGTCATCAGGGTGTATAGGAATTTGGAAAAAACCTGAATATCCGTCGAGGTAATAGAAGTAGGAATGTCTGGCTAGACGTTCCAACATCTGATCTATAAAAGGCAATGGGAAATGGTCTTTCCTAGTGGCTTTGTTTAACTTTCTGTAATCTATGCACATACGCCAACCTCCTTCTATCCGTTTTGTAACGTGCTCACCTTTTTCGTTTTGAACCACGGTGATGCCTCCCTTTTTAGGTACTACATGCACAGGGCTTACCCATTTACTGTCCGAGACCTGATATATTATCCCTGCTTCCAACAACTTAAGAACTTCCTTCTTAACTACCTCACTCATTATAGGGTTAATCCTTCTTTGGTGTTTTCTCGAATGTTTAGCATCTTCTTCAAGTGAAATCCGGTGCATGCACACGGATGGACTTATTCCTTTAAGATCTGAGATGTCGTACCCTAGTGCTGAGGGATATCTTCGCAAGACATCTAAGAGTTGGTTTGTTTCATTTTGGTTCAGAACGGCACTGACTATAACTGGTTTGTCCATTTCTTTATCTAAAAACTCATATCTTAGATTCTTGGGTAATTCTTTTAATTCTAAGGTTGGTTTGCTGGGGTTTTGTATAGGATCTGGAGTTAAGGATAAACATTCAAAAAGGCTATCATCTATGTAGGGTTCCATACTGTCATCATCTTTCTCAATGGGCGTTGAAGGTAGTTTTATTCTTTCTATTGGCTCTTCCTGGTTAAGTTCACGGACACATTCATCAATGACATCAACTGCATAACATGCATCTCCTATTACTGGTGCCGTGAGAAACTTTGCTAGGACAAACTCTATTTTTTTCGTTACCTACCTCAAAAGTTAATTTTCCTTTCTTGACATCTATTATGGCTCCTGCAGTTGATAGGAAGGGTCTACCTAGGAGGATTGGGATATCTTTATCTTCTTTGATGTCCATTACGACGAAGTCGGTGGGAATGAACAACTTGCCTATTCTAACTGGGATGTCTTCTAATACGCCTACAGGGTATTTTATAGATCTGTCAGCTAATTGGAGAGACATCTTAGTAGGTTGCAAATCTCCTAGTTTCAATCGTTCACAAACTGCGAGGGGCATTAGGCTTACACTGGCTCCTAAGTCCAAAAAGGCTTTATCTATGACATGATTCCCCAAAATACAAGGTATGGAGAAATTCCCCGGATCTTTGTCTTTTTTGGCAAGTTTGTTCTCGGAAATGGAATTACACTCCACTAGTTTTGGATCGTCAAGTCTACGTTTATTGGTGAGGATGTCCTTCAGGAATTTAGTATAAGATGGTATTTGGGTGATGGCTTCTGTAAAAGGAATCTCTACATGGAGTTTTTCTATAACTTTAACAAACTTCTGGAATTGGTCATTGATCTTAGTTTGTTTAAGTCTTTGTGGATAGGGAATTGGTGGTTAGTATGGCTGAGGGGGTGTTGGAGCTTCGTCCGTAACTTCTCCTTTATCTTTGTCTTTTGGTTTCTCAATTTCTACGGGTTTCTCACCTTCGGGGGTAGCATCCTTTTTGGAAATTTTGGAGTCACTCAATGTCGGGTTTTTAGGCCCTTCATAAGTGGTTCCACTTCGTAAGGTAACAACGTTAGCTTGCCCTCGAGGGTTCTGTTGAGGTTGTCCAGGAAATTGTCCTCCAAGAGTAGTTAGGGGTGCTTGCTTTAAGGCTACCTGAGAGATCTGGGTTTCAAGCATCTTGCTGTGGGTGGCCATTTGATCCATTTTGGTTCCTAGTTGGGTAAGCAGCTCATTCACATGAATATTCTGATTTAGGAACTCTTTGTTTTGCTGGGCTTGTGCTGTCATAAAATCATTTAGCACTTTCTCAATATTTGGCTTACGTGGCACTGCTTGCATAGGTTGGTTTTGTCTAGGTGCTTGATTGTTGGTTGATCTCGGAGGTGCTTGGTTTTGGATAGGGTTATTGTTTTTGTAGGAAAAATTAGGGTGATTCCTCCATCCAGGGTTGTAAGTATTTGAGAACGGGTTTCCTTGGGCATAGTTGACTGGGTCTGGGTTAGTCTCGTTTAATAGATGGCAGTCAGCTGATTAATGACCTTTAGTACCACAAAGTTCGCAATCCGATACTACTGCTGCTGCAGCGGTTGGTTGTGCGTACATTTGATCGATCTTGAGGGCCATAGCATCCATTTTGGCTTGCATCATGTCTATAGAGCTTACCTCATGTTTACCTCCTTGGGCTTCTTTCTTTTCCACTGTTGCTCTTTCGTTTCCCCATTGATGATGGTTCTGAGCCATATCTTCAATGAGACCACAAGCGTCAGGATATGGTTTGTTCATCAGGGCACCGCCAGCGGCAGGGTCGATGGACATCTTTGTGTTATAATGAAGTCTGTGGTAAAAGGTATGTATAATCAACCATTGCTCCAAACCGTGGTGTGGACAAGCCCTTAGAAGGTCTTTATACCTCTCCCAAGCTTCAAATAGTGATTCTCCTTGGTTTTGGGTAAATCTTGTTATTTGGTTTCGGAGAACGGCTGTTTTGCTTGGGGGAAAGTATCTAGCAAGGAATGTTCTCCTTAGGTCTTCCCATGTTGTTATAGAATTGGCTGGAAGGGAATCTAACCAAGTTAGGGCTTTGTCTCTAAGGGAAAAGGGAAATAGTCTTAAATGAATCGCCTCAGGACTAGCACCATTGGTCTTAAAGGTGTTTGACAACTGGATAAAGACTTTTAGATGTTGGTTTGGGTTTTCAGATGGTAGTCCTGCGAATTGGTTTTGTTGAACTAGTTGTAATAGGGACGGTTTTAGTTCAAAATTATTGGCAGGTATGGTAGGGTTAACTATACTAGAGCTCGGTTCTTCGTCAGCAGGCTGAGCAAATTCCTTAAGGGGTCTTTGGTTACGATCTTCGACCATAGCTTGCTTAATTCGACGAAGCCAAAGTCGTGCGTGAGCGTAACGTTCTGGTTTCACTAAAGGATCTATTACACTACTGGAGCTGCGAGATCTTCGCATCGACCAGTTCGTGCGGCCCTAGTCTAAACGGTGATAACAAACGAAATTCAAAATTCGGCGAAATTGGTCCCCGACAACGGCGCCAAAAACTTGATGCGTTGTATTCGCAAGTGTACGAATCGCGTCAGAGTAATATAAAAAGTTATCGTATCCACAGAGACCAAATGTCGATCTAACGAATTCTATTTGTTACAGTGCTTATCTAAGGCAGTTCAATTCAGGGTTTACTAATGCAGAGGAAAATAAATAAAAGTAAATGACGAGGTAATAAAATTCAGACAAAACAATAGGCTTGAATGTAATTCTCATAACCGATAATATTTCTATATTCATCAACAGAACTACTTACGGGCAATATCTTCTATTTTAAGAAAATAATTCAATTTAACAGGAACTGTCGCTTTCGCGTAGTCAGAACCAAGTTTACCCTCTAAACTAACCCCTTTATTGTCACTTATAAAAAGGCGCGCATTGCGTTAGAGTCATGGAAAACTTACTTTTAAGAAATGCAAATTCTAAACTAAACTGAAAAGTATTTTGACCTGAAATCTCTAAACTAAAGAGGTTCAAAATGAACCAGATTCTAATCCCACTAACGCGTCCGAAAATAGTTTTAAAATCTCTTTTCTAAAGTGTTAAAAATCCCTACTCAACTGAGCAAAGCGCTTTCGCTGTATTTGATCAGTTGAGAACTAAACAAGTTCACAAATGGTTGGACGGCTTTCGATCTTACCCAACATTGCTTTTAAGTACAGAAAACTTGTGTTAAAGATTAAAACAGCCCTTAAGTATTTCTATTAACATATAGACGTATTACGGTGATTATGGTCTTTACATTCTTACCTATCTAAAACTTAGCCAGCCATGGTAGTTATAACAGTCATATTAATTCTTATCATGTATGGAATTAAGTCTTTTGAAAAGTAAAGTTTTGAAAAGTAAGGCAAGACAATAAATAAACAAAATAAAGCAAGTGCAAGAAATAAATGAAAGTAAATGCGATTAAAATAAAACCTGCTCCAAAGCGGAGTCTTTAAATCTGGTACAATGTACGGAAAAGAAAATGCTGGCAGGATTACTTCTACCAAAGTGCTCCAACTTGATTACAGACACTCCAAGACTTGATTACAAACTCGATCACACACAGTGCAATAACTCCTCGATGTGAGAAGATTACCGCTTTACAAGAGTGAAATTTATGCCTAGGATGAAGTAAACTAAGATTGGATGATCCTAAAATTCGAGTTCTGAGAGTATTTATAGGCAAAGTTGGCATGGTGCAAAGACAAAAGTGACCTTGGCTTGAAAAATGGGCAGGAACTGATTTTGCCTTGTCGCGCCCGCGACAGGCCTACCGCGCCCGCGACAAGAAGAAAATGGCAAAGGTGAGTGCTTGTCGTGGGAACGTGGCAGTTGAGTTGTGGAGATCATGGGACACGTCGTCGCCTACCCTGGGGCGCCCGCGACAAGAGAAGCGACCAGAGTAAATTGCTTCCAAACTTGAATTCTAGCTCCTTTTGCATCCTTTTTCGTCTGGGACCTCGATTTATTGAAAACCTGAAAACAAAGGAAAAACATAACAATAACAAAGCATAAAAAATAGAAAAAAAAACTAATATGCATGTGAAATCAGAGTCGAAAATACAGTATAATTTAGTGTCATCACATCCGTCGCCTGCCACCAACTGACAAATGACCCCGCCGTCAAGGCCGTAGCACAACGTAGGAGAAATCAGTCTCTGGAAAAAACGGAGGCTACAGAAAAAGCTGTAAAGGACCTCCTCGAGGTCAAATTTATTTCGGAGGCCAAGTACACCACTTGGCTGTCCAATGTTGTACTTGTGAAAAAATCTAATGGAAAATGGCGAATATGCATTGACTACACCGATCTTAATAAGGCATGCCCGAAAGATGCCTATCCCCTCCCTATTATTGATAAACTTGTCGATAATTCTATCGGTTTTAAACTTTTATCGTTCATGGATGCCTACTCGGGCTATAATCAAATTCCAATGGCAATGGCCGACAAAAAATACACGACCTTCATGACCGAATCGGGCAATTATTACTAAAACGTAATGCCCTTCGGCTTGAAGAACACCGGAGCGACCTATCAAAGAATGATGAACAAAGTCTTCCGGGGAGAGATAGACGACATGCTCGAAGTCTACATGGACGACATGATCATAAAATCCCACGGGGAAACCGATCACACTGCCCATTTAAGGAAGGTCTTCGAACAGGCCAGAAAATACAAAATGCATTTCAACCCGGAGAAGTGCACATTCGGTGTCCGGGCAGGTAAGTTCCTCAACTTCTATCTAACAGAGCGGGGAATCGAGGCCAATCCCGACAAATTCCGAGCATTCTCCGAGTTTCCAACGTCCAAGTCAAAGAAATTCATCCAATCCCTCAACGAGATGCTCACGTTACTATCTCGTTTCGTGGCCAAATCCGCCCAGCACGCCCTGCTATTCTTCAAACTCCTCTGCAAGGAGGCAGCATTCGAATGGACCGAGGAATGTGACAAGGCTCTTCTCCATCTTAAACTGGCACTCTCAGAGCCACCAGTCCTCTCTCGCCCGGACAATGGCGAAACTTTGTACCTGTACCTCGCCGTAGCAACCGAAGCATTGAGCGCAACTCTCATCCGCGAGACACTTGACTGACAGAAGCCTATATACTTCACGAGCAAAGCACTGTAAGGACCAGAGTTAAGGTACCAACAGATAGAGAAAATGGATCTGGCCCTCATCAACGCAACCAGAAGACTAAGACACTACTTCCTAGCCCACACGATTGTGGTTCGAACAGATCAACCCATAAAGCAGCTGCTGGGACGGCTAGACATGGCCGATCGAATGCTCAAATGGTCGCTTGAACTGTTCGAATTTGACATCCAATATGAAATCAGGAAAGCCCTCAAGGCCCAAGCTCTGGCCGACTTCGTCGCAGAAATGACATTCGCAGACTTCCCCGCGAGAGAAGCATGCAAATGGACCATTTTCGTGGACGGTGTCTCCAGCTCGGCAGGAAGCGGTGCGGGCGTCATACTGGAAAGCAATGAAGGAATCATCATTGAAGTATCGCTCACCCTGTCCTTCCCAACCTCTAACAACCAAGCTGAGTACGAAGCCTTCCTCGCTGGGTTACGTCTAGCCGAGGACCTGGGCGCAGAAGAAGTCATTATTTGCACAGATTCACAACTCGTGGCCCTTCAGGTCCGAGGAGAATATCAAGCCAAAAATGACAACCTAACCGAAACTTGGCACTGGTCAAAAAGGAATTGGCGAAGTTTGCAGCAGTGGAGACAAATCCGTCATACAGGAAGTACTTCCTTGACCCAGTATCGAGAAGGCCTCCCCGACCCTCGACGCACAGGTTATTGGCGACAACAACGGCTGGATGACCCCTGTTTACAACTATCTCGCTAAAGACGAACTTCCGTCCGACCCAAAAGAGGCCAGCGTAGTTAGGCGAAGAGCTTGCTCCTACGTCCTGGTCAAGGGTAAACTCTACAGGACAGGATTCTCCATTCCGCTACTTAAGTGTGTCGAGGAAGAAATGGTCGCACACATCTTGCGCGAAATCCACGAGGGGATCAACGCCCAACATCTCGGGGGAAGGTCCCTTGCCTGAAAGGCCCTCCGAGCAGGGTAATACTGGCCGACCATGCAGCACGATGCGAAAGAACACGTGAAGAAATACGATAAATGCCAACAGCACGGGGACATGCACCTGGCTCCACCTAACGAGCTCAAGGCAATGTCCTCCCCGTGGCCATTTGCCTGGTGGGGCCTAGACATCCTTGGACCCTTCATAGTAGGATCAAATCAGAACAAATATCTAATAGTGGGCGTAGACTACTTCATAAAATGGATAGAAGCAGAGGCTCTGGCCAAAATAACGGCCCTCAACATACTGTATTTCTACAAACGAAACGTCCTTGCACGTTTTGGCGTCCCCTAGGCAATAGTCACGGACAATGGGACACAATTCATGGACAGGAAGTTCCAAGACTTCGTTGCCCAGCTAGGTACGAAGCAACACTTCGCATCCGTCGAACATCCCCAGACAAACGGGCAAGCCGAAGCGGCAAACAGGGTCATCCTTCGAGGCCTCAAACGAAGGCTGGATGAAATGAAGAAGGTTTGGGTCGAGGAGCTGCACAGTGTACTATGGGCATACCGCACAACTCCACACTCTACAACCAGGGAAACACCTTTCCGTCTAGCGTACGGGACCGAGGCTGTAATCTCAGTCAAAGTTCACGTACCCTCCAGGTGAACAGAGTCGTCCCTAAACGAGGAGATGAACGACGAATCATTAAGGGAAGAACTCGACCTCGTCGAGGAAATCCGAACTAGGGCGGCCCTCCGCGAAGCCTCGCTAAAATAAAAAATTATCGTCAGGCACAACGCCAAGGTGATACGACGAGAGTTCGACGTGGGAAGCTTTGTTCTAAGGAGAAACCATAAAGACTCTCGCGAAGGTAAACTAGCAGCCAACTGGGAAGGACCCTATCGCGTCCGAGCAAAAACGGAGAATGGGGCCTACTACCTAGAACATCTCAACGGGGAAGAACTTTCTCGACCATGGAACGCCGAAAACATAAAACAATACTATAGCTAAGGCCCTAATTCTCGGTTCGACCCATCACGACGACGAACGTCAGCTACTGACCACTATGCACGCCTAGGTACAAGCGTCGCATACCAACAAAGCAGAACCCCGCTCAATAACGAGCTGAGTAACTGCTCGATGACGGCCCTCGATCGAGCATCGCCGTCGTCAAAGTACCATGACTAGCAGAACTCCAGCTCGCGATGGGACATTCACACCGTAAACTCAGGCCTCGAACGCGACCTGAGCTCCGCATTCCCGCCAGGACATTCCCCGTCCGTTCGACTAGTACCCCTCACTGCCGAACACATCTACAACGAGCAATCCCCTAAAACTTCACATGAGTCAAATACTCCCTATCACGGGCAGACATACATTCACAACAAGCATGAGTACAACACTTAGCAGAAAATAAAAGCAAGTAAAACCATGCAAATAACAGAACCGGCCACCAAGACCGGACATATAATTTAAACATAATAAGTGGCCACTAGGACCACGGCTGTGTTGGATTACATAAAACCGGGGTAATACCCCCAAATAGATTACAACAATTACGCGGCACGCAGGCCGGACAAATTACAACAACAAAAAGATAAACCCCTCATGCGTCCATCTGATCGGCAGGCTCGGGATGAGTCCCCTGGCTCTCAGCGGGTTGATCCTCGGCATTTCCTTCAAGAAGGGCATCAGGCATAACGATCCAACCATCCTCAACATGCGCCAGATAATGGGTACCCTCGACAGAGAAGTCAAGCTCGGGGTTCACCACCCGCAGTTGAGCCACGGCGTTTCTGAAGGATTCATCCGCGATGGCAATACTGTCATCCTCGGCCATCAGCATACGGGCAACCAGCTCAGACCTTGTCTTTAATTCCCTCACATCTTCAGGCTCATCTTCACCCGGAGCGTTGACCGCCCTCAGCTGCTGGACCAGCTCCTCGGCCGCCCTCTTCTCCGCAGCCAGCATAGAATTCTCTTTCTTCAGCCTGGCCACCTCCTCTTCAGCCTTCTTCCGAGCATCATCTGCACTCTTGACCTCTTCTTTGAGGGACTCTATGGTAGCCCAGGCAGCATTAAGTTCAGACTCAGTTGCAGAGTCCTCTTCAGCATAAACGACTGCCATCTCCAGCATCCTAACCAAAGCAGAAGTATCTTGAGCCACCAACGCCCTCTTGCTCGGGCGGTCCATGCTTTCCAGATGAAGAGATTCCGCCCGAGGCACGACCAAGGAGTTCCCTTCAAAGAATCTCCTATCGAGGATGCAAGGAGGAAGCTCGAACTTCCCTTTCTCTGGGAGTCGGTTGAGATCCACGGCGTCAGTAACCCTTGGCCGCTTGGATCGTTCGGTCAAAGGCAGGGGAGATCCTCGGGGAGCGGGAGTGGGAGAAGAAGGCCCCTCAGCATACTGAACCAGAGTGGGAGCACGTGCACCAGCGAATTGAGACTTCAGAGGAACTGCTCCGGCCTTGTTCCTCTCAAGAGCGTTCTTCACAACCCTCTCATGGGCCTGAGGCATCTCACCTGCACAAATAAAAGTCGAACACGTTAGTTACGAGGAAAAGAAATAATGCGAGCAATCTAAAATAACTAAGACTACCAAGCAGCATCTCGACTTCCGCAGGAGTCTTGCACTCCAGGAGTGCCTTGGTGTTAATAAACCGGTACTCAACCCTCTGACTACCGTCCTCCTCGAAGACTGAGTTACCCTTGTTCGTCCAGCATTCCGTAAGCCGGAAGGAGTTAACGTACTTCACCAACTTCTCATACGCTACAGCATCCTGCCCGTGTAACTCGTGCGATAGGAGAACGTAGTCACCGGGCCTCTTGGCGAAATGGTCAGGTGCCCAATGGATGGGAAACTTGTAGATTCTCTGCCCAATAAATTTCCCCGTCTCGTCGCGCAGATTATTTCCATCCTCATCAACCTCGATCTCCCAGACATACGTATTATCCTGGGCAGCTTCGAACACGGGCTCGATAACATAGTACCGCTCCTTGAATGTCTGTATCGACTTCGAAAATGGTTTAAACAATTTGCGAGGCTGCTTCAAAGAGACCCAACCATACTGCCTCCCCGACAGCTGCCTTTGAAGATGGAAGACGGTGAAAAATAGAGGAAGAGTAGCCCCAATGGCGAGGTACTCGCACACCAGCTCGAACGCCCGGATGAAGGCCAACGAGTTAGGGTGCAGTTGTGTGGGGGCCAACTTCAAGTGCACGAACACCGACTGCTGAAAATCGGTGAACGGCAACCTCAGACCCAGCTCCTTGAAGGCATACTCATACATCACAAAGTGGTCCCTGTAATTCGTGCGGACCCGGTCGTCCTCAGAGGGAAAGAGCACCTTCCACTCCCCCTCTGGCCCAAACTCTGTAAAGATGTCCCCCAAGTACTTTGTAAAAGTAGACACATGTTCAGTAGGTTCGGCCATCTCCCATTCCTCCACGGAATCCTCGGCGACGTCCTCGTCCATATCTTCCAACTCCTCTCCCCCCCGACCTCACTGGGGGTACTCGAAATCGTCGAACTACTACTATCCGAAGAAATTGTTTCTTCCTCATACGAATCTAAGATAATCTCTCCATCTGGCCCCGTCTCCATATCGATCACCTGAAAAGCAGAGAAAAAAGTGAATTCGACAATAAATCAAATCCACCCTTCCACCGCTAGTCAAGTGAAAGGGTGCACAGAAGGCTGAGGACAACGTCCCCGACCTATGCCCTAACATCAGAAGAAAAACTGAAACCTCCCCACGAGGAGACGCTCGAAACAAATCAGCCCCAAGCGAGGAGCTTCCCCGAACTCATACCCAGATTCCGTTTGAAGCTTCGACGGAAACCGCAAAGCTTCACCGAAATCTGGGAATATTCGATCGGAAAATTCATCACCCACTCAAAAGATGAACAATCACGACGGTTACACATGCATCGCCGTCGCAACGACGCCGTGAACCGCCCTCCTCACCAAAACATACTAACACATCCGGCGACATGACAGAAGTGGAAAAATGGCACGACCACCGTCCACCACCAACAATCACCGGAAAATAATCTATTTCATCCTCTAAACCTAGCCTTAACCGCATGCAATCTACCATTGACCACCCAAAAACTTACTTGATTTAAGAAGACAAAAAGTGGTTGCTCGAAGCTTGGTGCGGTGGTCGGAGTAGCAGACGACGGTGACGGGAAAACGCTCGGAAGAAGATGAAGGAAAGCGAGAGTGAAAAGTCCAAAATGAGACGGACTTTCCCCTTTTATACAGAGGGGCATGTGCAGTGGACGCGCTCGTAGGTCATGATGGCTATTAACTAGCCATCATTGCCTAGTAACTGCTACAAGGAGCTCCAGGCACATGTGGCGCCCTAACGTTTTCAATTCTGACTAACCGTTAGTCTCCCCGGGCGACGGGCAACAAGATCACAGTCATGAATGCCACGGACACCATGGGTCACGAACACCACCAGTCGCGGGTGCCCCGATGCGGCCTTCCTCGTCACCGAACGATGACTTTACGCTAGCTCCCCGGAGCAACAAGTTGTCCTTAAGTCATCACTCCCATGCTCGGGAGCAACAACTTGGGGGGACTCCTGTTCTGGACTGGACCAATGGCTAGACATGGCCCAATCCGCTTCTGCTCCAGATCGGCCGAAATTGCCTAAGTCCAATCCACAAAGGGGCAAACGTTACCTTTCTGCCCCTTCAACCAGGCAGGGGCTGCATCGCACCTCCCCGGAAACAATGTCTGTTACGCACGGCTTATCCGCTCCCCGAACAGCTATGGGAAGGTGCCCGAAACTATACTTATGCCCGACATAACGGCTAGTTTTGGGCACCTTGCCTGACATAACGGCTAGTTTGGGTAGTTACTTATTCTTCGGGAAAATGGTTATTTTGCCCTTAAAATAGGACCATTGGCCACGCGCTGGGGGCTCTATATAAACCCTCTCACTTGAGAGGGCCAGGTATCAAATATTCACCCTACGAACTAACACTTTGTACTTGCCCCTTTTCTCTGACCCTTTCTTACTTGAGCGTCGGAGTGCCTTGCAGGTACACCCCCTCCTCCTCTCCATACGACCAGCATCCCAGGCGTACTTGGTGGCCCACTTCTACAGGATCCGATCCAGCCTTCACGATCATATATATATATATATATATATATATATATATATATATATATATATATATATATAAGGGGGAACTAGACCAAAATCCTAAAAGAATAGAACATAATACGAAACTAGAACCTTCATAATGAAGGATGAGAAAAAACACCCTTACAATATGTGTTGTAATGTCCTTCACCTTTAACTGCATTAATGTTTTCTTTCGTTCAGTTGTTTAGAAAGATATCGTGTAAACCATCTATATTTTCACTCTAATTTTCCCATGCTTTTGTAATGATATGTAAGTCATCTTGAACCATTAATTTATGTTGCACTTGTTGAGTGTCTTCAAAGTTCAAAGTAGTATTAGCCTTCAACTGAGTTTGCGACAATAGCATGTCTTTCGAAGTCACAATAAAAACTGTTTCCAACTGTCATCCAGTAGCCTACTTAGAATCAGAGGATTGTGGAACTTTCTCATCTTTCAAATCCCTATCTCCCATTGATTCTTAAGAATCATGGAAGACAACCTCATTATTACTTTCATCATCCTGTATTGAATCTGACATTAAGCGCTTGTTATCATTGTCTATGTCCTCAAAGGCGGCCGGGTCCTTATGCAGAGGTTTATCATGCTGGAAAAACCTATCTATTGAGGCATTTACCTTCAGAGATTCATCGTGCGCTTCCGGTTCTTCCAAGGGTTGGTGGCTCCTTTGCTTATTATCATCATTACCTTCTTCATATATGTTGTAAATGTGCCTTAAAACCTTTGTTGATGAAGAGAAAGAAAACAAATTTTGGAGATTGCATTTATTGCGAAAATCAGACGAAAAGTCGAGAAAAAAATCGGTTGGTGAATAGTGACGTCTGTACGGTGAATAGTGTTGCCTGTACGGTGAATAGTGTTTTCAAGTTTTCGGGCTTTTTTTTATTCGGTCCATGGATCTATGTGATTTTGGGCTTTGTTTGTTGGGTATTTGCTATTATAAATATGTATCTCTTATATGCTTGGTGTGTGACAATCTTAGAGTTTACACCAAAAAGGGAGAACAAGGGTTTAAAGGTATAGCATAGGGTTTCAGCTATTCACAAGGGCAAAGGTTTAGGGAAACCATTTGAGTTATTTAAGGTTATTGTGAAACACTGTTACACCTTGGGTTTGAGTGATTCACATATTGAGAGTTGGAGAGGTTGAGAAACACTTGGGTAGAAAATAGGGTTGTTCTTGGGAACCTGAAGGCGAAGGCTATTTTCTTGTAACTCATCTGTAATCTCTTGTAACAACTTTCTGAGTATAGTGAATTAGAGAGCTGCTCTCTCCCCTAGAGTAGATCGTTTGATCGAACTGGGTAAACAAACTTTTGGTTTTTTCTTTCCTTATTCTGTTATATTATCTGTGTATGAATTATTATTGCTGAAGACCATTTATTTTTGTTGCTATGGTTCTTTACCTCACAAATTGATATTGAATTTTGTCATAATTCACAACAAGATTCACAACAAGTGGTGCGGTGAGCGTGGAGCAAAGAGATATTGTTGACAAGTGAGCACCATGGTTAGTAGATGGCAGATCGAGAAATTTTCCGGTAACAATGACTTCGGGTTGTGGAAAATTAAGATGCAAGGAATTTTAATTCAAGAGAAGTGTATCAATGCTTTGAAGAGTGAAGCATTGATGCCTGCAGGGCTTACACAGGTACAAAAGACCGAGATGGTGGATAAGGCCAGGAGTGCCATTATCTTGTGCCTCACAGATAAAGTTCTAAGAGAAGTCTCCAGGGAGCAAACTGCGGTTGCTATGTTAGAAAAACTTGAATCATTGTACATGACAAAGTCTTTGGCTCATAGGTTGTATCTGAAACAACAACTCTATTCATTCCAAATGGTGGAGAACAAATCCATAGTTGAGAAGCTCACAGAATTTCACAAGATTATCGATGATCTTGAGAATATTGAAGTGAAGATTGATGATGAGGACAAGGCTTTGCTCCTGTTGAGTTCTTTACCCAGATCCTTTGATCACTTTAAGGATGCCCTTCTTTATGGTAAGCAAGGTACTATTACTTTGGATGAAGTCCAGACGGCGGTGAAATCCAAAGAATTTTCAAAGTTGGAAGATTTGAAGATTGAAGATAGTGGTGAAGGCTTAAATGTGTCAATAGGAGGAGGTGCGCATAAAGATATGTCCAAATCAAAGAGGTCTGACAAGTCAAAGGTAAAATGTTTTAATTGTCAGAAAATCGGTCACTTTAAAAGGGATTGCCTTGAAAGAAAGGTCAATGAAGATTCTGTTTAAGTTGTAGTTGCATTGGGTGAGGAAAGTTATGAGGATGCCAAAGCACTAGTAGTATCAAGTTTGGAAACTGAAGATAGTTGGGTCATTGACTCAGGTTGCTCTTATCACATGTGTCCAAGAATAGAATACTTTGGAACTTTGAAGATGGTACAAGGTGGAGTAGTTCGCCTTGGTAATAATAAGGCATGCAAGGTTCATGGTATTGGTACGGTCAGATTTAAAATGTTTAATGATCGTGAACTTCTTATTCACAATGTGAGGTATGTTCCAGAACTCAAGCGAAATTTGTTATCTATAAGTATGTTTGATGATCTAGGCTATTGTACTAGAGTTGAACGTGGAGTGTTGAAGATTTTGCGTGATGAATTGATTATTGCTAAAGGGTTTAAAATATGTGGTCAATATATTTTATAAGGTTCAAATGTTATTATTCATTCATCGTTAACTAGTGGAGGCTTTCATGACAAGGAAGAGCTATGGGATTTGAGTTTAAGGCGTCATGAATGCCTTGAGAAAGTTTCAGAGGAGTACAATGAATTTTGCAGAAATCAAGGGATAAAAATGCATGTTACCGATGAGTTGTTATTAAGTTTTTGGGGAAGAGCTAAGGTTAAAACAACTTACTTGGTTGGTAGAGAATTTCTTTAGAAGAAGAATAGTGAAAACCAAGGGAGAAACCTGGGAGAAACTATAATGGAGAAAACTCAGTTTAAGGTGAAGTTTCCTACTATGGATGCTAGCAGTAGTGTGGGAACGGTTACAGAGATCTCTAATTATCATTTGACTTATGATAAGGTAAGAGGGGTTATTGTAGCATTTCAAAGGGACGGTTATGCTAGCCTTGTATATTGTGTTTTTAATATGGCTGAAGTACTGCAAAACAAAAGAAGAAAAACCTTCAGGGAGGCATTTAAAAATAGGTGGAGTCAAGAGTGGTTGAAAAATCATACTTGTAGGCTTGTTAAATTACCTAGGCAGAAAAGGGTAATTGGGAACAAGTGGATGCAAGTTGCGAGATCAAGATTCGAGGGTTGCTTGAATTTGATCAAAGTTATTGATTAAAGTTTCAACTTGGTAGAGAGCAGCAATGTTGTTGATTGTTAAATTGGTATCAACACGGTTTAAAGTCAAGGTGGAGATTGTTGTAAATGTGCCTTAAAACCTTTGTTTATGAGGAGAAAGAAAACATATTTTGGAGATTGCATTTACCGCGAAAATCATAAGTTTTAGAAAGTCGGACGAAAAGTCGAGAAAAAAATCGGTCGGTGAATAGTACTATCTGTACAGATAAATAGTGTCGCCCGTATGGTGAATAGTGTTGTTCGTACGGGGAATAGTGTTCTCGAGTTTTCGGGCTTTTTTTGATTCGGTCCATGGATCCATGTGATATTGGGCCTTGTTTGTTGGGTATTTGCTATTATAAATATGTATCTCTTATATGCTTGGTGTGTGACAATCTTAGAGTTTACACCAATAAAGAAGAGCAAGGGTTTAAAGGTATAGCATAGGGTTTCAGCTATTCACAAGGGCAAAGGTTTAGGGTAACCTTTGGAGTTGTTTAAGGTTATTGTGAAATACTGTTACACCTTGGGTTTGAGTGATTCATATATTGAGAGTTGGAGAGGTTGGAAACACTTGGGTAGAAAATAGGGTTGTTCTTGGGAACCTGAAGGCGAAGGCTATTTTCTTGTAACTCATCTGTATTCTCTTGTAACAACTTTCTGAGTATAGTGAATTGGAGAGCTGCTCTCTCCCCCAGAGTAGATCGTTTGATCGAACTGAGTAAACAAACCTTCGGTTTTTATTGCCTTATTCTGTTATATTATCTGTGTACGGATTATTATTGCTGAAGACCATTTATTTTGGTTGCTATTGTTCTTTGCCTCACAAATTGATATTAAATTTTGTCGTAATTCACAACAAGATTCACAACAATATATATAATAACAATTTTTTGAATGTGTTCCAAACAAAATTATGAGGAATATATTCATTTTGTTAAATTATATTGAGAGTGTATAGTTATTCGATAAAAAAATCTTCTAGTATATAAGTATTATTTTTGTTAGAGCTACATAAATTGTTTAATTTTATTTATATTAGTTAACTTTTTTATTTAAATTTATTTAATTATTAAATTATATTAATAAAATTTTACTAATATTTAATATCACATGGGTTTTGCCTAGTATATATTAAGAAGAGACGTGATAAATCCTTAAACCTACAAGAAGTGAAATAATATAACTCAAGGTGTAGTAAATAAGGACACTAAAATATAGAGCTCTACACTAAAGAAGAGGTATAAAATTAGAGTTTTATTTGGTAAAAGTAGTGGTTGGCCGATAATTCAGTTGATAGTTTATAATTAATGGTTGATGACTAATAGTTTATAATTTGGTTGATGGCTCTTAGACATCTGATAAATTAATTGAAGTGTTCGATAAATTAGTTGTTCAACTAGTTGATTAATGTAAAAGTACATAAAAGAACATTTCTTAATTAATATTAAAATGTATATTTAAATTACTTAAAATTTAGTAATTTAATTTATTAATGTAAATATTTTTTTATATACTATTATTAAATTATTTTTTATATGTTAAAAACTTATTTTGAATTTATCTATCATATAAGAAAATTAGGTGTTCTTAAAAACCCCTAATTACCATTCTTATCCCATAATTTGCCATGTGGCTATGTTTAGTAATAAGCAACCTATTTTTCTTGGATTAACACTCATAAATTCAAATAATAAATTCCAATTAATTAATAAAATATTATTAAAACTCAATTCCCCTTCCTCATTGCACGCACACTTTGCAACTGTTTCTCATCCATCTTCAAAAACCACCCCTCACCCACACGATCAAAATGAAACCCCTCTCCCTCGACGATCCTTACTATGTTCTTCAATTCATTTTGAAATCTCAAACTTCCAATGTTTAGACACTATAAATACACCCAAGAAATATTTCCTCTCTGTATTTTTTTTCGTCATGGCCAGACCCTTAGAGTGAATGCCTATGTTGTTTCAAGTTTCAGAAAATTTCCTCCCTTCTTTAAATCAAGGCACCCAAATAATTAAACCCAGAAAAATTCTAGAGCAATAATTTTGGCACTCAAAGCTCCCACGGCAGTTATAGTATCGGCGGCGTGCTCTGGCTGTGTGATTAAATTCGTGATTTTTATGGGTATGTTGATTGTGAACATGTTGTTTATGACTTGTGGTTTGTGATTAAACTTTATCACAGAAGCAAGAAGATGATTTGTAATTTGTTACGGTTGTTACAGGTTGTTATGAATTGATGAGGATGATGATGAACAGGGGCTGTTTTAGATTTTTTATGCAGGTTATGAGAAATATATAGAGAAAATAGTTGACTAGAAGTAATAGTCTGCTTAGCAGCGGCGTTACGGTTTGGCAGAGTGAATTTCTTTTATAATTCAAGATGTTTCTCCTTTTGAACTTATTAATATTCTGGAATGTGCAACTTGTCTGCTGTGTTATGCTAATTTTTTTCCTATTTTGCAGTCAATGTTTCATTTCATATATTAGGACTCACTGTCTGAAATGCAAGAGCTTCTATTTGATGAAATGTAAGATTTCATTGTTGCATCAACTAAATGCCTTCCTTCTTCTGGTTAATCAATTTGGTAATTCGTGTCTCTTTCATTTGATCTGTGACGCCTATATCTATATTCCACTTGCAGCTGGTACACTTACTAAATTAACTGAATTATTTCCTTTCCTTTTATAATTCAGTTTTTGTTGGATTGATGATGATGTGTTTTAGCGTAACAGATTGTCAACCTCCTTGGCCGGGTGTCTTGATTATTCCTGTTGTTAAGATTCAATCATTATTTTTTCTCTATACTTAACGGACATACAAATGCCAGCTTTTATATTAACAGCATGTCCCAACGACTGTTTAGAATCGCTTGGAATCTGGACTAAATGCTCAGTTACAGACATTGAGGCATGGTTCAATTCGTACCGCACTAGGTCCTGTTATTTATTGGATAAATAGTCATGTAAACCCCCAACTTGTGTTGAGCTCTGACGGTCAAGACTTGTGGACTGGTGGAGAAAATGTATGCTTACGGTCTTTCAAATCTTCCCCTTATTGATGAATCCTTTTTTATGAACGTTTATGGTAGTCAAGTAATCGATTCGATAACGTTTGAATGTCCCTATTCCCAATTTGTAAGTGTAACACCCCCTTCTACACCCCCAGGCTAATAAAGCGATAACAGAAATTAAAAATTTCATCAGAGTATAATTAAACACTCATGGCATAGACGGAGACGTCACATCAATTTGGAAAATTAAACACAATAACCTGCCCATAAAGATATGCAACAAACAGGTAGAACATAACAGAGGAACTCAGTTCCTAATACCCACAAATCAGGTACAAAATTAAAAGTGGAAAATCTGCAACTGAATCTCATATATATATATATATATATATATATATATATATATATATATATATATATATATATATATATATATATATATATCTCATAAAAGGTTTGTCTGTCAAATACAGCTACATACATGTACAATCTAAAAAGAACATATACATATACACAATAATCACTAACAGTCTCCCCGACTACCCGGTGCTACATATCAGAGCCGATCGACAAAAAAATGAAGACCTAAGCCACACAAAAAGCCCTCCAGCATCTAATATGCAATGCCACGTAGAGCATTTAAAACAGCAGAAGGGTGAGAAACACAATCATAATATAATTGCATATAATTATATAACAATACACCAATACACACGTAAAATATTCTCACCACAACTTACACCATAAATCGAAGACAAAACCACATAATGCATATCTCATACAACCATCACCAAGGCATACCTATCGTGCTCAGTGCATTTATCACACATATATATGAATATATCAAATCATCAATTTCATCAACAATTCCACACACAATCATACCATTCATGATTCATGCAAATGCAGAGAGACCGACACAACGACTCTATGCAAATGCGGTACCATCCATCCATCATCTCAACACTAGTTCACTCAGGAACTATTGGAACGATCGCTTGTTACTTAGTGTAACTCCCCGTCGGGCAAACGATGTTCCCCATCGCTTTCGGTCCTCTTGGTATAAGGCTCACGACATTTATGGATCACTTTCAGTCCTCTTTGTATAAGGCTCACCATCCGATCGCTTTCAGTCCTCTTTGTATAAAGCTCACGATCGTCTATAATCATCGCTTTAAGTCCTCTTTGTATAAGGCTCACGGTGTTATAGCGGATTCCCTCTGGAATCGATTCGTCGCTCTCACCCACTAGGGCACATGACATCACAAGAATCATATCATGATGCTTGACATACAATGACTCATGACATTCAAATGCACAAATATATGCAATCATCTCAGTCACCAAATAATCATGCTTCACCATCAAGCCCAAAATAATGCATTTATTTGCCATACGGCCCCAAACCATCATCACAACATTTAAACACAAGCATTTACCTCATACGACAGCACATAACTCATGCTATATCTATCAAAGGCATATTGCATGCTAACACCTCAAATACACCCAATTAAAATGGTAAAAGTCGACAAAACGACACATTTTCAAATTCCCGACATAATTAAATCGGTCAACAATCTCAAAACCATCATCATAAGAAAGTACAGTTCAATAGCTATCCAACGTACCAAGAATGTTTAAAACGGATAATCGGAACACAAGTTACGAATGTAAAAAGAAAAGGAATCGCGAAAACACAACATTTTGCACCCTTGCTGGCCATACGCGTATTGCCCAGAGTCATACGCGTATTGCCCAACCTCATACGTGTACCATTACGCGTTTCAGCAGATGGCCGAGAAAAATGGAATTCATTACGCGTATTGCCCTCAAATGCACCTCCCATACGCTTATTGCCCAAGCCAATAAGCGTATGGACATGCCTGATACGCGTAACGGCAGAGGAAACCCAGAATTTTTCTGCAGAATTTTTTCTGTAAAATTCACCCAAAACCCACTCCAATTTCACCTAAACACCAGAAAATTGCCAATAGATAGCACAATAACATATATCTAACATGTATCAACAATAAGGGACCTGAAAACATGATTTCCGACATAATTTAATCGAATTCCAACAATTTCAACATATTATGGTTTTTGTTCTACATCCAATTTCAATCCAAAAACAACCCAATACTAACATACATAATCATACACAAGTATAAGATAATCGAGTTTCGCACCCTTACCTGATTTAATTGTGTTTGAAAAGTCGGTTGATTGATTTTCTTCCTTTCCAAGTTTTTCTCTCTTTTCTTCTTTCTTTCTCTTTTCTTTCCCCTTTCCTTCTTCTCTTTTTCATTCTCTCTATTTTTCTCTCTTTCTATTTCTATTTTACTAACTTAAGGAAAATAAAGTGAAATGACCAAAATACCCCTACACTCAAATATCTCGCAAACGTTCCCAAAATGCGATAAAACATATTCACGACGAAAAATAATATATTATCACATAAAAGTCAAAAATAAAATAATCAAATAATCAAATCGACTCGATTAAATAAAACTGACAAAACTGGGGCGTTACAACTCTCCCCCACTTAGAAATTTTCGTCCTCGAAAATATTACCTGAGACGAACAACTCAGGATACGACTCTCGCATCCGACTCTCCAACTCCCAAGTCAAATTTCCCTCAGCAGCGCCTCCCCACGCTACTTTCACAAGGGTAATATCCTTGCCTCTTAACTGCTTCAACTCGCGATCCAAAATCCTCACCGGTAATGCCTCAACCGTAAGGTTCTCCCTCATCTCAACCTCATCCATCGGAATCACATGCGATGGATCCGGAACATACTTCCAAAGTTGTGAAACATGGAACACATCGTGCAAATTCGAAAAACTTGGCGGCAACGCCACCCTATAAGCCACAACACCCATTCTCGCGGATATCTGATAAGGACCAATAAACCGAGAAGTAAGCTTCTTCGACTTCAATGCACGACCAACACCCGTCACCGACGTAACTCTCAAAAATACATGATCTCCCTCTTGAAACACAAGATCTTTCCTTCTTCGATCATGATAACTCTTTTGCCTACTCTGAGAAGCCTTCAATTTCTCACGAATAAGTTTCACCTTTTCTGTAGTCTGTTGCACTAACTCCGGTCCAACCACCAAACTCTCACCAGATTCATGCCAACACAAAGGTGTTCGACATCTTCTTCCATACAACGCTTCAAAAGGTGTCATTCCAATACTCGAATGAAAATTGTTATTATACGTGAATTCCACCTACGACAAATAACTGTCCCAAGTACCACCTTGCTCAAGAACACAAGCTCTCAACAAGTCTTCCAACGACTGAATAGTTCTCTCGGTATGACCATCCGTCTGCGGATGATAAGCAGAACTCAACCTCAACTTGGAACCTAACGCCTTTTGCAAACTTTCCCAAAATCTGGAAGTAACCTCGGATCTCGATCTGAAACAATATTCAATGGAACACCATGTAGTTTCACAATCACACTGATATAAATCTCAGCCAACCTCTCCAAAGAAAAACTGATGTCAATCGGAATGAAATGTGCCGATTTAGTCAGCCTATCCACAACCACCCAAATAGCATTATGTCCCCTCTGTGTATTGGACAACCCTGTCACAAAATCCATAGAAATGCTATCCCATTTCCACTCAGGAATATCCAACGGTTGCAACAATCCACTAGGCTTCAGATGTTCTACCTTTGACTTCTGACACGTCAAACATGAATACACAAACTGAGTCACATCTCTCTTTAACCCGGACCACCAAAATATCTTCTTCAAATCCTAATACATCTTATTAGCTCCCAGATGTATACTCAATTTACTCCGGTGTCCCTCCTCTAAAATCATCCTTTTCAACTCCAAATCATCTGGAATACAAATTCTGCCTCGAAACCTCAAAACACCTTTTTCGTCCACTTTATAGTCACCATTTTCACTCTTATCTCCAACCGTCATCAAGTCCACAAATTTCATATCCAACTTCTGTTTCTCGCTAACGGTCAACAGAAAATCATTAGTAACCTTCAACATACCAAGCCTCACACTGCCAGACGTCAATTCGCACACCAAACTCAAATCTCTAAACGCTTCTAAAAGTTCCCACTCCTTAACCATCAAAGCAGACATATGCAAAAATTTCCGGCTTAAAGCATCGACTACCACATTAGCTTTACCAGGATGGTAATTCAAGCCACAGTCGTAGTCCTTCAAAAATTCTAACCATCTCCGCTGCCTCATATTCAACTCTTTCTGATCAAACAAGTATTTCAAACTCTTATGATCACTAAAGACTTCGAACCTTGCACTGTAGAGATAATGCCTCCACATCTTCAACACAAAACCACAGCCGCTAATTCCAGATCATGAGTAGGATAATTTTTCTCATGCACCCTCAATTGCCTCGAAGCATAAGCCACAACATTACCTTCTTGCATCAACACCCCACCTAAACCAATCAAAGATGCATCACAATACACCACAAGCGGTTCAATAGGATTCGGCAAGATCAAAATCGGAGCTGTAGTCAATCTTCTCTTCAGCTCACTAAAACTTTCCTCACACCGAATATCCCAAATGAACGCTTGACCTTTACAAGTCAACTGGGTTAAAGGAAGTGCTAACTTGGAAAAACCTTCAATGAATCTTCGATAATATCCAGCTAAACCCAAAAAGCTTCTAATTTCAGTAACAGATCTCGGAGCCTCCCATTGTAGAACTGCATCTACTTTAGATGGATCCACAGCAATACCATTACCTGAAATTACATGCCCAAGAAAACTCACTTCAGACAACCAGAACTCACACTTGGACAACTTAGCAAAAAGTATCCTTTCCTTCAAACTTTGCAACACAACACGCAAATGCTCTGCATGCTCCTCCCGAGACTTAGAATAAATCAAAATATCATCAATAAACACAACGACAAATCGATCCAAATGCTCATGTAAAATACGATTCATATACTCCATAAACACACCTAGCGCATTAGAAACCCCGAACGACATCCCAGAATATTCGTAATGACCATAACGTGTCTTAAAAGCCATCTTCTGAGTATCTTCCTCTTTCACCCTAATCTGATGATAACCTGACCTCAAATCAATCTTACTAAACACACAAGCACCTACCAACTGGTCCATCAAATCATCAATTCTCGGAAGAGGATACTTATTCTTAATCATCACCTTATTCAACTGGCGATAATCAATACACAATCGCATACTTCCATCTTTCTTCTTCACCAATAAAACTGGAGCACCCTAAGGCGATACACTTGGTCTCACAAACCTCTTCTCTAATAATTCATTCAACTATTTCTTCAACTCAACCAACTCAGATGCCGACATTTGATATGGTGCCATCGACATAAGTCTAGTACCAGGAACTAGATCTTATAGAAAACTCCACCTCTCTCTCTGGCGGTACATCTGAAATATCCTCGGGAAACACCTCTGGAAATTCACACACAACTGGAAACACATCAATTGCAACTTGACTATCCACAGCTAACGATGCAAACAACCCAAACAACTGAGCTTCATCCGCCAAAAGTTTCTTCAACTCTTTGGTAGATAAGAAACTGGACTCCTCGTCTTCTTCAAGAGAAGGAAATCGTACCAACTTATGATAACAATCAATGTGAACTCGATTGAACTGCAACCAATTCATTCCTAGAACCACATCTAACCCTTCCAACGGTAAACACACCAAATCCATCTCAAAATATTTACCATAAATGGTCAAAGGACAACTTAAACAAACCAAAGAAGTAGTTACTGACCCTATTGCTGGAGTATCAATAACCATCTCACCACCCATCGAAGACAACAACAGATTCAAATGCTTCATGCACTCAGACGAAATAAACGAATGAGTCGCTCCAGTATCAATAATAGCAACTAAAGGCGTACTATTAATAAAACAAGTACCTCTAATCAGACAGTCTGCACTAGAAGTCTGAGTCCCCGCCAATGCAAATACCTTTCCTCCAGATTGAGCTTGCTTTGGTTTCAGACACTTGGTACTAATGTGATCAGGTTCACCACAGTTGAAACACTTCACCACATTCTTCCTCTTGCAATTGGCTGATACATGTCCTACACCTCCACAATTAGAACACTTCCCCAGATTCTTCCTATATTCAAACTGACGATGCCCTAAGTCACCACACCTATAACATCTTAGAGAATTAGACATACCTCCCCCACTTGGCTTTCTCTCAAAATTACCCCTTTGCTTACCCTTATCAGCTGGTGACATAAGGACCACCACGAAACGGTTGCTTCCCTTTCCTCTCGTTCACACTCTTATAGTGAGTAGAACGAGCCTTACTATCTTCTTCATAAATCCTACAATAATCCACCTAGTCAGAAAACCTTCTAATCCTTCGATACCCAACTGCCTGTTTAATCTCAGGACGCAGCCCGCTCTCAAACTTCACACACTTGGAAAACTCCGTAGTCGCTTTAACATAATGTGGATAAAACTGCACAAGTTCCATAAACTTAGCAGTATAATCAACAAAAGACATATTACCTTGTTTCAACTCCAAGAACTCAATTTCTTTCTTTCCCCTTATGTCCTCAGGAAAACACTTCCTCAGAAACTCAATACTAAACAAAGCCCAAGTGACTTCTTCCTCTGCAGCTTCCAACACAAGACGTGTACTAACCCACCAGTCATCCGCTTCCTCTTGCAACATGTGAGTACCCAGTCTCACCTTATTTCCCTCAGCACAATCCATCACTTGAAAGATTCTATCAATCTCTTTGAGCCAAATCTGAGCACCATCAGGATCATGTCTCCCTTTGAAGACAGACGGGTTGTTCTTCCTGAACTCATCATTACCAGCAGCATTAGGTGCACCCTGCACAACCCGAGCCATAGCTTGCATAGCGGCAGCCAAAGCAGCGTCATTCCTACCAGCCATATTCTGTTCATTTCCAATAACAGCAACTATGGTTAAACAAACAGCTCACCCAAACACAAACACCGACACAGACTGACACAACTGACACAGACTGGCTCTGATACCACTTAATGTAACACCCCCTTCTACACCCCCAGGCTAATAAAGCGATAATAGAAATTAAAAATTTTATCAGAGTATAATTAAACATTCATGGCATAGACGGAGGCGTCACATCAATTTGGAAAATTAAACACAATAACCTGCCCATAAAGATATGCAACAAACAGGTAACACATAACAGAGGAACTCAGTTCCTAATACCCAAAAATCAGGTACAGAATTAAAAGCGGAAAATCTGCAACTGAATCTCATATATATATATATATATCATAAAAGGTTTGTCTGTCAAATACAGCTACATACATGTATAATCCAAAAAGAACATATACATATACACAATAATCACTAACGGTCTCCCCGACTACCCGGTGCTACATATCAGAGCCGACCGAAAAAAGAATGAAGACCTAAGCTTCACAAAAAGACCTCCAGCATCTAATCTGCAATGCCACGTAGAGCATTTAAAACAGCAGAAGGGTGAGAAACACAATCATAATATAATTGCATATAATTATATAACAATACACCAATACACACGTAAAATATTCTCACCACAACTTACACCATAAATCGAAGACAAAACCACATAATGCATATCTCATACAACCATCACCAAGGCATACCTATCGTGCTCAGTGCATTTATCACACATATATATGAATATATCAAATCATCAATTTCATCAACAATTCCACACACAATCATACCATTCATGATTCATGCAAATGCAGAGAGACCGACACAACGACTCTATGCAAATGCGGTACCATCCATCCATCATCTCAACACTAGTTCACTCAGGAACTATTGGAACGATCGCTTGTTACTTAGTGTAACTCCCCGTCGGGCAAACGATGTTCCCCGTCGCTTTCGGTCCTCTTGGTATAAGGCTCACGACATTTATGGATCACTTTCAGTCCTCTTTGTATAAGGCTCACCATCCGATCGCTTTCAGTCCTCTTTGTATAAAGCTCACGATCGTCTATAATCATCGCTTTAAGTCCTCTTTGTATAAGGCTCACGGTGTTATAGCGGATTCCCTCTGGAATCGATTCGTCGCTCTCACCCACTAGGGCACATGACATCACAAGAATCATATCATGATGCTTGACATACAATGACTCATGACATTCAAATGCACAAATATATGCAATCATCTCAGTCACCAAATAATCATGCTTCACCATCAAGCCCAAAATAATGCATTTATTTGCCATACGGCCCCAAACCATCATCACAACATTTAAACACAAGCATTTACCTCATACGACGGCACACAAGTCATGCTATATCTATCAAAGGCATATTGCATGCTAACACCTCAAATACACCCAATTAAAACGGTAAAAGTCGACAAAACGACACATTTTCAAATTCCCGACATAATTAAATTGGTAAATAATCTCAAAACCATCATCATAAGAAAGTACAGTTCAATAGCTATCCAACGATACCAAGAATGTTTAAAACGGATAATCGGAACACAAGTTACGGATGTAAAAAGAAAAGGAATTGCGAAAACACAACATTTTGCACCCTTGCTGGCCATACGCGTATTGCCCAGAGCCATACACGTATTGCCCAAACTCATACGCGTACCATTACGCATTTTGACAGATGGCCGAGAAAAATGGAATTCATTACGCGTATTGCCCTCAAATGCACCTCCCATACGCGTTTGCCCAAGCCAATACGCGTATGGACCTGCCTGATACGCGTAACGGCAGAGGAAACCCATAATTTTTCTGCAGAATTTTTTCTGCGAAATTCACCCAAAACCCACTCCAATTTCACCTAAACACCAGAAAATTGCCAATAGATAGCACAACAACATATATCTAACATGTATCAACAATAAGGGACCTGAAAACATGATTTCCGACACAATTTAATCGAATTCCAACAATTTCAACATATTATGGTTTTTGTTCTACATCCAATTTCAATCCAAAAACAACCAAATACAAACATACATAATCATACACAAGTATAAGATAATCGAGTTTCGCACACTTACCCGATTTAATCGTGTTTGAAAAGTCGGTTGATTGATTTTCTTCCTTTCCAAGTTTTTCTCTCTTTTCTTCTTTCTTTCTCTTTTCTTTCCCTTTTCCTTCTTCTCTATTTATTTCTCTCTATTTTTCTCTCTTTCTATTTCTATTTTACTAACTTAAGGAAAAATAAAGTGAAATGACCAAAATACCCCTACACTCAAATATCTCGCAAACGTTCCCAAAATGAGACAAAACATATTCACGGCGAAAAATAATATATTATCACATAAAAGTAAAAAATAAAATAATATAATAATAAAATAATCAAATCGACTCGATTAAATAAAACTGACAAAACTGGGGCGTTACAGTAACGGTTTCTGCGCCTTTAATCTTTGAACTGTCCCAATGATGATCGTAGGTTCTGTGTCATCATCATCTTCATCAAACAAACCATTAGTTGTTGCTGGCTGTGTCACACACACTAATTCATTTTCCTCATATCACACACACTAATTCATTTTCCTCATCTCACACACACTATTTAATTTTCCTCACATCTATTAATTCATCACTAATGCAGGTTGGGCATGTAAAATTTGTGGTATCTGATGGAGTTAAAAGAGATATGGCTTAGCAGTGAAGATACCTGAGCATATGGTAATTTATACTACTTTACAGATTCCTTCATTTGCTTTTACTAATTTAAGACATTTATAGATCTGATTTGAAGAAATTTCCTTTTTGATCAAGCAGTGAAGGTTTTTTTATCTCCATTGTAAAGCAGATCCGCCTGTTATCTATTGAGATTTGAAGTCTGATAACAAATGAAATTTGTAAGCTTTTTTATCCCTGTGTTTTCATAATTGATAATTAATTTCATAAGTGATTGTGTTGGTTGTGTGTTATGGCCTTTGGAGTGTTGGTCTACTTTAGGTGTTGTAGTGCGTGTGTTTTGTAATTGTGTGTGATGTTGTTTTTAGGGGGCTTTTTAGCTCTTTTGCTTTGGTTCCTCGGTGTTTTTGGTTTGTGGATTTTTGCTTGTATTAGTTGGAGCCCTGGTTTGGGATTGCTTGTGCCTGGTCTGGCTTATTAATTCAGTTTTTTTTTGCTTTTTCCAAAAAAATAGTACCATCGACTCCTTTTTTGTTTTAATGGGGAATGACTTAATCCACTGTCATGCATTAATAGGTAACTGTTAGAAGTCTTGGGAGGTGGTAAATTTTATGTCAATACTGTTGGAGATCAAAAGATAGCATCCATTCAGAACCAACTAGCTTCTTTGAACCTGAAGGAAGCTCCTGTGATTAGTGCTTTCAATCCTAAGAAGGGTGACATAGTCCTATGTTATTTCCGCGCTGATACATCTTGGTATCAGGCAATGGTAAGTTTTGATACGAAAGTTTTGTTTTGGTTGGCTTCATCAGTATATGGAAATCGGAAAGCGGAAGTTATCAGTATATGGAAACCAACACAGATCATTGTCGAAAGTTATCACTAATGTTTACTCAGTGCATTGTTTTTAGCAACTTATCATTGGCAATTCTAACATTTGAATTATGATGTCAATAAATGAATAAAATGTGCAAATAATTGGTTCTGCATTTCTGTTGGATAGTTTAATAAAACGTGCAAATAATTGGAATTGACAGTGTGGAATCGCGTTCAGGGGGTGGTGATGTTCCTTTGCATTTTCAGGAAGGGTTGCGGTTGGCTCCTAGGTAAATTTCGACTTCGACTCTCAATTTTGCTTTCCAATGTATTTCAGTTTCGATTCTCTATCGTTTTAATTTTTGAGTCAATTCAAACTAAGTTTCATCTCTGTGTAGTCTTGGATTGTTCGATGTTGTTCCGTGGATTTTCGTTTGAATTTGGTTTGATTCTTCTTAGTCTGACATTAGTTTAAGTTTTGGTTCCGGGTTGCTTTGCTTTTATTTTCCAACTCAGCTCTGATGTTGTATTAGTTTCGATTATGCGCAGTTTGATTTTTGGGTGTTGTTTGATGTTGGTTTCAAATAATTTTGATATGATGTAGTTCTGATTTTGATATGGTGTCCGATAGTTAGTGTTAATGAAAAAAGTGGAGAAGTTCAATGTGATAAGTGCTTCTGTCATTATGCTTACAAAACAACGGATAAGTGCGGTACATGTAATTATGTCATATATAGCAAGCTCAATTTTACTGATATAGTTTAATAATCAATTTTCTTCACCGCAAACTAAACACAGACTAAGTCATTTAACCATAAGCTAACAATATTATTGGTTTGTTGTGTTTCAGAACTTCAACATCAGATATTCGGTTATACTCGAGGAAAGGATTCATTTCCTTCTCGATTCACCAGATATAACAATATATGTAAAATTTCATGGATTTATTTACTTTGTTTTTTCTGTGTTTTGCAGCATATCTTAGAGGCATTTTTATTGGTAAGAAGAACCTTTTACTTATTCAGTTATGTACATTAAATTGAGTCGCATGAAATTTTCTATTGCAGAGAATCGGGTCAGGAAGATCTTTGACATGGAAAGGAAATGAAACACCAGGAACATTCATTGTTTCATAATTTGACTATAAGAACTGAGTTAAAGCAGCTTCAAAACCTGCAGCAAGAAGAAACGTTAGTGTTTTAGTATGTACAAGTAAAACAACAATATCCTCATAATTAACTTACATATTACAATCTCAATGTCATGAATATAACTATGCACAATTATGACTATGCACAATACACATTTTTGACGCGTCGAGGTGATGTTGGTGTTTGAGTTTATGCGTCGAAGCCAGTGTTGATACAATTTGTGGTTGATTCACTGTTGTTGATGTTGTTTGATGTGGTTTAATCGCAAAGAGCAGAGAATGTTACCGTCGGGGAACTACTCAGGTACGGTGCTTTTGATTTTTCTACGCGTCAGTTTTGAGTTTCTTTTTACGATTTCAATCTAAACCTTCTTCCTCTGGCTTCTTCTGTTACAAATTTGTGTTGTTGCTGGTGTTGATGCGAGGAATTCGAAGGTTGCGGTGTTGAAACTGCCTCGGTTTGTGTTGTCGCAAGTGTTGATACATTTCGTTCCAAATCTGCAGGTTATGGCGGATGCTACTGTTGCGTCGTATGTGAAGATATAGGTGTGGAATTGAAGCTTCAATGGTTGGTGATACGGAATTAAAGCGTCGAGGTGATGTCAGTGTTTGATTTTATTTGTCGAAGTCGGTGTTGATGCAATTTGTGTTGATGCAATTGACAGTAGCTACTTTGTAGAAATGGTACTCACTTTCAAAACTACACTTTGTATGAAACTCTTAAACCATGTTTAGATACATTGTAGAGAAAATGTGTGTACATTAAGAGAGTATCAACTATGTGTATCCATTGAATATAAATTAAAAGAAGAAACAATGTTTGGTTTAATGTCTTTTTGATCCCTGAAAATAAGGAGACGCATGAACTATGACAAGTCAATTTAATAGACATGAAACGAAGTAACCCGTGTTTATTTCAATGCCAGATTCAATCTGTGGACTTCATGACAGTCATGCTTAACCTACTGAATTGAACCTTACATAATATGTATTACTGTTTTCAACTTTAGTCAATATTGAAACTGAAATTCAATGTCAAAGGAAATGTAAAATATAATGTTTGAATCCTCTGTATTGATTTCATTTCAATTTGAAATACATTGATGGTGTAGGTCTTAGGTAACCAATTTTTGAACAACTATATCCACATTTACAATAACAAATTAACAATGTAGGTTTTTCAAAGCCTTATTTCATTTATGTTGATTCACCATTATTCTTAGGATAGATAGTAACACTATTATTGTAGTTATATCCTCATATATGTTGTTACTTCACTAACAAGTAATAATTAAAGCATAAGTTCATGACTTCATTTTAAATTCTATCTTAAATAGATATCTCATCTTAACTCTAAATGAAGAAGAGGCCAAATTACTGTTTTTTAAGAAGACATCTGATATGCTTCTGTCATGGCGGCAATGTAATCATGTCCAACACTGATTCTCTATCATTTTTCTATTTATTTTACAAGTTCATCAATTGTTCCCATTGTATATCATGATGGAGTTAAAGATACCTATACATTTTGCTCATTTATTTGTACTTATTATTTTAACTTATTTTGTTATCAACTTTAAACAACATTTAATTTTATATTTCTCATTTTAGAGTTTATGTAATTTTATATAACCATCATTATATGTCAATTCATCTATCCATATAAGTGTATACCCGTAAAATCATATATTATAACATTTAACTTTATATCGCTTTCGGTGATGTGACACGGAAGACAATAATCCATTTTTTTCGCTCTTATATAAAAAGGTTTATGAAGTGTCACGTGACACTACCAATTAGATTCAGGTGAAAAAGAATCATAAATCTTTCTTTTATTGTACATTTGAATTGTTGCTTATGGAATGAAACTATAACACGGAGCACTACCAATCATATAAAATCTAAACAAATAATAAAAACACATCTTTAAAAATATTCAATTGATGGTACACGTACATTGAAGTTAATTTAAAAAACATAAAACTATCTTAAATGCAAATTAACCATCATTTAGAATAATAATATTAAAATTTTACTTTTATTAAAAATTATAATGATCATAAGTGAATTAATCAATTTATTTAAAAAATTATAAATGAGAGAATAAATTGATTTAAACTACTATAGATAAAATACAATAAAAAAGTTACCATAAATAAAAATTGTATGAAAGAGAAAGAAGCCGAAATGAGTACAATATAAAGCATTTAATTTATTATAATTTAGTTATAATAGTTAATTTTTTATAAAACAAAAATGATGAATGCAATTATTTATTATCATTTACTATAATCTTTAGATTGTTGGGATGTGTAGAAAAAATTTATAAATACATATGATTATATGACTATGAGGTAAAATATTAGTCAGATTTTTTTAATCAATGTTTCTCACAATTAACATTTATGTAAATTTTCAAAAAAAAAAAGTATGATTAATATCCGCAACATAAGTGAATTAATTAATTAATTTAAAATCCTAAAAATAAGATAATAAATTGATTTAAACTATTATAAATAAAATATAATAAAAAAATTACTCTAAATAAAAATTGTATGGAAGAGTAAGAAGGCAAAAATAATACTATAAAGCATTTAATTTAGTTATAATAATTAATTTTATATAAAACAAAAATGATAATACGATTATTTATTATTATTTATTACCAATTTTCATTCACATGAAACAATATACAATATCTAAGATTGTTGGAATGTGTAGAAAATATTTATAAATGGATATGATAATATGACTATGAGGGGAGTTGGTGCACAATATTTGAAAAAATATGTGTATATAGTAGGGATGGCAATTTGACCTATCCCCAGTGGGTACCCACAAAATTACCCACAATGGATAGGGTAAAAACCCGCAAAAATGGGTATGGGTACGGGCTCGGGTAATTACCCACTTAAATAAGCGGTGATGGGTGCGGGGATGGACACCTTAGTACCCAGCCCGCCTTATACCCGCACAATATATATTTTAATTTATATTATTATATAAAAATAAATGTTTATAAAATTTAAAAAAAATCAATTTTAAACTACTACAATTTAGTATAAGTGATCATTTATTTCAAATCTCAACAATAAAAAAAATTAAAAACTTTTTAATGTTTTTATAAAATTAAAAAATTATGATATTTTATACTTGATATATTTATTTTTATTAGAAATGCGGGTAACGGGTACGGGTACGGGCACTTATATACCCATAGGGTACGGGGACGGGTGTCAATTTTGATACCCAAGCGGGTATGGACTCGGGTACGGGGATTTTTTTCAACTGCGGGTATGGGGACGGGTACTATAGTACCCTACCCATACCCTGCCCATTGTCATCCCTAATATATAGATCTGAATATAGTACACTAAATAAAACAATAAATTGAATTAAATTATTATAAATAAAAACTACTTTAAACCTACAAAAACTATTCATATTTGAATCATTAATATATATTTTTCCCATATTTATATCAATGAATTATATTTAAAATTTGTTGGACTGTTCATATTTACTAGTTTCTATCTATTCCAATTCTAACTTTCAATGACAAACTAAAATGTGAAAAGTGGATAAAATCTTCAATAACTGGAATGGAGATTATTTTTTATATAATTTTGTGTAAAATAAACGTTTATAATTGTTTTAATAGTTTTGTGAAAAATTTAAACATATTGTTGAAAGAGATATGTTGTTTCTTAATTTGATATAAAATGATAATTTCATCAAATTTAAATATAGTCAATTATATTAGAAAAAAAATATATAGTCAATGATATGGTTCAAATTTATAGAATATCAAAATTTTCATGGTTTTAACATTGGAAGAATATTTATTATATAAAAAATTGCTGATTAGCTATTACAATTTCTAATTTTAATAGTATTTAATTTATGACATTTGTCTAATTTTATAGAATTCAAAATTTCCAAAATCGATTTTAATTAGTAGGGGTGGACACTTGGTCGGTTTGGGTAAAACTCGGACCTAAAATCCCAAACCGGCCCAAGCCATTGATCCAATTGTTAGGCCCAATTTCGACTGAGTTGTAATTCAGTTTTATCGGGTTCGGTTTTATCAGTTTATCGGTTAAGACAAATTGGTTTGTTCAGTTAGTTAAACCATATTTTTATTATTAAAAAAATACATAAAAGTTATTTTTTTTAAATGATTCAAACTACTTAAAAATAAATAAATGGCCATAGTGCAAAGTCACAATACAACCATATAAATATTTTAACATAAATGGTCTTATAGTGCAAAGCCATGAGACAAATGGCCTAGGAATCATTTTCATCACCTAATAATAGCACAAAGCCACAACACAGGCATCTAAATATTACATCTAAATTTAAGTCTTCAAATATTTTAGAAGTAAGCTCTACAAATCAAATATCCTTAGTGTTTGTGTCACTAGCTAGAAAGTCTTGCATAAGTAGTTTGTTGCTGGATGATGAGTTTGATAGTACTCTTGCTGCAAACAAAATGAAAAGAAATACTCATGGTTGCAACTTTTAAATGAGAAATTAAACAAAACAAAATGTAAAATTTAAACCAAAGAAAAAATCACTTATAAAACTACCACTGAAATATGCTTGATAGTACTCTTGCTGCAAAAATATTTTATCATTCCAAAGAAATATGTTTCTTTCAGGAACAGAACTTGGTTAAAAACAATCTTCCCACTGAAATGCATGGATCGCTATTGTACCTTGCTTTTACGGGATTTCCTAGCCTTTTCAGTCTTCTCAGAGTACCGTTCTTCAGAAACTGCAGATACTCTCTTGAAGAAGGTTGGATCGGAATATCTCTTGAAGCAAGATCATGGGCCACCAGTATCGAATCTGATTGACACACAAAAAATATTTCAATAACCAGTACATAACACTTAATTTACGCAGGATACCGATCCAAAGAAGTTTGAAACTAATCAACTGTTTATGCTTTAGTATTTAACCAATCTAAATATTCTCGAACAGAAAAACAACATAGAACCGAAGGAAATTCAACATACTTATCAAGCAAGTGCATTCGTGGTGGGTCACGACATTCTTCATATGAATCCATAATAAAAGGAGGCAAGTCATTGTATATGAAATGATTTCAGGAACACGTTTATTATTCATCAAAACAAATTATAAATTATTGGATAAATTATATTTTTAAAATATAAATTATATTTTTTATATTTACTAAATTTTGTTTATCTTATTATTTTTTTCAAATTTTAATTATAAACAAATGCGCGTCATCGACGGGTACCCGTGCGAACGCGCGGGTATCCCGCTAGTTATAATTTAAAAGTTATATTTTATAAAAGAATTAACGCTTCACATCAAAGTGGCACGTACAATAGTCAACTTGTGATACTTAAAAATCGACTTCAAATTTTAAATTTTTACAATGCGAAATTGTGAATGTATAATTATCTTAAAAAATATTCTTAATTTATAATAAAATTTATATCAAATTAATATTTATGATATATAAAATTAAACATAATAAAAAAATATATTCAACCCACAATTGATCTCTCTCTCTAACATTCATATATAAATTTAACAGAGAATTAAAATAATAAAAACTATTATTGATAAACGTCAAATGACCATTTTACAATTATTACATATGGGATATTAAAACGATCATTCATCTTGTTAAAACAAAAAAATGAAACCACGTATCATTGATCTTTAACGCAACAACATCCACGTGAGCCAATTGGTATACAACTTCCACCTAGAGGGTAATCGTTGTGTTTACACCACTGGTCGCATGGACCGTCAACACATAAATCTTGAAAAGTAAAGCAGTGTAGATAGTATTGATCGGTTACTACATCTGCATGAACCATCGACCAAGCAATGCACATAAATGCTAATGTAAAAATAACGAACGTGATGCTACTGGTTGCCATTCTCTTTAACAACAACTTTTGAATTTCTTATTGGTGAATAGCAAGAACCATAGAATAGTCTATTTATAATATGAATAGACTATCTTTCCAAATTTAGAATATACATATAATATTCCATTTACATGGATGTATGATAACAAAATTACTAAGTAAATTTTTAATATGAATAGACTATCTTTCCTAATATAGAATATACATATAATATTCCATTTACATGGATGTATCATAACAAAATTACTAGTAAATTTTTAAATCAAATTAACTACTGATAAATGTACTATAATTATAGGACATCCTTATCTCCTGGCTGATTCATCTACCATATAAGAAAGAACTATACCATCTAAAAGACTTTAATGCCCCTTTGGACACATGTTGGCTTATGCATACATCAACGTCTTCTATTTTCTTTCCTTTTGATTACTTTCTACACTTTTTCTTTGCTACACTTTTAAGTTTTAACAAATATATTTTACTTGCTGCACTTTTAAAAAATACATTGTGTCCTTTCATCAACTATTCACAATGATGAAAAACTTTTTTTCCTGAACATACTATCTTAAACTGTGCGCCAATTTCATTTCTTTAGCACGCTACCATCTTTCTGAACATCAACAGTCTCTGCTCTGTCTCTTCCTTTCAACTTCCACACCATTTCATCTTCTTCCAACCCAGTAGGAAATGACGCGTCTGTTTGAGCCCGTCTCCGACATAACTGATAGCAAGGACTTGTGGAAGCTTGCTGTAAAAATACATCACAAATGGAAAGTTACGACTGCAAACAAAGAGCATTTTGAGATGGTTGTCGTAGACAAACATGTGAGTTCCCTCTTTCATATGCTTTTGTTGTATGTGTTTGTTTTACTATTTCGAAAGTCTTAGTTTTTGTTTGTTCGCATGTTTTTGATGTTGAGATTTGATTTCGTTTGAATGAATGTGTACGAAATATAGTCTTAAGAACTACCACACTGTGTATTACATATCATTTATTTCAATATGATATTCGTTATTGGTCATTTGTTTTGCAGTTGAGCGTTGTGTGTTACATGTCATTGCTTTGTAGATGGTGTTTGTTGATTGTTTAGTTAAGGATTTGGTCGAATATATGCTCACCTTTGTGTTCAAGCTAAGATAAGACTCATGTTTATTATTTGCATTTTTCAGGGCCATGACATCCAGGTCGTTGTACCTATAATATTTTGACAAGCATTTGACTCAACTTTTTCCGTTAACGCAACTTGCACGATGTCAAACTTTCACGTTATGCCCAACGACCTGATTTTCAAACCTACTTCCCACAAATATATGTTGAAATTCACCGGTGGGACAACAGTTGGAGATGTTGGAAAACATGAAATCCCTGACAAGAAACTTCACCTTACGCCTTTTGCGGACATAATCTCGGGCAAATGGCAGAGGAATCTTCTCATTGGTCTTTTTTCCATCCTTTTCATGTTTCCATTTCATTTTGGCTTATTTAACAATCCCATATGTTAATTTAACAATGTTGCTTCCGTTTTCTGTAGATGTTATAGGTGTTGTCGATGAAATTGGATACTCCCAATCTCAGTTCGGTGGAAAGAAAGCTCAAATCAACTTCAAATTAAGGGACTTAAGGTGCGGCTCTTGAGTGACAATCTTCTATCAGATTTTAAGAACGTCATATTTTTTTATTTCAAATATATACTGAATCATACATTTGCTTTGTTTTAGCGACAACACGGTTCATTGTACTCTATGGGAGGCCTATGCCTTGGAGTTCTTTGATTACAAACAAAAGCATCAGGACCCTTCAAAACGAACTGTTATACTGATGAAATATGCTAAGGTTAAAGAAGAAGGTTAGAAAATACCCAACACATTAATTTTTTTTTGTCTGCCTATCTGTACTTTGTTTTCAACTTCCAAACACAATTTTAATTTTGTCTTTCGTATTGTAGGCAAATATCCTCAGGCCGTTACTAACACCTACAACATTACCAAAATCTATATCAATGAGGATGTGCCCGATATCACTGACTTTTTAAAAAGGTTTATCCAATGTTTACCTTGACCTCTGTTTGAATGCATCCTTTTGCTCTTTGATTTCTTACGATTATAACACTACTGCAGTTTGCCAGGTTGATTTTAAATTTGGAGATTCTTCACCATCAGGGGCCAACAATCGTTCTTGGTCTCAACAATCTTCCGTGTCTCAACTTACACCCACTGAAAAGTTTTTGTCAAAAGCTATTCCACTTCCATTATGTGACATCGTCACATTATATGAGGTGATCCACTTGGGACCAAGTTTTTTTTTGTCTATGATATTGAATCACCAAATTATTTTAACATTGTCTCTTTGTAATATTCAGAATACATTCTGCCTTACGGTTGCAAGGACCGAGAAACTCATTGCATCTCCTAACGGTTGGCATTATAAAACCTGCCATCAGTGCCCGCAGGTTGCTAAGGGTGACAACCCACCTTTTTTTTGCCGGGACAACCATCGAACCGAAGCAGAGATCTGGAGGTTGATGTCTATTTAAATTCATTGCAGTATTGTTATCAATGGCTATTTTTTTGTTACTGTTTAATGGTCCCTTATTTCGTAGGTATAAAATCGAGGTAGGGGTCAAGCAAGATGGTTGTAGTGCTAGCTTCATTTTCTGGGATCGCGAAGCCACAGAGCTTTTGAAGACTTATGCTGCCCAGATGCGTGCAACCATGATAGCGGTATGTGTTACCTAACATACGTTTCATCCATCATAGGCCATCTTTGAAAAATTCTGTTTCGTTTTTCTAATTTAATTCTGACTATCTTATCCATTTTTAATATTAGGCCGGAATCACTGATCCACTAGAGTTTCCACTTGCATTGGATGAAATCTTGGGCCTCAAATATGCGTTCAAAGTTAAGTGGTGTCCAAGATATAAGAGTTGCTCTGTTGTGGAATATCTTAATGATACGGAACTGATTAAAATACTCGAGGCTTCACATACCACAACTGAGGTGAATATAGTTATTTTTTCAGTGATTGCGATTTCCATTTATGCTCACCATTTCTCGAGTGTTGATGTTGTTTTCCTATTTTTCAGCCATTGTCTTTCATTAATATCGGCTCCCAGTCAAACCATGTAACTTTCAATAATTTGGAACACACTTTTTCTGTTACAAACTATGTAGCAATTATATCATTTCACCACAACGTCTACTAATTTCCTCCTTTATGTACAGCTGTTGGAGAGTGTAGATGAATACTCCCCGTTTGATAATCTTATTCCATTCAAGGTACTGTATTCAAGTGTTTTTTATGATATTACCACATACCTAAATGAAACTACATTCTTTCTGTTTTATGCCAACTGCAACCACATTCTTTGTGTGTTTTCCGTCCTATGCTCTACACATATTGAATTTCAATCTCAGGCGCATCAAACCATTGCACTCTTTAAATTATATTAACATTTTAAGTATTAGGATACTCCTTTCATGTCTTTCTGTAATTATTGTGGTTGCAGCCATTATCAATTATTTTTAAAACTATTGTTTTGTCTTATGCAGGATGCTAAGATTACCTCTAACCACGTTCCCGATCCCACCACACCTACATCTCAAGTCAAGAGAATGTCTCCAGATGCTTCCTTTGAGTCATCCCACAAGATTGATGGTGATGGGGATCTTTCTTCAACCAAACCTAAGAAGGTCATCAAACGCGGAAAAAACAAGGCGGTTTAACTGTTCTTCTTCATTGCTGACAGGATAATTAAGTTCCTAATTATTAATTCAAATCTATCAACATCTTTTGGTCACTGAATTATGTAATATATTGCTGAATTACATTTCTTACTTTTGAACATTGTGTTTCCTCCCAACACAACTTATGGGATGTATTTTGAATTGCTTTTAAAGACTTCAACTAACTATGATTAATGAAATCACCCATACAAGGGCAACTATGTTATTTCAATTTATTTCTAAATCTCAAATTCATATCTTCATTTCAGGTATCTTTCTTTTTCCCGTGTTCCGACCAAAATGGTCATTCGAGGTCACCCTATACATAGTTTTCTATTATTTTAACATTCTGCATATTGCCCAACAAACTAATGGTTCTAAAACTCAACAACTAACACGGAATAGTCTATATTATTTTTTTGTGCAACCATCAATTACAACCTTCTCAACTATTGGATCTCTTATTATATCTTTCGCTATCTATATCTACTGATACAATCTAAACACTCCTTTAACTTATATCAGGATGGCCCACTTTTTAAAATAAACTACAAAACAACACCCATTTTATCTAACAATTATACACGGTTCTCAATGAACCTATCAACCTATTTTTAATAATTACAGTCTGCTGCATTTTAAATAAATTGCAACATGTCAACTCACTGAAGCTGACCCTATGTATCTAGACTATTTAGCCTTTTACAAAACCTTTCACACAATCTGCACTAAGATATGCTTAGATGACAGAGGCTCATCATTTCTTATTGGATGAAATATTGTCTTCACCCCACGTGTGTGACCCTTGTATGTACTGTATTTTATGACATCTGTTTTAAATTTGTGACTGCTAATCTTCCAAGCACTTTTGTTAGTTTAGTATTGGCAGCAATTTTGCTAAAACAAGGTGTTACATCAAGATGTTACATCAAGATGTTATGCTTGATGTCTTGACATGTGATTCTAACGTTTTGCAGGTGGTCTTTCTTATTGATGCAGGGCTCTGTTCATGATGTCGAGCCATATGTCCTAACATCTGTTTACAGAACATTCTGTTCAGAATGTTATGGTTTATTTGTTGCGCTTTATTTGCAATCTTTTGTGTGTTTATGTTTAGTGATTTCATGCGACAATCATGGCGTGACATTATTTGAAGCAAGCACATTCTGCTACTTTCTTTAAGAATAGTTTGTTGCTACTTTCGTGCAAAAAGATTTGGAGCATAATTACTTTTAATTGTGAATTAAATCTGAGATTTGCTAATGCCCAAGCCCAAGAAGATTGTCTCTATTTAAATACGTGTTAACCCTATTTGCAAAGTAGAGAGAAGATATTGAAAGCTGAGTTTTCAAGTATTAGGGTTTAAGTCTTTTGTTGGTTGTTTTCTTGTGATCCATTCATTCATCATTTAGATGCTAGAATTGGACTGAGTCTTTGAGTTATAAGTTATTCACTCTAAGCTTTTAAGCACGAGTGTTTTGTTCTTGATTGATGCTTTTAAGCAAGATCAAGTGTTGTCTTTGAAGTGTGTCCTTCTAAACTTTGTACTTTTTTGTAGTTATCACTGCATGTGATTGAGGGGGGTGAGAGGTGTCTCTTATCTGAGAGTGTCTTAGATAGAAATTACACGGGTAGAGATTAGGTGAGAAGATTGTAAACTAGAGAGTGTTTACTAAGAATCTTCAAACTAATTCTGTTTAGTGGATTTCCTTCCTGGCTTGGTAGCCCCCAGACGTAGGTGTGATTGTACCGAACTGGGTTAACAATTGCTTGTGTCTCTTTACAATTGTTTACTACATTTTATCTTGTTCATAAATTGATCATTGTTCAGATATTAGTGTCGTGACATCTCTTTCGACATCTCATATCTGATACCAGAATTTCAATTGGTATCAGAGCAGGCATCCTGCTCTGTTTCTGGGTGAGATCTAGGGACGATACTTTCTGGTACTATGGACAAGGAAGGAGGATTTGTGAACAGACCACCTATTCTGGATGGATCTAATTATGATTATTGGAAACCATGCATGATGGCCTTCTTGAAATCGTTGGATAGTAAGGCCTGGAAAGTTGTTATAAAAGGATGGGAACACCCTGTCACTGTGGGGAAAGATGGAAAAGCAACATCTGACCTGAAACCTAAGGAGGAATGGACTAAGGAGGAGGATGAATTGGCTCTTGGAAACTCTAAATCATTGAATACTTTGTTTAATGGAATTGATAGAAACATATTCAAATTGGTGAACAATTGTGAGGTAGCTAAAGATGCTTGAGACATACTTAAAACTACTCATGAAGGTACCTCTAAAGTGAAGATGTCAAGACTTCAATTGCTCACTACCAAGTTTGAAAATTTAAAGATAAAGGAAGATGAAAACATACATGACTTCCATATGAATATCCTTGAAATAGACAATGCTTCAAGTGCCCTAGGTGAAAAGATGTCTGATGAAAAGCTGGTAAGAAAAATTCTCAGGTCTCTTCCCAAGAGATTTGATATGAAAGTGACTGCCATAGAAGAAGCTCAAGATATCAGCAAGATGAGGGTGGATGAACTTGTTGGATCCCTCCAAACATTTGAACTTGGGATAAGTGACAGATCTGAAAAGAAAGCCAAAAGCATAGCCTTTATGTCCAATGCTGAAGATGGAGAGGAGGAATGTGCTCTGGATACTGATGAAAGCTTATCAAATGCTATAGTACTGTTAGGAAGACAGTTCAACAAGGTGATGAAGAGGATAGACATAAAGTCAAGACCTAATGTCAAGAACAACTCATCTGACATCAGCAGGTCTAATGATGTTGGTAGAAGAACAAGGTCTGAAGAAAAATCCACGCAAGGGAAAGGGATTCAGTGCCATGGATGTGAGGGATTGGGTCACATTAGAGCTGAATGCCCTACTTACCTCAAGAAACAATAGAAGAGTCTAACTGTATCTTGATCTGATGAGGATTTTGAAAGTGAACTTGAGAAATAATCTTCTAAACATGTGACTGCTTTGACTAGAAGATATGTCTCTGATGAAGATTCTAGTGATGATGAATTTACCTTTGAAGAACTAGCAGCTTCCTACAAAGAGTTGTGTCTCAGAAGTGAAGAAATCTTTCACGAATGGGAGAAGTAGAAGAAACTTATAATTCAATTGAAGGCTGAAAAGGCAGAACATCTTGGAACCATCTCTAAGCTGGAGAATGAAGTCATGTTGCTGAACTCCAAGCTTGATCAAATGACCAAATCTATCAGAATGCTGAACAGTGGATCTGACACATTGGATGAAATTCTTCAGGTTGGAAAAATGCCAGGAGATATGACTGGGCTAGGATTTGATGGAGAAAAGAAACCCTATTTAGATGCTAGTTCTTTTGGACCTAAATGTAATATGTCACATCAGGTGTCTCAACATCATAGAAGAGGACATTCATTTGGACCTAAACGTAATATGACACATCAGATGCCTCAACATCATGGGAGAGGACATCCCAACCACTTAAGAGGAAGATTCCAAAGATGGAGATGCCATTACTGCGGGCATTTTGGCCACATAAAACCTTTCTGCTTCATACTGTATGGATATCCTAAGCCTGCTCCTCAACCTAGATCCAATCAAAACATTCCTACTAATGGAAGACAATGGGTTCCCAAGGCTGCTGCTACCAGTTTGATAGCTCACATGTCTCTCAGAGTCTCAACTAAGGAGGATTGGTACTTTGACAGTGGTTGTTCTAGACACATGACAGGAATTAAAAATCTATTAGTTGACATCAAATCTCATTCCACCAGCTATGTGACCTTTGGTGATGGGGCCAAGGGTGAAATCAAGGGGGTTGGAAAGCTGAACTTCTCAGGAGTTCCAAATCTTGATAATGTGTTGCTGGTTAAAGGGTTGACTGCCAACTTGATAAGCATCAGTCAACTGTGTGATCAAGGATTCAATGTCAACTTCACCAATTCTGAATGCTTGGTTATAAATGAAAAGAGTGAAGTGATTATGAAGGGAGTCAGATCTAAGGACAACTGCTACTTATGGGTTCCTCGAGATTCTAGTTACTCCTCCACTTGTGCTCTAGCCAACGAATATAAAGTGAAACTGTGGCACCAAAAACTTGGTCATTTACATCTAAAAGGGATGAAGAGGATCATCTCTATGGAAGCTGTCAGAGGAATTCCTAAGCTAAAGATTGAAGAAGGAAGGGTATGTGGTGAATGCCAAATTGGAAAGCAAACTAAGATGTCACACCAGAAGATTAAACATCTCACTACTTCAAAAGTGTTGGAACTCCTTCACATGGACCTGATGGGACCTATACAGGTGGAAAGTCTTGGTGGAAAGAAGTATGCTTATGTGGTGGTGGATGATTTTTCCAGATATACTTGGGTGAATTTTATAAGAGAAAAATCTGAAGTGTTTGATGTGTTCAAAGTTCTTTGCAAAAGACTTCAAAGAGAAAAGGAGAGCAATGTTGTTAGAATCATAAGTAACCATGGGAAGGAATTTGAGAACCACAAATTTGCTGAATTTTGCTCATCTGAAGGGATTGGTCATGAATTATCTTCTCCCATTACTCCACAGCAAAATGGAGTTGTGGAACGAAGAAATAGAACTATCCAAGAATCCGCTAGAGCTATGATCCATGCAAAGAAACTGCCTTACTATTTCTGGGCTGAAGCTATGAACACTGCTTGCTATGTTCATAATAGAGTGACCTTAAGAACAGGAACCACAACTACCTTGTATGTGATATGAAAGGGAAGAAAACCTACTGTCAAATACTTCCATGTGTTTGGAAGCAAATACTATATCTTGGCAGATCGTGACCAAAGAAGTCATATGGATGTAAAAAGTGCCTTCTTGAATGGATACATAAAAGGTGGCATAGATAAGACTCTTTTTGTCAAAGAAGAATGAGGGAAGCTCATGATTGCTCAAATCTATGTTGATGATATTGTGTTTGGTGGGATGTCTGATGAGATGGTTCAACATTTTGCAGCAAATGCAGTCAGAATTTGAGATGAGTCTTGTTGGTGAGTTAACTTGTTTTCTTGGGTTGCAAGTAAAACAGATGGAAGACTCTATATTCCTATCTCAGAGTAAATATGCCAGGAACATAGTAAAGAAGTTTGAAATGGAGAATGCCAGTCACAAAAGGACACCGACTCCTACTCATCTGAAGTTGTCTAAAGATGAAAAAGGTGTTAGTGTGGACCAAAGTCTCTATAGAAGTATGATAGGGAGTCTGCTATATCTTACAGCTAGCAGGCCTGACATTGCCTTTGTTGTAGGTGTGTGTGCTAGATATCAAGCTGAACCCAAAGTTAGTCATATCAATCAAGTAAAGAGGATTCTGAAGTATGTCAATGGAACAAGTGATTATGGCATGTTATACACACATGGATCTGGCTATGTTTTATCTGGATATTGTGATGCTGATTGGGCTGGAAGTGCTGATGATAGGAAAAGCACATCAGGAGGATGATTCTTTTTGGGGAACAATCTTATATCATGGTTTAGCAAGAAGCAAAATTGTGTTTCTCTATCTACTGCTGAAGCTGAGTACATAGCAGCCGGAGGCAGCTGTTCTCAACTAGTGTGGATGAAACAGATACTGACCGAATATAATGTCACATAAGATGTCATGACATTGTATTATGATAACTTGAGTGCTATAAACATCTCCAAAAATCCTATTCAACACAGCAGGACCAAACACATTGATATTCGTCATCATTTTATAAGGGAACTTGTAGAAGACAAGATTATTGCCTTAGAACATGTTGCCACAGAAAAGCAGTTAGATGACATCTCCACTAAGGCATTGGTTGCTAGTCAATTTGAAATTTTAAGAGGAAAATTAGAGATTTGTATTTATGAGGATTTGTAGCAATTAATGTTGAGTAAAAATATCATTCAAGTGGTATTGTATTTCCTAAAAATAAAGAGTTTTCATCAAGTACAATCATTTCAAAATACCAAAAGTAATATTCTCACATGCTACCCTAACACTAAATCCCATTCCAACTGCTCCTTCACCTTCCATACCTCCCCAATACCTCTGCTTGGACATCCTTGCTTCATCCACAAAAATCTCAAGATGTCTCAACACCATGGTTTATCTCCTTCCAAGTCTGCTAGGTCGGAATCAAAACCTACGACTCACCATGTGAGCGTCTCATTTGATGATGTGATAGAAGTTGCTCTGCTTGCCATGGTCCCCTGTGCTGACGCTGAGTTGAAAAAGCCCACAACCTCTTATGCTAGAGTTTCCAAATGTGTTTCTATAGATGCTAATCAAAGTGAGGAAAGAGATGTTGATTCTTCAAATTCTGATAAGGGTACTGATACTGAAAATCTGCACAAGTTGGCTAACTCTGTGCTGAAGGAAGGGAGGATTGAAGGTACGGTTGATATTCCTGGTGTGGAGAAGAAGACTGCTGGTCCTTATCAGAGTGACAAGAGGACAAATGACTCTGATGATGTTGTGAATCTTGATGACTTACCATCTGACAATGAATTAATTGCTAATGTGAATCCTGGCATAGCCAAACGCTTGCAGGCAAGAAGAGGGAAATTTGTTGTTGACAACACCCATAGAGGGAAATCTGTTATTGGCAAGAAAAAGGCTGCTGTTGGACCTCCTAAAGCATGGAGCAAATTTGCTACTCCATCTAAGAAAAGGAAGAATATATCAGATTCTGAGTCTAATCATGATGGTGATGATGAAGTCTAGGACATCGCTCCTGTTAGAAAGTCTGTAACCAAGAGACCATCTGACATAGTGCTAGATGCTCTAATGGATAATATTTCATTCCATTCTGTTGATAGTGTGCAAAAGTGGAAGTTTGTATATCAAAGAAGGGTTGCTCTGGAGAGAGAGCTAGGTAACGATGCTTTTGAGATCAAGGAGGTCATGGAGTTGATTAATAATGCTGGATTAATGAAGACTGTGTCTAGATTCTCCAAATGCTATGATGTGCTGGTCAAGGAGTTCATTGTGAACATCCCTGTGGATTTGCTAACAGAAGAAGTATGGAGTTTAGGAAGGTGTATGTGAGGGGGAGATGTATTGATTTTTCCCCTGTTGTTATCAACAAATACTTGGGAAGAAGTGAGCAAGAAGAGAGTGAGCTGGAAGTAACTGACAATCAAGTTTGCAAGGTAATCACTGCAAATCAGGTGACTGCTTGGCCCTTGAAAGGAAAACTATCTGCTGGACAACTGAGTGTCAAATATGCAATCCTGCACAGGATTGGGGCAGCTAATTGGGTTCCTACAAATCACACTTCCACCATTGTTGTTGGATTGGGAAGATTCATTTTTGCTGTTGGTATAAAGGTTAAGTTTGACTATGGTAGTTACATTTTTTATCAGATTGTGAAGCATGCTACAACCAATGCTGTCAAAATGCCCATTGCTTTTCCTTCTATGATATGTGGTATTATCCTCAGCCAGTACCCTAGAATTCTTTGCAGTACTTTTGTGGCCTGCAAGAGAGATTCTATTTTGTCTGTGCATTATAAACTGTTTGCAGGAAGACATGTCCCAGACCTTGTCTTGACATCTGTTGAGAAGAAACCTACCACAAACACTGGGCTTATTTCAGAATTGAAGGAGACCTGCAGAGAGTTGGGAGATGTCATCCGTGTTACTACTGCAAGGAAGCTGAAATTGGAACCTTGATCAAGAATCTGGAACAGGCTGAAGGAGACAGTATTGAGGTTGCTGGTGCAAGTATTGAGGTTGTTGGTGCTAGTGAAGAGGAACCTGGTGAAGACCACACCTCTAGTGAGAGGACTGATGATAATGAAGGTCATGATTCTGGTTCTACTATTGGTGCTGAAGATGAAAGTTCTGGTGAAGAGAGTTGATGGTGTTTGTGACTACTGATGGTGATCTTTGGAATTTCTTTTTGGTTCTTCTTTTGGTTGGATGATTCAGAGTTTTTTTTTGAAAATTTTTGTGCTTGGCCTGTATTAATGTACTTTCTACTCCTTGGATTTGCTTCTGGATTTATCAATGGTTCTAAATGGTTCTTTCTATCTTTAGTGGTTCTTGCTTTTGTTCTGGTTTTTATGGCATGTGGAGTTTGTCTAATTATGACTAAAAAGGGGGAGAGTAGTGGCTAGTAATGTTCTGTTAGCTTTGGATTTTCTGGAAGAGCTGATTTCTTGGCTTGAGGGGGAGTTTCATTGTTTGAAATGTTAGTTGTGTTCTTTTTCTGCTGCAGGGTTCTCTGATGTGTGTTGGTGCCTTTGTGCTCAAATATTGTTTTAGCCAAAATTTTCCAAAGGGGGAGTTTGTTAGTTTTGTATTGGCAGCAATTTTGCTAAAACAAGGTGCTACATCAAGATGCTATGCTTGATGTCTTGACATGTGATTCTAACGTTCTGCAGGTGGTCTTTCTTATTGATGCAGGGCTCTGTTCATAATGTCGAGCCAGATGTCCTAACATCTGTTTACAGAACATTCTGTTCAGAATGTTATGGTTTATTTGATGCGCTTTATTTGCAATCTTTTGTGTGTTTATATTCAGTGATTGCGTGCGAAAATCATGGCGTGACATTATTTGAAGCAAGCACATTCTACTACTTTCTTGAAGAATAGTTTGTTACTATTTTCGTGCAAAAAGATTTGGAGCATAATTAGTTTTAATTGTGAATTAAATTTGAGATTTGCTAATGCCCATGCCCAAGAAGATTGTCTCTATTTAAAGAAGTGCTAACCCTATTTGCAAAGCAGAGAGAAGATATTGAAAGCCAAGCGGGTTTAAGTCTTTTGTTGGTTGTTTTCTTGTGATCCATTCATTCATCATTTAGATGCTTGAATTGGACTGAGTCTTTGAGTTGTAAGTTGTTCACTCTAAGCTTTTAAGCACGAGTGTTTTGTTCTTGATTGAAGATTTTAAGCAAGATCAAGTGTTGTCTTTGAAGTGTGTCCTTCTAAACTTTGTACTTTTCTATAGTTATCACTGCATGTGATTGAGGGGGAGTGAGAGGTGTCTCTTATCTGAGAGTGTCTTAGATAGAAATTACACGGGTAGAGATTAGGTGTGAAGATTGTAAACTAGAGAGTGTTTACTAAGAATCTTCAAACTAATTCTGTTTAGTGGATTTCCTTCCTAGCTTGGTAGCCCCCAGACGTAGGTGTGATTGCACTAAACTGGGTTAACAATTGCTTGTGTCTCTTTACAATTGTTTACTACATTTTATCTTGTTCATAAATTGATCATTGTTCAGATATTAGTGTCATGACATCTCTTTCGACATCTCATATCTGATACCAGAATTTCAACTTTTAATATCCTACTTTCAAATAACAAATTTTTAAAAATCCCTCCTACTTTTCGGCATGTTTTGAACTTTATCAAACTAACAGATTTTCAAATAACTACCTACTAAAACAGGTTTTACAAAGTCTTTAATAACTTCTTTCACTTTCATACAGTTAGGAACTCCACCATTATCATCTGGTAAGCATTAGAATTTTTACCATTACACATGCAATCAGTTAAGTGATTTCTTATACCATTACTTTTGCCACCGTGTTCAACCATTTTAGAAATTTATATTCAGTGAAAATTTGATTACCTTCTACAGCTAAAACGCCATCATGCCCGATACCGATGAACCAAATGCATCCCTTGCGAGGAAAAGGAGAAGATCATACATGCTTCAGTGGAAAAATAAGAATTCCTTCGTTAGCAACGAAAACTCTGTTGGATCGCCTTTAAAACTTGCATCAAGCGCATGTCTACCATCCTGTAGCGAGCAATTTTGGACGCGGTTGCGAAGCTCTATCGCTCTTTGGTGTCTACAATTCGATTCATTTTTTATCCTATTAAAGCTGATGAAGGAAGGGAAATAGATGTCTCAAATTAACCCTGCTTGCAAACTGAGGTTAAACAGTCAAAACTGTTGGTTTACAGATGCTACAAAGATTCGGGGTCTCTATTGGGTTTATTTTTTTAAAAGTGGTGTTCGGTTGATTGGTGGGGTGTTTAAGATGTTAGGACGGATGCTTCTTGATAGATATGTGAGAGTATGGGATTTTGGGTTTTTGTTTAGTGTGCTCGCTAAGATTTTTCTTTCAATCTTATGCCTACGTATTCCCGTTTACCAAAACAGGGAAATCAGAGCGTTCGTAGTTCCTCCTATTCTATGGGAGGAAATGGGTGTTTTGGTGTCTTGTTGAAAGCCCAAGACGTGAAGCTAAAGGTGGTTTGTATCTTGTTCAAAGCCCAAGATGTGAAGCTGAAGGGTCTATTTGTATCTTGTTCAAAGCCCAAGATATGAAGCTAAAGGTTTGACTTTAGAGAGAATTGGTCATCTCTAAAGAGGGGTTTGAATGTCACAACTGTTTATAAAGGAGAATTACTTTAACCGGGATTTGTGAATCCGGCAATGCCATAATTTCCTTTATAGGGGATTTCCAACCTGAAGGAGAAGACTTTAACTCAGTGTAGAGCAATGCCATCTTTCCTTAGGAATTTCTCATGCTAAAAGAGGGACAGTGGCATGGATGTAGATGATCCAGAGGCTTGCCGCTTACAGCGATTAGATGAAGGGGAAAGAGTTGTTGATGTTTGTGTACTGTGAACGAGGCACAACTTTGATGCTAAAAGGTTGATTGGATCAACCAGTGGTTTTCTTATACAAAGCCTAAGAGGAGGCTAATATGTGTCTCGTACAAAGCCCGAGAGAGAAGCTAAAAGGTTTTGACTCAACAGGAGAATCTTTTATACTCACCAAGAGAGTGTTTTTGTATCTCGTACGAAGCCCGAGATGGAGGCTAAAGGGTGATTGACTCAACGAGGGAGTCTCTTATATGTCTCGTACAAAGCCCGAGAGAGAGGCTAAACGTTGTTTGGCTTCACGAGGGAGTCTTTTGTATCTCGTACGAAGCCCGAGATGGAGGCTAAAATTGTTAGCTCTGCTGGGGAGAATCATTGTACAAAGCCCAAGAGGAGGCTATTGTAACTGTTTCAGTTGAGTGACAGGTCCAGTATACTGATTTTAGAGAGAAAATCAGTTCTTATATGAGCAATGCTGTACTCAAGGATTTGATTCGAGGATCAGGGATATTTCCTTGTCTTTGAGGAAACGGGAAATCCAAAGGATATTGAGACTGTCCGAGTCTACGGGTTTTCTTCCTATTTTAACGAAGGGGTCACTTGAGAATGTCTTTGAGAGACTGTCTGTATCTAGAGTTTCATCTTTTGTACTATGCTTTGAGAAATAGTAGTAGACTCTTTGGAAGGACTGTTCTATGAAGATGACTAGGTTCTGTTCCTATACCTCTAGGAGGTCGTCGGGACAATTTGTACGAAGCCCAAGAGGAGGCTGGAAACTTTTAAGAAACTGAGAGGTCCTTGTACGAAGCCCAAGAGGAGGCTATCATTCTCGGAGGAAGAGATCATTATACGAAGCCTAAGAGGAGTCTGTGAATACTTCTAAGAAGCCGGCGGGTCCTTGTACTAAGCCCAAGAGGAGGCGGGGATGCTTTTAGGAAGCCTGTGGGTCCTTGAACAATGCCCAAGAGGAGGCCAATGCTTTTAAGAAGCTCGTGGGTCCCCAAACCCCGAGAAATTCAAGACAGGCTATTCACAAGGAATAGATCAAGCCAGGAAAGTTTGAGAATTTGGAAGAAACTCAAAGATGCCATTCACGGAGAATACATTCATCTCTGGGAGTAGAGTTTCTTGACAATTCCTAATGAGGACAGCCAAAGAAAAGACTGTATCTGGTGATCCTATTGGGGATCTAGCTGTCTATTTCTACGAATAAACGAAACGGCTTTACCTAGTTCTAGACGTAGTTGTCGGGGAAACTCTAAATATCTATACTATTATTACACAATTGATATGAGTTTATGAAAGAAGACTTACAGCAACACAGCCCCACAATACAGTTATATGTATATGAAAGCGGTAAATGAAAGCAATAACCACTTACTCGGTTGTAGAGCTTCCATGCTGTTTGGTAAGTTGTTCAACAATGAAAGATCGAAAACAACAGTATATTTCAAAATCAAAGGAGAAAGTGCTTTGAAAAAGAAAGATCTGGGGATTACGGCTCAAGGAGAGGCCCAGGGTTTTACCAGTGATTGTACTGTTGAATTTGTACAGAGGGACTTATACAAGTGACTGAGGCCCAAAAAGGTTTTCTGTACAAAGGGATGGGCCTTATACTCTCTCAAGAGGCCCAAGAAGTTTTTAAAAGAAAAAGAGTGGGGCTTATAACACGAGGGTAGGCTCAGATGACTTTTCGTTTAAAATGGCGATCGCGCCGAGGTTTTCTTTTAACGCAGTGGGACTTATACAATAAGTGAGGCCCAAAATTGTTTTGGTTAAAAGGGGATTGGGTCTTACACTCTAATAGAGGCCCCAAAGTTTTGAATGGGTCTTATAGCTCGAGGAGAGGCCCAAGGTTATTTTTCAAAAGGCGACGATCGCACCGTTTGTTTTTGACGGTATCGGGACTTATACAATATACTGAGGCCCAAAAATGATTTGGTCAAAAAATGATTGGGTCTTACACTCTATTAGAGGCCCAGGGTGTTTTGAAAATGATTTATGAGGGTTGAATTAATCCAAAAACCCTAATTTATTTTCAAAATGTGTTTTAATTGAATAAAAATTCAATTAAAATGATCAAAATTGTTTAACATATAGAAAACAAATTGTGATCTTGGATTAATGCTTCAAAAATTAAGTATTGACCTACAAAATAATTAGAAGGCATTAAAAGTTACAAAATCAAGAGGAAAAAAACATTTTAAATGGCAAAAACAAATAAAACATTAATTCTTTGCAAAAATATCAATTATATGAAATAAATAATATTTTTGGGATTTTTTGATAAAATAAAATATTTTAACATTTTTGTGAATTATCAAAAAAAGAATCAACTCAAAATCATTAAAACTCAGAGAGAAATTAATTTTTGAATCAATTAAATAAAATCACAAAATTCAAATATTCAAATATTTGAAAATGGCGCCAAGAACAAAGGCAAGAACACGCGCGTGTTCTGAGTTTCCCAGATTTACATTTTCTATCCAATATCACTGAATACTTGATTATATCATGCAATCTACATATCAATCAACTCGTTTTAACCTCACGATCATGTCTATGGTCTTTAATTTCATTTATTTTTATCATGGAATAAGAAATCAAAGAGAAACCTCAAGAACCCTAATTTCTGCATGAAGGTTCAGAAATTTCACACACGATTCAAACAATGCAATTTATTGAGGGAAAACATTCCATGCATGATTATGAACATATGGCCAAATTATTGTGCAGCAAAAATTGCATGGATCATAGAGTTAGCTTACCTCTTGCAGCTGGTGATCGTGTTTTGTGTTGGAGGTGTTACAACTAGGTTCCAATGATCTGGATAGCTTCCCTAGGTGCCATGGAGTGTGTATGAATGCTTGGAATTGATTGAAATGATCTGGAACTTGAGATGGTACCCCAACTGCAAATCTGTCATGAACTTGAGCAACTGGCTGGTGATTTTGTGATTTTGGTGTTCCAGATGTTATGTGAGTGTTTGGATCACTTCTATATGATGTATGTGAGGTGTGTGTGTGATTGGTTTGAGTGGAATTGCTCTCTAATGAAAAACCCGATAGTGACTTGCTAAGAAAGGCATTTTTGAGAGTGAGAAGTGGTTTTTGAAAAAAGGCTAGTGTTGTAGGCCTTTGGTGTACTCAAACTGATCACAAATGAGCTCTATTTATAGTAGAGCGAGTTTGTTTTGCAAGGAATAGTGAATGGCAACTGCTGAGTAGGTTTGGCCAATGTTGGCAAATGAAAATCCAAGCCTCCTCTAGCCATTGACTAGAGGTTAGGGCACAGGTTGCTGGTCCCCTTGGTCTTGGATAAGTCTTGACTGAATTCAGTTGCTAAGAGCTCAGTTCATACCACCTTGATGCTTCCATTGAACGCTCTAATCCAAAATTGGAGTCTTGTCCCTATTTTGGCAATTCTAGGTTCAACATGCTATTTCTTGTTCCAAAGACTTTGGAGGCCTGGTTCAGTGATTGTCCCCTTTAGATTCAATCCTCAGAGGTGTCCAAGTGGATAGGAGCATTTGGATTTGGCTGATTTTGGCAAATCGACCAAAAGTGCAAAAATCTGCCTTGCCTTGGCAGATTTCAGCAAGGCATCTTGCCAATGTCATATCTCATAGCTCAAATTGAATTTGGTAATGTTCTTAGTCATTTTGGAAAGCCCTTACATGATACAACAATTGTTTGAACATGTTTGGTTTTGATCTCTTTTGAATCCAAGTGAAAAATCCCCCTACATTTGGAAAAAAGTAAAGGCAGATTCTGACTTAGTGAAATTTTCACTAAGTGTTGGAACAAAATGACTTTTCTTGATTTTGATCACACCATAACTCAAAATCCATGAGGAATTTGGACATAGTTTAGTATGAAGCTTTTGTAGAGGGCAATGTGATCTACAAATCAAGCTTTGAATGGGGAACAATGGCCTTGTGGTTTAGGAGTTATGGTCCTCCAAAGTTGGCACATTAGTGTCACTTTTTCCATAACTTAGAAATTTTTCTAAGTTTTTATGGTTACCCCTTTTACAAGTTATCCCACTTTCTTTGATTTTTCTTGATGAATGATGATTCAAATCATACATTAACATCATTTTAGGGTTAAAAATCCATTTTGGTGAAAAATCTCAAAAAGTCAAAATTGACTTTTGTGCGCAGTTGACTTTTTATCAGATGAATTCCAAACTGTGCAGTTCTTCAGGAAATCATGTCCTTGACCTAAATAAAACTTGATGGACATGTTACATGGGTTTCATAGGGTATATTGAATCATGTCTTAGGGTTTGGGAGCATGTCCTGGTCAAAATTCAAAGTTACAGTTGACTTTCCTCGCGAAACCCTAATTGTGGTGCAGATGAAATTGAGACTTGTTGCTCAAGCTTCTTGGATTAATCCATTGTTGCAAATGGATCAATATAGTATATTAAAGCCCCCCCAAATCATGTCTTTAGGTCTTGGTTCATGATTTGTCCCAAAAGTCAACTTAGGGGTGAATTAGGTCAAGAAACCCTAATTCCTGATTTTTGATGTATGCATCCCCTGAGGTCAAATTGACTTGATGATTGGATCCATGAGGTTCCATGGAGTATATTAGGTTATGTTTTGGATCATTGGCTTGTGCCCAGATGAAAAATTTCCATCTGGAGGCCCTGGTCGCCCAAAACCCTAATTTGGTGACACTGTCGATCTTGAGACTTGATCCACCTAGAAGGGAGCAGCCTTGTGCTTAATCCTTGAAGTGGGAGTCCTTTTGATCCATTGTGGATATTTTAGAGGCTAGACAAGTTGAATATCAAGTCATTCCTTGATTGATCCTTTGTCTAAGGCTCTGAGAGAGCTTAAAACCCTTATTTGATTGTAGTGAATGCTCAACAACCCTTGAGGCATTTGATGAGGCATGATGGTTCATCCATATTGTGATGATGATTTGTATAATGATGGGAAATCTTAGTGGTCAAAATTTGGGGTATGACAGATGCCCCTATTTAATCTTCTTGGACCCGAAGGTGTGAATGACGAAGGTATTCGGGCATTCGAGGTGCAAGAGGATTAAATATCGGAATACCCAAAATTTTGATAGCTATGAATGGCAGCTTGCGCATTCATCTTCTTTTGCTAAGCAATGATGCTTAGAAAAGGTAGACTTCCCCTCGATCCTGGTTTCCTACCAAGGAACTGGTCTCAGTTTTCTTTTGAAATAAGCCTCTCCTCGATCCTGGTTTCCTACCAAGGAACTGGTCTAAGTTTCTTTTGTCAACTTCCCCTCGATCCCGGTTTCCTACCAAGGAACTGGTCTAAGTTTCTGATTTAAACTTCCCCTCGATCCTGGTTTCCTACCAAGGAACTGGTCTAAGTTGCTGTTGTAAACTTCCCCTCGATCCTGGTTTCCTACCAAGGAACTGGTCTCAGTTTCTTCCGTCAATAAACTTTATTGACACGGGACGCTATTTGTAGCGGTTTTCCTTCAAACTTCTCGCCGAATTTTCCTGGGGAGATGCCATTTGAGTGGAAAAAGTTTTGATGTCAGACTTGCTGGGAAATCCAGTCGTCTGAGTTGTAGAGGTGCACAAACTTCTCTGTTGGAGACGCCATTTGTCGACTCTATCTGGGGAAAATAAGTCTCTTGAGAGACTGTTTCCGCTTGGGGTCTTACATCATACTTTTCTCGGGATCTTCTCGGAGAAATGCCATATGATGGGTTCCAATTTTGAGGTGCCGATGACCTTTTCATCAGCGGTCTTTCGGAGAAAGGCAGTTGTACTGCCAAATCTCTGCTTAGGAGGCTTTCTCAGGGGATCTTTCTTTAATCCGGGAAATCAAGGATATCATCTTCAATGGCGAAGAGTGACATTTGTAGAAAGCTTCTCTGGCTTTTCAGAGGTTCAAATTATCAAAGTGGTCGAGTGCCGACTCTAATCCAGAGATACACTGGAGGCGAGATTGTTCAAATGCAGCATTTCTTGACGAGGCAAGAACTGACAACTCGATTGAGAAGACTTTTATCACAAGGGGATGAGACCGACTAGAGTGATAGTGATGCAATATGAATGCAAATGCAAGTAAAATGCATGATGTTTGCATGTATATGCTGACAAAGACTTGACACAACACACAGACTGATGGATGAACACGACTGGATACTCGGCCACTACTGGAGATGAAAGGTATCACTTGGTTCAAGATAGCAATTCTGCCTTGATTAGGAGAGATAATCCCTGCGGGGAACTATGTTGGTCGGGCTTAGGAGATAAGAACTCTGCCGAGGGTATGAGATGGGAAAGCCGCATCTCATACATTTGATCCTTCGTTCAGGCGTACTGGCCTAGAAGGAGTACTTTGATTCTGCACTTTGAAATTCAAACGCCTTTGAAGACGCAATCGACGTTCTTTCGATGTTCAACAGTCAAAAGCAATTGCCATCTTTAATTTAAAAGCAGAAAAAGTTTTAACAAGTAAATTCATTTTTGTTTCATTTCAAGAATCGCTAATCATATTAAAACGCCATTCTGTAAAGCTAAAACAAATAAGAATTACAAACAAAAGCACAAGGGCTCAAATTTTATTGATAAGATGGAGATCAGCCAAACGCGTGATTCCAAAGAGTATATACAAAGTTTGAAAATGGTAATTTACAGGGAAAAGGGCTACGTTGAAACATAACGACCACTATCCTTCTACCAACTTTGAATTCGGGACATCCTGAGCTTCTGTCGAAGATGACCTTGACTGGAGTTTTCCTCCGATGGATGATGTAACTGCTGCTGAGGGACTTGCCTCTGTTGAACATAGTTACTTGCCATTATCCCTAATTTTTGCCTGGATTGTACTATGAGATTTCCAATCCATCGGGATGATTTTTTCATGTCTCTAACTTTTGCCTGGACAGCCCTTTCGGGTTTTCAATCCACCGAGACGTTTTTTTTTTAGTTTAGGCGAAGTATTTCTTGACTACATCAACATTCGTGGGGTAGGAAAATTCCTCTCCGTCCATGGTTGCATGTCTCAAGGCACCGCCTGAGAAAGCTTTCGTGACCACATAAGGGCCATCATAATTTGGGGTCCATTTGGCCCGAGAGTCAGTGAGAAACGATTGTATCTTCTTGAGCACGAGGTCTCCTTTTCTGAAGACACGAGGTCGGACCTTTTTGTCGAACGCCTTCTTCATTCTCTGCTGATACAACTGACTGTGGCATAGTGCCGTGATTCGCTTCTCTTCGATCAGGTTTAATTCGTCGTGTCGACTTTGACACCATTCAGCTTCTGAAAGCTTAGCTTCCATCAATACCCGGATTGATGGGATCACTACTTCTATGGGGAAAACTGTCTCCATGCCATATACTAGAGAGAAAGGGGTTGCCCCTATTGAAGTGCGGACAGATGTTCGATAACCGTGAAGAGCAAAGGGTAGCATCTCGTGCCAATCTTTATAGGTTACAACCATCTTTTGAATAATCTTCTTGATGTTCTTGTTAGACGCTTCTACCACTCCGTTCATCTTGGGTCGGTAGGGAGATGAGTTATGGTGTTCGATCTTGAACTCAATGCACAACTCTTTCATCATCTTGTTGTTCAAGTTAGATCCATTATCTGTAATGATCTAGCTCAGAACACCATAACGGCAGATGATACTGTTTTTGATAAATCGGACCACCACTTTTTGGGTTACATTAGCGTATGACGCTGCTTCGACCCACTTGGTGAAATAGTCAATGGCTACCAGGATGAATCGATATCCATTTGAAGCTTTGGGCTCAATTATGCCAATCATGTCGATTCCCCATATGGAAAAAGGCCACGGGGAATAGAGAACTTTGAGATGCGTTGGCGGTACATGAATTTTGTCGGAGTATATCTGACACTTGTGACACCTCCTCATGTACTTGTAGCAGTCGGATTCCATTGTCAACCAATAGTACCCGGCTCTCAGAATGTTTCTCGCCATTGCGTGTCCGTTGGCATCAGTGCCAAAGGATCCTTCATGAATTTCTTTCATCAGCATGTCTGCCTCTGGTCGGTCTACGCATCGGAGCAAGACTAAATCAAAATTCCTCTTATAAAGAGTGCCACCGCTCAGGAAGAAGCTTTCAGCCAATCTTCTGAGGGTTTTCCTATCTTTTCTGAGTTCCCCAGATGGGAACTCTTGTTTCTGAAGGAAGCATTTGATATTGTGATACCAAGGTTTGTCGTCTACGACTGCTTCGATCGTGAAGACGTAAGCGGGCCGTTCAAAGCGCATTATGTCGATCTTGGGTAGGTCATTCCATTGACCTACACTAATCTTGGAAGAGAGTGTGGCTAATGCATCAGCCATGTGATTCTCATCACGAGGGACGTGATGAAACTCGACTCTGTTGAAGAAAGGTAACAACCTTCTTGCATAATCTTTGTAAGGAATCAGTCCTGATTGGTATGTGTTCCAATCTCCTTTTATCTGATTGATAACCAAGGCTGAATCGTCGTATACGTCCAAGTTTTTGATCCTTAAATCAATCGCTTCTTCGAGACCAATAATACAAGCTTCGTATTCGGCCTCGTTGTTCGTACATTTGAACGTAAGTCTGGAAGTGAAAGGAATGTGGGTACCCTGAGGGGTAACAATGATTGCCCCAATTCCGTTTCCGTAATGATTAACTGCTCCGTCAAAGATTAGTCCCCATTGGGAACCTGGTTCTGGCCCTTCACTGGGCAGCGGTTCATCGCAGTCTTTCATTTTTAGATACATGACATCTTCGTCTGGGAAGTCAAACCCGATTGATTCTTGATCATCAATCGGTTGATGAGCCAAATGATTGGCTAAAATACTTCCTATAACGGCTTTTTGAGCATGGTGCTCTATGTCAAATTCTGATAACAACATCTGCCAATGGGCGATCCTCCCCGTGAGAGCAGGCTTTTCAAAAACATACTTGATAGGATCCATTTCAGAGACCAACCAAGTAGTGTGACAAATCATGTACTGGAGAAGACGCTTGGCTGCCCAAGCCAAAGCGCAGCAAGTTTTCTCAAGCATAGTGTACCAAGTCTCGCAGTCGGTGAACTTCTTGATCAAATAGTAGATAACAAACTCTTTCCTTTTGGTTTCGTCGTGTTGGCCAAGTACACAACCCATCGAGTCTTCCAAGACTGTTAGGTAGATGATTAGTGGTCTTCCTTCCACTGGAGGTGATAGAATCGACAGATTCAACAGGTATTCCTTAATATTGTCGAAGGCGGTTTGGCAATCTTCTGACCAAACGCAATCCTGGTTCTTTTTGAGTAATTTGAAAATCGGCGCACACGTGGCGGTCATGAGGAATATGAATCTGGAGATGTAATTCAAACGTCCCAGGAATCCTCTAACTTATTTTTCAGTTTTCAGAGAAGGCATTTCTCGAATGGCCTTGACCTTGTCAGGATCAACCTCAATTCCTTTCTGGATGACGATGAATCCTAAGAGTTTCCCTGAACGGACACCAAAGGTGCACTTGTTGGGATTCAAGCGGAGTGTGTACTTTCTCAACCGCTCGAATAGTTTTGACAGGTGGGTCATCGACATATACCTCTATTTCCTTGTGTATCATATCACGAAATAGAGTCGTCATGGCCCTTTGATAGGTTACCCCGACGTTCTTCAGGCCGAACGACATCACCTTGTAACAAAAATTACCCCATGGGGTAATGAACGAAGTTTTCTCCATGTCTTTCGGCGCCATTTTGATCTGGTTATATCCCGAGAATCCATCCATGAAGGAGAAAATTTTGAACTTTGTTGTGCTGTCTACCAGCATGTCAATGTGTGGTAAAGGAAAATCGTCCTTTGGACTTGCCTTGTTCAGATCCCTGTAATCAACACACATTTTGACCTTTCCGTCCTTTTTGGGAACGGGTACGATGTTAGCTAACCATTGAGGATATTCAGATGTAGCGAGGAAACCTGCGTCGATCTGTTTCTGTACCTCCTCTTTGATTTTGATGGCCATGTCCGGGTGAGTCCGTCTCAACCTTTGCTTTACTGGCGGACATTCCGATCTTAACGGTAAGTGATGTTCCACGATGCTGGTATCCAACCCTGGCATATCCTGATAGGACCAAGCGAATACATTGGGAAATTCTCTGAGAAGCTTTATCAAACCCTCTCTGGCAGTTGGACCGAGTAGTGCCCCAATCCTGATTTCTTTTCTCTCTTTTTCCGAACCCAAGTTTACCGTTTCCAACGGCTCTTTGTAAGGTTCAATGGACCTTTCCTCTTGCCTGAGTAGCCGGGAGATCTCTTTTGGAATTTCGTTGTCAACTTCTTCTTCAGCCCAAAATACCGGGAACTCAAAGTTGGGAGAAGGCATCGGATCGTATGTTTCAACGGGGTTTAAAACAAGCAATCTGCATGACGTGATGATTCGTGTTTAGAAGAGATAGAGAAAATTCAAAAGTGTGTGCAGTGTATTTTTTTTATTACTGCTTGTTTTTATTATTGAATTGTTTTTTAGGATTACCATTTTCTGAGAAAAGCGAAAAGAGAAAACAACAACAGAATGCGGAAATTACAGAACGACGTTATTTTATTAATGAACAAGTCGATTCTTGAAACTACAGCCCTATAAAACAAAACTCTGTCGCTTTGGGCTAAGCGAAGAGGGAAAATTTACAGAAAGCGAGCCCTATCTAAACATCCGTTTCACCTGGGCAGGGTGAAAGGTTAAAGATGGCAATTACTTTGACTGATGAACGATCTCTGGAACCTCGACAGCAACCCATTGGCGGCGAACTCCTCGGTGAATCACAAAGTTTGGCACCTTCCTTGATTTGTCTTCAGAAATGACGCTGATTTCTGGTGAAGCAGGATCATTGGAATTTGTCTCCCAGGCAGAGTTGTCGTAGGAGAATTCCTCTGTTGCATTTTGCATAGCATTTGTGCTCTCATCTATATCACCCCATCCAGTTGGTTGGATATCTTCGAGCCTGATACGAGAGCTTTCGGGAGCGGTGTACTTGACCGTATAGTCAAATTTTCCACTCGGTTGTCCCAAGGTGTCCCACACTTCTTTGGAACTGGAGGAGTCATCCCACTCGATGACGTTAACCTCAGGAAAAGCATAGTTGATGAATTCCAGTCCGGCAAACGTTGCAAATTCATCGTCATGTTGAGTAGTTTCTGAATGACCTGAGTGTTGATCCCATGACATGGTGGGGACACAGGTATTCTGTTCAATGACGGTCAGCTGATTTCCATTGTTCGGCTGACTCTCTTGCCCCAAGTCTCCTGGATAAGGTTGCCACATTGGCAGACCATCCATTGGGCCATAGTAGTCGTGGTCAAAGTTGTCTTTCATCGGAGTGTCTTCCTCTAATGAATTTGGCGGAGCACGACATCCTTCCGGATCACAACCTCCATATATCATTTTGACATCTGATCGTGGTATAAATCTCGGACTCTGTGCGGGATAGCAAAATGGCATGGGCACCTCTTCCTGAGACATATAACCGTCCTCATTAAGATAGGACTTCCATTCTTCATCTGTGTCAGAGGGATCTTCCTCATTGATATCATGGACTGCTTGAGGGACTGGGTGAAGAAAACCTCCACTGTGGAAGAAGTTCTGAATAGGATGAAGACTTCCCTCGCTGGCAGCTGTCTGGGTATAGGTTGCAGAAAAACCAAGACCCTTCTTTGTTTTATTGTCAATAGGAATGACAAGCTATCCCCATCCGGTTGTATCGGTACTCTCGACCACTTTGATAGCATCTTTGTATGAGGAAATCGAGGTTCCTCCTTGGGATAGATTGTCCTTGCTCACCGATAATGCTTGGAACTGCATCCCAATAACCTCCTTGGGTTCTACACAAGCAGATGATGATAAGTTACTCACGAGCAAGGCATGTTCTCCACAGACTGTGACAAGTTGATCGTTCTGAACGAACTTTAGCTTTTGGTGGAGGGTCGAAGTGACCGCTCCAGCCTGATGTATCCAAGGTCTTCCTAATAAACAACTGTACGTTGCCCGGATGTCCATGACCTGGAAGGTGACTTGGAAAGTGTGAGAACCAATAGTTATGGGAAGATCAACTTCGCCGATAACCGTTTTTCTGGATCCATCGAACGCTTTGACGACGAATTCGCTGGTTCTCATCGGAGGGCCTTTGAATGATAATTGCATCAAAGTGGACTTTGGCATAACATTCAGGGTTGACCCTGTGTCTACCAGTACGCTGGCTAAAGCATCGTCCTGGCAGTTAACTGTAATGTTGAGCGCCATGTTATGACGGTGACCCTCTTTGGGTAATTCCTCATCACTAAATCCCAAATTATTGCAGGAAGTGATGTTAGAGACAATACTATCGAACTATCTGATTGTTACATCTTGTTCCACAAAGGCTTGCTCCAAGACTTTCTGTAGAGCCTCCCTGTGAGATTCTAAACTGAGTAACAGTGATAATACCGAGATCTTTGAAGGAGTCTGTAACAGCTGATCAACAATGTTATATTTACTCATTTGGATGAGCTTCAGCATCTCATCATTATTTTTCGAAAGGTCGGGATTACTGGATTGACCGACTGATGGATCGGGAGCTTCTGTCTGAAGTTCCGTTTCCTTGTTAGATTCTCCAACTCCTCGGTTGAAGATTCGACCGCTCCGTGTTACACGACTGATGTCTGCAATATTCACGACGGAGGGTAATGGAATTTCCTTTCCATTTTCAACTGTCGTTGCACCGTATTTGTAAGGGATAGCCTTAGTTGATTCATACGGCAGTGGTCCCGGTAGATAGATGACTATGGGAACCTTCTGATTTTTCAGACCATCATAAGTAATCTCGATCCGTTCCCGGTTGGGAGCTCTAGATTCGTCAAGTAGAGGGATGATGGCAAAAACATCCCTGGTCTGGTGACGACCAGAGATTGTGACAACATCCTCGACTTGATTGGCAAGGTAGTTCGGCATCCAATTGATGGGTCCAGAACCCGGATATGGGCGAATCTCTCCATGATCCACCTGACCCTGAAGAGCTGCTCTCACAAGGTAACACCCTTGATTACTTTCCGAACAGACACTACAACGGTCATAGTTGTGTGGGGGCACCTGGCCACGCCCACTTTGAATACAATGTAACCTCACTAGGTTAGCTTCCACAGATCGGACATCCTGACTTTGACGCTGAGTGGGGTTTCTGTTATTGATACTAATCTGATGAGTATCTTCATCCATGTAGATTGGCATCCACCAATGATTTAACAAGTGCCGAAGTGCCTCTTGGACAAGGGTACAACCTCGATCGTTTTCGCAACCTGCTTTACAGCTTTGATAGTCGTGTGATATTAAGAATCTGAGTCGGACCTGCTCAGCATGTAACTCTACCAGGTTGGTATTCATCACGCGAATATCGAAGATCTGAACCATGTTGATCTGATAAGGATTCCTATCATGGTAGTCTTGGATCCATCCAAGATCCATCTGACGCTGGAGGGCCTCTTGTATGAAAGAGCATCCCTGTATGTTTACCGAGCAAGTCAGACAGGAACTGTAATCGTGTCGTGGTAGATTATGATACTGGCTTTGCCTTGAATGCATCGCCACCAAGTTGACATTCATTGCACAGATGTCGCAGTTCTGAATGACGTTAGAATTCGTGTAAACCATATTAACTCCCCGAACTCGGTGCTCTTGGATCCATCCGAGATCCATCTGTTCCTGCAGAGCTGATTGCACTACCGAACATCCTCTATTACTTTTAGAGCAGACATCATATTGATGATAATTATGAGGTGGCACATGGCCATATCCACTCTGTCTACAATGTATCTTGACCAGATTGGTCCTCAACAAGAGTACATCGTGAGTTTGATAGACGTTGTTAGACTCTTTCTCAATCAGGTTGACTGCAGCTTTCTCATGTTGAGGTAGCGGGTTCGTGAGAACATTGGGATTCGTATCTTTTAAAGATAAGAGCCCGCTCTTAACAAGCTTTTGCACGTCAGATTTGAAATTTAGACAATTCTCTATGTTATTCCCTGGTCCTCCTTGATGATAAGGGCATGTCTGATCCACCTTAAACTAAAAAGGCGGATTTTCTGGTACTGTAAGAGGAGACTTAGTCTGGATGTGCCCCTTAGCCAGTAGTAACGGAAATAGTTCTGCGTACAACATGGGTATAGGATCAAACCCTGATGGTCGTGTTATACGGTTGTTGTTATATGGAGGACGAGCCTGCTGAAGAGGCTGTTGTGTCCTTTGCTGATTAGGTTGGCTCTGCGCAACCTGAGGCTGATACGTAGGAATAGGCGCAGGGCTGATAGCAGGAGTTACAGCTGCTACTGATTGATAACGTCGCCTTTACTTTCCGAGAGAGATATTCCCAATATCCTGATCTTTTTTCTTAGGGAGAGCACTACCGTATCGTTTTGTACTACTCGATGGTCCAGCGTCTTTTGCCAAACGTCCTTCTCGGACGGCTTCCTCAAGACGAACTCCCATGCCCACCATCTCGGTGAAGTCACTGGGCGCACTGGCAACCATTCTGTCATAGTAAAATGAGCTTAAGGTCTTTAAGAAGATCTTTGTCATCTCTTTTTCCTCAAGAGGTGGACAAATTTGAGCGGAAATTTCATGCCATCTCTGGGCGTACTCCTTAAAGGTTTCCTTGTCCTTTTGTGACATTGATCTAAGTTGATCTCTGTCCGGTGCCATGTCCAAATTGTATTTGTATTGTTGGACGAAGGCAGTACCAAGATCTCTGAATGTACTAATCGTAGTACGGTTTAAACCCATGTACCATTTGAGTTCGGCACCGGTTAAACTATCCTAAAAGTAGTGAATCAGTAAGTCCTGATTCTCCGTCTGAGCTGACATTCGCCGAGCGTACATCACCAAGTGACTTTGAGGGCAAGAGTTACCCTTGTATTTTTCAAAGTCGGGCAGTTGGAACTTGTGCGGGACTTTCACATTGGGGACCAGACAAAGGTCTGCGGCGTCCTTTCCAAATAAATCCTGACCGCGGATGGCTTACAGTTCCTTCTGCATTTCTAGGAATTGTTCCTGGAATTCATCCATTCGGTCAAACATAGTTTCCTTTTTACCAGAAGTTATCTGTGGAATCTGTCCTTTCGGGACAGTGTGCACCACAGGGGGTGGTACCGTGACTACGGCAGTGAGTCTTGGCGTTTCCCGAAGTTTGTAACCTTCAGGAGTCTTCAATATGCCCCTGGCATCTTCGCTTTCCCAAAGTTTGTAACCTCCAGTCCCAGCGGCTTCTGTTATGATTCTCTGATCTTCAGTGATCGGCGAAACATATCCTCCCGGGATATAGTTAACAGGCATGCCCCAAGGACGATCTTTCGGCATTTGATACCTAGGATCATACTTCTCCACTATGGGCGTTGAGGTGATCTCAGAGATCACAGTCCTTTGTAGCTGAGCTTCTGCCATGGCTTGCATGTCATTACGAAGCTTTCTCATATCCTCTCTCAGAGCGTCAATCTCTTCTTTCAACTCTCTGTTTTCTTCCTCAAGATCATCCATCTTTTTCTGACGATTGGCCCGAGTATTGTACGAATGAGACAGTTTGACTCTAGAACCGAGACATAAACGTGAGATTCGTAGGTAAGAAGAATACGCGATGTGAGAATGATGAATTCAATGATTATATTAATTGTTTTTTGGTTCAATCAAAATAAACTTCGACAATTAGATTGCAAATATCAAATGGCAGGGAAACCCCTTTTTATTGAAATTCAAAGGATTGCGGAAACGAAAATACAGTAGATTACAAAGTGCAGAAACAAAAACCTAAGCTAAGGGGTCCCGAGAGAACTCGGGTGCTGATTCTGGTATCTTCCTTTTCTTGAATCGGGGCTCTTGAGCCGTTGTCGGGTTGTCATTCCTTTGCCAGGTGAAGGGAGTGAGCAAATTCCCTTGGTCATCTTGATTCTCTACAACATGTTGCTCCAAAATTTCAATCAGAGCGTCCTTATCTTTCAGTAGTTGCTGTATTTTGATGCACTCTAAGTTGAGGGTGCGATACTTGTTCTTCCAAGACCTCTTCTCCCGTTGAACTTTGTTGAGAGTAACCTGAAGCTTTTCAGTTTCCGTCATGAAGTACATGACAAATTCCCTCGGCGGAAGAATTCCGTAATGAGGATAAGGCATCTTTAGCTTGAGAGCTCTAGTTTGTACCCAGTGGAGATAAGGCTCCACCGAGACACAGTCTAGTTTTCCTAGAGACTCCCGTCCTTTCTTATGAACATGTTTCCAAGCGTGCACTATTTCCGTCTTTAGTGCTCTGTCACTTTCTCCTTCCTTGAAGAAAAGACCTTCCAGATGAACACTCTGTGGGACGTGCCTCATTGGGTATCCAAATTGACGGCGAACCAATATCGGATGATAGTTGATTCCTCCCTTAGTTCCTATAAGGGGTACGTTGGGGAAGTTTCCACAATGGTCAATGATCCTGATTCCATCATAAATCCTATTGCACCAATCTATGTCAGAGTTGGTGAGAGACATGATCTTCTACGACCAGCGTAAGGCACTCTTATGATCCTAAAAAGTAGCAGACTTAGGTAAATGGGAGATAAACCATTTATAAAGCAAAGGTACACAACATATGATCTCCCCTCCGCTGTACAAATTCCCTAAGTGTACAGAATAATACGCGTCTGCGAGCAAGGTCGGCACAGGGTTTCCAATGAGAAAAACCTTAATAGCGTTGATATCGACGAAGTTATTAATGTTGGGCAACAAAAATAATTCGTAGGTGAGTAAAACAAAGATGCTTTCAAAAGCAGTCTCGTTCCCTATACTAGTGAAGTACAGAGCTTTCTTCATCAGAAACTGGGCTGGCAAACCTTGTATGCCACCCTTGGTAGTCATGTGAGTCCTGGCCTCAGACTCGTCCAAATGAATTGCTCTTGCAATGGTCTGATTCTTTGGAATTTCTTCCAGTCCAGAAAATGGAGCTTGATCTGTAATGTGTAAATCAATCAGATGAGAATACTCCTCCAGCGTTGGTGCTAGCTGGTAATCCGGGAATGTAAAGCAATGATAGACCAGATCGTAGAACTGAATGAGCGCATCCATGATTCCCTCAATCACATGGACTCTTAGCAGAGATAGCAAACCTCTGTACTTGGCTTTGAAAGCCTCTTGGTTTGTGATCCTCGTCGCCAAACCTCTCAAATCCTCTAGTTTTGGAATCCTGAAGGTGTACTTATGAGTTCTCCTTCTACCGAAATCCATTAGCACAATCCTTTTCTCTGATATTTGTAATCACGGTCTTAGTTTAATTTGAAAAACAGAAAGACTAGAAGAGAAATTTTTTGAATGTTTTAATGTTTTTTAAATCAATGCATGAATGCAGCACACAAAAACATAGAAAAAACATGGGGTCAAAGGGTCGTTGTCATGAAGTCAAGGCTCTACCCATCCCCAAAGGTTTATACTAGGGTGATTTTTTGTACCTGTACTCAAAATCATCAGCTCCTCCCAGGATAACAAACAACAAGCGGATCGCCAGCGAGCTGTATGAAATCTTAGAGTAAATGCTATTCACCGAGAATAGATCATCAGCCTCAAATGAGGGTAGTATCGCGTGACAACTATTTCCGATAGCTTCCGCACTACAAAAGGGTTGGCTCCTCAGCTTCTCAGACATCATAATCGGCCCATTGCCTATGAGAGGGAATGGGTTGCATTGGTCAGCCTCCACTGAGGTTGATGGTCGACCTCGTCGCCATCACTTATCTTAAGTGTGTACTCAATCTTTCCACATGCGGCATCACACGCATTCCCATTAGCAGAAAAATAAACAGGTATAGCAATTAGGAAAAGCAGTATATATACTCATCCTAAAGTCCTAGACCTTTAAAGCTATGAACCCTAAGTTCCTGACAGAAAATGGGTTCCCCGACGGAAGCCCCAATCTGTTGTTTTCACATAAGAGAAAAAAGGTTAGAAGAGCCCCACAGTGGGCGCCACTTTTAAAGTTTCCACCTAATAGATGGGAAGAGAACAAGATCTTGCTACAACGGTGAGATAGATCCTAATGACACGTCCCCAGCAGAGTCGCCATTGTCCCTAGTGAAGTCGCCATTTTTCTGTAGCGAGCGATTTTGGACACGGTTGCGAAGCGCTATCGCTCTTTGGTGTCTAAAATTCGATTCATTTTTTATCCTATTAAAGCTGATGAAGGAAGGGAAATAGATGTCTCAAATTAACCCTGCTTGCAAACTGAGGTTAAACAGTCAAAACTGTTGGTTTACAGATGCTACAAAGATTCGGGGTCTCTATTGGGTTTATTTTTTTTAAAGTGGTGTTCAGTTGATTGGTGGGGTGTTTAAGATGTTAGGACGGATGCTTCTTGATAGATATGTGAGAGTATGGGATTTTGGGTTTTTGTTTAGTGTGCTCGCTAAGATTTTTCTTTCAATCTTATGCCTACGTATTCCCGTTTACCAAAACAAGTAAATCAAAGCGTTCGTAGTTCCTCCTATTCTATGGGAGGAAATGGGTGTTTTGGTGTCTTGTTGAAAGCCCAAGACGTGAAGCTAAAGGTGGTTTGTATCTTGTTTAAAGCCCAAGATGTGAAGCTGAAGGGTCTATTTGTATCTTGTTCAAAGCCCAAGATATGAAGCTAAAGGTTTGACTTTGGAGAGAATTGGTCATCTCTAAAGAGGGGTTTGTATGTCACAACTGTTTATAAAGGAGAATTACTTTAACTGGGATTTGTGAATCCGGCAATGCCATAATTTCCTTTATAGGGGATTTCCAACCTGAAGGAGAAGACTTTAACTCAGTGTAGAGCAATGCCATCTTTCCTTAGGAATTTCTCATGCTAAAAGAGGGACAGTGGCATGGATGTAGATGATCCAGAGGCTTGCCGCTTACAGCGATTAGATGAAGGGGAAAGAGTTGTTGATGTTTGTGTACTGTGAATGAGGCACAACTTTGATGCTAAAAGGTTGATTGGATCAACCAGTGGTTTTCTTATACAAAGCCTAAGAGGAGGCTAATAAGTGTCTCGTACAAAGCCCGAGAGAGAAGCTAAAAGGTTTTGACTCAATAGGAGAATCTTTTATACTCAACAAGAGAGTGTTTTTGTATCTCATACGAAGCCCGAGATGGAGGCTAAAGGGTGATTGACTCAATGAGGGAGTCTCTTATATGTCTCGTACAAAGCCCGAGAGAGAGGCTAAACGTTGTTTGACTTCACAAGGGAGTCTTTTGTATCTTGTACGAAGCCCGAGATGGAGGCTAAAATTGTTAGCTCCGCTGGGGAGAATCATTGTACAAAGCCCAAGAGGAGGCTATTGTAACTGTTTCAGTTGAGTGACAGGTCCAGTATACTGATTTTAGAGAGAAAATCAGTTCTTATATGAGCAATGTTGTACTCAAGGATTTGATTCGAGGATCAGGGATATTTCCTTGTCTTTGAGGAAACGGGAAATCCAAAGGGTATTGAGACTGTCCGAGTCTACAGGTTTTCTTCCTATTTTAATGAAGGGGTCACTTGAGAATGTCTTTGAGACTCAAGGATATTAGACTGTCCGTGTCTAGAGTTTCATCTTTTGTACTATGCTTTGAGAAACAGTAGTAGACTCTTTGAAAGGACTGTTCTATGAAGATGACTAGGTTCTGTTCCTATACCTCTAGGAGGTCGTCGGGACAATTTGTACGAAGCCCAAGAGGAGGCTGGAAACTTTTAAGAAGCTGAGAGGTCCTTGTACGAAGCCCAAGAGGAGGCTATCATTCCCGGAGGAAGAGATCATTATAAGAAGCCTAAGAGGAGGCTGTGAATACTTCTAAGAAGCCGACGGGTCCTTGTACTAAGCCCAAAAGGAGGCGGGGATGCTTTTAGGAAGCCTGTGGGTCCTTGAACAATGCCCAAGAGGAGGCCGATGCTTTTAAGAAGCCCGTGGGTCCCCAAACCCCGAGAAATTCAAGACAGGCTATTCACAAGGAATAGATCAAGCCAGGAAAGTTCGAGAATTTGGAAGAAACTCAAAGATGCCATTCACGGAGAATACATTCATCTCTGGAAGTAGAGTTTCTTGACAATTCCTAATGAGGACAGCCGAAGAGAAGACTGTATCTGGTGATCCTATTGGGGATCTAGCTGTCTATTTCTACGAATAAACAAAACGGCTTTACCTAGTTCTAGACGTAGTTGCCGGGGAAACACTAAATATCTATACTATTATTACACAGTTTATATGAGTTTATGAAAGAAGACTTACAGCGACACAGGCCCACAATACAGTTATATGTATATGAAAGCGGTAAATGAAAGCAATAACCACTTACTCGGTTGTAGAGCTTCCATGCTGTTTGGTTAGTTATTCAACAAAGAAAGATCGAAAACAACAGTATATTTCAAAATCAAAGGAGAAAGTGCTTTGAAAAAGAAAGATTTGGGGCTTATAGCTCAAGGAGAGGCCCAGGGTTTTACCAGTGATTGCACTGTTGAATTTGTACAGAGGGACTTATACAAGTGACTGAGGCCCAAAAAGGCTTTCTGTACAAAGGGATGGGTCTTACACTCTCTCAAGAGGCCCAAGAAGTTTTTAAAAGAAAAAGAGTGGGGCTTATAACACGAGGGTAGGCCCAAATGACTTTTCGTTTAAAATGGCGATCACGCCGAGGTTTTCTTTTAACGCAGAGGGACTTATACAATAAGTGAGACCCAAAATTGTTTTGGTTAAAAGGGGATTGGGTCTTACACTCTAATAGAGGCCCAAAAGTTTTGAATGGGTCTTATAGCTCGAGGAGAGGCCCAAGGTTATTTTTCAAAAGGCGACGATCGCGTCGTTTGTTTTTGACGGTATCGGGACTTATACAATATACTGAGGCCCAAAAATGATTTGGTCAAAAAAGGATTGGGTCTTACACTCTATTAGAGACCCAGGGTGTTTTGAAAATGATTTATGAGGGTTGAATTAATCCAAAAACCCTAATTTGTTTTCAAAATGTGTTTTAATTGAATAAAAATTCAATTAAAATGATCAAAATTGTTTAACATATAGAAAACAAATTGTGATCTTGGATTAATGCTTCAAAAGTTAAGTATTGACCTACAAAATAATTAGAAGGCATTAAAAGTTACAAAATCAAGAGGAAAAAACATTTTAAATGGCAAAAACAAATAAAACATTAATTCTTTGCAAAAATATCAATTATATGAAATAAATAATATTTTTGGGATTTTTTGATAAAATAAAATATTTTAACATTTTTGTGAATTATCAAAAAAAGAATCAACTCAAAATTATTAAAACTCAGAGAGAAATTAATTTTTGAATCAATTAAATAAAATTACAAAATTCAAATATTCAAATATTTGAAAATGGCGCCAAGAACAAAGGCAAGAACACGCGCGTGTTCTGAGTTTCCCAGATTTGCATTTTCTATTCAATCTCACTGAATACTTGATTATATCATGCAATATACATATCAATCAACTCGTTTTAACCTCACGATCATGTCTATGGTCTTTAATTTCATTTATTTTTATCATGGAATAAGAAATCAAAGAGAAACCTCAAGAACCCTAATTTCTGCATGAAGGTTCAGAAATTTTACACACGATTCAAACAATGCAATTTATTGAGGGAAAACATTCCATGCATGATTATGAACATATGGCCAAATTATTGTGCAGCAAAAATTGCATGGATCACAGAGTTAGAAGAGCTCATGCTTACCTCTTGCAGCTGGTGATCGTGTTTTATGTTGGAGGTGTTACGGCTAGGTTCCAATGATCTGGATAGCTTCCCTAGGTGCCATGGAGTGTGTATGAATGCTTGGAATGGATTGAAATGATCTGGAACTTGAGATGGTACCCCAACTGCAAATCTGTCAAGAACTTGAGCAACTGGCTGGTGATTTTGTGATTTTGGTGTTCCAGATGTTATGTGAGTGTTTGGATCACTTCTATATGATGTATGTGAGGTGTGTGTGTGATTGGTTTGAGTGGAATTGCTCTCTAATGAAAAACCCGATAGTGACTTGCTAAGAAAGGCATTTTTTAGAGTGAGAAGTGGTTTTTGAGAAAGGCAAGTGTTGTAGGGCTTTGGTGTACTCAAACTGATCATAAATGAGCTCTATTTATAGTAGAGCAAGTTTGTTTTGCAAGGAATAGTGAATGGTAACTGCTGAGTAGGTTTGGCCAATGTTGGCAAATGAAAATCCAAGTCTCCTCTAGCCATTGACTAGAAGTTAGGGCACAGGCTGCTAGTCCCCTTGGTCTTGGATAAGTCTTGACTGAATTCAGTTGCTAAGATCTCAGTTCATGCCACCTTGATGCTTCCATTGAATGCTCTAATCCAAAATTGGAGTCTTGTCCCTATTTTGGCAATTCTAGGTTCAACATGCTATTTCTTGTTTCAAAGACTTTGGAGGCTTGGTTCAGTGATTGTCCCATTTAGATTCAATCCTTAGAGGTGTCCAAGTGGATATGAGCATTTAGATTTGGCTGATTTTGGCAAATCGACCAAAAGTGCAAAAATCTGCCTTGCCTTGGCAGATTTCAGCAAGGCATCTTGCCAATGTCATATCTCATAGCTCAAATTGAATTTGGTAATGTTCTTGGTCATTTTGGAAAGCCCTTACATGATACAACAACTGTTTGAACATGTTTGGTTTTGATCTCTTTTTAATCCAAGTGAAAAATCCCCCTACATTTGGAAAAAAGTAAAGGCGGATTTTGACTTAGTAAAATTTTCACTAAGTGTTGGAATAAAGTGACTTTTCTTGATTTTGATCACTCCATAACTCAAAATCCATTAGGAATTTGGACATAGATAAGTATGAAGCTTTTGTAGAGGGCAATGTGATCTATAAATCAAGCTTTGAATGGGGAACAATGGCCTTGTGGTTTAGGAGTTATGGTCCTCCAAAGTTGGCACATTAGTGTCACTTTTTCCATAACTTAGAACTTTTTCTAAGTTTTTATGGTTACCCCTTTTACAAGTTATCCCACTTTCTTTGATTTTTCTTGATGAATGATGATTCAAATCATACATTAACATCATTTTAGGGTTAAAAATCCATTTTGGTGAAAAATCTCAAAAAGTCAAAGTTGACTTTTGTGCGCAGTTGACTTTTTATCAGATGAATTCCAAACTGTGCAATTCTTCAGGAAATCATGTCCTTGACCTAAATCAAACTTGATGGACATGTTCCATGGGTGTCATAGGGTATATTGAATCATGTCTTAGGGTTTGGGAGCATGTCCTGGTCAAAAGTCAAAGTTACAGTTGACTTTCCTCACGAAACCCTAATTGTGGTGAAGATGAAATTGAGACTTGTTGCTCAAGCTTCTTGGATTAATCCATTGTTGCAAATGGATCAATATAGTATATTAAAGTCCCCCCCCCCCCCAAATCATGTCTTTAGGTCTTGGTTCATGATTTATCCCAAAAGTCAACTTAGGGGTGAATTAGGTCAAGAAACCCTAATTCCTGATTTTTGATGTATGCATCCCCTGAGGTCAAATTGACTTGATGATTGGGTCCATGAGGTTCCATGGAGTATATTAGGTTATGTTTTGGATCATTGGCTTGTGCCTGTAATACCCCAAATTTTGACCACTAAGATTTCCCATCATTGTGAAAATCATCATCACAATATGGATGAACCATCATGCTTCATCAGTCTCCCCAAAGATGGGTGAGCATCCACTACAATCAAAATTAGGATTTCAAGCCCTCTCTAAGCTTTAGACAAAGGATCAATCAAGAAATGACATGATCTTCAACTTGTCTAATCTCTCAAACATCCACAATGGATCAAAGAGGACTCCCACTTCAAGGATTAAGCACAAGGCTGCTCCCTTCTAGGTGGATCAAATCTCAAGATCGACAGTGTCACCAAATTAGGGTTTTGGTCGACCAGGGCCTCCAGATGGAAATTTTCATCTGGGCATAAGGCAATGATCCAAAACATAACCTAATATGCTTCATGGAACCTCATGAACCCATGCATCAAGTCAATTTTGCCTCAGGGGATGCATTCATAAAAAATTAGGAATTAGGGTTTCTTGACCTAATTCACCCCTAAGTTGACTTTTGGGACAAACCATGAGCCAAGACCTCAAGAGATGATTTGAGGGTCTCTAATACACCATGTTGATCCATTTGGAATAATGGATTAATCCAAGAAGCTTGAGCAACAAGTCTCATTTTCATCTGCACCACAATTAGGGTTTTAAGGGAAAAGTCAACTGTAACTTTGACTTTTGACCAAGGCATGCTCCCAAACCCTAATACATGATTGAATATACCTTATGACACCCATGGAACATGTCCATCAAGTTTGATTTAGGTCAAGGACATGATTTCTTGAAGAATTGCACAGTTTGGAATTCATCTGATAAAAAGTCAACTGTGCACAAAAGTCAACTTTGACTTTTTGAGATTTTTCACCAAAATGGATTTTTAACCCTAAAATGATGTTAATGTATGATTTGAATCATCATTCATCAAGAAAAATCAAGAAAAGTGAGATAACTTGTAAAAGGGGTAACCATAAAACTTAGAAATTTTTCTAAGTTAAAAATAAAGTGGCAAAGGTACCAACTTTGGAGAACCATAACTCCTAAACCACAAGGCCATTTTTTCTCATCCAAAGATGGATTTGTAGCCCTCACTATCACCTACAAAAACTTCAACTACAAGTCATTCCAATTCATTAAGGATTTTGAGTTATGGAGTGATCAAAGTGGCTGAAAAGTGAAAAAGTCACTTTTTCCAACACTTAGTGAAATTTTCACTAAGTCAGAATTCTGCTTCACTTTTTGCCAAATGTAGGGGGATTTTTCACTTGAAATCAAAAGAGATCAAAACCAAACATGTTCAAATAGTTGTTATATCATGTTAGGGCTTTCCAAAATGGCCAAGAACATTGCCAAATTCAACCTACATCATGAGATACAACATTGGCAAGTTGCCTTGCTGAAATCTGTCAAGGCAAGGCAGAATTTGCATTTTGGCTCGATTTGCCAAAATCAGCCAATTGCAATTGCTCCAATCCACTTGGACACCTCAGAGGATTGAATCCAAAGGGGACAATCACTGAGCCAAGCCTCCAAGGTCCAAGGAACAAGGAATAGCATGTTGAACCTAGAGTTGCCAAAGTAGGGACAAGACTTCAAATTTGGAATGAGGCATTCAATGGAACCATCAAGGTGGCATGGACTGAGCCATTCTCATCTGAAATCAGTCAAGACTTGCCATCCACATATGAGCTAGAGGAGACCAAGGGGACCAAAGCTCTGTGCCCTAACCTCTAGTCAATGGCTAGAGGAGACTTGGATTTTCATTTGCCAACATTGGCCAAACCTACTTACCAGTTGCCATGCACTATTCCTTGCAAAACAAACTTGCTCTAATATAAATAGAGCTCAATTGTGGTCAGTTTAAGTACACCAAAGCCATCTAACAGATGCTTTCCTCAAAATCTCTTTCTCTTGGCAAAAATGCCTTTCTTAGCAAGGTAGCTATCGGGTTTTGAGTTTGAGAGCAATTCTGCACAAACCAATCACTCACACACCTCACATACATCACATATGAGCTGATCAAACACTCACATAACATCTGGAGCATCAAAATCTCAAAATCACTTGCCATCCACACAAGTTTGAAGAGAAGTTTCACCGAGAATAATTCATCTTTGGGGAATAGAATTTCTTGACGATTCCTAAGGAGGACAGCCGAAGAGAAGACTGTATCTGGTGCTCCTATTGGGGATCTAGGCGTCTATTTCTATGAATAAGTGAAACGGCGTCACCTAGTTCTAGACGTAGTAGCCGGGGAAACTCGAAATATATATACTATTATTACACAGTAGATATGAGTTTATGAAAGGAGACTTACAGTGAGCAGCCCCACAATACAGTTTATAATATGAAAGCAGTAAATGAAAGCGATAACCACTTACTCGGTTGTAGTGCTTCCATGTTGTTTGGTTAGTTGTTCAACAAAGAAAGATAAAAACAACAGTATATTCAAAAGTCAAAGGAGAAAGTGCTTTGAAAAAGAAAGATTTGGGGCTTACAGCTCAAGGAGAGGCCCAGGGTTTTATCAGTGAGCGCACTGTTTGACTTTGTACAGCGGGACTTATACAAGTGACTGGGGCCCAAAAAGGTTTTCTGTACAAAGGGATGGGTCTTACACTCTCTCAAGAGGCCCAAAAAGGTTTAAAGAAAAGAGAGGGGCTTATAACACGAGGGTAGGCCCAGATGGTTTTTAATTTTAAACGGCCGACGATCACGCCGTTTACTTGTACAGAGGGACTTATACAATGAGTGAAGCCCAAAAAGTTTTTGTACAAGGGGGGATGGGTCTTACACTCTCTCAAGAGGCCCAAAAAGGTTTAAAGAAAAATAAATGGGTCTTACTACTCGAGGGTAGGCCCAGATGATTTTTTAAAAAGGCGACGATCGCGCCGTTTGTTTTTTGACGGTATCGGGACTTATACAATAAGTGAGGCCCAAAGATGATTTGGTCAAAAAAAGGATTGGGTCTTGCACTCTAATAGAGGCCCAAAGTGTTTTGAAAATGATTTATGAGGGTTGAATTAATCCAAAACCCTAATTTGTTTTCAAAAATGTATTTAATTGAATAAAAATTCAATTAAAATGATCAAAAATTGTTTAACACATGAAAAATAAATTGTGATCTTGGATTAATGCTTCAAAAATTAAGTATTGACCTACAAAATAATTAGAAAGCATTAAAAGTTGCAAAATCAATGTAGAAAAAATATTTAAAATGCCAAAAACAATTAAAATATTAATTCTTTGCAAAAATATCAATTATATGAAATAAATAATATTTTTGGGATTTTTTGTGAAAATAAAATATTTTAACATTTTTGTGAATTATTAAAAAAAGAATCAACTCAAAATCATTAAAACTCAGAGAGAAATTAATTTTTGAATCAATTAAACAAAATCACAAAATTCAAATATTCAAATATATGAAAATGGCGCCAAGAACAACACCAAGAACACGCGCGTTTTTTCAGTTTGCCCAGATTTGCATTTTCTATCCAATCTCCATGAATACGTAACCATATCATGCAATCCACATATCATTATGCTCGCCTCAACCTCACGATCATGTCTATGTACTTTAATTTCATTTAAATTAAACATACAACAAGAAATCACGAAGAGACCTCAAGAACCCTAATTTCTGCATGAAGGCTAGGATTTTTGATACACGATTCAAACAATGCAATTAATTGAGGGAAAACATTCCATGCATGATTATGAACATATGGCCAAATTATTGTGCGAGGAAATATGCATAGATTGAGAGATGACCAAGTTTAGGCTTACCTCCAAGTCGTTACAGCAAGAGCAAATCAAATTCTAGGTTGGAGGTGTTACAGATGAGTTGTGATGATCTGAACAGCTTCCCTACACCATATGGAGTGTGTTTGAACACTTGGATTGAATTGAAATGGACTGGATCAGTTTATGGCATCTCAGCTGCAACTTCACTTCAAACTTGTGTGGATGGCAAGTCATTTTGAGATTTTGATGCTCCAGATGTTATGTGAGTGTTTGATCAGCTCATATGTGATGTATGTGAGGTGTGTGAGTGATTGGTTTGTGCAGAATTGCTCTCAAACTCAAAACCCGATAGCTACCTTGCTAAGAAAGGCATTTTTGCCAAGAGAAAGAGATTTTGAGGAAAGCATCTGTTAGATGGCTTTGGTGTACTTAAACTGACCACAATTGAGCTCTATTTATAGTAGAGCAAGTTTGTTTTGCAAGGAATAGTGCATGGCAGCTGGTAAGTAGGTTTCCTCAATGTTGGCCAATGGAAATGAAAGTCTCCTCTAGCCATTGACTAGAGGTTAGGGCACTGAGCTTTGGTCCCCTTGGTCTTGGATAAGTCTTGACTGATTTCAGATGAGAATGGCTCAGTCCATGCCACCTTGATGGTTCCATTGAATGCCTCATTCCAAATTTGAAGTCTTGTCCCTACTTTGGCAACTCTAGGTTCAACATGTTATTCCTTGTTCCTTGGACCTTGGAGGCTTGGCTCAGTGATTGTCCCCTTTGGATTCAATCCTCTGAGGTGTCCAAGTGGATTGGAGCAATTGCAATTGGCTGATTTTGGAAAATCGAGCCAAAATGCAAATTCTGCCTTGCCTTGACAGATTTCAGCAAGGCAACTTGCCAATGTTGTATCTCATGATGTAGGTTGAATTTGGCAATGTTCTTGGCCATTTTGGAAAGCCCTAACATGATATAACAACTATTTGAACATGTTTGGTTTTGATCTCTTTTGATTCCAAGTGAAAAATCCCCCTACATTTGGCAAAAAGTGAAGCAGAATTCTGACTTAGTGAAAATTTCACTAAGTGTTGGAAAAAGTGACTTTTTCACTTTTCAGCCACTTTGATCACTCCATAACTCAAAATCCTTAATGAATTGGAATGACTTGTAGTTGAAGTTTTTGTAGGTGATAGTGAGGGCTACAAATCCATCTTTGGATGAGAAAAAATGGCCTTGTGGTTTAGGAGTTATGGTCCTCCAAAGTTGGTACCTTTGCCACTTTATTTTTAACTTAGAAAAATTTCTAAGTTTTATGGTTACCCCTTTTACAAGTTATCTCACTTTTCTTGATTTTTCTTGATGAATGATGATTCAAATCATACATTAACATCATTTTAGGGTTAAAAATCCATTTTGGTGAAAAATCTCAAAAAGTCAAAGTTGACTTTTGTGCACAGTTGACTTTTTATCAGATGAATTCCAAACTGTGCAATTCTTCAGGAAATCATGTCCTTGACCTAAATCAAACTTGATGGACATGTTCCATGGGTGTCATAAGGTATATTCAATCATGTATTAGGGTTTGGGAGCATGCCTTGGTCAAAAGTCAAAGTTACAGTTGACTTTTCCCTTAAAACCCTAATTGTGGTGCAGATGAAAATGAGACTTGTTGCTCAAGCTTCTTGGATCAATCCATTGTTCCAAATGGATCAACATGGTGTATTAGAGACCCTCAAATCATCTCTTGAGGTCTTGGCTCATGGTTTGTCCCAAAAGTCAACTTAGGGGTGAATTAGGTCAAGAAACCCTAATTCCTAATTTTTGATGAATGCATCCCCTGAGGCAAAATTGACTTGATGCATGGGTTCATGAGGTCCATGAAGCATATTAGGTTATGTTTTGGATCATTGCCTTATGCCCAGATGAAAATTTCCATCTGGAGGCCCTGGTCGACCAAAACCCTAATTTGGTGACACTGTCGATCTTGAGACTTGATCCACCTAGAAGGGAGCAGCCTTGTGCTTAATCCTTGAAATGGGAGTCCTCTTTGATCCATTTTGGATGTTTGAGAGATTATACAAGTTGAAGATCATGTCATTTCTTGATTCCTCCTTTGTCTAAAGCTCAGAGAGGGCTTGAAACCCTAATTTTGATTGTAGTGGATGCTCACCCATCTTTGGGGAGACTGATGAAGCATGATGGTTCATCCATATTGTGATGATGATTTTCACAATGATGGGAAATCTTAGTGGTCAAAATTTGGGGTATTACAGATGCCCCTATTTAATCTTCTTGGACCCGAAGGTGTGAATGACGAAGGGATTCGAGCATTCGGGGTGCAAGAGGATTAAATATCGGAATATCCGAAATTTTGATGGTGGTTATGAATGGTAGCTTACGCATTCATCTTCTTTAGCTAAGCAATGATGCTTAGAAAAGGTAAACTTCCCCTCGATCCTGGTCTTCAGCCAAGGAACTGGTCTCAGTTTTCTTTTGAAATAAACCTCCCCTCGTTCTTGGTTTCCTACCAAGGAACTGGTCTTAGTTTCTGATTTAAACTTACCCTCGATCCTGGTTTCCTACCAAGGAACTGGTCTTAGTTTCTTTTGTAAACTTCCCCTCGATCCTGGTTTCCTACCAAGGAACTGGTCTTAGATTCTTTTGTCAATAAACTTTCTTGACAAGGGACGCTATTCATAGCGGTTTTCCTCAAACTTCTCCCCGAATTTTCCTGGGGAGATGCCATTTTAGTGGAAAAAGTTTGGATGTCAGACTTGCTGGGGAACCCAGTCGTTTGAGTTGTAGAGTTGTACAAACTTCTCTGTTGGAGACGCCATTTGTTTCTACTGGGGAAAGCGAGTCTCTTGAGAGACTGCTTTTGTTTGGGATCTTTCATCATACTTTTCTCGGGATCTTCCCAGAGAAACGCCATATGATGGGGTCCAATTTTGAGGTGTCGATGACCTTTTCATCAACGACTTTTCGGAGAAATACTGATGTACTGCCGAATCTCTGATCACGAGGCTTTCTCTGTGGACTTTCCTTAATCCGGGAAAGCAAGGATATCATCTTCAATGGCGAAGAGTGATGCTCATTGAGAGTTTTCTCCGGCTTTTCAGAGGTTCAAGTTATCAAAGTGGCCAAGTGCCGACTCTGATCTAAAGATACACTGGTGGCGAGATTGTGCAGACGCAACACTTCCTGACGAGGAAAGAACTGACAAACTCGATTGAGAAAACTGTTTATCACTAGGGGACAAGACCGACTCAAGTGATAGTGATGCAATATGAAATGTGAATGCAAATAAAAAATGCATGAAGTATGTATGTTTATGCTGACAAAACAGGCGCGACATACAGACTAATGGATGAACACAATTGGATACTCGGCCATCGCGGGGCGAAGAAGTACCGTTGATTCAAAATAGCAATTCCACCTTGCTTAGGAGAGATAGTCCACGCGGGGAGCTATGTTGATCGGGCTTAGGAGATGAGAACTCGGCCGAGGCGTGTCAGACGAAACAAGGTCTCTGACACAGTTGATCCCTTCATTCAGGCATACTGGCTTAGAAGGAGTACTTTGATTCTGCACTTTGAAATCCGCTTACTTTGGGAGAAGTAATCGATGCTCTTCTGATGTTCAACAGTCAAAATAAATTGCCATCTTTAATTTAAAAGCAGAAAAAGTTTTAACAAGTAAATTCATTTTTGTTTTATTTCAAGAATCGCTGATTAAGTTTAAACAACGTCGTTCTGTAAAGCTAAAACAAGCAAGAATTACAAACAAAAGCACAAAGGCTCAAATTTTATTGATAAGATGGAGATCAGCCAAACGCGTGATTCCAAAGAGTATATACAAAGTTAGAAAATGGTAATTTACAGGGAAAAGGGCTACGTTAAAACATAACGACCACTATCCTTCTACCAAGTTTTAGTTCGGTACATCCTGAGCTTCCGTCGAAGATGACCTTTGACTGGAGACTTCCTCCGATAGATGATGTTAACTACTGCTGAGGGACTTGCCTCTGTTGAACATAGTTACTTGCCATTATCCCTAATTTTTGCCTGGATTGTACTATGAGATTTCCAATCCATCGGGATGATTCTTTTTTTTCCATGTCTCTAACTTTTGCCTGGACCGCCCTTTCGGGTTTTCAATCCACCGAGACGTTTTTTTTTTTAGTTTAGGCGAAGTATTTCTTGACTACATCAACATTCGTGGGGTAGGCAAATTCCTCTCCGTCCATGGTTGCAAGTCTCAAGGCGCCGCCTGAGAAAGCTTTCGTGACCACATAGGGGCCATCATAATTCGGGGTCCATTTGCCCCGGGAGTCAGTGAGAAATGATTGTATCTTCTTGAGCACGAGGTCTCCTTTTCTGAAAATACGAGGTCGGACCTTTTTGTCGAACGCCCTCTTCATTCTCTGTTGATACAACTAACCGTGGCATAGTGTCGTGATTCTCTTTTCTTCGATCAGGTTCAGTTCGTCGTGTCGACTTTGACACCATTCAACTTCGGTGAGCTTAGCTTCCATCAATACCCGGATTGATGGGATCTCTACTTCTATGGGGAGCACTGCCTCCATGCCATATACTAGAGAGAAAGGGGTTGCCCCTGTTGAAGTACAGACAGATGTACGATAACCGTGAAGAGCAAAGGATAGCATTTCGTGCCAATCTTTATAGGTTACAACCATCTTTTGAACAATCTTCTTGATGTTCTTGTTAGCCGCTTCTACCGCTCCGTTCATCTTGGGTCGGTAGGGAGATGAGTTATGGTGTTCAATCCTGAACTCTGCACACAACTCTTTCATCATCTTATTGTTCAAGTTAGATCCATTATCAGTAATGATCTCGCTTGGAACACCATAACGGCAGATGATATTGTTTTTGATAAATCGGACCACCACTTGTCGGGTTACATTGGCGAATGACGCTGCTTCGACCCACTTGGTGAAATAGTCAATGGCTACCAGGATGAACCGATGTCCGTTTGAAGCCTTGGGCTCAATCATGCCAATCATGTCGATTCCCCATATGGAAAAAGGCCACGGGGAAGAAAGAACTTTGAGATGTGATGGCGGTACATAAATTTTGTCGGAGTATATCTGACACTTGTGACACCTCCTCATGTACTTGTAGCAGTCGGATTCCATTGTCAACCAATAGTACCCGGCCTTGAGAATTTTTCTCGCCATTGTGTGTCCGTTGGCATGAGTGCCAAAGGATCCTTCATGAATTTCTTTCATGAGCATGTCTGCTTCTGGTCTGTCGACGCATCGGAGCAAGACCATGTCAAAATTTCTCTTATAAAGAGTGTCACCGCTCAGGAAGAAGTTTCCAGCCAATCTTCTGAGGGTTTTCCTGTCTTTTCTGAGTGCCCCAGATGGGTACTCTTGTTTCTGAAGGAAGCATTTGATATCGTGATACCAAGGTCTGTCGTCTATGACTGCTTCAATCGCGAAGATGTAAGCGGGCCGTTCAAGGCGCATGATGTCGATCTTAGGTATGTCATTCCATCGACCTACACTAATCATGGAAGAGAGAGTGGCTAATGCATCAGCCATGTGATTCTCATCACGAGGGATGTGATGAAAGTCGACTCTGTTGAAGTAGGGTAACAACCTTCTTGCATAGTCTTTGTAAGGAATCAATCCTGATTGGTATGTGTTCCAATCTCCTGTGATCTGGTTGATAACCAGGGCTGAATCGCCATATACGTCCAAGTTTTTGATCCTTAAATCAATCGCTTCTTCGAGACCCATGATACATGCTTCGTATTCGGCCTCGTTGTTCGTACATTTGAACGTAAGTCTGGCAGTGAAAGGAATGTGGGAACCCTGAGGGGTAACAATGATTGCCCCAATTCCGTTTCCATAATGATTAACTGCTTCGTCAAAGATGAGTCCCCACTGGGAACCTGGTTCTGGCCCTTCACTGGGTAGCGGTTCATCGCAATCTTTCATTTTTAGATACATGACATCTTCGTCTGGGAAGTCAAACCCGATTGATTCTTGATCGTCAATCGGTTGATGAGCCAAATGATCGGCTAAAATACTTCCTTTAATGACTTTCTGAGCATGGTACTCTATGTCATATTCTGATAGTAACATCTGTCAACGGGCAATCCTTCCCGTGAGAGCAGGTTTTTCGAAAACGTACTTGATTGGATCCATTTCGGAGACCAACCAAGTAGTATGACGAATCATGTACTGGCGAAGACGTTTGGCTGCCCAAGCCAAAGCGCAAAAAGTTTTCTCAAGCATTGTGTACCGAGTCTCGCAGTCGGTGAATTTCTTGCTTAGATAGTAAATGGCAGACTCTTTCCTTTTAGTTTCGTCTTGTTGGCCAAGTACACATCCCATTGAGTCCTCTAGGACTGTGAGGTAAATGATTAGTGGTCTTCCTTCCACTGGAGGTGATAGAATCGGAGGATTCAACAGATATTCCTTAATACTGTCGAAGGCGGTTTGGCAATCTTCTGACCAAACGCAATCCTGGTTCTTTTTGAGTAATTTGAAGATCGACGCACACATCGCGGTCATGAGGAATATGAATCTGGAGATGTAGTTCAAACGTCCCAGGAATCCTCTGACTTGTTTTTCAGTTTTCGGAGAAGGCATTTCTTGAATGGCCTTGACCTTGTCAGGATCAACTTCAATCCCTTTCTGGCTGACGATGAACCCGAGTAGTTTCCCTGAACGGACACCGAAGGTGCACTTGTTAGGATTCAAGCGGAGCTTGAATTTTCTTAGACGTTCGAACAATTTTGACAGATGTTCAACGTGCTCATCCTCTGTTCTTGATTTTGCAATCAAATCATCGACATATACCTTGATTTCTTTGTGTATCATGTCATGAAACAGAGTAGTCATGGCCCTTTGATAGGTTGCCCCGACATTCTTCAAACCGAACGGCATTACCTTGTAACAAAAGGTACCCCATGGGGTAATGAACGAAGTTTTCTCCATGTCTTTCGGCGCCATTTTGATCTGGTTATAGCCCGAGAATCCATCCATGAAGGAGAATACTTTGAACTTTGCTGTGCTGTCTACCAGCATGTCAATGTGTGGTGAAGGAAAGTCGTCCTTTGGACTTGCCTTGTTCAGATCTCTGTAATCAACACACATTCTGACCCTTCCGTCCTTTTTGGGAACGGGTACGATGTTGGCTAGCCATTGAGGATATTCAGATGTAGCGAGGAAACCCGCGTCGATCTGTTTCTGTAACTCCTCTTTGATTTTGATGGCCATGTCCGGGTGAGTCCGTCTCAACCTTTGCCTTACTGGCGGACATTCCGATCTTAGCGGTAAGTGATGTTCCACGATGCTGGTATCCAACCCTGGCATATCCTGATAGGACCAAGCGAATACATCGGGGAATTATTTGAGAAGCTTTATCAAACCCTCTCTGGCAGTTGGACTGAGCAGTGCTCCGATCCTGATTTCTTTTCTCTCTTTTTCTGAACCCAAGTTTACCGTTTCCAACGGCTCTTTGTGAGGTTCAATGGACCTTTCCTCTTGTCTGAGTAGTCGGGAGATCTCTTCTGGAATTTCGTTGTCATTTTCTTCTTCAGCCTCGAATACCGAGAACTCAAAGTTGGAAGAAGGCATCGGATCGTATGTTTCAACGGGGTATAAAACAAGCAATCTGCATGACGTGATGATTCGTGTTTAGAAGAGATAGAGAGAAATGCAAGTGTGTGCAGTGTATTTATTTTACTGCTTGTTTTTATCATTGAATGTTTTTTAGGATTACCATTTTCTGAAAAAGCAAAAAGAGAAAACAACAATTAATGCGGAAATTACAGAACGACGTTATTTTATTAATGAACAAGTCGAATCTTGAAACTACAGCCCTATAAAACAAAACTCTGTCTCTTTGGGCAAAGCGAAGAGGGAAATTTACAGAAAGTGAGCCCTATCAAAACATCCGTTTCACCTGGGCAGGGTGAAAGGTTAAAGATGGCAATTACTTTGACTGACGAACGATCTTCGGAACCTCGACGGCAACCCATTGGCGGCGAACTCCTCGGTGAATCACAAAGTCAGGCACCTTCCTTGATTTGTCTTCAGAAATGACGCTAGTTTCTGGTGGAGCAGGATCATTGGAATCTGTCTCCCGGGCAGAATTGTCGTAGGAGGATTCCCCTGTTGCATTTTGCATCGCATTTGTGCTCTCAGTCGTATCTCCCCATCCAGTTGATTGGATATCTTCGAGCCTGATACGAGAGCTTTCGGGAGCGGTGTACTTGACCATATAGTCGTATTTTCCACTCGGTTGTCCCAAAGTGTACCAAATTTCTTTGGAACTGGAGAAGTCATCCCTCTCGATGACGTTGACCTCAGGAAAAGCATAGTTGATGAATTCTAGTCCTGCAAACGTTGCGAATTCATCTTCATGTTAAGTAGTTTCCGAATGACCTGAATGTTGATCCCATGACATGGTGGGGACACAGGTATTCTGTTCAATGACGCTCAGCTGAGTTTCATTACTCGGCTGACTTTCTTGCCCCAAGTTTCCTGGGTAAGGCTGCCACATTGGCAGACCATCCATCAGGCCATAGTAATTGCGGTCAAAGTTGTCTTTCATCAGACTGTCTTCCTCTAATGAATTTGGGGGAGCACGGCATCCTTCCGGATCACAATCTCCGTAGATCATTTCGACATCTGATCTTGGTATAAATCTCGGACTTTCTGTAGGAAAGCAAAAAGGCATAGGCACCTCTTCCTGAGACATATAGTCGTCCTTGTTAAGGTAGGACTTCCATTCTTCATCTGTGTCAAAGGGATCTTCCTCATTGATAGCATGAACTGTCTGAGACACTGGGTGAAGAAAACCTCCACTGTGGTAGAAGTTTTGAAGGGGATGAAGACTTTCATCGCTGGCGGCTGTCTGGGTACAGGTTGCAGAAAAACCAAGACCCTTCTTTGTTTTATTGTCAGTAGGAATGACAAGTTGTCCCCATCCTGTCGTATCAGTACTCTCGACCGCTTTGATAGCATCTTTGTATGAAGAAATTGAAGTTCCTTCTTTGAATTGATCGTTCTTGCTCACCGATAGTGCTTGGAACTGAGTTCCAATAACCTCCTCGGGTTCCACACAAGTAGATGATGATAAGTTACTCACGAGCAAGGCTTGTTCCCCACAAACCATGACAAGTTGATCGTTCTTGACGAACTTTAGCTTTTGGTGGAGGGTCGAAGTGACCGCTCCAGCCTGATGTATCCAAGGTCTTCCTAATAAACAACTGTATGTTGCCCGGATTTCCATGACCTGGAAAGTGATTTGGAAAGTGTGAGGACCAATAGTTATGGGAAGATCAACTTCGCCGATAACCGTTTTTCTGGATCCGTCGAATGCTTTGACGACGACCTCGCTGACTCTCATCGGAGGGCCCTTGAATGATAATTGCATCAAAGTGGACTTCGGTATAACATTCAGGGTTGACCCTGTGTCTACCAGTACGTTGGCTAAAGCATCGCCCTGGCAGTTAACTGTAATGTTGAGCGCCATGTTATGACGACGACCCTCTTCGGGTAATTCCTCATCACTAAATCCCAAATTATTGCAGGAAGTGATGTTAGAGACAATGCTATCGAATTGTCTGATTGTTACATCCTGTTCCACAAAGGCTTGCTCCAAGACTTTCTGTAGAGCCTCCCTGTGCGCTTCTGAACTGAGTAACAGTGATAATACTGAGATCTTTGAAGGAGTCTGTAACAGTTGATCAACAATGTTATATTCACTCCTTTGGATGAGCTTTAGCATCTCATCTTTGTCTTTTGAAAAGTCGGGATTACCAGATTGACCGACTGATGGATCGGGAGCTTCTGTTTGAAGTTCCTTTTCCTTGTTAGGTTCTCCAACTCCCCTGTTGAAGATTCTACCACTCCGTGTTACTCGACTAATGTCTGCAATATTCACGACGGAGGGTAATGGAATTTCCTTTCCATTCTCGATTATTGTTGCACCGTATTTGTAAGGGATCGCCTTAGCTGATTCATACGGTAATGGCCCCGGTAGATAGATGACTATGGGAACCTTCCGATTTTTCTGACCGTCATAAGTAACCTCGATCCGTTCCTGGTTGGGAACTCTAGATTCGTCAAATAGAGGGACGATGGCAAAAACATCCCTGATCTGGTGATGACCAGAGATCGTGACAACATCCTCAACTTGATCGGCAAGGTAGTTCGGCGACCAAATGATGGGTCCTGAACCTGGATATGGACGAATTTCTCCATGATCGATCTGACCCTGAAGAGCTGCTCTCACAAGGTAACACCCTTGGTTACTTTCCGAACAGACGCTACAACTGTCATAGTTGTGTGGTGGCACCTGGCCACGCCCACTTTGAATACAATGTAACCTCACTAGGTTACCTTCCATTGATCGGACATCCTGACTTTAATGACGAGTAGGATTCCTGTTATTGATACTAATCTACTGAGTATCTTCGTCCATATAGATTGGCATCCACCAGTGATTTAACAAGTGCTGAAGTGCCTCCTGGACAAGGGTACAACCTCGATCGTTTTCGCAACCCGCTTTACAGCTTTGATAGTCATGTGATATTAAGAATCCGAGTCGGACCTGCTCAGCATGTAACTCTACCAGGTTGGTATTCATTACGCGGATATCGAAGATCTGAACCATGTTGATTTGATAGGAGTTCCTATCATGGTAGTCTTGGATCCATCCAAGATCCATCTGACGCTGGAGGGCCTCTTGTATGAAAGAGCATCCCTGTTTGTTTACCGAGCAAATCAGACAGGAACTGTAATCGTGTCGCGGCAGATTATGATACTGGCTTTGCCTTGAGTGCATCGCCACCAAGTTGACATTCATCGCACGGATGTCGTGGTTTTGAATGACGTTAGAATTCGTGTAAACCATGTTAACTCCACGAACTTGGTGCTCCTGGATCCATCCAAGATCCATTTGTTCCTGTAGAGCTGATTGCACTACCGAACATCCCTGGTTATCTTTAGAGCAGACATCACACTGGTGATAATTATGAGGTGGCACATGGCCATATCCACTTGTCTACAATGCATCCTGACCAGATTGGTCCCCAATAAGAGTACATCGTGAATTTGATAGACATTGTTAGTCTCTTTCTCAATCAGATTGACTGCAGCTTTCTCGTGTTGAGGCAGCGGGTTCGTAAGAACATTAGGATTCGTATCTTTGAAAGATAAGAGCCCGCTCCTAACAAGCTTTTGCACGTCGGATTTGAAATTGAGGCAAGTCTCAATGTTATGCCCTGAACCTCCTTGATGATAAGGACATGTTTGATCCGCTTTAAACCAAAAAGGCGGATTTTCTGGAACTGAAAAGGGAGACTTAGTCTGGATGTGCCCCTTAGCCAGCAGTAACGGAAATAATTCTGCGTACGTTACGGATATAGGATCAAATCCTGGTGGCCGTGTTGTACGGTTGTTGTTATATGGAGGACGAGCCTGCTGAAGAGGCTGTTGTGTCCTTTGTTGGTCAGGTTGGCTCTGCGCAACCTAAGGTTGGTACGTAGGAACAGGCGCGGGGCCGATAGCAGGAGTAACAGCTGCTACTGGCTGATAACGTCGCCTTTGCTTTCTGAGAGAGATATTCCCAATATCTTGCTCTTTTTTCTTAGGGAGAGCACTACCGTATTTTTTAGTACCGCTCGTCGATCCAGTGTCTTTTACCAAATGTCCTTCTCGGACGGCTTCCTCAAGACGTACACCTATGCCGACCATTTCGGTGAAATCACTGGGCGCACTGGCAACCATTCGGTCATAGTAAAATGAGCTTAAGGTCTTTAAGAAGATTTTTGTCATCTCTTTTTCCTCAAGAGGTGGACAAATTTGAGCGGCAATTTCACGCCACCTTTGAGCATACTCCTTAAAGGTTTCCTTGTCCTTTTGCGACATTGATCTGAGTTGATCTCTGTCAGGTGCCATGTCCAAATTGTACTTGTATTGTTGGACGAAGGCAGTACCAAGATCTCTGAATGTACTGATCGTAGTACGGTTTAAACCCATGTACCATTTGAGTGCGGCACTGGTCAAACTATCCTGGAAGTAGTGAATCAGCAGGTCCTGATTCTCCATCTGAGCTGACATCCGCCAAGCGTACATCACCAGATGGCTTTGAGGGCAAGAGTTACCCTTGTATTTTTCAAAGTCGGGCACTTGGAACTTGTGCGGGACTTTCACATTTGGGACCAAGCAGAGGTCTACGGCGTCCTTTCCAAATAGATCCTGATCGCGAATGGCTTGCAGCTCTTTCTGCATTTCCAAGAACTATTCCTGGAATTCCTCCATTCTGTCAAACATAGTTTCCTTCTTACCAGAAGGTGTTGGTGGAATCTGTCCTTCCGGGACAGTGTGCACCACAGGGGGTGGTACCGTGACTACGGCAGTAAGTCTTGGCGCCTCCCGAAGTTTGTAACCTTCAGGAGTCTTGAGTATGCCCCTGGCATCTTCGCTTTCCCGAAGTTTGTAACCTTCAGGCCCAGCGGCTTCTGTTGCGATTCCCTGATCTTCAGTGATCGGCGGAACATATCCTTCCGGGATATAGTTAACAGGCATGCCCCAAGGACGATCTTTCGGTATCTGATACCTAGGATCATACTTTTCTATGATGGGCGTTGAGGTGATCTCTGAGATCACAGTTCTTTGTAGCCGAGCTTCTACCATGGCTTGCATGTCGTTACAAAGCTTTCTCATATCCTCTCTCAGAGTGTCGATCTCTTCTTTCAACTCTCTGTTTTCTTCCTCAAGATCATCCATCTTTTTATGACGATTGGCCCGAGTATTATACGAATGAGACAGTTTGACTCTAGAATCGAGACAAAAACGTGAGATTCGTAGGTAAGGAGAATACGCGATGTGAGAATGATGAACGCAATGATTATATTAATTGTTGTTTTTTTGGTTTAATCAAAATAAACTTCGACAATTAGATTTCAAATATCAAACGGTGGGGAAACCCCTTTTTATTGAAATTCAAAGGATTACAGAAATGGAAATACAGTAGATTACAAAGTGCAGAAACAGAAACCTAAACTAATGGGTCCCGAGTCCTCTCTGAAGAGAAATTGGGTGTTGATTCTGGTATCTTCCTTTTCTTTGACCGGGGCGCTTGGGCCGTTGTCGGGTTGTCATTCCTTTGCCAAGTGAAAGGAGTGAGCAAATTCCTTTGGTCATCTTGATTCTCTACAGCATGCTGCTCCAAAATTTCAATCAGAGCATCTTTCTCTTTTAGTAGTTGCTGTATTTGGATACACTCTACGTCGAGGGTGCGGTACTTGTTCTTCCAAGATCTTCTTTCCTTTTGAACTTTGTTGAGAGTAACCTGAAGCCTTTCAGTTTCCGTCATGAAGTACATGACAATTTCCCTCGGCGGAAGAATTCCGTAACGAGGATAAGGCATCTTTAGCTTGAGAGCTCTAGTTTGTACCCAATGGAGATAAGGCTCCACCGAGACACAATCCGGTTTTCCCAGAGACTCTCGTCCTTTCTTATGAACATGTTTCCAAGCTTGCACTATTTCCATATTTAGTGCTCTGTCACTTTCTCCTTCTTTGAAGAAAAGACCTTCCAGATGAACACCCAGTGGGATGTGTCTCATCGGGTATCCAAATTGACGAAGAACTAATATCAGATGATAGTTGATTCCTCCTTTAGTTCCTATGAGGGGTACGCTGGGGAAGTTTCCACAACGGTCAATGATTCTGATTCCCTCATAAATCCTATTACACCAATCTATATCAGAGTTGGTGAGAGACATGATCTTCTGCGACCAACGTAAGACACTCTTGCAATCCCAAAAAGCGGCAGACTTGGGCAAGTGAGAGATAAACCACTTGTAAAGCAAAGGTACACAACATGTGATCTCCCCTCCGCTGTACAAATTTCCTAAGTGTACAGAATGATACGCATCTGCGAGCAAAGTCGGCACAGGGTTTCCAATGAGAAAAACCTTAATAGTGTTGATATCGACGAAGTTATTGATGTTGGGAAACAAAAATAACCCGTAGGTGAGCAAGACAAAGATGCTTTCAAAAGCAGTCCCGTTCCCTATACTAGCGAAGTATAGAGCCTTTTTTGTCAAGAACTGGGCTGGCAAACCTTGGATGCCACCCTTAGTGGTCATGTGAGTCCTGACCTCAGACTCGTCCAAATGAATTGCTCTTGCAATAGTCTGATTCTTTGGAATTTCTTCCAGTCCAGAAAATGGAGCTCGATCAGTGATATGTAAATCAGTCAGATGAGAATACTCCTCCAGCGTTGGTGATAGCTGGTAATCTGGGAATGTGAAACAATGATAAACCGGATCATAGAATTGAATGAGCGCGTCCCTGATCCCCTTAATCACATGGACTCTTAACAGTGGTAGCAACCCACCGTGCTTGGCTCTGAAAGCCTCTGGGTTAACGATCATCCTCGCTAACTTTCTTAAATCCCCTAGTTTTGGAACCTTGAAGGTATACTGGTGAGTTCTCCTTCTACCGAAATCCATTAGCGTAATCTTTTCCTCTGATATTTGCAATCACAGTCTTAGTTTAATTTGAAAAACAGAGAGACTAGAAGAGAAGGTTTTTTGAATGTTTTAATGTTTTATTAAATGAATGCATGAATGCAGCACACAAAAACATAGAAAAAACATGGGGTCAGAGGGTCGTTGTCATGAAGTCAAGGCTCTACCCATCCCCAAAGGTTTATACTAGGGTGATTTTTGTACCTGTACTCATTATCATCAGCTCCTCCCAGGAAAGCAAAACAACAAGCGGATCGCCAGCGAGTTGTGTGCAATCTTAGAGTAAGTGCTATTCACCGAGAATAGATCACCAGCCTCAAATGAGGGTAGTATCGCGTAACATCTATTTCCGATAGCTTCCGCACTACGAAAAAGGTTGGCTTTTCTTAAGTGTATACTCAATCTCACCACATGCGGCATCACACGCATTCCCAGTAGCAGAAAAATAAACACGCATAGCAATTAGGAAAAGCAGTATATATATATATATTTGTCCTAATCATCCTAGACTTATAAAGCTATGAATCTTAAGTTCCTGACAGAAATGGGTTCCCCGGCGGAAGCCCCAATCTGTGGTTCCCTGCCTAAGAGATGGACCAGTATAGGTCAATCTTTCTCTTCGGTAGAGTTCCCATTTTCCGTAGAAAACGGGGATGATGCCCTAAGGCAGAAAAGGAGACTCCCCAACAGAGTCGCCATTTGTGTAATTTTTCACACAAGAGAAGTAGAAAGAAAGGAAGAGGCCCCACGGTGGGCGCCACTTTTCTGTAGCGAGCGATTTTGGACGCGGTTCTTAAGCGCTGGTCGCTCTCTGCGGTTTGAGCTTTAAACTACAGGTCGATTCATTTTTTATCCTATTGTGAGCTGAATAAGGAAGGGAAATAGATGTCTCCAATTAACCCTGCTTGCATACTGAGTTTAAACAGCGGTCTGTTAGGTTACAAATGCTATCAATGTGGGGGGGCCTTTGAATTGGTTATTCGTATTTCGCCAATACAGGTTCTTTCTTTCTTTTTTCTAGGCAAAGGGTTTCTGACGGGGAATAAGGATTAGGATGTTAGGACTGATGCTTTTGAATTACTGCTTTTAATTGATGGAGATATGGGATTTGGGTTTTTTGTTGATTGCGCTCGCTAAGATCTTTTCTTTCGATCTTATGCTTACGTATTCCCGTTTACCGAAACAGGGAAATCAGAGCGTTCGTAGTTCCTCCTATTCTATGGGAGGAAATGGTGTTTTGGTGTCTTGTTCAAAGCCCAAGACGTGAAGCGAAAGGTGGTTTGTATCTTGTTCAAAGCCCAAGATGTGAAGCTGAAAGGTCTATTTGTGTCTTGTTCAAATCCCAAGACGTGAAGCTAAAAGACCTCGACTTTAGAGAGAATTTGTCATCTCTAAAGAGGGGAGAAGGAGAATTACTTTAACTGGGATACGCGGATCCGAGCAATGCCATAATTTTCGAAGAAAGGGTTTTAAACTGAAGGAGAAGACTTTAACTCAGTGTAGAGCAATGCCATCTTTCCTTAGGAATTTCTCATGCTAAAAGAGGGACAGTGGCATGGATGTAGATGATCCAGAGGCTTGCCGCTTACAGCAATTAGATGAAAGGAAAGGAGTTGTTGATGTTTGTGTACTGTGAACGATGCACAACTTTGATGCTAAAAGGTTGATTGGATCAACCAGTGGTTTTCTTATACAAAGCCTAAGAGAAGGCTAATTTCTGCTAGGAAAATCATTATACAAAGCCTAAGAGGAGGCTATTTTGTGTCTCGTGCAAAGCCCGAGAGAGAGGCTAAAAGGTTTTGACCCAGTGGGGCATATCGTTATACAAAGCCTAAGAGGAGGCTAGCAAAGAGTTTGACTCTTGCTTAAGGGATTTATATCTCGTACGAGGCCCGAGATGGAGGCAAAAAGGGGTGATTGACTCAACGAGGGAATCTTTTGTACTCAGTAATAGAGTGTTTTTGTATCTCGTACAAAGCCCGAGAGAGAGGCGAAAAGGTTGTTTTGACTCCACTGGGGAGAATTTTGGTATCTCGTACGAAGCTCGAGATGGAGGCTATTGTAACTGTTTCAGTTGAGTGACAGATCCAATATACTGATTTAAAAGAGAAAATCAGTTCTTATATGAGTAACACTGTACTCAGGGATTTGATTTGAGGATCAGGGATATTTCCTTCTCTTTGAGGAAACGGGAAATCCAAAGGGTATTGAGATTATCCGAGTCTGCGGGTTTCCTTCCTATTTAACGAAGGGTGCTTGAGAATGTCTTTGAGACTCAAGGAAGTTAGACTGTCTAAGTCTAGAGTTTTATCTTTTGTACTATGCTTCGAGAAACAGTAGTAGACTCTATGAAAGGACTGTTCTATGAGGATGACTAGGTTATGTTCCTATACCTCTAGGAGGTCGTCGGGACAGTTTGTACGAAGCCCAAGAGGAGGCTGAAATCTTTTAAGAAGCCGACGGGTCCTTGTACGAAGCCCAAGAGGAGGCTATCATTCCCGGAGGAAGAGATCATTATACGAAGCCTAAGAGGAGGCTCTGAATACTTCTAAGAAGCCGTAGGGTCCTTGAATAATGCCCAAGAGGAGGCCGGGTTGCTTATAGGAAGCCCGTGGGTCCTTGTACGATGCCCAAGAGGAGGCCGATGCTTTTAAGAAGCCCGTGGGTCCCAAATCAAAGAAAAGTTCAAGAAAACTCTTTTAAAGATAAAACCACTGGTAAACGTGTGAGGTTTACTATCCAGCAACTTTTATCTTTTCAAGAGAGTTTGAACAGTTCAGAGGTTTGAAGAAATTCAAGAGAAGTTTCACCGAGAATAATTCATCTCTGGGGAATAGAATTTCTTGACGATTCCTAAGGAGGACAGCCGAAGAGAAGACTGTATCTGGTGCTCCTATTGGGGATCTAGGCGTCTATTTCTACGAATAAGTGAAACGGCGTCACCTAGTTCTAGACGTAGTAGCCGGGAAAACTCGAAATATCTATACTATTATTACACAGTAGATAAGAGTTTATGAAAGGAGACTTACAGTGAGCAGCCCCACAATACAGTTTATAATATGAAAGCAGTAAATGAAAGTGATAACCACTTTTGTGAATTAACATTTTTGGGACTTTTGAATATACTGTTGTTTTTATCTTTCTTTGTTGAACAACTAACCAAACAGCATGGAAGCACTACAACCGAGTAAGTGGTTATCGCTTTCATTTACTGCTTTCATATTATAAATTGTATTGTGGGGCTGCTCACTGTAAGTTTCCTTTCATAAACTCATATCTACTGTGTAATAATAGTATAGATATTTCGAGTTTCCCCGGCTACTACGTCTAGAACTAGGTGACGCCGTTTCACTTATTCATAGAAATAGACTCCTAGATCCCCAATAGGAGCACCAGATACAGTCTTCTCTTCGGCTGTCCTCCTTAGGAATCGTCAAGAAATTCTATTCCCCAGAGATGAATTATTCTCGGTGAAACTTCTCTTGAATTTCTTCAAACCTCCGAACTGTTCAAACTCTCTTGAAAAGATAAAAGTTGTTGGATAGTAAACCTCGCACGTTTACCAGTGGTTTTATCTTTAAAAGAGTATTCTTGAACTTTTCTTTGGTTTGGGACCCACGGGCTTCTTAAAAGCATCGGCCTCCTCTTGGGCATCGTACAAGGACCCACAGGCTTCCTATAAGCAACCCGGCCTCCTCTTGGGCATTATTCAAGGACCCTACGGCTTCTTAGAAGTATTCAGAGCCTCCTCTTAGGCTTCGTATAATGATCTCTTCCTCCGGGAATGATAGCCTCCTCTTGGGCTTCGTACAAGGACCCGTCGGCTTCTTAAAAGATTCCAGCCTCCTCTTGGGCTTCGTACAAACTGTCCCGACGACCTCCTAGAGGTATAGGAACATAACCTAGTCATCCTCATAGAACAGTCCTTTCATAGAGTCTACTACTGTTTCTCGAAGCATAGTACAAAAGATAAAACTCTAGACTTGGACAGTCTAACTTCCTTGAGTCTCAAATACATTCTCAAGCACCCTTCGTTAAATAGGAAGGAAACCCGCAGACTCGGATAGTCTCAATACCCTTAGGATTTCCCGTTTCCTCAAAGAGAAGGAAATATCCCTGATCCTCAAATCAAATCCCTGAGTACAGTGTTACTCATATAAGAACTGATTTTCTCTTTTAAATCAGTATATTGGATCTGTCACTCAACTGAAACAGTTACAATAGCCTCCATCTCGGGCTTCGTACGAGATACCAAAATTCTCCCCAGTGGAGTCAAAAAAACCTTTTCGCCTCTCTCTCGGGCTTTGTACGAGATACAAAAACACTCTATTACTGAGTACAAAAGATTCCCTCGTTGAGTCAATCACCCCTTTTTGCCTCCATCTCGGGCCTCGTACGAGATATAAATCCCTTAAGCAAGAGTCAAACTCTTTGCTAGCCTCCTCTTAGGCTTTGTATAACGATATTCCCCACTGGGTCAAAACCTTTTAGCCTCTCTCTCGGGCTTTGTACGAGACACAAAATAGCCTCCTCTTAGGCTTTGTATAATGATTTTCCTAGCGGAAATTAGCCTCCTCTTAGGCTTTGTATAAGAAAACCACTGGTTGATCCAATCAACCTTTTAGCATCAAAGTTGTGCATCGTTCACAGTACACAAACATCAACAACTCCTTTCCTTTCATCTAATCGCTGTAAGCGGCAAGCCTCTGGATCATCTACATCCATGCCACTGTCCCTCTTTTAGCATGAGAAATTCCTAAGGAAAGATGGCATTGCTCTACACTGAGTTAAAGTCTTCTCCTTCAGGTTAAAACCCTTTCTTCGGAAATTATGGCATTGCTCGGATCCACGTATCCCAGTTAAAGTAATTCTCCTTCTCCCCTCTTTAGAGATGACAAATTCTCTCTAAAGTCGAGGTCTTTTAGCTTCACGTCTTGGGCTTTGAACAAGACACAAATAGACCTTTCAGCTTCACATCTTGGGCTTTGAACAAGATACAAACCACCTTTCGCTTCACGTCTTGGGCTTTGAACAAGACACCAAAACACCATTTCCTCCCATAGAATAGGAGGAACTACGAACGCTCTGATTTCCCTGTTTCGGTAAACGGGAATACGTAGGCATAAGATCGAAAGAAAAGACCTTAGCGAGCGCAATCAACCAAAAAACCCAAATCCCATATCTCCATCAATTAAAAGTAGTAATTCAAAAGCATCAGTCCTAACATCCTAATCCTTATTCCCCGCCAGAAACCCTTTGCCTAGAAAAAAGAAAGAAAGAACCTGTATTGGCGAAATACGAATAACCAGTACAAAGGCCCCCCACATTGATAGCATCCGTAACCTAACAGACCGCTGTTTAAACTCAGTATGCAAGCAGGGTTAATTGGAGACATCTATTTCCCTTCCTTATTCAGCTCACAATAGGATAAAAAATGAATCGACCTGTAGTTTAAAGCTCAAACCGCAGAGAGCGACCAGCGCTTAAGAACCGCATCCAAAATCGCTCGCTACAGTGCCTAGATGAAAAATTTCCATCTGGAGGCCCTGGTCGACCAAAACCCTAATTTGGTGACACTGTCGATCTTGAGACTTGATCCACCTAGAAGGGAGCAGCCTTGTGCTTAATCCTTGAAGTGGGAGTCCTTTTGATCCATTGTGGATATTTTAGAGGCTAGACAAGTTGAAGGTCAAGTCATTCCTTGATTGATCCTTTGTCTAAGACTCTGAGAGGGCTTAAAACCCTAATTTTGATTGTAGTGAATACTTAACAACCCTTGAGGCATTTGATGAGGCATGATGGTTCATCCATATTGTGATGATGATTTGCACAATGATGGGAAATCTTAGTGGTCAAAATTTGGGGTATGACACATCCAATGCAACTCTTTTTGGTCCATTGTGTGATGTTGTCAACACCATTCATACTGCCCCCCTCAACAAGACATGTATTGCCAACATGTCCGACAAAGCGAAGACGTTTCGATATGCATGCTGGCATTAATTTGTTTCCAACTTTCAATTTAACAAACTCATCTAGAATCTCATCTGAGGTTAATTTCAATGAAAACCATGACCCACAGCCAACACATTTTTTAAGACACGCCGTTAATCATATCCATGGCAAACCGCAACGAGCACCTAGCATAACTTCCAACAGTACTGCTTTACATTGTAATTCACAAACTATTTCATCATCTCAAACCAGGGCAAGTGCCCAATTGCCTCAACCTTCTATGGTCGTAGGTTCTTCGCGAATTCACACCTCAAACCATTCCAGGACGATGAACGGAAATACATCGTCCATATACTCAAATGCAATGCCATCGACTTCTAATGCTTTTCGGCCCACTGGACCATCACCCGTTAACATTGACTCCACAATAAATCAAGTTTATATGTCTACTGCTTATTCTTCTTCTGAGGAGGACTTAGATTATGGATCAAGCAGTAATCTGGGAAATTCTTCAGAATCTGATGACGACGCCTTCCATGACACACTTGAGTCACAAGTTACAAGTTATTGTTCTTCTCATTTCATTATCCAATTGAATATATATTTTTTTGTCATCGATGCCTCATTACTTTTTTTTTAAATTAGAGTATTTTGACATCGGCGAACCTGTTTGGGAATGCGAGCATTGTAAGGCTTTGATGTGGTATCCGGAAAGTAAGTAAAAGGAAAGACATGCCGCCTTTGCAAAGTTTCATATTTGTTGCAAAAGCGGAAAGGTCGTGCTGCCTCTGATGAAGTAGCCTCCTCCTCTCCTACAACAGCTCCTGTTCGATCGAACATCAGGTCATAGTAAAAAATTTCAACAGAACATTAGAACTTACAACGCAATGTTCTCATTCACTTCTCCTGGGATGAAATTTGACACAACTTATTCCGGTGGTAACGGTCCGCCTACTCTGCGACTACATGGTCAAACTTGCCATCGGATAGGAACCATGCTTCCCGAGATAGGTGCACTACCCCAGTATGCACAACTTTACATTTTTGACACGATAATGAGGTCGATAATATAATGGATTGTTTCAGGTATTACTAAAGCTTTTTTCATCCTAATTAAGTAGTGTATTCATGTTAAGAAGTCATTTTAACACTTTCCTTTTTTATAACATCTATGCTTTTCTTTTCATTGTAGAGATAACAAAAAGATTGAAAAGGATATTGTCACCAACTTGAAGGTAATGTTGGATGAGTATGTTCATGCGAAAGCCTTCAGAATGGCACGGGACATGTTGAAGAATAATACCTTTCAAGACTTGCGGTTGAAACTTATTTCAAGTCGACTCGGCGATGGTCGGGTATATAACACGCCTTCTGTTTCAGAAGTTGCTGCGCTGATTGTGGGTGATGTTGACACTGCTGAACTAAGGGACATCATAATACATGAGCGTGACGGTGGCTTGCAGAGAATCGATGAGTTTCACTCGGCCTATCTTGCGTACCAATACCCCTTGATTTTCGCATATGGGGAGGACGGTTACAGAGATAACATACTCCACAAGTACCAGCATGAAACAACAGTGACAAAGAAAAACAGACAAACTATTAAAGATTGGCTCTGTTACCGGCTTCAGGAGCGCAGTGATGAACCAAAAACATTGCTCCATTCGAGACGTCTTTTCCAACAAATTTTGGTTGATGGTTACACTATGATGGAAACCGAGCGTCTTAATTGGTTGCGCAAGAATCAATCAAAATTAAGGGTTGGTAAGTATAACAACATACAACAACCGTCTATTGCAGGTACTTCACAACCAAGTAACAAGGAGGGAAAATGTGTTGTGTTGCCATCGAGTTTTGTGGGAAGCAAGCGTTACATGGGCCAACTATATTTTGACGGAATGGCCATTTCAAGTAAATTGGGATTTCCTGACCTCTTTATAACCTTTACCTGCAACCCAAATTGGTTAGAAATCAAACGTCAATTGGAACCTAAAAACTTAAATGCAAGCGACCGTCCCAATATTGTGGCTAAGGTGTTCAATATTAAATTTCACCAACTCATGCGTGACATAACAAAGAAACATCTCCTTGGCCGTGTTATTGCATGTAAGTCTTACTTTTGATGTATTGCTTTTTCTATTCGCTAAATTTTGACTTTCTAATTACATTATGAACTTTTTTCTGTCTCATTTATGTACACAATTGAGTTCCAAAAAAGAGGCCTCCCCCACGCCCACATTTTGATATTCTTGCATCCTGACAGTAAATATCCCAACCCTTCTGACATTGATCGAATCATTTGTGCTGAGATACCTAACCCCGAAACCAGTCCTACTTTGTACAATCTGGTCAAATCACATATGGTACATAGACTCTACGGGTTGTCAAGGGAATCATCACCGTGTATGAAGAATAGAAAATGCACTAAATTCTTTCCTAAGCAATTCATAGAAAGTACAATTGTCGATGCCGAAGGCTATCCTTTGTATAGGAGGAGGTCATCTACACACATAATTGAGAAAAATGGCATCCCTTTAGACAATAGACATGTGGTCCCTTACAACCCTATGTTGCTCTTGATGTACTAGGCTCATATTAACAGAAGTGGATCTCCCAGTCCTGTTGATGCTGAGCCTGAACCTGAACAATCTAATAAAGAACCATCTATTAGAGTGCAAAAAGACCATCCAAAGGAGCTTATCCTAGGTGATCCTAAATCAGGGGTTAGCACTAGATCAAGAGAGGTTGTGTCAAATTCTTGTTTTGTTTCCAAAATTGAGGCCAAGGATGTCAAAGAAGCTCTGGCTGATGAATTCTGGATTAATGCCATGCATGAAGAGTTGGAACAATTCAAGAGGAATAAAGTGTGGGATCTTGTTCCAAGGCCTGATGGAGTTAATGTGATAGGCACCAAGCGGATTTACAAGAATAAATCTGATGACCAAGGAGTGGTCACCAGAAACAAGGCCAGATTAGTTGCTCAGGGATACACTCAGGTTAAAGGAATTGATTATAATGAAACCTTTGCTCCTGTGGCAAGACTGGAATCTATCAGATTACTCTTAGGGGTGGCTTGTAATTTCAAATTCAAGCTTTTTCAGATGGATGTTAAGAGTGCCTTCTTGAATGGTTACTTAAATGAAGAGGTGTATGTTGATCAACAAAAAGGATTTATTGATCCAACATTTCCTGACCATGTTTACAAACTAAGGAAAGCTCTCTATGGTTTGAAGCAAGCACCAAGAGCTTGGTATGAAAGGCTTACTGAATTCCTGGCTGTGAATGGCTACAAAAAAGGAGGGATTGACAAGACTTTGTTTGTTAAAGAGGAAGGAGGAAAACTGATGATAGCTCAAATATATGTTGATGACATAGTATTTGGTGGGATGTTAGATGCAATGGTGAAACATTTTGTGGAACAGATGAAGTTCGAGTTTGAAATGAGTCTTGTTGGAGAGCTAAGCTATTTTATAGGTCTACAAGTTAGACAAATGGAAGACTCCATATTCATATCCCAGAGCAAGTATGCAAAGAACATTGTTAAGAAGTTTGGTCTGGAAAATGCTAATCACAAGAGGACACCTGCTCCTACTCACTTAAAGTTGTCCAAGGATGAACATGGTGTGAGTGTGGATTAAAGTCTATACAGAAGCATGATTGGTAGCTTATTGTATCACACAGCTAGCAGACCTAATATTTCTTTTACTGTTAGAGTGTGTGCCAGATATCAATCTGGGCCTAAAGTTAGTCACTTGAATCAAGTGAAGAGGATTCTGAAATATGTGAATGGGACTAGTGACTATGGTATGCTTTACAGTCATGGATCAGGCACTGAGTTATGTGGTTTTTGTGATGCTGATTGGGCAGGGAGTGCTGATGATAGAAAAAGTACTTCAGGAGGTTGCTTCTTCTTAGGGAATAATCTGATATCATGGTTTAGTAAAAAGCAGAATTGTGTATCTCTTTCTACTGCTGAAGCTGAGTACATAGCAGCAGGGAGTAGTTGTTCTGCACTTATTTGGATGAAGCAAATGTTGACTGAATACAATGTCAAGCAAGATATCATGACATTGTACTGTGATCATCTTAGTGCTATCAATATCTCCAAGAACCCTATTCAACATAGCAGAACTAAGCATATTGATATACGTCATCATTTTATAAGAGATTTGGTTGAAGACAAAGTGGTTGCCTTGGAACATGTTGTTACTGAACAACAATTAGCTGATATTTTTACAAAGGCCTTAGATGAAAAATTAAGAAGCAAATTAGGAATTTGCATATATGAGGATTAAGTGTGCTGGGAGGTGTCTTGTGAAGTTGTGAACTTTATTGCATATGTTTAGGAAACATAATTTTATTCAACTGCTGAAAGCATACAAGATTAGATTTTTCAACATACAAAGGATCTAAAGATTATCCCAACCCCCTGAATCTATACAAGTTTTCCAATCTTCATCCCATTCATCATCAGAAGCTTGAAGTTGCACTGGAGGTTTTTTGATGATTTTCATCCTTGTCTCTGATGTTTTTCTTGTTCTTGTTGCTCCTGAAGAAGTCTCAGCTGCTGTCATTGTTTTGTTCTTATTCTTCAGTGGATCTGGTTTCTTAACCTCCTGCATGTGTTTCTTCCCTGCATCTTTGTTAGACTGGCTCATACTTGTTTGGTGCTGTTAGAAGGAAGAAGGCTTGGATTTTATAGTTCTATAAGAATCCATTGTTTGTATCGCCTGACCAGTCAAAGTGTTTGGAATTTGTGTTCCTTGGGAAGCTTGTTATTTGACCATGTCTTAACGACTGTCAGATCTTTGTGTTTGATGTAGAAGTTGTCCAATTATGGCTAAAAAGGAGGAGAGTTAGCCTATGTGTTGCCTAGTTGTCTGTTGTGGTTCTAGGCTTGAGGGGGAGTGTGCATGCTGGTATGCTGGTTCTTGTTTTGAGGGGGAGTTTAGCTTTGAGCAGATTTTGGATGTGATTGTTGCTGGTTGTGTTTTGGAATGTTAGGAGTATGAAGTTTTTCCGCTGCAGGTATCTCTGATGTTGGCAGAGATTATTTTAGCCAAAATTAGCCAAAGGGGGAGATTGTTAGTTCTTGTATTAGCTGGAATTTTGGTAAAACAAAGTTGAACAATGTTGATGTCATATGTCTGATGTCTTAACATTGGTTCCTAACAGTAGTTGTTGCAGGGTTGAAGTTTTATATGCTGATGTTAAAAGTGATGCCTTGACATCAGTTATCAGAACATCAGAACATCAGGCTGTGATGTTTTAGGGCTGCGCGTGAAAGTTTGTTTTGAGAAGATCTGTTAGAGAGATTGTGTGCGAATATCTTGGAGAAGATATTTTCAGTTGCAATCAGATTTGGAGCAGATCCTGTTGCTATGTTTAAGGGCTGATTGATTTAAAAAGATTTGAAGATCAAATCTGTTTTAAATTCTGTTTTTAAATCAAATCAAATCAAATATTTGGAAGATATCCAAGCCCAAGTCAGAATTCTATTTAAAGCAGCCTCAACCCTTGTTGGAAAAAAAACGAAGACAAGAGAGCAAAGACTGAGAGTCAAATTTGTGTTTTGGTGTGTGTTTTGTAAACCATTCATGGTTGAATAGGTGTTACTATTTTGGGTTGTAAGTGTATTCACTCTAGAGCTTTTAAGCAAGAGTGTGTTGTTCTTGATCAAAGCTGTTAAGTAAGATCAAGGTGTGGTTTAAAGTGTAATCTTTGAATTGTATCACTGAGGTGATTTAGGGAGTGAGTGGTTTCTCATATCTAAGTGGTCTCTTAGGTAGAAGTGTCATTGGATAGTGATTAAGATTAGTAGATGTCAACTGGAATTGTTGAGTCTGTAATTTAATACTACTAATAGTGAATTTCCTCCCTGGCTTGGTAGCCCCCAGACGTAGGTTGTTAGACCGAACTGGGTAAACAATTCATTGTGTTGATTTACTGTTGTTATTGCCTTGTTCATATAGCAGATTGTGTTGTTGTGACATCACACTTAACATCACACATCTGATACCAGAATTTCAGTTTTGCACCATAAAAATCAGATTTTTGTGCTTCTGGTTCAGTGGTAACCGGTTACTCATTCTGAGGTAACTGGTTACTTGAAGGAAATTTGAGGTTTTTACGTAAAAATGAACTAAGTAACCGGTTACTCATTTTGAGGTAACCGGTTACCAAAATGTGCCTCTAACTCTCATTTTGATTCTGTTTTGAACAATACAACTTGAGTAACCGGTTACTCATTTTGAGGTAACCGGTTACCACTGTTGTGATTTGTGAAAAATGTTTAAAAATCCATATCTTTTGGATCGTAACTCCGATCGAGGCATGGTAATAGTCGATGGAAAGCTATGAAAATATCCTACGGGATAAAAGTGAAAAATATCGACTTAGATACCCGATTAAATAAATCGGAGGGAACCCAAGAATTGTGTTAATGTTGTGTGTTGAACTATTATATACATTTTGTTATATTATTGCAATACTTGTATCTAAACCCTTATTGTGAAAGGAAAGTGAGAGAAAATACGTGTTTAAGATATGAATTAGGAAGAGTGAGGAAACTTTACCCCCATAACAAATGATACGATTCTAGGTTGTGACTAGGATTGTGATAGAAACTCTAGATGGCGATGCTCGTGCATTCGATATATAGATGTGCATCCTTGACGAGTAATGGTCTAGAGTAGATAACCTAGATGGCGATGCACGTGCATTCGATGCAGAAAGGTGCATCCTTGACGAGTAATGGTCTATGAGAGAGTGAAACACTAGTATGGAACATGTGTGTAAACCTTTGTGTTTTATGAGAAAAGTCAAAAGAGGCCTTAAGGCGAATGTGGCCTTGTGATTGTCGAATACAATCACGTTTTTGTATATGATCACGTAATCAGAACCGTTTCTTTGTATATGTCGTTCCATGAGTAACGAGCTCCTCTGGAATGTACGCATGATTACTTGGTAGGTTTGATTCCCGCGGTTAGTACGAATGGAGCCTACGGGTAAAGAGACTTGTGATGGTTAACAGGCCATGAGAATTGACGGTTCATGGTTAATAGGTTGATGGACCCGAATCCATTTCGTATACCAAGTAAGTTACAAGCATTCATGACTCTGGTCGACTTCTAGACGTAGAAGCGGACGGAAAAAGGGGATACCTTGGTGAGGTTACCGATTAGTGATAATTTTTGAGTTAACAGACTCATGACATGTTTCTATATAGTGTGAGATTGTGAACTCAAAGTCATTTCCCTTTCCTTTGACTTAAGTTAGGATTGGCTAGAACCCTGTAAAGCCGAGAGAATCCATAAGATAGGGAACTCACTGAAATTAATATATCACCCTATTATTGTTGCAATTTTTCAGGTGTTGTTTACAGGTTTGATTTACAAGTGGAGCTAGGCTTGAGATGTTTCAAGAGAAGCTTAGCTTAAGTTTTCAGCTGTGTAATTGTGTGTATACAATTGAGGATATTGTATATGATCTTAGATTTTTATTGTTTTGGCTAATTTTCATGTCTTGTACCATAAGTTGTATTTGTGTTTTAGTAATGGTCAAATATGTGAATTATGCCAATAGGCATTTGTGATGGTGTCAGTATCAAATAAAAACACCTGTATGATATTATTCTAAATATATATTATATATGGCGTTCCACTACTTAGAGTCAGATGATTGTGGAACTTTCTCATCTTTCAAATTCCTATCTCCCATAGATTCTTGAGAATCATGGAAGACAACCTCATTATTACTTTTGGCGCTTGTTATCATTGTATATGTCATTAAAGGCGGGTGGGTCCTCATGCAGAGGTTTATCATGCGCAAAAACCTATCTGTTGAGGCATTTACCTTCAGAGATTCATCGTGCGCTGTCGATTCTTCCAAGGGTTGGTGGCTCCTTTGCTTATTACCATCATTACCTTCTTCATATATATAATAACAATTTGATGAATGTGTTCAAAACAAAATTATGATGAATATATTCATTTTTTAAAATTATATTGAGAGTGTATAGTTATTCCATAAAAAATTCTTCTAGTATATAACTATTATTTTTGTTAGAGCTACATAAATTGTTTAATTTTATTTATATTAGTTAACTTTTTTATTTAAATTTATTTAATTATTAAATTATATTAATAAAATGTTACAAATATTTAATATCACATGGGTTTTGCCTAGTATATAGTAAAAAGAGACATGATAAATTCTCAAACCTACAAGAAGTGAAATAATATAACTCAAGGTGTAGTAAATAAGGACACTAAAATATAAAGCTCTACACTAAAGAAGAGGTATAAAATTAGAGTTTTGTTTGGTAAAAGTAGTGGTTGGCCGATAATTCAGTTGATAGTTTATAATTAATGATTGATGATTAATAGTTTATAATTTAGTTGATGGCTCTTAGTCATTTAATAAATTAATTGAAGTGTTCGATAAATTAGTTGTTCAACTAGTTGATTAATGTAAAAGTACATAAAAGAACATTTCTTAATTAATATTAAAATGTATATTTAAATTACTTAAAATTTAGTAATTTAATTTATTAGTGTAAATATTTTTTTATATACTATTATTAAATTAATTTTTATATGTTAAAATTTTATTTTAAATTTATTATTATTTAAAAGTTATATTTTATAAAAGAATTAACGCTTCACATCAAAGTGGCACGTACAATTGTTTAATTTTATTATGATGAATATATTCATTTTGTTAAATTATATTGAGAGTATATAGTTATTCTAATCTTCTAGTATATAAGTATTATATTTGTTAGAGCTACATAAATTGTTTAATTTTATTTATATTAGTTAACTTTTTTATTTAAATTTATTTAATTATTAAATTATATTAATAAAATTTTACAAATATTTAATATCACATGGGTTTTGCCTAGTATATATTAAAAAGAGACATGATAAATCCTCAAACCTACAAGAAGTGAAATAATATAACTATTTTTCCCAATGTTATATAGCATTATCACTCTTCCCTTCTCTCTAAGTTCCCTACTTCATTTCTAAACCACCATCGCCTACTGCGTTAATACCGTTAATACCATGAACACAAAACAGGATAATCTTTAGAAGTCTGAGTATGAGCTATATCTATTGGGTTTGGTTTAAAGTCCTGACCTTAGGGTTAGGGACCTTCCTCCTGGTGGGTTCGGTTTATCCTTAGTTTTGTTTCTAGGGTTCTTCCTGGGTTGTAAGTTCATGCTATAGAATGAAAGATAATCAGTGGATTCAAGTTAAGCGAAACAGAAATATTGGGAGTAGAAACAAGATTTCAGTGTGGTCGGAAATGGCCGCGAAAGGTGCGGAAGACGACGATGAGGCTTATTCATTCTTCTTCACTGAGTTTCTAGACAACTACGAAGCAAGTGACATGGTAGGCTTGTTCAAGGAATTCAGAATAGTAAAAGAAGTATTTATCCCAGCCAACAGAGATAAAAGAGGGAGAAGGTACGGGTTCGTAAGATTCAGAAAAGTGAAAAATGTTCGTACGCTAGCAGCCAAGTTCGACAGTATACAGATTGGTGGGAGGAAGATACATGCAAATGTCCCAAGGTTTAGTAGAAGTTATTACAAGGAGGACAAAGTTAAACCAGATACTGTTATTAGCGATAGACGAAACCCTAACTTAAAAAGGGAAGGAAGCCATCCTCAGTTCTTAAATCGGAAGATCGGTGTGAGGAAGCAATCGTATGCTCAGGCAGTTGGGTTCAACCAAGATAATCTGAAGGTGAGGAAACAATCTTATGATTATATGCAATTTGAGGTGGAGAAAAAAGATCTGGTTCGGTTTGAAAAAGCTTTTGTGGGAGTTGTTTTGAAAGCTGGTACTACTTATGGTATACAAGAAGCACTTAATGTGGAAGGGTTCTCGGCATCAAGGCAACACCGATGGGTGCGAATATGTGCCTTCTGGAGGAAACTGAAGAAGGAGTGCTTCAGAAACTGATAGGGGGAAGTAGACTGGTTTTCTAACTGGTTTAAGGAGGTTAAACCATGGGACGCTGAGGTGATAGATAATGAAAGGCTGACATGGGTGAAATGTTACGGAGTTCCATGCCAAGAGTGGGGAGAGAAGTTCTTCAAAAAAGTCTCGTGCAGGGTAGGAGAATTCGTCTGCTGCGACTCGGACATGGAGAAGATGAAGAAATTTTATGTGACGAGGTTCCTTATCAAAACTAAATCTTCACTGGACATTAACATGGCGTCAAATATGGAAATAAATGGCTCTATGTTCAGGATTAAGTTGGTGGAGGACTTCCATGGTCCAAAGAGAATTTTATTCAACGAAAACGATAGTTTGTTTAGTGGCTCAGACTCTAGCATTGAAGAAGACGAAGAGGAAGTAGGCACGTATAAATCAAACATGGTATCAGAGGGTGGGGAAGAAGAAACCAACTGTTCAAAAGAGAGAGAAGTAAAAGCGAAGGGTGACACGTGTCTGGTTTCTAGGGAGTCGGTATTGGCGCAGCAGAAGGATAGTGAACAGGTGTTGGAATATGAAAAGTATATAGTATTGGGAGAAAGTGAGGATGGGACAACACAAGACCCAAAAGGGATAATGAGCAAATGTCAGTCTGATAGAATTAATGTTACTCAGGTACCGAGTATGTTTCCCTCTGATGAGATGGATAAGGAGAGTGGGGAAGTGGGCCAGACGTGGGAGGACACGATGCAAGAGAATCACAAGTTAGAATTAGTCCTTAACAACACAAATCCTATTCAGCGTAAGGTGGAGCTTTCTGAAGGATATAAGGCTATTGGAGAGGGCTCAATTATTGGGCCCATTGGGCCAAGTTCCTCCCCAAAAAAGAAACAGAAAAAGTGAAGTTTGTCAATGAAATATACGAAAGTATTAAGATACCGTTCTCTCCGTCGTACTTTGTTGCATTTCTACAAACTGTTGACAAGGCTACGAGGTATACTCCTTGCTCTATCACTTCGGGAGGTGGAAATTCTAGAAATTTTTCCAATGGGGAGGAAATTTCTTCTAAATTTTTAGGTGGTATAGAGAGAAGAAGCGATTCAATTACCGACTCGAATGTTATGAGGGGAAATAGAAGAATCAAGCAAGCTGTCGAGTCGATACCAGCTAAAATATGGCAGACTTTAAAGGATATGGGGATTGAAGGAGATGAGGACGATGAAGTTTTTGAAAAAATCATCAGGGACATAGAGATGAGAGACATGATAGCATTCGATGGAAGGAAGGAGAAAGATATTAGGGTTCCATGATCTGTATGACCCTAAATATCTGTGGATGTGGCTCTTCAATCAAAAGAAGAAGAGTGAGAAATTTATTAAAAGAAGGAAGGGTGGATGTTTGCTTTTTACAGGAAACAAAGACTGCAGAAATGAGGGAAGGCATAGTGAAAAGTATGTGGGGGCACAGCAATTTCAATTGGTCAGTTTTGAAGTCCTCGGGATCAGTGGAAAACTCAGGTGGTATTTTATCAATCTGGAATCAAGATTTGTTTGTAGCCAGCTTCAGTTTCAAAGGTCAAGGTTATTTAGGCATTTCGGGCTACTGGAAGGGTGGTCTTTGTTACTTGGTGAATGTTTACTCACCGTGCAACATCGTGAGTAAAAGAAAGCTATGGTAGGACCTTATCCAAGTCAAAAGTAGTTTCCCTTATGACGAGTGGCTTATAGCAGGAGACTTCAATGCAATTAAGGATAGGTCAGAGAGGAAAGGTGTTGTACCCCAAATTTTACCCCTTAGATGTCATAACATCTTGCACTTACATTTAGGGTTCAATCATCTATGCATTGTTAACAAACCACTTCATCTTGCAAGTTTTTTCTTTTGTATTGAAAACCAGGGTTTGCATAGGAAAGAGAACAAAAGTCAATAAGCCAGACTCTTACATGTTTCAAGGTCTCCTAAGACATTCTTTGGCTCCATACGATCATCACAAGGGTTCACCAGTTTAGGTGAGATTCTTATAAGAAGTCATTTGTTCAAAAGGACAACTGAGGCTCCAAATGTAACCATTTAAGTTCACCTATATCCTAGAGGTCCAATTCAACAAGAAATCAAGTGTGTTTGGTTTCTATTACAAGTGCCTTGAGCCACAAGATTCACCATGACTCAAACTAGGGTTTTATCAGCACCAGTCAACCATTGCCTTTGATTTTGATCAAGACATGTTCCCAAGCCTTGGGACATGATTCCACATGATATTGGACATCCTTAGAGGCCACCTATAGACCTTATAAGAGATTAAAGAAACAAGATCCTCAGAGATCATCTAGTGGAATTCCTGAGGAAATTAGGGTTTTTGACTGACAAAGTCGAGCCTCTGACTCTGATGTTATTGGCCTAAAATGAAGTATTTAAGTCATGTCCCATCTTAACATGTTCAATCCTTGACTTAGGGAATGAGAGATCACCAAAGATTTTGTGAATTTTTTTTGAAAAAAAATTGAACAAGGAAAGGTTTTGTGGCATTGCCCATGATATGGTGGCACTGGCCATGAAATGCATGGCGCCTTCCATGGTGAGATGTGGCACTTGCCATGAAGACATGGCGCCTGCCATGAAGAAGTGTGGCATGCCATGAGAGATACATGGCGCCTGCCATGGATGAAGTATGGTGCTTGCCATGAAAAGGAGCACGGCGTCTGCCATGATGGTTTCGTGGCACTTGCCATGTGAATATGGCGCTTGCCATGATATTATACATGATTCCACAATTTCCATAAGCTGCACTTAAAATAATATGTTTTAAACAAATTAAATGCAAGTGGATAAGAAAGAGAAACTTTTCAACAAAAGCATGGCAACTATTTTCCTTGAGACTTGGACTCTGCTCCAATCCCATCAGCACACAAAAGCAAACCTAACCCTATAGAGCTCTTGAAGACTTTTCAAATCTCAGCCAACTCACTTACGAGGGAAATTTTCCAAAAGGGAAAAGTTGGCAAGATGCACCATTCTGACCATACCCCAAGCTCTCCACATTTCCTATAAATAGGGGCTTGATCTTCACTCCAAAAGACACCATATTCACCCCAAAATATAGGTTGAATACTCTCCCCATTTTCTCTCTCACTTACTCTTGCAAATATGTAAGAACGTTGTTGCAAGAGTTTTTGCTCAAGCTTACCACCATCCAACACCACAAATCATGCAGTAGCTGGCACTTTGAGGGAGAAGAAGCTCATATTTTTTTTCTCAGAATACATACCTGTGAAGAGGCAGTGGACCATCTCCACTAGGTAACACTCACTCCTCTGTTTCACTTTGTTTCCAAAATATCATGATCATTTGCTTCATACTGTTATCATATTTGTTATCTTGTTAATGTCTGATTCTTGAATAAATGTTGCAAATCATAAATGTATGAATTTGTTTGATTTTATCGTGAACAGGGTTTGTGGTTGTTGTTTGAAAACTGAATAAGAAAAGAGGATCATGGCACCCGCCATATTTTAATAGGGCACTGGCCACATTTTGGTGGCACTGGCCATGACCCATGGTGCCTGCCATAAAGGTATATGGCGCCTGCCATGCTTCAAAATGCATTGGCTTTGTTTGGTGGCGCCTGCCACAAGATTAGATGGCACTGGCCATGGCACATGGCACTGGCCATGACCTATGGCGCCTTCCATGCTTCAAAATGCATTGGCTTTGTTTGGTGGCGCCTGCCACAAGATTAAATGGCACTGGCCACAAAGTGTGGCACTGGATATGAGCCATGGCACTGGCTATGACCTATGGCACCTGCTGTAGCGGCAAAATCGTGAGTGTAAGCTATTGATTAACTTAACTCGAAAAGCAAGAGTCGCCACCGCACTTTTATTTTATCCAAAAAGGAAAGGAAAAAGAGCGAACAAAACCTACACAAGCTCTACAACAAGAACAAGTGAAGAGAGTCCGGGTTCGGGGGGGTTGGTTACGCAATGGGAAGGTGTTAGCACCCAAAACGTCTATAGTACTCTATAGGAGCCCTTTGAAATATCTACCGCTTTTGGTCTGAAAAAGGTTTGCTTGAAAAGAGATTGAGGAGATGAGAAGAGAAATTGTTTTTAAGATTTTTGTGTTTGGAGAGACTTGTCGTCTCATGCCTACGTACCCACGATGTGCAATGTAGGATCAAAACCCCGTAGTTCGTGGTACAAAAAGTGAAAAATTGTTTGTTTTGGTTGTTTTTAAATGTAAAGACAAGTCGTCATTTCTAAGCGAATAATTCCGCTTAAAGAAATGAATCATGTCTAAACTTATGAAAAGTTAAAGTAAAAAGTGCACGAGGGCACAAAAAGAGAGTGATGAGTTTGATGTTTTTTAAGTATTTTGAAAAAAGGTGTCAATATGCTTATGTAGTTTAGCATTTGATTAAGAAATGAAAGGAAAAGAGTAAAATCACTTGACAAAGTCAAGGTTTGTTTATGAAAGCGGTGAAAGTTTGAAATCAAGAATGTTTTTGAAAAAGAGAGAGAGTTTTGAAAATTGAAGAATGGGGTAGAGAAGAAGAGACTATCCTAAAGCATAAAGTAAAAGCTAAGAAAGAGAATAGCCTAACCACACAAGTATGCTTCCAAGTCTTCGAACCATAATTCCA